>CM024613.1:32598585-33933323 GCA_014182575.1 Eucalyptus decipiens
TCCTTCCTTCATTCTACCAAATGATTCCTTCTTCAAAAGATCAATGGCTTTAGACAGATCTTTCAGCCTCATTTTAGAAATCATCTTCATTCCTATCTCCATAGGAGTGAGAGTTCTTGCTCGAAGTAGAGAAGGCAACTAGATCTGAAAATGTCTGAACAATTTTGTAATCAAAGCAGAGTAGGGCAGTTGTCCTTTTTCTTTCATCATAGTCCTATACATATGCAAGAAGATAGTATGCGGCAGAGAAAAAGGAATTACATTGCAGATAGCCCACATTATTTTCGCCTCAAATCTCGAGACATCAGTCTTAGAGGCAGCCTTGGGTCTGATGCAATTGATGACAATCTTGTGCAGCAGAATGTTTGATATTGGCAAATGAGAGTAAGTGATACTCCCACTCGGCAGTCCATCCATCACCATAAATCAAGTTGCTTGACTGATGGAAACATTAATGGGTAGAAAACCACTTCGTTCAACACCCAAAATATTAGTCAAAATATCCACATCCACAACAAACACTTTGTCACAAACAGTGAACTAAAAGTGAGTTTGATCCAAGAAAGACAAATTTGAGTAAAAATAAGCTGTCAACTCAAGATAAGCTTCTATTGTCTCAGCACAAAATTTTTCAAGTTGAAAATTGGCTAACCTTTCCCTCAAGTTAAACTTTATAGAGTCGAGGAAGTCAAAGTTGATTGTCAAGGGTTTATCACCCTTACTGTTCAGCATTTGAGCATAAACCCTTTTATGCTCTTTGGAACGAAAAAAGCTTCGTTCTTTCTCCAGGAATATCAGTAGCCACACCCATCCAGGGTTGGAAATTTGTAAAAATTCTCTCATCATCATCTTTGTTCTTAGGATGACTTCTTGACCCAAAACGAGGATCAAAAGGAAAGTTCACAAATTCCTTTTCAGCCGTTCCTTTTGGCACTATTCCTAGTCTTTCCATTGTTCTAAAAAATAGAGTTAAAAAAAGTATAATGCTTGAAGAGTACCTTAGGCCTCATTTCTATGATAGGAATCGCTTCCTGTTCAACTTCCTCACCTACAGATTGACGAGGAGAACTCTATGGAGAATCTTGACCAGTAAGATCGAAGTGAGTTGGTCCTTTAGGCATGTTTCGAGGACCCTGACTTGCAATGCGAGAGGATTTTCTCTAGTATGACATTGATGCAGACTTGGAGGGCTTCGATGACATGTTCGATTAAAAGAAAGAAAGAAACTTGTAGAGATATTTTGAGAGTAAAAATCGAGAGAGAGAGAGAGAGAGAGAGAGAGAGAGAGAGAGAGAGAATCGGTATTTAGGGTTTGGAAGTGTTGTGCTTGAGAAAAATATTTTGAGGTAGTTAAAGAAATTGAAAAGAGGTAAATGAAACGTCACAAAGAAAAATGCCTTTTCAAAACAAATTTCAAAAAGGTAATTGCTAAAAATTTGAAATCCAAAAATTAGCAATAAAATATTAATTTCTAAAAATAAAATAGGCAAGCGACGATTCAAATATAATCATACATGTTCAGATTTTACATACTAAAAATAAAATACATGGATTCAAAAATTTTTCATTCTGAAGTAGCTTCTTAAAGTTGAAGTTTTGAGTTTGATCAACTTCAGACTTTAATAGAGAGAAGAGATAATATTCATCTTGTTGTGAATCAACTCAAATAGGCTCTTCTCCAAAGGTTTTGTGAAGATGTCTGCTAGTTGATTCTTCGAATCAATAAATTGAACTATAATCTTGCCATTATGGACATTATCTTTTATAAAATGATGGCGAATCTTGATGTGCTTTGCTCTTGAATGAAGAATTGGGTTTCTTGTAAGCTTGATAGCACTAGTGTTGTCGCATATGATCTCTATGCAAGATTCTTCTCTTCCAAAGTCTCTTAGTTGTTGTCTTATCCATAGAATTTGAGAACAATAATTTCCAAGAGCAACATATTCTGCTTATGTTGTAGATAATGCTACTGTACTTTGTTTCTTTGAGAACCAAGATACCAGCATTTGTCCTAACAGTTGACAAGTGCTAGATGTGCTCTTTCTATCGACTCTACAACCGGCTAAATCAACGTTAGAAAAACCAATTAGAGTAAAGTATTTTTCTTTTGGATACCATAGATCCAGCTTTGGAAAAGTTGCAACATATTTGATGATGTGTTTGACAGCACTTAGATGAGATTCTTTTGAATCAGATTGAAATCTAGCACAGATGCATACACTAAATAAAATGTTAGGTCTAGAGGCAGTGAGGTAAATAAGAGAATTGATCATACTTATGTATAGTTTCTGATCTATTTTCTTTCCTCCTTCATCCTTGTCTAGTTTTGATAAGCATGACATAGGAGTTTATATTTTCTTACAATTTTCCAATCCAAATTTCTTGATAAGATCTTTGGCATATTTCTCCTGGTGAATGAATATACTTTTCTTTGATTGTCTGACTTGCAATCCCAAAAAGAATGTCAATTCACCCATCATGCTCATTTCAAATTCATCCTGCATAGATCTTGAAAATTTCTTATAAAGATTTTTGTTAGGAGAACCAAAGATTATATCATCTACATAAATTTGTACAAGCATAAAATTTTTTCGTTCTCTTTTTATAAATAGAGTAGCATCAACTTTTTATTTCTCAAAACCATTCTCTATTAGAAACTTACTCAACCTTTCATACCAAGCTCGTGGCGCCTACTTTAGACCATACAATGCCTTTTTTTGTCTGTAGATAGAGTTTGGTTTTCTTGGATCTTCAAATCTTGGTGGTTGTTCCACATAGACTTTTATTGAATGAATCCATTAAGGAAAGCACTTTTGACATCCATCTGGAAAAACCTGAAATTTTGATAATAGACAAAAGCAAGTAATAATCTAATTGCTTCTAACCTTGCTACCGATGTATAGGTCTCATCACAGTTTATCCCTTCTTCCTGTGTGTATCCTTTTGCCACAAGCCTTGTTTTGTTTCTGATTACTTTTCATTTCTCATCCATATTATTTCTGAAAACCCATTTTATTCCAATCATAGATTTACCTTTGGGTTTTGGAATCAGTTCCCACACATCATTGATGCTAAATTGTCTGAGTTCTTCCTACATAGCTTCTATCCAGCTTTCATTAGACAATGCTTCTTCTACTCTTTTTGGTTCTATCTCAGAAACTAGTGCTAATGCATTGGAATCTTTTTTCCTTTGGATCTGATGCATATTCCTTCATCAATTTTACCAATAATGAGTTCTTTGGAATGACTTAATTTGTGCTTCCACTTGCTATTTGATTTGAGAATCTGTTCATCTTCCGTTTCCTTTGAATCTTCTTATTCTGCTTGTTGCTGTATGCCAGAAGACTAAACCTCTTCGGGGGAAATAGACTTTGTTAAGTCTGGAACTAGTTTTGACTCTTCAAGTTGAATTTGATCTAGTTGATTCTGCACATAATCCTGAAATCCGACATTCATAGATTCTTCTACAGATTGAGTCTTCTTTGTTAAAGACCCTATAAGCTTTGCTTGACATCAAATAGCCAAAAAAAAAAAAAAAAAAAAATCATTCTTCTGATTTTTCCTCAAACTTTCCAAATCAATCATTTGCATTCTTCAAAATAAAGCACTTACAATCAAAGATATGAAAGTAGGAAACATTTGGCTTCTTCCCTTTATATACTTCATAGGGAGTCTTCTTTAGAATAGGCCTTAAAAACACTTTGTTGATTATATAACAGGCAGTAGAAACTACTTCTGCCCAAAATCGAGCGAAATTTTGTTTTCTATCAATAGAGTTCTAGCCATCTTTTGTAAATATCTGTTTTTCCTTTCCATAACCCCATTTTGTTATAGAGAGTATGAAGAAGAGAAAACATGTTGAAAGTCAGATTCATCATAGAAGTTTGCAAAATCCTAATTTTCAAATTCACCTCCATAATTTGTTCTTATGATTGAAATAGCATAACCTTTCTCATTCTGAACTTTTATTGGCAAAGTTTGAAAAATATGAAAAAGTTTTAGACTTGTTTGCCGAAAAGAATACCAAGTAAAACGTGAATAATCATCCATAATTACTAGAAAATACTTCTTTTTGCCAAGACTCTGAGTACTTGTTGGCCCAAAAAGATCCATATGAAGAAGCTGCAAAACGCGACTGGTAGAAACCTGATTTACTGGTTTAAAAGAACTTTTGACTTGTTTTCCTAAGACATAAGGAGTGCATAACTCAGACTTTTGATAAACCAAATTAGGAAGCCCTCGAACCAGCTTAGAAGAAATTTTGACAATTTACTTCATATTTATATGACCAAGCTTTTGATGCCCGAGACTTGCTTCATCTTGAATAGAAATAAGGCACTGATTTTATGGATTTACGTCCAGAAGGTATATGTTGCCATGCCTTCACCCAGTAAAGGATTGAGAGAAATCTTGACTAATTCCAGAACAAATTGTTTTAAAATTAGCATTATAGGATGAATTGATAAGAAAAATTTTCTTGGCTATGCACCTCTAACAAGATTTATGGCCATGTGAAATTGAGAATTTGAAATCTATAAAAGAGAGAATTAAAAAATGGATTATTAAAAGTGAAATTGGGATTTATTAGGATTGAACTTTAGACCCAAGGGTATTGGACCTAAAGTGGGCCAAATTGGCTTGGCCCATGAAGCCCATGAAGAGGGTTGCCGTCGACCACAAGGGGGAGGAGCTGGCCCAACCTCCAAGCCCATCATGCATGGGAGATGCCATAACTCCATATTCTGATCTTGCATGTTGTCTCTTGCATGAATGGTGATGAATCTCGAACTTTTGATAAACCAAATTTCACTTTGACTTCTTCATGAAAGTTATAGAGAATATCATAAGATTTTCTTTTGAAGACGGCAGATCTGGAAGTATTGTATTGGACTCCCGCGACTTCATGAACTATATGGTGACTATCCTTTGAGAATCCCACCTAGATCTCCTTGAATTTTCGGAAGCTAAACTGGACTGTTCGGTACTAGGAACAGGGGCTTCGACCGTCCATAATAAATTATCTAGGACAAATCTGGCCTTGATGTTTTCAAGAAAACTCTACCATAGGGTCTCGAATATCACCTGGTAAAATTTCATAATTTTTGAAGGTCATTCTATTTCAAGAACTAGAAGATAATTTTGACAATCATATAAGAATCAAATTCTTGTTTGCCATCATTTACTATGACCAAGCTTTTGATGCTAGATACCCGGTGGCCTAGACTTGCTTCATCTTGAATAGAAATAAGGCGATAAATGTGGGATGCAAATACTGAAGAGAAATGTGGCGGCCCAAAATGAAAGAATAAAATTGGGAAATTGAAATTGAATTATGCATGATATGGTAACATGTATTTATGGATCACCTATGGCATGATGGTATATGTGACATATATGTGGATGCCATGCCTTCATGGATGTATGTGCACATATGGCATGATGGTACATGCATGACATGATGGTGATGATTACATGAGGATGTATGTACATGCGGTGTGATTGAGAGAAATCTTGGATGTATGAATGACTATGCTATTATTGTTATAATTGAACAAATGCCTTCTTTAAAGTTTATTAGAAAGATGCCACTCCCTACTATCACGTGGGCGTCTTTTAACCCCCCACCATCCCCAGTATCATTAGTGATGTACAAAATCATTCGAGTTCTTATACTCGAATGTTGTGGGTGTGGCCCGGCCCATTTAAACCTTTCAATAGCAAGGGAAACATTATTGATAGTTAGACTTCCAATCTTCATTGTTCCATATCCTATAATCTTCCCTTTGTTGTTTCCACCAAACAAAACTTTTCCTCATTTTAGTCTTTCAAGCTTCTTGAAGCAACTAGAGTCTCCTGTCATATGCCTAGAACAGCCACTATCCAAATACCATTTGACTTTTCTTTTAATAGTGACCCGTAATTAGAAGAAAAACTCAAATTTTCTTTGGTATCCAGATTTTCTTGGGTCTAGAAGTGTTAGTGTTAAAAATAGTTTTTGCCTAGTCTCTCTTAACTGATCTCCAAACTTTAGGACATTCATTCTCAAAATGTTCTGAGCTGTTACACTTAGAACATCTGAGAGCACTTCGGCTAACAAGTTTTACAAACACTTATTGAAAATGATTTTTGTAAAATGTCTTTACAGGTTTTTGTCTAAGTCTCTAGTTTACTTTAGGAAAATCAATTAAAGGAACAATATCATTATTCATACCTAGACCATAAAATAGGGTTTTTGAGCTGTAAGAATTTTCCCTAATTTTTCTGATATTTTTAAAAACCTTTTTGAAATATTCAAAATCTCCCTCTTCAAAATAACATTTTCTTTTGAAAGAGAATTAGAATTTTCTTTCAAATCATCAAAGCTTCTTTTCAAATTTTCAAACTTTTTTTTTTTTTTCAAGAAACTTCCTATTTCCTGAGCTTAGAATTCTCATTTTTTAGTTTGGAAATCCTTTTAAGAGAGGATTTAAGATTGATGCAAAGTTAATCTATATACATAGAAACTTTAATAGGAATTTTGAGTGACTAACCTCGATTTTTTTGTCATAATTTGAATCAATGTCTGTTTCTAATTTTGAGTCTGATTCCAAATGAGCCATCAGACATATGTTCGCAAATTCTTATTCACTTCATTCACATCCGGCATCACTCCAGGTTTTTGCTTTAAGAGCTTCTTGTACTTCTAAGATTTTCCTTTCTTTTTTTTCAACAAAGGACAATTTGGTTTTATATGCCCATTTTTCTTATGCTTGAAGCATATATCATTCTTGTTAGTTTCAATGTCCTCCGTTAGTCTCTTATGGGAATTCTACGTGCTTTGCTTCTTCCAATTTAATCTTCTTTCCTTTTATTCAGTTTTCTGAATTTTTTTATCATAAGGGCAGTTCCTCATCATCCATATCATCATCTAAATCTATATTATCAAAATCAACATTAGATTTTAAAGCAATTAATTTCTTACATTTAGGATCTTCTTCATCATTGATTTGCTCCACTTCACATGATTGAAGCGTGCCTATCAATTCGTTAACTGATAGAGGCATGATCCTCTAAGTTTCTTTGATTGAAGTCTTCACATGATTCTAGTCCTTTGAAAGTCCACACGGTAGTTTGTTGACTTTTATTAGTCTAGAAATTGGTTGACCTTGATAAGCCAGATCATTCACAATTTCTGTAAAGTGACTAAACATATCAGGAATAGATTCTCCAAGCTTCATTCTGAAGGTTTCATATTGTCCAAGTAGAATATTTATTTTTGTTTCCTTCACACGGTCAATCCTCTCATAACTAACATGTAGTCTATCCCAAACTTCTTTTATTGTTTCATAAGAAGAAATTCGGTTATATTCAATGAGAGATAAAGCACAGTATAAAGAATATATTGCTTTTGCATCAAGAGATTATCTCTTGATAATTTCAGCTTGTGTGGATTCATCAGCATCTTTCTCAATCACTTCTTTCCCTTTGTCTAAACTTGATGTTGCCTTTGGATTGATTTATTTTTCAATAACATCCCACTCTAGAGGATCTCTAGATCTGAGAAATGCCTTCATTTTATTCTTCCACACATTATACTCATTTCTATCGAAATAAGGAGGTCTGGTGTTACTTGGTCTCTCAACCAATCATGGAGCCAAAATACTAGCCATAGAATATCTTTAGCTTAGAAGTAAAAACACTTCAATAAAATAAACACACAAGCTCTAATACCAATTGAAAGAGCTAGTATAAACATCTAGATGGGGATGAATAGGTTTAAAAACAAATTTTTATGAAATGGAGTAAAAATACTTTACTTTTAAACTGAGTCTAATGAACAACTTTGAAGAAATTCAGACTTTAACAAATATTTCGAAACACAGAGAGATATCACAACAAATAAATTAAAGGAGTTCAGGGAGAGAAAATGAACAGAAAATTTATAGTAGTTTGGCTTAGATTAAGCCTACGTCCACTCTTCCACGTTGACAACCTTCTAGCTAGTTTTCACTATGAATCAAAATAGAATTACAGCCTTATAATCTTGACTTCGCAATGAAGAGTTTCTACTGCTCTCACAAAGTCATTCTTTAGTGTTTCTCTCTCTTTTAAATACAAGTTTAAGCACTGTATGATGAAGGACAAGTAATTTGGAAGCTTCAGACTTTGGAATTATTCTTTCACACTCTGTTTTGAATGACTTGAAAAATCTCATTAAATACTCATTTATGCCTTTTCGACCATTGGCATTTTCTAGAGGAATTCTTCCAATCAACTCGTTGGACAGAATCGATCTCGAGCCGTTTGAAGATTGAGATGAAAGCCCAATGATCCTAATCGCCCATACAATCATAATCTTAGTTTCCAAGAGTAGATTCTTTCCAAATAAACTCACCTTCCAAAAATGATTTTTCTGTTCCATGATCATTCCAATAAAGATAACAAAAAAGGTAAGTGATATTTCCAACCAGAAAGCCATATATATCATGTTCGAACTGAAGCCTTGAAGGAAGAAAAATAATCCTAAGTTTGATTATATCTTCGTTCTTTTCTTGCGTTCAGTCTAGGTCTTCGTCAAAGTGGGGCAGACTTCTGATGTAAGATAGACTTTGAAAACATTTCACATAAGTCTTATGTTCCTCAAAATGAAAATGAGAATAGAACTTAGAAAAGTTTTGTCGGCTTTAAACCTAAAAAGAGTTTTCTCCAACAAAAAGGACCAACTATACTATTTTGTGATAACGATGCAGCACTCAAGCTTGTAGCTATCCCCATAGTTCATGAAAGAACGAAGTATATAGAGGTTGATTGTCACTTTACTCAAGACAAGATCCAAGAAAAGATAATTTGCAACAAGGGGGATTGGAACTTCAAAATAGTGTGCAAATATCTTCATCAAAACCTTGTGTTAGAGATAACATGTGTATCTACTAAGTAAGCTTGACATCTTAGACATATATAAGCCACTAGCTTGAGGCAAAATGTTGGAGATATGATTTGTGCATCAAAGATACATTGAATCAATCTAAAATTTAGATTGATTAGCTGAATCAATTAGTGATTCATTCTGATTTTAGGTCTTTGTATTATTTCCTTTTATTGTTTACACATTGTAACATAAATACATGTAAAGACAACACATATATTCAATCGCAGAATACAAAGAAAACTCCCAAATTCTTGTTTCTACTTTGTGTCACATTTAAGTGAGCCAGCAAAATTTTTTTGCATTCAGTGAGCATCGTATGAAGCTTTTGTCACTTCTAATGTCCTTACCATAATAATTCTTCTTGAATGAGAAGGCGTGACTATTGATCCCCAAATGAAATGGTAAGGTTACTTGTGACAATGGTGACAAAACGATCGTACTCTGACTCCATGTGTGGAAGGAGCTCTAAAAGATGGGGCAAGTGGCCGACAAGAGGGTTCAATTGTCTCTATTGAGTGCTATGTAATTCTCGTAATGAGCAAGAAAGTGGGGGATGAGAGACATCAGAGTTAGGTCGAGCTTTGTTCTCTAAAGTCGAGCTCCGGGCTTGCTTAAATCGGGTGCAAGAAAATTAGAAGGGTCACCATAATTTTTAAAGGAGGAAAAAAAATATACAATAAAGAATGAGAATACAAGATTATCCATTGTTGATGTTTTTTTCGTTCATTGTTGAAATCCTGTCTTAATCGGTAAATTCAATCTTTAGGGTGCATTTACTTCGCGAAGACAAAATAATTTGGCAATAAATATGATCGGTTTGTATGATTTACAAAAACGAATGATCAAAAAATATCTTTGCCATTTATAAAAATATTTGGACATAAATTATTACTAATAAAAATATTTTTTTACAGATGGTTATTTTTAAAAAAAGATTTTCCGAATCATTCATTCGTCCCTTCACTTTTACACAACTCAACTTGAGATAAAGTTCAACAAAATAAAAAAATTTGATGAAGATTGCTAGTGACCCATCAAATGATTTTAATGGACGAATCACAATTCACAAATACTGTGGGCACCCATCTTATTATATCTCAAGGAAGAAAATATAGGTTTAATACCATGAAAAATCCTGAATTAGTATACTTGTGATACTCAAAATAATTTTTGAATCATCAAAAATTCAAAACTAGTATACTTGTGACAAATTTACCCTCACATTAGTTTTCGTTAAATTTTATTGTCAAATTATTAAGTTGGTGACATATAGCAATTGAGGAGTGTACCGGTTTAGGATTCTATCCTTCATTCGTCATACGTGTACAATTTTATAGTTTTTTTTGTGGAATTAATTTAATTTTACATAAATTAATAAAGAGTAAATTTGTCACAAATATGCTAAGGGGTTTTTGATAGTAAAAAGATTATTTGCAGTAAATTTGTCATATACACTGGTTTGTGAATTTTTGTAGTAAAAAAACTAGTTCGTGACAAATTTGTTATAGGTGTATTAATTTGGAGTTTTTTTTTTCGGTGTTATTATTGCAAAAGTGTATAGCTTTCAATGATTTCTTCTTCTATGCTATGTTACATGCTTACTATGTAGAAGACATCACATGATTTTTCGTAAGCTATTAAAAAAAAAATGTGGTCGATCTTTTTATCGATTTAAAATGTAGTGCTTGCCGTGAAACTCATAAATTTTCTCAAAACTCCAGAGTTTATTTGCAAAGAAGAATAAAAACAAAATTAGTGGTTGACCATTTGGGAGTCAATTTATTTAATTAAATCTAGATATTAAAAAAAATGCAATACTTTTAACATATAATCTATACTCGTGATAAGAATCTCATTGAAATCATTGCCACAAGAAGTTTCGTAACGCACGACCTACCTATAATGTACGATGATACGCTGGTCATATGATACCATACAAAACTTGAAATACCCGTGGGCAAATTGCAATAACTCCCAAAAAAGAGAAAAAAACTAAGGACGGAATTAAAAGTCCATAAATCTCGATTTGGAAGACCACATAATAAATAACATTTACATCGTTTGCACTCATCGGTCACACCCGCCGATACGCGGAGACCAGACGATCCCCGTGCATCGCGAGGTCTTCCTCAATCGGTAAGCCGGCGAATGAAGGTGAAGCTCACCCCAAATTCTCTCTCTCTCTCTCTCTCTCTCTCTCTAAATATGTCATGAGCTTCTTCGTGGTCTCCTTCTGATCCCCACCAAAAAGATATGGGTGGAAACAGAGACCGCCATGGCCGCTGCCCCTGCCGTCTCCTCTCCCTCTTCCCGTTGATCTTGTGCCTGCTGTCGCGTCCGTCTGCGGCCGGCGCGCCGGGCAGAGAAGGCGGGGGGACGCCAGTTGTCATCGGGTATGGATACACGGTCGGTTCCGCAGCTGTTGACCCGTCGGGAACCACGTTGACCGCCGAGCTCCGCCTCATCAACAGGACCGCCGTCTATGGGCCCGACGTCGAGCATCTCCGCCTTGTTGCCAGGTCAGAGTCGGAATTTGTCGATCTGCTATTGCTAAGATAAAGCCCTTTTCTCTTGTTTTTTTTCCTTTTCCCGAAATGCAGAGCCAGTAGTAGCAGTAGCTCTGTAAGTTGATCGTCTGGTTAGAGTGGCTTTTCTCTGTGGAAAAGCATTATCCGACCACGTAGGAATTGCAAAAAGAGTAGAAAACGTCGAGAAAAACCGTGCTCATAACGGGGTGGAAAGTGATACGAGTGGGGAAATGCCGGGCCTGGAGATCGGGCCTGTGGCATTACTTCAGCCCATTCATAATGAGACCTGCCAAAATAGGTTATAGACCCGTTTCTTAACCTCTATTCGATGGGGGTGGGTTGTTGCATATAAACTAGTTATATTCTATAAATGAATCATAAATGAATCTAAAATGATAAAACCCAAAATAGTATGATGTTAATGACTCCATGACTTACTTAGATCCAACTGAACTTTATTTTATGAATTTCTCTCTACTTTCTCTCACATTTACTTGATCTCATGCTCACTTCTCTTACATTAGTTAGGGTATAAATTTTCCTATATTTGGTTGAATATGAAAGTTTTTTATTAATATGTGTCGGATTTGAATATGGATTATTAAATTTGTATTACATGAGATCAAATCATTTTCGACCCAATTCATCAGTTTAATAAATTTGCCTATAACATAGATTACATAGAATATTTGTGCTAAACCTAGATTGGGCATGTTTAATTTGGTTTTGGAGTAAATTTTTTGGGAAAATGTAAAGACTTTTGGATTTAAGGGTTTTCTAAAATGCAAATAATATTTGGCAAAGTGTATTCTAAAAACATATTGGGAAGCAATATTCACTTAAATATGATTTAGTAAAAACTATACTTTATAAAGAACTTTTGCTATTTAAAAAAAAAAAAATCTCAAATTATTTGTTAGTAGGCCAAATTTACCATTGACCAATTGTCAATGGCTTCATGTAGCTGTCGAGCAACCTCGCCTAAGGTCATGCGACCCAAGCATCACTGGCCGACAGCTAGATCTAGCCTTCTTGGCCCCTCACCGACGGCCTAAACCCTTATCGGTGAGATTTCGTGAGGTGGGGACATTTTAGAAATCATAAAAGTCAAGCAAGGGCAAATTTAGAAGAAAAAAAATTGTATTTGCATTCAAGAACTGTGACATTTCAAAGTACTTCCAACCCTACTTTGGACCAAAGGCCTTTAGAGGCTTTGGAAATACGATTGTATTTCCTCAAAGCTTTGTAAAAAAATTTCCAAACACCATTTGTATTTGCCCAAGAGATTTTGGAGCCCCAAAGGGCATTGACAGCGCCAAGCTAAATGCACCCTAAAGTTGGAAGCGGGCTTTCTGATGTGGTTGTGTTGCCCAAGCCAAAAAGGATGGAAGGTGAGTGAGCATAATTGATAAGTGCAACGGGTTTGGAGTCAATCGCTAAATTAGAACTTTAATATTGTGTTAGCAGTCTTTATGGTCAACATATTTGCAAGAAAATTTAGGGATAAGAATAGTAGGAGTGCTATAAATTTCATATGGCACTTATAATAACTTTTTTTGCTTACTTAAGTGTCATAAATTTAAAAAATTGATCACTTAAGTGCTATTAAAAATTTGCCTCATCGGAAAATCTGATATGAGTGTTGATTGTCTTACATGGATAATTTTTGTAATTTTCCACTCAATTAAATGTCATAAATGTGAAAAATCAATCACTTAAGTGTCATCGATAAATTATCTTGTCGGAAAATCCCCTATCGACCTTGCCCCTATCTAGCAGGGCATTAGCAACCTCGCTTGAAGTAGATGAGGTTGAGATGCCCCTGTTGTGCGTGAAGTGACCTACCATGAAGGCCCTCCCTTGCAATTCGCGATGGCCTCACCTAGGGCCTTTGCAGCCCCATTGACCAAGGGCAAGGCCTTTGCGGTTGATGCATAGAAAAATAGAGAATAAAAAATAAAAAGTTAAAAAATATTAAAATAAAAAAATAAATTTTTTATATGCAAAAATTCACATAGGATTTATCGAAAGTGATACTTAAATGATCGATTTTACTTTAATGTGAAACTCAAGTGAGTGAAAAAAAGTTATAACACTTAAGTGAGCGTCGTATGTAAATTATGACACTGCTATTTTTATCCTGACATTGTGAAATTTCTAATTATCAACCAAAGAAACAAAAAGAAATTATCAAATACACAATGACAATATATAATGTGTACATATGTATATATAAGCGTGAAAGGAGAAATATTTTGAAATTTGATTTTTTTCTAAGAAGGCTATTGCAAAAATACAAAATAAGCAAAAAAAAAAAAAACAAAATAAGCAAATTTTAATACTAGTTCATAGGTGACATTAAATTGAACTATATTTACACATTATCCGTGGACACTATATTTTTAATAGTTAATGATATTGGTAAAAGAAAAAAAGAAACAATCGAGAGTAATTTTAATAAATACAACAGTATATATGTAGATATGTAAATCTAGTAGATTAATTTATAATATGCTTTTTTTCGGGCTGTCCATGAAAAACATCTAACTTATGCTTACGTCATTACGGTCTCCTTCCAGCTTCGAAGCGGGCGGTCGTCTTCGAGTCCAAATCACAGACGCCGACCACCGCCGATGGGAAGTCCCCAACGACCTCATCCCTCGCCGACCTCCGTCCCCTCCCCGCCGCGCTCTCCTGGAACAAACCCTAACTCCGCTGCCGCCGCCGCCTTGCTGCTCCCAATGCTGCCTCTCCGCCGCCGCATCCTCCGACCTCGTCTTCAACCTCCGCAACACCACCCCCTTCTCCTTTGCCATCTCCCGCCGCTCCTCCGGAGACGTCCTCTTCGACACCTCCGCCTCTGACCCCTCAGCCTTCCTCGTCTTCAAGGACCAGTACCTCCAGCTCTCCTCCTCCCTCCCTCCCGGCCGCTCCTCCCTCTACGGTATCGGAGAGCACACGAAGCCGTCGCTCCAGCTCCTGCCCAACCAGACCCTTACTCTCTGGAACGCCGACATCGCCAGCGCGAACCTCGATGTCAACCTGTACGGGTCGCATCCGTTTTACATGGACGTCAGGTCGTCCGTGGGTGGCCGCGGCCGCCGTGGCATAGGAGTTGGGGCGGGCACGAGCCACGGCGTTCTGTTGCTGAACAGTAATGGCATGGACGTGGTGTACACTGGCGATAGGATCACTTACAAGGTGATCGGTGGGGTGTTGGATTTGTATTTCTTCCCCGGAGGCGGTCATGGAGCAGTACACCGAGCTCATTGGCCGGCCGACCCCAATGCCATACTGGTCCTTCGGTATCTGGTTTTGATGAGTTTCTTTCAATTGTTGCTGCTTACATTTTGATGAATTTGATTCCACTGTTGCTCATTGACTTCTGTAGCTTATTCTGCAATCACTGTGAGATTTCAAGCATGATTATATATTGGTAGTATCTAGCATAATGAAGATGGAATTGAAGAGTTTATTGCCATTGACTTGCTTCGTGAGTTTATTTTTTATTTTTATTTTCTCACGGAGATGACACTAGTCAGACTTTGCATGTTATGCTCAATAGGGAAAAATCTTAAAGGCGTGTTATCATCCATTGAAAACCACTGTTTCCCGACCCCCAGCTGATCCTACCGCAGTGCTCACTGATGTTCAAGAAATGTGGTCGCTTTACTTGTATATATTGCTAGGCGTAGATCAGTTGTAAAGTTTGATTCACGGTAGATGGCTTCTTCTGCACGTGTTACTTGACTAGTTTGAAATGTTAGTTCTATTGATAAAGTATCATTGATTTACTTTCAAGGATTTCATCAATGCCGGTGGGGTTACAAGAATGTCTCAGACTTAGAGGGCGTGGTAGCTGGTTATGCAAAAGCTAATATTCCACTGGAAGTTATGTGGACCGACATTAATTATATGGATGCAAACAAGGACTTCACTCTTGACCCTATCAATTTTCCGGTGGAAAAGATGAAAGAATTTGTCAGCAGCCTTCACGAGAACGGTCAAAAGTATGTCCTGATACTTGATCCAGGTATGCTGGTGCCAAAATGCTTGTGGTCGAAACTTGGTCTTTTTATTTCTTGCAAATTGCCATCTTAATAATACTTTCCTTTTCTTTTGAATGGGTGATCTTTAACAGGCATTAGTGAGAACGAGACATATGGGACCTACATCAGGGGGATGCAAGCCGACATCTTCATCAAGCGCGAGGGAGTGCCATATTTAGGTGTTGTTTGGCCAGGGCCAGTGTACTTCCCTGACTTCCTTCACCCATCTAGTGAGAGTTATTGGGGTGGTGAGATAAAGAGGTTTCACGATGTTCTTCCTTTTGATGGCCTATGGCTCGACATGAACGAGTTGTCCAACTTCATAACTTCTCCTCCTCTTCCTTCCACTCTTGACAATCCTCCCTATAAAATGAACAATGCAGGAGTTAATCGGCCTATCAACAACAGAACTATCCCTGCAACGTCACTTCATTTTGGAAATATTTCAGAATACAATGCTCATAACCTCTATGGACTCTTGGAAGCTAGAGCAACAAACAAGGCCTTAGTCAATGTTACTGGTAAAAGGCCATTCATTCTCTCGAGATCGACTTTTCTAAGCTCTGGCAAGCACACTGCACATTGGACTGGAGACAATGCCGCCACATGGGATGACTTGGCTTACTCAGTTCCTGCAATTTTAAATTTTGGGCTCTTTGGAATTCCAATGGTAGGAGCCGATATATGCGGTTTCTCTGGTAACACAACCGAAGAGCTATGCAACCGATGGATTCAGGTAAATATCTTCCATGCCTTTTCTTAATTTATATTAACTGAACTGCTTTGCAACCGGGTAGCTTTAAGCCTTTCTTGATTTGTATTTAGACATAGAAGTTGATAAATTTTCTTTTCTCTTTTTTCTTAGGCAGGCAGGGAATTTTACTTCCTTTTAAAGAAAGAAATAAACTACATAAATTTCTTTCGGGTGAGGGGAAGTTGGGGTATCATTTATGCTTGTAATTCATGTTATGTTGAATATGTCAAGTAGCGATTGAATAGAGGTGTAAATCATGTTTTTTTTTTTTTTTTTTGTCATACACCTTTAAGCACTTATTTTAGAGCTTTACTGATGTAGCTAGGGGCCTTTTATCCCTTTGCAAGAGATCACTCTGACATTAACTCTATTCGTCAAGAGCTCTATCTCTGGGATTCTGTCGCTGCATCCGCCAGGAAGGTGCTCAGGCTTCGTTATCGCTTGCTCCCATACTTGTATACCTTGATGTATGAGGCACATAGAAAGGGGATACCCATTGCCCGGCCGTTGTTTTTCTCATTCCCTGAGGATAAGATGACTTACCATATCAATTCCCAGTTCTTAATTGGTAAGGGTGTGATGGTGACTCCCGTACTACAATTTGGTGCCAATAAAGTGGATGCTTATATCCCGAGTGGAAACTGGTTCGATCTCTTCAATTACTCAAATTCAGTGAGTACAGCTTCAGGAACGAATGTGATGCTCAATGCACCGCCTGATCATCCTCATGTGCATGTAAGGGAAGGTAATATATTGGCCATGCAAGGAGAGGCCATGACTACGGAAGCAGCTCGGAGAATGCCATTCGAGCTGTTAGTTGTGGTTGATGAGAATGGGAATAGCTCAGGACAAGTGTTCTTGGATGATGGAGAGGATGTTGAAATGGGAGGGGAAGGAAATAAGTGGACTTTGGTGAAGTTTTATTGTGAGAAAACAGGGAATGGTGTTGTTGTCAGATCAGAAGTTGTTAACGGGGAATTTGCTTTGATTGAGAAGTGGGTAATTGATAAGGTGACCATTTTAGGATTGAGAGAAGGAACTAGAATGACGAGACTGAGAGGGCATGAGTTATCCAATGATGTAGAAGCAATGTCCGGACATAGAATAGTGAAAACAATGGGAAAATCGAGTGATGGTGGAGAGTTTGGGATTGTGGAAGTCTCAGGATTGTCACTTCCATTGGGGAAGCCATTCAAGTTGGAAGTGAAACTGCGCCAATCTTATGACATAACATTATCAAAAGAAAATGTCTCGATGTAATTAAAAAAAAAAACATTTCCCCAATAAGTTTGTGTGTTTCCATTATGTAAAAGCACGCAAGTATCAAGCCACTTCCTTTCCATCTCTAGCCCCTTTTTTCCCCATTTTAGTTCAAGGGTGTAGTTTCTGAACTATTTAAAATCCCTGGATAAAATTTCTTCTTATGTTTCGCTAAGAGAAAAAAATAATACAAATGATTCTTTGAATTTTGATCTAACATGTGTCAATGAACTTTTAATTTATTCAATGCAATCCATGATCGTCCTTTGACCTTTTAATCTGTTAAATGTGCTCAATAATTTTTTGATAAGTATTCAATTTCATTCATGTCACGACCTCTTTTTTTTTTTTTTTTCGGGCGCCCAATCAGGGGCGGGCGCCTAAGGAGGCTAATGGTTCGGCTATGTTTATTAGGCCGGACTCTCCCAAGTCCACCAATTCACGACTTTAATAGTCTAAATTTTTAACTTATAAGTTAATTTTTAAAACAAAGTCGCCACTAATCAATTTGGGGTGGATTGATTAGAAACCCATGCGAAATATTGTGAGAAATACTCGTTCCTACGTAACCAGAGAAATTAGGATTGGGGACTTGATTACACTAGTTAATCACTAATGCCCTTTCGGTACCTAATCTTGTTTAAACCCTAATGTTTTTTGGATTTTTGAGGGATTTTCCATGCATTTATGGGGAGGAAAAACATTTTTTTTGGGTCTTTTTCTATTTTTTTGGACATAAAAGGGACTTTTTGGATTTTTGGTATTTTTTTTAGAAAATACAAGTCTTTTTGGCTTTTTATGGATTTTTTTGGAAAATAAAGTATTTTTTATTTCTTAGAAAATAAAATATTTTTACTATTTTTTAATATTTTTTGAAAATAAATCATTTTTTGATTTTTTGAATTTTTTTAAAATAAATTATTTATTTATTTTATTTATTAAAATATTATTTAAAATAATAGAAAAACTGACCCAGGTTGGGTCCGCGGGTTGGGTCCAACTCGGGTCGTTGACCCGAAACGCAGACGAGTCCGCTATATGGGTCCGACTCGTTTTTTTATAATTATTTATTAAAACGGCCCGATGGCCCGTCGTTTTGGGAACGATCCGGCCCGACCCAACAACTCGGAGAAACCCTACCTTGATCCAACCCAAATTCCAGCGTCCCAAAAATCACAGAAACCCTATGTGACAGCCTGAATTTTCATAATTTCTTTTCGATTAAATAAATCGGGCCTTTCATCGAAATGCTAATAGTCTTTGATCTTTGAGTCGATCACTCACGAGATAACCTGACTATCCTAAGCAATTAGAATCTAAATGCAATTGACTTGAGAATTTGACCAAGAATCGACTACTCAACCGTGTTGATTCGCAAGGGTCATTACGGCACCGTCGGAGATCGATCAAAAATCGAGATAGGTTGATTCGACCGAGATATGTGATTAAATTGTGGGTGATTCCACTGAATTGAAAAATTCTCATCGATCGGCACTAAATTGATTTTCTGTCGTTTTGGTACCCGGTGTCCGTAATTGAAATCTCGAGATTTTCATGACAACTGAGAGTCGCTAATGTGTCGAAGATGTAATTTGTGACTCGAGATAAATTGATCAAGGGTCAATTGCACTAAAAATTCCTAAAAGCTACCTAATAGACTAGGTTACGCTAAAAACACGTCGGATTGAAAATAACCGTGAATTTGAACCCGATTTCAAAAATTGAAAGTTCTGAGGTGTCACAAGCTATTTTAGGAACGTCGACTCACTCTCTGAGAAATTTTCAGAGATTCCGGGATTTTTGCGGAAAACCGATTCAGACGTTGCGGAAAATTAGCGAAAATTCGTACGGGCCAAATTAAAGGAAATTTGGACTTCCAAGCCGAGCCTTCGAGTGTTAGGGACTTACAGATAATTGTTCGGGATTTTTCTTCAGCAAAATCGGACCTCGATTTGGACAATTGGAGAGGAAATTAAGCATAAAGCTGAAAATTGGGACTTTAAATTGGATTAATTAGTGACTTATGCATTACAAGAAAGTATTAAGGGGAACATGCTTCTAATGGAGGGGATAAGGATGCTTGATTGGGACCCTCCATCGGCTGCTTCTCTCGCACGCCGTCCAGCTACCCCCCATCTTCTCGCCGACTTCATCTCCTCCGGTTCCTGTTTTGTTTTCATTTTCTTCTTCATTTCACAACCACCGAAGACCACAGCCCCACGATCTCTCTCCTCTTGCCCATTTCCACTGAGTTTTGTCTTCCCACCACCATCATCATCATCCAACATACACCATCATCTAACGCCATCACCATATTTCCTCCCCTCCGCCTTGCGTTTTCAGCTTCTTCGGTCAAAGCTTCTCCAAACTGGCTTTGATTGTTGAACCGCCAACGCCTCCACCGAATTCCTTGGCTGACTGAGCTGCTCCTGCCGTTGCCACGTCTACCGACGATCTTCGAGCCACCACGTCCAATGAAGCTGCAGCTGCGCCGAAGATCAGCATCCCCTCCTCGTGTCTTCTCCACCAGCTCGCCAACGAAGCCCCAGTCCACCGAACACTTCTCAGCTTTGGTCTTCACTCCCGCAGCTCCTTAAACGCGCGCGTCGTCCTCCATTCTCCTTCGTGCAGCTCGTCCACCGAAGCTACTCCATTTGACGCCCGCATCTTCGAGCTCCGCGAGATTTCAGCGAAGTCTGAAGTCAGGCCCACGGGAATTTTGGCCCACTTTCACCCCGTGAGATTCAAGCCCAATTCAGTTTTGGTTTCAGCCCATTTCAGCCCATTTGAAGCTTAGTCCAGCAAGGCCCAGCAGCTCCTTTAAGCCCAAGTCCAGCAGCCCATCTTGAAGGCAGCTCAGTCCAGTGGAGCCCTGCCCGTTTCAGAAACAAATCTCAGTTGGGCTGAGATTTGTTGGGCTAAGTTTAGGCCCGGCCCAAGTTTGTCGACACCGCCGAAAATTTCGATTTCGGCCGCCGTCGAGTCGTTGTCACGGTGAACCGGTTTCCGCAATTAACCGGTGAGTTTATACTCTAAACTCTGCTTAGTAGGTTAATGACGTTTAAGGGGTGTTAGATTTATTTTATTAGGAATTAGGTGGTTAGTTAGATTAAATTAGAAATTGAATTATTTAATTGAGCATGTTAGGTGGTTAGCATGGTTTAGCTAAGACCTAAATAAATTGTACTATTTATCTAGAAGGGTTCGGGGATTTCTCCGAGTCCGTATTGGTTATTAATTTAATGATTATGGCCTAGGTTAGTATTTTTAGAATTTAAATTGATTTATTTAATTAATTTCAGTAATTATTTAATTATTAATTATTTTTCCGGAAATTAGGCCGGGATGGCCAATGGTGTGGTTAATTTCTACAATTGAGAATTATGCAAATTGTGCCGATTGCAATGGTGTGTTTAAATTCCAAAAATTGTGAATTTCCAATATTTATTCAGAAAATCCCAGGTGTTGGGTTTTGACACCAAAAATGATTTTTAGTACTATATGAAATAGTGGGATTTCAAAAAAAGAAGAATATCAATTTTTCTTGGTCAAGTTGACCGTGTACCCATACACGAGTAATTTCATGTGAATTTCTAATATGAAGAAAAAGGCCAGACTCACCATTTTAATTGAGCATTTGAGTGCAATGCACGGTGCCCTAGGCCATATTTGAGTGATCGTGTGATGGTTAAGAGAAATCGTCCCGGGCTGTTGAGCCGGACGTTATCCTTATTTGGGATACCCCCTGGACGACGGGAAGCCGATCGCAGTTAATTTTGGATCCTATGCTCCTTCAGGAAAGCCATCTGATAAAGAGACGTGCCGTGCTCAATGGGGTGAGACGATGCTTGGCAATGCCAGAAGACCGCCAAACATAGAGTAGGCCGTGCTATATGCCTAGATCAAAACTAGGAACACATGATTAATTGAGTGTGGCGTTTCAGTTATTTGGAGCTTATTGTTGCTCATGCTCTCATGTTATCTGTAATATAAATTGTACTGACCTGCATGATAGATCTGAGATGAGGTAAGTCTCATTGAATGTGTGATTGTGATTAGCACACTTCTAAGCGTATTTCCCTCCTAATTGGGGTTTAGAGTTTAGACTCGGTGAGATGATATCTCACCCCGTTGTGGGACAACATTTTCAGGGTCGTCGAGTGGAGGACCTGGAGCTGAGAGGAGGTGATCGGAAGCGTAGGTCAGTTAGGACCGCTTCTTTTTGGAAGTCCAGTCTTTTGTAGTCTTTTGGCCATAGACCTGTGTACATGACTCAGTCTATATATAAAAGCATGTTTGTTTGTGAATCTATTGTCTTGTTTTTCTATCTCGAGATGATTACTGTCAGGGGATTTCTTTTCGCTTCTGCATGTGTAATAAAAAAATGGAAAGGGTCGGCGACTCATCCTGGGAAGTCGCAAATTATTATCGACCAGATAGGGATGGGCACGCACTCGGGGTTCGGGCCGTGACATCCCCTTTTTATGGTATCAGAGCAAAGTTTGTATTTGGAGTGATAAGGTGCGTTGGGTTCTAAGGATAGTTAGTAGGAATGGCTTTTATATTATGTTGATGCATGTGACTGATAGCTGTTTGGTAAATTGATTGTGAAATCACTCAGTTTCTAATTCGGTATGGAATTGGAAACAGGTGTTGTAGAACGTCTACAGTATGAGTGATCAGGAGCCGAGAACTCCTAGGTAGAGGACCTTATCCTCAGTGACTCGGGCTAGAACGCCTACAAGAGGCAGTACCCGAGGTGGCCGAGGTAGAGCGCAAGCTGAGGCTAACGCGAGTGGTGTAGCACCACCACTAGTCCCGCCGGTTGATGCCGGGGTAGCAGCCCCTGGTGATCCCAGGTTTGAAGGGATCATGCAGCTGCTCTAGACTGTTGGTAATTTAATGGGGCAGCAGGCCCAGAACCAAGCTGCCGCAGCCGCTGCCGCACAAGCTGAAGTTCCAAAAGGGAATGTAGTTGCAGATAGACCAATTCATAAGCTCGTTGAGCACTTCCTAAAGTTGCAACCACCAAAGTTCACCGGTACAAGAGATCTTGAGGCTGCGACCCGTTGGATCGAAGAGCTGGAAAAAGCATTTGAGCTATTGAAGTGCTCTGAAGGAGAAAAAGGTTACCCTTGCGGTGTATCAGATGCAGGGAGTTGCAAGTACTTGGTGGAAAGCCACCAGGAGAGAAGTATTCCCAGAAGGCATAGTCCCAGTGTGGAACGCCTTCGTTAGAGCATTCAATAATAAGTACTTCTCCCGCTGCGCCAAGAAATTAAAGATGGCAGAATTTCTGCGTCTCAGTCAAGGTCCAATGACTGTGGACCAATACGAGGCAAAGTTTACTGAGCTTTCACAATATGCTCCTAGGTTGATCCAGGATCCCGAGGAGAAGGCAATGAGGTTTATAGATGGCCTCTGACTAGAACTGAAAGATCCGCTGGTGCCATTGGATATAAAGAACTACAATGAGCTGTATGGATGAGCTCAGCTGATTGGGAAAAATCTGAATGAACGAGCTGCCGCATCTGGATCGCGGTTTGGTTCGAACCCATATAGAAATCGGTTTGGGAAAAGATCGATGACGGGAGGAAGATACTTAGTCCCGCCCAATAAGAAGGGTGGAATAGGAAAATCAGCATGGAAATAGAATGGTGCCTATCGCTTCTGCGGAAGGCGACGTGGGTCAGCCCCGTGCCACTCTAGGCCTGGTGCTTGTTTTGAGTGTGGCCAGTAGGGTCACATGGCTAGGAATTGTCCCGGGAGACCAATGGGACCGCCGCAGTTGCCGCCACCGCCATAGATGAATCAGAACCGAGGGCTCCCGCCACCAATTATACAGCAAGGTGGACTACTTAGGCCTCCAGCTCAGGGAAGAACCTATGCGATCACAAGAGGACAGGCGGAAGATGCGCCTAATGTGATTACAGGTACTGTTTCACTAAACAACCATGCTGCTTATGCTTTATTTGACCCTGGTGCAACTCATTCATTTATAGCTGAGCGGTATGTTAAGTTGGTAGGATTAATTCCTGAGTTGTTGGAATCAGTGATTAGTATATCGACACCATTAAAGGATAAGCTGTTAGTTACAGTGGGTTGTCTTGGTTGCATGTTAGCGATTGGTGAGCAAGAGGGGAAAATAGACTTGATAGTCCTAGTCATGTATGACTTTGACCTGATAATTGGCATGGACTGGCTCACTAAGCAACGAGCTAAGCTAGACTGTTATCGCAAGGTGATCAAGTTTAACCCGTTAGAGGGTAAAAGTTTCGAGTTTATTGGGAGTCGAGGAGGACCCTCAATTTCCCTAATCTCGTCACTAGAGGCAACCAGGTTATTAGATGAGGGTTGTCAAGGTTATTTGGCAACTGTCGTGGACACGACAGTTGAGGAGTTGAAAATCGAAGACATTGCAGTAGTTTAAGAGTTTCCAGATGTGTTCAAAAGAATTGCCGGGTTTGCCGCCGAAGAGAAATAGAGTTTGTGATTGAGTTAGCCCCCGGGACAGAGCCAATCTCTAAGGCTCCTTACCGGATGGCTTTATCGGAATTGAAAGAACTGAAGGTGCATATGTAGGAATTATTCGATAAGGGATTCATATATCCTAGTGCATCACCTTGGGGAGCACCAGTGCTGTTTGTGAAAAAGAAAGATGGCTCGTTGCGCCTATGCATTGACTATCGACAACTCAATCAGGTGATGATCAAGAACAAGTATCCACTCCCAAGGATTGATGACTTGTTTGATCAACTGCAAGGAGCGTCGATATTTTCAAAAATCGACCTAAGGACGAGATATCATCAGCTGAGGATCAGAAAAGAAGACATTCCAAAGTTAGCATTTCATACTCGATACGGTCATTATGAATTCACTGTCATGCCATTTGGATTGACGAACGCCCCAGCTGCTTTTATGGATTTGATGAACCGAGTTTTCAAGGAATACTTGGATCAATCCGTGATCGTATTCATTGATGATATTCTGGTGTACTCTAGAAGTCCAGAGGAGTATGAAGGACGTTTGAGACTAGTATTACAGACTCTAAGGACTCATGAATTGTATGCTAAGTTTAGCAAGTGCGAGTTTTGGTTGACTTGTGTTGCTTTCCTAGGTCACGTGATTTCAGGAGAAAGAATCTCCGTGGACCCAACCAAGATAGAAGCAGTGATCAATTGGCCAAGACCTACTACAGTGATAGAAATCAGAAGTTTTCTGGGTTTGGCAAGGTATTATAGACGGTTTGTGGAAGGTTTCTCATCGTTAGCCTCGCCTCTAACAAAACTCACGAAGAAAAACGAGAAGTTCATATGGACAGACAAGTGCGAGCATAGTTTTCAAGAGCTGAAGGAAAGCTGACTACCACACCGGTACTGACGATTCCATCTGGTCCTAGAGGATTCGAGATCTATAGTGATGCGTCTTTTAGAGGATTGGGTTGCGTGTTGATGCAACATGGCAGAGTTGTTGCATACGCGTCCCGTCAGTTGAGACCTCATGAGCAGAATTACCCGACACATGACTTAGAACTCGCAGCCATCATATTTGCATTGAAGATTTGGAGGCACTACTTGTGTGGGGAAAAGTTTCAAATCTTCACGGACCATCAGAGTCTCAAGTATCCGTTCTCTCAGAAGGAGTTGAACATGAGACAGCGCCGATGGATGGAACTGTTGAAGGATTATGACTGTGATATTTTGTATCACCCCGGAAAAGCGAACAAGGTCGCTGATGCACTGAGTCGAAAGTCCTCAGTTGCACAGATGGTACTTAATGAATGGACTTTAATCGAGAAGGCTAGAGATTCGGTTTTCAAATTTGAGGTAGGCCACCTTTCAAATCTTATAGCCACCCTTAGAATTGAGCCGGAAGTACAGGTCAGAATCAAGATGCTTTAGCCGATAGATCCAGATATTCAGAAGATCCTGCAAGAGGATACTGATAAGAGAAAAGCTTACTTTCAAGTTTCTGAGGACGGAACACTAAGGTTCCAAGGACGATTGGTTGTACCTGACGATGTAGAGCTTAGAGAAGAAATTTTATTTGAAGCACATCGTAGCAGTTATAGCATTCATCCTGGAAATACTAAAATGTATCAGAATTTGCGTCAACATTATTGGTGGTCAAGTATGAAGGCGGACATCGCCAAACATATGGCCAAGTGTTTGACATGTCAGCAAGTAAAAGCCCAGCATTGCAAGCCGGGATGACTTCTGCAACCTCTTGCGATCCCAGAATGGAAATGAGAGCACATCACAATGGACTTCGTAACTGGACTACCAAGGAGTCAAAGAGGAAATGATTCCATTTGGGTAGTGGTCGACAGGCTGACAAAGTCGGCTCACTTCATTGCAGTACGAAAGGACCTGAGTCTAGATAGACACGCAGGCCTGTATGTGCGTTAGGTGGTTCGTATGCATGGAGTGCCGGTTACGATAACTTCAGATAGAGACCCGAGGTTTACTGCTGTTTTTTGGAAAAGCTTGCAGAGTGCTTTAGGTACAAAGCTTCAGTACAGTACGGCATATCATCCTCAAATGGATGGTCAATCTGAAAGGACAATTCAGACTCTTGAGGACATGCTGAGAGCTTGCGTAATAGACTTCAAAGGAAGTTGGGAAGATCAGCTTCACCTGGTGGAATTTGCATACAATAACAGTTATCAGCAGAGTATTCAGATGGCTCCTTTTGAAACATTGTATGGCCGAGCATGTAGAACACCAGTGTGTTGGGATGAAGTTGGGGAAAGGAAGATAACAGGCCCAGAGTTGATTCAGCAGTCAGTAGATGCCGTGGCAGTGATTAGAGGCAGATTAAAGACAGCGCAGAGCAGGCAGAAAAGTTATGCAGATAAGCGTCGAAGGTCTTTAGAGTTCCAAGTTGGTGATCACGTTTTTCTAAAAGTGTCACCAATGAGAGGAACTTCGCGCTTTTGTAAGAAAGGCAAACTGAGTCCGAGGTACGTAGGTCCGTTTGAGATTCTTGAAAGAATCGGGAACCTAGCGTATCGTCTTGCATTGCCGCCAAGACTGGCGCAAGTGCATGACGTCTTTCACGTGTCGATGTTAAGGAGGTACGAGCCTGACCCGACTCACGTGCTCAATTTCAAGGAATTGGACATGGATGATCGTGTGTCATACGTCGAAAGCCCAGTTCAGATAGTCGATCGTAAAGAGCAAGTCTTGTGCATAAAGACCATCCCGTTGGTCAAAGTGGTCTGACAACACCACGGTATAGAAGGAGCAACATGGGAGACTGAGGAGTCAATGAGAGAATTGTACCCCCACCTTTTTGATCAAGTCTTGTAATAGGTTTAAATTTCGAGGACGAAATTTTTATAAGAGGGGAAGAGTTGTGACAGCCTGAATTTTCATAATTTGTTTTCGATTAAAGAAATCGGGCCTTTCATTGAAACGCTAATAGTGCTATTCTCTGTGCTGATCACCCACGAGATAACTGGACTATCTGGGGAAGCAATTAGGGAATCTAAATGCAATTGGACTTGAGAATTCGACCAAGAATCGACTACTCGACCGTGTTGATCTGCAAGGGTCATTACGACACCGTCAGAGATTGATCAAAAATCAGAGATAGGTTGATTCGACTGAGATATGTGATCAAATTGTGGGTGATTCCACTGGATTGAAAAATTCTCATCGATCGGCACTAAATTGATTTTCTGTCGTTTTGGTACCCGGTGTCCGTAATTGAAACCTCGAGATTTTCACGACAACTGAGAGTTGCTACTGTGTCGAAAATGTACTTTGTGACTCGAGATAAATCGATCAAGGGTCAATTGCACTAAAAATTCCTAAAAGCTACCTAATAGACTAGGTCACGCTAAAAACACGTCGGATTGAAAATAACCGCGAATTTGAACCCGATTTCAGAAATTGAAAGTTCTGAGGTGTCACAAGCTATTTTAGGAACGTCGACTCACTCTCTGAGAAATTTTCAGAGATTCCGGGATTTTTGCGGAAAACCGATTCAGACGTTGCGGAAAATTAGCGGAAATTCGTATGAGCCAAATTAAAGGAAATTTGGACTTCCAAGCCGAGGCTTCGAGTGTCGGGGACTTACAGATAATTGTTCAGGATTTTTCTTCAGCAAAATCGGACCTCGATTTGGACAACTGGAGAGGAAATTAAGCATAAAGCTGAAAATTGGGACTTTAAATTGGATTAATTAGTGACTTATGCATTACAAGAAAGTATTAAGGGGGAACATGCTTCTAATGGAGGGGATAAGGATGCTTGATTGGGACCCTCCACCGGCTGCTTCTCTCGCACGCCGTCCAGCTGCCCCCCATCTTCTCGCCGACTTCATCTCCTCCGGTTCCTGTTTTGTTTTCATTTTCTTCTTCATTTCACAACCACCGAAGACCACAGCCCCACGATCTCTCTCCTCTTGCCCATTTCCACTGAGTTTTGTCTTCCCACCACCATCATCATCCTCCAACATACACCATCATCTAACGCCATCACCATATTTCCTCCCCTCCGCCTTGCATTTTCAGCTTCTTCGGTCAAAGCTTCTCCAAACTGGCTTTGATTGTTGAACCGCCAACGCCTCCACCGAATTCCTTGGCTGACTGAGCTGCTCCTGCCGTTGCCACGTCTACCGACGATCTTCGAGCCACCACGTCCAATGAAGCTGCAGCTGCGCCGAAGATCAGCATCCCTCCTCGTGTCTTCTCCACCAGCTCGCCAACGAAGCCCCAATCCACCGAACACTTCTCAGCTTTGGTCTTCACTCCCGCAGCTCCTTAAACGCGCGTCGTCCTCCATTCTCCTTCGTGCAGCTCGTCCACCGAAGCTACTCCATTTGACGCCCGCATCTTTGAGCTCCGCGAGATTTCAGCGAAGTCTGAAGTCAGGCCCACGGGAATTTTGGCCCACTTTCACCCCGTGAGATTCAAGCCCAATTCAGTTTTGGTTTCAGCCCATTTCAGCCCATTTGAAGCTTAGTCCAGCAAGGCCCAGCAGCTCCTTTAAGCCCAAGTCCAGCAGCCCATCTTGAAGGCAGCTCAGTCCAGTGAAGCCCTGCCCGTTTCAGCAACAAATCTCAGTTGGGCTGAGATTTGTTGGGCTAAGTTTAGGCCCGGCCCAAGTTTGTCGACACCGCCGAAAATTTCGATTTCGGCCGCCGTCGAGTCGCTGTCACGGTGAACCGGTTTCCGCAATTAACCGGTGAGTTTATACTCTAAACTCTGCTTAGTAGGTTAATGACGTTTAAGGGGTGTTAGATTTATTTTATTAGGAATTAGGTGGTTAGTTAGATTAAATTAGAAATTGAATTATTTAATTGAGCATGTTAGGTGGTTAGCATGGTTTAGCTAAGACCTAAATAAATTGTACCATTTATCTAGAAGGGTTCGGGGATTTCTCCGAGTCCGTATTGGTTATTAATTTAATGATTATGGCCTAGGTTAGTATTTTTAGAATTTAAATTGATTTATTTAATTAATTTCAGTAATTATTTAATTATTAATTATTTTTCCGGAAATTAGGCCGGGATGGCCGGTGACCGGAATTTCGTGCTGATTGCAATGGTGTGTTTAAATTCTGCAATTGAGTGTTAAATTATGCAAATTGATGCTGATTGGATTTTTGGTATTTGATTCCAAAAATTGTGAATTTCCAATATTTATTCAGAAAATCCCAGGTGTCGGGTTTTGACACCGAAAATGGTTTTTAGTATTATATGAAATAGTGGGATTTCAAAAAGGATGAATATCAAATTTTCTGGATCAAGTTATTTGTGTACCCACACACGAGTAATTTCATGTGAATTTCTAATACGAAGAAAAAGACCAGGCTCACCATTTTAATTGAAGCATTTGAGTGCAATGCACGGTGCCCTGGGCCATATTTGAGTGATCGTGTGATGGTTGAGAGAAATCGTCCCGGGCTGTTGAGCTGGACGTTATCCCTATTTGGGATACCCCCTGGACAACGGGAAGCCGGTCGCAGTTGATTCTGGACCCTATGCTCCTTCGGGAAAGCCGTCTGATAAAGAGACGTGCCGTGCTCAATGGGGTGAGACGATGCCTGGCAATGCCAGAAGATCGCCTGTGAAGAGGGTATGGTGCGGCGGTGTTGCTAGTTGGCGATACGGCACCGTTGGTGATGGAGGTGGCTACCCAAAGTGACAGACGCGACGAGGCAGCGACGGTCGCGACGGCGGGTCTCGGCTTCTTAGATCTGGTCCTCTTCTCTCCGACTCCTCTCGCTTAGGCTCCGATCTCTTCCCTCTCCCTCAGATTTGGGCTTGCGAGCACTCGAGCCTCCCTTGAAGTCTCTCGGGGGAAGCTCGCGATGCTCGCTCGCTTTCGATCTTTCTCTCTCTCAGCCTCCACCCGCTCGGATCTCTCCCCCTCAGGTTCACTTGTCGCCGACCTCCCCCGAAGTCTCTCGGAGGGTGGTCATTCAAGCTTCGCGACTCAATCTCTTGCGTGCTCGCTCTTTGAGTCTCCCCTGAAGTCTCTCAAGTGAAAGTCTCCGAGTTCGTCATGCCTCTCAATAGAGCTTGCGACTACCTATTTATAGGCGAGGGGGTCCGGTCGACGGAGGGCGTCGATCGCCAACCTTCGGTGTGGCATCCTAAAATCTTGTGACAAACTCTGGAGTACCATGAACCATGATTAGGTAATGGAAGTGCCGTTTGATTTTATATTAACCATTGAATTAATGAATTTCAATTAATTTAAGGCCGAGCATTGTACTAGATGATTGTTTGGATGGAGATGTGTCTACAAGTGACCCAAGGATTTTATTAAGGTGCAAATGGACATAGAAATCTTATTCTTGGTGGTGCACTTTATAAGTAGAATTTTATTGATTTAAATTACAAAGTCTTGTGGGTTTATAAGTTGAAATTAGGTGTTAATTTAAATTAGGATTAAATGGAATAGGAATAGGAGAGGATGGGCTGATTTTTAGGCCCAAAGACCGTCCAACCAAACCACGCCAACCCCTTGGTTGACCGGCCCATGAAGGCCTAAGATCGGCCCAACATTGAAGCCCATAAAACCCTTGCATGTGAGCTGCCAAGTGGCATGGAGGAGAAGCCAACTGTGGCTGCCCCCATTGGCTTCCTTGGGCAGCTTCATGCAATCAAATGATTGCAAATGATTGTGAGGGAAGAAAGCAAAATAGAGGGAGGCGGATTGAAGTTGAACCGAGAGAAAGAGAGAGAGAGAGAGAGAGAGAGAGAGAGAAAGGGGAACCAAGAGAGAGGAAGAGGGAAAGAGAAGAAGCGGGCATGCAAGAGGAAGGAGGATGATCGTCTGCCTAGCTCGCCACCATCCGTTCGCCGCTTTGCTGCCATTCTTGTTGCTGTTTGTGCTTGAGTTTAAGGCAAGTGAAGTCCTAAACCTACCCCCTGCATTGCTGTGTTGTGTGTATAGTAGATGGTAAGTCTTGGTTGTGATAGATGTGATGAGATTTCGGAGCTTTGAAGAGAGATTTGTTGGCCATGCATGCTGTTTCCGGAAACACCAGTCCGACCGTCCATGAGATTGTGTGTTGCATGTGACCTTTTAGTTGGAATCATGTTTCGATCTCTTCATGAAAGTTGTAGAGAACACCTTGAGAACAACATACTAAAATTTGAAGCAAAACGAACAATTATTGGTTAGGGAAATGATTTTTCTTTGGAGGAGTTAGATCTGTACTGACCTTTAGAAATTTCGTGGTCCGTAAAGTAACTTTTTTGTGAAAATATCACTTTGATCTCTTAATGAAACTTGTAGTGTACTTCTTGAGGTATAACATATCAAAAATTTAGAGGAAATGAACAAAAATAAGCCGATGAAATTGTTGTTCTTTGAAGAAACTGAATCTGGGAAAAAACGCTACCTCGACCTAGTATGATTTCGTGATTTTTATAAAATCATACAATTCTAATTCGATTGTATGTCCTTAACAAAAGTTGTAGGTAACATTCTGAGGAATAAAAAACTGAAAATTTAGAAGAAATGAACATATGTAGGTCGGTGAAATGAGTTTCTTTGAAAGATGATAATCTGGAAAAGATGACACCGAGAACAGGGGGAAATAATCGTCTATATCCATCAACCTAGAACGATTTGGGTTTCGATTTCTTCATGAGATATTTACCTCTACTTGTATATAACATGTCAAAATTTCAGAATTTTTGGAGTTCATTTGGGTATTTAATTTAAATTTCTTCAGAAGCTGTGCAAGCTGAAATATTGAAGTTTGAAAAACTGTGATGTATGGACCTTACTATTTTGTGTGAAATTCTTTTGGTATGGAGTTATTCATGAGATATTTGCCTTTAGGTCTCGTCTATAAGGTGTCAAGTTTTCAGAATTTATTAATACCATTTACTGATTTTTCTAGAATTTCAATTAGAGGAATGCATTCTGATTTATCCGAAAATTGTTGCACTTTCATAAATAAATAAATTTGTCCATGTGATGTAATACTTTGAGTGGTTGATTTTGCTGCAGATGTGATGACATATGGCATGTTATCTGGCATGAAAAGTTAGTTGAGATTTTTGACATTATTGCATCAAATGCCATGTTGAAATTGAGATACATGTGTGAATATAAAATTGAGAAAATAACGAGACCGTCGAAGGTGTGAGCCGACGATACCCAGAGTGTGTGTGCCGGATGCCCCGGGAGTGTCGGGATGCCTGGAATGTGGGGGTGCCAAATGCCCAGAGTGTGTGTGTCGGATGTCCTTGGGAGTTTCGAGATGCCTGGAGCGTGGGGGTGCCGGAAGCCTCGGAGGTGTGTGCCGGGGGGATACCTCGTGATGCCAGTTGGGATACGAGATGCCCGGAGTGTGTGTGTCGGATGCTCGGAGTGTGTGTGCCGGATGCTCGGAGGTGTGTGCCGGAGGTTCCTCGCGATGCCAAGTGGCATGCAAGCAATAAATTGTGGGATGCAAACATTGGTCCTTGGAAAGAAAGATGATGAGATCCTTGTGAAAGATAAAAATTGAGAATTAAATCATGCGCATGGATGTGTACATATGGCATGGTGATATATGCATGAATGCTTGATGGTAAGTGCATGGTGGTATGTGCACATAGGGCATGGGGATATATGCATGAATGCTTGATGATAAGTGCATGGTGATATATGCACATATGACATGGTGATATATGTATGGTTGCAAGGTAAGGTATGCTTGATATGCATGAATGATATGTGTTTTATTCTTGATTGTTCTGTTAGACGCATTGAGTAGTGTGGTGGATCTTTACTGCTGAGTGGTTGTACTCACCCCTTTTGAGGAATAACATTTCAAATTAGAAAGATGCATTTGCTACCGGTTGCATGCGGTACTTACTATGGCATACCTACTGATGTGGATGTGGAGTGTACTGAGCATGTTTGTGTCGGTGCTCCTAGCTTAATTTTTGTTCTAGTCAATGTCCTGTGATGTACAACGTGGGTCGAGCTGATGGCTTGGTTATGCAGGATTTTTTTATCTGTCCATGTCTGACATGATGGAGCGATGTTAGGGACGTTACCACCACCGCCACCCAATGCACCGGATTGGGTATGATGGCACGTATAGCTGTTGGGAGCTGACACTTTTTGGAGATAGCCGACGCTCATTGATGGAGGGTGGTACATGTTCGATATAGAATCGAGTTCTTTTTGGGGTGGTAGCCAAGTATAGTTAAAATCTTGGCTTTTTGTTGTATCGACCTTGATGTCCATCTTGAAAAATTTAAATAAGAGTGAATCGGCATTATCTTTTCTTATAGTGCATAGTTGGTGTGCATTACATTATAGTTATTGTAGGGAGAGATGTTGAGACTTGTTTATGCTTTCGCTAATAAGTTGCGCTGGGACTGCTTTAAAAAAAAAAAATTATCCCTAGTCAAAGAGTATCCGTCTGTGAAGTTATATAAGATCGAGTGGTAAGAGAGATCACTTGTGGCGACCTCAGGCAAATCTGGGGTGCCACATTCGGCTTGTCGACCGGTTTTCCTTGGTTGAACCGGTGTCCCATTCGAGCTTATCCAGCGAAGCGCCTTAGCATTGAAGGCAGCCATTAATGGCGCCTGAGATCTATCATCTCCGGCTGACGTCAGCTTACCCTCCTCGGCCGTAGGTTGTTCTTCGCACGTCGGTGTAGATGCGCGTGAGCTACAAAGGCAGAGAAGGAAGGAGCGAGGAAGAAGAAGAAGGAAGAAGAAGGAAGAAAGGGGCTGGGCCGGATCTAAAAAGAAAAACTTGGCTTGGGCCTGCGAAAGGGGAAAAAAAGAGGGGGGCTGCCAATTTTTGCTTTCTTTTGTTTTGGTTTGTTTTGTTTTGAAATTTTGTTGTTGTTGTTGTTGTTGTTGTTGTTTTTTTTTTATTATCCAAAAAGGCAAAATAAATAATAATAATAATAATAATAATAATAATAATAATAATAATAATAATAATAATAATAATAATAATAATAATAAAGAAACATAATTAATGAAATTTAGGCGTTAATAGTTGCCCTTCTTTGAAGGTGAGTTCGCAGAGGTTGCATTCAAAGACAAACTAATGCCTAAATTTTATCCATGCACGCGTAATAGATTATACTTTATTTGGGACCTATTATTCTATGCAGAAAATGAGCAATATAACATTACACATACTAAGACAGATAAGAAGATACCTGTAGTTACTTACCGCGAGTGAGTGAGATAGGGTGTGAACCCCGAGTTTGGTAAGTATCAAGGCATCATCTTACCTGGTGACATGAGGAGGTTGCTCCTCCAAGACCCGAACCTTTCTTCGGTTACCTTGACGGGAAATTGCTCTTTGCAGGACCCAAACCATTCTTTGGTCGCCTGTTTAGAGCAATAAGTTGTTTACCCGACCTTTCTCGGGGGATGCGCTGACCTTCCTCAGGACATCTACTTGTGGGGTGTCTAATCATAGTCAAGGACACCGGATGGTACCCGACCTTTCTCGGGAGATGCGCCGACCTTTCTCAGCACATCGAGTTGTTGGGGTGTCTGACCTCAATCGAGGACACTAGTTGGTACCCGACCTTTCTCGGGAGATACGCCGACCTTTCTCAGGGCATCGATTTGTTGGGGTGTCTGACCTCAGTCGAGGACACCGGTTGGTACCCGACCTTTCTCGGGAGATGCGCCGACCTTTCTCAAGGCATCGATTTGTTGGGGGTGCCTGATCTCAGTCGAGGACACGGATGGCTCCCAACCTTTCTCAAGGCATCTATTTGTTAGGTGCCTGGATATTTATAGGCATTTTGAAAGAGTACATGGATATTCACAAGTACTAACTTGGAGGATATTTAGGCCTTTACAGGTGTCGAAAGGGTACTTGGATGATCACAAGTACAAACTCTTGGATGTTCATAAGTATCGAAGAGGCACTTGGATGATCACAAGTACAAACTCTTGAAGGATACCTGGATGATCACAAGTATCAAAGGAGTACCTGAGATATTCGTGAAGGTCTCTCACCTCCTGATATGTGGAAATATTGAGGATGTGTTTTGCATATTCGTGAAGGTCTCCCACCTCCTAGTAGTTGGAATATCGAGGACGTACCTCATATATTCATGAAGGTCTCTCACATCTTGGTAATTGGGAATATCAAGAGCGTGCCTCGCATATTCGTGAAGGTCTCTCACCTCCTGGTAGTTTGGAATATCGAGGACGTGCCCTGCATATTCATGAAGGTCTCTCACCTCTTGGTAATTGGGGGATATCGAGGGCGTACCTTAGATATTCATGAAGATCTCTCACCTCTTGGTAAAAGGGAATATCGAGAACGTGCCCCGCATATTCGCGAAGGTCTCTCACTTCCTGGTAATGGGAATATAAGTGTCATTGGATATTCGGGAGTACACAGGATATTCGTGAAGGTTTCTCACTACCTAGACATGGGAATATCAAAGATAAATGGATATTGGTCAATCACAAGTATCACCTCTTAGCAACATGAACTTGAATGTAGTAGCACAAGTCTTACCTGGATGGCCACAAGCACTCAAAAGGGCTAGAACACCTGGATAGCCGCAGGTTGCCTGGACGGTTGCAAATATCAATACTCTGGGGACAACTCAAACAGGTCGAATGTCGATAAGAGGAAGTACCCAACAAGTGATGGGTACTCAAAGACAAGGGGATACTTAGACCGTTGCAAGCACCCAAACTCAAGGGACGACTCGAATAGGTCGAGCGTCAAGAAGAGTACCTAGACAGTGGTAGGTACTTTAAGACAAATGGAGATAGGGATATGCTTACCTGGCAATATCTCAAATCTCTGAGAGTATGTCTACTATTTGGACAATAAGCACACATGATCATTTATGCTGTAAATTCATAAGTTCAAATGAGATTCACGCATGACAACTTTGTCAGTTTTGCATCATCCGAATTCCATTGGGGAAGATTTTGAAAGACAACCTTCATTTATAATGTAGATGTCTTGAGCATGCCAAATGAGGGACTTTCAGTCTGAAAGGACTTTTCACTCACTCTCATGGAAAATGCTATCCTGACCATTGATGCAGGATTTATAAGGACCACATCTCTCATTATCATCATGCCAGCAGGGGTCCGAGTATTCTTGCAAACGTTACAACTTTACCAATGTGAGAGGCCTTTGTCGAAACTGTGATAAAGTCTTGGTCAATGGCTCATCAAATGGGACCATCGAGGTCAAGGCTCATGAACGAAGTGCCGCACGATCATCCCCAGGTTTGCAAGTCAAGAATCCTGCGAAAAGAGATAGGATAATCTTGCTCGTACTTCTTCGAGTGATGCTTATGTACATATAAATCCTACGTTAATTGAAGTGTCATAATCTAAAGAGACTTTTACAATGGGAATATAACGTAGACTTGGCTCACTTGTAAGAGGGTGAGAGTTGGTGACTGTTTTGGTATTTGTCACTAGTCTTTCTTGTCAGATGGAGGTTCTGTGGACCACAACAGCAACTTTTTCTTGGCTGTATTTTTTATTAGGGGGCATTGGCCTTGCTTTTACTAGACACACTACTTTTTTCATGCCCCTATTTTTATTCCAGTTCTTCATTCATGGGCATTAACCTTGCTTTTACCAGGTACACTACTTTTTTATGCCCCTAGTTTTTTCATTTTTGTTGCTTGAGGAACTGATTTAGGCAAGTTCAATCGAAGCACCGTTATTTAAACTGTTGAGTCTTCATCTTTAGCTGGCGCTCTAGGCTATGGCAATAACTTATGCTTTGTCTCGATGTGAGGGTAAAATTACAGACTCACTTGGGTTGTATAATGAATACAAGTGCATAGAGAAAGAAATGCTTTGTCATTCTAGGGCACTTAAATTAATACGAGTGTTCATATGCGATAAAGACACCCGAAGATTGATGCAAGTGCGAGTAAGAAAATTTCTATCTCTCTTCTCACCTTGTGATGCTGCTTCGCCTCCGATCTGCCTCGGTGTGGGGTGATTCTTGACGGGGGTAGGATAGAAATTTCACTAGTGTATGGGGCTCAATGAGGTGAGCAATGGAATGCCTCTCACTATTGGTTATCGTACAATTTGCGAGAGAACTCTTTACCTTGCAGCCATGGAATCTTCTGCACTCATCTCACAAGTGTATAGATGGGGGGATTGTGTGTAGGATATGGCTTGCCTTTCATCATTCTGACGCGCCCCATCCAGCATGCTCAATTAATCTTGTATCATTCACTTAGCTGTCTATTCTAATAATCCTTGTAGAATTAGTGATTTAGACAGACAAAATCATCATGGAAAAATCCATTTGGAAAAATCATGCAGCATCTTAAATGTGATGGAGTTTATACTCTCAAAACAAATAAATGGTTTTTGTTCAAAAAGACTTTATCGAAAATATGTTGAAATTTTAAACATCAAAAGGGTTATTCACAAATGAGTGTCGATGAATTGTCCCTATTGATTAGGGATATGACAAATGAAGGATCAGTTGGGGTTGGGGATCTGATCATTGATTTGATGGGACCTTTCTGCTTTTGCCCCAGCAGAAGAGAAGATGCAAATGGATCAATCAACAGGGCCAAAATTAAAGGTGAATTGAGGCCTGAAGGATCTCCGTCATTTGCTTTGGCGATTACTCAAGACGCCATTTTGCTTAGGAGAGTTTGTCATGCCTCTCATTGATTTGTTATCCTTGCTTTTGACAGTCAGATGATCCTGAAGTGAGAGGGGGACACGAAGTCCTATGTCCCTTGCTTCATTAGGTCAATTATTCTTTGAATTGGCTCTTGGACAACACGTCCTTTTACACGAGTCAGGTGAATTCGATGTGGGTCATTTCCACGTACTAGCTTGACCAATATTGATTTACCAAACCTAACCATCAAGTTTGGCTCTTGAATCCCGATGCTTCTGCTGATAGGGAAAATATGTCAAAAGCGAGTTTAAAGAGCGGGAGTATTGGAAACGATACCGAATTACCCTTCTTTGGAGTTTGTATTTGTTAACTCCTAGGGATCTCTGACAGTCTCATAGTTTGACATTTCTTTCGATTGGCCTTCCTTATTTGTGGCCATGTGTACACGATGGATGATTTGCAACACCTTCTTCCTGTGGAATTCTGTCTTTGACCATATGACCATTAGCAGCATTGAGCAAAGTCATGTACTTCAAACTTCTATGGAATTTGAGATGGACAATCAAAACTTCCAATTCTCCGATGGTAATTACTTCTTGCGAGAGCATGCGTCTGGAACAAAAGTGAGGTATCCCAGTTCTAAGGTCATTGTCTGGGATAGAGGGCTTCTTTTTATGTAACGGACTGGTTCTTGGACGACACGTCTTTTACACCAAATTAGGTGAATTCATCATTGGTCGCTCCTATGCGTTTGCTTGGGTAATATTGATTTGCCCAAATTATTATGTCGAGTTTGTTGCTTGATTCCCAATACTTCTTTAAATGCTAGTGATTACCATTCATTCTTCTTTGTTGAATCACCCAAACGGATTTTTATGATGGTGTAAATACATCACTCATATATAAAAGGTGCATAGGCATTTTCATTCCAATAGAGAAATGCTTGGCAATGCCAAACAATGAACATCTTTCAAGGGTAGTACTTTTTTATAGCATCGGAATTGACCGGATTGGAGAATTCCCGCCCATCCATTTCAGTCAGGATCGAGGCTCCTCTGGGGAGTATCTTCTTTATTACATTGGGACCCTTGTAATTTGGGGGCAAACTTGCCTCCAGGCTCTGGAAAGATTGGCAGTGTCTTTCTCAAGACTAGCTCGTTTACCTCAAAATGCTTGGGTCACACCTTTTGATTGAACGATCGAGCTACCCTCTGCTGGTAACACTGACCATGACAGAGGACTTTTAGTCATTTTTCATCGATCATATTCAGTTGCTCAAGCCTTTGTTGTGTCCATTCTTCCTTGGACAATCCTGCTTGGGATAAAATTCGTAGGGAAGGGATTTCCATTTCTACAAGCAAAACCACCTCCATGCCATAAACCAGGGAAAAATGCATTGCCCTAATGGAAGTTCAAATCGAAGTTCGATATGTTGTTATTGCGAAGGGTAACCTCTCATGCCAGTCGCGGTAGTTTTTAGCTGTCTTGGATAGGATTCTCTTGATGTTCTTGTTGGTGGCCTCCACGGCTCCATTCATTTGTGGACGATAAGGGGACAAGTTCAGATGTTGGATTCTGAACTCAAAAAACAATTGATCAATCAACTTGTTGTTCAAGTTTGACCCATTGTCGGTGACGATAGCTTCGATATGCCATAACGGGCAATTATGTCACGTCTGATGAACTTCATAACGTTTTGTGCAGTTACACTTGCATAGGATGCGGCTTCGATCCATTTTGAGAAGTAATCGATCGCGACCAAAATGAACTGGTGCCCGTTTGATGCCTTCGGATTGATTGGGCCAATTACATCGATGCCCCACATTGAAAATGGCCACGGCTCAGATAACTAATGCAATTCAGTTGGAGGGACATTTATCTTGTCTTTGTGAATTTAACAACGATGACATCTTTGCACATGTTGAGCACAATCGCTCTCTAAGGGGAGCCAATAATAACCCAATCTCATTATTTTCTTGGCCAACATACGTCCATTCATGTGAGGGCCACATATTCCCTCATGTATTTCTTGCATTATTTGTGTGGCTTGATTTGCATCCACACATCTTAGTAGGACTGAGTCATATGATCTTTTGTACAAATTTTCACCGCTGACGAAGAACCTCAAAGCCATTTTCATTAGGTATTTTCGATCAGAGGAAGTGCTTTCTTTAGGGAATTCCTGCTTCTAGACATATTTCATGATGTCATAATACCAGGGTTTCCCGTCGGGTTCTTCAATTATAGTCATGCAATGGGCCTGTCTTGTCAGGACTTCAATCTTCAAAGGCTCTACTTCTAACCCTTTCGTTACTTGCAACATAGATGATAGCGTTGCTAGTGCATCAGCAAACTGGTTATGAATTCTAGGTAGGTATTCAAACGAGTCATCCTAGAATTCTTTCACCAATTCTTCCAAGTAGTTGTGATAAGGCACTAGTTTGGCGTCTCTTGTCTTCCACTCGCCCAAAGTTTGGAGGATAATTAAGGTGGAGTCACCAAACACTTTTAGTTTTGACACTTCCATTCCAATAGCCGCTTGCAGGCCAAGGATGCATGCTTCATATTCGGCTATATTGTTAGTGCACGGAAAGATCAATTTTGCAGCTACAGGATAATGTTGCTCATTTGGGGATATCAAGACTGCCCCGGTGCCGGAACCTGACAAATTTACAACTCCGTCAAAGAACATAGTCCATGTGTCCTCTTCTACTGTTTAAATTTGGTCGTCTGGGGAATCATCCTCCCGTACTTCCTTAGGGCAATCTACTAACATATCAGCAATCACCCGACCTTTAACTGATTTTTGCGACATCACTTGGATATCGAATTCTGAGATTAGGATTTGCCATTTGGCCAATTTTCCCACCAAGGCTGAGCAACCGAGTAAATACTTAATTGGGTCACTCTCAGTTACAATGAATGTTTGGTAATGCAAGGTATACTACTGGAGTTTGTGCAACACCCATACCAATGCAACGCATGTTTTTTTTTACTTGGAGTAGTTTTGTTCCGATGTGGTGAACTTTTTACTCAAATAATAAATGACTCGCTCCTTTCCATCATGGGGCCCTTTCTTTGCCAACATTGCACCTAGGGATTCACTGTTGATGGTAAGGTAGAGGGTCAAAGGGTGCCCTGGAGTCGGGGGTATTAAAATCGGGGGTTTCATCAAATACTGCTTTAGATGTTCAAACGCTAGTCGGCATTCATTAGCCCATTCGATTTGTGCATCTTTCCTGAGAAGTTTAAAGAAAGGTTTTGCAGTTTTAGAAAGCTGGGAAATGAATCGTGCAATGTAATTTAATCTTCCCAGGAGGCTTTGGACTTCTTTTACAGTCGAGGGAGGAGGCATCTCAAATATCGCTTTAGTTTTTGACGGGTCCACTTCTATCTCTTCACAGCTCACAATGAATCCAAGTAATTTGCCAGAAGTTGCCCCGAACACACATTTTGCTGGGTTCAAGCGCAACTTGAACTAGCAAAGTCGATTGAATAATTTTTCCAGGGTCTTCACATGGTCTTCTCCATGTCTGGTTTTGGCGATCATGTCATCGACATATACTTCAATTTCTTTGTGCATCATGTCATGGAAAAGGGTGACCATGGCACGTTGGTAAGTTGCTCAAGTGTTTTTCAGGCCAAAAGGCATGACCTTTTAGTAAAAAGTCCCCCATAGAGTAATGAATGCCGTCTTTTCCTTGTCTTCCTCCTTCATTTTTATTTGGTTGTATCCTGAGAATCCATCCATGAAAGAGAAAAGTTTGAATCCAGCAGTGCTATCCACAAGAACGTCTATGTGAGGTAAAGGGAAATCATTCTTTGGGCTTGCTTTGTTCAAATCGCGATAGTCGACACAAACCCGGATTCGACCATCTTTCTTCTTCATCGGTACAATGTTTGCTACCCAACTAGGATATTGCGAGACTTCGAGGAAGCCTACTTTTAGGAGCTTCATTACTTCTTCTTCAATCTTTTTTGACAACACAGGCTTAGTTCTTCTTAGCTGTTGCTTCTTGGGGCTACATCAGGGTTGGTTGGCAAGCTATGCTCCACGATCATTAGATCGAGGCTTGGCATATCGGCATATGACCATGCAAATACGTCTTGATACCTCTTTAGGAGAGCAATTAAGCTTGCAACTTCTTCTTTAGGAAGGTTCGCGCCAATCTTTATCTCCCTTGGACCTTCTGTGTTGCCTAAATTGACAATGACGGTGTCTTCAGTAGTAAGGGGCCTTGTTTCTTTGTGGCGCTTCCAATTCCGTTGAATTTCATCGGAATCATCAAAATCATCATCTGAGTCATTAGAATTGCTAGCATGGCTACTTACGGTGTTGGTCAGGACCGTTCCCATACCCTCTCTTGTCGCTGGATTACTCCTATATCATAGAGTAGATAGGATAAGGGAACAAATAAGGTTAACATCATGCATGCTCCTTTTTTTTTTTTTTTTTTTGAAAATGTGATGAATTGTTCTTTAAGACGAGGAAGCATGAGGAAACCCGGGCCTCAGATTTCTTCTTTCATTTTGTGGCTGGATATCATCAACGGCCAGTTTGGTATGTCTCCTCATGCCCTCAAAATGTTTTCAACTTTATTTAATAGAAGGTGGATTTACATTTTGGAAGAGTGATTTCAAAAGTTAGTTCCTTAAGTGGAACTAATGTTGAAAACAAAACAAGCTAGACTTAAGAAATATGTACAAGCTCCCACGTAGGGGAGTATGCAAGGGAATTAAAAAGGGTTCTACTCGAGCGAGCCTGCACCCGTTTTCCCTGACGGTCCTTCATTGATAGCGCCCACGAAGAAGTCTTCATACCAGTCACCAGTCACGCCTCCTTATGCTCCCAGCTTTGTGAACTTTAGATTTTCCATGCCTCCCCATCCGTCGGGACAACGTTTTGATGATGGTCATAGAAACCTTGGGGAATTGAATAGTTGACATAGTAGTCAAATTTACCACTTGGTTGGCCCAAAGTGTCCATGATTGCCTTTCCTCTATGCGCTTCCTTAGCATGCTCAGGAAGCATGGTATGGGTGCTAGGTACCATGAGGAGGTCATCTTTGCCATAACATAGCCACGGGGAGCGGAACGTGAATACCCTAGCATCTAAAAGATCTTGAATCTTGTCTCTCAGGATGGTACAATCATCTAGTGAGTGTCCTAATTCCCCTGAATGATAGTCACAGTACTTGGACGGATCATAAACAAGGAAGTACTCGGGAGTAGGACGCCTCAGTTCCCAAGAGATTATTCCTTGCTCTAGGAGGATGGGGAAAATAGTGACCATTGGCGAATGTGGCCGCGTATTTCTTGAGGACTGGGGTAGCCGAGCTCCTTGCTAGATTGTGTCAGTAGGGTCTTCTTCATTTACTTTGGCTGTCAATTCCTCATTGTGACAAGAGCAGAATGTACGGGTAGCTTGGGCGAAATTTTCTGTCAAGTGGCATATTGTCTCACGTAGTTCATCGACTTGACGTTGAAGCTGGGTGAACGAGAAGTTATCGCATGTTTCTTCTATCTGTTCCTCCTCAATGGCACCTACCAAAATGTCTCCAAACATGGTGGTCATGTCGTCTGGCCCTTCTTTCTTTGTAAATACGGGCTGAGTTATGTTCTCCTGACCCATGCCTAAGTAAATGGGAAACTTCAAGCTTTCATGGTTGAATTGTTTTGGAATGCCGATCATTTCTTCTTCCTCATGCATCATCTTCGTAGGGCCTGGGAAGGTTTCCTCAAGGCGCAAGTATACAAGGCCGATCTTCTTTTTTGCCTTTCCTTCCTGGTATTGTTCCTGATATCCTAAACCAATGGTGTGAGGTCTCCTCAAGGCTTTGATAGGCTCGCGGATGCCTTGGTTTCCCCTGCCAAGCCCTTGACCCGGGATAAAACCGTATCCGGTCATGATTTTTCCTACCATGATTGCAGTGCTTGATATTTTGGGGACAAGGGGTGAAGTCCCTCGATTTTCGTGTATAGTAGACACAAGCTCGAATGATTGATAGCTAGATTCATTTTTGTCATCGGGTTCAACATAAGGGATGGCCGTCTCGTGGTAGATGCGTGATCTTCTTCTCCGCGGACCGCGATCAACTTTCCTTCAATCACGAACTTTACATTTTGGTGGGGCTTGAAGGTACTGCTCCAATGACATGGATCTATGGGCGGCCTAAGAGGAAATTGAACGCGGTGGGGATATCTATCACCTGGAACAAAATTTTGAATATGGTTGGGCCTATTTGAACATCAAGCTCGATCTCTCCCACTGTTTCCTTCTTTGTTCCATCGAATGCTCGAACGAAAGTCTTGGCTGTATGGATCCATGACGTCTCTATTTTAAGACGACAAAGTGTTGCTAGTGGACATATGTTAAGAGCAGATCCATTGTCAATTAGTACTTGAGCGACATTAGAATGATGGTACTGACGAACTCCTCGAGTTTGTCATGCTCAATCGTTTCAGGGACATGTACTTCACTTAGTACTTTCATAAGGGATTTCTGGTGCTTGACAGATGTCTGAAGTAATTCTAGCAGAGAAATCTGTGCTGGTGATTTTTGCAATTGTTCCACCACATTGTATTCGCTGGCTTTAACAACGGCAAAAACTCCTTGGCTTTCTTTGTCAGTGATGGGCTTGGCAGGCTGCGTATTGGCTTGAGCATAGGTTCGCCTAGATCTCATGACTAAGCCAACATCGAGGTCATAAGACCAGGGTACTGCATTGTTGCCTTCGTATTTGTAGGGTTTGGGGATCTTAATGACTATAGCTGCTTCTGCTGTCAATGCTTGAACTATGGCTCCTTCAAAGATGCCCTCACATGGGGTGGAATCCTTCTTCTCCCTTCCTGTGTTTAGCGCGGCAAATTCTTCATCCCAATTGATGACTGACTTGCGATATAGTAGAGACCATGCTGGTGTGGCCAGCGTACACAATTATTCCAGCCTCCATCATCCTTGGCACCCTTTCCTTCATCGTTGCTAAGGGTGGCATTCTATTGCTTGAATAATACCCAGCTTCTACCAGCCCTCAATAGATGTCAACAGTAGGTATTTTGGCATTTCTGATTTGACTGGCCTCTGAACTTAATATCGCATTTATCTTGTCGGCGTGCTCAGGGAGTGGATTGCTTTGGGCATTTGGTTTTGTAGTTTGGAATGAGAAAGCTTTAGTATCTAGCAGGTTCTGGATCCGGTGCTTAAGGGTGAAGCATTCGTCAGTTGAGTGGCCTACTTCTCCCATGTGATAGTTGCATTTTTTAAATGGGTCATAGCTAGAGAATTTTTTAGCGTTGGGTCGCTTTGGCTCAATTGAGAGGAGGTTCTTGTTTCGGAGGATTGCCAAAACCTATGATAAAGATCCAGGAAGCGGGGTGAATTGTCTTCTATTGTTGTAGCGCTAGGGTGGTTGACGACTGGTAGTTTGTTGTTGCCCTGTGCTTGTTTGAACGGTCGGGAGGTGACCGGTATTTGCAGTGTAGGTTGCATTGACATATACCGAGGATTCTTTTTCTTTTTTCATGTTGAGCCTTCTGCTGACGGGTGTAGGCTCAGTGAACCAACCCTCCCTTAACCCTGTCTCAATCTGCTCTCGTGCTGGAATGAGTTGATTGAATGATTCAGCGATCGTAGTCACCATTCGGTTACGGTATTCACAGGGGAGGGTTTTGATGAACATTTTTCTTAGTTCAAAATTAGTTGGTTCAGGATTGATCTGGGCGACTAGATTCCTCCATCTAATAGCATATTCTTTGAAAGATTCATGCTTTTTCTTTTCCGTGCGCTCAAGATCCTCACGAGAATGGGTAATGTCCATTATGAACTTGTATTGTTTGAGGAATGCCTCACTTGCTTCACTCCATGTTTCAAGGAGGTTTATATTTTTTGTGATGTACCACCTCAAGGCAGGACCTATTAGACTTGATTGGAACAACTGGATCATTAGAGGCATATTGTTAACGTATTGGGTCATTCGAACCAAGTACATTTGCAAATGAGCCCTCGGGCAAGTCGTGCCATCATACTTCTCAAACTCAGGCATTTTGAATTTTTCTGGCATTTTGACCTTAGAGTAGATGGAGAGGTCTATTGGAGTAGGATCTTGAAGGCCCTAGCAGTTGTTTTAGCCTCTCTTCGAGCTCCTCGAGGCGTTTGTCATGTTCAGTCTTAGATAAACTGTTGGGCTTTGCTTTCTCAACTATGATTTGGTGTGTGTCATCCTCTAATTCGGGCATATTATCATCGGTATCTCTTCCTTGTTCACCTCGGATAGACGATTGCGGTAACAATACTTCGATTGAGGCTAGGGCGGGAGCCAATTTGCCTTGGATGGAATCTATCTGCTTTGAGAGTTGCTGAAGCACATTGAAGACCTGCTTCATTTCATTTTCCACAATCTCGATATGGCTTGGTACGTTCTCTTCAGCCATTCTAGTTTAGCTTTTGGCGAATGCAACTATGCCGTGATTACCTGCATTAAAAAAAAAAAATGGAGAGAACGTAAGCCAGGGAAACATATGGAACACTGGCCCATGGCAAGGGTCAAGTCATTTTTATTTATTAATAGGGGATTTATACAATGCCAAAAGGGCCTTTCAAACAGGGTAGAACGATCCTAAATATTCACATTAGAAATATTCACATCAAAAAGCCAAGCTGCCCATTTTTATATGCAATGGGAAGTTCCAGTCTTGTGAAGCTACTTGTTCCTTCGTACTAGCTTTGATAAGTGTCTCTTGCTTGTCTCAAACTCTTTTCAAGAGATTCAATTCGCCCTTGTAGGGTAAGTTTATCAACTACATCAGAGATTACTAGTTGCAGCTCCTCGGGAATTATATGGTTGAGGATGTAGAATGTGGATGCATGATGGGCTTTTTCCTGTCCCTTCAACCTTCTAAATATGACAATCTTTTTAGTGTGACATCTACTCCATGTGTTCTGAATTATGCGGATCTCCTCCAAGTAGTTGTAGTCTATACGGGTGAAAAGGATTCGGAACAATCCTGATTTGAGCGGTGGCGGGATTTCTTGGAGGACCCTATACTGACGAGCCACCCTATATGGATAATATGAGGTAGCTTCGGAGAGGCCCAGCAACGGGATAGGGTCGTAATAATTTGGCGCAAAGCGCGCCTCTCCTACAATGAACCATTTAGTTCGCCATAGGAATGTCTCGGGGACAGGGTTTTTTAATAAGTTAATCCATCGAGAATATTCCTCGTTGGGAGAGTATTTTTCCAAGCTTTGAAACTTTTGTAGTGGGTGTTTGAATTCGTTGATTTCAAATATTTGCATGAGGTGCCCAAATCCTTTGATATGGGAAAAGAACCACATTTGTAAAATTTATGGGGCGGCCCTCATGATTTTTCCTTTGTTTTCCTTAAAACGATTAAGGGATAAAAGCGTTTCGGCTAAAACCATGTTCACATATCCTGCTCCAAAAATGACTTGATTTATTACCCATGCGATTGAAGGATTTATAGCATTCTTTCGATAGGGGAAGATAATAAATCCAAAGAACGCTAAGAGGAAGATCTTGGTTTTTTGGGTTATTGATTGTTTTTCAAAACATTCAATTAAAGATGATAATGGGAAAGCATTGTTGTTGGCTTGAACAATTTCTCTTACCGAATGATTTTTTAAAAACTGTGATAGACTAACCATAGGGTCAATGCCAATTGGCGATTTGGCAAGCTCCCTTCTCAAGGGCATTCCTATGGTGAGACTATATTCTTCTAAAGTCGGAGTCAATTCAAATTTGCCGAATATAAAGGTGGATGTTTCAAGGCACCAAAAATGTGGTAATGCTTGCATGACCCCAGAGTGGACATTGATTTGGAGCAATGGGAGGAGATGACCGATGCTAGCTTTGACACACTCTTGGTCCAACTGATCTAACTGATTCCACCATCTGAGGAGCTCTTTCTTGGGGGTAGGAATGAACTGGATATCGATTCTTCCCATCGAATATAAGAAAGGGAGTTACACAACCTAACCCTATTTCGCCATGAGCCAATAAAAAAGGACTGAGTAAAAATAAAGAAATTACTTTGCTTTTAAAGAAAATGGCAAGCATAAAGACATGCGCATGGGACGTGTGGCTCGATTTAACTGAGAAGGTTTGTTGAAATTAAAAGCATATCCACCTATCGCAGTCTCGCATTAGCAGTATACCCTCTTAACCTCGGCTAGAGAAATTCAGGGAAAAGAAAGGCAACCTCTATAACGCAGTCTCACGTTCGAAACCGTATCTTTCTTAACACCATCCTAGATATCCTATGGCGGCCCAGGTCCGACGGCCGGGTCGTGTGTGCCATGTGTAGTGCTAAAACATTTAAGGATGCACAGCAGTTTATAATCATAAAACAATCTATTTTAACCAAAATTAAAATAAACATTTAAGCTACTGACCTGAAAAAAAAAAACAAAAAAACAAAAAAAAAAACAAAAACAAAACAAAACAAAACAAGTCAATAAAGTGCTTAAACAAGGCAAATGGCCTAAGTCCTCAAATCGTCCCCAGTGGAGTCGCTAAGCTGTCGCGACCTTCTTTTTTTTTTTCGGGCGCTCGATCAGGGGTGGGCGCCTAAGGAGGCTAATGGTTTGGCTATGTTTATTAGGCCCAGACTCTCCCAAGTCCACCAATTCACGACTTTAATAGTCTAAGTTTTTAACCTATAAGTTAATTTTTAAAACGGAGTCACCACTAATCAATTTGGGGTGGGTTGATTAGAAACCCATGCGAAATATTGTGAGAAATACTCGCTCCTGTGCAACCAGAGAAATTAGGATCAGTGACTTGATTACACTAGTTAATCACAAATACCCTTTCGGTACCTAATTTTGTTTAAACCCTTAGGCTTTTTGGATTTTTTAGGGATTTTCCATGCATTTGTGGGACGGAAAAACATTTTTTTGGGTCTTTTTCTATTTTTTTGGACATAAAAGGGAGTTTTTTTTTTATTTTTGGTATTTTTAAGAAAATACAAGTCTTTTTGGCTTTTTTTGGATTTTTTTTATTTTTTAGCTTTTTTTAATACTTTTCGGAAAATAAATCCTTTTTTGATTAAATTATTTATTTATTAAAATATGATTTAAAATAATAGGAGTTTTTGGATTTTGGTATTTTTTTTTTTTTTAAGAAAATACAAGCCCGACCCGGATCCAACATCATGACTCGGTTTCCGAAACCCTTTGATTCCGCGCCCAAAAAACCCTACTCGATTCCAATCCGCGCCCGAGTCCAACCCATGACGACCCCTACCCGATTCCCGGCCCGAGTCCGACTCCGACGATCCGGGGTCGCGAAAAAATCGGGAAGTTTAGGGTTCTCAATTCGCGGCACCGAGGGGGGGAACGAAGCGTCGCCGGGGCAACGGCGGTGACAACTGCGATGGTGGCGACGGTGACAATGGTGATGACAACGGGCGGCGGCTACTAGATTCTCTAGGGGGGAAGCGACGGAGAAGCTACGGCAATAGGCAGGGGCGGCGACCAGGGCTTCGGGTGGAAATGGCGATGGCCAAGCAAAGCCGATACCTACCTGTGAAGAGGGTATGGTGCGACGGCGTTGTTGGTTGGCAAGACGGCACCGTTGGCGATGGAGGCGGCTGCCCAGAGCAACAGACCCGATGGGGCAGCGATCTCTTCCCTCTCCCTCAGATCTGGGCTTTCGAGCACTCGGGCCTCCCCTGAAGTCTCTCGAGGGAAGCTCACGACACTTGCTCGCTTTCGATCACTCTCTCTCTCAGCCTCCACCCGCTTAGATCTCTCCCCCTCAGGTTTGCTTTTCGCTGGCCTCCCCCGAAGTCTCTCGAAGGGAGGTCGTTCGAGCTTCACGACCCGATCTCTCGTGCACTCGCTCTTTGAGTCTCCCCTAAAGTCTCTAAAAGGAAAGTCTTTGAGTTTGCCATGCCTCTCGACGGAGCTTGAGACCACCTATTTATATAGGTGAGGGGGGTCCGGTCGATGGAGGGCCTCGATCACCGGCCTTCGGCTTGCCGACCGGTTTTCCTTGGCTGAACCGGCATCCCATTCGAGCTTATCCAACAAAGCGCGCTCGGCATTGAAGGCAGCCATTAATGGCGCCTGAGATCTGTCATCTCCGGCCGACATCGGCCTACCCTCCTCGGCCGTAGGTTGTCCTTTGCGTGTCGGTGTAGATGCGCGTGAGCTACAGAGGCGAAGAAGGAAGGAGTGAGGAAGAAGAAGAAGGAAGAAGAAGGACAAAAGGGGCTGGACTGGATCGAAAAAGAAAAAATGAGCTTGGGCCTACGAAAGGGGAAAAGAGAGGGGGCTGCCAATTTTTGCTTTCTTTTGTTTTGAAATTTTTTTGTTGTTGTTGTTTTGTTTTTTTTATTATCCAAAAAAGGAAAAATAAATAATAATAATAATAATAATAATAATAATAATAATAATAATAATAATAATAATAATAATAATAATAATAATAATAATAATAATAATAATAATAATAAAGAAACCTAATTAACGAAATTTAGGCGTCAACAATTCATAGACTAACCATTAAAATTAATGGCATGAGAATTTTTACGATAAAGTTGAGTAATTAAGTGGAGATTGCAAGTAAGATTAGGAACATGATTGATGAGAGATAAAAATAAAGAGTGATGGCCTGTTCATAAAAAGCTTTACCAACTTGCTTAATAGGCAATAAACAACCATCATCAATCGAGACGTTTGTTAAATTTTAAAAAAGGTCTAGGATTTAGGATTTTACCAATATCATTGGTCATGTGTGCCAACACTCCGTTGTCAAGATACTAAGTTAAATCAAAGGTCTCACCAATTGAGAGAGTTGAGAAGGTGTTTGACATATCAATGGCAACGAAGGCATGGTTAAATCATTGTTGACATTGTAGCATAGGGTACCTAGTTTTATTATAAATTTGACAAGTAAGATGAAGCACAGATTCGAGAATACCTCCATGTGTGATTGGGGAACATAGGGTTTCGAATTACCATGAGAACTACCAAAGGAGGTCAAGGGGGCATGGGGGCGATAATGATTGCAAATTGAATTGATGATAGGAAAATTGCCAACTCAGTTGATCATGTGACCAAAGGAGGTGGAGAAGAGATGGGGGCCCAATAAGGTGCATCTCATGGCCAAAAGTTTCACACAATGAGCAGGCTTTGATTACCATGCAACCTTCTCCGCACTAGCAAAGGAAGTCATAGTTCATTCCTTTTTGCCTATTGATGCATGTCACTAGCAACTACATCAAATGGATATACATAATGCATTTCTTCATGGTCACTTGGATGAAGAAATCCATATGGACCTTCCGTCGGGTTTACAGAGTCAAGAGGAGTCTAAGATATGTCGCATTTGCAAATTCCTCTATGGTCTTAAATAGGCTTCTCACTAGTGGCAAGCAAAGTTCACTATTGCACTCATAGAGCTGGCTTTAGATGGTCCAAGCATGATTTGCATTGTTCACTTGGACAAAAGGCGCGTCATATATCTACTTGATGATATATGTTGACAACATACTTATTACGGGATCAGATGAATCTGTTGTTTAGAAATTTAAGAGATATCTTTGTGCTACTTCTCACATTAAGGATTTGGATTGTCCTAAATATTTCCTTAGTATTGAGATTTCCAGATCAAACCATAATATCACTTAGTCAATGAAAATTTATCTTATAAATTATGTTAGAAGCAAGTCTATCAGAGTACAAGCCAGCTATTATTCCTAACGAGCAGAATATCAAGCTAACTATGCTTGAGTATGATATTGGAATGTCACCCAATAAATATGATCCACCGCTCAAAGATCCATTGAGTTATTAGGGGCTCGTAGGAAAACTCATTTATCTCACCATGACAATACCAAACATATGTTATGTGGTACAAACACTGAGTCAATATATGCATAGCCCAAGCAATCTCATATGAATGAAACTCCGAAGGTTGTGAAATATTTGAAGAAAAGTCCGAGACTTGGAATACTTCTTTCTCAAGAGTGTAACATGGAAATAGTTTGTGTGAGTTCTCTCCCTCATCACAGAGGTCGACGGTTCGAACCCTCTTGTTGCCTAAGTGACTGAAGTGGGGGATCCTGGTGTTAGGGTCCTGGGCTAGTCTCCCCCGAGGTTTATGTCTAAATAGCAACTTGCGGCGAGGCCCGATGGTGTCACCGGGTACTAGAGGGTCGTGTAATCCCCAAATGGTGATTTTCGACGATTCCTCGGTAAAATAAAAAAAAATGGAAATGACAACCTATTGTAATCCATACTGTGCTCCTTGTCCCATGACTCATAGATTCATTACCGAGTTTTGTATTAGGCTTGGGAAATCCCTACTTTTTTTGCAAAATGAAGAAGCAAATAGCAACGTCATCGTCATTAGCTAAGGCTGAGTATGGAGTTATGGCTAAAACTATCTATGAGATAGTATGGATGCAAGACTTACTTCTCAATGTTGGGGTGCAAGTTAAAGAACCAACTATACTGTTTTGTATAATGATGCAGCACTCAGGCTTGTAGCTAATCCCATAGCTCATGAAGGAACAAAGTATATAGAGGTTGATTGTCACTTTACTCAAGACAATATCCAAGAAAAGATAATTACAACAAGGGGGACTGGAACTTGGAACTTCAACAGCGTGCAAATATTTTCATCAAAACCTTGTGTAAGAGATAATATACATATCTACTAAGCAAGCTTGGCATCTTAGACATATATAAGCCACTAGCTTGAGGAGGAATGTTGGAAATATGATTTGTGCATCAAAGATACATTGAATCAATCTAAAATTTAAATTGATTAGCTGAATCAATTAATGATTCATTCTGATTTTATATCTTTGTATTATTTCCTTTTATTGTTTACACATTGTAACATAAATACTTGTAAAGACAACACACATATTCAATTGGTGAATACAAAGAAAACTCCCAAATTCTTCTTTCCACTTTGTGTCACATTTAAGTGAGCCGGCAAAATTTTTTTGCATTAAGTGAGCGTCGTATGAAGCTTTTGTCATTTCTAATGTTCTTATCATAATCGTTCTTCTTGAATGAGAAGGCGTGACTATTGATCCCCATATGAAATGGTAAGGTTACTTGTGACGATGGTGACAAAACGATCGTACTCTGACTCCATGTGTGGAAGGAGCACTAAAAGATGGGGCAAGTGGCCGACAAGAGGATTCAATTGTCTCTATTGAGTGCTCTGTAATTCTCGTAATGAGCAAGAAAGTGGGGGACGAGAGACATCAAAGTTAGGTCGAGCTTTGTTCTCTAAAGTCGAGCTCCGGGCTTGCTTAAATCGGGTGCAAGAAAATTAGAAGGGTCACCATAATTTTTAAAGGAGGAAAAAAATATACAATAAAGAATGAGAATGCAAGATTATCCATTGTTGATGTTTTTTTCGTTCATTGTTGAAATCCTGTCTTAATCGGTAAATTCAATCTTTAGGGTGCATTTACTTCGCGAAGACAATAATTTGGAAATAAATATGATCGGTTTGTATGATTTACAAAAATGAATGATTGAAAAATATCTTTGCCATTTATGAAAATATTTGGACATAAATTATTGTTAATAAAAATATTTTTTTTATACAGATGGTTATTTCTCGAATCATTCATTCGTCCCTTCACTTTGTACACAACTCAACTTGAGATAAAGTTCAACAAAATAAAAAAATTTGATGAAGATTGCTAGCGACCCATCGAATGATTTTAATGGATGAATCACAATTCACAAATACTATGGGCACCCATCTTATTATATCTCAAGGAAGAAAGCATAGGTTTAATACCACGAAAAATCTTGAATTAGTATATTTGTGATACTCAAAATAATATTTGAATCATAAAAAATTCCAAACAGTATACTTGTGACAAATTTACCCTCACATTAGTTTTCGTTAATTTTATTGTCAAATTATTAAGTTGGTGACATATAGCAATTGAGGAGTGTACCGGTTTAGGATTCTATCCTTCATGCGTCATACGTGTACAATTTTATAGTTTTTTTTTTGTGGTATTAATTTAATTTTACATAAATTAACAAAGAGTAAATTTGTCATAAATATGCTAATCTGGGGTTTTGGATAGTAAAAAGATTAGTTGCAGTAAATTTGTCATATACACTGGTTTGTGAATTTTTGTAGTAAAAAAATTAGTTCATAACAAATTTGTTATAAGTGTATTAATTTGGAGTTTTTTTTTTTTTTGTGTTATTATTGCAAAAGTCTATAGCTTTCAATGATTTCTTCTTCTATGCTATGTTACGTGCTTACTATGTAGAATACATCACATGATTTTCCGTAAGCTATTAAAAAAAAATGTGGTCGATCTTTTTATCGATTTAAAATGTAGTGCTTGCCGTGAAATTCATAAATTTTCTCAAAACTCCAGGGTTTATTTGCAAAGAAGAATAAAAACAAAATTAGTGGTTAACCATTTGGGAGTCAATTTATTTAATTAAATCTAGATATTAAAAAAAATGCAATACTTTTAACATATAATCTATACTCGTGATAAGAATCTCATTGAAATCATTGCCACAAGAAGTTTCGTAACGCACGACCGACCTATAATGTACGATGATACGCTGGTCATGTAATACCTTACAAAACTCGAAATACCCGCGGGCAAATTGCAATAACTCCCAAAAAAGAGAAAAAAACTAAGGACGGAATTAAAAGTTCATAAATCTCCGTTTGGAAGATCACATAAAGAAAAATAACATTTACATCGATTTCACTCATCGGTCACACCCGCCGAAACCCAGAGACCAGACGATCCCCGTGCATCGCGAGGTCTTCCTCAATCGGTAGGCCGGCGAAAGGTGAAGCTCACCCCAAATTCTCTCTCTCTCTCTCTCTCTCTCTCTCTCTCTAAATATGTCATGAGCTTCTTCGTGGTCTCCTGATCCCCACCAAAAAGATATGGGTGGAAACAGAGACCGCCATGGCTGCCGCCGCTGCCGTCTCCTCTCCCTCTTCCCGTTGATCTTGTGCCTGCTGTCGCATCCGTCTGAGGCCGGCGCGCCGGGCGGAGAAGGTGAGGGGACGCCTGTTGTCATCGGGTACGGATACACGGTTGGGTCCGCGGCCATTGACCCGTCGGGAATGACGTTGACCGCCGTGCTCCACCTCATCAACAGGACCGCTGTCTATGGGCCCGACGTCGAGCATCTCCGCCTTGTTGCCAGGTAAGAGTCGGAATTCGTCGATCTGCTATTGCTAAGATAAAGCCCTTTTCTCTTGTTTTTTTTTTTCCCTTTCCCCGAAATGCAGAGCCGGTAGTTGCAGTAGGGGTGACAAATGGGTAGGTTGGGTCGGGTATGGGTTGGGTCGAAAATGGGAAAGAAATCGATCAACCAAACGCAACACAGTATGAGGAGAAAGCCAAAGAGAATGGGGACAAACCTGTAACGATCTCGAGCTCCAACGGGACCTACACAGAGAGACACGGAAACGCACGGATGTCTACTGGATCGGAATCCCTATCCCACCGATCGGAATCTGAAAAACAAAACTAACAAGCGATTGAGGTTATGGGTCTTCTGGCGGACGAGGAGCTGGTGCTCGTGGGTGTGCTCGTTGGCGGAGGTGGGTGATGAAGCTCGTCGACCTTTGAGGGAGCGGCGGAGGTGAGCCTCAGAGGCGAGCAGCGGAGGCGACTCAAAGGCAAGCCGTGGCTGCGAGTGGCGGAGGCGGTTGGAAGTCGAGCGGCGGAGGTGGGTCAAAAATGGGTCACTGATGAAGGGCGGTTGCTGAGATGTTTTTAGGTTTTAAAAATGGGTCAGAACATGTGACCCATTTTCGACCCATATAAAATTAAACTTAAAATATCTTGACCCATTTTAGCTGGGGGATTACAGCTTCATAATTCATATTTGACCCATTTGTGAAAAATATGGACCCATTTTGCCACCTCTAAGTAGTAGTAGCTCTGTAAGTTGACCGTCTGGTGAGAGTGGCTTTTCTCTGTGGAAAAGCATTATCCGACCACGTAGGAATTGCAAAAAGAGTGGAAACTAACGTCGAGAAAAACCGTCCTCATAACAGGGTTGAAGTGATACGAATGGGGAAATGTCGGGCCTGTGGCATTGCATAAACCCATTCATAACGAGACTTGTCAAAATATGTTATAGACCTGTTTCTTAATCCGTATTTGATGAAGGGTTTTTGCATAAACTAGTTATATTCAGTAAATGAATCATAAATGAATCTAAAATGATAAAACCCAAAATAGTATGATGTTAATGACTCCATAACTTACTTAGACCAACTCAACTTTATTTTATGAATCTCTTTTTCTCTCACATTTACTTGATCTCACGCTCACTTCTCTTACATTAGTTATGGTATAAGTTTTCCAATATTGGGTTAAATATGAAAGTGTTTTGTTAATATGAGTCGGATTTGAATATGGATCACTAAATATGTATTACATGGGGTTGAACCATTTTCAACCCGATCCATCAATTTGATAAATCTGCCTATAACATAAATTCCATAGAATATTTGTGCTAAACCTAGATTGGGTGTGTTTAGTTCGGTTTTGGAGTAATATATTTGGGAAAATGAAAAGACTTTTGGATTTAAGGGTTTTCTAAAATGCAAATAATATTTGGCAGAGTGTATTCTAAAAACATATTGGGAAGCCATATTCACTTAAATATCGTTTAGTAAAAACTATACTTTATAAAGAAATTTTGCTAGTTAAAAAATAAAAAAAAATCTCCAAATATTTTTCAGCAAGCCAAATCTACCACTGACCAATCACCGGTGGCTTCATGTAGATATCGGGCAATCTCACCTAAGGTCATGCAACCCAAGAATCACTAGCCAACAGCTAGATCTAGCCTTCCTAGCCCCTCACCGATGGCCTAATCCCTTATCGGTGAGGTTGCGTGAGGTGGGGACATTTTTGAAATCATGAAAGTTGAGCAAGGGCAAATTTAGAAGAAAAAAACCATATTTGTATTCAAGAATTGTGACATTTCAAAGTAATTGGGACCCTACTTTGGACCAAAGGCCTTTAGAGGTTTGGAAATACAATTGTATTTCTCCAAAGCTTTGTAAAAAAATTTCCAAACACCATTTGTGTTTGCCCAAGAGATTTTGGAGCCCCAAAGGGCATTGACAATGCCGAGCTAAATGCACCCTAAAGTTGGAATCGGGCTTTCTCATGCGATTGTGTTGCCCAAGCCAATAAGGATGGAAGGTGAGCGAGCATAATTGATAAGTGCAACGGGTTTGGAGTCAATCACTATATTAGAACTTTAATCTTGTGTTAGCAATCTTTATAGTCAACATATTTGCAAGAAAATTTAGGGATAAGAATAGTAAGAGTGCTATAATTTTTGTATGGCACTTATAATAACTTTTTTTCGCTTACTTAAGTGTCACAAATGTGAAAAATCAATCACTTAAGTGTCATCAACAATTTATCTCAATAGAAAATCCCCTATCAACCTCGCCCCTGGCAACCTCACTTGAGGCCGATGAGATTGGGCTGCCCCTGCTGTGCGTGAAGCGGCCTACCATGAAGGCCTTACCCTGCAATTGGCGATGGCCTCACCCAGGTTCTTTGTGGCCCCATCGACCAAGGGCGGCAAGGCCTTTGCAGTTGGCACATAGAAAAATAGAAAATAAAGAATAAAAACTGAAAAAATATTTAAATAAAAAATAATTTTTTATATTCAAAATATTCACATAGGATTTGCCGAAAGTGATGCTTAAATGATCGATTTTATTTCAATGTGAAACTTAAGTGAGTGAAAAAAAAAAAAAAATTATGACACTTAAGTGAGTATCGTACGGAAGCTATGGCATTGATGTTCATATCCTAAAAATTTAAATTTCAAATCACTACATTGCAAAATTATCGACCAAAGAAACAAAAAGAAATTATCAAATACACAATGACAGTATATAATGTGTACATATGTATATATAAGTGTGAAAGGAGATATATTTTATAATTTGAATTTTTTTCTAAGAAGGCTATTGCAAAAATACAAAATAAGCAAATTTTAATACTAGTTCATAGGCGAGATCAAATTGAACTATATTTACACATTATCCGTGGACACTATATTTTTTTAATAGTTAACGAGATTGGTAAAAGAAAAAAAAGAAACAATCGAGAGTAATTTTAATAAATAAAACAGTATATATGTAGATACGTAAATCTAGTAAATTAATTTATTATATGCTTTTTCTCGGGCTGTCCATGTAAAACATCTAACTTTGGCTTCCGTAAATACGGTCTCCTTCCAGCTTCCAAGCGGGCGGTCGTCTTCGAGTCCAAATCACAGACGCCGACCACCGCCGGTGGGAAGTCCCCGACAACCTCATCCCTCGCCGACCTCCGTCCCCTCCCCACCACGCTCTCCCCGAACAAACCCTAACTCTGCCGCCGCCTTGCCGCTCCCAATGCCGCCTCTCCGCAGACGCATCCTCCGACCTCGTCTTTGACCTCCGCAACACCACCCCCTTCTCCTTCGCCGTCTCCCGCCGCTCCTCAGGCGACGTCCTCTTCGACACCTCCGCCTCCGACCCCTCGGCCTTCCTCGTCTTCAAGGACCAGTACCTCCAGCTCTCCTCCTCCCTCCCTCCCAGCCGCTCCTCCCTCTACGGTATCGGAGAGCACACGAAGCCATCGCTCCAGCTCCAGCCCAACCAGACCCTTACTCTCTGGAACGCCGACATCGCCAGCGCGAACCTCGATGTCAACCTGTACGGGTCGCATCCGTTTTACATGGACGTCAGGTCGTCGGTGGGCGGCCGCGGCGGCCGTGGCGTAGGAGTTGGGGCGGGCACGAGCCACGGCGTTCTGTTGCTGAACAGTAATGGCATGGACGTGGTGTACACTGGCGATAGGATCACTTACAAGGTGATCGGTGGGGTGTTGGATTTGTATTTCTTCCCTGGGCCATCGCCGGAGGCAGTCATGGAGCAGTACACCGAGCTCATTGGCCGGCCGACCCCAATGCCATACTGGTCCTTCGGTATCTGGTTTTGATGAGTTTCTTTCGATTGTTGCTGCTTACATTTTGATGAATTTGATTCCACTATTGCTCATTGACTTCTGTAGTTTATTCTGCAATCACTGTGAGATCTCAAGCATGATTATTATCGGTAGTATCTAGCATAATGAAGATGGAATTGAAGAGTTTATTGCCATTGACTTGCTTTATAAGTTTTTTTTTTTTTTTTTTTTTTCTCACGGAGATGACACTAGTCAGACTTTGCATGTTATGCTCAATAGGGAACAAATCTTAAAGGCGTGTTATTATCCATTGAAAACCACTGTTTCCCGACCCCCAGCTGATCCTACCACAGTGCTCGCTGATGTTCAAGAAATGTGGTCGCTTTACTTGTATATATTGCTAGGCGTAGATCAGTTGTAAAGTTTGATTCACGGTAGATGGCTTCTTCTGCATGCGTTACTTGACTAGTTTGAAATGTTAATTCAATTGATAAAGTATCATCAATTTACTTTCAAGGATTTCATCAATGCCGGTGGGGTTACAAGGATGTCTCAGACTTAGAGGGCGTGGTAGCTGGTTATGCAAAAGCTAATATTCCACTGGAAGTTATGTGGACCGACATGGATTATATGGATGCAAAGAAGGACTTCACTCTTGACCCTATCAATTTTCCGGTGGAAAAGACGAAAGAATTTGTCAGCAGCCTTCACGAGAACGGTCAAAAGTATGTCCTGATACTCGATCCAGGTATGCTGGTGCCAAAATGCTTGTGATCGAAACTTGGTCTTTTTATTTCTTGCAAATTGCCATCTTAATAATACTTTCCTTTTCTTTTGAATGGGTGATCTTTAACAGGCATTAGTGAGAACGAGACATATGGGACCTACATTAGGGGGATGCAAGCCGACATCTTCATCAAGCGTGAGGGAGTGCCATATTTAGGTGTTGTTTGGCCAGGGCCAGTGTACTTCCCTGACTTCCTTCACCCATCTAGTGAGAGTTATTGGGGTGGGGAGATAAAGAGGTTTCACGATGTTCTTCCATTTGACGGCCTATGGCTCGACATGAACGAGTTGACCAACTTCATAACTTCTCCTCCTCTTCCTTCCACTCTTGACAATCCTCCCTACAAAATCAACAATTCTGGAGTTAATCGGCCAATCAATAACAGAACTATTCCCGTGACGTCATGTCATTTTGGCAATATTTCAGATTACAATGCTCATAACCTTTATGGACTTTTGGAAGCCAGAGCAACAAACAAGGCCTTAGTCAATGTTACTGGTAAAAGGCCATTCATTCTCTCAAGATCGACTTTTCTAAGCTCTGGCAAGCACACTGCACATTGGACTGGAGACAATGCTGCCACATGGGATGACTTGGCTTACTCAGTTCCTGCAATTTTAAATTTTGGGCTCTTTGGAATTCCAATGGTAGGAGCTGATATATGCGGTTTCTATGGTGACACATTCGAAGAGCTATGCAACCGATGGATTCAGGTAAATATCTTCCATGCCTTCTCTTAATTTATATTAACTGTATTGCTCTGCAACCGGGTAGCTTTAAGCATTTCTTGATTTGTATTTAGACATAGAAGTTGATCATTTTTCTTTTCTCTTTTTTCTTAGGCGGGCAGGGAATTTTACTTCCATTTAAAGAAAGAAATAAACTACATAAATTTTCTTTAGGGTGAGGGGAAGTTGGGCTATCATTTATGCTTGTAATTCATGTTATGTCGAATATGTCAAGTAGCAACTGAATAGAGGTGTAAATCATGTTTGTTTTTTTTTTGGTCATACACCTTTAAGCACTTATTTTAGAGCTTTACTGATGCAGCTAGGGGCCTTTTATCCCTTTGCAAGAGATCACTCTGAAATTAACTCTATTCGTCAAGAGCTCTATCTCTGGGATTCTGTTGCTGCATCCGCTAGGAAGGTGCTCGGGCTTCGTTATCGCTTGCTCCCATACTTGTATACCTTGATGTATGAGGCATATAGAAAGGGGATACCCATTGCTCGGCCCCTCTTTTTCTCATTCCCTGAGGATAAGATGACTTACCATATCAATTCCCAGTTCTTAATTGGTAAGAGTGTGATGGTGACTCCCGTACTACAATCTGGTGCCAATACAGTGGATGCTTATATCCCAAGTGGAAACTGGTTCGATCTCTTCAATTACTCAAATTCAGTGAGTACAGCTTCAGGAATGAATGTGATGCTCAATGCACCGCCTGATCATCCTCATGTGCATGTAAGGGAAGGTAATATATTGGCCATGCAAGGAGAGGCCATGACTACGGAAGCAGCTCGGAGAACGCCATTTGAGCTGTTAGTTGTAGTTGATGAGAATGGGAATAGCTCAGGACAAGTGTTCTTGGATGATGGAGAAGATGTTGAAATGGGAGGGGAAGGAAATAAGTGGACTTTGGTGAAGTTTTATAGTGAGAAAACAGGGAATGGTGTTGTTGTCAGATCAGAAGTTGTTAATGGGGAATTTGCTTTGATTGAGAAGTGGGTGATTGATAAGGTGACCATTTTAGGATTGAGAGAAGGAACTAGAATGATGAGACTGAGAGGGCATGAGTTATCCAATGATGTAGACGCAACGTCCGGACAGAGAACAGTGAAAACAATGGGAAAATCGATTGTTGGTGGAGAGTTTGGGATTGTCGAAGTCCCAGGATTGTCACTTCCATTGGGGAAGCCATTCAAGTTGGAAGTGAAACTGCGCCAATCTTATGACAGAACATTATCAAAAGAAACCGTCTCGATGTAATTAAAAAAAAAACATTTCCCCAGTAAGTTTGTGTGTTTCCATTATGTAAAAGCATGCAAGTATCAAGCCACTTCCTTTCCATCTCTAGCTCCTTTTTTCCCCATTTTAGTTCGAGGGTGTAGTTTTTGAACTATTTAAAATCCCTGGATAAAATTTCTTCTTATGTTTCGCTATGAGAAAAAAATAATACAAATGATTCTTGAAAATTGATCTAATATGTGTCAATGAACTTTTAATTTATTCAATGCAATCCATGATCATCTTTGACCTTTTAATTTGTTAAATGTGATCAATAATTTTTTGATAAGTATTCAATTTCATTCATAGACTAACCATTAAAATTAATTGCACAAGAATTTTTATGATAAAGTTGAGTAATTGAGAGGAGATTGCGAGTAAGATTAGGAACATGATTGATGAGAGATAAAAATAAAGAGTGATGGCCCATTCATAAAAAGCTTTACCAACTTGCTTAATAGGCAATAAACAACCATCATCAATTGAGACTTTTGTCAAATTTTAAAAAGGTCTAGGGTTTAGGATTTTACCAATATCATTGGTCATGTGTGCCAACACTCCGTTGTCAAGATACTAAGTTGAATCAAAGGTCTCACCAATCGAGAGAGTTGAGAAGGTGTTTGACATATCAATGGCAATGAAGGCATGGTTAAATCATTGTTGACATTGTAGCATAGGGTGCCTAGTTTTATTATAAATTTGACAAGTAAGATGAAGCACATATTCGAGAATACATAGGGTTTTGAATTACCATTAGAACTACCAAAGGAGGTCAAGGAGGCATGCCATATAAACTACCAAAGGAGGTCGAGGAGGCCTGGGGGGCGATAATGATTGCAAATTGAATCGATCATAGGAAGATTGCCAACTCAGTTGATCATGTGACCAAAGGAGGTGGAGAAGAGATGGGGGCCTGATAAGGTGCATCTCATGGCCAAAAGTTTAACACAATGAGAAGGCTTTGATTACCATGCAACCTTCTCCCCACTAACAAATGAAGTCATAGTTCATTCCTTTTTGTCTATTGATGCATGTCACAAATGGCAACCACATCAAATGGATAACATAATGCATTTCTTCATGGTCACTTGGATGAAGAAATCTATATGGACCATCCGTCGGATTTACAGAGCCAAGAGGAGTCTAAGATATGTCGCCTCTGCAAATTCCTCTATGGTCTTAAATAGGCTTCTCACTAGTGGCACACAACGTTCACTATTGCACTCATAGCAACTGGCTTTAGATTGTCCAAGCATGATTTGCATTATTCACTTGGACAAAAGGCATGTCATCTATCTACTTGATGATATATGTTGACAACATACTTATTACGAGATCTGATGAATCTGTTGTTTAGAAATTTAAGAGATATCTTCATGCTACTTCTCACATTAAGGATTTGGGTTGTCCTAAATATTTCCTTAGTATTGAGATTGCTAGATCAAACCATAATATCACTTAGTCAATGAAAATTTATCTTATAAATTATATTAGAAGCAAGTCTATCAAATTACAAGCCATCTATTCTTCCTATCGAGCATAATATCAAGCTAACCATGCTTGATTATTGTATGGGAATGTCACCCAATAAATATGATCCACCGCTCAAAGATCCATTGAGTTATTAGGGGCTCATAGGAAAACTCATTTATCTCACCATGACAATACCGAACATATGTTATGCGGTAAAAACACTGAGTCAATTTATGCATAGCCCGGATTAATCTCATATGGATGCAACTCCAAAGGTTGTGAAATATTTGAAGAAAAGTCCGGGACTTAGAATACTTCTTTCTCGAGAGTGTGACATGAAAATAGTTCGTGTGAATTCTCTCCCTCATCACAGAGGTTGAGAGTTCGAACCCTCTTGATGCTAAAGTGTCTGAAATGGGGTGTCCTAGGCTACTCTCCCCCGAGATTTACATCTAAATAGCGGCTTGTGGTGAGGCCCAACGATGTCACCGGATACTAGAGGGTCGTGTAATTCCCAAAGGGTGATTTCTGGCGGTTCCTTGATATAATAAAAAAAAAAAAAAAAGGTGGAGATGACAGCCTATTGTAACATACTATGCTCCTTGTCCCATGACTCGTAGATTCATTACCGAGTTTTGTATTAGGCTTGGGAAATCCCAACTTTTTTGCAAAATGAAGAAGCAAACAACGACATCATTGTCATTAGCTAAGGCTAAGTATGGATGCGAGACTTACTTCTCAATGTTGGGGTGCAAGTCAAAGAACCAACTATATTGTTTTGTGATAATGATGCAGCACTCAAGCTTGTAGCTAATCCCATAGTTCATAAAAGAACAAAGTATATAGAGGTTGATTGTCACTTTACTCGAGACAATATCCAAGAAAAGATAATTACAACAAGGGGGACTAGAACTTCATAACAACGTGCAAATATTTTCATCAAAACCTTGTGTCAAAGATAATACACATATCTACTAAGCAAGCTTGGCATCTTAGACATATATAAGCCACTAGCTTGAGGAGGAATGTTGGAGATATGATTTGTGTGCATAAAAGATACATTGATTGATTAGCTGAATCAATTAGTGATTCATTCTAATTTTATGTCTTTGTATTATTTCCTTTTATTGTTTACACATTGTAACATAAATACATGTAAAGACAACACACATATTCAATTGGTGAATACAAAGAAAACTCCCAAATTTTTCACCAAAAAAAGAAAAGAAAAGAAAAAAAACTCCCAAATTCTTCTTTCCACTTTGTGTCACATTTAATTGAGCCAGCAAATTTTTTTTGCATTAAGTGAGCATCATATAAGCTTTTATCATTTCTAATGTCCTTATTATAATCGTTCTTCTTGAATGAGAAGGCGTGACTATTGATCCTCAAATGAAATGGTAAGGTTATTTGTGACCATGGTGACAAAACGATCGTACTCTGACTCCATGTGTGGAAGGAGCACTAAAAGATGGGGCAAGTGGCCGACAAGAGGATTCAATTGTCTCTGTTGAGTGCTCTGTAATTCTCCTAATGAGCAAGAAAGTTGGGGACGAGAGACATCAAAGTTAGGTCGAGCTTTGTTATCTAAAGTCAAGCTCCGGGCTTGCTTAAATCGGGTGCAAGAAAATTAAAGGGTCACCATAATTTTTAAAGGAGGAAGAAAAAAATACAGTAAAGAGTGAGAATGCAAGATTATCCATTGTTAATGTTTTTTTCGTTCATTGTTGAATTCAATCTTTAGGGTGCATTTATTTCGTGAAGACAAAATAATTTGGAAATAAATATGATTGGTTTGTATGATTTACAAAAATGAATTAATCAAAAATATCTTCAGCATTTATGAAAATATTTGGACATAAATTATTGTTAATAATAAAAATATTTTTTATGGTCATTTAAAAAAAAAAGATTTTTTGAATCATTCATTCATCCCTTCCCTTTTTACACAACTCAACTTGAGATAAAGTTCAACAAAATAAAAAGAATTGATGAAGATTGCTAGCGACCCATCAAATGGTTTTAATGGACAAATCACAATTCACAAATACTGTGGGGACCCATCTTATTATATCTCAAGGAAGAAAGCGTAGGTTTAATACTACGAAAAATCCTAAATTAATATACCGTGATACTCAAACTAATTTTTGAATTTTTAAAAATTCCAAACTAGTATGCTTATGATAAATTTACCCTCCCATTAGTTTTCGTTAAATTTTATTATCAAATTGTTAAGTTGGTGATATATAGCAATTGAGGGGTGTATCAATTTGGGATTTTATCCTCCATTCATCATACGTGTACAATTTTATAGTTTTTTTTTGTGGTATTAATTTAACTTAACATAGACTAACAAAAAGTAAATTTGTCACAAATATACTAATTTGAGGTTTTTGATAATAAAATGATTAATTTGCAGTAAATTTATCATATGTTACTAGATTGGGAATTTTTGTAGTAAAAAAAATTAGTTTATAATAAATTTGTTATGGGTGTATTAATTTGGAGTTTTTCATGTTATTATCCCAAAAGTATATAGCTTTCAATGATTTCCTCTTCTATGCTGTGTTACGTACTTACTATGTAGAATACATCACATGATTTTTCGTAAGCTATTAAATATATATATAATATGTGTGTGTGTGTGTGTGTGTGTGGTTGATCTTTTCATCGTTTTGAAATGATAGTGTTTACCGTGAAATTTATAAATTTTCTCAAAACTCCAGAGTTTATTTGCAAAGAAGAATAAAAACAAACTAGTGGTTGACCATTTGGGAGTCAATTTATTTGATTAAATCTAGATATTAAAAAAAATGTTTTGTTAGCATAATAATTTTTGGGTTATTATCAAAATAACATCTTGTGGTAAGTCACAATTTCTTGAAAAAAAGTGAACTTCACAAAAATTTATAATTATTTAATATTTGATTTATTATGATCTAAAATAGATTAGTATTTGCACAATAAATTAAAAACTGTCACTTAATAATTTATCTTAAAATAATACAATATGTTTAACATGTAATTTGTACTCCTGATAAGAATTTCATAGAAATCATTGTCATGAGAAGTTTCGTAATCTATGACATAATGTATGATCACATGCATGAGACATTACAAGACTCGAAATTCCAATAGATAAATTGCAATTAACCCCCAGAAAGAGAGAAAAACTAAGAACGAAAATTAGAAATTCAAAAACTTTCATCTTGAAGACCATCTATTAAAACTGCATTTACGTCGGTTTCACTCATCGATCCCCACACATCGCGAGGGCTTCCTCCATTCTCATCCTCGATCGGTAAGCGAGCACGGGCGCGAGTTTTCCTGCACATTGGAAAAATAGAACGATTTAAAGAAAAAAAAAAAAGGCACAAGATAGAAATGAAATTGACAAGCACGTGAGAAGCACGTTAGCAGCGGCCGACAAGACAAGCGAATTTTTGGTCTTCCGTGCCCCAATTTTTTTTTTTTTTTTTTTTGGTCGAATTCCGTGCCCCAGTTTGCCCCAAAGAAAACTCCACTTCTTGTCGTCTTCGCTTTTTGCCAGTGGTGGGCCGGCGAATGAAGCTGAAGCTCACCCCACATTCTCTCTCTCTCTCTCTCTCTCTCTCTCTAAATATGTCATGAGCTTCTTCGTGCTCTTCTTCTGATCCCCACCAAGAACATGGGGAGCAACGGAGACTGCCATGGCGGCCGCCGCTGCCGCCGTCTCCTTTCCCTCTTCCCCCTGATCATCTTGTGCCTGCTGTCATCTCCGTCGGATGGAGAAGGCGAGGGGACGACCGGCGTCGTTGGGTACGGGTACACGGTCGGGTCCGCTGCCGTTGACCCGTCGGGAACCACGTTGGCCGCCGAGCTCCGCCTCATCAACGGGACCTCAGTCTACGGCCCGGACGTCGAGAATCTCCGCCTTGTTGCCAGGTCAGAGCAATATACATGGGTATATAACATCGGAATTTGTCGATCTGCTATTGCTAAGATTAAGTCCTTTTCTCTCTTTTTTTTTTTTTTTTCCTTCCTTTTTCTGAATTTCTGAGCCAGCTCTGGAAAAACATCATCCGATCATGGAGGATTTGCAAAAAGAGTAGAAACTAACGTCAAGAAAAACCGTGCTTATAAAGGGAATAGATCATTTCTTAACTTATTTCTAAACTCATTTATGATTCAATGAGTTTAAAATCGTAAAGACCAAAATAATATGATAATAAGTCCACAACTTACTTATGAATCTCTCTTTACTTTCTCACATTTACTTAATCTTACGCTTGCTTCTCTTACATTAGTTTGGGTAGGAGTTTCCTATATTTGATTAAATACGAAAGTATTTTACTAATATGAATCGGATTTAAATATAGATCATTAAATTTGCATTACATGTGGTAGAATCATTTTCGACTCAACTCATACTTAACCTGATCCACAAATTTGATAAATCTACCTATAACATAAATTACATTGAATATTCGTGCTAGACCTAGATTGGGTGTAGTTGGTTCAGTTTTAGAGTGATGTTTTTCGGAAAATGTAAAAAAATTTGGATTAAAGGGTTTTTTGAAATGCAAATAGTGTTTGGTGGAGTGTATTCTAAAAACATATTGGAAAACAACTTCGATTTTAATGTCATCTAATAAAATATTGCACTTTATAAAGGACTTTTGCTATTTAAAATAAACTCTCAAATTATTTGTCAGCAAGCCAAATTTGTTGCTGGCCAACCACCAGCGGCTGGTGACCCAAGCATCATTGTTCGATAGCTAGCCCCTCATTGATTTGCATTAAGTGAGGACATTTTCAAAATCATGAAAATTGAGCGAGAGAAAATTTTTAGAAGAAAAAAATTGTATTTGCAATTTTCAAAATCATGAAAATATTTAGAAGAAAAATTGTACTTGCAAACTAGTATGATACTTCAAACATACTTTAAGCCAAAGGCCTTTAGAGGCTTTGGAAATGTAATCATATTTCCTCTTGAAGCTCTTCAAAAAGTTTTTCAAATGTCATTTGCATTTACCCTAAGAGACTTTGGAGCCCCAAAGGGCATTGATAGTGCCAAACTAAACACACTCTAAAGCTGGAAGCAGGTTTTCTCTTGGGATTGTAGGGCCCAAGCCGATAAGGATGGAAGGTAGGCTGGCGTAATTGATAAGTTCAACGGTTTGGAGTCAATCACTAAATTAGAACTTTAATCATATGTTAGCAATGTTCATGGTCAACATATTTGCAAGAAAATTTGGGGATAAGAATAGTAAAAGTACCATAATTTTCCTATGGCATTCATACTAACTTTTTTTTTTCAATTACTTGAGTGCTATTAAAGATTTGCTTTGCCGAAAAATCTAAGGTGGGCATCAATTGTCTTCATGGCATCATTGATATTAATGTGGATAATTTTTGTAATTTTACCTCGCTAGAAAATCCGTTGTTGGCCTCACCCCAATCTAGTGAGGGTCTCCATGACCTCGCTTGAGGCTAATGAGGCTAGGATGGCCCTAGGCAAGGTCATCAAGACCTTGTTGATAGCGAGCCAAATTTGGGGGGGAGCCTTCGCAACCCAACCGACTGCAAGCGAAGAGACCTTGCCATGAAGGCCTTCACTTGTAGCCGATGATGGCCTCACGAGGGCCCTTGTGGCCTCACCAACCAAAGGCAATGCCTCTTGGTCAGCAAAAGAAAAGGAAAAAAATAAAAACTTTTTTTTTAAATACATAGCATTCACACTTAAATGATTGATTCTACTCCAATATGACACTTATATGAGTTAACAAAGAAAAAAATTATATATTTAGATGAGTGCTATAAAAAGTTATGACACTTTTGTTGTTTTTATCTTAAAAATTTAATGAAATCACTATATTGCGAAATTTCTAATTGTCGGCAAAATAAACAAAAAGAAATTATTGAATACACAATGACAATATCTAGCGTGTATATGCATATATAAGTGTGAAAGGAGAAATATTTTGAAATTTGATTTTCTTTTCTAAGAAGGTTGTTGCAAAAATTAAAAAAAAAAAAAAAGAAGCTAATTTTAATACTAGTTCATAGACGAGATCAAATTGAACCATATTTACACATTATCCATGGACACTATATTTATAATAGTTAACGATATTGGGAAAAGAAAAAAGAAACAATCGAGAGTAATTTTAACAATTAAAACAGTATATATGTAGATATGTAAATCTAGTAAATTATTTATTATATGCCTTTTTTGGGCTGTCCATGCAAGATATCTAACCTTGGCTTACGTCATCACGGTCTCCTTCCAGCTACGAAGCGGGCGGTCGTCTTCGAGTCCGAATCACAGACGCCGACCGCCGCCGATGGGAAGTCCCCGACGACCTCATCCCTCGCCGACCTCCGTCCCCTCCCCGCCGTGCTCTCCCCGAACAAACCCTAAGTCCGCCGCCACTCTGCCGCTCCCAATGCAACCTCTCCGCCGCCTCCTCCGATCTCGTCTTCGTCCTCCGCAACACCACTCCCTTCTCCTTCGCCGTCTCCCGCCGCTCCTCCGGCGACGTCCTCTTCGACACCTCCGCCTCCGACCCCTCAGCCTTCCTCGTCTTCAAGGACCAGTACCTCCAGCTCTCCTCCTCCCTCCCTCCCGGCCGCTCCTCCCTCTACGGGATTGGAGAGCACACGAAGCCGTCGCTCCGGCTCCAGCCCAACCAAACCCTTACTCTGTGGAACGCCGACATCGGTAGCGCGAACCTCGATGTCAACCTGTACGGGTCGCATCCGTTTTACATGGACGTCAGGTCGTCTGTTGGCAGCCGTGGCCGCCGTGGCGGAGGAGTTGGGGCGGGCACGAGCCACGGCGTTCTGTTGCTGAACAGCAATGGCATGGACGTGGTTTACACTGGCGATAGGATCACTTACAAGGTGATCGGTGGTGTGTTGGACTTGTATTTCTTCCTTGGGCCATCACCGGAGGCGGTCATGGAGCAGTACTCCGAGCTCATTGGCCGGCCGACCTCAATGCCATACTGGTCCTTCGGTACGCCAGTTTCATGATTCTTTGGATTGTTGATGCTGACATTTGATGAATTTGATTCCACTATTGTCTTTCGGCTTCTGTAGCTTATTCTGCAGTAAATGTGAGATTTTGAGCATAATTATGTGTTGAAAAGGATGGAATTGAAGATTCTGAGTTTTTTGCCCTTGACTTGCATTATGAGTTTATTCTCTCGTGAAGATGACACTACTCTATTACTCAAGAAATTGTGTATGCTATGCTCAATAGGGAACAAATCTTAGAGACAATGCATGTTATTTTCCTTTGAAAACCACTGCTTCCCAACCCCAGCTGATCCTACCACAAGTACTCACTGATGTTCAAGAAACATTGTCTGTTTTCCTGGTATATGGCTAGATGTAGATCACTTACAAAGTTTGATTCATGGTAGATGGCTTCTTCTGCACTTTTTGCTTGACAAGTTTGGAATGTGGTTCTACTGATAAAGTACCTGTGATTTACTTTCTAGGATTTCATCAATGCCGGTATGGTTACAAGAATGTCGCAGACTTAGAGGGCGTGGTAGCTGGTTATGCAAAAGCTAATATACCATTGGAAGTTATGTGGACCGACATCGATTACATGGATGCATATAAAGACTTCACTCTTGACCCCATCAATTTTCCAGTGGAAAAGATGAAAGAATTTGTCAGCAGCCTTCACAAGAACAGTCAAAAATATGTCCTGATACTTGATCCAGGTAAACTAGTGCAGAAATGCTTGTGGTTGAAACTTGATCTTTTAATTTCTTTCTAAATTGTCATCATGATTCATAACATGACTTTCCTTTTCTTTTGAATGGGTGATCTAGGCATTAGTGTGAACGAGACATATGGGACCTACATCAGGGGGATGCAAGCAGACATCTTCATTAAACGCGAGGGAGTCCCATACTTAGGTGATGTTTGGCCAGGGCCGGTGTACTTCCCTGACTTCCTTCACCCATCCAGTGAGAGTTACTGGGGTGGTGAGATAAAGAGATTTCATGATGTTCTTCCTTTTGATGGCCTATGGCTCGACATGAATGAGCTGTCCAACTTCATAACTTCTCCACCTCTTCCTTCCATTCTTGACAATCCCCCCTACAAAATCAACAACTTAGGAGTTCATCGGCCAATCAACAACAATACTACTCCTGCGACATCATATCATTTTGGCAATATTTCAGATTACGATGCTCATAACCTTTATGGACTCCTGGAAGCCAAAGCAACAAACAAGGCCTTAGTCAATGTTACTGGTAAAAGGCCATTCATTCTCTCGAGATCAACTTTTGTGAGCTCTGGCAAGCACTCTGCACACTGGACTGGGGACAATGCCGCGACGTGGGATGACTTGGCTTACTCAATTCCTGCAATTTTAAATTCTGGGCTTTTTGGAATTCCAATGGTAGGAGCTGATATATGTGGTTTCTCTCGAGACACAACTGAAGAGCTTTGCAACCGATGGATTCAGGTAAAATCTTTTGAGCCTAATCTTAATTTATATTAACTGAAGAGCTCTACAACTGAGCTTTAAGATTTTTAGGGGAAATTTTACCTTCTTTACTTCCTTTTGAAGACAGAAATAAACTATATAAATATTCTTTGCGGTGAGGGGAAGTTTGGGTATCTTTTGTGCTTATACTTCATGCTATGTTGAAGATATCTCAATCTTCTACGGAAGGGAAGAATATATAGTAGAGAATGAATAGAGGTGTAAATCATGTTTTTCTGTCATACATATCTAAGCATTTATTTTAGAGCTTTTACTGATTCAGCTTGGAGCCTTTTATCCCTTTGCAAGAGACCACTCTGAAAAGAACTCTATTCGTCAAGAGCTCTTTCTCTGGAAATCAGTCGCCACTTCCGCCAAGAAGGTGCTCGGGCTTCGTTATCGCTTGCTACCATACTTGTATACCTTGATGTATGAGGCAAATAGGAAGGGGTTGCCCATTGCCCGGCCCCTTTTTTTCTCATTCCCTAAGGATACAATGACTTACAATATCAATTCCCAATTCTTAATTGGTAAGGGTCTGATGGTGACTCCTGTACTAAAATCAGGTGCCCAAACCATGGATGCTTATTTTCCAAGTGGAAATTGGTTTGATCTCTGCAATTACTCAAATTCAGTGAGTACAGCTTTAGGAATGAATGTGATGCTCAATGCGCCGCCTGATCATCCTCATCTTCATGTAAGGGAAGGTAATATATTGGCCATGCAAGGAGAGGCCATGACAACGGAAGCAGCTCGGAGAACACCATTCAAGCTGTTAGTTGTGGTTGATAGCCATGGGAATAGCACAGGACAAGTGTTCTTGGACGATGGAGATGATGTCGAAATGGGAGGGGAAGGAAATAAGTGGACTCTGGTGAAGTTTTATTGTGAGAAAACAGGGAATGGTGTTGTTATCAGATCAGAAGTTGTTAATGGGGAATTTGCTCTGATTGAGAAATGGGTAATTGATGGGGTGACAATTCTAGGATTGAGAAAAGGAACTAGAATGACGAGATTGAGAGGGCATGAATTATCCAATGATGTAGAAGCAACGTCCGAACAGAGAACAGTGAAAACAATGGGAAAATTGAGTGATGGTGGAGAGTTTGCGATTGCTGAAGTCTCAGGATTGTCACTTCCACTGGGGAAGACATTCAAGTTGGAAGTGAAAGTGCCATAATCCTAAGAGCTTTATCAAAGAAACTAGTCAGGGTGTAATAAAGAATGAAAGCATTTCTCCTATAACTTTGTGTGTTTCTAAAATGAAAAGGCACAAAGGTGTCAGGCCACGTCCTTTCCATCACTGGCTCTTTCTTTTTTCCCCTTTTTTATGGGAGGGTGCAGCTTCTGGACTGGTTAATATCCATGAATAAAATTTATTCTTATGTTTTGTCAAGAGAGAAAATCAAACAAATGGTCTTAAGTTTTGACCGAATGCGCAATATCACTCATGAACTTTTAATTTATTCAATGTAGCCCGTGACCGTCCATAAACTTTTAATTTATTTAATGTGATTTATGAACTTTGATAAATGTTCAATTTGGTTTTTTGATTATATAAAAATACTCAATGTTATCCTTTTATTAATTCAAGTTATCAAAAAAATTGAATATTTTCATATACTTCAGAGAGTAGATTGAATATTTACCAAAAGTATTCACCAACAAGGGTTCCCCCATTTAGCTTGAGGTACTTTAGATGTTTAAACTTTCCAATCATTTTGCTTCTAATAACGACCTCAAGATGATTTTTGGGTAGATCAAGATCCAGTGCTTCAACATTCTTCTTCATCTAAAAAGAGAGCAAGAAATGAGTGGTATTTAGTAACCTATTTCAGAGGAAAGTATTAAAATGGGCAAAAGAAAAAAGAGCATCCAAGTGCAACGTAGAGGATCTTCTACTAGAGAAACTATTAGTTCTCTCAAGAATTGCTTTACCTCATTTGTTTCTATTGCATGAAGGATCTCCTTGCAAATCCACATCCGACTTCGCTCTCCAGGATTTGTTCGATTTTCTTGATTAACAATCTCCCTTCCAAGATCTCTAAGCTCATGCATCCGAAACTTATGATTCTCCAAAATTTCTAAAGACCTGCTAATGAGGACACTAAGTGCAGTATGCAGGAAAATCTCACAATCTTTCCACGCGTAAATTGCACTTGTCTTATCCTCACCAATAAAAAAACATGCAATATCAAGGAAAATTTGTTTTTGGGCATTAGTTAAGGCATCATAGCTAATCTTCAACACTCGAAAAACATTTTCGTGAGGTGCTTTCTTTAATTTGTTCCAAGTCTCTTCCCATACTTCTTTCATCTTGTGGCGGGAGAGTAAAGAACCAATTACTTCAAGAGCCAAAGGAAGTCTCCCAGTAGCATATATAATTGCTCTTGAAAGATCCTTATAGTATGAAGGAGAGTCTCTGTTAAATGCATGCCTACTAAAAAGCTCAAGCGCATGATCATCACTTATCACCTCCATTTCATAATCTAAAATTTGATATTTGTCCATAGATCATCTTTATTTTGAGTTGTAATCATTATTCTGGATCCTAAATACAAAGTACCATTTCCAACTAAGTACTTCACTTGTTCACTGTCATCAACATTATCAAGTACAATAAGGACTTTCTTATTGGAAAGTGCTGCTCCAATCCTCTGCATTCCATATTCGATATTGTCAATGGTCCTTGTTCCTCCATGAACGCTGATTTCGTATAGTAAATTTTTTTGCAACCCAACTAAACCATCACTTCTTGATGACTTATCTTGAACATCCTCAAGGAAACAACAATTATTTCCAAAATGAGAAGAGAGTTGATTAAGACAGCCTTGGCAAGAGTTGTTTTACCGATACCCCCATACCATAAATTTTAATGAGTGGCACACCACCGGAACCGATGTCTAATAATTTGTTTACTGCTTCTACTCGATCATCAATTCCTACTAAATGTTCAGTAATCATCTATGTTTCATCTTCAGCTTTTCCACAACCTCCTCAACTATCAAATTGATTAGTCCACCCTGGCTGTCACAATGAAAAACCATTTTAGCAGGGGTAAAACGCGAAATCACAATTACCTAGCTAGAAGTGATGATAGGATAAATTCTGAGACTTAACAATCTAGAAGTGATTTTCTAAGAGTCAATCTTGGACATAGACGTCATTCCACACAGAAATTTTGTGAATTATGTTCGAGCAACGACCGTAGAATGCACTTGGTAATGTATGCGCAGTTGACTTCATTCCAATATGAGGTGAGAATCTTGGGATGACGTTGATAACTTTCGCGCAAAACAGCTGTAAAGATATTTATATATGTGACATTAATATTTTGTGAATTATGTTGGAGCAACGACCGTAGAAGTTGAGCATCGTGTTTAGAGAGGAGAAATTTTAGAAAATTGAAAGATTAAATGTTTAGATAAAAATGTGCATGGAATTTCATTAAGCCGTTCTTTTTCCTCCCACTGCCCACAATCAAATCTTAATTTAGCTACGTTAGCTATTAATATCAGTATTCACCCATTATATAAGACAACCTTGTTAAGCAGTTTCACATTTTTTTGACGAATGTAGTATAGTTCATCATTTCGTAATGCTATACTAGCAGTTCCACCACAATTGTACTGGAATTTTTTTACCAATAAAAATTATACTGGAATTGTCACATCTATGATTAAATGTTAAATTGGGAACAAGCGACTTGAAAGGAGTTAGCTTACCCTTCATAATTCTTCACTTCCCATCCTTTGATCGCAGCAACCTCCACGAGAGCCTCTCTCCACACAAGTACTTGCCCATTGCTCAATTTCTTCTCACGCTTCAAATTGAATATGGCATCTCGATACAATGGAGTTTTCAGCTTAACATCGTCAGGTTCCACATCGAAGAAAATAGGTAGGATCTCTTTATTACCTTTTGATTTGTTGGTGTTTGTCACAATCTGTGCAAGCTCATGGAGGCACCATTGGCTTGAAGCGTAGGTATGAGAGAAAATGGGTATGTAGATCCTGGACTTGTTGATTGCACGCTATAGTGATCCATCGATCCTTTCACCAACATGAACCTCTTCATTGTCTCGGAAGACTTGGATTCCAACATTGATCAAGCTACGGTAGAGGCAATCGGTGAATCCAATGCGAGTGTCGGGTCCTCTAAAGCTTTGGAATACTTGATACTCGCTTCCGGACAACATTCCTGCATTTGAGCTCGCCATAGTAGCTGTTTGTTAGCTTGGCGGATCTAAATTGATCTCTCCCTCTCAGTGATGGTTTTATGTGATGGGCCTAAGTTGGCCCGTCCGCCCATGTTGGGCCTAAAAGCCCGGCCCACAAGATTAGGGCCCATGGATGAAGGGGTACGTTTCTTTGTTTTTTGGAGGGACGTATATAAGGGAGGAGAGAGAGGGAGAACGTACCATTTAACATTACGTACGTTCCTTCCTCCCTCTCTCCCTCCAAAAAGAACAGTAAGCAAAAGAGGCAATGCCGTCTCCTCTTCAAGGCCAATCGACGTCATTGGATTGAACAAGATCATTTTTCTCTTCCTCTTATCGGCGTCGGTGTTTAATCTGTGGCTAACAAGGTACACTCGAATCCGTGGTGTGCTTTAGGATCGGTGATACATGATTTTCCCGGGCTTGTCTTCCGCATTCGTTTTAGGGGTTCGATTTAGTGTCGAATCCAATTTTGGGAATCTGTTAAACCCAACATTGGTATCAGAGCCCTAGTTCATGTTTTCCCAACCCCTTTCATGTTTTTTGATTGATTTTTCGTGAAACTAATCGGCCGGCACGGATCGGGGCGAAAAATCCCGACACCCCAGTACTGTTCGTCCATTTTTTTCGAGTTTCTGTAAGTCAAAATCAATTTCTAAAGGCATAGGGTGAAAGGGCTCATCGAGATGAGTTCGTCAACGGGTCATGCGCCGCCGGGAGACACCGGACGCGCCCACATGCACGGCCAGAAGCCGCTGCGCGTGGGCGCGACGCGCTCGAAGCACTGGCTCGACCAGCGCGTGCGCCACATGCGCCGGTCGGCGAACCAACACTTGCGCACTGCCGGCCGGCGAATCGACACACACCAGTCGGCGAACCGACGCGTGCTAACGTCACGATAACCGTCAAGATGACGTCATCGATGACGTCATAGCCAACGACCGTTGGCCGGACGGTGACCGGCTGGCGAACCGACCTGACGGCGACCCGACCCGACCCGACCCAACCCGCATGGAAGCCTGGCACATGCCACGCACGTGCCGGCTGACGTCTGCGTGACGTCAGCCCACGCACGTGCCGGTCGGTTTGTGCGACTCGGCCCGACCGGTCCGACCGCCGGCGACCTTACCATTGACCCGTTGACCGTTGACACAAAAAAAAAAAAAAAGGAAAAGAATGTGTTTCTTTTTCAATTAAGTCTATGTGGATTATATGTGATCCCTTATTTGTTCTACATTTGTTGCAGGAACAGTTCTGCATTTGTTGCAGGAATAGTTCTGCATTTGTTGCAGAAAGTATGCCTCTCCTCAGGTTGCGCACACCTATTCGCACAATTATCGATGAACAAAAAGAAAGGCTTCCTAAGTTGATAGCTGAGCTTACTGATCATCGATGGGAGAGTGGTGACTTAATTGATCACGTCCTTGAAGTCAACGGGAAAATTCAAAAGATCGGAATAGTCGTCCTATGCCACAATCAGAGATGGTGCGATTTTTCATGAACACCTTTCCACCTGAATGGCAAGGAGTGTTGAATTGCATATGGGATGTCAACAGAGCTGCTTCATATAAGAAAATTGTGATGGATTTTGTAGATGAATATTATTGGATTGTTACAAGGGAAAAGATCAAGAAATTGATCAAAAGAGTATCTTTCCCAATTAGTGTGCTGACTTGGTGTTAGATGTATTGGCTGATCTTTGTTAAGTGTGCTTTGTGGACACCTTATGTAATGTTTACTACTTGATTGTTGTTGATATAGCAACCGATATGTTAGTTGTATTAGTTGAAAGCATTATTGTTTTATTGGATGTCAATTATTATTTGTTTTCTATTATTGCTGGTTGTTATGGGTAGTTATTGAGTTTTTGTAGCTTCATAGAATTTATTTTGCATAAGACAATTATATTAATGATAGTTTTAAGTTAGGATTTTTGGAGGATGATTGGAAACTTAGTGACCTTTTGATTCTGAAACCTTACTTGAAATTGTTCATTAATATGATGGATCTGTGCAAAAGGGATGCATAAATGATAAGCATTAATAATTTGTGCATATATGTCTGATGTGTTCAAATCAATGGCTTCAACCACAAAGAGCATAGTTGCCGAGCTGAACAAAGGTGAAAAGCTCAATGGTGACAACTATGAAATATGGCACATGAAAATCCACTATGTGCTAGAAGAGCAAGATGCACTAGAAGCTCTTAACCTGACCATGGTAGAACCTGAAGAAGGAATCACTGCACAGCACAAAAGAGATAAGGAAGCTTTTGCTGCATGGAAAAGAAAGAACTCTCTTGCTCGCATCACATTGCTAAGCAGCATGGAAAATGATGTCATGCGAGAGTTTAGGCGTTTTGACAATGCCAAAGAAATGTGGGAAGTATTGGCAGCTAGATTTGGTCATACTTCGGTGACCAAACTGAGACAGCTCACTATTAGGTTTGACTCTTATAAGAAGCCTCATGGTCAGACCATGAAGCAACATCTTAAAAGGATGTCAAACATGATAAATGAACTGAAAGATGCTGGCCATATCCTCACAAATGAGCAGCAAGTGCAAGCAGTGATTCGTTCATTGCCTTAGAGTTTGGAGCATATGAACGTGCACCTGACTCATAATGAAAATATAAAAACCTTTGAGAATGTAGTGCGCTATCTTGAGCTGAAAGAGGACCGCCTCTTGGCGGCTAAGCCAGATACTGAACTCTATCATGCTAGTTCTAGCTCATATGGAGCTTCGAGCTCCAAGCGCAAACGCCCTAACTGGTTTGATAAAGGAAAAGGCAAGGAAGCAGGTCATTTAGGGAAGAAACCCAAGTTTAACCAACATGAAAGAGGAAAGTGTCCTCACATGAAGAAGCTTGCAAGGGTGAAGTGTTACAACTGTGACAAGAAGGGTCACTATGCTCGCAATTGTCGTGAGCCGAAGAAGGTAAACACCCCTTGTACTTTTCAGAACTTTGCTTTTGTATCGAGTTTTGTATTCTTAACTGAGTCTAATCCTTTGTGGACTATAGATTTAGGAGCGACAGACCATGTAGCGAAGGATAGAGAATCCTTCGTGGAATTTCCGACGAGTACCAACTGGAACTAAGTGGATCTATGTGGGAAACAACTCCAGAGCTGAAATGAAAGGAATTGGCATATGCCAACTAAATATGCGTGGTGGACGCACTTTGTTCCTTCATGATGTATTGTATGCTCCAGAAATTCGTCGGAATTTAGTGTCTATTTTAGTGTTGGTTAAACTAGGTTTTAATATGAACTTCTATAATAGAGATGTGGATTTGTTTTTTGATACAAATTACTATGGTTGTGGTTATTTTCTGGATGGTTTCATTGTATTAGATATTGACTATGTTAATGTAAATGTTTGTTATTCCCTTCTCTCGTCTCTTAATACATATGATAATGATGTGAATGTGTGGCATGCTAGACTTGGTCATATTGGCTAACAACGTATGAATAGACTAGCCAAAGAGGGCTTGTTGGGCAATATTGAAAAAGTTGATTTGCCTATATGTAAGCATTGCCTAGAAGGGAAAACGACAAGGAAACCATTTGGAAAAGGTAAAAGAGCTGAATTTCCTCTGCATTTAATCTATTCTGATGTATGTGGTCCAATGAATATGAGAGGAAGGCATGGGGCTGTTTATTTCATCACTTTTATAGATGATTATACTCGATTCGGATATGTCTATTTGATTTCTCATAAATCTGAAGCAATAAGTTATTTCAAAAGATTTATGAACTTGGTAGAAAATCAATTAGACAAGAAAATAAAAGCATTGAGATCCGATCGAGGTCGAGAATATTTATCTGATGAGTTCAGAAAATTATGTGATGAAAAAGGAATAAAAAGACAGTTGTCTATTCCATATACTCCTTTAACAAAATAGTGTTGCGGAGAGAAGAAACAGAACCTTACTAGAAATGGTTAGATCCATGATGGCGCGTGCTAACTTGCCTATCACTTTTTGGAGTGATGCATTGTTAACTGCTGCCTATATACTTAACCGAGTGCCTTCTAAATCAGTTACTTCCACTCCATATGAGTTATGGACAGGTAAAAAAACGGACTTAAGTTTTCTTAAGCCATGGGGTTGTGCTGCCTATACACATGAGTCCTCTCACAAGTTTGGGAAATTGGGTCCCAGAGGAAAGAAGAGTATTTTTATAAGATACTCGGAACACTCGAAAGGATATGTGTTCATAGGTGAGCAGGAAAGTGGGAGTATAACTGAATTTGAATCACGAAATGTCACATTCTTAGATGATGAATTTCCTAAAAATGACGAAATATAAGAAAATTACTCCCTATTTGAAACCTTGGATCAAGATAATGATATTAGTGGAGTTCGTCCAAGTGGGAGTAATATGAGAAGTGATGAATTGAATTCAACTCATTCTCAATTACATCCACATGATGAGACGACATCATCATTATCTAATCCAAGTGGGAGCATAATGGGGAATGATGTGCAAAGTGTACAATCTCCCATACGGCGAACAAGTCGCCAAAGTATTCCCCGTCGACGTTTTGACATTGAAGGGGAAAATTTTATGGTTGCTCCACAAGATGAGGATGAGTCAAGAAATATTAATGAGGCTCTGAATTGCCCTAGTAAGGAAAAATGGATTCATTCAATGGAAGAGGAAATGGAGTCAATGAAATCAAACCAAGTCTGGGAACTGGTTGATCTTCCAAAAGGAGACAGAGCTATTGGGAACAAGTGGGTTCTCAAAATAAAGCGAAAGGCTGATGGCTCGATAGAAAGGCATAAGGCTGGCCTTGTGGCGAAGGGGTATAATCAATAGGAAGGAATTGATTATGAAGATACATTTTCTCCTGTAGTGAGATTTACCTCGATTCGCATTATTTTGGCAATAGTAGCTAGTATGGATCTTGAGTTACATTAGATGGATGTAAAGACTGCTTTCCTCAATGGAGAATTAGAGGAAGAAATATATATGGAACAACTTGCTAGTTTCATAGTAAAAAGCCAAGAAGAAAGGGTATGTCAACTTTTGAGATCGATATACGGCCTTAAGCAGTCATCGAGACAATGGTATATACGTTTTCATAATGCCATAATGGCATATGATTTTACAATGATTGATGAGGATCATTGTGTATATATCAAAAGATTTAAGGATCAATTTGTGATCATATCATTATATGTTGATGATATACTGATTGTCGGAAGCAATATGGAGTTTGTTAATACTGTCAAGAGTTGGTTGTCTTCCAACTTTGAGATGAAGGATATGGGTGAGGCTGTATACATTCTTGGAGTTAAGATTTCAAGAGATCGTTCGAAGAGATCATTGTCTCTTTCGCAAGAAACATATATAAATAAGGTTCTTGAACGATTTCGTATGCAAGATTGTAAACCCATAGACACTCCTATTGCAAAAGGTGAAGGATTGAGCCATAGACTGTGTCCAAGGACTCCACAAGAAAAGGAACAAATGAAACATGTTCCTTATGCTAGTGCTGTTGGGAGCTTGATGTATGCTATGATGTGTACAAGACCCGACATATGTTTTGCAGTTGGAATGGTGAGTAGATACCAATCCAATCTAGGTCCAGCACATTGGAAAGCCGTTAAGAGAATACTGAGGTATTTGAAGGGAACTGCTGATTACAAGTTGAATTACTAAGGAAAGGATCTGCGACTTGAAGGCTATTCAGATGCTGATTGGGGAGGAGATATAGATGAAAGGAAATCTACCTCTGGATTTGCTTTCTTACTGAACAATGGCGCTATATCATGGAGCAGTAAGAAGCAAACATGTATAGCCTTGTCCACGATGGAAGCTAAGTTCGTGACATTATCAGCAGCGGTACAAGAAGGAGTTTGGCTTAAGAGATTTTTGGATCATTTAGGTGTTAATGAGAAAGCTGCAAATCCATTGTTGGTTAACTGTGATAGCCAAGCAGCTATAGCGTACACCAAAAATCCAAAATATCATGGCAATATCAAACATATAGATACCAAGTATAACTTTGTCAAAGATATGGTTACACGAAAGAATGTGAACTTACAGTACATATCTACGCATAGAATGGTAGCAGATCCTATGACAAAGCCAATACCTAGAGATGTGTTTTGTGGTCATGTAAAATCTCTAGGATTTACTGGATTGTAATTTCCTTGAGTTGTTCACATTTATGAACTAGTGTTGCTTTATTGTTAATGCCTATGAATATTTGTTTGATCTTTATGCATCTTAATGCTCAGTGCATTACTTTAAATTGAGAAAGTATGTCGGATAGATATAGGATTAGCCCACTCACACGGGTAATCGCATCTATTTACTATGTGATAAATAGAGATGAGACTATTTTTAAGCTTATTATCTAGGTGATAATCGAGAGCTCAAGCTTAAAACACGTATGTCGCCTTAGCTGAGTGTTAAGATGAGGACATAATACTTACTATGTCCGAAAGTAAAATAACCCACATATTTTACTTTATCTGTCTATGATGCCAGATGTGAGTTTTGATGAATTTTGTGAATGAGTAGATACGTGAACTCAAGTTAGACATTGGGTATGTCTGAACTATCATCTGTACGGTATTGAAAGGTATAAACATACGCTCCAGGGGAAATGAGTTAATACCGTAATACGTATTTCATACTATGTATGCATGAGACAACCAATAAGAGTGACAAAAGTTTGATCTCAACTTTTATGTCGTGTGAGACTCTTAAGGACAAGAGTTCATCAATTTTTAGTCCCCTCATGACTCTTACTTATTCTCAAGATTTCTATTTAGTGTTTGCTATCTTAGGATGTTGCCAATGGTCATGAGTTGATTCGATCTAATGGGACATTTCTAGAAAAGCAAGCTAAACTGAAATTGAGAGTTTGAAGGGAAAAGGAAGATCGAATTTGAAGAATCACATTATAGTTTTGTATTCACAGGTCGACCGATTATGACTGTCTTTGGGATAATCATAGCTGTGAATGCAATATATATATCATTACTTAAAAGAGATCAAGAGAGTTATAAATGTGATCAATCGATCTAGGGTACTGCATACTAAATCTACTCAGAGTGTGATGTCCATTATGAGCCGCTATATATTCCTAACAGATGTATAGCAACGAGCTCTCAAAGTATGTTGGTCACACGGATTATTCACCGGTATAAATGTTGAAGAGAGATAAAGAGAATTCTGTTCGGTCCACCATGTGTGAGTGGGAGATGATGGTTTTATGTGATGAGCCTAAGTTGGCCCGTCCGCCCATGTTGGACCTAAAAGCCCGGCCCACAAGATTAGGGCTCATGGATGAAGGGGTACGTTTCTTTGTTTTTTGGAGGGACGTATATAAGGGAGGAGAGAGAGGGAGAACGTACCTTTTGACATAACGTACGTTCCTTCCTCCCTCTCTCCCTCCAAAAAGAACAGTAAGCAAAAGAGGCAACGCCATCTCCCCTTCAAAGCCAATCGACGTCATCAGATCGAACATGATCGTTTTTCTCTTCCTCTTATCGGCGTCGGTGTTTAATCTGTGGCTAACAAGATACGCTCGAATCCGTGGTGTGCTTTAGGATCGGTAATACGTGATTTTCCCGGGCTTGTCTTTCGCATTCGTTTTAGGGATTCGATTTAGTGTCGAATCCGATTTTGGGAATCCGTTAAACCCAACACTCAGCTTAGCAAATATCCGATGAATGAGATTATTGAGACTTGTACAGAAGATAAAACCGAGTTGTCAATTATTTGAGGGGTATGTTGTTATAGTATTAGTAGATGCGATTATAAAAATGTTAGTTGGGGGAATAGATTTTTGGGGAACGCGGATTCCACGCACAAGAACAGCTCAATTTCTTGCAAGACTGTCCTTCCTCACTGATTGTTATTTTCACTTTAAAAAACGTTTACAATACCTGCAACAAATAATGGAAAGGTCAGTGGCATTCAGAAAACGAACCCGTCAAATAACAAGCGGGGTATATTAAATATTGGTCATGGAACGGGTGGGTTTTCAGATAACGTTTCTGATATGTGAACATACTATGGTCGTAACAGATATCATAAATTTTTGGCGACGAAGACCATAAAATCAAATCCTATCGGTCGATGAGAAAGACATACACTGAAGATGTGGCTAACTAATGGCCGACATAACGCAAACTAGGTAAGTAGCAAGATTGTTCAATTCTCTAAACAAGTGCAGGGTGAGAATGAGCATGGTTTTAGAGTAGAACTAAGAACTTAAGAACCAGACCAGTTCTGCACGCTTTTGAGACCTTGAAAAATGGAAAAATTCATCTTCCAAAAATTAAGGAATCTATTCCAACATGTAAGTTCTAAATGTGATGACCCTAGCACGTAATAACTAATGTGGAACTACTAGCACAGTTATCTTTTTGTTAGCTTTTTCTTAAGCATGCGAAAGCATAAAGAGCTAAAGAAATCCTAGGGTAGACGGAGCAACTTCATTTCTTATTTATGTATATATGTTAGATGACCAGTTGGGGATGCTAGGGAATAAAAGGTCAGTACAACTAACTACACCATCCTACAAGTCGGTCACCCCATCCCAACCTAACTGTACATGTGGTTGTCTAACCTGGGCCCTTGACTCTATCAAAATCTTCCCAACTCAAAAAATCATGCTTTCCTCCTACGTGAAGTCAATTGGCACCCCGTAACGTACCATAGGGGAGGCAAGTAGGATCAACATTTTATTGATCGGAAAAGATAAAGTCAATAATCAGTGAGTTTAAACCCAGCAAGCAGAAGAGCTACTAGTCTATACTACATGAATCGATCACCATACTGACAAAGAAAGCTTTAGTATAAATTATAGCAATCATCAACTTACCTGAGAACCTTTTTCAAAACAATATAATAGATTAGCAAAAGCAATACTCAATTTATGTACCAAGTTTATATTCGAAAGGAATTTTCTACTGCTATCATCATCCGGGGAACCCCGTTACCCTTTGGGCTTCTCGCACTTTTCTGGTATTGCAAGGACATCCGGAGGAACCTAGTTAGCCCTCCAGGCATCTCGCACCCATGGCATCGCGAGGACATCTGGGGAATTGTGTTACACCCCCAAGCATCTAGGGGAACCATGTTATGCCCCTCAAACATCCCTACTACAACCCAGGCATCGTTGTCCTAAGGACCGACGACATTCTCAGTCACACCTCCACATCATGATGTAGTAATTTTACAATTCAATTTAAAAAGTAGGTTAACATCACTACTATTGAGGGACTCAAGCATGTATCTAATGAACCATCAATCATTTTTATCCACTAGACTAATATAAACTTACCCGTGCCGAGATTAGATGAGCTGTCAAAATATTTCCCAATCCTAGGACTTAAACTAGCCCTATAAGGTGTTATCCGCACCTTTAGATATGGAAGTTATTGTCTAGGTAAACGGGTTTAAAAAATTATGAAACTATAATAAGAGTTAGTTAGGACCTAGAAGGACATTTTTCATGAGGACTCAAAGTCCAATTCATCTTCTATAGTTCAAAATAATTTTTGTAAGCCGGGTCCAAAACTGTAACATTTTACAGAATGCAGTTGAGATGGAAAACAAATATTTTACTAACCAAATAGACTAAAAAATAATGAAAATTTGATATGTGGTAGCCTAGGATGTATTCTACAACTTTCATGAAGGTTTCATTTTTGAACACTGGACCAAAATATCTATGGAAAATGGAAAATGAGGAGAGGTTGGTGTAGTGAGTCCAAAAATATATTTTGAATTTCAAAGTTTTTCAAATATATTTTTGTCGTACATAGTCCAAAAATTTTGAAATTAAAGTATGTCATAGAATAGTCAAAAAGAGATGAATTTTGTGAAGAGCACCCCGTGAAATTTATATAAGATAAGTCAATACGAAATGAACAGAATCAGAGGTCAGACTAAAACCAAACCTGTCATGAACAAAATCAGAGGTCGGACTAAAACCAAACCTGTCATGAACAATTGCTTCCTATTTCGACTTAACCCTTCGGTCCTTCAGCCCAAGTATGAGCGCTAATTTCACATAACCCCCCTCCACCTCCCCCTCCCCTCCCCCCCTCCCATAACATAACACATCCATGACTAAAGTTTGAACTTTCTAACTATATAGCTTTATCCGAACCTGCGACTAGGCGCAAACATCTCCAAAAACGCCAGATTCAACTAATTTTTGAGGAAACTCTCCTTGTCACACGACAAATGATCGGTATAGAATAGAATGGAGGATATCTACTTGCCTTGGGTCCTAGTTCATTGTGATGATGGTTTGGTGGAACAAAGACAAGGCCTGATGGTAGTCACAGTTCAGCTAAGGTGCACCCGATGGTTGGTTAGGACAGCTGCAATTTCTTCGGTCTTCTACGTTTGGAGTCGGAACGACGAGCTGCTGGCCTTAAGTTCTTGGTGGTGGTGCAGCTGAGTGATTGTGGAGGAATGGGAGGGAATTCTTTGGGCGGTGAAGACAGAAAATGAGTAACAGCCTCTTCCCCCATTCCTCTCTTTCCTCCACCGCCACTCTAGTCTTCAATTTGGGCAGCTTTTGTTGATTTTGCTGCCTCATTTCATTCCTCTTCAATTTGGGCAGCTTTCATTCCTCCACCGCCACTCTAGTCTTCAATTTGGGCAGCTTTTGTTGACTTTGCTGCCTCATTTCGTGCCAGCTGGAAGCAGTAGCCACGAGGAAAATTCAAGAGTCTTTAGAGGGAGCAGACAGCTGGCCAAGCTGTCGATTTTGTTCGATCTTCCTCTTTCCTTCAAACTCTCAATTTCAATTCAGGTGAAATGCCCCATTAGATCAAAAAACCCAATGTGATATCTAAGATAGCAAACACTAAATAGAAATCTTGAGAATAAGTAAGAGTCATGAGGGGACTAAAAAATTGAGGAACTCATTCCCTCAAGAGCCTCACACGCATAAAAGTTGAGATCAAACTTTTTGCCAAACTCATGCATCGTAGTATGAAATACGTATTACATTAACTCCTTTCCCATGGAGCGTATGTTTTCAATACCGCTTTTCTAACTAGACCTATCTATCTTTCACAAAATTCATCGCTCCATCTAGCATTTTAGACGATAAAGTAAAATATGTGGGGTATTTTACTTTCGGACATCGTAAAATTATGTCCTCATCTTAACACTCGATTAAGGCGACATTGACCATTTTAAGGCGATTATCACCTAGATAATAAGCTTAAAAAAACGGTCTCATCTCCATTATCACACAATGCAAACACTAATCTTATATCTGAATACTTCTCAACTTAAAATAATGAGAATATTAAGATGCATAAAAGATCAAACAAAGATTCATAGGCATTAATGATGAAAACACAAATTCATCAAATTGTGAACACTTAGGGAAATTACAATATGAGTACATCACCCTCTACGAAACCCTAGAGATTTCATATGGCCACAAAACACATCTCTAGGTATTGGCTTTGTCATAGGATCTGCTTACATTCACGTAGTATGTACTCTAAGTTCACATCTTTTCGTGCAAGACAAAGTTATACTTGGTATCTATATGTTTGGTCTTGCATGATATTTTGGATCTTTGGTGTACACTTTTGCTTTGCTTGGCTATCATTTTTCCAATAACACCTAAATGATCCAATAATCTCTTAAGCCAAACATCTTCTCATATCTTCAGCTTGTCCCGCGGACTCATGTGGACAAGGCTATACACTTTTGTTTCTTCTTGCTCCAACATATGGTGCAAATATTCGGTAAGAAAACAAACCCGGAGGTAGATTTCCTTTCATTTAAATCTCCTCCCCAATCAACATCGAGAATAGCCTTAGAGTTAAATAACTCATCGTATAATCCCATGATACCTCAATATTCTCTTAACGGCTTTAAATGTGCTTAACCTGAATTGGATTGATATCTACTCACCATTCCAACTGCAAAACATATGTCAGGTCTTGTACACATCATAGCGTACGTCAAGCTTCCAACAGCACTAGCATAAGGAACATACTTCATAAGGAACATACTTCATTTGTTCCTTCTCTTATAGAGTCCTTGGACACAAATGTCATCAAGGTAAATCACACTACGGGAGAAAATATACTTTCATAATCATTTCCTTCCCGTTGATTATACCCCTTCGCCACAAGGCGAGCCTTATGCCTTTCTATCGAGCCATCGGCCTTTTGCTTTATTTTGAGAACCCACTTGTTCCCAATAGCTTTGCGTCCTTTTGGAAGATCAACCGGTTGCTAAACATGGTTTGACTTCATTGACTCCATTTCCTCTTTCATTGCATTAATCCATTTTTCCTTATTAGGGCAATCTAGAGCCTCATTAATATTTCTTGGCTCATCCTCATCTTGCGGAGCAATCATAAAAGTTTCCCCTTCAATGTTAAAACGTCGACGGGAATACTTTGGCAACTTGTTCGCCGTAGGGGAGATTGTACACTTAGCACATCATTACCCATTATGCTCCCACTTGGATTAGGTAATGATGATGTGTCCTGCGGGGGTTGCAATTGAGAATGAGTTGAATTCAATTCATTACATCTCATATTACTCCCACTTGGACGAACTCCACTGACATCATTATTTTGATCCAAGGTTTCAAATAGGGAGCAATCTTCCCCTATTTCGCCCTTCTTAGGAAATTTATTCACTAAGAATGTGACATCCGGTGATTCAAATTTACTTATACTCCCACTTTCCTGCTCACCTATGAACACATACCATTTCGAGTGTTCGGAGTATCTCATTAAAATACTCTTATTTCCTTTGGGACCTAATTTCCCAAAGTTGTGAGAGGACTCATTGGTATAGGCAGTACAACCCCATGACTTAAGAAAACTTAAGTCCGGTTTTCTACCTATCCATAACTTATATGGAGTGGAAGCAACTGATTTGGAAGACACTCGGTTAAGTATACAGGCAGCAGTTAACAACACATCACTCCAAAAAGTGATAGGTAAGTTAGCATGCCCCATCATGGACCTAACATTATCCAGTAGGGTTCTGTTTCTTCTCTCTACAACACCATTTTGTTGAGGAGTATATGGAATAGACAACTATCTTTCTATTCCTTTTTCATCACATAATTTTCTGAACTCATCAGATAAATATTCTCGACCTCGATCGGATCTAAATACTTTTATTTTCTTGTCTAATTGATTCTCTACCAAGGTCATAAACCTTTTGAAACAACTTATTGCTTCAGATTTATGATAAATCAAATAGACATATTCGAATCGAGTAGAATCATCTAAAAAAGTGATGAAATAAACAGTCCATTGCCTTCCTCTCACATCCATTGAACCACAGACATCATAATGGATTAAATGCAAAGGAAATTCAGCTCTTTTACCTTTTCCAAATGGTTTCCTTGTCATATTCCCTACTAGGCAATGCTCACATCTGGGCAAATCGACTTTTTCAATATTGTCCAACAAGCCCTCTTTGGCTAGTCTATTCATATGTTGTTGGCCCATATGACCAAGTCTAGCATGCCACCATATTCACATCATTTTCATATAAAGTAGAAGACGTGAAATAAGGGAATAACATATTGACATTACCACAGTCAACATTTAGTACAATAAAACCATTCAGAAAGTGACCACAACCATAGTAGTTTGTATCCAAATACAAATCTACATCTCTATTACGGAAGTTCACACTAAAACCAAGCTTAACCAACACCAAAACAGACATTAAATTTCGACGAATCTCTGGAGCATATGGAATATCATGTAGGAACAAGGTGCGTCCACCACGCATGTTCAATTGGCAGGTGCCAATCCCTTTAACTTCATCTCTGGAGTTATATCCCGCATAGATCCACTTAGTTCCGAGTTGGTACTCGTCGAATTCCATGAAGGACCCTCTATCCTTTGCTACATGGTCTCGTCGCCCTTGAATCTACAGTCCACAGAGGATTTGATTCAGCCTATCATATAGAACTTGACACATAAGCAAAGTTCTCAAATGTACAAGGGGTGTATTACTTTCTTTGGCTCACGACAGTTGCGAGCATAGTGAACTCTATTGTCACAATTGTAACGCCTCACCCTTGACATTTTCTTCACTTGAGGACGTTTTCCTCTCCGGTGTTGGGAAGGGGCGGCTCTCTCTTATGCTGCTTTTGATTCATGCCATGACGAAGGACTCAGTCAGTTTGCTAACCGCTTGAGCTAGTTGTCAAGCGGTCCTCGCGGTTGCCGCAGGTAATGTCAATCAGAGAGAAGTGTGAACGCATGATGGAACCGGAGGTCGGAGTTGTTAATGACGAGGAGTGGCGGCGGTTTAGTGATGTAGATGCGTCCTTGGATGAGGTGGAAATGACGTCGCTCAGTGATGACATGGTAAGAATGTGATTGGCGTAGTCTAAGTACAAGCTTGTTAACGTGGCATGGGCCATGAGGTATCTAGGGCTCGCTATTTTGTCGAGCAAAAAAATCTAAATGTCACATTGGATTCTAGGTGGAACTAGAAACCGGGGACTTGATGCCTGAAACCTAGAACAAGTCTTTGTATTTCTCCTGTTCTATGTCTTCGCATGATCCTACGACAATTTATGGTATCCGATGATGAGTATGTAATCCGAAAGCACTAGTCTAAACTTTCATTTCCTTTGATATCCATAATTGAGACTTATATTTTGTTAATATTTCATAATCTTTGTGCATCTAAGTATGAGTTATGATTAGTTGATTGTAGAAATGATAGTCATTAGAGGTGATGATTTACTACAATTATTAACTAAGAATACATGTGGAACTTGGATAAATCCCGATACCAATCTTATAACCTGTAATAGGATAAGTTCTAGGTTTCTTGGCATGTAGGAATACATTCCAAGTTCCAAAAATTAAAAAACCTATTTCAATGACTATGTTCCAGATTTGAGATGGAATTTAGATGGGACTTGAAACTGCTCCCCCCTAATACAGGGTAATTCAAAGGAAATTTTTCCTAGAAAATCTAGAAATATTCCTACATTTGATGGATTTCTAAAGTTAGTGGTAAATTTCTAATGCCGTTGATAAAAGAAAGTATGCCCCACACCATTGGAAATTTTCAAATTTTCAAATGACATTTAATTAAGTCCTCTAAAATTTTACAACGTGGCAAGCAAATTGCAAATACTATAATAGATTTAGTAGCCTTGTAATAAGTCCATAACTTACCAACTTCTTTGGATTGTTACAAGTGTGGTTAGTAAAACATCAAACAAATAAAAAAATTGCCGACAAATTTCCAATTTCTTTGCAATTTTACTAATACACCTATGTATTAGGAACTTACCAAAATTCCATTAAATTAGTAAGTTATAAACTTCTTTGGAATTTTACAACTTATAAAATACCAATAATGGGGTAATTCACCATCATTTTGATCAAATTACTAAGTTACCAACTTGTTTCAAATTTTACAAGTGTGGTTAATCATATCCCAACCCTATAATGAATAACCAACATGCCAAAAATTAAGGCACGCATAACAACCATTCTGTTCTAAAAATAGTTTTTGAAATATAAATAGATTTTTCTATTTCTATTTCTAGAAGAGTTTCTAAGAAAAAATAATCGTTTGATAATGACACAAAATTTCTACTCTAAAAATAAAAATTCGTTTGATAACTACACAAATTTTTTTTCCTTTCGAACGGTGGCGGACCAGTGGATAATGGTGATGGACGACAACAGCTATGGCAACAATGACCGGCGACCGATGGCGGCAGCGGCCGGCAACCAGCGACCAATGGCGGCGACTGGCAAATGGCCAACAATCGGCGACCGGCGACCAGCGACAGCGGCCAATGACCGGCGATTACCGGCGGCGGCAACCGATGACCGGCGGCAACGGCGACAGCAGGGGCCGGTGAGCAGCTAGCGACCGACGAACGGTGGTCAATGGCAACGGATGAAAGACCGATTGATGAATGATGAGAAAATTTTTTATTTCTCTTTTCTGTTCCAGAAATAGAGAAGTATAAAATTTCTACTTCTAATTTCTATTCCAAACATATTTCTGGAATAGAAATCTATTCCAGAAATAGAAAAACGAAATAAGTTTATCAAACAGATTTATATTCCAGAAACAGGTCTGAAATAAATAAAAAAAAATTATTTCTAAAACAAAAATAGGCAGTTGTCATACACCCCCTTAGTAAGTTACCAATTTGTTTCACATTCAGGTATTATTAGTAAACTACCGAAACTATAAGGAATTTACCAACATTCTAATAAACTAATAATGCTACCAACTTCGGTTAAAGTTTACAAGCTTAATTATTAAATATCATCCCTATAAGAAATTATTCAAAATTGTTAATAAGGTTGATAATTTATTTGAAATTTGACAATGATCGTTACTAACTTACTGTTTTACCATGAAGAATTTAACAACGTGCAAAATAACTAGTATGGTACAACTTTACAAGTGTGGTTGGTGATTGAAAAAACATTATGATGAATTTACTAATGTCTAATAGGTAATTGATGAACCGCTTTTCAGCATGTAAATTTTTATTTGCTGAATTTCGTCACCAATGCAACTTCTTACAAGTGTCTTATATGTACCAACTTACGTAATCAATTTATTTGAAACTGCACTGGTGAGGTTAATTACTTACAAACACTAAAATGAACTGTTTTTAAATATGTATTCTGGTTATTCATGAATTATGCATTTTATGAAAGAATTAGTTGCAATAACTATGTTCCATAAGATATAGTTATATTTATAATAACATATGGCATTGCGAAAATTCTCTTTTGAAGGTTGATTAATCTATGATTGTAAGAAGAGTCATTTTTTCCATAATGTACACTTATACTATACGCACTTGTGTGTACAAAGTTAAGTAAACATGACCAACAAAATGTCAGTTTCGATGGCAAAGGAATTTGCTCCTCTTTTTATAGTCTTGCTTCAAGCCTTGATTAGAGTACTCCAAGTATAAAATCCTGAATGTACCAGGCCGATGTGAAGGAGTCCTCTCTTAAGATTGCTCGGGGTGGTAGACTAGTTGAGATGTACAAAAGCTGGCCCAAACACTATCTAATTACTAAATAAATAAATAAAGTTGAATAGACATGTATAAAGATAAAAAATGAATTAAGTTTGGAGTTAGCTCAAGAAAGAAAGTGGGAAAATTATTTGTTACATATATCTAAATTTTAGAAAGAATAAGAAGTGAGATAAAATGACGGTTTTTTTATAGAACGCACAAGAAGCCGGATATTGTAAAAATCTCAATTCTATATTTTACTAGTGCAATGCTTTTCTTTCTAATTTGACAACCCAGAATAAATCTTTTCTAAAGGGAGAAAATCCGGATTGGCCTAGCTAGTTCCGACCTATTTTTGGGTTGGGATTGGTCCAGGCCCACCAAAGTTTTGTTAATGATCAAGTTGATCTGGCTATTAGACTTCAAAAGTCTCATTCCAAATAGTCTTACAGTGGCGAGAATATAAAAGATAAATATAATTTTCTGAAACTTAAGAAGGGAAATCATATAAATTCGACGGGACATTGGTAATATACTAAGTATACTTGTATACATTTGAAGTTCATAATCTATTGACTTCCTCAAGCAATGTCAAAAAAGCACTTTTTCACATCGGCTTGGTTCATTTAAGATGACCCATAAAGTGCTCTCAACAATACTTGAACTTGAGACCAAAAGGAGAGGGGTAAACTCCCTTGTCATCTAACTCAACATTTTGTTGATCATGTCTATTCATATGCACATCACTAATTTTCTATACGAGCTTTAGTACTTTAAATGTGTGCCCCTTCTCGGAACCTAAATTTTTGTTGATGAGTCAAACATGAATTCTTAAATAACCAATAATACAATGAAAAAGGCTGCAGCCCATATGACCACAAGGACAACCCATTAAAATAGGTTGAGGCTCACTACTCAGCTCAATCCAATTTGCAAGCGCAAGCCCAATACGTCAGCTTACGATTTGCCGTTGGCGACCTCGAGAGGCAGAGATCGAGAATTTCAATCCAACAGCTCTCGGATAGATTGAAGCTCGAAGAACAGATGGAGTAGTTGTAGAGCCTGAAGAACTAATCAATGGCGGTCGGCAACAGCGACAAAACGGAACTAGCTCGATGACGATGGAGATCCATCAACCAAGAGCCACACCCACCAGGTCTTTTTAGATCCGTCATCTTCCAGTCGCGCATCTGTCTTGCTGTTGCTCCGTGATCGCGATTTCATCATCAGAATATATGCCGTTAGAACTTAGCTTAATCCTCGGTTGTGACTTCTCGAACAATTTGGCTACCTATATTTTATGATATACACTTATGTATGCTGGAATGTGTCAATATATGCTCTGAATTGATGTGAACTTGATGAGTCGTGAGGCCAAGTGTAGGAGTGCCGGATATACATGAGTTCATCCTAAGTTTGTTGGACGGGATTATACACATGCCGGTGTTGCTTGATGTGAGAGGGAATATGATGTCAATGTGTGTTAGATCTAGTCGAAATAAGATTGATTTCACATCAATTTGATCTTAAATTGATTATACACATCCGCCGTGGCCGGCGGATGAAAATCAAAGCTCCTCTCTCTCTCTCCTCCTTCCCAAAAAAAAAAAAAAAAAAAACATGTGGAGAAGCAGAGACCAATCGCCATCTTCCGACTCTCTTTGCGTTGTTGATCTTCTTGTACCTGCTACCATCTCCGTCGGCCGTTCGCGGTCGGGTCTGTGGCTATTGACCTGTCGGGAACGGCGTTGACCACCAAGCTCCGCCTTATCAACACAACCTCCGTTTGCAACCCTGACATCGAGAATCTGCACCTTGTTGCGAGGTAAGAGTAGAACCTCACTCTTGTTATGATATTTTTGCTAGATCCATTTTTACAATCGACATGTAAAAATAAAAAATAAAAAAGATAAAACATGAAATCGAATATTGCAAAAATTTTAATAATTAAACAACGAAAACAATTATTAGTGATAATACATGGTAAAAATTCATAATATAAATATACAGTAAAAAAAAAGGCAGAAAAATATTCCCTTGAATTTTCCTGAGAAGGTTGCTGTTGGAAAGAAAATAATTAAATTTCAATATAGTTAATATTAGAAAAGACCCTAAATTAATACAACTATGACAAAATTTATCATAAATTAATTTTTTAACCACAAAAAGTCATAAACCGATGTATCATTGACAAAGTAACCCTTCAATAATTTAGTTAAATTTTACTGTTAAATTACTGAGTTAAATGACACATGGCAGTTAACGGGTGTATCAGTTTGGATTTTTACCCTCTATTTGTCACAAATGATTAATCCAATTTAACAAAAATTAATAGAATATAAGTTTGTCACAAATGTATTAGTGTATGATTTTTTATGGTCAAAAAATTAGTTTGTTGTAAATTCATCATAAGTGTATTAGTTTGGCGTTTTTGTGATCAAAAAATTAGTTTATGGTAAATTTGTCACAAATATATCAGTTTAAAGTATTTCATAGCATTAACCCTTTCAATATTGAGACATATGCAAGATTAATAAAAATGTTAGTTTATATATTATATTTGCAAGATAAATAATAATTATGGATATTTTAATAGCTAATTTTGGCTTACGTCATCATGGTTCTCCTTCCAGCTTTGAAGCGAGCGAACATTTGCAAGTCCGAATCACAAACGCCGGCAACCGACGCAGGGAAGTCCTCGACAACCTCATCCCTCACCGATCTCCCTCCCTTCCTGCTGAACCGCAACTCCTGACTTTGCCACCACCAACAGAAGACCTAACATCCATGTAAAACGGCCACCGATGATGCCTGGAGAGGGCTGAGCAATGGTTGCCCTCACCTAATTTAGTGAGGGCTACCCTTGCCGGCCTTAGGCAAGGTGACCCTCACCAAAAAGGAAAAAATAAAAAAATAAAAAATAATAGTTTAAAATTAAAATTGTCTTTAGATGAAAACTATCATTTGTGACATCCTGAAATTTAACCCGTTTCGAATATATGAAATGGTTGTTTCATCAACGCGCTTATGGTTAATTTTACTCGGAACTGTTCACTCACGAGTTAGCTAATCTATTAGACGAGGCCTTTAAGGAATATAAACGCGACAAATTAGAGAATTCGATTGGAAATCAATCGATCGACCATAATAATCGGTAAGGGTCAATACAACACCGTTATAAATCGATTAGCGGACGGATATGAGTCGATTCGACGGAAATACGTAGTTGAATTGCGGATGGTTCCGCACAATTACAATATTCGCATCGAATGGCAATAATCCGATTTTCTATCGATATTATATTCGGGACATGTAATTGAAACATCACGATTTTATGACAATCAAGGGCCGTCTACGGTTCGAAGATGCACAAACGTGGATTGACCACAGGTCAAACGTGCTAAAATCCCTAAAAGCTACCTGATAAGTTAGGTCGTACTAAAATCGTGTTTCGTCGATTTTAATTACGAAATTGAATTCGGTTTTGAGAATCGGACATTTGAGTGTGTCACGATTCAATCGATTCAATTATTAGACATCGTCTCACCTTTCGGCAAATTTTCGTCGAGTTCAAAAATTTTGCAAAAAAACGATTTTTGGACAAAAAAATAAAAAGGAAATTCGGATGGGAGGAAAAATAGGTTTTTTCTACCTAATTTGACTTTTTTTTGGGGAAATTAGAGCTAAATTGGGATTGGTTTGGCACTTGACTTAGGAGCATGAAGACTTTGGGGACATTGCAATGATGGTTTAGATATTTGGCTTAGGCTTTGTGATTGGTGGATCATTTGACTTCATGGTTCTTTCTTTTCATTCTCTATCTCTCCCTCTCCCCTTGCATGTATCCCCCTCCCCTTTGCTTCAGCCGACCATCTTCCTCTCCCTTTCCATTCTCTTTCCCTCACGTTCATTCCCCATTCTCCTCTACACCTCAGCTTCTCCTTCTGCCAGTATCATTTTCTTCAAATCCTCGCCAACCCCATAGCGTCCAACACAGCATACCTCCACTACCATCATCCTAGCGCCCACCATTCCAGCTCCACCTTACCGCACCCCCACCGTCCAGTCGTCCACCACCACACAGTTCTCCGCCTGCTCCCCGGCCCACCGGCAGCTTCATGCCTCCAGCTTACCCGCCCAACCCCTGAATAGCTGCCGCCCCAGCATCAACGCCCAGCCCATCCTGTGTCCAGCCGAACTGCCGTCCGCCCAGCTCCTCCACCGCCAGCAACTACCAAGACCAGCCTAGCAGCTCCCAAGCCAAGTCCCCATTGGCCAAGAACTCTGTAGGGCAGCCACCGCCTCCATTGAGCCTCTGTGCAAGATGCGGTTGTTTCATGTTCTCGTAGCCATCACGTTGCCGTCATCGTGAGCCCGCTGCTGTTGAAATCTGTGAGTTAACTCTCTAATCCTTTATTAGGCCGTTAATTGCACTTAGGGGGTGTTTAGTTTAGTGCTAATCATGGTTAGATTAGTGCTGTGATGGATTAGTGTTAATCAACATTGTCGCGACCTACCCTCGAGGGGAGGGAGTAGATTTAGGGGTATTGCTTAAATAACGGACCTATGGCCCATGATTAGGCGTGGGCTCTTCAAACCCATACCTCGCGTGACGTTGGAATATATTTTAGGAATTTTGCACAAAATGAGTCGCCACTAGCCTATTGGAGTCGGCTAAAAACCAAGTGAGGCATGGGAGTGTATCTCACTTCCTACACAACCAGAGAATTTAGGATCGGGGACTTGATTACACTAATATATGTGAGGTGATCATGTGGATGCTTCATCATTAAAGTAATAGTTATAGCTACCGAGATCTTAATTGCCATAAAACTAAACACGTGCGATTAAACATAACAAGATATGCAAACTAAATATGCGACATAATCAACATATAAGCAAATAAATACCTAATTACACTGAAATGACAATACATAGCAATTCCTAACCAAACCCTACAATTTTGGATTTTCAAATTTTTTTTTAAAAAACTTCACTTTTTTTTAAATTTCTTTTTTTTATTTTTAATATTTATTTTTAAAAAAATAGAATTTTCTTAAAAAATTTTTAATTTTTAATATTTAGTTTTTAAATTTTTTTTTAAAACAATAATTTTTTATTTGAAAAATGGATGAACCGAGTTAGGTCCGATCTGACCCGACCCGGGGTTCAACCCGGTTGGTGCGGCTCGAGTCCGATCTACGATGGGACCCGGTTTGACCCGGCTAGGCCTACTATGCAAGCCCGCAGTTCAGGCTCGACCCGAGGTCCTCTTTTCCTATTTCCCCTCTTCTCTTTAAAAAAAGATAAGCCCGACCCAATCAAAATTAGACCTTATTCCCTAAAAAAAGAGGGGCCTAGCCTAGCGATGAATCAGCCCATTTGCCCAGGCCTGAAGCAAAGCCCATTTCCAATTTTCTATTTTTCAGCCCATTTTGTGTTTTCTTTTCTCCTTTTCTTTTATTTTATTTTTCCCTTTTTCTTTTGGGCATCTTCTTCTAGCCCTCCTCCCGTAGCCACAGCTCGCCGAAGCTACTGCAACTTCTCCGTCGGACCGACGCCGCCTATGCCACGAACACTGACCACCCTAAGGAAAGTCGCCGGGCCACCACCTGGTGTTGGTGTTTTTGTCGACCGACGCCGAGCACCGCCGACCGCTAGTCGGCCTGCGTTCCGAGAGGCGCCGGGTAGACCCCGGCAAGGCGCACGCTTCATCTCACCCGAACAGCACGAAGGAACCTACCAAAAAGCTAGGAAAACAACGGGAATGGTGCGAGACAACAGTATAATCCCGAGCAACGTAAAGAAACCAAGAGCCAAGCTCCGATCGAGGGTTGGGTTCAGTCGTTTCAAATAGGCATTTCGTCAAATAGCTACAATTACATAAATGGCCCCTCTATTTTGACTTAGTGTGTAATATGGTCCATGAACTTTAAATTTACTTAGTTTGGTCCATAAAACTTTAACCTAATGTCTAATATTTGTTCAATATGATCCCTAAATTTTTTGTATGCATTCAATTTTAATCTGTAAATTATATGAAAATGTTCAATGTTTTCTTTCCATTAATTCAAATTCAAAAACAAAATTAAATATATTCAAACAATTTAGGGACTAAATTGAATATGTACCCAAAGTTCATGAACCACATTGAACAAATTATATGTTTAGGGACGGCATTACATATTAAACTAAAGTTCAAAGACTATATTGATAAAACTTAAAGTTTAGGGACCACATAGTATACTGCAATGACTTCTTGTGTCATTTACCCATGCAATTTCAGTCAACAAGTAGGAGGGGAAGGTAAGGTAAGGACTTGAATTTTCAGACAAGGAGAGAGAGAGAGAGAGAGAGAACAAGCTCGTAGGATGGACCTTAATTGACGGAATGGGCATGGCGGACACGTTGTTCCCAAACAAAAATGTCCGTAAATTTTAAGTGCGATAAAGAGCGAGAATGAAAATTATGCGATATGAATTTCTTGTTCGGGATCGAATTCTGATGATTCGGAACGTAGAATGCAGGAAAAAAAATTAAGTATCAACGGTCTCTTTCCACCTCTTTCTTTCTATGCCTTCCTGCTTCCCCTTTTGACCCAATGTACACACCATCCTTGTTCACGTCACCTCACTGGGGATCTAAAGGCCTTCATTAAAAAGTTACTTTAGTCAGCAATCACAAAATCCTAAGCAGCCACGTAAAATATGATTACGCACACCCATTGTTTTTCTTTTAACTATCCAAACCTCTTTTAAGCAAGGAAATTATCTTAGTTACATCCGGTTCATATGAGACTTAGACCGAGACGCACTATTAGACAAATAGTGTATGCAATATGGTGCAATGGCGCGATTTGCACATGGTTGGCGGTGGCGTTACACATTTAAGGACAAAATTCTAGTAGAGTGAACCTGGCCAAAAATGGTGAGAAGGGGCATTAGCTCTAGCGATTTTCTTTGACGTTACCACAAAGGTCTTAAAAATATTCTATTTAAGTCATAATTATTCTATACCATCAACTACCGAAAAATCTAAGATTAACAATTCTGTCACGACAATTTTACCAAGATTCTAGCAGTCAAGAAGCCTCTCAATATGTAGTAATTAGGCAACAAGACACAAACCCGTTCAAAAGATTGCTCAACACATGAATCAAACGCATGATATCATGGAATACATGGTGTTGTAATTATGATTTAATAGCTCGACAAAGTGTCTTTAAAGTTATGTCTCTTTGGCTCATGTCTGTTCAATTTTCTGCATAAGTTATGTCTCTTCGGATCACGTACTTTCCGTTTTCTGCAACATTTGTGTCTCTTCAGGTCATGTCTATTAGTTTTCTACAGCATTGTACAACGTCTCAACAATCTTGAGGCAATTTATTTACTGAGTTTTTGTTGGGTTTATAAAAAATCGAGATGGCCAATAGCAATTAAGTATCCAATAATGTCCAAAGACATTCTAGAGACATTCTTATGGTCCATTCTACTATTGTTGTTGGAGAGATTCAAACCTTGGGGCCTGGTTTTGTGGCAATACATGCTGCAAGCTTTCACATCGAGACCATCTATGATGATATGGGTACAAGTCGCATGGTTGATCGACCCAAGGACTATTTTTCATAACAGTAGAAGTCAAATGACATATGATTCTATTTTTGGAGGGATGGTTCAATGGACTTTGCTACCAAGCCCAACAACATGAGCTTATAACCCAAGTGGGGTCACTAAGGTGATAGGACATAGGCTCAGATCCGTTGGGCCAAGCTTTCCATGGCTCTTTGCTGGCCTGCCCATTCCAAGCCGAGAGTTGGCTCATGTGGCTCAGGTGAAGGCTCAAACCTTATGTGCACTAGAGTGGAAGGTTCAAGGGCAAAAACCTCCCGCTCTAGGCAGTTGAAGGACAGCAGGTTGATGCTGCTTAGTCCCGCCATGGCCAATGGGCTAAGACCTACCGAATCAATAAGGTTACCATCCCATCAATTTTGAAAGTATGGAGGTGCCTTACCAAGGTGGTAATTCCTCCCCCTAAACAAATTTAGTTAGAACCTAAAACATTTGATTGCATATTCATCGGTTATGCTCAAAATAGCACGCATACAAATTTTCGATTCACAAATTTGTAAATCTGAAAATCCATGCCAACAATATCCTAGAATTAAGAGATTCTGAATTTTGTGAGGATATATATCTTGGGAAAAAAAGATCAAGATGAACCTTCTCAAAAGAGACTTAGAAAATCAAAATTTTAGAAGGACAAAGTTGAGACCGAAGAGCCAAACTTTGAAGGAGCAAAAGGTCGTAGATTGAAAAATGTTTCGAACCTAATTTTTTGACATAGACATTAGAAGCCTCAAATGTTGTAATACATATAATGCAATAACATCAATTAGGATATCTATTGTTATAACTTTGCTATACAATTTGCACATATTCTAATGAACCGAAATCGACTAGTGAATATGTATTCACATTAGGAGGTGTCTCGGTAATGTGAAAATCCTCAAAGAAAACTTCAGTAGCGCACTCCACAATGGAATTTAAGTTTACTAGTTAATGTGCTAAAGAAGCAAAGTGGCTTCAAATGTTTTAGAGGATGTTCGGTTGTGGCCAAAACCTATGCTTGCTTATGCATTCACTGTGACAATCAAGCAACAATTGCAAATGCTAAAAATGTGATATATAACGGTAAATTTAGACACATTCATCAAAGATATAATAGTAAGGCAATTGCTCTTAAATGGAATAACTTCTTTGAACTTTGTAAGGTCAACAGAAATCATTGCTTATCTATTAACAAAAGGTTTGTTAAGAGAGTAAGTAAACTACGTATCGAGGGGAGTAGGGTTAAAAGTCTAAACTTAATAAAGAGACTCCCACATGGAAATCTAACCCAACAATTGGAGATCCCATGGACTAGGTTCAATTGGGCAATGTAAATTTTGGAAACTTTAGTATGAGCATTGTCTCACATATGTATGATGCAATAGTGTTTCCACCAATGTTTTAAGAGTACATTTATATGTTTAATGATTCATATAGCTTGGACTACAATATCCTAGTAAGGAATGGAAGGATATCTTTGATAAAAATATACCTATATGTGTAGAGCCAGCCGACTCTATGAAAAATCATAAAGAAAAGAAAAAGGGAAAAATAATTTAAAATTAACATTTTCTTTAGGGGAAAAATTGATCGGTCTAAATATTTAGCTATAGTCAAGCCCTTATTTAAAACAGTCATGACCATTTCGAGCCCTTATTTGATATAACATCTACTTCAAACTATTATTTGAGAATGTGATGGCACTTTAGACTCTTATTTAGAATTTTCCTAAAGATTAAAGCTTCATTTATTTCATGGAAAACAAATGGTTTGGAAAATATTTTTCTAAAAATATCATTGCTTGAAATAATTAGTAAATGAAAAATATTTTCATTAGTGATAAAAATTTATATCTAAGTATTTTCGTAAATGATAAAAATATATATCGTTGATTCATTTTTGTAGTCGATACAAGCAGTCAGTTTTAGAAAAATATTTTTCAAATTATTCATCTTCTATGAAAGATCCGAAATGAGTGACATCAAGTCGGTTCACAAAAAAGAAAATAATGAATGATATTATTAAAAGGGTCCTTAAAGATTAAACGTGGAAAAATGCGGCCTAGCACAAGAATGCAAGACTGTGCAATAAAAATATTCATGATTAGGTGTCAAATTATGTCATTGTCAACAAATTTGATCTTTACTTTTCATGAAGTGCACAAGAATTTTCTGGACAAAAAGTTTAGGTGTAATCATAGACCAGTCGCCTTGGTGATCGTGTGTCTAATCATAGGGCTACCGAAGGATCATCCCTTCACATTCCTACACAACCCGACTTGAGATAAAAAGGTCACTAGAGGCATGAGTAACCGCAATTTTTCATCAAATTATCGTGATGAATAATGAATCACGTTACGTAAATTTCATGTAAGACTCACCATGTTAAATCTTAAGACAAAAGAGCATTAAGCTTCCACATGATTTCTCCTCAAGTCATTCTGTAACTAAATCTTGACTGAAAAAAGTACAATTACCTTGTACTTCAGTGAAAATTTTCCTGTAATCAAGGTCACAAAAAATTTCACAATTTATAATCCGTAATGTATGATCATGCATGCATCATGTTTGATATTACGAAGCTCGAAATATCAAGCCGTGAATTGCGATTACACAAATAAAAAAAAATAAATATAAACACTAAAAAGAAAACTAAAATTTCGCAAATCATCATTTAGCAAACGACATAAAAAGCGACATTTCCGTTGGTTTCGCTCGTCGATCACACTCGCGCGCCTCTCCCGACCCTCGCGCACGTGGCGAATCTTGCTCGATCGGCACACGAGCGCGGGCAAGGCAAGAGTTTCTCTCCGAGAAAGGCGAAGAAACGAAAGGACGAGCACGTGAGAAGCGCGTGAGCCGGCCCCGCCAAGTTGGAATTTCCCCAGTCTCGCGGGCACCTAATTTCCTCCACACCCAAAAAGAAAAAGAAGGCTTACCTTCTCGTCGTCTTCGTCTCTCTGAGGAATCAGACAGGGACGGGATTGGAAGACCAGACGTGGGAAGTCCTCTGCCTCTCTTTGCGTTGTTGATCCTTCCACTCTCTCTCTCTCTCTCTCTCTCTAGCCGAAAACATGCGGAGTAGCAGAGACCATCATCGCCGTCTTCCGCCTCTCTTTGCGTTGTTGATCTTCTTGTACCTGCTGTCATCGCAGTCGGCCGTTCGCGCGTCGGTCGGAGAAGGCGAGGGGACGCATGGCGTGGTTGGGTATGGATACACGGTCGGGTCCGTGGCCGTCGACGCGTCAGGAACGGCGTTGACCGCCGGGCTCCGCCTCGTCAACGCGACCTCCGTATACGGGCCTGACGTCGAGAACCTCCGCCTCGTTGCCAGGTCCAGAGCAAAACTTCACTCTCATTTTAGTATTTTTGCTAGATTCATTTTTACAATCGACATATACGTGCCAAAAAAAAAAAGAAAAAAAAACGTTAGTTTATATATATATAAAGTTGAAATCATTCTAGTGTAGAAAATTTCATTAAACTATGAAAATAGATATTAGTAATAACACACGATAAAAATTCATAGTATAAATATGCTTAAAAAAAGGAGAAAAATATTTCGATTTTTCAAATTATTATAAGAAGGTTGTTGCTGGAAAGAAAATAATCAAATTTCGATATTGAAACACCTGCAAGATTAAATTAAAATGTTAGTTTATATATATGTTATATTTGCAAAATAAATAATTAAGTATATTTTAATGGGTAATTTTTGCTGACGTCATCACGGTTCTCCTTCCAGCTTCGAAGCGAGCGGACGTCTTCGAGTCCGTATCACAGACGCCGACCGCCGCCGATGGGAAGTCCCCGACGATCTCATCCCTCGCCGATCTCCCTCCCCTCCCCGCCGAACCCCGACTCCGCCGCCGCCGCCGTCCCCCTCCGGCTCCTACCGCCGCCTCTCCGTCGCCTCCTCCGACCTCGTCTTCGACCTCCGCAACACCACCCCCTTCTCCTTCGCCGTCTCCCGCCGCTCCTCCGACGACGTCCTCTTCGACACCTCCACCTCCGACCCCTCGGCCTTCCTCGTCTTCAAGGACCAGTACCTCCAGCTCTCCTCCTCCCTCCCTCCCGGCCGCTCCTCCCTCTACGGGATCGGAGAGCACACGAAGCTGTCGCTCCGGCTCCAGCCCAACCAAACCCTTACTCTCTGGAACGCCGACATCGCCAGCGCAAACCCCGATGTCAACCTGTACGGGTCGCATCCGTTTTACATGGACGTCAGGTCATCCGTGGGCCGCGGCGGCGGGGGAGTTGGGGTGGGCATGAGCCATGGCGTTCTGTTGCTGAACAGCAATGGCATGGACGTGGTGTATACTGGCGACAGGATCACTTACAAGGTGATCGGTGGGGTGTTGGATTTGTATTTCTTCCAGGGGCCGTCGCCGGAGGCAGTCATGGAGCAGTACACCGAGCTCATTGGCCGGCCGACCCCAATGCCATACTGGTCCTTTGGTACCTGGTTTTGATGAGTTTCTTTCAATTGTTGTTGCGTACATTTCGATGAATTTGATCCCACCATTGTTAATCGGCTTCCAGCTTATTTTGCAATCTCTATGAGATTTTGAGCTTCACCGTGTAGTGGTAGTATCTAACATAATGATTTTGAATTCGGTATGCTGGTTTTTATGTATTGCTTTCAATCGTTGATGCTGACATTTTGATGAATTTGATTCCAATGTTGTGCTTTGGCTTCTGTAGCTTATTCTGCAGTAAATATGAGATTTTGAGCATAATTATGTGGTGGTCATATATAATATAAAGATGATAGTATTGAAGATTCTTAGTTCATTGCCCTTGAATTGCATTGTGAGGTTATTCTCTCGTGGAGATGACACTAGTCAGATTGCGCATGTTATGCTTAATAGGGAACAAATCTTAAAGGTGTGTTATTATCCTTTGAAAACCACTGCTTCCCGACCCCCAGTTGATCCTACCACTAGGCTCACTGATTTTCAAGAAAAGTAGCCGCTTTCCTGGTATATGCTGCTAGGCATGGATCAATTGTAAAGTTTGATTCATGCTAGATGGCTTCTTCTGCACGTTCTACCTGACAAGTTTGAAATGTAGTTCTACTGATAAAGTATCTTTGATTTACTTTCTAGGATTTCATCAATGCCGGTGGGGTTACAATAATGTCACAGACTTAGAGGGCGTGGTAGCTGGTTATGCAAAAGCTCATATTCCACTGGAAGTTATGTGGACCGACATTGATTACATGGATGCATACAAGGACTTCACTCTTGACCCTATCAATTTTCCAGTGGAAAAGATGAAGGAATTCATCAGCAGCCTTCACAAGAACAGTCAAAAATATGTCTTGATACTTGATCCAGGTATACTCACAGAAATGCTTGTGGTCGAAACTTGGTCTTTTAATTTCTTTCAAATTGCCATCATAATACTTCTTTCCTTTTCTTTTGAATGGGTGATCTTTCCCAGGCATTAGTGTGAACGAGACATATGGGACCTACATCAGGGGGATACAAGCCGACATCTTCATCAAACGTGAGGGAGTGCCATATTTAGGTGCAGTTTGGCCCGGGCCGGTGTACTTCCCTGACTTCCTTCACCCATCTAGTGAGAGTTATTGGGGTGGTGAAATAAAGAGGTTTCACGATGTTCTTCCATTTGATGGCCTATGGCTTGACATGAACGAGTTGTCCAACTTCATAAATTCTCCGCCTCTTCCTTCCACTCTTGACAACCCTCCCTACAAAATGAACAATGCAGGAGTTCATCGGCCAATCAACAACAAAACTATCCCTGCAACGTCACTTCATTTTGGTAATATTTCAGAATACAATGCTCATAACCTCTATGGACTCTTGGAAGCCAGAGCAACAAACAAGGCCTTAGTCAATGTTACTGGTAAAAGGCCATTCATTCTCTCGAGATCGACTTTTCTAAGCTCTGGCAAACACACTGCACACTGGACTGGAGACAATGCTGCCGCATGGGATGACTTGGCTTACTCAGTTCCGGCAATTTTAAATTTTGGGCTCTTCGGAATTCCAATGGTAGGAGCTGATATATGTGGTTTCTCCAGGGACACAACCGAAGAGCTCTGCAACCGATGGATTCAGGTAAATATCTTCCATGCCTTTTCTTAATTTATATTAACTGAACTGCTCTGCAACCGAGTAGCTTTAAGCCTTTCTTGATTTGTATTTAGACATAGGAGTTGATCAATTTTCTTTTCTCTTTTTTATTAGGCGGGTAGGGAATTTTACTTCCTTTTAAAGAAAAGAAATAAACTACATAAATTTTCTTTAGGGTGAGGGGAAGTTCGGGTGTCTTTTATGCTAGTAATTCATGTTATGTTGAATATGTCAAGTAGCGACTGAATAGAGGTGTAAATCATGTTTTTTTCGTGATACACCTTTAAGCACTTATTTTAGAGCTTTTATTGATGCAGCTAGGGGCCTTTTATCCCTTTGCAAGAGACCACTCTGAAAAGTATACTGATCGTCAAGAGCTCTATCTCTGGGATTCTGTCGCTGCATCTGCTAGGAAGGTGCTCGGGCTTCGTTATCGCTTGCTCCCATACTTGTATACCTTGATGTATGAGGCATATAGAAAGGGGATACCCATTGCCCGGCCCTTGTTTTTCTCATTCCCTGAGGATAAGATGACTTACCATATCAATTCCCAGTTCTTAATTGGTAAGGGTGTGATGGTGACTCCCATACTACAATCTGGTGCCAATACAGTGGATGCTTATATCCCGAGTGGAAACTGGTTCGACCTCTTCAATTACTCAAATTCAGTGAGTAAAGTTTCAGGAATGAATGTGATGCTTAATGCACCGCCTGATCATCCTCATGTGCATGTAAGGGAAGGTAATATATTGGCCATGCAAGGAGTGGCCATGACTACAGAAGCAGCTCGGAGAACACCATTCGAGCTGTTAGTTGTGGTTGATGAGAATGGGAATAGCTCAGGACAAGTGTTCTTGGATGATGGAGAGGATGTTGAAATGGGAGGGAAAGGAAATAAGTGGACTTTGGTGAAGTTTTATTGTGAGAAAACAGGGAATGGTGTTGTTGTCAGATCAGAAGTTGTTAATGGGGAATTTGCTCTAATTGAGAAGTGGGTAATTGACAAGGTGACCATTCTAGGATTGAGAAAAGGAACTAGGATGACGAAACTGAGAGGGCATGAGTTATACAATGAAGTAGAAGCAAAGTCCGGGCAGAGAACAGTGACAATAGCGGGAAAATTGAGTGTTGGTGGAGAGTTTGTGATTGCTGAAGTCTCAGGATTGTCACTTCTTTTAGGAAAGACATTCAAGTTGGAAGTGAAATTGCGCCAATCCTAAGACGAAACATTATTAGAAGAAACCGGTCAGGGTGTAATGAAGAACAAAAGCATGTCTTCAATAAGTTTGTGTTTCTAAAAGGATAAAGCCCCCCAATATCTAGCCACTACTTGCCATCACTGGCTCTTTCTTTTCCCCATTCTGATGGGAGTGTGCGGATTGTGAACTGCTTAAGATCCCTAGATAAAATTTCCTCATATTTTTCTCTTAGTAAAGAATATTTTGAAAAAAAAAGAAAGAAATTGGGTATTCTTAGAAAAGCATGTAAAGAGACTCTTAAATCATGACAAATTGTTCAATTAGTCCCAGACTTACTATGCTGATGTTAATTTTATCATAACTTTTTCAATTTTTTCAATTTAATCTTAAAATCATTGCGTGAAATTCTAGCATGGTCCATCAAGAGAATTATCAAAAAAGGCCTAAATCAATAGCAAGTGTATCAATTCTATCAAGAATTTTCTATTTTTGCCAATTCAATCTTAATTTTTTTTTTTTTTTTCCGTTTACAATTGTGCTAATTTAATCCATATCATATATTTTGGCTAGTTGACGTCGGTGTGGACACCCGCAGGCCAATTGACATTAACATGGATAATTTTTAATAATTTTTTTAATTTTTTTCCTTTTTCTTTTCCCTTTCTTTTTTCTTTTCTTCCTTCTTTACTTTTTTCTCCATGGTGGCTAGTGAACCTCTAACGAGAGTCAGGAAGCCCTCGCCAACTACTGACGGGAGTTGCCGCTGTCACCCAGATTTGGGCAAAATCGCCTCGCCTACAACCCCTAGGTCTCACCTAAATCTAGGCAAGGTTGGAGAGGGCCACAACCCTGGCCAACACTATGTAGAAAAATAGGAAAAAGAAGGAAGAGAGAGATAAAGATAAAGATTATAAAATTAATTAAAAATCGAAAAAATACAATAAATTATTATTACAAATTGTCCATGTTAGTGTTGGTGATCTAAATTTTGCAGGATGGACTGAATTAGCATACTTGCAAAAATTTAGGATTGAATTACGACTTACAATAGGCTTAGGACTTTTTTTTTTTTTTTTTTTTTTTGTAATTTTCCCTTGTCCATTTGGCCAACTTTTGCCAACATGGTAGTGGGGCTGCCGATGACTAGACCATCACGCTAGTAATTTCTTCCGAAAATTAATTGGAAGGATTACAGTGGGGTTTCACTCAAAGGTTTAAGACTAAATTGATTTTAAAAATTTTATAAATGAATTGGTAACCATAAAACAAGTTTAGGATCAATTGAGTAATTTTCTTTCTGGATAAGACATAAATGGCATTCGTTATATTTAATACATAATATCTGTTTGTACAAATCTTTGGAATTAATGTGAACTACTTCGCTAAAAATAATCGAAATAACTTTTCTAAGCCATCTAATTTTCTTAGAGCAGAGACCAACATTCGATACGAAGTTTCCCCTAACAGAAACGAGTCCTAACAATTAATGTCATGCTGCCTTGTGCATATCACTAAAATAGGATGAATTCCCATGAATTGTCTAAAACATTTTGCCAGTTACAATAGTGAGTCAAAGCTATAGTCAGAAAAATTGACAGTTATCTACATTTTTACTAAAAGTAATCCTTATGTCTATATGAATCTGAATTGAAACTGTCTATGCGATTGGTGCTATGGGGTGTGCAAGAGAGTAGGTGCAAGCTATGGATTCAACAAGGCTAGATAGGTAGGGCTGCATTTGGTTGTCCAAATTTGAGTCTGAATAGAATTATCTTGTCCTGCGCATGACGACGACCTCTAGACTGAATAAACTCATATATACTCGGAGGTACAAGGACAATCTAAGAGAGAAGATATTCAAAGGATTTTCAAAGATTTTCAATTCAGGTTACTCCAAACATATAATAAGATTTTTTTACAATGCTTAGAATATTTGAAGGATTTTTAAACCACTTTATCCTATCATATCCGAATTTGGATGACCAAACGTAATTTACATTAGTCACAGAGTGAAGCATAAGGATTAATAGAGTGAGCAAGCACGGAGTGAGCCATAAAATGAGCTAAGCCAACTCAAGAGAGAGCAAACTAGTGCACAGCTGTGAGTGAAGTTACATTGGTAGTAGCATCTCAGTAGTAGGAAACAGCTAGCATGACAAGACAAGGCGTGGATAGATAAGGCAATTCAGTAGATAGAATAATGTAGCGGATCTCAAGCTAGAGCGAATCAAGTATGGAGGTTTCGATGTGATAGTGCCTTTCTCTCTATAATAATGGTGCATTCGAAGGTGTGAAGTGGGAGAGAATGGACAGAACACAATATAGGTTTAGGTTCTAAGGTTCTAAGGAAGATATGTATGTATATGTATGTATGTATGTATGTATGTATGTATGTATGTATGTATGTATGTAGTGATTTTCTTTTCTCTATGAAGTTATTCATGTTCAGATATGAGAAATGGCAGAAGGAATATTTATTATTTGTATATACATTTTCTTAATGTCTTAAAATTATTTTAACATTAGATATGAACATGTCCTTTATTATGGAGTCTACCAGTGTTTTTGCATCAAATGTTGATGTGTTAATATTTAGAATTGTGGGAACTTTTATTAATTTAACTTTTAAAAAATAAAAGACAATGAAATTCGTGGAATTGACCAATTCCGGGTTTTCAGGTAGTTGTGTGACCCTAAGACTACACTCCAGCTTCCAAAAACTGGGATTCGATTCATGTAGGGTGGGCTCCATGGAATAGCAAATACCCTACTTGTCTGGGATCGGTACACGCCTGATTACTACATGCAACAAAATTAAATTTGATGGGCGTGCCACTCTGATTAAGCACATTTATAAGTATGGGAACCGCCCAACTAACAGTTGAGTTTGACTTTGGCACTTTCAGAAGATTTCATATGGAAATGTGAGGAAAGCAATTAAGTTTTCGTTGAATTATAGATACTAGTTTTTCACTAAACAAAGTACAGGGACAAAAGCTGTTCTTTCTTATCTCTATAAGTAGGGGTAGTCGGCTCTAGGCCTAAAATCAAGAATCGACCCAAAGCACAGATTTGGCTTAAGCCCGGCACTTCCTCTTTGCCATTCTCGCCTTCCTCCTCCACCATATCCTCCACGATCTCTTTCTTCACAAGCACAAAAATCGTATGTTTCTACATAATAAGCTATCTTTGCTAGATTTCATTCATGCTCTTTTGCTGATAAGCTCTCAATTCTGAGAATTCCTTCAACTTACCCCCCTAATCAGACACCAGCAAAAGATAACACAGAATATGAGAAGCCGATTGGTATAAGAAATTACGTTCTCATCCTGAAGATCGAGGGATGAGGATAAACTTTTTCCAGCAAAATTGAGATCTTGACAATATCACGTAGGAATTGAGCAAGAGTGGTGAAGTGGACAAGAGAATGGAGTATCTAGGAGAGGCAGTCAACCTATTTAAAAGTAATCAATTTTCGATCCAGTCCAGTCCCACCCAAGAACCGGGAGGGGAACGGGGAGGACCGGTTCCTAGTTTCTAATGTGGTTTAATGGAACTGGTCACTTTGCAATTCCACCTCCAAATTTCAGTATTCTGAAAGTAAATATTTCCCCTAAAAATGACAAATAATGGATCAGGTAAATCTTTTCCCCAAAATAATATTGAACTTCTTGTTATTTTAGGGTTTGTTGCTTTTTTAATAATTTTAAAATTTTTCAAAAAAAAAAAATAGTTGGTCCTATCCCCCATCCCCCCACCCCCGCGGATTTGGTAACCGGGCTCATGCCCCGGGAACTGCCCCGAACCAGCAGGTCCCGACTTTTCTTGATTCAGTCAGTCCGATATGCTCATTCTTAAACCTATTTGCTCAACTCAGAGCACTCGGACAACTCTGCCTCATTCGCTGCCAAGCAAACTCGCTAAACCAGCAGAAACAGGTGTGACATCACCTTGCTTCACTTCCGGAGTAGCAATTCTCAGAGTTCGCAATAGCGATTCAGTACTTCGACTGGGACTAACAACAAATCTAAGGCATTCTGTTGAGGATATTCATCTCTATGCATGAGTGTGTTATTAGTACTTATATCTTGGGGTAAAATAACGGTTCTTCCGGTCTTGGAACTGAGAACCAATTCTGTCCTTAGCAGAAAGAAAAAGAAAAAAAGGAAATCTAAATCTAAATATAATTAAAAAATCAATTTTTTAATATAAAATTAATTAAAGATTTTATTTTAAGAAAATAATAATAAATTGAAAAAGAGTGCATGAAAGAAAAATTTTCCTAACCAAATAGCAGAAAATATTTTCTACTTCTTTATAGGTTTTTGACTGAATACCAAAAAATAATTACATTTTTCTAGAAAATAATTTCTTGGAAAGTAGTTTTTTTAAAATGCTACATTTTCTGTGAAACGAACAGCGTCAAATGTAACACAAATGTACCAATTTGGAGTTTTCGTTGGTATTAGCCCTTTTTATAAGAAGGTTGTTGCAAAAATTAAATCAAATTTTTAATATTGGCTCATAGGCGAGATCAAATTGAACTTTTTCTTACGCATTATCCATGGACATAATATTTGTAATATAAATACTTAACAACATTTTTTTTTTCAAAAGTTAACAATATTAGAAGAAGAAAAAGAAACAATGGAGAGTAATTTTAAGGGTTAATGTCACAAAAAAACCTAAACTGGTACATTTGTGATAAACTTATTCCAAACTAATTTTTTGACAACCAAAAATCTCAAATCGGTACATCTGTGATAAATTTACTTTCCATTAATTTCTATTAAATTTTACTATCAAATAACACGTAACAGTTGATGAGTATACTAGTTTAGGATGGCCAATTTTGTTGTATTTTGTGGAATTAATCCAATCTAATGGAAACTAACGAAGAGTATAATTGTCATAAAGTTTGGAGTAAATTTATTACAAATATACTAATTTGAAAACAAATATTAGGTACAGCTATAATAGCCACGTCATCAATGCACAAGCCCATTCAGTGGATGAAAAGAGGCACTATGATCCCGCTCCATTAGAAAATTGGAATCTCTCCATCTCTCTCCTCTGGCACTTTGTTTCTCTTCTTCATCATTTCTTTCTTCTTCTTCTTCTTTTTCCTTTCTTTCCCTTTGGCCCGTGGCCATGACATCAGTGAGGGCCGACAAGGGTGTTGCAACCGTTGTCCACCACATACGAGGGTCGCTTTCACCAAATTCGATGAGGGCTTGACCCTTGTGGCTAAGATGAGAGTCGCCCTCGCCAAATTTGGCAAAGGAGGGCTTGAGGTTGCAAATGACAAGGGCGACGAATGACCTATGATGAGCATTAGCGTTGCTCGTGAGCCAGTCGTCCATAGCTGGCCGCAAGCAATGTCCATGGTTGGAAGGGAAAGATGGATACCCAGGAGATCAATAGCATGCTTGAACGATGCCAACAACGACCATGGATAAGCGTCAACATGCTCATTAGTGGGTTGTCTATGGTTCTCCATTGCAATCCATGGGGTGAGCGTCGTCCATGGCCTCATAAGGCAAAAAGAAAAGGAACAAAACAGTGAAAGAAAAGAAATAAACGAATCATGATCATCATAACTATACCTAATATTTTCTCACTAGTCTGAGGTTTTTAGTGATTAAAAAAATATGTTTTTATAAATTTGTTGTGGGTACAACAATTTAGGATTTTCATGGTAATAATTTTAATTTTACTAGTGTATATATATAACAGATATATTTAGATATATATAGATATTGTATTTTAATTTATAATATGCTTTTTGATGGGTAAATACATGGATGGCAAATTCGAAATATAAAACATGACTATTAGATATACCCAATAAAGCCTTATGGCACGCAGATAAAGCTCTATTTATTCGCCGGAAGTTATGGTCGTTATATTGAGCCCATTTCATTCCAATTATACATTAACGTAGTTGCACTTACCGTTGATTGGAAAGATTCCGGACAGCAATTAAACTCAGCCTTTTTTTGGCAATCATCTCAACCACGATGGCATGAAACCTGTAGCCTGCACAACTCCTATTAGCAATATTAAGATATTTAGATATCTTTTAGAGATATTTAGGATATTTCCTCTTACTTCAACATCTCTTTTGATTATACAAATCTGATATGATTTACCTTGGTTTTCTCTATATAAGCCTATAAATAAGCTTTTCATGTACTCCTTTCAATATATCAAAATATATTGAAAATTCCTCAATTCTTTTCTATTTTATATTCAACTACTCTGAAGTCGCCTGGAATTTCTCTTTGAATGTTGTGATTGACTCCACTTTGAATTTTCGAGAGAGCGAGGTGCACAATGTGGAGAGGGATTAGGGTCTGGCAGGTGGAGTGCAGGCGAGGTCTGGGGAGGAAGATGATCGGGATCTCGAAGGGTCCCGGGGCAGTGGGGTGGCAGGTCCATTCCGACTTGGAAGCTCCGTTGAAGAGGCAGTGCAACACGAGGCTGCGGCTCGACAACTTCCAAATATCCAATCCCGAAGCCTAGGACGCCGAGTCTTTCAAGCAGGGAATGGCAGCTTGCACGTGGGGCTCGGTGAGCGGCGTGAAGATGAACTCGGGCTTGGGCACAGAAGGGACTAAGTTCCTAAAGTTCTAAGTTGAAGATTGGAGGACGGAACTGAAGGAGGGTGCTGCAAGTTCATCTAAACAAGATAAATAGTAGAAAAAAAAAAAGAATGAAAAAGAAACGAAAATTATTGAAAAAATAGGGTTGTTTTGTCTAAAATTGTCTATGTCAAATTGTTAGTTGTACTATGTACGTTGGCCAGCGATGACCATCAACATTCAAGGAAAAGTTATGCGGAAGAACTACATTCAAATATGATCAAAATGTTTAGGACTAAATTGGTTAAATTTAAAAGTTTATGATCGATTTGACCGTGTAATAGTTTTGACATTGATTGGGTAATTATCTTACATAAATTTGATCTAATTGTAAAGAAAGCTAATCTTTTGTTGGATAAGAAGAGTGCTTCCTAATTTTATGATCTCTTTCTTAAGTATTGCTTTGAGTTTTTATTTTTTGGCCAATACATAAATAAATAGAGAAAAGTAAACTTCGTTTTAAATAAAATTAAACATAACTAATAACATCAATAACATTTTTACAGTACAATCTCTAGTTTTCTTTATAGAATTGTTTATAAACTCTTATTACTTTAAGGGAAACGACAATATTTCAATTGTTCTATAGGGCTAATATGATGATAGAACATTGTTTGCACCACTAACAAATGCAAGATTAATCAGGCAATAATTTAGCTAACAAAAAGCTCACCACCAACCTAGAGCCATTGTACAACAAAAGCGACCCCAAAAGAATTTACAGTAAACTTAGCATTAGTGAACTATCTGTTTAAAAAAAGTAGTTCAGCTTCAAAATAATCATCTACACAACATGATACAGTTTCTACACAAATTGGCACCGTGCATGTTTAGACATCCAAAACACATACTCAGAGACATAAAAAAAAAAAAAAAAAAAAAAAAAGAGAAGTTTCCAGAAAATATCCTTAAAATAGTCAAATGGCAAAGCAGGACTTTCAATTAGTTGCCAGAGCTGGTCCCGAAAAGGTGCCAGAGACTAGAAACCAGTCCCTCACCTAATATCCAGGTAAAAACTTCAATTAGCATCTTAAGAAACCTCATCACAAGCTATGTCAAGAAATTTCACCCTGGAGCTGCCCTGGATGTTGGGAAAGGCAGCTGTAACAATGATTCTGAGATAGAATCTATGCTCACAGATACACGTGCAAAGTTTCAAGATAAAAAAAACCAATGAAACAAATTAATGTTCTTTCACTTTTGTGTGAATAATAAAAACAGGAACCTGGACATTTTAAATTGAGGTACCATAAGCTAGATCAACACCCAACTGATTGACAACTAGAAGCATCTTGAGGAGAGGAAAACGATGAGCTATTGTGAATAAAAAGTAGAAAGAATTGCGACATCCCAATTTCACAATCATTAGGGAGGTAAGTCTTTTTATTGTAGGTTCACTGACCGCGAATCAAATGTCATCCTGCTAGTCTGCCACTGTACAGTAAGCAGGGTGTACTGGAATTCTTCAAAGCAGCAGCCAGACACTTCACAGAACATTATCATCTATTCATTTTAAAGGTGTGTAAGCCGTTCTCTATGCCACTGAGGCTCCAAGGGATCCACCTTATACACGAGCAAGTCTCTCTCCCCGGTTTTTCTGACAAATTGGTCAACAAGGTCACATATGCTGGCTTTTAGCTGCACAATTCAACTTTCCAACAGTATCGTGCTCGCAGAAACTACGGATTTCAAGCGCACTCTTGGACAGGGCGCTTTCTAGAAAGAAAATCGAACCGATTCGCAACCTTAACCATGAGTCTTGCTGCGAACGACGACTGCAGTCTCAAACAAAACCTTTGCAATCCAAATTCAATGGCTGAGCTGAGTTTCCATCGACCATTGCAACCCAATCTCCAATGATTCCACAAACAACTCAGGAGCATAAGATTTCCATCCAATCATCATCATCTAAGAGCAACAAATTGAAAGGGTTTGACTGGTTTCACCCTAAGAAATGACAAAGCTCCAACCTTGCACTCACTTTTGGGTAAAAGGAATAAGCTTTCACGTTACCCGAAAACGTTCCAGCCGGAAACAGTGTCATCATTAACTAATCAGTCGACCCATTTCTCATTTTTCGTGTGAGATTCGCAAGGAGCGATGCGCAGGAGTCAAGAACCGGTGGGGGATGAACGAGTTCGGCGTTTACCTTGGGAAGAGCGGGTTTAGAGGCGACGGAGAGCGAGGCCCTGAGGTCCGCAGTCGTGAACGAAGAAGCCCAGGAGAGCGAACTGGGTCGTCTGCACGAGGCCGACCGTGTCGCGTCGGAGCGGACAGGAGAGCAGTGGGCTCGCGATGAAGCCACCACGACGCACGCCATCGTCTTCTCCGGGTGCGCTCCTGCCTGTGATGCTCTCTCTCTCCTCACGACAGAAGACGGCTACTTCCTAGATTATGGTCGTATTTTTTTTTTTTTTTTTTTTTTTTTGCATTTTAAATATCCAAAAATTACTTTTTGCTTTTCTCCTAAGACTTTGAATATTGTGAAAATTTTAATAACCATACTATAGCTTAACGAGCACCGGGACCCCAATAATGTTTTTGAAAGCAATGTTTTTGGAATTATAGTAGCTAATAAGAAAATAATAATTGTTGAAAATCCATTAAAAATATGAGAAAATAAATTAATTATCTGATGCGTGCAAGCACTACACTGTTTTTAAGATAATTCCGTTCAATGAAATATGAAAAACGGCTATTTTCCTAAGACATAACATGCTTTCTTTTTATTTTATATTTTGCACAGAATAATAGAAAGAATATGAACAATTTATATAATTCAATGAAGAAAGAAAAGAAAAAGGGAAAAAATTGTCTTTTTAATTTGATATATCATCAAGAATTGTGGTTTGAAGTTTATATTCAAACGAAATGAAAATCGTTAAAAAGAGACTAATAAATTTATTGATAATTAACAAATGACTATTATATAACCATTATGAAAAAGGTTCATAAAGAAATATATCAAAAGCATTATCCGACTATTAAAGACTTGTTATAAAACATTATGCAAACGTTTTTATTAAACAATCATTTCATAACAATAGTGAACAGAAACCGTTAACAAAATTATTATAGAATAACCGTCATAATTTCTATCAGGATGCTTGTCCAGGACTTGATTGACGTCGATAGTGAGATTGAGCTTGTACAAAATGAAGTTGAAGAGGACGCTAACAAGGCGGCACCTTGTCTTCTTGAAAGCCCCCTCCAACTTTATCTTCTTGCCGACGACTCTCTGCCAATGTCCCCGTCGCCTGCCAGCTCCGGTTGCTACTCTCCTTGGCATGTCGTCCGGCCTTCTCTCCGATGGACCAAGCAAGCAGAGCGACTCCAAAAATCCTAACTCTCTTTCTCTCTGTCTACACGCACAAACATATGAGGGGGTCTTTCCCCCCAGCGGGCAGCTGTGCTGGCCTTGCTCCTCATCATAGAGGTCACAAGTTCAAACCTCCGCATTGCTAACGTGTATCTTAAGTGGGGGGTCATAGTGGTATGATCCTGTGCTAGCCTCCCCCCAAGTATAGTTTGTGGTCTCCGTTGGGCCAGTCGGGCCAGCGGCGGCCGTGAGTATCCGTAAAGTGTGTCAGGCCAGATCCTGGATGATAAAAAAAAAATAAAAATAAATAAAAAAAAACATATGAGAGGGTCTTTGTTTTGGGCCTCTTCCTCAACGGCTCTAGTCCTATATACATATTCTAGGAGCTTCAAGAGGGGAATCTAAGCGGAGGGGTTGAGGGAAAGAAAATGCAACATCTTTATAAAATTTATATGTGGAAGGAGATTATATGTACAAAAAGAGCATATAAATGCAATAGATAAGTGGTGCAAGATACCAATAGGATTATTAAATTGGCTCTGTTTGTTGAAGATGGGCTTTCACACATACAAATTGCAGCTCCATGGGACGACGTAGAACCCATGCAAGCTTACCACCTTCAACGACTCCCGTGTGAAAAGGAGTTAGGATTAATGGAGGGTCACTAGACGTGGTGGCTTTGCTCGACTTGCGAAATTTGGTGCGATCGAACAAGCTACAAGCCACTCTTCCCTACTCCGACAAGAGCGTATTATGAAAGTTAGATTGGTGGTCAAAATCGAGTACAAGAAATTATTTCAAAAGTTAGATTGAACAAAACATGATTTAGGTACTATTGGTAGCTTTGTACTTGGTACCTTACAAAGATGAAGTCACGCGGTCCATCAGTTCAGGATGATTCTTTCCTCTTCCCTTCATCCATGGACTTAATGCTATTGATCAGAACAAAATACAACATCGTTGAGAGAGAGAGAGAGAGCGAGCGTTACCTTGAGTGAAGCAGCAATTATGCTACTTTTAAGAGTGTGTGAGCTCTTCATCTCTTGATGTCTCTGTCGCCATCACAAAATTTTATTATCAATAAAATCTCCCTCTTAGGCACTTATCGCCATTATGGAATTTTTGTTGGATATTTCAACCGTTTTAAAATAATTGAAAGTATTTTTTATTATAGAAATTATGATAGTCATGAAAGTCATTATTCTATAATAAATTTGTAACATTTTATAATGGTTTAATTATGGTTATGTAATGATCTTGATTGCAATCAATTTTGTAACGGTTGTATATGGGCTTTACAATGGCCGTGTAATGGTTTTTGATTTTTTTCTTCATAAACCATCTATTATATTATAACGACTTTTTAACAGTCATCAATTCATTTAATAGGGCAAATTCCAAAAGAAAAAAAGGCCCGAAATGTCATCATTTTCTCAAATAAGTGCATGAAATGGACTTTGTTTCAAATAAAGACTTGAAATGTCATCACTTTCTCAAATAAGAGTGTAAAGTGGATCTTGTATCAAATAAGGACCTGAATTGGTTATATCTGTTTTAAACAAAGGTCCAAAGTAGTTATGTCTGTTTCAAATAAGAACCCGACTTTCTAGTGATAAGGGATATTTTCGTCATTTGATATTTTTCCCTTTTTTTCTTCTTTTTTTTTTTTTTTGGGTTCTTCTTGTTCCTCTTTGCTGATGGCCGGAGGGCTAGGCAAGGGTTGCCCTTGTCGGCGAGGGCCACCCATGTCGGCCACAAGTGAGGGGATCCTCATCGTAAGGCCATCCATGAGGTCAGCCCTTGCCCGTGGCTAGCGAGGGCTGGGTGACCTCACCAGCTATTGGTAAGGGCTAGCAAGCCTCAACAACCCTTGCTAGCAACCAGCGAGGGTCATCGCCCATAGGCAAGGGTGGTCGAGCCCTCTCCAGGGGTAAGCGAGGCTGATCTGGTGAGGGTGGCCCCACTCGCAATAGGCGGGGGCTTGCAGTCTCTTGTCGGCCCTTACCAACAACTGACAAGGTCGTCTAACCCTTGTGGATGGCCCTAGGGTGAGGGTTGCCTCGCCTGTGTCCGGCGTGGGCGACGCTTGCCTAGCCCTTTGTGGGTACTGTTGGTGGCTAGCCACCGACAAAGAGGAAGATCAAGAACCAAAAAAAGAAAAAAAAAAAAGGATATCAAATTGATTAAATTGAGAAGAGTAGGGGAGATTGACCTTCTAAAATTAGAGTGCGAAAAATGAAAGCTATGTGAGTTTCCCTTATGTTAATATTAATATTGTATTTTTTCATCAAGTGTATTATGTGAGGTTGATAAGCGTATAATAGGATATTGTTTGAGGTTAAATTTGTAAAGGATCCAACCGTCATGGATAATAAGTACTTCGAGAACTATACAATCATTAAAATAAGATAGGGTTGTTGAGGTCTTTTAGAGTACCAAAGCAATTATTCATTATAAAAACAAATCCATGGCAGTAGAGGATTGAGGGCTAGACATTAAACAATACATATGCATATTATTGGCCTGATAGAAAATGTATGAATGAGTCATATGTTATGGCATCCTTTATGGTGATTGGGTAGCAGTAAGTTTGAGAGGAAGATGGTGGCATATGCTAATTCAGCTAAGTTAAGCAGAATATACAGCTCATGCTACAATCGACTATAATTGTACGGTTAGGATGTAGACATAGAAATCTGCCTTAAAGGAAATCATCACAATACGGCAACCGCTATCCACACGAGTTGAAGTTGATGGGAAATAGTATAATTGGTAGGTTCCGTTATAATTTATTTTCTGTGCAAACAAGGCAATGTGTATCCTAAATGATTACTTAACTATGCGGGAAAATTAAATGTCAGCCGTTGGATTGTTGGTAGCCAACAACAATTATATCAAACATGGTTATTAGGTGTATATAGTAAATAGTCAAAAGCACAAAAAAGTTATCGAATAATTTTTAACCATGAAGAGGTTCACGTTTAAACAAAGTAAACGCACCCTGCTTCTAAGACGAATGGCGAAACACATGGACTTTGCTTAAGAACAATAGTTTATTTCGTATCTGTACTACTTGTTAAATTTTTGCTATTATATTGCAAATCTTTATGTACAATAAGTAACTCCATATCAGATACATGAAACGTGGAAACCATCGATCATTTAATTCGTTTTGATGTTCTCTTCCTCTATGATTATTAATCAACAGTCCGCTTTTATGAGACAAAATTCCACGCAAACTACAACATGGAACTGAAGCCAGCCTCACGCTCTCTAACCCACCATAGGATATGCACGGGGACGTCCACCGTAATCTGTAGCTTCATAGATCTGTAGCTTCATAGCCATGCAGCTACTGAGATGGCCGATGTGGGGACTGCATTGGGCTAGATAGCACCTGAGGACCATCTGTTCCATAGCAATAAAGTAGCACTTCGATCTTTCGGAGACTTTGCTGTTATACAGTTAAAAAAAAAAATCAGGATATCATAATCACAGAGAGAGAGAGAGAGAGAGAGAGAGAGAGAGAGAGAGAGAGAGATCTTACCAGGGTGGAAGCATTTTTTTTGGTGAATCACTGATCCAACTTTTAATTACGTGATGCAAGGTTGGAGTACGTGAGATAAGATTGTTGGATTGATGTCAAAGGAGAATTCCAAAGATGCAAGTGAGATATGATGCCTAAAACTTTGTTTCGTATGCATCGCTTAGGACTTGCTTTGAAGCACACAAAGGACTAGTAAAAAGGAAGAAGAAAGTCAGTTGGCTATGCTGTGCAACACCAAAAGATGAAGGGCTCTATAAATAGGTAAGTAATTAGTCATGTTCATTATTGGTGTGGATACACTTGCCCAATTTGCATTTGACAAATTCCCATACTAAGATATTATCAATGGCAAGTTTTATTAGAGCTCATTTTCTCTAGAAACATGACCATATACATCCCTTTGGTGATTACTTAATTAGTTGAAAAAAAAAATTAAAATCTAGACCCCTAGATTATCAATGATTTTGATGGGTGAATAGATCGATGGCAAATTTGAAATATGAAACATGACTATTAGATGTACCTAATAAAGCCTTATGGCATGTAGATAAATCTCTATTTATTCGCTTGGAAGTTATGTTCGTTATATCGAGCCTCATTTCTTTCTAATTATACATTAATGTAGTTGCACTTACCGTTAATTGGAAAGATTACGGACAGCAATTAAACTCAGCCTTTTTTGGCGATCATCCCGGCCACGATGGCATGAAACCTGGAGCATGCACAACTCCTGTTAGCAATATTAGGGTATTGAGATATGTCTTAGAGATATTTATGATATTTCCACTTATTTTAATTTTTCTTTTGATTATACAAATCTGATTTGATTTCTTTTGATTTTCTCTATCTAAGCCCATAAATAGGCTTTCCATGTACTCATTGCAATATATCGAAATAATCGCAAATTCCTCAACTCTCTTTTCTCTTTTATATTCAACTACTCTGAAGTCGCCTGGAATTTTTCTTTGAATGTTGTGATTGACTCCACTTTGATTTTTCGAGAGAGCGAGGCTTGCAATGTGGAAGGATTAGGGTCTGGGCAGGTGAAGTGCACGCGAGGTCTAGAGAGGAAGACGATCGTGATCTCGTAGGGTCCCGAGGCAGTGGCGTGCCCGGTCTATACCGACTTCGGAGCTCCGTTGAAGAGGCGGTGCCGCACGAGGTTGTTCCTCAACAACTTCGAAAAATCCGATCCCGGAGCTTAGGACGCCGAGTCTTTCAAGCAGGGAATGCCAGCAGGCACTTGGGGCTTGATGAGTGGCGTGAAGATGAACTCTGGCTTGGGCACATAAGGGAATAAGTTCCTGAAGTTCTAAGTTGAGGATAGGAGGACAGAACTAAAGGAGGGTGCTGCAAGTTTATCTAAACAAGATAAATAGTAGAAAACGAAAAAATAAATAATGAAAAGTAAAAAACTAAAAATATTTAAAAAGACAATGAAAAATGGAGCCATTTTGTCTAAAATTTTCTATATCAAATTGTCAGCTATACTATGTATGATGGCCGGTGGCGGCCATCAGCATTCAGGCAAAGATTAGGCTGAAAATCTACATTAGAATATAATCAAAAGGTTTACAGCTAAATTAGTAAAATTAAAAAGTTTATGATTGAATTAACAGTTGAGCAATAGTTTTAAGACTGATTGGATAATTATCTTACGCAAATTTGGTCTAATTGTAAAGAAAGCTAATCTTTTGTGCAATAAGAAGAGTGCTTCCTAATTTTATGATCCCTTTCCTAAGATATTGTTTTGAGATTTTTTGCCAATACATAAATAAAGAGAGGAAGGTAAACTTCCTCTTAAATAAAATTAAACATAAATAATAACTCAATAATATTTTATAGCACAGTCTCTTGTTTTCTTCATAGAATTGTGTATAAACTCTCAAGAAAATATTACTTTCAGAGAAACAACAATATTTTACTTGTTCTAAAGGCTAATATGATGATAGAACATGTTCTATAGTACTAAAATTTGAACTCTTCTATATTACATATGAAGAATATGGCGCATCTTGTTGTTTGTGTTTGAGTATTTGCTAACTTTATATGAAAAGTTATTGCATGTATCCAACGAAAGCATTTCAAGTCGATTTGAAATCTCATTCTTATTTCCAATAGATATACATGTGTAATAGGTGGTTTGTAAACCTGGATAACATCTACTTAAGGTGAGAAAATGAGGTCACATATTATATAAGTTTCTTTCATCTGGGTAAGATTAAATATATGGTAGGTTACTTGATATATTGTTGATCAAAAGAAGAATAGACGGCTATTTGAGAATTTATCACTTTGGCAATTCTTATGAATCAATTAGAAATATCTATAACACTTCAAAGCAACATATTTATGGAGATCTTTGTTGGAAAAGTGACGGTGTAGTATGCACCGTGTATTTTGTCAAGGACACCGGATGACTTGCTTGTCCGGTCTAGTAGAATATCAACAGGATCCCTCGGTGAAAAAACAGATTTGGGTACTTTGAGGCCCCACATTGACTTTCCTTGTTACTCTGCACTGCACTGCACTGCACTGCTTTGCAAAGGGGAAAGAGAGAGAGAGAGAGAGAGAGAGAGAGAGAGTCCTTGGGATGCGATAGTTGTCTGCCAATTGCATTTTCATTTAATGTGTGGTCAAAATGGCACTGTTATTCATAAGGAATAACCATACCATCACCATAGCAACACCTTACAAAAAATTATAAGAAAGTTATCGAGTAATATTTCTTACCATGCATAGGTTCACGACTTCTAAAACGATTGGCAAATAGCAGAACTTTGCTTAGAAAAAAATAGTTCATTTCGTCTTTGTACTACTTGTTAAATATTATATTTTATATACCAAATCTGTTTGTATAATGAGTAACTCCATATTAGCGCATGGTTGTTTTTACCCCTTCTCGATAATGCGTGATATGTTTTTTTGATAGAATTTTAAGATTACAAAAAAAAGAGGAAAGAACACACAAATTTATTTTGAAAATATCGAAATATGAATATAAAAGAGAGCATATAGAAATGGCCCCTCAAAATTGATCCATTTTATTTTTAATTTGATTTCTGTATGTTGAAAGCGTATTTGAGCTAATGAAGTATTCATTTCAATATGTCATTGTCTCCTAAACTCATTTTCGGAGAATCTAAATGTTGATTTATGATAAACACCGAGATAATTTCCGACTTAAGGCTCTAATGTGTCTATTGCAAACTAGAAGAATTTGCTCACATTTTCTTATATGGGGTTGAATTTGAAGGACCAACATAACTATGTAGAGCCAAAGGTTTGAAATCAGAAAATGGAAAGCTGCAAGAATAACCTCTGATATTTATCCAATTTTCAGACTGGATAAATGTTTAAAAGAGTTCATATTATGAATTCACTTATTGCAGAAGTATGATTAGTTGTCAAATTAAGAGAAAATTTACTATCATTTGAATTGGGATTTTTATGGTTAAACTCATTTATGTAAAAGCATTGTCATGTTAGGCTGCGTTTGGTAGTCCGGATTTGAGTCTGGATAGGATAATTTGTTATCATATCCAATGTTTGGGAATGTCCACTGGATTGGACAAACCCGGATACATCCGAATAAAACGCCGGATAAAAAATCTGGGGGAGGGGGTGGGATAAGCCCGGATTGGATAAGAATTTTTTTTTAAGGAAAGAAAGAACTTAACAAAAAAAGAAGATATCATAAGCATCTATGTCAAATGGATGCCTCCGCCTCTCCGATTCATTGTCAGCCCTCTTCTTCCACTTCTTCTCCCATCTTCGCATCTCGCCGTTTTCAATGGTGGCCATTGCAGAGGTGGCCACAATTCCTAGATCTAGGGCTTTTCCATGGCCTTTAATTAATTGAATTTTCTATTTTTTAATTTTATAATTTGATTGAATATCATATTTATTTTTTAATCTTCTCTTGAAGTGTGCCAAACACTTGATATGATTAGATATGTCCGCCTTTATTATCCAGAGGATTTAATATCCTACTTTATCCTATCTTATCCTGATTATTATCCCAACGACCAAACGTAGTCTACGAGACTCATTAGGTAGAATAACTCTACGGATTCGAGGCCTCAACTAGAAGAGCTCTTAGCATAAGTACAGGACTCATCACGTAGTATATATGCTTCACGAGCTAGAGCATATGCATAAGTTCATAAGGATAAGTTCTTTTTGCATTATATAGTAGAAAGCTCTCATACACTCACCATACAAAATGACCGCTTCTCATAAAATTTTACATCGGATACATGAAACGTGGAACCCATCAGCCATTTAACTTGTTCCCATGTTCTCTTCCTCTATGATTTTTTAGCAGCAATCCACTTTCATGAGACAAAATTCTATGCAGACTACAACATGGAGCCGAAAACCAACCTAACACTCTCTAACCCATCATAGGATACACAAGCCATGAGGACATACGCCGTAATTCTTAGCTTTATGTGGGGACTGCATTGGGCTAGATAGAACTTGAGGACCATCCGTAGAGATAAAGTAACACTTCGATCTTTCGGAGACTTCTCTACTACTAGAATTCTTTCCCGTCCTCCCTAGTGCCTTGTGCTGTTATATGGAATACAAATCCAAGATATCATAATTGACAGAAGGAGAGAGAGAAACTAAGAACGAATTTTTTTTTTTTAACTAAGAACAAAATTCGAAATTCGAAGACTCTCATTTTGAAGACCATGTATAAAAATGGCATTTTCATCAGTTTCACTCATTGATCGCACCAACCGATACGCGGAGACCGGACGATCTCCACATATCGCGAGGTCTTCCTCGATCGGTAAGCGAGCACGGGCGCAAGTTTTCCTGCACGTTGGAAAAATAGAACAATTTTTTTTTCTTTTAAAGCACGTGATCGAAATGAAATTGACAAGCACGTGAGAAGCACGTGAGCAACGGCCCACAAAACGAGCATATTTTCAGTCGTCCGTGCCCCAATTTGCCCCAGAGAAAAGAAAATTATATTTCTTGTCGTCTTCGCTTTTTGCCAGTGGTGGGCCGGCGAATGAAGCTGAAACTCACCCCACATTATCTCTATCTCTCTCTCTCTCTCTCTAAATGAGCTTCTTCGTGGTCTCCTTCTGATCTCCACCAAAAAGATATGGGTGGAAACAGAGACCGCCATGGCCGCCGCCGCCTCCTCTCCCTCTTCCCATTGATCTTGTGCCTGCTGTCGCGTCCGTCTGAGGCCAGCGCGCCGGGCGGAGAAGGCGGGGGGACCCCCGTTGTCATCGGGTACGGATACACGGTCGGGTCCGCGGCCATTGATCCATCGGGAACCACGTTGACCGTCGACCTCCGCCTCATCAACAGGACCGCCGTATATGGGCCCGACGTCGAGCATCTCCGCCTTGTTGCCAGGTCAGAGTCGGAATTTGTCGACCTGCTATTGCTAAGATAAAGCCCTTTTCTCTTGTTTTTTTTTTTACTTTTCCCGAAATGCAGAGCCAGTAGTAGTAGCTCTGCAAGTTGACCGTCTCGTGAGAGTGGCTTTTCTCTGTGGAAAGCATTATCCGACCACGTAGGAATTGCAAAAAGAGAAGAAAACGTCGAGAAAAACCGTGCTCATAACGGGCTAGAAGTGATACGAGTGGGGAAATGCCGGGCCTGGAGATCGGGCCTGTGGCGTTACATAAGCCCATTCATAACGAGACCTATCAGTATAGGTTATAGACCATTTTCTTAACTTGTATTCGATGGGCTAGGTTGTTGCATGGACTAATTATATTCAGTAAATGAATCATGAATTAGTCTAAAATGATAGAACCCAAAATAATATAATGTTAATGAGTCCATAACTTACTTAAATTTAACTCAACTTTATTCTATGAATCTCTCTTTTACTTTTTCTCACATTTACTTGATCTCATGCTTGCTTCTCTTACATTAGTTAGGATATGGGTTTTCCTATATTGGATTGAATATAAAAGTGTTTTATTAATGAGTCAGATTTGAATATGGATCACTAAATTTGTATTACATGAGATTGAACCATTTTCGACCTAATCCATCAGTTTAATAAATCTACCTATAACATAGATTACATAGAATATTTGTGCTAAACCTAGTTTGGGTGTGTTTAGTTTGGTTTTGGAGTAATATTTTCGGGAAAATGTAAAGACTTTTGGATTTAAGGGTTTTCTAAAATGCAAATAATATTTTGCATAGTGTATTCTAAAAACATATTAGGAAGCAATATTCACTTAAATATCTTTTAGTAAAAACTATACTTTATATAAATTATAAAAAAAAAAAACGTTTGCTATTTATATATATAAAAAAAAAAAGTCTCAAATTATTTGTCAACAGACCAAATCTACCGTTGACCAATTGCCAGTGGCTTCATGTAGCTGTCGGGCAACCTTGCCTAAGGTCGTGCAACCCAAGCATCACTGGCCAACAGCTAGATGTAGCCTTCCTAGCCCCTTGCCGACGGCCTAATCCCTTATCGGTGGGGTTGCATGAGGTGGGGACATTTTCGAAATCATGAAAGTTGAGCAAGAGCAAATTTAGAAGGAAAAAAATTGTATTTGCATTCAAGAATTGCGACATTTCAAAGTACTTCCAACCCTACTTTGGACCAAAGGCCTTTAGAGGCTTTGGAAATACAATTGTATTTCCCCAAAGCTTGGTAAAAAATTTTCCAAACGCCATTTGTATTTATCCAAGAGATTTTGGAACCCCAAAGGGTGTTGACAATGCCGAGCTAAATGCACCCTAAAGTTGGAAGCAGGCTTTCTCTTGTGACTGTGTTGCCCAAGCCCATAAGGATGGAAAGTGAGTGAGCATAATTGATAAGTGCAACGGGGTTGGAGTCAATCGCTAAATTAGAACTTTAATCTTGTGTTAGCAATCTTTATGGTCAACATATTTGCAAGAAAATTTAGGGATAAGAATAGTAGGAGTGCTATAATTTTCGTATGGCACTTATAATAACTTCTTTTTCACTTACGTAAGTGTTATAAATTTGAAAAATCAATCACTTAAGCGCCATTGAAGATTTGCCTCATTGGAAAATCTTATGTGGGATCGGTTGTCTTACATGGATAATTTTGGTAATTTTTTGCTCATTTAAATGTCACAAATATGAAAAATCAATCACTTAAGTGTCATTGGTAATTTATCTTGCCGGAAAATCTCCTATTGACCCCACCTCTATCTAGTGAGGGCCTTTGCGACCTTGCTCGAGGCCAATGAGGTTGGGATACACTTGTTGTGCATGAAGTGACCTACCATGAAGGCCCTCCCTTGCAATTGGCGATGGCCTTACCCAAGGCCTTTGCAGCCCCACCGACGAAGCAAGGCCTTTGCAGTTGGTGCATAGAAAAATAGAAAGTAAAAAATAAAAACTTAAAAATTATTAAAATAAAAAAAAAGTTTTTATATGCAAAAATTTACATATGATTTGTCGAAAGTGATACTTAAATAATCGATTTCACTTCAATATTAAACTTAAGTGAGTGAAAAGAAAGTTATGACACTTAAGTGAGCGCTTTACAAAAGTTATGGCACTGTTGTTTTTATCTTAAAAATTTAAATTTCAAATCACTACATTGTGAAATTTCTAATTATCGACCAAAGAAACAAAAAGAAATTATCAAATACACCATGACAATTCATAATGTGTACATATGTATCTATAAGCGTGAAAGGAGAAATATTTTGAAGTTTGAATTTTTTTCTAAGAAGGCTATTGCAAAAATACAAAATAAGCAAATTTTAATACTAGTTCATAGGCGAGATCAAATTGAACTATATTTACAAATTATTCGTGGACACCATATTTTTAATAGTTAACGATATTGGTAAAGGAAAAAAAAGAAACAATCGAGATCTACCGGTAGGCAGCTGAGTTAGTTGGGCTTTGGACATTTCATCGCAAAGGTCCCAAAGTCGAAACTCCACAGCTGCTAACATGTTTTAACATATGGGGCCATGGTAGTAGAGTCATGTACTAGCTTTCCGGGTGCACCGCACACCCTACGGGCCATGGGCTGCTCGCGGAAGTCTAGCGGGCTTGACGGATCCTGGTCATAAAAAAAAAAAAAAAAAAAACAATCGAGAGTAATTTTAATAAATAAAACAGTATATATGTAGATATATGAATCTAGTAGATTAATTTACAATATGCTTTTTTTTGGGCTGTACGCGCAAAATAGCTAATTTTGGCTTACGTCATCATGGGTGTCCTTCCAGCTTCGAAGCGGGCGGTCGTCTTCGAGTCCCAATCGCAGACGCCGACCACCGCCGATGGGAAGTCCCCGACGACCTCATCCCTCGCCGATCTCCCTCCCCTACCCACCGCGCTCTCCCCACTCTGCCGCCGTCGCTCTGCTGCTCCCAATGCAGCCTCTCCGCCGCCTCCTCCGACCTCGTCTTCGCCCTCCGCAACACCACCCCCTTCTCATTCTCCATCTTCCGCCGCTCCTCTGGCGACGTCCTCTTTGACACCTCTCCCTTCGACCCCTCCACCTTCCTCGTCTTCAAGGACCAGTACCTCCAGCTCTCCTCCTCCCTCCCTCTCGGCCGCTCCTCCCTCTATGGTATCAGAGAGCACACGAAGCCGTCGCTCCGGCTCCAACCCAACCAAACTCTTACTCTTTGGAATGCCGACATCCTCAACTTGACCCCCGATGTCAACCTTTACGGGTCGCATCCGTTTTACATGGACGTCAGGTCATCCGTGGGTGGCAGTGGCGAAGGCAGAGGAGTTGGGGCGGGCACGAGCCACGGCGTTCTGTTGCTGAACAGCAATGGCATGGACGTCGTGTACACTGGCGATAGGATCACTTACAAGGTGATCATTGGTGTGTTGGATTTGTAATTTTTCCCTGGGCCGTCGCCGGAGGCGGTCATGGAGTAGTACACCGAGCTTATTGGCCGGCCGGCCCCCATGCCACACCGGTCCTTCAGTATGCTGGTTTTGATGAGTTGCTTTCAATTGTTGTTGCATACATTTTGATGAATTTGATTCCAACGTTGTTCATCGACTTCTGTAGCTTATTTTGCAATCCCTGTTAGATTTCAAGCATGATTGTGTAGTGTTATATAGGATTCTGAGATTTTGTGGAGATGACACTAGTCAGACTGTGCATGTTATGCTCAGTAGGGAACAATCTTACCGACATTGCATGTCATTTTCCTTTGAAAACCACTGTTTCCCAACATCCAGGTGATCCTACCACAATGTTCACTGATGTTCAAGAAACACAGTCGGTTTCCTGGTATACAGCTAGATGTAGATCAATTGTAAAGTTTGATTCACGGTAGATGGCTATATCTGCACATTTTACTTGACAAGTATGGAATGTAGTTCTACTGATAAAGTATCTTTGATTTACGTTGCAGGATTTCATCAATGCCGGTGGGGTTACAAGAATATCGCAGACTTAGAGGGCGTGGTAGCTGGTTATGCAAAAGCTCATATTCCACTGGAAGTTATGTGGACCGACATTGACACATGGATGCATACAAGGACTTCACTCTTGACCCCGTTAATTTTCCAATGGACAAGATGAAAGAATTTGTCAGCAGCCTTCACAAGAACGGTCAAAAATATGTCATCATACTTGATCCAGGAACACTAGTGCAGAAATGCTTGTGCTTGAAACTTGATCTTTTAATTTCTTTCTAAATTACCATCATGATACTACCTTCCTTTTCTTTTGAATGGGTGATCTTTCCCAAGCATTAGCGTGAACGAGACATATGGGACCTACATCAAGGGGATGCAAGCCGATATCTTCATCAAACGTGAGGGAGTGCCATATTTAGGTGTTGTTTGGCCGGGGCCAGTGTACTTCCCTGACTTCCTTCACCCATCTAGTGAGATTTACTGGGGTGGTGAGATAAAGAAGTTTCATGATGTCCTTCCTTTTGATGGCCTATGGATTGACATGAATGAGTTGTCCAACTTCATAACTTCTCCGCCTCTTCCTTCCACTCTTGACAATCCTCCTTACAAAATCGACAATTCAAGAGTTTAATCGACCAATCAACAACAATACTACTCCTGCGACATCATATCATTTTGGCAATATTTCATATTACAATTCTCATAACCTCTATGGACTCCTAGAGGCCAAAGCAACAAACAAGGCCTTAGTCAATGTTACTAGTAAAAGGCCATTCATTCTCTCGAGATCAACTTTTGTGAGCTCGGGTAGGCACACTGCACACTGCACTGGGGACAATGCCGCCACATGGGATGACTTGGCTTACTCAATTCCTGCAATTTTAAATTCTGGACTCTTTGGAATTCCAATGGTAGGAGCTGATATATGCAGTTTCATTATAAACACGACCGAAGAGCTCTGCAACCGATGGATTCAGGTAAAATCTTTTGTGCCTAATCTTAATTTGTATTAACTGAAGGGCTCTGCGACCGAGTAGCTTTGAGCTTTTTCCGAATCTATATTCAGGGATAGCAATTGATGAATTTTCTTCTTTCTTTTTTTTTCTTTCTTTCTTTCTTTCTTTTTTTTTTTTTTTTTTTTTGGAGGGGAGGGGATGGTGGATTTTTACCTCCTTTTGAAGACATAAAATAAACTACACAAATGTTCTTTGCGGTGTGGGGAAGTTCGGGTATCTTTTGTACTTATACTTCATGCTATGTTATATATGTCAATTTTCTGCTGGTCGGAAGAATATAAAGTAGAGACTGAGTAGAGGTGTAAATCATGTTTTTCTATTATACATATTTACGCATTTATTTTGGAGCTTTTACTAATGCAGCTTGGGGCCTTTTATCCCTTTGCAAGAGACCGCTCTGACAAGAGTACTATTCATCAAGAGCTCTATCTCTGGGAATCGGTCGCCACATCCACCAGGAAGGTGCTTGGGCTTCGTTATCGCTTGCTCCCATACTTGTATACCTTGATGTATGAGGTAAATAGGAAGGGGATGCCCATTGTCCGACCCCTATTTTTCTCATTCCCTGAGGATACGATGACTTACGATATCAACTCCCAGTTCTTCATTGGTAAGGGTCTAATGGTGACTCCTGTACTTAAACTAGGTGCCCAAACTATGGATGCTTATTTTCCGAGTGGAAATTGGTTTGATCTCTTCAATTATTCAAATTTAGTGAGTACAGCTTCAGGAATGAATGTGATGCTCAATGCACCGCTTGATCATCCTCATCTTCATGTAAGGGAAGGTAATATATTGGCCCTGCAAGGAGATGCCATGACTACAGAAGCTACTCGGAGAACGCCATTTGAGCTCTTAGTTTTGGTTGATGGGAATGGGAATGCGGAGGACAATTGTTCTTGGACGACGGAGAGGAGGTTGAAATGGGAGGGGAAGGAAATAAGTGGACTTTGGTGAAGTTTGATTGTGAGAAACCAGGAAATGGTGTCGTTGTTAAATCAAAAGTTATTAATGGGGAATTTGCTTTGATTGAGAAGTGGGTAATTGATAAGGTGACAATTCTAGGATTGAGAGAAGGAACTAGAATGACGAGACCGAGGGTGCATGAGTTATCCAATGATGTAGAAGCAACGTCCAAATAGAAAACAATGAAAACAGTGGGAAAATTGAGTAATGGTCAAGAGTTTGTGATTGTTGAAGTCTCAAGATTGTCACTTCCGGTGGGAAAGACATTCAAGTTGGAAGTGAAATTGCGCCAGTCAGGTGTAGTAGAGGAAAGCAGCATGCCTTCAATAAGTTTGTGTGTTTCTAAAAGGAAAAAGCACACCACTATCAAGCCACTTCCTTTCCATCATTGACTCTTTGTTTTCCCTATATTGTGCTGCTTCTAAACTGGTTAAGATCCATAGTAAAAAAATTCCTTCTTATAATTTGTTAAGAGAGAAAATGACACGAATGATCCTTAAATTTATGTTCAATTTGCAATGTCGTCCTTGAAATTTTAATTTGTTAGATATGGTTCATGGCCTCAAAATTGGCCTTAGCTTTTCACACATTTCAACCACTTAAATCTCCTAATTGATTAAGGTTCATTGATTAATGGTTAATGATGATTGGCCACCATTTGCATTCACATAATGATGGTCAATATCAACTAACTTTTAGATTTTGTTCTAATCATTCCACAATAGGCTACCCGTTGAGCATGCACCAGACCTATCCATTTATCTAGCAAACAAATGCATAAACATCAAATTAGGTATGCATTCAGGTCATTTGACCTTGATTCACAATCAATCACAAAAGGAAGTGAATCATGAAGGGTCACTTATTCAGGTTTATCCTAAATTTAGATTAATTATGTCTTGACTTAGTTAACATACCAAACGAGGACTTGTTGATATGATTCGAGCATCAATCCCACTCGGAGTGGTATTAGAGCTGGTCGGTATTTGGAGTATAAGGTGCGAGGGTTCATGAGATAGTTAGTAGAAATGGCCTTTATTTTATACTGATGCATGTAAATGATAGCTGTTTAGTAGTTATTTGTGGGATCACTCAGTTTCTAGTTCTGTATGGAATTGGGAATAGGTTCTGTAGAAAGTCTACAAAATAAGCGATCAGGAGCAGAGGACTCCTAAGAAGAGGACCATGGGACCAATAACTCGGGGTAAGACGCCGACAAGGGTCGGTACCCGAAGTGGTCATGGTCGAGCGCCAGCTTAGGCTAGCGCTAGTAGAGTAGCATCACCTCCTATTGGTGCTGGGGTAGCAACCCCTGGCGATCCCAAAATTGATGGGATTGTTCTAGCGCTTGAGATGTTGGGAGCACTGATAGGGCAGCAGGCCCAAAATCAAGCCACCGCCACTACCTTCGCCGCTACAGCCACTTCTACCGTTGCTCGTTGCTGCTGCTACAACCGCACCTACCGAAGTTTCACCTAGGAACGTAGTGGTTGAGAGAGAGAGAGAGAGAGAGAGGCACATGCACAAATTGGTGGAACGGTTTCTTAAGCTGAACTCACCAAGGTTCACTAGAGCTGGAAATCCCGAGGTTGCAACCCTCTGGATACAAGACCTGGAGAAAAGCCTTTGCACTTCTAATGTGCAATGAGGAGGAAAAGGTTGTCTTGGTAATATATCAGCAGCAGGGTAACACGAGTACCTAATCGAGGGCCACCAAAGGCAGAGTAGTACTCGAAGGTGAGGTTCCGGTGTGGAACGCCTTCCTGAGAGCCTTCAATGGCAAATACTTTTCAGATAGTGCTCGAGAGCAGAAAATGGAGGAATTCCAACACCTCCACCAAAGAATGCTAACTGTGGATCAATATGAAGCTAAGTTTGTGGAGCTGTCGCAATACGCTCCAAGACCGATGGAGGATCCTGAAGATAGAGCTCGAAGGTTCAGAAACGGCCTTCGACCGGAGCTGAAGAATCTGTTGGTACCTTTCGACCTGAAGGATTATACTGAACTATATGGTCGAGCCCAATTGTCACACCCGAAGCCCGAGCGTGTGCCCATCCCTCTCCTCTCTGGTCGATAATATTTTGCGACTTCTTAGGACTAGTCGTCAACCATTTTCCTTTTATCGCACATGCGGAAGCAAATAAAAAAAAAAAAAAATCCCCTGACAATAACCATCTCGAGATAAAAAAGCAAGACAACATATTCGTAACAAACACACCTTCATATATACACTGAGTCATATCCAACAGTTTATGGCCAAAAGACTACAAAAGACTAGCCCTTTCAAAAAAAGTGGTCCTAACTGCCCTACACTTCAGATCACCTCATCTCTGCTCCAGGTTCTTCACTTGATGACCCTGAAAATTGAGCCCACGACGGGGTGAGATATAAATCTCAGCGAGCTCATGCTCTAAACCTCGATTAGGAGGGAAATACGCAGAGAAGCGTATTAAATCACACAATCACACAATCATAGGGACTTACCTTGCCTCAGATCCACCTTGCAGGTCAGTACAATCAAATATTTGACCAAACAATTCAATTCAATTCAATTCAATTCAACCATCAATCAGTCGACTCATTTGACTCCATACTTTCAATGCCATCTACAAATTCTATCGATTCGAATTCTGCTCACCTAAGCTGAAATAGATATACTCATATCTCATTGCTCCCCAAAGATGATTTCTAAATTTACTCACTGAAGCTACTAGATCAATTATTGCTCACCGAAACTGCCAATAACATTTGCTCACCGAAGCTACTAGACGGCTATAATGCTCATCAAAGCTAAAATCTAAAGTGCTCGCTGAAGCTACTAATAACATTTGCTTACCGAAACTGCTATAGATCTATACTGGTGTTAATGCTCCTCGAAATTGTTATAGATCTATATTGCTCACCTAAGCTGAACCACAATAAATTACTCATGGCCAAGGATCTCGTGCTTTGCACATCAGTTCCTCAATTAAATACTCCACTTGGCCTAATTCCACCGTATTAAAATGTACCCTATAAAATAATCGTATATGGGTACACAATTGGCCTAAGCCAAAAATATAATATCTTTACTTTAGAAAATCCCACTATTTATACAGAGTCTGAAAACATTTTTGACATTGTAAACCGACGCTCCGTAATTTATAATTAATTACTAAAATTATATAATTTAGGATAATAAAACAAAATTACAACTTAAATTCAATTGGCATAATATAGCACTCAATTAAATAAATCAATCATACCATTGCAATCAGCACGAATTTTCGGTCACCTTAATATCCCGGTCTAATTTTCGGAAAATAAATTATTAATTAAATAATTACCAAAATTAATTATTAAATGCCAAAAATACAACCCTCGAATAAAAATGCTCAATTAAATATCGATACGGGCCCGGAAAATTTCCGAACCCTTCTATATAAATAGCACATCCTATCTAGGCCTCACTTAATCTATTCTAACCACCTAACATGCATAATTAAATTATTAAATCTCTAATTTAATCTAATTAACCACCTAATTCATAATTAAATTAAACTAAACATCCCTTAGCATCATTAGCCTACTAAGAAGGGTTTAGTGCATAAACTCACCGGTTTATTATGGCTGGTTCATTGCGGACGACGGCGCGACGGTGGCCAAAATCCAAATTTTCGGTGACGTCGACAGTCACTCGGACCAGACCCAAAAGCCTTGCAAGCCCACAGCAAATGCTGGGCTTGATCTTAGGCTTGGGCTTGGCTGCAGGCTGGGCCTGCTTCACAGCCCAAGATGGGCTGAAATGGGCTTCGATTGGGCTGGACCCAAGGCTGAAAAACTGAACTGGGCTTGCTGAAATTCACGGGCTGTATTCGCTGTGCTTCAAAGGCTGAACTTTGCGAGCTGGGCCGAAGATGCTGGACTCGTGGACGGTGGGCTTGACTTCACGCGGCCGGGATGAAGACACGAACAGAAGTGGGGCGGCAAAATTGGAGAAGCAGCTGCTGGCGATGGTGAGAGCGAGCTGGCCACGTGGGCTTCGGTCTTCGTGGGCGGAAGCTTGGGTTGACTTGTGGGGAAGAAGACACGATGAAGCAGCAAAATTCCGATGGAAATGAAGGCTTCGTGGATGGCAGAGGGACGTGGGGCTTTGGGCTTCTTCGGTCAACAATGGCCTTGCTGAAGGGAAGAGTTGACCGGTAGGTGGCGTGGCAGCAAGGTGGGGGGGAAATCGTGGAGAACAGACGTGGGGTGATGATGGAGGAGCAGCAACGTGGTCTTATACGGTGGAAATGGCTTCGGTGAAAAACAAAAGAGAAAAAAAAAATGAAGTTGCAGGCCAAATGAAAAAGGAAAGCCGAAGCAGCAAGAGGGGTTGGCGTGCGATCGAAGGACCGAAGGTGGGAGAAGAAAGAAATGGATAAGAGAGAAGGGAACCAAAGTCCTAAAAGTCAATGTAAAATATCTACACATTTAAGGCTTGGTCCCCTAATCTTTCTAGCAAAAATAATTACCAAAATAATAAATTTTTGAAGCCCAAAATTGCTGTCCTCTACCAAGCTCCGAATTCTTCAATTTAAGCTTTGATTTCCACCCAAATTCTTCAATTTGATGTCCAAATTTTATGTAGTAAAAGTCCACATAATTTCTACAAATCCCTTTCGTCAAGTGGCTCGGTTTGCAAGTCGAAAGTCCCTTCAATTCGGCTGATTTGAATTTAGTTAATTTTCCGCAACGTCCGAAACGGTTTTCCGTAAAAATCTCGGAATCTCTGAAAAATTTTTGGAGGATGAATCGACATTCTTAAAATAGATCGTGACATAAAAGAACTTTCAATTTCTGAATCGAGTTCAAATTCGCGGTAAATTTCAATCTGACATGACTTTAACATGACCTAACCTACCGGGTAGTTTTTAGGAATTTTTGGTACAATTGATCCGTGATCAATTTATCTCGAGTCACAACGTACATCTTCGACACATTGGCGACTCTTGGTTGTTGTGAAAATGTCGAGATTTCAATTATAGACACATGATACCAAAAACGACAGAAAATCAATTTAGTGCCGATCGATGAGAATTTTGCAATCAGGTGGAATCACCCACACTTTGATCACATATCTTAGTTAAATTTATCTATCTTTGATCTCTGATCGATTTTGACGATGCCGTAATGACCATTGCAGACCAACGCGGTCGAGCAGTCGGTTCATGGTTGAATTCTCAAATCCATTGCGTTAAAATCCCTTAGCGACTTCCACAGCTAGTCCAGTTATCTCGTGAGTGATCAGCTCAAAGAATAGCACTATCGACGCGTCGATGAAATGCCCGATTTATTTAATCGAAAACGAAATCTGAAAATTCAGGCTGTCACACCAATTGATAGAGAGGAATTTGAATGAACAAGCTGCTACATCTAGGTCGCGGTTTGGTTCGAACAGAGATACAAAACAACTAGTAAGAAAACTAAACGAACCATATCATGAAGTGTGAGAGGCACCTAATGCGTCATGAATTAGTAAACTCTGCACGAGGGAGCAATGTCATAGAAAACTGACATTAATTTATTCTTTGTTTTTCTAAACTTAGGTGAAAAATAAAGTCTTAACCTCATGGAAAAAATGCCTAATTGATTATAAATCTTGCACGTGAAAAATCACAAGACTTTCTTAATTATACATCTATTGACAAAAGATTAAGGAAAATTATAAATAATAGCTTAAAGTGGTCATTGTTTCAAATAATAGTTCAAAGTGCACTTATTTTTTCAAATAAAGATATAAAGTGGATAATGTTTCAAATAAAAGCCTCAAGTGGCTATGTTAGTTTCAAAGAAGAGCCTTCTTTTTGTTCTTTACCTTTTTTTAATTTTTTTTTGCTTTTTTTTCTTTTTCCCTTTTTTCTGATTGTTTTCTTTCTTCTTTACTGGTGATCGATCTCAACCAATGGCTGACTATTGGCAATGCTTGGAGAGGGCTGGGCAAGGGATAGCCTCACTAGACCTAAGTGAGGCAACCCTCACTCGCAACCGGTGAGGCTTGTAGCCCTTGCTTAATGGCAGGTGAGAGTCATCAAGCCCTCATCGAAAAGTTAAAAACGAAAAAATAATTTAAAATTAACATTGTCTTTAGAGGAAAAATGCCCTTGATAGGCCGAAACATTTAGCTATAGTCAAGCCATTATTCAAAACAATCACGACCACTTCAGGTTCTTATTTGACATAAGATCTATTTCAAACTCTTTGTGAAAAAGTGATGGCACTTTAAACCCTTATTTATAATTTTCCCAAAGATTAAAGCTTCATTTATTTCACAGAAAACGAATCGTTGGGAAAATATTTTTCAAAAAATAATCTCTTATATTGCTTGAAATAATTAGTCAATAAAAAATATTTTCATTATCGATAAAAATTATATTTGAGTATTTTCGTAAACAATAAAAATATATATCGTTGATTCATTTTTGTAGTCGATACAAGCAGTCAATTTTAGGAAAATTATTTTTAAAATTATTCATCTTTCATGAAAGATCTCGGAACAAGTGACATCAAGTTGGTTCACAAAAAAAAAAAGAAAAAAAAAAAAGATAAACAATGTTATTAAGATTAAATGTGGAAAATGCGGCCTAGCATAAGAATGCAAGACCGTGCAATAAAAATATTCATGATTAGGTGTCGAATTATGCCATCATCAACAGATTTGATCTTTCATTTTCATGAAATGCACGAGAGTTTTTTGGGCAAAAAATTTAGGTATAAACATAAACCAGTCGCCTTGGTGATCGTGTGTCTAATCATAGGGCTACCAAAGGATCATCCCTTCACATTCCTACACAACCCGACTTGAGATAAAAAGGTCACTAGTGGCGTGAGTAACTGCAATTTTTCATCAAATTATCGTGATGGATAATGAATCACGTTACGTAAATTTCATGTAGAACTCACCATGTTAAATCTTAAGACAAAAGAGCATTAAGCTTCCACATGATTTCTCCTCAAATCATTCTTTAACTAAATCTTGATTGAAAAAAGTACAATTACTTTATACCTTTAGTGAAAATTTTCTTGTAATCAAAGTCATATGAAGTTTCATAATTTATACCATGTAATTGATAATAATGCATGTATCATGTTTGACATTATGAAGCTCGAAATATCAAGGGGTGAATTGCAATTATCCAAATAAAAAAAATAAAAACACTAGAAAGAAAACTAAAATTTCGTAAGTCATCATTTAGCAAACAACATAGAAAAGCGACATTTCCGTTGGTTTCGCTCGTCGATCACGCTCGCGCCTCTCCCGACCCTCGCGCACGTGGCGAATCTTGCTCGATCGGCACACGAGCGCGGGCGAGAGTTTCTCTCCGAGAAAGGCGAAGAAACGAAAGGACGAGCACGTGAGAAGCGCGTGAGCCAGCCCCGCCAAATTGGAATTTCCCCAGTCTCGCGGGCCCCGCAATCCAGCCCCGTAAAGAAAGCTACATTCTCGTTGTCTTTCTTTATCAACAGTGGGAAGTATGCCGCGGAATTCGGCTTGGCCTAATCATTCTCCTGTACCACACCCAGGCAATCTTAGGGGAGGCATCGCGGGAGTCATAGTGGGGTCCCTTCCCCACCTCTAACGAGGGGGATGAGGTGAGAGAGCCTTGCGGGACATACCCCTTTTCACCCGAAAGGGCGTTCATTGAAAAAGGGAAATAATTTAACAACATATTCAGGTCCAGTTGTCTTTCTTTATCAAACCGTGGGAAGTATGCCGCGGCGAGGGATGACAATCGAAGCTCCTCCGAACACGTGAGAAGCGCGTGAGCGGGCCCCGCCAAATTGGAGTTTCCCCAGTCTCGCGGGCACCCCCAATTTACTCCGCACCCAGAAAGTAAACGAAGGCTTACTACCTTCTCGTCGTCTTCTCGTCGTCTTCTCGTCGTCTTCGTCTATCTGAGGAATCAGAAAGGGACGGATTGGAAGACCAGACGTGGGAAGTCTGCCGCGGGCGGCGGATATATATCGAAGTTTTTCCCACTCTTTCTCTCAAGCGGAAAACATGCTCTCTCTCTCTCTCTCTCTGTCCGAAAACACACTCTCTCTCTCTCTCTCTCTCTCTCTCTCTCGCCGAAAACACTCTCTGTTTCTCTGTCTCTCTAGCCGAAAACAATCTCTCTCTCTCTCTCTCTCTCTCTAGCTGAAAACATGCGGAGTAGCAGAGACCATCATCGCCGTCTTCCGCCTCTTCTTGCGTTGTTGATCTTCTTGTACCTGCTGTCGTCGCAGTCGGCCGTCCGCACGTCGGTCGGAGAAGGCGAGGGGACGCCTGCCGTGGTTGGGTACGGATACACGGTCGGGTCCGTGGCCGTGGACGCGTCGGGAACGGCGTTGACCGCCGGTCTCCGCCTCGTAAAAGCGACCTCCGTCTACGGGCCTGACGTCGAGAACCTCCGCCTTGTTGCCAGGTCTTATTTTAGCAATGTTTCAAGTATATTTGCTAGATTCATTTATACAATCGACATATATGCGCAAAAAAAATGTTAGTTATATATATATATAAATTTGAAATCATTCTATTGTAAAACGTTTTAGTAATTAAACAATGAAAACAAATATTAGTAACGACACACATTAAAAATTCATAGTATAAATATACGTAAAACAAGGAGAAAAATATTTCGATTTTTCAAATTATCCTAAGAAAATTGTTGCTGGAAAGAAAATAATCAAATTTCGATATTGAAACATCTGTAAGATTAAATTAAAATGTTAGTACATATATATATATATATATTATTTGCAAGATATATAATTAAGTGTATATTAATGGGTAATTTTTGCTGACGTCATCATGTTCTCCTTCCAGCTTCGAAGCGAGCGGTCGTCTTCGGGTCCGGATCACAGACGCCGACCGCCGCCGATGGGAAGTCCCCGACGACCTCATCCCTCGCCGACCTCCCTCCCATCCCCGCCAAACTCCGACTCCGCTGCCGCCGTCCTCCCCCTCCGGCTCCCGCCGCCCCTTCTCCGCCGCCTCCTCCGACCTCGTCCTCGTCCTCCACAACACCACGCCCTTCTCCTTCTCCGTCTCCCGCCGCTCCTCCGGCGACGTCCTCTTCGACACCTCCACCTCCGACCCCTCCGCCTTCCTCGTCTTCAAGGACCAGTACCTCCACCTCTCCTCCTCCCTCCCTCCCGGCCGCTCCTCCCTCTACGGGATCGGAGAGCACACGAAGCTGTCGCTCCGACTCCAGCCCAACCAAACTCTTAGTCTGTGGAACGCCGACATCGGTAGCTTCAACCTCGATGTCAACCTGTACGGGTCGCATCCCTTTTACATAGACGTCAGGTCGTCCGTGGGCGGCGGCGGCGGCGGCGGCGGCGGCGGAGGAGTTGGGGCGGGCACGAGCCATGGCGTTCTCATGCTGAACAGCAATGGCATGGACGTGGTGTACAATGGCGATAGGATCACTTACAAGGTGATTGGTGGGGTGTTGGATTTGTATTTCTTCCCCGGGCCATCGCCGGAGGTGGTCATGGAGCAGTACACCGAGCTCATTGGCCGGCCGACCCCGATGCCATACTGGTCCTTCGGTATCTGGTTTTGATGAGTTACTTTCAATTGGGTATATAAGGGGCCGTCTGAGATTGAGATTGGTGTATGACAAGCAAGGAGCATGTCGAGTGAGGTCGTGTGCTTGCGGATTTGTGATGTGAAAGTATAAAACCTTGTGGAAACTACCAAGTCTGGGAATAAATTCATCTGTAGATTTGAATTGGGTGAGGAAATTGAAGGGTTTTCCAGCTTGATTGATTCTATTTGTGTGTTAAATTTTCTTGCAATCTTTCTGGAACAATCGGAATGTTGTCGTCTGGGGTGTCTGGTGAACCAAGCGGAATTAGAAAACGGAAGAACAAAGGAATCGACCCGGCGGAATCGAATCGAAACAATACTATTTAGACTAAAATTGGGATTTTGATTCGGTCGGGACGATCACGAACTACTCAGGACTTATTGCAATAATGCACATGAATAGCTCGTTTCTTGGGTTTGAATTGTAGAAAATGCATCCCTACGCAACCAACGGTCCAGTTGATTCCCAGCCATAAAAGGGGAAAGGGCCGACCATATTTTCTCGTTTATGTATGAAAATTAGTGACTCTAAATTTGCCACGTGGGTTTCACCCATTTCATCTTCTCTTTCCTTTTGGTCTGGTACGAAACTTGAGGATAATTTGCACCATTTCTCGGCAACTTTCGAGAATCCATGTTTGGTACATGAAATCTCGTGAAGATTAAAGTCCAGATTGAGGTCAACTTTTGTCTAAGTTTAGAGCTGTAAAAGCTTGTAGTGGTTAGTACAAATCAATTGAAACTAAACATAAAGTAATTACCTGCTGCTTACATTTTGATGAATTTGATTCCACTATTGCTCATTGACTTCTGTAGCTTATTTTGCAATCACTGTGAGATTTCAAGCATGATTATATATTGGTAGTATCTAGCATAATGAAAATGGAATTGAAGAGTTTATTGCCATTGACTTGCTTCATGAGTTTATTTATTTATTTATTTATTTCTCACGGAGATGACACTAGTCAGACTTTGCATGTTATGCTCAATAGGGAACAAATCTTAAAGGCGTGTTATTATCCATTGAAAACCACTGTTTCCCGACCCCCAGCTGATCCTACCACAGTGCTCACTAATGTTCAAGAAATGTGGTCGCTTTCCTGGTATATATTGCTAGGTGTAGATCAGTTGTAAAATTTGATTCACGGTAAATGGCTTCTCCTGCGTGTTTCTATATAATAAGCTATCTTTGCTAGATTTCACTCATGCTCTTTTGCTGATAAGCTCTCAATTCTGAGAATTCCTTCAACTTACCCCCCTAATCAGACACCAGCAAAAGATAACAAAGAATATGAGAAGCCGATTGGTATAAGAAATTACGTTCTCATCCTGAAGGTCGAGGGATGAGGATCAACTTTTTTCCAGCAACATTGAGATCTTGACAATATCGAGTAGGAATTGAGCAAGAGTGCTGAAGGGGACAAGAGAACGGAGTATCTAGGAGAGGCGGTCAACCTATTTAAAGGTAATCAATTTCCGATACAGTCCAGTCCCACCCAAGAACCGGGAACCGAATGGGGAGGACCAGTTCCTAGTTTCTAGTGTGCTCTAATGGAATTGGTCACTTTGCAATTCCACCTCAAATTTCATCATTTTGAAAGTAAATCTTTCCCCTAAAAATGGCACATAGTGGACCATGTAAATCTTTTCCCCAAAATAATATTTGGACTTTTTGTTATTTTAGGGTTTGTTGCTTTTTAAATAATTTTAAGATTTTTCAAAAAAAAATAGTCGGTCCCATCCCCCCATCCCCCATCCCCCACCCCTGCCGATTTTGTAACCAGGCTCATGCCCCGGGAACTGCCCCGAACCGGCAGGTCCTGACTTTATTGATTCAGTCAGTCCGATATGCTCATCCTTAAACCTATTTGCTCAGCTCGGAGCACTCGGACAACTCTGCCTCATTCGCTGCCAAGCAAACTCGCTAAACCAACAGAAACAGGTGTGACATCACCTTGCTTCACTTCCGGAGTAGCAATTCTCAGAGTTCGCAATAGCGATTCTGTACTTCGACTGGGACTAACAACAAATCTAAGGCATTCTGTTGAGGATATTCATCTCTATGCATGAGTGTGTTATTAGTACTTATGTCTTGGGGTAAAATACCGGTTCTTCCGGTCTTGGAACTGAGATACAATTCTGTCCTTAGCAGAAAGAAAAAGAAAAAAGGAAAATCTAAATCTAAATATAATTAAAAAATCAATTTTTTAAATATAAAATTAATTAAAGATTTTATTTTAAGAAAATAATAATAAATTGAAAAAGAGTGCATGAAAGAAAAAAATTTCCTAACCAAATAGCAGAAAATATTTTCTACTTCTTTTAAGGTTTTTGACCGAATACCAAAAAATAATTACATTTTTTCTAGAAAATGGTTTCTTGGAAACTATTTTTTTTTTTTTATACGCTACATTTTCCGAAAACGAACACAGTCTAAATGTAACATGATTGTACCAATTTGGAGTTTTCATTGGTATTAGTCCTTTTTTTTAAGAAGGTTGTTGCAAAAAAAAAAAAAATCAAATTTAACTATTGGCTCATAGGCAAGATCAAATTGAACTTTTTCTTACGCATTATCCATGGACATAATATTTGTAATATAAATAGTTAACAATATTTTATTTTTTTTCAAAAGTTAACAATATTAGAAGAAGTAAAAGAAACAATGAGAGTATTTTTTTTTTTTTGGTAAAACAATGAGAGTAATTTTAAGGGTTAATGTCACCAAAAAAAAAAAAAAAACTTAAACTGGTACATTTGTGATAAACTTATCCCAAACTAATTTTTTAACAATAAAAAATCTCAAATCGGTACATCTCGTGACAAATTTGCTTTCCGTTAAATTTTACTATCAAATAAAACGTAACAGTTGATGAGTATACTAGTTTAGGATGGCCAATTTTCTTGTATTTTGTGAAATTAATCCAATCTAATGGAAACTAACAAAGAGTATAATTGTCATAAAGCTTGGAGTAAATTTATTACAAATATACTAATTTGAAAAAAAAATATTAGGTGCAGCTATAATAGCCACATCAACAATGCACGAGCCCATTTAGTGGATGAAAAGAGGCACTATGGTCCCGCTCCATTAGAAAATTGGAATCTCTCCATCTCTCTCCTTTGGCACTTTGTTTCTCTTCTTCATCATTTCTTTCTTCTTCTTCTTTTTCCTTTCTTTCCCTTTGGTCATGTGGCCATGACATCAATGAGGGCCGACAAGGGTGTTGCAACCCTTGTCGGCCACATACAAGGGTCGCTTTCGTCAAATTCGATGAGGGCTCGACCGTTGTGGCTAAGATGAGAGTCGCCCTCGCCAAATTTGGCAAAGGAGGGCCTAAGGTTGCAAATGACAAGGGCGACGAATGACCTGTGATGAGCATTAGCGTTGCTCGTGAGCCAGTCGTCCATAGCTGGCCGCAAGCAATGTCCATGGTCGGAAGGGAAAGATGGATACCCAGGGGATCAATAGCGTGCTTGAACGATGCCAACAACGACCATGGATGAGTGTCGACATGCTCATGAGTGGGTTGTCTATGGTTTTCCATTGCAATCCATGGGGTGAGCGTTGTCCATGGCCTCAGAAGGCAAAAAGAAAAGGAACAAAAGGAAAAGAAATAAACGAATCGTGATTATCATAACCACACCTAATATTTTCTCTCTAGTCTGAGGTTTTTAGTGATAAAAAAAAAAGTTTTTATAAATTCGTTGTAGGTACAACAATTTAGGATTTTCGTGGTAATAATTCTAATTTTATTAGTGTATTTTAATTTATAATATGCTTTTTTCTTTGGCCATCCATGCAAAGTAGCTAACTTTGGCTTAGGTCATCACGGTCTCCTTCCAGCTTCGAATCGGGCGGTCGTCTTCGAGTCCGAATCACAGACGCCAACCACCGCCGTTGGGAAGTCGCCGATGACCTCATCCCTCGTCGATCTCCCTCCCCTCCTCACCGCTCTCTCCCCGAACAAACCCTAACTCCACCTACACCACCACTGCCATCGCTGGCGGTCTGCCTCTCCCAATGCACCTCTCCGCCGCCGCCTCCTCCTACCTCGTCTTCGTCCGCCACAACTCCATCCCCTTCTCATTTTCCATTTCCCGCCGTTCCTCTAGCGACGTCCTCTATGACACCTCCACCTGACCCCTCGGCCTTCCTCGTCTTCAAGGACCAGTAACCTCCAGCTCTCCTCCTCCCTCCCTCCCAACCGCTCCTCACTCTATGGGACCGGAGAGCACACAAAGCCATCGCTTCGGCTCTAGCCTAACCAAAACCTTACTCTGTGAATGAGTTGTCCAACTTCAATGATTCTCTGCCTCTTCCTTCCACTCTTGACAATCCTCCCTACAAAATGAACAATGCAAGAGTTCATCGCCCTATCAACAACAAAACTATTCCAGCAACGTCACTTCATTTTGGCAATATTTCAGATTACAATGTTCATAACCTCTATGGACTTTTGGAAGCCAGAGCAACAAACAAGGCCTTAGTCAATGTTACTGGTAAAAGGCCATTCATTCTCTCGAGATCGACTTTTCTAAGCTCTGGCAAGCACACTGCACACTGGACTGGAGACAATGCCGCCACATGGGATGACTTGGCTTACTCAGTTCTTGCAATTTTAAATTTTTGGCTCTTTGGAATTCCAATGGTAGGAGCTGATATGCGGTTTCTCTGGTGACACAACCGAAGAGCTCTGCACCCGATGGATTCTGGCAAATTTCTTTCGTGCCTTTACTTAATTTATATTACCTGAACTACTCGCAAGCCTTTCTTGATTTGTATTTAGACATAGAAGTTGATCGATTTTCTTCTATTTTTTCTTAGGGGGGCGGGGAATTTTACTCCTTTTAAAGGCAGAAATGAACTAAATAAATTTTCTTTAGGGTGAGGGGAAGTTAAGGTATATCCTATGCTTGTAATTCATGTTATGTTGAATATGTCAAGTAGCGACTGAACAAAGGTGTAAATCATTTTTTTTCTTTTTGTCATATACCTATAAGCACTTATTTTAGAGCTTTTACTGATGCAGCTAGGGGCCTTTTATCCCTTTACAAGAGACCACTCTGAAAAGTGTATGTTCGTCAAGAACTCTATGTATGGGATTATGTCGCTGCATCTACCAGGAAGGTGCTCAGGCTTTGTTATCGCTTGCACCCGTACTTGTATACCTTGATGTATGAGGCATACGGAAAGGGGATACCCATTGCTTGGCTCCTGTTTTTCTCATTCCCTGAGGATACAATGACTTACTATATCAATTTCCAGTTCTTAATTGGTAAGGGTATGATGGTGACTCCTGTGCTACAATCTAGTGCCAATACAGTGGATGCTTATTTTCCAAGTGAAAACTGGTTCAATCTCTTCAATTACTCATATTTAGTGAGTACAGCTTCAGGAATGAATGTGATGCTTGATGCACCGCCTGATCATCCTCATGTGCATGTAAGGGAAGGTAATATATTAACCATTTAGAGGCCATGACTACAGAAGCAGCTCAGAGAATGCCATTCGAGCTGTTAGTTGTGGTTGATGGGAATGGGAATAGCTCAGGACAAGTGTTCTTGGATGACGAAGAGGACGTTGAAATGGGGGAAGGAAATAAGTGGAGTCTAGTGTGGTTTTATTGTGAGAAAACTGGGAATGATCTTGTTGTCAGATCAAAGTTGTTAATGGGGAATTCACTCTGATTGAGAAGTGGGCAATTAATAAGATGACAATTTTAGGATTGAGAAAAGGAACTAGGATGTTGAGACTAAGGGGGCATGAGTCATACAATGATGTAGAAGCAAAATCTAGACAAAGAACAGTGAAAACAGTGGGAAAATGGAGTGATGGTGGAGAGTTTGCGATTGTTGAAGTCTCAGGATTGTCACTTTTGTTGGGAAAGGATTTCAAGTTGGACGTCATATTGAGCCAATCTTAAAACATCATCAGGAGAAACCAGTCAGTGTGTAATAGAGAACAAAAGCATGTCTTCAATAAGTAGTTCCTTTCCAAAAGGACAAAGCAAACCAGTAACAAGCCACTTTGCATCAGTGGTTCTTTCTGTTCTCCATTCAAATGGGAGCGTGCAGCTTCTGAACTACTTGTGTTCCCTAGATAAAATTTCTTCTTATTTTTTCTAAGAAGAGAATATATATATATATATATATAAGAAGAAGAAAAAATTGGGTATTCTTAGAAAAGCATGTGGTTATATTTTTGTGGCAATAGGACTGACTGACTTGACTCCAAAATAATGAGAAATTGTTCAATCAGTCTTAGACATATTGTACATATGTCAATTTTATCTTAATTTTTCAATTGTATCAATCTATTCTTAAATCTTTGTGTAAAATTCAATTGTGATCATTTTGGTCAATCTTCATTGGAAATCTCTAACGTGGCAATGTGCCATGGATCGTCGCACCAAAAATTTCTTCCTAAAATTAATTAGAAAGACTATATTGAAATATCACGCAAAATTTTATGACTAAATTGGTGAAATTGAAAATTTTAAAACTGAATTGATATCCACACAATGAGAATTGACTCAGTGATTGTCCTCCAAAAAGTTACAAGAGTGAATAATATACTATTTTTCTCTCTCCTTATTTTCATTGCTATCACACCCGGGCGACCAGATGCAATTTAAAATACAGCATAAGTTCTAAGGTTTAAGATATCTTCACTTTACACTGGAAATCTATATATATATGCACGTGTATTGATCTATTTATAATTTTCTTTTTTCTCTGTAAGGTTTTTCAAGTTCAAATATGAGAAATGGTGGAAGGAATATTTATTATTTACATTTAACATTTCTTAATGTCTTAAAGTTATGTTAACATTAAATATGAACTTTTTTTATTATTATGTAATATACTACTGTTTTTTGTTTCAAAGTTGATGACACGAAAGCATAGAAGAAACGAATTGAAGAAGAGAATTTCTTTGTATTCTCCCTTGATGACTTTGTTACATTATTTACATGTATTTGTAGTGTGATATGTGAACTAGGGGTGAGCATGGCCCGAGTTGGGCCAGTCCACCCCCTAACCCTAGGACCAACCCGCACAGTGCTAGTCCTTAATTTTTAAGACCAAGGACCGACTCTATTGAGCTTGGGATCGAGAACCAGACCAACTCAATGGGTTCGGTCCGGTTCAAAGGTTAACCCTAGATCAATCGATAATTTTTTATTTCATTTTTTGTACTACTTAAAAAGCAATTGAGGACCAAACAGACCCATTGGGTTCGGTCCGGTTTCAGGATCAACCCAAGACCAATCAATAATTTTTTATTTCATTTTTTGTACTCCTTAAAAAAGTGATTGAGAACCAAACTAACCCAATGAGTTCAATTCGATTTTTGAGTCAACTTAGGACCAACCAATAATTTTTTATTTCATTTTTTGTACTACTTGAAAGGGCAACCAAGGACCATATCAACCCAATGGGTTCAATGATGATTGAGGTTAGCTAAAAAAAGCAAGTGGTAAGGGTCAAGTGGAGTGAGCATTGAACAGAATGAGCATCGAATGTCGAGCGAGAAGCAACAAGCCAAGGGAGCATCGAGCAGCAAGTGGCATGAGTGACCCAAAGTGAGCGAGGTGAGTATCAAGTGGTGAGCAGAGAAGTTTTTTCTTTCGATTTTGGTAAATTGAAAACTAAGAGGACAAATAAGATATAAGAGAACGAATACTAGATGATGATGCCATAAGAAGCTGTTTATGCCTTTTTGGACGCCGTGAGGACTTCTCACAAAAACATTTTCCTCATTGGTAAATTATGTTTATTGACATCGGCAAAGACGTTAAAAATCTAAGTTATTAAAAAACAATGTAAAATTACTTGAACTCCTCACTAAAGAGCTATTTAATATTGTTGACGCCGTTTATTTTAAGGTTTTCTCTATATAAAAAGATTATAAATAATATATATTTATATATTTATATATTTATATATTTATATATTTATATATTTATATAGTCGGGGTTGGTCCGGTTGAACCAATCTAGAATTCTTAGGACCGAGGACCAACCCGCACGAGGCTAGTCTCGAGAATTTTAGGACCAAGGATCGACCCAATCTTCCTGAGAACCGGACCAGGACCGGTAGGGTTGGGCCAATCCAGGGTCGGTCCAGGGTTGACCCTAAACCAATGCTCACCCCTAGTGAACAATAAAAGGAAATAATGAAAGATAAAGTGTCAATTGTTATCACAAATTGATTTAATTGTATCTTCAATATCAAGGCATATCTCCCACAGGTGTGTTAATAATTACAATTGTGAGAACTTTTATTTATTTTTCTTAAAACAAAGTGAGAGATCACAATATCCGTGAAATTGATAGAATCCAGGTTTTAACGAGATTGTCAATCTAATCAAGCACGCTCGTAAGTTTGGGAATAATCAACTAATAGTTGATTTTAATTGGGCACTTTGAGAAGATTTCAAATTTAAATGTGAGCAAAGTAATTAAGTTTTCGTTGATAAATTATATTATAGCTTTTCACTAAAACAAAGTATGGGAACTAAATTTGTTCATTCTTGTAATTATAGATAGGGGTGATAAGTTCTTGACCTAGCCGAGAACTAGCCTGAAGCACCGATCTGGCTTGAGTCTGGAACTTCCCGTTCGCCATTCTTGCCTTTCTCCTCAAATATATCCTCCGAGTATCAAAATCGTATATCTTTACTACTTTTGTTGACAAGTTCTCAATTATGAGAAATCCTCCAACTTACCCCCCAATCAGACACCAGCGAAAAATAACACAGAAAGTGAGAAGTCGACTGGGATAAGAAATTACCTTCTCGTCCCGGAGGTATGAGGGATTGAGGACCAACTTTTTCTAGCAAAATTGAGATCTTGGCGACGACATGGCGCACAAGGCACTCATGTAGGATCGAGCGAAGATGGTGAAGCAGATGAGGGAGCAGAGTGGTTGAGAGAGGCAGTGCTCTAAATATTAAATATGACCTCCAAATAATAGGGGCTTCAGCATGACCAGTTTCCATAATGTGACGGGCGGTGCAACCTACTTAGCCTAGGTTGGAGCACTCGAATTTGAACAACTCTGCCTCGTCCATTGCCAAGCAAACTAGGGGTGTCAGGAACCGAACCAAAAATCGAACTAAACCGAAAACCAAACCAAACCGAACTGAAAAATTCGATTTTTTCGGTTCGACTTTCATTTGGTTCGATTCTCATTAAAAACCGAAATTTTTTTTTGGTTCGGTTTTTATCGGTTAACCAAACCGAACCAACAAACTGATAAAATAAAACCATTAACCAAACCGGCAAACCCTATTTATAATTCTCTCCCGTCTCCTCTTGTCTTGGTCAGCTTGAAGGTGCGATGGTGATGACGACGGCGACAAGGATGGCAACTGATTGAGGGACATGCCCGAGCATGTCCTGCTCCCCTCGACGCCCTCCTCCCCACCATCGACCGCGTCTGGTTCAACCATGATTCTGCCTCGAGCTCGTGTGGGGTGAGGGAGGGAGACGTCTCTAGCTCAAGTTGTCATCTGGGTCCGCGTCTTGTCTTCCCTTCTTCGAATGGTTTGATCCTAGGAGAGAGAGAGAGAGATACAAAGAGAGATATACAGAAAGAGAGATACAGAGAGAGGGAGGGAGACGGAGAGGGAGACGGAGGGAGACTCGTGGCAGTGTTTCGAGCTTCTTAGCTTTCGAAGGAGGAGGGCTGGTGTTGAGCGAAAGTAAGTATGGAATAAAAACTGTTCGTGCTTCCGGGGTAGTTTGGTTTCTCTGTTTCTTGTGTCTCGAAAGATGTGTTGTTTCGTGGAGGATGATGGAATCGCTCGATTGGTTTTCTTTTCCAATCGATTGGTTTTCTTTTTCCCTTCTCTTCCATTTGCAGCTTGGAGAGGTCATGAATTCGACGACCACTTAGTTTGTGTCCTCTAGAAGTAAGTAAATCATCTCATACGTCGATCGTAAGCCCTTGTTAGTTTTTGTGAATTAGGAAATTTTTGTATAGGAGTCATGGGAAAAATTCATGGACTGAGGATTTGTTTTACTGTCTTTTGTTGGTAGAGATGATAAACTAGTAGTCTTTGATCGCATCTCAGACCGGCGATGGACTGAAATTTGGTAGAGATGATGAACTAGCTGTCTTTTGTTGGTAGAGATTATGAACTAGTAGGCTAGGGATTTGTTGGCTTTTGTTGGAATTTGTTCTTAAGTTTTTTCCACTTTTGAAGATGATCATGGTCTAGTTCCAATTCTTTTACGAGTTGTGATTTTTCCAGGCTTAAGAAGTGGTGATCTATTGCGTTATCCTTGTGATGTCAAGTTGATGATCTCTGACAATCAGATAAAGCTACCACCTTTCAAGATAGTTATTGGTTTGAACGGAGTTTGTTCTTTAGTCCTGTTATTTTCCGATTCATGTGAAAATCAATTCTCATTCCTTCAGAGGTCAGAGTTTGGTTGATGTATGAACTGTCATGGTTCTTTCTATGCAATGTGTATGCTCACTTCGGATTATTGCTATTGAAAATCTAACGCCGGTGTCCTTCCAAGAAATAGTCCCTCCCTCGTGTCCTCATCCTTTATTCTCCTGCTGCATCTTTGATTTTGCATGCAATTCGTCTCTTGTTTGCTCTTTGCTTGACACCCTCTGCCGAGTACTCTTCAGAGAAGACATCGTTCCTGAACCGCACTCTTGATCCTTCTTATTTGCCTTCTGTTTGTCATATTTTGTATGTTTTCTAGTTGAGTGAAATTGAATTAGCAGAACATATTCCTACCGGGGATACAACTTGGTTTGAGGTGACAAAGATGTAGGCGAATTTATTGTGCCAATACCACATGTTAAGCAAGTAAAGGTGAGATGATCTGGTTGAATTGGCTTGTTCTTTTTGAAATTTTAAGCATGATGAAGTTGGAAAAAACACATTCCTGGTTATAGGTTTCAAATGCTGGGGGAAGACTCATAATTGATTCTGATGGTATCTGGGATGCTTTATCTTCTGATGCTGCTGCCAAGTCTTGTTGAGGTTTACCAGCAGAACTAGTTGCAAAGTTAGTGGTTAAGGTAATTCCCCATGCGATCTCTAAAATATGTGGAATGTTTATGACTTTTCTCCACGTTTGTTATCATGCTTGTTTTACTGTTCAGGAGGCAACACAACCAGCGAAATTGTTATCGGTGGAAGGGCTAAAATGAAAAGGGCTTTAAGGTACATATGAGCATACTTAGAATTATAAATGTAAAGCGCTCTTTCACCAACTATTTTTTTCAATCTCTTCTGCTTATATAATGTTATTTGTCCTACCTTTTTCTGTAGTTCTTATTTGCTTTGGTATGTTACTTGTCGAACATGGTTGCTCAATGTCTTATATTTATTCTCATGACTTTTTTTAATCTAATTTATTGATGACTTTAGACAAATTTTAAAATTTGTGAATTTGAAAAGGGTTTCTTTCTACTCGGGATAAGCTATTTGTAGATCTCTTTGTCAAGGCAGTGACATCATTTGCAAAGCCAAATATATAATGAACGAATCTTTAATTAGTGAATCTAGCGGTACAAATAGAAGAAGGCTGAGATTTGTTGCATGGGAACACTTTAAAAGGATAAAAAAAAAAATAGCCAAGATAAAATTGAATGTTTATATTGTGGGGCTATTATTGATTGTTCTAGTACTCAAGGGACTAGTGAGATGCATAATCATTTAGGTAGATGTAAGAATTATCCATATGCGAACGTGGAGAAAAAGCAAAAAAGAGCCTCGAATGAATCTGTTGGGATTGGTAATTCTATTTTAGTTAGTCCTTGGAAATTTGATCAAGATGCTAGTCGAAAAGATCTAGCGGCAATATTTATTATTGGTGAACTACTCTTCAAGTTTGTGGAACTTGAGGCATTTCGGAAATTCGTGAGTAGAATCCAGCCAAAGTTTTTCATCCCTTCAAGAAACACATTAAGGGAGGACTGTTATGAGTTATATTTGGAGGAAAGAAGCAAATTGAAAAAATATTTTTCCGATACTTCTCTAAGAGTTTGTCTTACAACTGACACGTGGACTTCATATCAAAATCTAAGTTACATGTGTCTTACTACTCACTTTGTAGATGCATATTGAAAGTTACAAAAGAAAATTTTGAATTTTTGTCAAATCTCAAGACATTTAGCTGAGATTATAGGGAAATGGGTTGAGAAATGATTAACTAGTTGGGGGATCAAAGGCATTTTTTCTATCACTATTGATAATGCTAACTTCAATGACTCTGGAGTTCAATACTTGAAAAAAATACTTAACTCTTGGAATACTCTAATATTATCAGGTGACTTTTGTGCTCATATTTTTAGTTTGATTGTGAGAGAATGTTTGAAAAATATAGATAATTCCATTGTTAGAATACGTTCAGCAATACGTTATGTGAGATCTTCTCCTTCAAGATTGCAACTGTTTAAGGAGTGCATTATGCTGGAAAATATCGATTCCAATAATCTTGTATGTTTGGATGTGAAGACTCGGTGGAATTTCAACATACCTAATGTTGAAAGTGGCCTTGAAGTTTCGAAATGTTTTTATCTCATTAGATATTTAGAATAGAAGATTTATTGAAGAGCTTTCCAAGGTGAGAGGGTTGCCTACTATGATGATTGGGATTATGCCCGTCGATTTCTTCCTTTCTTGAAGTTGTTCTATGATGCAACTTTAAAAGTATCGAGCCCTTCTTACGCCACTTGCAATGATATGACAAAAGATATCTATGAGATTTATATGATGATTGATAAATATTGTAGGGATGAGGATAGGAGTTTGCAAGAATTAGCCAAGAGAATGAAGATCAAGTTCAATAAGTATTTTGGTAATGTGAACAACATAAATCTCACATGGTTCATTGCATGTATACTTGACCCTCGACATAAGATGAAATATGTGAAATAGATGATTAATCAAGTGTATGAAGGCAACCGGGCAGAAACTTTGCGAGATAGAGTGACAAAATCTTTAACATTATTGTTTGAGCAATATCGCACCAATACATGCCCCCAAAGCAACTTGAGATTAAATGGGACAAGGACAATGAACATTTCAATGTCTCCTGTGGTTGGTGTGGATATTATGATTGCAATGTATGTTAGCCAAACGGGACAAGAATATGTGGAAGAAAAATCTAAATTAGATAAGTATTTGGAAGAAGGATGTGAACGGTATAGCTCCACCTTTGATATATTAAATTGGTGGAAAGTCAATTCTTCTAGATATTTTATCTTATCTTCCATTGCTTGAGATATTTTGGCCGTGCTCATCTCCACTGTAGCATTAGAGTTTGCATTCAGCACCGGAGGTCGAGTATTTGATGTATTTCGTAGCTTCTTGACCCCAATGATAGTAGAGGCTCTTATATGTACTCAAGATTGGCTACGATCCGCACCACTTTCACAATCGAATCGATTGAGAAGGACTTAGAAGAACTTGAAAATTTCGAGTCAGGTGAGAAAAAAATAACCATAGAATATTTATATCTTTCAATATTACAATTGATATTTCAATTCTCATTTTCATTGTGAATTTAATACAGAGTTATCATCTACAACCATGAACCTGAATTCAATAGCAATTTCTTTTGATGATTGACAAACTTAGATGTGAGAATTATCTATATATTTTTCAATATTACAATTGATATTCCAATTCTCATTTTCATTGTGAATTAATATAGAGTTGTCATCTATGACCATCAACTTGAATTCAATAGCAATTTCTCTTGATGATTGACATGTAAGAATTATCCATATTTATATCTTTCAATATTACAATTGATACTTTAATTCTCATATTCATTGTGAATTTAATACAAAGTTGTACCCGGCTCAGGAATTTGGTCAATTTTCTGGTTTTTATGTTCGCTCTTTAAAAGTTTGGATGGCCATTTTGCAATTTCATCTTGTTGATAGAGCTCCTAGAAATTGGGAGATAAAAGTTACCTAGGCTTGTTCTATTTTTAGAGGAATGACGGTCCCCCAATTTTATAATATAGAAATAAGACCGAACGTTTTAGCTATTGGTTGATTGAGAGCTTAAGCTTTTATTTTTGTCAAATAATAATTTAAGGTTTCAAAAAAGCCTCAATCAAGTCTCAAGCTCATGAATTACACGATTGGAAATGGCGCGTGGCAAGTAGCCAAATATTCCACATGGAAGCCACATCAGATTTCCTACCCTTCAATTTTACTAGTGGTGAGCACACGATTTGATTGGAACTTCTTAAACTAAACTAAAACTTTCAAGTCTAGAATAGACTAAAAACCGAAAACTCTAAGATTTGTTTTAGAACTTACCAATATGTTATTCGGGAATGGGATAAAGTAAATACTTTTTGCCAATAGTTTTTTTGACACTTATAAACTCTTTTGGTAATTTATCAGCATGGAAAAATTCTTTCTTTTTTTCAATTGAACAATAGAATTGTCTCTTAAAGAATCATCAAGAGAGATTATATTAAACAATTGTTTAAATTGGATATCATTACTTGGCCAAGGCTTAGAAAAAGGAATAAAGTATATGATCTAAATTGCAAAATCCTCTAAGCTTGAAGTGCAGCAACATATTGAATTTAGATTATTTTGAGTTGAAAAAAAAAAAACCAAAAACCAAAAACCAAAAACCAAAAGTTAAAGACCAAAAACCGAAAAACCGAACCAAACTGAATCGAAATTTCGGTTTGGTTCATATTCGGTTTGGGTCTCATTCGGTTCGATTCGGAAGTTTTTTCTAACGGTTCAGTTCGGTTCGGTTTTTTAAAGAACCAAACCGAACTAAACTGAACCGTTGACACCCCTAGAGACAAGCATCCTCAACAGAATGCCTTATGTTTATTATTCTCCCTAGTCGCGATACTAAATCCCCGTTACGATCTTTGATAATTAGTACTCCAAAGGAGAAGTGAATCAAGTAGATGTTGCACTTGTTCTTGCCAGTGGAAATGGGCATGGCCAAAATATCTTGAGCAATGGAAGATAAGATAGGATATCTAGAAGAATTGACTTTCCACCAATTTAATATTTCAAAGGTGAAGCTATACCATTCACATCCTTCTTCCAAATACTTATCTAATTCAAATTTTTCTTTCACATATTCTTGTCTCGTTTGGCTAAGATACATTGCAGTCATAATGTCCGCATCAACCATAGGAGACATTGAAACGTCCACTGTCCTTGTCCCCTTTAATCTCAAATTGCTTTGGGGGTATGTACTGGTGTGATATTGCTCAAACAATAATGTTAGAGATTTTGTCACTCTATCTCGCAAAGTTTCTGCCCAGTTGCTTTCATACACTTGATTAATCATCTATTTTACATACTCCATCTTATGTCAAGGGTCAAGTATACATGCAATGAACCATGTGAGATTTATGTTGTTCACATTGCCAAAATTCTTATTGAACTTGATCTTCATTCTCTTGGCTAATTATTGCAAACTCCTATCCTCATCCCCACAATATTTATCAATCATCATATAAATCCTATAGACATCTTTTGCCATATCATTGCAAGCGACGTAAGAAAAACCCAATACTTTTAAAGTCGCATCATAGAACAATTTCAAAAAAGGAAGAAATCGACGGGCATAATCCCAATCATCATCAGTAAGCAACCCTCTCACCTTGGAAAGCTCTTCAGCAAATCTTCTATCCTAAATATCTAATGAGATAAAAGCATTTCGAAACTTCAAGACCACTTCCAACATCAGGTATGTTGAATTCCACCGAGTCTCTACATCCAAACATACATGATTATTGGAATTAATATTTTCCAGCAGAATGCACTTCTTAAACCATTGCAATCTCGAATGAGAAGATCCCACATAACGTACAGGTAAGCGTATTCTAACAATGGAATTATCTATATCTTTCAAATCTTCTCTCACAATCAAATTGAAAATATAAGTACAACATCTCATATAGAATAACTCACCTGATAATATCATAGAATTCCAAGAGTTAAGCATTTTCTTCAAGTATTAAACTCCCAAGTCATTAGAGCTAGCATTATCAACAGTGATAGAAAAAATGTCTTTAATCCCCAAAACTAGTTAAATATTTCTCAACCCATTTCCCTATAATCTTAGCCAAATGTCCTGGGATTTTACAAAAATTCAAAATTTTCTTTTGCAACTTCCAATCAATGTCTACAAAGTGAACAGTAAGACACATGTAACTTAGATTTTGACATAAAATCCACGTGTCGGTCGTAAGACAAACACTTGGAGAAGTATCGGAAAAATATTTTTTCAATTTGTTTCTTTTCTCAAAGTATAACTTGTAACAGTCCTCCCTTAATGTGTTTCTTGAAGTGATGAAAAACTTTGGCTGGATTCTACTCACGAATTTCCGAAATATCTCAAGTTCCACAAACTTGAAGGGTAGTTCACCAATGATAAACATTACCACTAGATCTTTTCGACTAGCATCTTGATCAAATTTCTGAGGACCGTAGAACTACCAACCCCAACAAATTCATTCGAGGTACTTTTTTGTCTTTTTCCACGTTCGCATATGGATAATTCTTACATCTACCTAAATAATTATGCATCACACTAGTCCCTTGAGTACTAGAACCAATAATAGCCCACAATATAAACATTCGGCTTTATCTTGGCTATTTTCTATTCTTTTAAAATGTTCCAATGCAACAGATTTCAGCCTCCTTCTATTTGTACCACTAGATTCACTAATTAAAGATTTACTCATTGTATATTTGGCTTTGCAAATGATGTTACTGCCTTGACAGATAGATCTACAAATGGCTTATCCTGAGTAGAAAGAAACCCTTTTTAGATTCACATATTTGAAAAGTTGTCTAAAGTCATTAATAAATTAGATTAAAAAAAACCATGAGAATAAATATAAGACATTGAGCAACCATGTTCTAGAAGTAACATACCAAAACAAATAAGAACTACAGAAAAAGGTAGGACAAATAACCTTATATAAGCAGAAGAGATTGAAAAAAATAGTTGGTGAAAGAGCGCTCTACATTTATAATTCGAAGTATGCTCATATGTACCTTAAAGCCCTTTTCATTTCAGCCCTTCCACCGATAACAATTTCGCTGGTTATATTGCCTCCTGAACAGTAAAACAAGCATGATAACAAACATGGAGAAAAGTCATAAACATTCCACATATTTTAGAGATCGCATGGGGAATTACCTTAAACACTAACTTTGCAACTAGTTCTGCTGGTAAACCTCGACAAGACTTGGCACCAACATCAGAAGATAAAGCATCCCAGATACCATCAGAAGCAATTATGAGTCTTCCCCCGGCATTTGAAACCTATAACCAGGAATGTGTTTTTTCAACTTCATCATGCTTAAAATTTCAAAAAGAACAAGCCAATTCGACCATATCATCTCACCTTAACTTGCTTAACATGTGGTATTGGCACAATAAATTTGCCTACATCTTTGTCACCTCAAACCAAATTATATCCCCTGCAGGAATATGTTCTGCTAATTCAATTTCACTCAACTAGAAAACATACAAAATATGACAAACAGAAGGCAAAGAAGAAGGATCAAGAGTGCAGTTCAGGAACGACGTCTTCTCCAAAGAGTACTTGGCAGAGGGTGTCAAGCAAAGAGCAAACAAGAGAGGAATTGCATGCAAAATCAAAGATGCAGCAGGAGAATAAAGGATGAGGACACAAGGGAGGGACTATTTCTTGGAAGGACACTGGCATTAGATTTTCAACAACAATGATCCAAAGTGAGCATACACATTGCATAGAAAGAACCATGACAGTTCATACATCAACCAAACTTTGACCTCCGAAGGAATGAGAATTGGTTTTCACATGAATCGGAAAATAACAAGACTAAAGAACAAACTCCGTTCAAACCAGTAACTATCTCGAAAGGTGGTAGCTTTATTTGATTGTCAGAGATCATCAACTCAACATCACAAAGATAACACAATAGATTACCACTTCTTAAGCCCGACAAAATCACAACCTGTAAAAGAATTGGAACTAGACCATGATCATCTCCCAAAGTTGAAAAAACTTGAGAACAAATTCCAATAAAAGCCAGAAAATCCCCAGCCTACTAGTCCATAATCTCTACCAACAAAAGACATCTAGTTCATCATCTCTATCAAATTTTGGTCCATCGCTGGTCTGAGATGCGATCAAAGACTACTAGTTTATCATCTCTACCAACAAAAGACAGCAAAACAGATCCTCAGTCCATGAATTTTTCCCATAACTCCTATACCAGCGGCGCAATTGGCTTGGGGCTCTCTCCCCCTCACGAAGGGGAGAAGTTTGAATCCCAGAGGCGTTGTTAGGGATTCTTCCCTGGAGTACTGTGGTGGTGGGTCCTGCAGTCGCTCCCCCAGGATTTGCTTCTGCTAGGCTGTCGGCTTACAGGGATCCTTAAGTCACCAAAAAAAAAAAAAAAAAAAAATTCTTAATTCACAAAAACTAACGAGGGCTTACGATCGACTTATGAGATGATTTTACTTACTTCTAGAGGACACAAACTGAGTGGTCGTCGCATTCATGACCTCTCCAAGCTGCAAATGGAAGAGAATGGAAAAAGAAAACCAATCAATTGGGAAAAGAAAACCAATCGAGCAATTCCATCATCCTCTACGAAACAACAACACATCTTTCGAGACACAAGAAACAGAGAAACCAAACTACCCTGGAAGCCCGGACAGTTTTTATTCCATACTTACTTTCGCTCAACACCAGCCCTCCTCCTCCGGAAGCTAAGAAGCTCGAAACAGTGCCACGAGTCTCCCTCCCTCTCCCTCTCCCTCTCCCTCCCCTCCCTCTCTCTGTATCTATCTTTGTATCTCTCTCTCTGTCCTAGGATCAAACCATTCGAAGAAGGGAAGAGAAGACGTGGACCCAGATGACGACTCAAGCTGGAGACGTCTCCCTCCCTCACCCCACACGAGCACGAGGCAGAATCATGGTTGAACCAGACACGGTCCATGGTGGGGAGGAGGGTGTTGAGGGGAGCAGGACATGCTCGGGCACGTCCCTCAATCAGTTGCCGTCCTTGTCTCCGTCATCGAACCTGCCACTGTCACCGTCCCTATCACCGTCGTAGTCATAGTCGCAATTGCACCTTCAAGCTGACCAAGACGAGAGGAGACAGGAGAATTAGAAATAGGGTTTGCCGGCTTGGTTAATGGTTCTATTTTATCAGTTTATTGGTTCAATTTGGTTCGGTTAACCGATAAAAACCAAACCGATAAAAAAAAATTCGATTTTTAATGAGAATCGAACCAAAAAAATCGAATTTTTCGGTTCGATTTAGTTTTTGGTTCGGTCCTTGACACCCCTACTTGTCTCTATGCATGAGTGCGTTGGTGCTTATGTTTTGGGATAAAATACCAATGCGAGCGGGTTCCTAGATAGAATCAGTGGTTCTAATCTTAGAACCGAGAATCAAATCAGTCCTTAATTTTAGGTTTTCAAAATCAGGAACCAAGCCAATTCTCTCTAGAACCGGCTTTGGACAACTCGATTCTAGTCGATTTAGTCAGGTTTATGAGTGGAACCGAACTTGGTGTTCATCGCTAGTAAAGGACCAAAAATGTAATTTACCTAAAAAGGATTGTATACATGAGTGCCACCCGTCACAACCTTCCATAAGTTTTAATTGGAAGTTTGATGGAAGGACTTAAGTTATTACCGAAGATCTTCATCTCTATTTTGAGGACAAGCGCCGCCAATTCCTCGAACTTTCTCGAGATTTTCATCTCTCTTCTATTACAATTTCTTTTCTTCTTTCTCCCTCTCTGTCCGAATTCTTCCTTTTTGTTTTCACCGATGCACCGAGCTTCTTTCTTATCTCCATTATGGATCCATGCCGCCTCTACTTTTCTCCATGCTTGCACCCATGCCTCTCTGTTCTCTCTGCTCTCTCGGTTTTCTCATGCTCACATTCCATCACTTCTTCAATCTCAGCTGATCTTCACTGTTATTATATGAAAATATTCAATGTTTTCTTTTCATTAATTCAAATTCAAAAACAACATTAAATATATTCAAACAATTTATGGACTAAATTGAATATGTACCCAAAATTCATGAACCACATTAATCAAATTATATGATTAGGGACGACATTACATATTAAACTAAAGTTTGTCACGACTTACCCCTCGAGGAGGGAATAGGTTTAGGGTATTGCCTAAAGACAGGTTCACGGCCCATGATTACAAACTCATATCTCACGCGACGTTGAAATGTTCATAAGACTTTTGTAATAAGGAGTCGCCACTAGCCTATTGAGGTCGGCTAGAAACCAAGTGAGACATGGTAGTATACCTCATTTCTTACGCAATTAGAGATTCTAGGTCCGGGGACTTGATTACACTAATTAACTAATTAGTGTCATTTTGATACCTAATCTTGTTCATTTTTTTTAAAAAAAAAGGAATGTTTTTGTCAAGCAATCTGGATTGATTTTATATATATCCACTAATATGTGAGGTAATCATACGAATGCAATCATACGAATGCACAATTCATTGAAATAACAATTAACAACCAAGGAAAGCATTCAAATAAATTGCATGGGCGAGCAAAAGTTTAACATCAAAGACGATAAATACTAATCCCGCTAGACTAAATGGAAGTCAAAATCATCAACATACCAAAATCGCACAATCAAGGATATTCGTTTTTAAAGACATTAAAACCTCTTGAACAGGATTCTAAATTGAAAGACTTCCATTGTTTTGATAGAAAATAAACCAAGTGATTAATTTTAACATTTTTGAATATTTTTTAAATTTTCAGAAATTTTTGGATTTTTCGGAAAAATTGAATTTTTGAATTTTCCAAAACCTTTTGATTTTTTTCTTATCTTTTTCGATTTTTTTTATTTTTTTGTGTCTATCTAATTACTACTGAAGTTTTTGGCCTTTTCTGATTTTTGGAATTTTCTGAGAATTTTTTAATTTTCCTTAATTTTCTAATTTTTCTTTTTTTTTTTAATTTTTTTAAAAACCCGAATTTTCTTAATATTTAATGAAACTTTTTGAATTTTCTATTTTCTCTGTAAGTTCTTGATTTTTCGGAAAATTTTATGAATTTTTATTATTTTTCAAATTTTTTTATATTTAATATTTAATATTATACTCGGGAAAAGGAGTCCCGACCGGGTAAACCCAGTCCGGCCCGTTGACCGGACGACGACTTGGACCCGAACCAATCAGATTAAAAGGAAAACCTTTTAAAAAATAAATTTTTCAATAATTTTCATAATTTCTTTTATTCTCCACCATTTTGTCTTCTTCCCTATCTTGTCTTTTCCACTGCACCTTTTCTCTGCACTCCCCCTCCCGAAGCAAACTTTTGCTTTCTTTTTCCATATTTTGTTTTCCTTTTTACTTTTTCTGTACTTTTCTTTTTCTTTTGTTTTTTTTCTCTTATTTCTTATTTGTCTTTTCCCCTATGGTCTTCTTCCCCACGTATTTCCTTCTCCGTGCGTCTTCTTCTCCCCGACATCTCCTTGCGCGTCTTCCCCAGAACTTCACCCAGACAGCAACACCAGCATAGCAACCAGCGACTCTTCCACCGCCGAACCACCACTGTCTACCGGCTGTCCATTCCGACCGGCGACGACCACCGTCGGCCACGAACGCCGGCGGCCAAACCATTTTCGGGCACAAAAACCCTCCTCGGCTCAAGAATACACGATTGCTCCACGAAAATCGCATGAAATCGCAATGGAAATATAAAAGGCGGGCACGGTCCGACGTATATAAGAGCAAGCACGAACCAAACCGAGTTTCAACCCGGGTTGCTTCTCGGTTCTCTTTGCGACATTTTGTCAAACACATGAGGTGCGCTACTATAACGAGGTGTTTTTGGCTCAACCGAAGCTCGAACAATAACGGGATCTTCGACACACGACAAACAAGACATCGGAAACAAAAATTAAGGCGATGCAGGCCGGAACTCGCACGAACCGAACGGCCACGAGCTCCGGTCTGGTGTACCCGAGAAAGGGAGCACACACAAAGGCCCAGGGGACTTACCAGGTTCGGGTGGGGCGCTGTGGCGGACGGCGGCTCTCGGGCGGACGACTGACGATGGCGAAGCTTTCCTTCGAGCTCTCTCACTCCCTTCGGCTCGTCCTCTCCTTCTCTCTTGCTCTCTCTCGACCAAAAAACCAGCCGAGAAAAAAAAAAAAAAAACCCCCTCCCTTCACTTGCTCCTCTCTCGCTTTTAAGCATCGACGCGCATGGCCTTCTGCCAAACCAGCTGTTGCTGCCGGTCTGCCCCCCGACCACCAACTCCGGTGCGAGGCTCATGCCTGCCCCTTCTACCTCTGTCCTTCCTCTTGCTCGCGTACGTCCGCCTCCTTTCCACAGAATGCGTGAAGGACAAAGAGAGAGAGGAAAAGAAGGCCGGGCTCATCTTGGGCAAAATAAAAGAAAAGTGGGCCGGCCCAGGCGAAGACAAAGAAAAGGTAAAGAGAGGCCGGGCTGACCTGCCCCCGGCCCGGTCTCATCTTTCCCATTTTCCTTTCTTTTTATTTTCTCTTTTTTTTTTTTTGTAATTAATCTCTTTTGATAATTTTTTAATCTTTTTTCTTTTTTTGACAATTTTTTTGGAAAAAAAAAAAAAAAAAAAAAAAGAATAGACCATTCAATATGCGGTGCAATAATGAAAACACAATACCTTTTCATGGTTTTTTTTTTACTTTTCTTTCTTCTTCTTCTTTTTTCTTTTTCTTTTTTTTTTTTTTTTTTTTAACGACTAATTCCCAAATTTGTATGTGATTAAGTCCTAAATAAAATGGTAAAATTTAGGTGTAAACAAAGTTTAAAGATTATATTGATAAGTCTTAAAGTTTAGGGACCACATGGTATACTACAATGACTACTTGTGTCATTCACCCATGCAATTTCAGTCAACAAGTAGGAGGGGAAGGTAAGGTAAGGACTTGAATTTTGAGACAAGGAGAGAGCGAGAGAAAACAAGCTCGTAGGATGGACCTTAATTGACGGAATGGGCATGGCGGACACGTTGTAGGAGGGGAAGGTAAGGTAAGGACTTGAATTTTGAGACAAGGGGAGAGAGAGAGAGAGAACAAGCTCGTAGGATGGACCTTAATTGACGGAATGGGCATGGCGGACACGTTGTTCCCAAACAAAAATGTCCGTAATTTTTAAGTGCGATAAAGAGCGAGAATGAAAGATTATGCGATATGAATTTCTTGTTCGGGATCGAATTCTGATGATTCGGAAGGTAGAATGCAGGAAAAAAAATTAAGTATCGACGGTCTCTTTCCACCTCTTTCTTTCTACGCCTTCCTGCTTCCCCTTTTGACCCAATGTACACACAATCCTTGTTCACGTCACCTAACTGGGGATCTAGGCCTTCATTAAAAAGTTACTTTAGTCAGCAATCACAAAATCCTAAGCAGCCACGTAAAATATGATTAGGCACACCCATTGTTTTTTTAACTATCCCAACCTCTTTTAAGCAAGGAAATTATCTTAGTTACATCCGGTTCATATGAGACTTAGACCAAGACGCACTATTAGACAAATAGTATATGCAATATGGTGCAATGGCGCGACTTGCACATGGTTGGCGGTGGCGGTACACATTTAACGACAAAATTCTAGTAGAGTGAACCTAGCCAAAAATGGTGAGAAGGGGCATTAGCTCTAGTGATTTTCTTTGAGCGTTACCACAAAGGTTTTACAAAATATTTGATTTAGGTCATAACTATTCGATACCATCAACTACCGAAAAATCTGCGATAGACAAATCTGTCACCACAATTTTACCAAGATTCTAGCAGTCAAGAAGCCTCTCAATATGTAGTAATTAGACAACAAGACACAAACCCGTTCAAAAGATTGCTCAACACATGAATCAAACGCATGATATCATGTGATACATGGTGTTGTAATTATGAGTTAATAGCTCGACAAAGTGTCTTTAAAGTTATGTCTCTTTGGCTCATGTCTGTTCAATTTTCTACATAAATTATGTCTCTTCGAATCATGTACTTTCCGTTTTCTGCAACGATTGTGCCTCTTCAGGTCATGTCTATTAGTTTTCTATAGCATTGTACAACGTCTCAACAATCTTAAGGCAATTTATTTACTGATTGTTTGTTGGGTTTATAAAAAATCGGGATCGCCGATAACAATCAAGTATCCAATAATGTCCAAGACATTCTAGAGACATTCTTATGGTCCATTAGACTATTGTTGTTGGAGAGATTCAAACCTTGGGGCCTGGTTTTGTGGCAATACATGCTGTGAGCTTTCACGTCGAGACCATCTATGATGATATGGGTACAAGTCGCATGGTTGATCTACCCAAAGGACTATTTTTCATAACAATAGAAGTCAAATGACATATGATTCTATTTTTGGAGGGATGGTTCAATGGACTTTGCTACCAAGCCCAACAATGTGAGCTTATAACCCAAGTGGGGTCACTAAGGTGATAGGACATAGGCTCAGATCCATCGGGCCAAGCTTGCCATGGCTCTTTGCTGGCCTGCCCATTCCAAGCCAACAGTTGGCTCATGTGGCTTAGGTGAAGGCTCGGACCTTGTGTGCACTAAAGTGGAAGGTTCAAGGGCAAAAACCTCCCGCTCTAGGCAGTTGAAGGACAGCTGGTCGATGCTACTTAGTCCCACCATGGCCAATGGGCTAAGTCCTACCGAATCAATAAGGTTACCATCCCATAAATTTTGAAAGTATGGAGGTGCCTTACCAAGGTGGTAATTCCTCCCCCTAAACAAATTTAGTTAGAACCTAAAACATTTGATTGCATATTCATTGGTTATGCTCAAAATAGCACGCATACAAATTTTCGATTCACAAATTTGTAAATGTGAAAATCCATGCCAACAATATCCTAGAATTGAGAGATTCTGAATTTTGTGAGGATATATATCTTGGGAAAAAAAAATAAAGATGAACCTTCTCAAAAGAGACTTAGAAAATCAAAATTTGAGAAGGACAAAGTTGAGGCCGAAGAACCAAACTTCGAAGGAGCAAAAGGTTGCAAATTGAAAAATGTTTCGAACCTAATTTTTTGACATAGACGTTAGAAGGCTCAAATGTTGTAATATGTATAATGCAATAACATCAATTAGGATATCTATTGTTATAACTTTGCTATACAATTTGCACAAATTCTAATGAACCGAAATCGACTAGTGAATATGTGTTCACGTTAGGAGGTGTCTCCATAATGTGAAAATCCTCAATGAAAACTTCAGTAGTGCACTCCACAATGGAATTTAAGTTTACTAGTTAATGTGCTAAAGAAGCAAAGTGGCTTCGAACTGTTTTAGAGGATGTTCGGTTGTGGCCAAAACCTATGCTTGTGTTATGCATTCACTGTGACAATCAAGCAACAATTGCAATGGCTAAAAATGTGATATATAACGGTAAATTTAGACACATTCGTCAAAGATATAATAGTAAGGCAGTTGCTCTTAAATGAAATAATTTCTTTAGACTTTGTAAGGTCAACAGAAATCATTGCGTATTTGTTAACAAAAGGTTTGTTAAGAGAGCAAGTAAACTGCATATCGAGGGGAGTAGGGTTAAAAGTCTAAACTTAATAAAGAGACTCCCACGTTGAAATCTAACCCAACAATTGGAGATCCCATGGACTAGGTTCAACTGGGCAATGTAAATTTTGGAAACTTTAGTATGAGCATTGTCTCACATATGTGTGATGCAATAGTGTTTCCAACAATGTTTTAAGAGTACATTTATATGTTTAATGATTCATATAGCTTGGCCTACAATATCCTAGTAAGGTATGGAAGGATATCTTTGATAAAAATATACCTATATGTGTAGAGCCAGACGACTCTATGAAAAATCATAAAGAAAAGAAAAAATAATTTAAAATTAACATTTTCTTAAGAGGAAAAATGCCCTTGATTGGTCTAAATATTTAGCTATAGTCAAGCCCTTATTTAAAATAGTCATAATCACTTCGGGCCCTTAGTTGATATAAGATCTACTTCAAATTATTATTTGAGAACGTGATGGCACTTTAGACCCTTATTTAGAATTTTCCTAAAGATTAAAGCTTCATTTATTTCACGGAAAACGAATGGTTTTGGAAAATACTTTTCAAAAAATATCATTGCTTGAAATAATTAGTAAATGAAAAATGTTTTCATTAGTGATAAAAATTTTAGATAAAAATATATATTGTTGATTCATTTTTGTAGTCGATACAAGCAGTTAGTTTTAGAAAAAATATTTTTCAAATTATTCATCTTCTATGAAAGATCTGAAACGAATGACATCAAGTCGGTTCACAAAAAATAAAATAATAAATGATATTATTAAAAGGGTCCTTAAATATTACATGCAGAAAAATGCAGCCTAGCATAAGAATGCAAGACCGTGCAATAAAAATATTCATGATCAGGTGTCAAATTATGTCATTGTCAACAAATTTGATCTTTACTTTTCATGAAGGGCATGAGGATTTTTGGACAAAAAATTTAGGTGTAATCACAGACTAGTCGCCTTGGTGATCGTGTCTCTAATCACTAGTGGCGTGAGTAACCGCAATTTTTCATCAAATTATCGTGATGAATAATGAATCACGTTACGTAAATTTCATGTAGGACTCACCATGTTAAATCTTAAGACAAAAGAGCATTAAGCTTTCACATGATTTCTCTTCAAATGATTCTTTAACTAAATCTTGATTGAAAAAAGTACAATTACTTTATACCTTTAGTGAAAATTTTCCTATAATCAAAGTTGCAGGAATAACTAATAATGTATAATCATGCATGCATGATGTTTGATATTACAAAGCTCGAAATATCAAGGGTGAATTGCGATTACCCAAATAAGCACTAAGAAGAAAACTAAAATTTCGTAAATCATCATTTAGCAAACAACATAAAAAAAGCGACATTTCCGTTGGTTTCGCTCGTCGATCACACTCGCGCCTCTCCCGACCCTCGCGCGGGCAGAGTTTCTCTCCGACGAAGGCGCAGAAACGAAAGGACGAGCACGTGAGAAGCACGTGAGCCGGCCCCGCCAAATTGGAATCTCCCCAGTCTCGCGGGCCCCCCAATTTTCTCCACGCGCAAAAAGAAAAAGAAGGCTTACTACCTTCTCGTCGTCTTCTCGTCGTCTTCGTCTTTATGAGGAATCACGAATCATACAGGGACGGGATTGGAAGACCAGACGTGGGAAGTCCTCTGCTCTCCCTTTGCGTTGTTGATCTTCCTCTCTCTCTCTCTCTCTCTCTCTCTCTCTAGCCGAAAACATGCGGAGTAGCAGAGACCATCATCGCCGTCTCCCGCCTCTCTTTGCGTTGTTGATCTTCTTGTACCTGCTGTCGTCGCAGTCGGCCGTTCGCGCGTCGGTCGGAGAAGGGGAGGGGACGCCCGACGTTGCTGGGTATGGATACACGGTCGGGTCCGTGGCCGTCGACGTGTCGGGAACGGCGTTGACCGCCGGTCTCCGCCTCGTCAACGCGACCTCCGTATACGGGCCTGACGTCGAGAACCTCCGCCTCATTGCCAGGTCCAGAGCAAAACTTCACTCTCATTTTAGTATTTTTGCTAGATTCATTTTTACAATCGACATAATATGCGCAAAAAAAAAAAAAAAAGAAGACGTTAGTTTATATATATAAAGTTGAAATCATTCTATTGTAGAAAATTTAATTAAACAATGAAAATAGATATTAGTAATAACCACGATAAAAATTCATAGTATAAATATGCTTAAAAAAGGAGAAAAATATTTCGATTTTTCAAATTATAATAAGAAGGTTGTTGCTGGAAAGAAAATAATCAAATTTCGATATCGAAACACCTGCAAGATTAAAATTAAAATGGTAGTTTATATATATATATATATATTATATATATTTGCAAGATAAATAATTAAGTATATTTTAATGGGTAATTTTTGCTGACGTCATCACGGTTCTCCTTCTAGCTTCGAAGCGAACGGACGTCTTCGAGTCCGAATCACAGACGCCGACCGCCGCCGATGGGAAGTCCCCGACGACGTTATCCCTCGCCAATCTCCCTCCCCTCCCCGCCTAACCCCGGCTCCGCCGCCGCTGCCGTCCCCCTCCGGCTCTTACCGCCGCCTCTCCGCCGCCTCCTCTGACCTGGTCTTCGTCCTCCGCGACACCACCCCCTTCTCCTTCGCCGTCTCCCGCCGCTCCTCCGGCGACGTCCTCTTCGACACCTCCACTTCCGACCCCTCGGCCTTCCTCGTCTTCAAGGACCAGTACCTCCAGCTCTCCTCCTCCCTCCCTCCCGGCCGCTCCTCCCTCTACGGGATCGGAGAGCACACGAAGCCGTCGCTCCGGCTCCAGCCCAACCAAACCCTTACTCTGTGGAACGCCGACATCGGTAGCTGGAACCTCGATGTCAACCTGTACGGGTCACATCCCTTTTACATGGACGTCAGGTCGTCTGTCGGCGGCCGCGGCCGCCGTGGCGGAGGAGTTGGGGCGGGCACGAGCCACGGCGTTCTGTTGCTGAACAGCAATGGCATGGACGTGGTGTATACTGGCGACAGGATCACTTACAAGGTGATCGGTGGCGTGTTGGATTTGTATTTCTTCCAGGGGCCGTCGCCGGAGGCAGTCATGGAGCAGTACACCGAGCTCATTGGCCGGCCGACCCCAATGCCATACTGGTCCTTTGGTATCTGGTTTTGATGAGTTTCTTTCAATTGTTGTTGCGTACATTTCGATGAATTTGATTCCACCATTGTTAATCGGCTTCCAGCTTATGTTGCAATCTCTATGAGATTTTGAGCTTGACCGTGTGGTGGTAGTATCTAACATAATGATTTTGAATTCGGTATGCTGGTTTTTATGTATTGCTTTCAATTGTTGATGCTGACATTTCGATGAATTTGATTCCAATGTTGTGCTTCGGCTTCTGTAGCTTATTCTGCAGTAAATATGAGATTTTGAGCATAATTATGTGGTGGTCGTATATAATATAAAGATGATAGTATTGAAGATTCTGAGTTCATTGCCCTTGAATTGCATTGTGAGGTTATTCTCTCATGGAGATGACACTAGTCAGATTGTGCATGTTATGCTTAATAGGGAACAAATCTTAAAGGTGTGTTATTATCCTTTGAAAACCACTGCTTCCCGACCCCCAGTTGATCCTACCACTAGGCTCACTGATTTTCAAGAAAAGTAGCCGCTTTTCTGGTATATGCTGCTAGGCATGGATCAATTGTAAAGTTTGATTCATGCTAGATGGCTTCTTCTGCACGTTCTACCTGACAAGTTTGAAATGTAGTTCTACTGATAAAGTATCTTTGATTTACTTTCTGGGATTTCATCAATGCCGGTGGGGTTACAATAATGTCACAGACTTAGAGGGCGTGGTAGCTGGTTATGCAAAAGCTAATATACCATTGGAAGTTATGTGGACTGACATCGATTACATGGATGCATATAAAGACTTCACTCTTGACCCTATCAATTTTCCAGTGGAAAAGATGAAAGAATTCATCAGCAGCCTTCACAAGAACAGTAAAAAATATGTCCTGATACTTGATCCAGGTACACTAGTGCAGAAATGCTTGTGCTTGAAACTCGATCTTTTAATTTCTCTCTAAATTGCCATCATATTACTACTTTCCTTTTCTTTTGAATGGGTGATCTTTCACAGGCATTAGCGTGAACGAGACATATGGGACCTACATCAGGGGGATGCAAGCCGACATCTTCATCAAGCGTGAGGGAGTGCCATATTTAGGTCGCGTTTGGCCAGGGCCAGTGTACTTCCCTGACTTCCTTCACCCATCTAGTGAGAGTTATTGGAGCGGGGAGATAAAGAGGTTTCACGATGTTCTTCCATTTGATGGCCTATGGATCGACATGAACGAGTTGTCCAACTTCAATGATCCTCCGCCTCTTCCTTCCACTCTTGACAATCCTCCCTACAAAATGAACAATGCAGGAGTTCATCGGCCTATCAACAACAAAACTATCCCTGCAACGTCACTTCATTTTGGAAATATTTCAGAATACAATGCTCATAACCTCTATGGACTCTTGGAAGCCAAAGCAACAAACGAGGCCTTAGTCAATCTTACTGGTAAAAGGCCATTCATTCTCTCAAGATCAACTTTTGTGAGCTCTGGCAAGCACACTGCACACTGGACTGGGGACAATGCTGCGACGTGGGATGACTTGGCTTACTCAATTCCTGCAATTTTAAATTCTGGGCTCTTTGGAATTCCAATGGTAGGAGCTGATATATGTGGTTTCACTCGAGACACATTTGAAGAGCTCTGCAACCGATGGATTCAGGTAAAATCTTTTGAGCCTAATCTTAATTTATATTAACTGAAGAGCTCTGGAACTGAACTTTAAGATTTTTCCGAATTAATATTCAAAATTAGGAGTTTATGAATTTTCTATTTCTTTTTTTAGGTTAAATTTTACCTCCTTTTGAAGACAGAAATAAACTATATATATATATGATGAGGGGAAGTTGGGTATCTTGTGTGCTTATACTTCATGCTATGTTGAAGATATCTCAATCTTCTACGGAAGGGAAGAATATATAGTAGAGACTTAATAGAGGTGTAAATCATGTTTTTCTGTCATACATATTTAAGCATTTTTTTAAGAGCTTTTACTGATGCAGCTTGGAGCTTTTTATCCCTTTGCAAGAGACCACTCTAATAAGGGTACTATTCGTCAAGAGCTCTATCTTTGGGAATCGGTCGCTGCATCTGCCAGAATGGTGCTCGGGCTTCGTTATCGCTTGCTCCCATACTTGTATACCTTGATGTATGAGGCAAATAGAAGGGGAATACCCATTGCCCGGCCCCTATTTTTCTCATTCCCCGAGGATACAATGACTTACAATATCAATTCCCAATTCTTAATTGGTAAGGGTCTGATGGTGACTCCTGTACTAAAATCAGGTGCCCAAACCGTGGATGCTTATTTTCCAAGTGGAAATTGGTTTGATCTCTTCAATTACTCAAATTCAGTGAGTACAGCTTCAGGAATGAATGTGATGCTCAATGCGCCGCCTGATCATCCTCATCTTCATGTAAGGGAAGGTAATATATTGGCCATGCAAGGAGAGGCCATGACTATGGAAGCAGCTCGAAGAACACCATTCAAGCTGTTAGTTGTGGTTGATGGCCATGGGAATAGCACAGGACAAGTGTTCTTGGACGATGGAGATGATGTCGAAATGGGAGGAGAAGGAAATAAGTGGACTCTGGTGAAGTTTTATTGTGAGAAAACAGGGAATGGTGTTGTTGTCAGATCAGAAGTTGTTAATGGGGAATTTGCTCTGATTGAGAAGTGGGTAATTGATAAGGTGACAATTCTAGGATTGAGAAAAGGAACTAGAATGACGAGATTGAGAGGGCATGAATTATCCAATGATGTAGAAGCAACGTCCGGACAGAGAACAGTGAAAACAATGGGAAAATCGAGCGATGGTGGAGAGTTTGCAATTACTGAAGTCGCAGAATTGTCATTTCCACTGGGGAAGACATTCAAGCTGGAAGTGAAAGTGCACCAATCCTAAGAGCGTTATCAGAAGAAATTGGTCAGGAGTGTAATAAAGAATGAAAGCATTTCTCCAATAAGTTTGTGTGTTTCCAAAATGAAAAGGCACATAGGTATCAAGCCATGTCCTTTCCATCACTGGCTCTTTCTTTCTTCCCCATTTTTATGGGAGGGTGCAGCTTCTGAACTGGTTAAGATCCCTAAATAAAATTTCTTCTCATGTTTTGTCAAGAGCGAAAATGAAACAAATGGTCTTAAGTTTTGACCGAATGTGCAATATCGCTCATGAACTTTTAATTTATTCAATGTAGCCCATGACCGTCCATAAAATTTCAATTTTTTTAATGTGATTATGAACTTTGATAAATGTTCAATTTGGTTTTTTGATTATATGAAAATATTCAATATTATCTTTTTATTAATTCAAGTTATCAAAAAACATTGAATATTTTCATATACTTTAGGGAGTAGATTGAATATTTACCAAAAGTTTATGGATTATATTGAACAAATTAAAAGTTTTGGGATGATATTTTAAAATTAGACTAAAGTTTAAAGCTCATTTGTCTAATTATCCATCTTTAAGAAAGAATATTTTGAAGAGAGAGAGAGAGAGATTGCGTATTCTTAGAAACCATGTGCTGATATTTTTTGTGGCAACAGGACTGATTTAATTTTGTTCAGATTATGTTATGTGATAGAACAAATTTCTGAAATAACCTGTAAGTATGCAACAGACTTAAATATGAAGAATTAAGAGAAGAGAATGTTGCACACGAAATTTATAGTGGTTCGGTTTTGAATCAAGCCTACGTCTACTCTCTCATGCTAATAGCCTTCTAATTGAATTTCACTATGTGATCAACAAGAGATTACAATTTTGAGTGCAAATACTCAGTGGTAGATTACACTATCTTATTAAGTTACTATTTGGTATTCTCTCATAATCACAAACGTTTAAGCTCACGAGAGACAAGTGTATGATTGAAGTTCACTCAGATTTTGGAATTATAAATTCTACGCTCAATCTTTTACTTGCTCGTCAATCCTTGATCTCTTTAAATACTCCTTCACTTCTAAACTAGCCGTTGAACAGTATCTAGAGGATTGTTTTCCAATATACCCATTGATCAAGAAGATTTAGTAGCCGTTGAGTGACAGAAGTAGAATCCCAAGTTGATTGTGATCGCCCATAAAACAAAATCTTGATTTCCATAAGTAGAGCTTCTTTGTATATAAAGTTCTTGTCTTCATGATCAAATCGTCAATCAAATCTATCTTGATGTAAAATCCAAATTAAATCACTAGCTGTTATTTATTTGAGGCTTGTGTTACGTTCTATCAAGTTGTTTCATTCTGAACATGATTTGTTATGAATTTGTTACATTCTGAACTTGTGTCTTGTTCTGTCTAAAGTAGACTTTACAATCTGGACATAAGTTTGAACATATTCTGCTTCTAAACATATTTAGCCTTAAGGTTTTGACACAGTCTAAAAGTCCAGCTTCAGTATAGAGTCTATCTTCTAGTTCTTCCAAGTATAGACTTCGACAATATTATTTACATGTTCTATCATCTACATAGTTTGTTACTCAACCATTAAACACGTTAGTAGTATTTGATTTATTTTGCCATCTTCAAAACATCACAAGAGATTTCCTTAAAAATCTCCTCATTTTTTTTTTTTTGTGATGACAAAACTCTCTAAATATACAGATGTGTAAACACGCTTTTAAAAATATTAATAAATCAGGGCAATCTTAAATAATAATGTAATTCAAATCAAAATATAGCAGAAAATAGCAAACAGATTGAGCATAACAATATATAGAAAAATAATTGCAGCTCAATATTATGCAATAAATAATATTAACCAATCAACACATATGCATATTTATATTCCTCCCCTTTTTGTCATGATCAAAAAGCAATAACAATGGAAAAAGTGTCATGTAGAGAATATAAAATGATAACAAATATCTTGCATGAAATACAATTTCCAAAAGAATAAGCTTTTATAAAGTAAATCGAATATCAAAGATATGTAATATAGTTCACTTCGATCATAGATATCAACAAATATCTAATAAAAATCACAGATATATTATAAAATTCACTTGCCCTTTGTCATAATAAAATGATAATGTAAATAAGAGATATGTGAATTACAAAAGATAATAAAAGATGCACTAACCAGATTTTTTTAGAATTTAACAAGTTCTGACACATTTAGCTTTTCCTTCATTCCATAATAATCAAGATCACAATCGATTCAAAAAGATTTTTCCATAATTGATCAATACTCCCTCTCAATTTGTTGCCTTTTTGAGTTTGATCACGATTCTTTTCCTTTCTTTTGGATTCATGTTCTCCCCAATTTTGATTGCACCAAAATTTGTGTAGATTCACAATTATTCTTCCTCTGGATCCTTCCATTTCGTTAGAGCAAAATATAAAATCTCCATAGATAATCAAATATTCTTTATTAATTCATCATCATAAAAAAAGTGTTTAAGGGAGAATATCTTGCACAATAATATATTGAAAAAGAAATTCTCATTTAGTCAAAGCACAATAAAATTAAAGAAAATAAAATCCTTGAGTATCTGAGAAAGAATACCTTGCATAATAAATTAATATCTCGTAAATCAGATTTCTACTTTGCAAAATAAAATCTGATAAAATCAAACTAAATAAACTCAATTGTCTCTAAGCAAGATATAAAAAATAATCACACATATTAAATCAAATCTCAACTCATGAATTAAAAAAAAAAAAAAAAAAATCACGTGATTCTTCCTTCAATCAAACCAATCAAAGAATACGATCATTATAAAATCTAAATCAATCAGGGCACGGAGAGAATATAAATATAATGAGAATTTTTAAATTATGTACTCAAACCAAATTGAGAATAAAAAATATATTTTCCTTACCAAATTCTCTTTTTATTTTCCTTTATTTCCTGCAAAAAAACAACTCATCTTTTCTTTGGTACCCATTTTTTTTGGGTCCATGAGAGTTAGTAGAGTATGTTGTTTTTACCAATCTTTCTTAATAGGTCTCAAGACTTTAGTACATTCTTTCTCAAAGTGTTTTGAGTATCCATAATTTTAACACTTAAGGGCATTTCGACCAATAGGTTTTGTAAAGATTCTTTGAAAATGTTTCTTGTACGCAAGTCTAGGAAGTCTTTATTTAAGTCTCTCATGGACTTTAGGAAAATCTATTAGAGAATCAATTTCTTTATTGAAGCCAAGTCTTGACTTGTTATAGTAAGGTACTTGTATAGAAATGATATACTCTAATGTTTTGAATCCTTTGAAAATTTTGTCAAAATATTTAAAAATTCTTTCTTTAAAGAATCATTTTCTTTGACAAGTGAATCTCGACTTTCTTTCGTTTGTAGAAAATCTTTTTGCAAAATTTCAAGCTATTTTTTTCAAGAAAAATCCTGTTGCCTAAGCCATAAATTCTCCTTTTTTAGTTCAGAGATCATTTTAAGAGAAGATTTGAGGTTTAAACAAAGCTCATTTATATACTTTGAAACTTTAGTAGGAATTTCTGAATGACTTACCTCGATTTCCTTGTCGGATTCTAACTTTGTGTTTGAGTCAAATTATGAGTTTGAGTCTGAATATGCCATCAAGCATATATTTCCTTACTCGTCATCTTCTTTCATTATTCTTTTCTGCCCATTTTGCTTGTATTCTCTTCTTCAACTGAACTTCCTTCATTTTCTACTCAACTTTTTGAATTTATTGATCATAAAAGCAAATTCTTCGTCGTCCATGTCATTTTTTGAGTCTGTATTATCAGAATTAGCGTTAGATTTTAAAACAATGGACTTCTTACCTTCAGGATCTTCATCATTGATTTGTTCCACTTCATAGGATTCAAGAGTGCCAATCAATTCATCAACGAAGAGTGGCATAATCCTCTAAGTCTCTCGAATTGAGGTCTTAACATGGTTCCAATCTTTTAAGAGACCTCACACAAGTTTGTTGACCTTCATTCGGGGTTTCTCTCGCTCTTGACATAGCGGGCCCCGGCGGGAGGCCCGAACGGGGAAAAATTGGATGACATTGATACGCTAAACCATTTACAATTTCTGTAAAACAGCTGAACATATCTCCAAGCAACTCTCTCGGCTTCATCTTGAATGATTCATATTCTCCGAGAAAAAATTTACTTTTGTCTCTTTTACACGATCAATCCCTTCATAAGTGACATGAAGTTTATCCCAAACTTCTTTTGTTATTTCACATGAAGAGATCCTATTATATTCAGTGGGAGACAATACGCAATATAAAGAATAAATGGCTTTTACATCAAGAGCTTCTCTTTTAGACATTTTTGTTAGAGATATAGGAGCAGAGGGTTTGGTATTTTTGTTTTTGCCATTTTTATTTGATGTAGATGCAGCGGTGGGATTGATTCCGTTTTCCATAACATCCCATTGCAAATGATCTCTAGATATTAGGAATGCCTTCATTTTGTTTTTCCAAACGTTATATTCATTTCCATCAAAATATGGTGGCCTGGTGTTGCTCTATCTTTCAATCAGCCCTGGTGCCAAAATACTAGCCATAGAAGATCTTTAGCTCAGAAGTATAAAACAAGCATTTGGCTCTAATACCAATTGAAAGTGCTAGTACGAACACTTAGAAGGGGGTGAATAGGTGTTTAAAAGAAATCTTGACAAATAAATGCGGAATAAAACAAGTTGCGAGCAAAGTCTGAATAAGGATTAGAGTCTAACTAAACGAGCCACCAGACTTCTCGTAGATGTTCAAAATATGTTATGCGATCGAACAAACTTCTGAAATAACTTGTGAATATGTGAAGGCTTTATTAGAATTGGGCTTAAGGCCCTGTCCGCCCAAGTTGGGCCCAGAAAGCCCGGCCCACGGGAATAGGGCCCGTGGAAAGAAGGGGGTATAAAAGGGAAGAGAGAGAGAGAGAACAGGTTGGTTGTAATCAGAATTCACGTCTCTCTCTCCCGCACGTATTCTCTCTCAAAAGGAAAAAGAAAGAACAGTAACGCATTTGTTCTTCTTCCCTTCAAGGCTTCATCGGATCGAATTGGACCGGATTTTCTTTCTCAATCGGCGTCGGTGTTTAATCTATGGCTAAAAGGTACGCTCGAATCCGTGGTGTGCTTTGGGATCGGTGATACGTGTTCGTTTTCCCGAGCTTCGCTTCCGCATTGATTTAGGGGTTCGATTTAGTGTCGAATCCGGTTTTTGGGGATCCGTTATTCCCAATAGTGGTATCAGAGCCCTAGTTCGCGTTTTCCCGATCTGTTTATCATGTTTTTGATTGATTTTTCGCAAAAACTTTCGATCGTACGAATCGGGGCAAAAAATCCCGACACCCGAGCGTTGTTCGGCCTTTTTTCTGATTTTTCGTAAGTCGAAACAAAATTCTGTTGGCATAGGAAGAAAGGCGACGTCGAGACGAATCTGGTGATACCTCGAGCGCCGCCGGGCGACGCCGCACGCGCCCACACGCGCAGCCGGAAGGCGCTGCGCGTGGGCGCAACGTGCCCGGAAGCGCTGGATCGCTAGGCATGTGCGGCACACGCGCCGGTCGGCGAACCGGCGCGTGCGCGCCGCCAACAGCGGCCGACGCGTGCCGACGTCGGCATGACGTCACCCAACGGCCGGTAACCGCCGGGGTGACGTCACCGATGACGTCAGCAATAACGCCGGTTGGTCGGGCGGTCACCGGCCGGCGACCCGACCGGAGACCCGACCCGACCCGAACCGTGACGAGCGGCACGCGCGCGGCACATGCCGACGGTTCGCCCGATCCGACCGGACCCGCTGACGATGGCACGCGCAAGGCACGTGCCACTGACGTCTGCGTGACATCAGCCCTCGCACGCGCGCGGCACGTGCCGCTGACGTCTGCGTGACGTCATCCCTCGCACGCCCGCGGCACGTGCGTCGGTTCGTCCGACGCGGTTCGACCGGATGACCGGTTCGACCGGTCCGACCGATCCGACCGGTCCGACGACCGGCGACCGTTGACCGTTGACGACCATTGACCGTTGACCGCCGACCAACGACCGTTGACCGTTGACCGTTGACCCAAAAAAAAAAAAAAGGAGGAAAAGAATTTGTTTTTTTTTTTCAATTAAGTTTATGTGGATTATAACTAATCCCTTATTTTTGTTTTGCATTTGTTGCAAGAACAATGCCTCCCCTGGGGTTGCGCACACCTATTCGCGCAGTTACCGATGAACAAAAGGATAGGCTGTCTAAGTTGATAGGTGAGCTGACTGATCATCGATGGGAGAGATGTGACTTAATTGATCACGTCCTTGAAGTCAACGGGAAAATTCAACAGGTCATATGGAATGGTCGTCCAATGTCACAAGCGAGAGATGGTGCGATTTTTCATAAGCACTCTTCCACCCGAATGGCAAGATGTGTTGAATCGCATATGGGATGTCAATGGAGCTACTTCCTATAAGAAAATTGTGATGGATTTTGTAAATGAATATTACTGTATTGTTTCAAGGGAAAAGATCAAGAAATTGAACAAAGAGGATCTTTCCCAGTTCGTGTGCTGACTTGGTGTTAGTTGTATTGGTTAATATTTGTTAAGTGTGCTTTGTGGACATATTTTGTAATGATTACTACATGTTTGTTGGTGATCAAGCAACCCATATATTGTTTATATTAGTTGAAAGCATTATTATTTTATTGGATGCCAATTATATGTTGCTTCTGTTATTGCTGGTTGCTGTGGGTAATTAGCTGTGGGTAGTTTTAGAAGTTTTTGTAGCTTCATAGAATTGATTTTGCATATGACAATTATATTAATGATACTTTTAAGTTAGAATTTTTGGAGGATGATTGGAAACATAGTGACCTTTTGATTTTGAAGCCTTACTTGAAATTATTCATTAATACGATAGGTCTATGTAAATAGGGATGCATAAATGATAGGCATTAATAATTCGTACATATTTGTCTGATGTGTTCAGATTAATGGCTTCAGCCACAAAGAGCATAGTTGCCGAGCTGCACAAAGGTGAAAAGCTCAATGGTGACAACTATGAAATCTAGCAAATGAAAATCCAGTATGTGCTGGAAGAGCAAGAAGCACTTGAGGCTCTTAACCTGACCATGGTTGAACCCGAAGATGGAACCACCGCACAAAGACAAAAGAGACAAAGAAGCTTTTTCGTGTGGAAAAGAAAGAACTCTCTAGCTCGCATCACGTTGCTGAGCAGCATGGAAAATGACGTCATGCGAGAGTTTCGACGTTTCGACAATGCTAAGGAAATGTGGGAGGTATTGGCAGCTAGATTTGGTCACACTTCGGTGACTAGACTGAGACAGCTCACTATCAGGTTTGACTCTTATAAGAAGCCTCATGGTCAGACCATGAAGCAACGTCTTAGAAAGATGTCAAACATGATAACTGAGCTGAAAGATGCTGGCCATGTCCTCACAGATGAGCAGCAAGTGCAAGCAGTGATTCGTTCCTTGCCTTAGAGTTGGGAGCATATAAAGGTGCACCTGACTCATAATGAAAGTATCAAAACTTTCGAGGATGCAATGCGTCATCTTGAGCTGGAAGAGGACCGCCTCTTGGCAGCTAAGCCAGATGCTGAACTCTACCATGCTAGTTCTAGCTCAAATGGAGCTTCGAGCTCTAAGCGCAAGCGCCCTAACTGGTTTGATAAAGGTAAAGGCAAGGAAGAAGCTGGTCCTTCAGGAAAGAAACCCAAGTTTAACCAACATGATAGAGGAAAGCGTCCTCGCATGAAAAAGCTTGCAAGGGTGAAATGCTACAACTGTGACAAGAAGGGTCACTATGCTCGCGACTGTCGTGAGCCAAAGAAGGTATGCACACCTTGTAATTTTCAGAGCTTTACTTTTGTGTCGAGTTCTGTGTTTTTAACTGAGTCTAATCCTTTGTGGATTGTGGATTCAGGAGCGACGGACCATGTAGCGAAGGATAGAGGATCCTTCGTAGAATTCCGACGAGTACCTACTGGAACTAAGTGGATCTATGTGGGAAACAACTCTAGAGCTAAAGTGAAAGGAATTGGCACCTGCCAACTGAACATGCGTGGTGAACGCACTTTGTTCCTTCATGATGTGCTGTATGCTCCGGAGATTCGTCGGAATTTAGTGTCTGTATTAGTGTTGGTTAAATTAGGTTTCAATATGAACTTCTGTAATAGATGTGTGGATTTGTTTTTGAATACAAATTACTATGGTTATGGTTATTTTCTGAATGGTTTCATTGTATTAGATATTGACTATGTTAATGCAAATGTTTGTTATTCCCTTATCACTTCTTCTAATACATATAATAATGATGTGAATGTGTGGCTCCCAACTGCACTTGCATAAGGAACATGTCTCATTTGTTCCTTCTCTTGTGGAGTCCCTGGACACAGTCTATGGCTCAATCCTTCACCCTTTGCAATAGGAGTGTCTATGGGTTTACAATCTTGCATACGAAATCGTTCAAGATCCTTATTTATATAGGTTTTTTGCGAAAGAGACAACGATATCTTCGAACGATCTCTTGAAATCTTAACTCCAAGAATGTATGCAGTTTCACCCATATCCTTCATCTCAAAGTTGGAAGATAACCAACTCTTGACAGTCTTAACAAACTCCATATTGCTTCCGGCAATTAGTATATCATCTGCATATAATGATATGATCACAATTTGATCCTTGGATCTTTTGATATATACACAATGATCCTCATCAATCATTGTAAAATCATATGCCATTATGGCATTATGAAAACGTATATACCATTGTTTCGATGACTGCTTAAGGCCATATATCGACCTCAAAAATCGACATACCTTTTCTTCTTGGCATTTCACTATGAAACCAGCAGGTTGTTCCATATATATTTCTTCCTCTAATTCTCCATTGAGGAAAGCAATCTTTACATCCATTTGATGTAACTCAAGATCCAAACTAGCCACTATTGCTAGAATAATGCGAATCGAGGTAAATCTCACTACAAGAGAAAACGTATCTTCTTAATCAATTCCTTCCTGTTGATTATACCCCTTCGCCACAAGGCGAGCCTTATGCCTTTCTATCGAGCCATCAGCCTTTCGCTTTATTTTGAGAACCCACTTGTTCCCAATAGCTCAAGCGTCCTTTTGGAAGATCAACCGGTTCCCAGACTTGGTTTGATTTCATTGACTCCATTTCCTCCTCCATTGCATTAATCCATTTTTCCTTACTAGGGCAATTTAGAGCCTCATTAATATTTCTTGGCTCATCCTCATCTTGTGGAGCAACCATAAAAGTTTCCCCTTCAATGTCAAAACGTCGACGGGGAATACTTTGGCGACTTGTTCGCCGTATGGGAGATTGTACACTTTGCACATCAGTTCCCATCATGCTCCCACTTGGATTAGGTAACGATGATGTCGTCTCATCATGTGGTTGTAATTTAGAATGAGTTGAATTCAATTCATCACTTCTCATATTACTCCCACTTGGATGAACTCCACCAACATCATTATCCTGATCCAATGTCTCAAATAGGGAACAATCTTCCCCTATTTCGCCCGTCTTAGGAAATTCATCCTCTAAGAATGTGACATCCCGTGATTCAAACTCGCTTATACTCCCACTTTCCTGCTCACCTATGAACACATACCCTTTTGAGTGTTCCGAGTACCTTATGAAAATACTCTTCTTTCCTCCGGGGACCCAATTTCCCAAATTTGTGAGAGGACTCATGTGTGTAGGCGGCACAACCCCATGGCTTAAGAAAACTTAAGTCCGGTTTTCTACCTGTCCATAACTCATATGGAGTGGAAGTGACTGATTTGGAAGGCATCCGGTTAAGTACATAGGCAGCGATTAACAACACATCACTCCAAAAGTGATAGGTAAGTTAGCATGCGCCATCATGGACCTAACCATTTCCGGAGGGTTCTGTTTCTTCTCTCCGCAACATCATTTTGTTGAGGAGTATACGGAATAGACAACTGTCTTTCTATTCCTTTTTATCACATAATTTTCTGAACTCATCGTATAAATATTCTCGACCTCGATCGGATCTCAATGCTTTTATTTTCTTGTCTAATTGATTCTCTACCAGGTTCATAAACCTTTTGAAACAACTTATTGTTTCAGATTTATGAGAAATCAAATAGACATATCCGAATCGAGTATAATCATCAATAAAGGTGATGAAATAAACAGCCACATGCCTTCCTCTCACATTCATTGGACCACAAACATCAGAATGGATTAAATGCAGAGGAAATTCAGCTCTTTTCCCTTTCCCAAATGGTTTCCGTGTTGTTTTCCCTTCTAGGCAATGCTCACATATAGGCAAATGGACTTTTTCAATGTTGCCCAACAAGCCCTCTTTGGCTAGTCTATTCAGATGCTGATTGGGGAGGAGATTTAGATGAAAGAAAATCTACCTCAGGATTTGTTTTCTTACTGAGCAATGGCGCCATATCATGGAGCAGTAAGAAGCAAACGTGTATAGCCTTGTCCACGATGGAAGTTGAGTTCGTGGCATTATCGGCAGCTAGACAAGAAGGAGTTTGGCTTAAGAAATTCTTGGATCATTTAGGTGTTATTGAGAAAGCTGCAAATCAATTATTGGTTAATTGTGATAGCCAAGCAGCTATAGCATACACCAAAGATCCAAAGTATCATGGCAAGACTAAACATATAGATACCAAGTATAACTATGTAAAATATATGGTTGCACGAAGGGATGTAAACTTGCAGTACATAGCTACGCATAGAATGGTAGCAGATCCTATGACAAAGCCAATACCTAGAGATGTGTTTTGTGGTCATGTAAAATCTCTAGGATTGCGTAGAGTCGATGTACTTGGATTGTAATTTCCCGAGTTGTTCACATTTATGAAATTTTGTTTTTCATTGATTAATGCCTATGAATCTTTGTATGATCTTTATGCATCTTAATGCTCAGTGCATTACTTTAAGTTAAGTGAAGTATGTCGGACAAATATAAGATTAGCCCACTCACACGGGTAATCACCTCTATTTACTGTGTGATAAATAGAGATGAGACTACTTTTAAGCTTATTATCTATGTGATAATCGAAAGCTCAAGCTTAAAACACGTATGTCGCCTTAACTGAGTGTTAAGATGAGGACATAATTCTTACGATGTCCAAAAGTAAAATACCCCACATATTTTACTTTATCTGTCTAAGATGCCAGATGTGAGTTCTGATGAATTTTGTGAATGAGTAGATACGTGAACTCAAGTTAGACATTAAGTATGTCTGAACTATCATCTGTACGGTATTGAAAGGTGTAGACATACGCTCCATGGGAAATGAGTTAATACCGTAATATGTATTTCATACTACGTATGCATGAGACGATCAATAAGAGTGGCAAAAAGTTTGATCTCAACTTTTATGACGTGTGAGACTCTTGAGGAAAAGAGTTCCTCAATTTTTTGTCCCCTCATAACTCTTACTTATTCTCAAGATTTCTATTTAGTGTTTGCTATCTTAGGATGTTGCCAATGGTCATGAGTTGATTCGATCTAATGGGACATTTAACTGAAATTGAGAGTTTGAAGGAAATAGGAAGATCGATTTTGGAGAATCACATTATAGTTTTTGTATTTACTGGTCGACCAATTATGACTGTCTTTATGATAATTATAATTGTAAATACAATATATATATATATATATATATATATATATATATATATATATCATGTTTAAAAGAGATCAAAAGAGATATAAATGTGATCGATCAATCTAGGGTACTGCATACTAGATCTACTCGGAGTGTGACGCCCATTATGAGCTGCTATATATTCCTAACAGATGTATAGCAACGAGCTCTCAAAGTATGCTGGTCGCACGGATTATTCACCGCATGAATGTTGAAGAGAGGTAAAGAGAATCCTGTTCGACCCACCTTGTGCGAGTGGGAGATGAAGGCTTTATTAGAATTGGGCTTAAGGCCCTGTCCGCCCAAGTTGGGCCCAGAAAGCCCGGCCCACGGGAATAGGGCCCGTGGAAAGAAGGGGGTATAAAAGGGAAGAGAGAGAGAGAGAGAGAACAGGTTGGTTGTAATCAGAATTCACGTCTTCTCTCTCCCGCGCGTATTCTCTCTCAAAAGGAAAAAGAAAGAACAGTAACGCATACGGCTTGTTCTTCTTCCCTTCAAGGCTTCATCGGATCGAATTGGACCGGATTTTCTTCCTCAATCGGCGTCGGTGTTTAATCTATGGCTAAAAGGTACACTCGAATCCGTGGTGTGCTTTGGGATCGGTGATACGTGTTTGTTTTCCCGGGCTTCGCTTTCGCATTGATTTGGGGGTTCGATTTAGTGTCAAATCCGGTTTTTGGGGATCCGTTATTCCCAACAATATGCAACATACTTAAATATGAAGAGTTAAGAGAAGAGAATGTTGCACACGGAATTTATAGTGGTTCAGCTTAAATCAAGCCTACGTCCACTCTCTCATGCTAACAGCCTTCTGGCTGAATTTCACTATGTGATCAACAAGAGATTACAACTTTGAGTGCAAAGTAGATCACACTATCTTACTAAGTCACTTTTTGGTATTTCTCTCACGATCACAAACGTCTAAGCTCACGAGAGATAAGTGTATAATCGAAGTTCGCTTAGACTTTGGAATTATAAATTCTACGCTTCGTCTCTTACTTGCTCATCGATCCTCATTCTCCTTAAATACCCATCAACTTCCAAACTAGCCGTTGGACAATATCTAGAGGATCGTCTTCCAATATATCCATTGGATAAATCTGTATCAAGAAGATTTAGTAACCGTTGAGTGACAGAAATAGAATCTCAAGTTGATTATGATCGCCCATACAAACAGAATCTTGATTTCCATAAGTAGAGTTTCTTCATATAGACAGTTCTTGTCTTTATGATCCAATCGTCAATCAAATATATCTTGATGTAAAATCCAAATCAGATCACTAATTGTTACATGTTTGGGGCTTGTATTACGTTATGTCAAGTTGTTTCATTCTGAATTTACGACGTTCTGAACTTGTGTCTTGTTCTAGGACATTGTCACGCTCTGGACTTGTGTCTCATTCTATTTGAAGTAGACTTTACAATCTGGACGTAAGTATGAACATATTCTACTTCCGAACATATTTAGCTTTAAGGTTTGGACACAATCTAAATAAGTTCAGCTTTAGCATAGAGTCTATCTTCTAGTTTTTCCAAGTATAGACTTCGATAATATCATTTTCATGTTCTATCATCTGCATAGTCTGTTACTCAACCATTAAACATGTTAGTAGTATTTGATTTATTTTGTCATCTTCACGACATCATAAGAGATTTCCTTAACAAGAAGGACTTCACTCTTGACCCCATCAATTTTCCAGTGGAAAAGATGAAAGAATTTTTCAGTAGCCTTCACAAGAACGGTAAAAAATATGTCCTCATACTTGATCCAAGTACACTAGTGCAGAAATGCTTGTCCTTGAAACTTTATCTTTTATTTTCTTTCTAAATTGCCATCATAATACTACTTTCCTTTTCTTTTGAATGGGTGATCTTTCCTGGGCATTAGCTTGAACGAGACATATGAGACCTACATCAGGGGGATGCAAGCCGACATCTTCATCAAATGTGAGAGAGTGTAGGTATTGTTTGGCCAGGGCCAGTGTACTTCCCTGACTTCCTTCACCCATCTAGTGAGATTTACTGGGGTGGTGAGATAAAGAAGTTTCATGATGTCCTTCCTTTTGATGGCCTATGGATCGAAATGAATGAGTTGTCCAACTTCATAACTTCTCCGCCTCTTCCTCAACTCTTGACAATCCTCCCTACAAAATAGACAATTTAGGAGTTCATCGACCAATCAACAACAATACTACTCCTACAACATCATATCATTTTGGCAATATTTCAGATTACAATGCTCATAACCTCTATGGACTTCTGGAGGCCAAAGCAACAAACGAGGCCTTAGTCAATGTTACTAGTAAAAGGCCATTCATTCTCTTGAGATCAACTTTTGGGGATAAGTACACTATCAGTGCCAAAACTTGTGTACGGCGCTAACTTTGGTGCCAAAAGTTTCTATCGGATCACTTAAGTACCAAATTGGAGGAAAAACGATCACTTTGGTGCCACCGGTGAGAGATTCCGGCCAGATTAATTACGTGGCTTTTATATTTAAAAAAAAAAATTGCGATGGCTTTGAAACAACGTCGTTTTCCATCCTTCTCAAGAAACGACGTCGTTTTGCCGTTATACGTGGACACCCTCACGAAAATGATGCCATTTAGCTCACATGGGGATTGAAATTAGGGTTTCCGCCGCTCGACCACCATCGTTCATCGCTTAGCCACCATTGCTCAGCCACCATTGTAGTTGCTCGACCAGGTGAGCAAGAAGAGACTGAGATTGTTGCTCAAGCAATAAGTGGTAGGAAAAATCGGAGGTGAGGGTGAAGGAGGAGGAAGAAGAAGATGGGTCGAAGGTGCCGCTGGTGGGCTATTGCTGCTGGTGCGTTGTTGGTGTCGCTGCTGGTGCGCTACCGGTGCTGCTGCTGGTGCCGTGCTAGTGCCGTTGCTAGTGTGGATCTTCAAGGAAGAAGAAAATGAAGACGAGCCTTCTCTCTCTCTCAATTTGGGGATTAGGGTTTTGATTTGGGGAAAGATGTCAAACGGCATCGTTTTGGTGTTTGGATGCTAACTCAACTCTCCGACGAGCCACGTCAGCTTCAAAATTAATAAAAAGTGCAACATTGGATTTCTGGTCAATTTCATTGGCGTTGGCACTGAAATGATCATTTTTCAGAATTTTTGGCACTTAAATGATCTGACAGAAACTTTTTGCACCAAAGTGAGCACCGTACACAACTTTTGGCACCGATAGTATACTTATCCCTCAACTTTTGTGAGCTCAGGTAGGCACACTACACACTGCACTAGGGACAATGCCGCCACATGGGATGACTTGGCTTACTCAATTCCTACAATTTTAAATTATGGGCTCTTTGGAATTCCAATTGTAGGAGCTGATATATGCGGTTTCATTCTAAACACAATCGAAGAGCTCTGCAATCGATGGGTTCAAGTAAAATATTTTGTGCCTAATCTTAATTTGTATTAACTGAAGGGTTACGTGACCGAGTAGCTTTTGAGCTTTTTCCGAATCTATATCCAGAGATAGAAATTGATGAATTTTCTTCTTTTTCTTTTTGCCGGGGGGGGGGGTGGATTTTACCTCCTTTTGAAGACAGAAAATAAACTACACAAATGTTCTTTATGGTGTGGGGAAGTTCGGGTATCTTTTGTGCTTATACTTCATGCTATGTTATATATGCCAAATATCTGCTAGTCGGAAGAATATAAAGTAGAGACTGAATAGAGGTGTAAATCATGTTTTTCTATCATACATATTTACGCATTTATTTGGAGCTTTTACTGATGCAGCTTGGGGCCTTTTATCCCTTTGCAAGAGACCCCTATTTTTCTCATTCCCTGAGGGTACGATGACTTACGATATCAACTCCCAGTTCTTAATTGGTAAGGGTCTGATGGTGACTCCTGTACTTAAATCAGGCACCCAAATTGTGGATGCTTATTTTCCAAGTGAGAATTGGTTTGATCTCTTCAATTACTCAAATTCAGTGAGTACAGCTTCAGGAATGAATATGATATTCGATGCACTGCCTGATCATCCTCATCTTCATGTAAGGGAAGGTAATATATTGGCCTTGCAAGGAGAGGCCATGACTACAAAAGCTGCTTAGAGAATGCCATTTGAGCTCTTAGTTTTGGTTGATGGGAATGAGAATAGCGCAGGACAATTGTTCTTGGACGACGGAGAGGAAGTTGAAATGGGAGGGGAAGGAAATAAGTGGACTTTGGTGAAGTTTGATTGTGAGAAAACAGGAAATGATGTTGTTGTTAAATCAGAAATTATTAATGGGGAATTTGCTCTTATTGAGAAGTGGGTAATTGATAAGGTGACAATTCTAGGATTCAGAGAAGGAACTAGAATGGCAAGACCGAGGGGGCATGAGTTATTTAATGATGTAGAAGCAACGTCCAAACAGAAAACAATGAAAACAGTGGAAAAATCGAGTAATGGTCAAGAGTTTGTGATTGTTGAAGTCTTGGGATTGTCACTTCCATTGGGAAAGACATTTAAGTTGGAAGTGAAATTGCGCCAGTCAGGTGTAGTAGAGGAAAACAGCATGTCTCCAATAAGTTAGTGTGTTTCTAGGAGGAAAAAGCACACTAGTATCAAGCCACTTCCTTTCCATCATTGGCTCTTTGTTTTCCCTATATTGTGCTGCTTCTGAACTGGTTAAGATCCATAGAAAAAAATTTCTCCTTATAATTTATGTTTGATGTGCAATGTCGTCCTTGAAATTTTAATTTGTTAGATATGGTTCATGACCTCAAAATTGGCCTTAGCTTTTCACACATTTCAACCACTTAGTCTCCTAATTGACTAAGGTTCATTGATTACTTGTTAATGATGATTGGCCACCATTTGCATTCACATAATGATGGTCAATATCAACTAACTTTTAGATTATGTTCTAATCATTTCACAATAGGCTACCCGTTGAGCATGCACCGGACCTATCCATTTATCTAGCAAACACATGCATAAGCATCAAATTAGGTATGCATTCAGGTCATTTGACCTTGATTTACAATCAATCACAAAAGGAAGTGAATCATGAGGGTCACTTATTCAGGTTTATCCTAAATTCAGATTAATTATGTCTTGACTCAGTTAACATACCAAACGAGGTCCTGTTGAAATGATTCGGGCATCGATAGAAAGCCGAGGGTGTGCAGTTCAAAGTACATGAAGACCACTTGACCCAATTCTGATCCAGAAAACCCGAAATTGAGGAAAATGACCCAGCAGTCCACATTTGACTCGGCTTTTATCCGTAAGAAAATTCAGGAATAATATCTGAAAATTTCGAAATCCCTCCAAATTTTATAGGTAGGTAGCTCTAAATGTCCTTTACAACATTCTTATTTTGAGCTTTCACAAAAAGACCACGGACTTGTGTTAATTTTCAAATTAAGCGCAGGGACTCATTTGCAAAACATTTTGAAAACAGAACTGTCTTATTTCGGGATTTTGCTCCAAAAGACATTCTAGAAATAAAATCAAAGTCAAAATTTTCCTACTTACTAAGTAAGACCCTAATGAACAACTTTTGGGTCTTAAGTTTTTGTAAAAGAAAAGACCTCAAATACCTCAAAATTGCAAAACTCGTTGTTTATCCTAGAAACAGTTTTTCCAAATCTGAGTGCGGAATTTAACTAGCACATTGATCAGATATTTGGCTGACCAAACGAGACGAATATAATATCAATGAAAAGCTCAACTTATGGGACATGTAGCATAATCGCATCACAATCGCCATCTTCATGTCACACTGTTTAGAGAAAGTATTCCAGTCTGGACACCCTTTTAGATACTTCACAACTTTTAAGGCAGCATCCATATGAGACCGCCGGATTGTGCATGAACGGCTAAGAGTCTAAATCTTGCATATGAGATGTCGGGTCTAGTCATAGTGAATATGAGCTTTCCGACAAGTCTTTGAAATCGATGGATCTCGAGTATGGGATCATCATTTTGAGATATGCCCTTATCATATTAGGTAGTCAACTTAGTGTTCTGTTCAATGGGAATAACCGGCTTGCATCCTAATAAACACGCTTCCGATATGATATCCAACACAAACTTTCGAGGGAAATTCCTTGATCGATCGAGCAATTTCAATTCCAAGGAAATATTTAGGTGCCCCTAAGTCTTTAATGTGGAAGGTGGCATGTAAATATTCCTTGAAATTATCTATAGCATTTATCATTTCCCATAACAAGAATATCATCAACATATATCATCAAATAAATAGATGACATACCTTGATTCGTGTGAATAAAGCATAGTCATATTTAGGATTTGGAAGCCTGCTTTTGCAAGAGCATTTGCAAATTTGGCGTACCATTGTTTGGATGCTTGCTTCAATCCATAAAGGGATTTACGGAGACGACATTCAAATTAAATATCCATATATATTTCCTCGCTAGGTCAAGAAGGCATTGTGCACGTCCATTTGATGTAGGATCCAACTCGTGACATTGGAGAGAATGTCTCGTGATAATCAAAACCTTCTCTTTGTGTGAATCCCTTAGCTACCAAGCGTGCCTTATATCGTTCAATGGAGCCATCAAGACCGATATTTTGTTTTGTAGACCCATTTGCAGCCAATCGCTTTACGATCAAACGGAAGTGGAACAAGATCCCACGTGTTATTATCAATTAGTGCCTGAAGTTCTGCCTTCATAGCTTGCTGCCACTTTGGATCAATGGATGCCTCAAGATAACTAGACGGTTCCCTCTCTTGTGATAACCGATTAACACAACATCTATGTTCCTGTGATAATCTATGGAAAGAAACATAGGAAGAGATTGGGTATTGAGTACTCCGAAGAATTGTGAGTAGCACAGATATAGTCCCTTACTCCGGGTTGGAGGTCGTGTGGCACGACCAGAACGTTGTGGATAATGAATTTCCACAGAAGGAGATGCCTCAGTGGGGGATGGCGAAAGAATATCCGTATCTTCCTCAAGAGCATGAGAGTTATCGAGTCTTGTTTCCAGAATATCTTTGGAGCCAGTAGGATGTGAAGTTGATGCTGTTGCTGAAATAAATGGAGGAATAGGGTGAACAATCCTCGACTCTGCTAGCGGTATGTAAGTGGGACCTTGAGGTAATTCTTCATCAGAGAAGAGGCCATGAGGTATGGTTTCTGTGGTTTCATCTAAAGATACTTTCTTAGAGAAGGAAAATATCTTCATGAAAAATGACGTCACAACTTACAAGAAATTCCTTTGTGGAGATGTCAAGGACACGATACCCTTTTTGTAAGTTGGGATATCCCATGAAAACGCATTTCCGTGCACGTGGACTTAGCTTGTCTCGAGGTCCCATTGTTGTAGCATAGCATAGACAAACCGAAGACTTTGAGATCTGTAGCTCGGAGCTTCTTCTTAAATAGCAATTCAAAAGGAGTTTTCCCTTTAAGTAGCTTCGGGCTCGTGCGACTTCCAATAGGTGCCGGTGCTTTCTTTCAACCACTCCATTTTGCTGTGGAGTATAAACACATGAACTTTCATGTTGTATGCCATGTGTTAAATAGCAAGGAACAATCATGGCTGAAGAATTCTCTTCTATTATCGGTACGTATCCGCTTGGTCTTTCCAAACTGATTTTGGGATAATGCTAGGAAAACCTTTAAGTGAGAATAAGTCGATTCTTAGATCTGCATCAAGAAAATCCAGGTCGCACGAGAATAATCATCTACTATAGTGACAAAATAACGAGACCCATCTGATTTATCATATGTTTTATCCACATGAATCAAGGAAAAATCTCACTAGTTAAGCTCTTTTGGATGGAAAAGTCGCATGAGATTGTTTGGCAAGGGGACATATGGGACATTGTGGACAAGGATAAGAGGCACTATGACCTAATCTCAAATGCATAATAAGATTTTTATCATTGCTAATCAAGTTACACAATGATGATTTATTCAGGGAATCGGGAAGAATTGAAATTACTTGTCCAAAAAGTCCTTCGGATTTGCAAAACAACATTTTCCAGTCGGTCCATTACTGCTGAAATTTTTCTCTCCTTTTCACCGGGTTTTGAAAACAGAACTGTCTTATTTCGATTTTGAGGACTGCGGCGAAAACGCTTTCTCCCCGTCCTGATGGATCCAAAAGACAAGTTGAGGTTAAAAAATTTGCACTGATCTACATTTCTTTGATGTTATCCCACATGAAATAAAATCAAAGTCTTTTGAAATTTTCCTACTTAATTCTCTGGTCTAAATTAGTTAAATTCCCTCCTGGCCAAGACCCCGTTGGAAACGGTAAAAACCCAAGGTGAACAAACCCGATTTAATCTGGGTCTTAAGTTTTTTGTAAAAGAAAATATCCGGGCGATGACCTAAAGTGGATAAGGAAATACCTCAAAATTGCAAAACTTGTCCATCGTTGAAGTTTAAGGAAGAATCCTAGAAACAGTTTTTCCAAATGGATTAGCCATGGTAAGTTAAGAAAATCTTCCTTGAGAGAAAATTAATGCCTGAACTAGCACATTGATCAGATATTTGGCTGACCAAACGAGACGAATATAATATTGTACAATTATCGGAAAAGCAATCTCATAAGATCTAAATCTAATCCTTAATTGGCTAATCAAATCATCATAAACTACCAAAAGCTGCATATTTCTACGAAGGAAAACTTTTCCAAATTATGAATGTAGAAAATCGGAAAAATCAGGGAACATGAAAATGGAATCACTTAACATAGGTCAATTTTTAGATTTTAGCCTCAGATTTCATGACCTATATGACATAGCAAACGATCTTCAATATGTACACATGAAACTCATTAGCTCAACCTATCAGGCTACATTTGGTTATCCGGATTTCTAATCGGGATAGGATTGGATATGATAGGATATGAAAGCTTGTGATTTTTTTATATCGTGTCAATTATTTAGTGAATCGCAGTATTAAAGTCAAATATATTCACATCATATCATATACATTTTTTTTTTATTTATATAAATGGCATATCATTACAAATGAACCTAAATGTTCATAAATGGAGATAGTGAAAATCTCTCGTAACACAATTCCTTAATTTATTTTTATTTTATTTTTCCTCTTTTTTATATTATTTATTTTTTCCTCTTTCATCATTCTTTAATAAAATTTTATCAAATAGTAAACTGTACTAACATACCTAAAATATATAATAAAAATATAAATATTTAATTTATAGATTGAATGTTTATTATAAGATATAATTAAAGTTCAATATATAAATTAAAATAAGATTAATTAAAAATAAATTTCTACTTTTTTTATTTTTAATTTCTTAAATTATAATTCAAATTTTATTTATATTGAAATACAATTTCAATTTTGTTAATTTAATAAGTTTGCTATTTGAGAAAAATAACTTTCTTATTATGGATATTAGAAATCATATCCACATTTATCACATCTCCAATGGGATAATTTTATCCTACCTATATCTCCATTATATTTGACTTTATCTTGTCTTGAGTGAGTACCAAACGAAGATAGGATAAATCATATCATATCCAAATTTTATCTCGACTGCCAAACGCAGCCTCAAATTAAACAGGTTGGGGTTTTTATCTCATTTCCCTTGAAGTCGCCGCCTCTTTACAATGCCGTCCTCCGAGAGAGAAAGGACCTTTTCTCTCTCTCTCTCTCTCTCCCCCCTTCTCTCTCCTTGTTCCCTGTTTTTAAAGCTCTTTGTCTTTCTTCTCTCCCAATTTGTTTTGGGTGTTTGTATGTGTAAATAAATTTCTGCAACTGATCTTGTACGAATGTAGGGACTATTTCCGCCATTTGTTTAATCAATTGCCATTGAGAGGATATTCATTATGTGGCTCTATAACTAGAGTGTCAAAACCGAATCGAAAACTCAAACAAAATTGATACTAATCCAAACCGAACCAAATTTTCATGCATTTTTGGTTGGTTCGGTTTTGATTTGAATAATAAAAATAACCATTTTTTATTTTAGTTTGGGTAATTTTGATTTGGTTAACTAAAGCAAACTGAAACTCACTATTCTATTTAATAGTATAATTCACACTCTTTCTCTCATTTTCCACTAAATCTCTTTCTAATATTTCCAAAGAGAAAACTGAAAACTGATTAGATCCTAACCGAGCCAAGTCTTCGATTCGAGTTACTTTTGGTTCGGGATGCAGTTTGGTTCAAATTTTATGCACGTGCAAATAGTTTGGTTCGGTTTTCCAAAATATTCAAATAGAATCGAACCATTGACACCCCCATCTATAACCTCTCTAAGACTAGGCCACTCTTCTCTCCCGATTTAGATTTAGGCCAAGTTTTGGGGTTCTACTCTCTTGAACTAGATCTGGATATAGACAAAAAGACTAGGCCATTTTTTTTTTTTTTTTTTTTTTTTTTGGGTGAAGGTAAGAAATATATTGACTTTAAACAAAAAGAGTTATATAAAGCTATACAACAAAAACTTGGTCCCAAAAACTTGCACTCACGCAGAAAACAAGTCTGAGTGAGTGAAAGAGGACCAAGGTAAAAGAAACCAAGCCAAGGGCAAGGGAAGGAAAAAGGCCAAACAACGGCACAGAACCAGCAAGCCTAAACCAACACAAACAGCAAAGGGAAAGCACTACCAACAAAAGAAACCAAGCACAACTCTAAGGTTGGTAAGGGGCCATCTCGAAAGCCAAGAGGAGGGCGAAATCCATCAGCTCACCAAAATGGAGGGGTTAAGCGACCAGCTTTGCAATAATCTCCTATTAGCCGCAATGGAAGGGATTTGATGGAAGGACAAGGCTTTGTCCTTTATAACCTATTCAAGGCGTCTTTTCATGGCCAAAAGGGAGGGAGGTCTACCTCGAAACAGTATATTGTTATGCTCCTTCCAAGTGATGTTGCATAAAGCAGCAAATGCAAAGCGAGCAAGAGAAGAGTGGAAGGAGGGTCTTGAGAGAGATTTGATTGCCCAAAGCAAGTTTTCCTTCCAAGATTTATTCCGCCAAGCATAATTAAATCTTGCGGCCCAAAAAGTGGCTAAGGCAGTAGGAATGGGGCATCCAAAAAACAAGTGATCAATTGAATCTGGGTGACAGGAGCATGAGGCATAGTTCCCATCCGGTAGTCTACCATAGGTAAGGAGTAGTACCTAAGTCGGTAGTCTATATTTGATTTGTGTTCTTTTAACATTTTGATGCCGATGTCTCTTCACGACAATGCTGATAAGGACGTTGAACCTAGACACACACCGCAAGTTGTTGCAAATGGAGTGGGAGATCTCGATAAATGCTCATCATTGAACCTGGTGATTAGTCGCCAAACATTTACAATAGTAGATCTATTCTTGAGGGATGAGAGTGTGCTTCCAATGTAGATTGTGCCTTGTTATTTGTTTTTTGGCTTTTACTTTATTCTACAATTATTTGAGATCTACTAGGCTTGCAAACCTCATATGTACTTCTTAAGTGTTATTCCAATATATGAATGACATCTTTCTTTCAAAAATCAAAATAAAAATAAAAAATCTTCAATTTTGAGATACGACCTATTAAATCAAAGCTTAGAAAGTCAGGATCATTTCTCTAGTTAGTCATTTTTCCATATTTTGAAGTCTACATGGTCAATTTAGTCAATTAAGCCCATTGACTCACTAAACTTCGAATTTCTAGAATACAATATCATGTAACAACCTATCATCAAACAATCACGTACCAATTTCTACACATGATTTGCAGAACATGCATCATTCTAAGTCTATATTCAACATCTCAGCAACATCATTAGCCATCATTAACTCAACATATGCAATTGGCCATAAACATCCATCCTCCATCATCATTAAAAACTAAGTTCAATAGAGACTAACCTTGTCATTTAACTTTGCAATGCTCGATTGAGCTGATTGGCCGTCGTATCTCCTCAATAAATTTCACAAATCAGCCAAAAATAGTCCCGCCACGCTATGAATCAATGAAGTAAAGAATGGTATGAGAAATAAACTCAATGAAATTAACTGAGCAATTAAATGAAATCAATTGATTAAAGAGTTTCCAATGGCCGAATCGATGAACTTCGGCTACCTAGACTTCAAGGAAAAGATGAAGATGAGTGTCGCAAGTTGAGGGAGGCCAATGCACGCTAGTGCAAACTAGCCAAAACCGAATACAATTGATTTAACACTATCCAACTCCAATATAATCTTTGACAAAACCACAATCATTTAGTTTAATTTGACCAAATTAGTGAGCATACAGTTTCAAATTCAAATACGAAATTCCCTAATTGACCCAATTACGCTTGACCTATTCTAGACTAGCATTCAATTTGATCAATGGAGGTTCAATTTACAATCTTCTACATTATTCAAACTAGTAAGTACTCCACTTGCTCCCCATTTTAGATTATTGGCTAATTTATGTCCACAAATAAATGAGGATATAAAATATGTCACATATTCCATACTCTATGTAGTTTGTAGTTTTATATATGATATGATTTGTCCTCGAATTGACATTTCACATGTTATCAATGAGGTAATTAGATATTAAACATACATAGGCAAAATTTATTGGCAAGCTATGAAGTGGATTTTGACGTAGTTGAAGGGTAATTTTGATTTTAGTTTAGATTTTGAGAAAACTAGTGACACTCTTACAAGATATGTTGATTTTGATTATACTAGTGGCATTGACAAGAGATCTTTGATTGGGTACATCTTTACTATCGGAGGTTGTGTGGTCCGTTGGAAATTTACTCTTATAGCATATGATTGCTTTGTCTACTACAGAGGCAAAGTATATGGCTATTATAGAGGCCGTTAAAGATGATATATGGTTAATAGGCTTATTTGGAGGGCACGATGTGGATCATGGCGTGACTATTTCCATAGTGATGGTCAGACATCTTGCTAAAGATCAATGGCATCATGAGAGGACATAGCACATTAATGTGTGGTATCACTTTATCCAAGACATTCTTATTGACGGCTATATCAAGGTATTGAAGATTGGTACAAAAAACAATCCACTTGATATGTTGACAAAGCCTTTGCCTATTGCCAAATTCAATTATTATTTGGATTTTTTTAATGTTTGTTGTACCTAAGTTTTACTCTAGAGAAAGGAGAAGATCATTCATTGCTTATGTAGAATTTAAGCCAAGGTGGAAATTTATTGAATATGTCTTGAATTATCTATAGGCTTGAGCCAATGTTAGGGCTTGAGAGCAATGCAAATATTTTTTTCTTCGAATTATTAGATTAAGAAATTGAGACAAAAAAGTCTTAGGTTTTTGAGCCATTGTTTGTAATTCTTGAAATTTTATAATGGATTTTGCTTTTCCACTTTCCATAGTTTTTCCTGGAAGGATTTCCATGTAAATTTGCTTGTTCTTTTCTTCTTCTTAGCTTTAATTGTAATTTTCGTATCAGTCGATACAAATTCTAAATGAGATACAAAAAAAAAAAAAAAAAAAAAAAAAAAAACCTAGTAAGAAAACTAAACTAACCATATCATGAAGTGTGAGAGGCACCTTAATGCGTCATGAATCAGTAAACTCTGCATGAGGGAGCAATGTCATAGAAAATTGACATTTATTTATTCTTTTTTTTTTCTAAATTTAGGTGAAAAATAAAGTCTTAAACTTATGGAAAAAATGCCTAATTGAGTATAAATCTCGCGCGTTAAAAATCACAAGACTTTCTTAATTATACATCTATTGACAAAAGATTAAGGAAAATTTTAAATAAGAGCTTGAAGTGAACCTTGTTTCAAATAATAGTTCAAAGTGCACTTATTTTTTCAAATAAAGATATGAAGTGGATCATGTTTCAAATAAAAGCCTGTAATAGCTATGTTAATTTCAAGGGTTAATACCCTGAAAAACCCCAAACTGGTACACTTGTGACAAATTTACCCCAAACTATTTTTTTGACCACCAAAAACCCCAAACTGGTATACATTTGACAAATTTACCCCAAACCGGTACACTTGTGATAAATTTACCCTATGTCAGTTTTCGTTAAATTTTATTCTCAAATTATTAAGTTAAATAACATGTGACAGTTAACCGTATACCAATTTAGGATTTTACGCTCCGTTTGTCACAGTTTACAATTTTTATGATTTTTTTGTGGTATTAATCCAATTTAGCATATGGTATATTTGTCACAAATTTACCAGTTTAGGGTTTTTTTTGCAGTCAAATAAATTAGTTTGGGGTAAATTTATCATAAATGTACTAGTTTAGGGTTTTTTTATAGTCGTTCGGGGTAAATTTGTCACAAGTTTACCGCCTTGGGATTTTTCATGGTCAAAAAAATAGTTTGGGGTAAATTTGTCACAAGTGTACTGGTTTGGGGGTTTTTCTGGGTATTAACCCTAATTTCAATGAAGAGCCTTCTTTTCATTCTTTACCTTTTTTTTTTTTTTTTTTAATTTTCTTCTTTTTCCCTTTTTCTAATTGTTTTCTTTCTTCTTCATTGGTGATCGATCTCAAGCGATGGCTAACTACCGGTGATGCTTGGAGAAGGCTAGGCAAGGGATAGCCTTGCTATCGCTCGCAACATGTGAGGGTTGTAGCCCTTGCTTAGTGGCTGGTGAGAGTCATTAGGCCCTCGTCGAAAAGAAAAAAAGAATTAAAATTAACATTGTCTTTAGAGGAAAAATGCCCTTGATCGGCCAAAACATTTAGCTATAGTCAAGCCTTTATTTAAAAACAATCATGACCGCTCCGGGCTCTCATTTGACATAAGATCTACTTCAAACTCTTTGTGAGAAAGAGATGGCACTTTAGATCCTCATTTATAATTTTCCCAAAGATTAAAACTTCATTTATTTCATGGAAAACGAATGGTTGGGAAAATATATTTCAAAAAATAATTTCTTATATTGCTTGAAATAACGTCAATGAAAAATGTTTTTATTATTGATAAAAATTATATCTAAGTATTTTCGTAAACAATAAAAATACATATCATTGATTCATTTTTGTAGTTGGTACAAGCAGTCAGTTTTAGGAAAAATATTTTTCAAATCATTCATCCTCCACCAAAGATCCAGAACAAGTGACATCAAGTTGGTTGACAAAAAAAAAAAATAATAAACAATGTTATTAAAGGGGTCCTTAAAGATTAAATGCGGAAAAATGGAGCCTAGCATAAGAATGCAAGACCATGCAATAAAAATATTCATGATTAGGTGTCAAATTGTCATTGTCAACAGATTTGATCTTTAATTTTCATGAAATGCACGAGAGTTTTTTGGGAAAAAATTTAGGTGTAAACATAGACCAGTCGCCTCATTGATCGTGTGTCTAATCATAGGGCTAGCAAAGGATCATCTCTTCACATTCCTACACAACCCAACTTGAGATAAAAAGGTCACTAGTGGCGTGAGTAACCACATTTTTCATCAAATTATTGTGATCGATAATGAATCACTTTACATAAATTTCATATAGGACTCATCATGTAAATCTTAAGACAAAAGAGCATTAAGCTTCCACATGATTTCTCCTTAAGTCATTCTTTAACTAAATCTTGATTGAAAAAAGTGCAATTACTTTGTACTTTTAGCGAAGACTTTCCTGTAATCAAGATCACAAGAAATTTCATAATTTATAATCCGTAATGTATAATCATGCATGCATCATGTTTGACATTACATAACTCGAAATATTAAGCCTTGCTCGACCGGTACACCGTACACGAGCGCGGGCAAGAGTTTCCCTCCGACGAGCACGTGAGAAGCGCGTGAGCCGGCCCCGCCAAATTGGAATTCCCCCAATCTCGCGGGCCCCGCAATCCACCCCCGTAAAGAAAGTTATCCTGATGTGGACGGAAATGGCAGACAAACCGTGCGAAGTCCACCGCGGGCGGCAGATGAAAATCGAAGCTCCTCCCACTCTCTCTCTCTCTCTCTCTAGCTGAAAACATGCGGAGTAGCAGAGACCATCATCGCTGTCTTCTTCTACCTCTCTTTGCGTTGTTGATCTTCTTGTACCTGCTGTCGTCTACGTCGGACGTCCGCGCGTCGGTCGGTGAAGGCGAGGGGACGCCCGGCGTCGTCGGGTATGGATACACGGTCAGGTCTGTGGCCGTCGACGCGTCGGGAACGGCGTTGACCGCCGAGCTCCGCCTCATCAAGGCGACCACCGTCTACGGGCCTGACGTCGAGAGCCTCCGCCTTGTTGCCAGGTCTTATTTTAGCAATGTTTTAAGTATTTTTGCTAGATTCATTTTTACAATCGACATATATGCGCGAAAAAAAAAAAAAATTGTTAGTTATATATATATATATCACTTTGAAATCATTCTATTGTTACACAATAAAAATTCATAATATAAATATACGTAAAAGAAGGAAAAAAATATTTCGATTTTTCAAATTATCCTAAGAAGGTTGTTGCTGGAAAGAAAATAATCAAACTTCGATATTGAAACACCTGCAAGATTAAATTAAAATGTTAGTTTATATATATATATATATATATATATACATATATATTATATTTGCAAGATAAATAATAAAGTATATTTTAATGGGTAATTTTTGCTGACGTCATCACGGTTCTCCTTCCAGCTTCGAAGCGAGCGGTCGTCTTCGGGTCCGAATCACAGACGCCGACCGCCGCCGATTGGAAGTCCCCGACGACCTCATCCCTCGTCAACCTCCGTCCCCTCCCCGCCGAACCCCGACTCCACCGCCGTCGCCGCCGCCGTCCCCCTCCGGCTCCCACCGCCGCCTCTCCGCCGCTTCCTCCGACCTCGTCTTCGACCTCCGCAACACCACCCCCTTCTCCTTCGCCGTCTCCCGCCGCTCCTCTGGCGACGTCCTCTTCGACACCTCCACCTCCGACCCCTCCGCCTTCCTCGTCTTCAAGGGTCAGTACCTCCAGCTCTCCTCCTCCCTCCCTCCCGGCCGCTCCTCCCTGTACGGGATCGGAGAGCACACGAAGCCGTCGCTCCGGCTCCTGCCCAACCAAACCCTTACTCTCTGGAACGCTGACATCCGTAGTGCGTACCTCGATGTCAACCTGTACGGGTCGCATCCGTTTTACATGGACGTCAGGTCGTCCGTTGGCAGCGGCGGGGGCGGCGGTGGAGGAGTTGGGGCGGGCACGAGCCATGGCGTTCTGTTGCTGAACAGCAATGGCATGGACGTGGTGTACACTGGCGATAGGATCACTTACAAGGTGATCGGTGGGGTGTTGGATTTGTATTTCTTCCCCGGGCCATCACCGGAGGCGGTCATGGAGCAGTACACCGAGCTCATTGGCCGGCCGACCCCGATGCCATACTGGTCCTTCGGTATCTGGTTTTGATGAGTTTCTTTCAATTGTTGCTGCTTACATTTTGATGAATTTGATTCCACTATTGCTCATTGACTTCTGTAGCTTATTTTGGTAGTATCTACCATAATGAAGATGGAATTGAAGAGTTTATTGCCATTGACTTGCTTTATAAGTTTTTTTTTTTTTTTTTTCTCACGGAGATGACACTAGTCAGACTTTGCATGTTATGCTCAATAGGGAACAAATCTGAAGGTGTGTTATTATCCATTGAAAACCACTGTTTCCCGACCCCCAGCTGATCCTACCACAGTGCTCACTGATGTTCAAGAAATGTGGTCGCTTTACTTGTATATATTGCTAGGCGTAGATCAGTTGTAAAGTTTGATTCACGGTAGATGGCTTCTTCTGCATGTGTTACTTGACTAGTTTGAAATGTCAGTTCTATTGATGAAGTATCATTAATTTACTTTCAAGGATTTCATCAATGCCGGTGGGGCTACAAGAATGTCTCAGACTTAGAGGGCGTGGTAGCTGGTTATGCAAAAGCTAATATTCCACTGGAAGTTATGTGGACCGACATTGATTATATGGATGCAAACAAGGACTTCACTCTTGACCCTATCAATTTTCCGGTGGAAAAGATGAAAGAATTTGTCAGCAGCCTTCACGAGAACGGTCAAAAGTATGTCCTGATACTTGATCCAGGTATGCTGGTGCCGAAATGCTTGTGGTCGAAACTTGGTCTTTTTATTTTTGCAAATTGCCATCTTAATAATACTTTCCTTTTCTCTTGAATGGGTGATCTTTAACAGGCATTAGTGTGAACAAGACATATGGGACCTACATCAGGGGGATGCAAGCCGACATCTTCATCAAGCGTGAGGGAGTGCCATATTTAGGTCGTGTTTGGCCAGGGCCAGTGTACTTCCCTGACTTCCTTCACCCATCTAGTGAGAGTTATTGGGGTGGGGAGATAAAGAGGTTTCACAATGTTCTTCCAGTTGATGGCCTATGGATCGACATGAACGAGTTGTCCAACTTCAATGATCCTCCGCCTCTTCCTTCCACTCTTGACAATCCTCCCTACAAAATGAACAATGCAGGAGTTCATCGCCCTATCAACAACAAAACTATCCCTGCAACGTCACTTCATTTTGGAAATATTTCAGAATACAATGTTCATAACCTCTATGGACTCTTGGAAGCCAGAGCAACAAACAAGGCCTTAGTCAATGTTACTGGTAAAAGGCCATTCATTCTCTCGAGATCGACTTTTCTAAGCTCTGGCAAACACACTGCACACTGGACCGGAGACAATGCCGCCACATGGGATGACTTGGCTTACTCAGTTCCTGCAATTTTAAATTTTGGGCTCTTCGGAATTCCAATGGTAGGAGCTGATATATGCGGTTTCTTCTGGGACACAACCGAAGAGCTCTGCAACAGATGGATTCAGGTAAACATCTTCCATGCCTTTTCTTAATTTATATTGACTGAGCTGCTCTGCAACCGAGTAGCTTTAAGCCTTTCTTGATATGTATTTAGACATAGGAGTTGATCAATTTTCTTTTCCTTTTTTCTTAGGGGGGCAGGGAATTTTACTTCCTTTTAAAGAAAGAAATAAACTACATAAATTTTCTTTAGGGTGAGGGGAAGTTCGGTTATCTTTTTGCTAGTAATTCATGTTATGTTGAATATGTCAAGTGGCAAATGAATAGAGGCGTAAATCATGTTTTTTTGTCGTACACCTTTAAGCACTTATTTTAGAGCTTTTATTGATGCAGCTAGGGGCCTTTTATCCCTTTGCAAGAGATCACTCTGACATTAACTCTATTCATCAAGAGCTCTATCTCTGGGATTCTGTCGCTGCATCCGCGAGGAAGGTGCTCGGGCTTCGTTATCGCTTGCTCCCATACTTGTATACCTTGATGTATGAGGCATATCAAAAGGGGATACCCATTGCCCGGCCCCTGTTTTTCTCATTCCCTGAGGATAAGGTGACTTACCTTATCAATTCCCAGTTCTTAATTGGTAAGGGTGTGATGGTGACTCCTGTACTACAATCTGGTGCCAATACAGTGGATGCTTATATCCCGAGTGGAAACTGGTTCGATCTCTTCAATTACTCAAATTCAGTGAGTACTGCTTCAGGAATGAATGTGATGCTTAATGCACCACCTGATCATCCTCATGTGCATGTAAGGGAAGCTAATATATTGGCCATGCAAGGAGAGGCCATGACTACAGAAGTAGCTCGGAGAACGCCATTCGAGCTGTTGGTTGCTGTTGATAAGAATGGGAATAGCTCAGGACAAGTGTTCTTGGACGATGGAGAGGATGTTGAAATGGGAGGGGAAGGAAATAAGTGGACTTTGGTGAAGTTTTATTGTGAGAAAACAGGGAATGGTGTTGTTGTCAGATCAGAAGTTGTTAATGGGGAATTTGCTCTCATTGAGAAGTGGGTAATTGATAAGGTGACCATTCTAGGATTGAGAAAAGGCACTAGGATGACGAAACTGAGAGGGCATGAGTTATACAATGACGTAATAGCAAAGTCCAGGCAAAGAACAGTGACAATAGCAGGAAAATCGAGTGGTGGTGGAGAGTTTGTGATTGCTGAAGTCTCAGGATTGTCACTTCTTTTAGGAAAGACATTCAAGTTGGAAGTGAAAGTGCCCCAATCCTAGGACCAAACATTATTAAAAGAAACCGGTCATGGTGTAATGAAGAACGAAAGCATGTCTTCAATAAGTCAGTATTTCTAAAAAGATAAAGCCCCCCAGTATCTAGCGACTACTTGCCATCACTGGCTCTTTCTTTTCCCCATTTTGATGGGAGTGTGCGGATTGTGAACTGCTTAAGATCCCTAGATAAAATTTCCTAATTTTTTTTCTTAGTAAAGAATATTTTGAAAAAAAAAATTGCGTATTCTTAGAAAAGCATGTAAAGAGACTCTAAAATCATGACAAATTGTTCAATTAGTCCCAAACTTACTATGCGGATTGTGATGAGATGATTGGTTTCTAATTATCAAAATAAAATAGGGTCACAAATATATATGCTCATATGTGCATAACCTACTCATAACTAAGTTACTATTTTACCCTTATTACTTACAATATTTCTCAACACTCCCCCTCAAGTTGGGATATAGATATCAAATAATCCCAACTTGTTACAAAAGATGCTCACTCTATTCCCCCATAGAGATTTCGTAAAAATGTCTGCAAGTTGATCCTCCGACTTTGTGTGTTGAAGAATAACCTCACCTTTCTGAACTTTTTCTCACACAAAATGACAATCAACCTCAATGTGCTTAGTTCTCTCATGGAAGACTAGATTAGATGCAATATGAATAGCGAATTGATTATCACAATACAACACTGATGGATTTGATGGTGACATTCCAATCTCTAATAGTAACATTCTTAACTATAGTAATTCACTTGTCACATGTGCCATAGCACAATATTCAGCTTTAGCGCTTGATTGGGAAACTACATGTTGTTTCTTGCTTTTCCATGCAACTAAATTACCCTCAAGAAACACACAATAGCATGAAGTAAATCTCCGATCCACAGGACATCCAACCCAATCGGCATCAAAAAAGCCTGCAATGTTTAGATAGTCATAATTCTTAAACTATAGTCCTTTACCTGGCGCTCCCTTCAAATATTTGACTATTCGAAGTACAGCATCCCAATGAGCGGTATGAGGAGAACTCATGAACTGACTTACTGCACTAACCGCAAAGGATATATCAGGTCTTATGATAGTAAGATAGTTTGACTTACCAATTAATCTTCGATACTTTGCTAGATCATGTAGTAATTCTCCATGTTCTACATCAAGTTTCATATTAGGATCCATAGGGGTATCGACTCGCTTTACTTCAAGAAATCCAACCTTGCCAAGGATGTCCAGTACATACTTTTGTTGTGATAAATTGATACCGGCATGTGAATATGATACTTCAATACCAAGAAAGTATCAAAGACATCCCAGATCTTTAGTATTGAATTCTTTATGCATAAATTGCTTTTTGAATACCTCCTAAATCACTACTAGTAATGATGATATCATTCACATATACAACTAGAAGGATACAACCAGTTGACGACATAGAGCTAAAAACTAAATGATCTACTTGACACTACTTTAATCCAAATTTGATAACCACATCACTAAATCTACCAAACCAAGCACAAGGAGATTGTTTAAGTCCATACAAAACTTTGTGCAAACGACATACCACATTCTCTCCCTAAGCAATAAACCCAGGTGGTTGCTCCATGTAGACCTCCTCAGCCAAATCACCATGTAAAAAGGCATTTTTCACATCCAATTGATGAAGGATCCAGCCAAATTGCACAGCCAATGAAATAAAGACACCGACAGAGGGAATTTTGGCCATGGGAGAGAAGGTGTCGTTATAGTTGACACCATAAGTTTGAGTATACCTCTTCGCAACTAACTGTGCCTTCAATCGATCAAGAGTACCATCCAAGTGAACTTTAATGGTGAAAACCCAACAACAACCAATCAGTTGCTTATTGGTAAGTAAGGAAGTAAGCTGCCAAGTTTTGTTAAGAATTAGTGCCTGCATTTCATCTTCCATGGCACGACACCAACCCAGATGAGCAAGAGCTTCAGCAACACTGCTAGGCACAGAGATAGAAGACAACGATGAGACAAAGGCAGAGAAGGTAGGAGATAAACGATCATAGGACAAAAAATTTGAAATAGGATGACGCATACTAACACAATCAGAAAGACCAAAATACCAATCAATAGGACGACCAACACAAGAACATGTACCTTTTTGAAAAGCAATGGGTGGATCAAGATCAGAGGCTGGCACTGCAACTGATGGGGGAACAGATGAATCAAGTGCTGATGAAGACTATACTGTCATAGTTGGAACTGTACTTCGTTGATGATAGGTGCAGTCAGCAAGCTAAAATTTTCTGGAGGTAGTTGGAGAGAAGAAAGGCGGTAGAAGCATTGGTAGGACACAATCATCACCATCACCATGTGTCTGTGGAACATTTTGAGAAGAAAAATATGACTCATCTTCAAAGAACATCACATCTATAGACACGAACATACGACGACAAGTAGGACTGTAACATTTGTATCTCTTTTGAGTTCGAGAGTATCCCACAAAGACACATTTTTCAGCACAAGGATCCAATTTATCAAGACCTGGAGTAAGACTATGTTCAAAACAAACACACCCAAAGACCCGAAGTGGTAAGGAAAAGAGAGGACAATTTGGATATAAAATTGAGAATGGTGTTTTCCCTTGAAAACAAAAGTTGGAAGCCTATTAATTAAATAACACGCCATAAGAACAGCATGGCCCCAAAAATGCTTAGGTAGATGCATATGAAACATGAGGCAACACGCAACATCAAGAAGATGGCAATTTTTATGTTCAGCTACGCCATTTTGTTGTGAAGTGTATGTGCAGGACGTATGATGACTAATACCATGAGATTCCAAAAATGGCTGGAAACCAGAAATTGTAGCAAGGTATTCTCTAGCATTATCTGACCGTAAATGTTTGACAAAGATATTATATTGATTCAACACTTTGAAATAGAAAAATTGAAAGCAACGAAAAATCTCTGTATGATCTTTTGTTAAGAATAACCAAGTCATTCAGGAAAAATCATCCACAAATGTAACAAAATATCTAAATCTAGGGACATCAGACACACGACATGGACCCCATACATCTGAGTGAACCAACTTAAATGGACTAGACACACGATTCTGAATGCAGGAAGGAAAAGAAGCTCTATGATGTTTACCAAACTGACAAGCTTCACACTGAAAGGAACTCACGGACTTAGACTTAGGAAATAGGCGTCGAAGTAGGTTTGGTGGTGGATGACCAACACGACAATGCATCCGATATACATTGGTGGATGTCTGTTTCACAACCGTAGTAGCTAACACCTTCTTATCAAGATAGTACAGGCCATTTGATTCATGTCCCCCACCAATCATCTGTCCAATCCTTAGATCCTGAAAAACACAACGAGAAGAGGAAAAGGTCATAGAACAATTTAGTTCTTTGGTCGACGAGCTAACAGAAATCAAATCATAAGGAGATTTTGATAGGTGAAGGACAGATGACAAAGAAAGAGAGGGACTCATATGAGCAACTCCCATACTAGTAACCTGAAACTATGAACCATTTGCTAATGTAACTGAATTTGATAATGAAGGAGATGTAGAGTGAAAAGAAGACAGTCGGTTAGAGTTACCAGTCATGTGATTGGTAGCTCCAGAGTCTATAACTCAATAATCAGACGGTGCAAACAACAAACATGATAAACTACCTTTAGAGGTTTGTGCCAGAGTTATAGTAGGAGCTGAAGATCTTATCACTTGTTGGGAGCGAACTAATGTATCATACTAAGCACATGTTAATGTAACTAAATCCCCTATCTTCAAAACTTGAGTTGAACTTGGTAGAGCCATTGAGGGAGGACCAAGAGAATCCTCAATCTCTGCATATGCAACAAGAGGTGGTTTGAGCTCTAGGTAAAGTGTATAGCAATATGCTTCTATATGTCCAACTCTTTGACAATGATGACAATAGCAGGAACCACGACTATTCCAAGAATTAATGGTACCACGAGTCCCAATTCCCCCTTCACGGCCTCCACGACTTCCATCATGAACAACACCGCGTCCATGACCTCGACCTCCACGTCCACTAGAACCATGGGAAAGAATAGCACTAATCTCCACCGCTGCGTGGAAGAACTCTTCTCAAGAATTGTAGAAAGAGAGCTTGGGAGAAGATTTCATCTTCTTTGGGAAGAGAACTCTGAGATGTAATGTGCTGACGAAGAGTTGAATACTCAGGCCCCAATGACTTGAGATATAATATTACTCTCAAATCCTCTTGGCATTTAGCCAAAACATCTTGATCATTCGAAGATAGAAGATAAGTATCCAATCGTTGGTAGAGAGTGGTGAACCAAGCATAATGATCAGACAAAGATTGATCTCCACGTTGAATATCAAATAACTTTTTCTACGTGTCACATACTCACATCATATTATTTTGCCCCAAATAGAGTAATGCGCACTTATCCCAAACTGCTTTAGCAGAGTCACATTGAATAAAGTGAGGACTGACCTTAGGGACCATGCTATTCCACAACAGGGTCCAAATCATCACATCTCCTGCAATCCAATCGACAGCTTTACTCTTGTCAGACGATATTGTAGACGTGAGATAGCCCAGTTGTCTGGTGGCAATAAAATAGACCTTGGCCGCTTTAGACCAGGATGGATAATTAGTTCCATCTAACTTGACAGATGTTAATTGAAAATGACCAAAAGGAGATCCGGAAGTTGATCCATTGGTTGCCATTAGTGAATAAAGAATGATTGAGCCCAAGAAATAAACTTCATAGTTGCCAATAGTTAATTCCAATAATTCAATCAAATACACAATAATTATGAACAAAAAGGCCTCAATCGAATCACCATATGAATCACCAAAGCACCAGTATACTTATTCTCAATATCTCCATTGATTCAATGCAACATCACTTTCAAGTGCGAAACAACAACTCTATCCTCCGTAATAACCACTTCTAAAATTTTGTGCAGTACAAATAATAAAGTAGGTTACCGTCCACCACCAGAAAGTATCCCATCATTCGCCATTTCTAGAAGCCTTTCCAGCACCCCACAGCCAGCACCAAAGTCAGCAACTCGTGTCAATCCAGTAAGAGCACCACTGGCCTCGTTACAATGCAAGACACCAAAATCAGCAACTCGTGTCAATCCCAGCAGCCACACCAAAGTCATCAGACAAGCGTCCCAATGCAAGAGCAAATAAAAAAAGAGTTCACGAGCAAATTGGAACGCAATCCAAAGGAGCAGCTAACGATATTACATTCAACCTGCGATATCACACCCGGGTCAGAGGAAAGAACGAATTCAAACACGATCGGTTCTAATGCCTTAGCCGACGTGTTTGCCTCTGTCACGACTCGTGGGCTGATAAACTGCTCTTTCATAATCCATAGTAAAAAAACCACCAAGAAAAGAGATGTGGCTAAACCGAACCGGCAAATTTGCCGATACACTACTGATTAAATGCCAAAGGGTCCTCAACTGCATGCAGGATTTGAACGATGACAACTAGGGTCACCGATCAACGTCGTGGGTCGCTGCACACGGGATTCGAACGATGACAACTGGGGTCACCGATCAACGTCGTGGGTCGCTGCACATAGGATTTGAACGATGACAGCTGGGGTCGCCGATCAATGTCATGGGTTGCCAGCTGGAGACGCGGCCTTTTCTGATGACGGATTAGTGTCGCCGACCGGAGGCACGGCCTTTTCCGATGACAAAACAGTGGTCTCCGGTAATCTGGCTACTAGGGTTTTTATTTTTTAAAATGTGGCTCTAATAGCATGTGAAGAGATAATTGGTTTCTAATTATCAAAATAAAATAGGGTTACAAATATATATGCTCATATGTACATAACCCTACTCATAACTAAGTTACTATTTTACCCTTATTACTCACAATATTTCTCAACACGGATGTTAATTTTATTGTAACATTTTCAATTTTTTTCAATTTAATCTTAAAATCATTGCATGAAATTCTAGCATGGTCCATCAGGAGAATGATCAAAAAAGACCTAAATCAATAGCAAGTGTATCGATTCTATCAAGAATTTTCTATTTTTGCCAATTCAATCTTAATTTTTATTTTTTATTTTTTACAATTGTGCTAATTTAATCCATATGATATATTTTGACTAGTTGACGTCGGTGTGGACACCCCGCAAGCTGAATGACATTAATATGGATAATTTTAATAATACTTAAAAAAATTAATTTCTTTCCATTTCTTTTCCCTTTCTTTTTTCTTTTCTCCCTTATTTACTTTTTTCTCCACGTTGGCTAGTGAGCCTCTGATGAGGGTTGGGAAGCCCTAGCCAACTACCGACAGAGTCGCCGCTCTCACGCGGATTTGGGCAAAATCGCCTTGCCTACAGCCCCTAGGCCTCACCTAAATCTAGGCAAGGTCAAAGAGGGCCACAACCCGCCAGCACTATGTGGAAAAATAGAAAAAAAGAAGGAAGAAAGAGATAAAGATAAAGTAAAGTTAAAGATTATAAAATTAATTAAAAATCGAAAAAAAAATTATTATTACAAATTGTCCACGTTAGTGTTGGTTATCTAAAATTTGCACGATGGACAGAAGTAGCATACTTGCAAAAATTTAGGATTGAATTACAAATTACAATAGGCTTAGGACTTCTTTTTTTTTTTTTTAATCTTCCCTAGTCCATTTGTCCAACTTTCGCCAACATGGTAGTGGGGCTGCCGATGACTAGACCATCACGCTGGTAACTTCTTCCGAAAATTAATCAAAGGATTATAGTGGAGTTTCATGCAAAGGTTTAAGACTAAATTGATAAAATTAAAAAATTTATAAATGAATTGGTACCTGTAAAACAAGTTTAGGATCAATTGAGTAATTTTCTTTCCATATAAGACTTAAATGGCGTTGTTTATCTTTAATACATAATATCTGTTTGTACAAATCTTTGGAATTAATGTGAACTACCTCACTAAAAATAATCGAAATAACTTTTCTAAGCCATCTAATTTTCTCAGATCAGAACCAACATTCGATACGAAGTTTCCCCACAACAGAAACGAGTCCTAATAATTAATGTCATGCTGCCTTGTGCATATTACTAAAATAGGACGAATTCCCATGAATTATCTAAAACATTTTGCCGGTTACATTAGTGAGTCAAAGCTATAGTCAGAAAAATTTACAGTTATCCACGTTTTTACTAAAAGTAATCCTTATGTCTATATGAATCTGAATTGAAACTGTCTATGCGATTGGTGCTAGGGAGTGTGCAAGAGAGTAGGTGCAAGCTATGGATACGACATGGCTAGATAAGCAAGGGCTGCATTTGGTAGTCCAGATTTGAGTCTGAATAGAATTATCTTGTCCCCTGCATGGTGATGACCTCTAGACTGAATAAACTCATATATACTTGGAGGTACGAGGACAATCTAAGAGAGAAGATATTCAGAGGATTTTCAAAGATTTTCAATTCAGGTTACTCCAAACATATAATGAGATTTTTTACGATGCTTAGAATATTCGAAAGATTTCTAATACCTTTTTATCCTATCATAAACAAATCTGGATGACCAAATGTAATTTACATTAGTCACAAAGTGAAGCATAAGGATGACTGGAGTGAGCAAGCATGGAGTGGGCCAACTCAAGAGAGAGCAAACTAGTGCATAGTTGTGAGTGAAGTTACATTGGTAGTAGCATCTCAATAGTAGGAAACAGCCGACATGACAAGACAAGGCGTGGATAGATAAGGCAATTTAGTAGACAGAGTAAGGTAGCAGATCTCAAGCTAGAAGGAATCAAGTATGGAGGTTTTGATGTGAAAGCGCATTTCTCTCTATAATAAGGGTGCATTCCGAGGTGCGAAGTGGGAGAGAAGGGATAGAACACAAGATAGGTTCTAAGGTTCTAAGGAAGATATGTATGTATGTATGTATGTACATATGTATGTAGTGATTTTCTTTTCTCTATGAAGTTTTTCATGTTCAGATATGAGAAATGGCGGAAGGAATATTTATTCTTTGTATATAAATTTTCTTAATGTCTTAAAATTATTTTAACATTAGATATGAACATGTCCTTTATTATGGAGTCTACCAGTGTTTTTGCATCACATGTTGATGTGTTAATAATTAGAATTGTAGGAACTTTTATTAATTTAACTTTTAAAAAATAATAGACAATGAAATTCGTGGAATTGACCAATTCCGGGTTTTAAGGTAGTTGTGTGACTACACTCCAGCTTTCAAAAACTGGGATTCGATTCATGTAGGGTGGGCTCCATGGAAGACCAAACACCCTACTTGTCTGTTATCGGTACACGCCTAATTACTACATGCAACAAAATTAAATTTGATGGGCGTGCCACTCTGATTAAGCACATTTATAAGTATGGGAACCACCCCTAACAGTTGAGTTTGACTTTGGCACTTTCAGAAGATTTCAAATGGAAATGTGAGGAAAGCAATTAAGTTTTCGTTGAAATTATAGATACTAGTTTTTCACTAAAACAAAGTACGGGGACAAAAGCTGTTCTTTCTTATTTATATAGGTAGGGGTAGTCGGCTTTAGGCCTAAAATCAAGAATCGGCCCAAAGCACAGATTTGGCTTAAGCCCGGCACTTCTGCTTTGCCATTCTCGCCTTCCTCCTCCATCATGTCCTCCACGATCTCTATCTTCACAAGCACAAAAATCGTATGTTTCTACATAATAAGCTATCTTTACTAGATTTCACTCATGCTCTTTTGCTGATAAGCTCTCAATTCTAAGAATTCCTTCAACTTACCCCCCTAATCAGACACCAGCAAAAGATAACACAGAATATGAGAAGCCGATTGGTATAAGAAATTACGTTCTCATCCTGAAGGTCGAGGGATGAGGATCAAACTTGTTTCCAGCAAAATTGAGATCTTGACAATATCGCGTAGGAACTGAGCAAGAGTGGCGAAGTGGACAAGAGAACAGAGTATCTAGGAGAGGCAGTCAACCTATTTAAAGGTAATCAATTTTCGATCCAGTCCAGTCTCACCCAAGAACTGGGAACCGAACGGGGAGGACCAATTCCTATTCCTAGTTTCTGGTGGGGTCTAATGGAACTGGTCACTTTGCAATTCCACCTCCAAATTTCAGCTTTCTGAAAGTAAATCTTTCCCCTAAAAATGACACATAATGGACCAGGTAAATCTTTTCCCCAAAAAAATATTGGACTTCTTGTTATTTTAGGGTTTGTTGCTTTTTTAATAATTTTAAAATTTTTCGAAAAAAATAGTCGGTCCTATCCCCCCATCCCCCACCCCTGCGGATTTAGTAACCGGGCTCATGCCCCTGGGAACTGCCCCGAACCAGCAGGTCCCGACTTTTCTTGATTCAGTCAGTCCGATATACTCATCCTTAAACCTATTTGCTCAGCTCGGAGCACTCGGACAACTCTGCCTCGTTCGCTGCCGAGCAAACTCGCTAAACCAGCAGAAACAGGTGTGACATCACCTTGCTTCACTTCCGGAGTAGCAATTCTCAGAGTTCGCAATAGCGATTCAGTAATTCGACTGGGACTAACAACAAATCTAAGGCATTCTCTTGAGGATATTCATCGCTATGCATGAGTGTGTTATTAGTGCTTATGTCTTGGAATAAAATACCGGTTCTTCCAGTCTTGGAACCGAGAACCAAACCTGTCCTTAGCTGGTTCCAGGTTCTCGAAACTGGGGACCAAACTAGTTCTCTCTAGAACTTGCCCTGAACAAGTCAGTTCAAGCCGCTTTAGTCAGGTTCCCGAGCAGAATCGAACTCGGTGCTCACCCATGTACAGGATCAACAATGTGATCGAAGTTGTGGCACTTGCATTATAACCAGAGAATAGCAAAACGACCAAAGTCGTAATCAGAGTATAAGGATCAAAAGTGAACTCCCTCAAAATTATGTACACCGAAAGGGATAAACAGTGTCATATAGTCATTGAAAGCCTTCAGTTCCCAAGCAGTTGGGCATATCCACACAAAATCACATCGACATTGTCATAACAAGTGAAGGACAGCATTTAATGGTTCAAAAATGAAGCCCGAGTTACATTTTAAGTTCACATGTATCAAACGAATCGTCCATCAAGCTTTTATACAGTAATAATGCCACAAGGAGCTATTAGCAGATACAAGGTATACATTAACTTATACTGGGAGTCTGGGACATAGGAGTGACAAAATTATCATTCATTATATCGAAAACGAGTAGTACAGATAGTGATACAGTATCAAGAAATGCCTTCAATGCACCTGGAAAGGAAAAAATCTACCCAATATGGTCTGTCGCCCTATAGTTTAAAAGAGAAACCTCTATATGTTTACAAATTCCAATGTCATGGAAGATACCACTTCCTAGTTGCCATTAAGGATCATGTTCTCAGTCTGGTTGCTAAAAAATGTCCCAATAAAGCTCCACCGTCACAATGCATTAATAATTCAGATGGAGTAACATACAACAAGCAAGTCATAAAAAATAATAGTATAAATCTCTAGAGCCCAATATTTGTCACTGCCAGAGGATTATTTTACGATAAGCTGTATAAAGATGAAAGCGATGAATGCTCTTGGTGCTTCGTATGCGTGGGACAAATGAACAGGTCCTGCCGTATTGGAGAGTTAACATTCTTATGTATAATTATTCTATGTGAGGGGAATTGTTCGTTTGCCTGAACAAAATATAATAATGTCACAATTTCTCACTTTGTAATTAGATTGTATGCACTCGAGTTTATTTCTTTGAAGAAAACTCAATTACTGACGCAGCAAGTAGTCAGACGACTCAGACCCCACTTTCATGACCCAAATTACTTGACATTCAAATGGTTTTTTTCTGGAGAAGGGAACATGAAATCTATGACTCAATCCAATGCTAGGTTTAGCTAGAATCTTTCATGGAACATGCCAAGATCAATTAAGCAAGGTAGACAAAACTATTAGAAGAGTAATAGCAACACTTCAGACATTTGTCCTCAACCACTAAGGTTTACCCTAATGGCCAACCTTCCAACATAGAATGGAGAGGTGGGGGATACGAATCCCCACCTTCTCAGGGGATACTGGGTTGGGGACGATTTAGTTTCAAGTGTGGATTTCGACTTTAGGCAAGGCAAAAATTTGAGAGTGGGAGTTAAAGTAGGAATAGAGTAGAACCGACCAAGAAAAATACATTTGTCCTCAACATAAGGTGGTTTGGTGCACCAAAGGGGCTCCAAGAGAGAGGAGATTCCTTCGATGGCTCATCGCTATCACAAAAATAGTGAACGTGAAAAAAGTGGAAGTACGAGGACAATTTGAGAGAGGCCAATCGAAGGATTTTCATAAATTATCAATCAGTTACACCAAATATGTAATGAGTTTCTTGCAAGAGGATATTCGGAGAATTCCTGATCTCACTTTATCCTATTTTGTCCCAATTCGAATTCAGACGACCACATGCAATTTAGAATACCATATAGGTTCTAAGGTTTGAGATATCTTCATATATCTTCACTTTTTTTTAATCAAAAAAGTCCTCATTTAATTTCAAGTAGATAATATAGAGGAACAACCCAAATGGGCTTCAAAACAAAGAATATCCAAAAGAGATTGTGAGGGACTTGATGCCCAATTCCGAGGTAGAGACTAGCATAGTTGGGCTTTAGCAACCCAATTTCGATACGGGCAAAATGGACCTAGAGAAGGCCCCCTTCTAGAGTCTGAGATTACTAGATCGGTGCTGAAGATAGCTTTTGGTGAGGGTACAACTGACCCTCCAAGTGGTTCAGTGATGGACCCGAGTCTATCGGATCCAGGGTCCCCGGAGTATTCAGTTGAAGACTCAAATGCTTAGAGGATCTGTAGCATTCTAACCCCCCCTTTTTGCAGACCTTGTATATATCGGCTAATATTGCATATAACTTAGTTTGATATGTACATAAGCGTGCCGTGGTTTGAAAATTTTGTGGCCCTGCTTTTCTATCATATTAAAATGAATGGGTCGGCAACGCGTCCTGGAACGTCGCATTTTATTCGACCACCGTGGGATGGGCACGTGCTCAGAGGACCAAGGCGTGACAGACAGCGTATTGAAGATACCATTGGGAAAGCCATTCAAGATGTTGTCTATACTCTCATCCATTTTATATCACAACATTTCCTAGGAGATCCTTCCCATATAAGAGATGTAAATCAAGATCTTCTTTCAAATATGAAACGCAAATCTTTAGGGAGATTTCGAGAATATAAAGATCTTTTCCTACAAAGAATTTTGGTTAGACTAGACTGTAATCAACCCTTTTGAAAGGAAAAAATTTTAGCTGCTTTACCTCGTTTAATAAGAGATCAGGTTCGTAATAAAATAAGAGAAGAATATGATGTTCAAATTCCTTGTCACTTATTATCTTATGGAGAATTAATTTCTTATGTTTTTAGACAAGGAATACAAATCTGCGATTCAATAAAATTACAAAAGCAATTAAAGAAAGAACAATTACTAGGCAATAAAGACTTAGGAGATTTTTGTGCGCAATATGATCCTTCATATACTCCTTCAAAACCAAAATGTAAAGAAAATTGTCCTCTTGAAAAAAAGGAAACCCAAAAATCATTGTAAAAACAAATCATAGGCTAATAAACAAGATAAACCCAAACAAAAACCAAAAAGAAAAATTAAGAAAGACATTAAATATTACAATTGTAAGAAAAGAGGGCATATTTCTAAATATTGCCGAATAAAAAAAAAACTAAATAAACTTTCAATAGATGATGAGACTCTATCAACTTAATAACATCATGGCCGCCACAGATGATGATTCTTCTTCAAAAGACTTTCTTGAGGAAGCGGGTCTTCAAATCAATGAAATAGAAACTCCATCAGAATCTGAAGAAAATAATTCCTCTCTTGAAGAGCCGACACATGAAATCAATGTTTAACAAATGAAGAAGAATTATTGTTAGAAATAGCTGATAATATAAATAGATGAATCAAATAGATATAAATAGTATTTACCGTACAACCAAGAAGTTTTACAATTTTGACAAAAGGAAATTCAAGACTTATTAGATAAGAAATTAATTAGAAAAAGTCAATCACCGTGGAGCTGCGCTACTTTCTATGTCAATGAAAATGCTGAACTAGAAAGAGGAGTACCCAGGTTAGTTATCAATTAAAAACCTTCGAACAAGGCACTAAAATGGATTAGGTACCCAATACCAAATAAAAAGAATTTACTAAACCGATTATATATACACACTTTGTACACTATATTTTGTACTCTATGCGAGGTACCCTATATAGCGATGGAAAATATAAATATATATGTGTAGACCTATTTGTAATTTTCCTTTTTCTTTGTAAACATTTTCAAGTTCAGATATGAGAAATGGTCGAAGGAAGATTTATTATTTGAATTTAACATTTCTTAATGTCTTAAAATTATGTCAACATTAGATATGAACATGTATTTTATTATGTAATGTACTAGTGTTTTTTGTTTCAAAGTTGATGACACGAAGCGTGGAAGAAACGAATTGAAGAAGAGAATTTCTTTGTATTCTCACGTGATGATTTGATTACAATCTTTACATGTATTTATAGTACAATGTATGAATAATAAAAGGAAATTATGAAAGATACAGTATTAATTGTAACCATGAATTGATTCAACCAACCCAAATCCTAGATTGATTTAATTGTATCGTAGATATCAAGGTATATCTCCAATAGATGTATTATTAACTAGAATTGTGGGAACTTCTATTTATTTTTCTTTAAAAAAAAAAAAAAAGGTGAAGGATCACAATATCCGTGGAATTAACAAAATCCAGGTTTCAAGGTAGTTGTATGGCCCTATACATGCCTAATTACTCCACGCAACAAAATTAAACTTAACGAGACTGCCAATATGATCAAGCACACTCGTAGGTTGCGGAATTACTAACTAATAGTTGATTGTGACTTGGCACTTTGAGAAGATTTCAAATGGAAATGTGAGCAAAGTAGTTAGGTTTTCATGGAAAAATTAGGATCCATTTGATAATGCTTTTGTTTCGGAAACAATTCCTTTCATGAAAGTCTTTTTCTGTTTCTATTCCACATAACAATTTTTGAATAAAAAAACACATTTTGTAACTATACAAAATTTCTATTTTTCGGAATGGAAAAGAATAGGAACGTGTTTGGTACAATCCATAATTTTTTTATAACGTAAAATTTCTTTTAGTTTTGGAAGTTTTTGTTTTTGTTTTTATCTTTTCTTATTCTTCCTTGCTGCTGCCTGCTGCCAACTGACCGCTGCTCCGTAGGTGGTCAGCGGCTGAGACAGCTGCAATGATCAGCCGACTGCCAATGGTAACCAAATGGCAAGGGCAGTAGCGGAGGGCCGCAAGCGACAAGGAAGAAGGAAAGAAAAAAAGAAAAGAAAAAATAACTTATTTGTAAAAATTATTCCTAGGAATAAGAAGTTACTTTTTTCTACTTCTTGCTTCTATTACAAATATATTCCTAGCCACTTTTCTATTCCGAGGAATAAAAAAGAAAATGACGTTACCAAAGGGATTTCCAAAAAGAACATAAAAACAAAAGAATAGAAACATTACCAAACAACCCCTTATATTCTACCTTTTTTTGGTGTCCTCTCTCCTCATTTTTCACCCATGCACCAAGCATGAAATCATGGTCTAATGCAATTTGGAATGATGACACAATCCCCGAATTTTGACTTAATGTGTAATGTGATCCCTAAACTTTAAATTTACTTAATGTGATCAATAAACTTTAACTCAATATGCAATGTTATCCCTAAACTTTTAATTTATTCGATATGATTCCTAGAATTTTGTACATGTTCAATTTAGTCATTGAACTTTATGAAAATATTCAATGTTATATTTTCAATAATTCAAGTTTAGGAACAACATTAAATATTGTCAAACAGTACAAGGACTAAATTGAACATGTAACTAAAATTCAGGGATCGCATTGAATAAATTAAAAGTTCATAAATGACATTGCATATTTGATTAAAGTTTAGGGACCACATTGAAAATATTTAAAGTTTAAGAACCATATTGTATATTAGGCCAAAATTTAAGAATTGTTTGTGTTATTGACACATGCAATTTCAGTGGAGGAGAGCGTAAGATAAGGACTTGATTTCGGAGACATGAAGGGAGAGAACAAGCTCGTGGGATGGACCTTTACTGACGGAGTTGGCATAGATGGCCCTTAACTGACGGAATGGGCATAGCGGACAAGCTGTTCTCAAAGAAGAATGTCCCTAATTTTTAAGTGCGATAAAGAGCGAGAATGAAAGATGATGCGGTATGAAATTCTTTTCAGTGTCAACGGTCTCTTTCCACCTCTTTCTTTCTAGGCTTTCCTGCCTCCCCTTTTAACCCAATGTACACACAATCCAAGTTCACGTCGCCTCACTAGGGATGTGGAGGCCTTCATGAAAAAGTTACTTTGTCAGCAATCACAAAATCCTAAGCAGCCACGTAAAAAATGCTTAGGCACACCCATTGTTTTTTAACTATCCCAATCTATCTTAAGCAAGGAAATAATCTTAATTACATCCGGTTCATGAGAGTGGGACCGACTCGCACTGTTAGACATATAGTATATGCCATATGGTGCAATGGCGCGATAAGCACATGGTCGGTGGTACCCATTTTAACAACAAAATTTTGGTAAGGTGAACCTGGCCAAAAATGGAAAGAAGGGGCATAACTCCAGCGATTTTCTTTGAGTGTTATCACAAAGGTTTTACACGCGTTATGAAATGTTCAATTTAAATCATAATTATTCTGCACCACCAACAATTCAAAAGTCCAAGATTGATGAATTCATCACAACAATTTTACCAAGATTCTAGCAGTCAAGAAATCGCTTGATATGTAGTAACTATGCAACGAGGCACAAGCCGTTCAAAAGTCTACTCATAACATGAATTGAGCTCGTGATCTCATGGAACTCATGTTATAATTATGAGTTAATGGCTCAACAAAAGTGTCTTTAAAGTTATGTCTGTTCGGCTCATGTCCATTCAATTTTCTGCATTAATTTTGTCTATTTGGATCATGTTCTTTCCGTTTTTTGCAATAGCTTTATCTTTTCAGGTCATCTCTTTTAGTTTTCTGCAGCATTGTATTACGTCTCAACAATCTTAAGGCAATTATTTACTAATTGTTTGTTGGGCTTGTCAAAAATCAATATGGCCAATAACAATTATCCGAATAACGTCCAGAACATTTCTAGAGATATGTTCGATTTGACCATTGTTGTTGGAGAGATTCAGACCTCAAGGCCAAGTTTTGTGGCAGCAAATGCTGTGGACCTTTGAGCCAAATCATTTATGATGGTACAGGTACAAGTTGCATGAGTAATATATGTGGGGATTGATTTTCAAGACAGTATAGGTCAAATGACATATGGTTCTATATCTGGAGGGATGATTCAATAGATTTTGCCGCCAAACTTAGCAAGGCAAGCTTGTAACCCAATTGGGTCACCAACGTGATAGAACATGGGCTCGCATCCGTTGGGCCAGGCCTACCGGCTTATCCGTTCCCAGCTGAAAGTTAGTTCATGTGGCTCAGGCGAAGGCTCGGACCTCGTGTGCACTAGAGCGGAGGGTTTGAAGACGAAAACCTCTTGCTCTCGAAAGTGGAAGGACAATGGGTCGATGCTGCTTAGGTCCATCATGGCCGATGGGCTAAGTCCTACTTAATTAATAAGGTTACCATTCTATGAATAATGAGAGTGTGGGGGTGCCTAGCTAAGGTGACAATTTCTCCTCCTAAACAAACTTGGTTGGGACCTAAAATGATGGATTACATCATATTCATTGGTCATGCTCAAAATAGCAATGCATACAGATTTTCAATTCACAAATCTGAAAATGTGAAAATCCATACCAATAGAACTAAAGAATTTTGAATTCTTTAAGGATATATATCCTACAAAAAGAACTCATGGTGAACATTCTTAGAAGAGATTTAGCAAATGAAAATTTGAGAATGATGAAGTTAAGGCTGAAGAACCTGATTTTTTTTCATAGATGTTAGATGCATGAAACAATTTAACGCCACTAAAAAAAATAATATCAGTGGGGATATTGATAGTTATAGCTTCACTATACAATTTGCACAAATTCTAATGAATCGAAATCGATTAGCGAATATGTGTTCACACTAGTAGGTGCCACAATATTGTGAAAATCATAAGGAAAACTTTAATAGCCTATCCACAATGGAATTTGAGTTTATTGCTTTGGATAAATGTGCTGAAGAAGCAAAGTGGTTTCAACATTCTTTAGAGGATGTTCCATTGTAGCCAAACCTATGCATGTGGTATGCATTCACTATGACAATCAAGTAGCAATAGCAATGGCACAAAAATGTGATATATAACAGACATTTGTCGTAGGTATAACACCGTAAGGTAGTTGCTCCCAAATGAAATAATTTCTTCCGACTTTATAAAGTAAAAGGAAAAAACATTGTGAATCTGCTGACAAAAGGTTTATAAATAGAGCAAATAAACTACACATCTAGGGGAATGGAGTTAAAAGCCTTAACTTAATAAAGAGATTTCAATGTGGTTACCTAACTCAGCGATTGGAGATCCCATGGACTAGGTTCAATTGGCCTATGCAAATTTGGGAAACTCTAATGCGAGCATTGTCTCACATTTCTATGTTGCAATAGTGTTTCCTATAGCATTTTAAGGGTATGTTATGCATTTAATGAATCCTATAACTTGGAATACAATATCCTAATAATGTATGGTAGAATGCATTTGATAGGAATACACTTATATGTGTGAAGCTAGCCGGCTCTATGAAAAATTTTAAAGGCTACATTTTCTAAAGCATGCATGAATCCCAAGACATTCAAGGCCGAAAGAATGAACAAAATTGAGAACCAATCTTGAGTTGGAGAGATTGTGGTGTGAGGTCTTTTTCTTGGGCTTGGGCTTACACATATAAGTAGCGACTCAAGACTTAGTCCATCAACTAGTTAGGTAAGTCCAATATGTTTTCACTAAAAGGTTCAAAGCAAAAGTTACATATCTTGACACAATGTATTTCCACAAGCACACTTAGGTTGTGTTTGGTTTGGATTTGGAAATGAGTCTTGGAGAAATACAAATGCCTTTTGCCTAAGGGGCATTGGAAAAATGCAATTGTGTTAGTAAAAAATTCTTTATAAAGCTACTTTAGTCTAAGTAGTGTTTGGCAAATTTCTTTTTTGCAAATTTAATTTTTCATTTTTTAATTAAATATATCAAACCCTTCGTTGGCTCCAATTAAGGGCTAAAGCCGTCGGAGAGCCAGATCTAACGCCGAGGACTATGCCAAGGTAGTACAACCCCCGACGAGGGCCCCAAGTTGTGCGTCCTCAAGCAATGGGTTGAGGTTACGTGACCCAGACAGCCCTCGCCGAGGTCACGCGACCATGCCAGCCCAATCTGGCCTCATCAGCCCTCGCCAGCCATCGTCAAACTGGAAAAGAAAAAAAAAAGATTAATAGTAACAATGAGAGGCAACACCATAAAACTAAATAATTTGTGATGGTAATTTTGGAAGAAAAAACTAGTGTAAGCTTTCCCAAGGCCAGCATTTGGCCAAAAGCCCCTTAGGAAGGCTTATCAAATACTCAAGCATTTCCCCAATGGGTTTTGGAGGCTGGAAACCCCTTAAGAAAGCTGAATCAAACGTACCCTCAGAATTCTTCAAGTCAATAAATATTTTGCTGATCCATTGATGTGGGAGATTGTTGTAATTATTAGTTAATGGCTCAACAAAAGTGTCTTTAAAGTTATGTCTCTATGGGTCATGTCCATTTAGTATTATGTAGCAATTATATCTCTTCGGATCATGTCATTTCAATTGTTTGCAGCCATTTTGTCTCTTTAGGTCATGTCCTTTCAGTGTTCTGCAACATTGTATTATGTCTCCTACAACATGTGACTTATCTTCCACCAGGCTATCGTGAGCTTCTCAAGATGAACCTTAAGAGGGTTTAATAGAATGCTAGGTGGATGCAAATGGTTCTCTCACAATATGGCACCTGCGCTTAGCATGATTTCTCTCAAGACATACCAAATGCAACTTCATTATTCTCATAATTCATGATCATTTTAGAGTCACCATTAACATGTTTACAAGGCTGATTAAGAGCTCGATGAAGTGTGATGGACCATTTTACATCCAGGAATATGGGAACTTGGTTACTCTAGATTAAACTAAAGTCTATGGATTTTTACCTTTTTCTCCTTTAAGGCAAACTTTTAATATGAAATCTAAATTGATTTTATATCCTAAACATGCAAATTTATAATAGTCATGCATAAGGGCACATGCAATAAAAATCACTCAATAAAAATTGAAGCAATGCAAAAATAATGCTTGTCGTATCAGGCAAAATGAGTACAAGCCTTTTTATTTCGACCTGGGATGGAACCCCCGTCAGTTATGCATAAGAGTGAACCTCCATTCGTCTGAAAAATGGAAAATCTCCAAATTTATGTGATGAGATACATATTCTAGATGCGATACAACAAAACTAGTGAGAAAAGTAAACTAATCTTATCATGAAGTGCGAGAGGCGCCCAAATGCATCTTAAATGACTTCGGCGAGGAAGCAATGTAGGAGAAAATCGACATTTGTTCATCTTTCTTTTTAGTAACCCTAGACGGAGAATAACAAATGTTAGGGTGCATTTGTTTCACGAAAAACTCAATAATAAAAGAAAATATTTTCTAGGAAAACATTTTCTAAAAATACGGTTTGTTTTCCTTTGTTTGGTAATGTATAATTGAAAATGTTTTCTGTCGTTTGGATTCCATTAAAAAATAATTTCACACTTTATCACAGGAAAAAAAATTGAATTTTTTTTATCGGCTAGCTTACAAGGGGTGAGCTCCAGCTATTGCCAGAGGCGGCAAGCTCGCCAATTGGCCGCTAGAGGCTGTGAGCTCACCCAATCTGTCGAGGCTTGAGCCTCATCGCTGGCGGCCACGAGCTCACCTGATTTAGCGAAACTTGAGGCTCATCGGCCTCGGGCAAGCTTAAGCCTTGTTGTCAAAGGTCATGAGATCACTCGATTTGGTGAGACCAAAGCTCACTAGCCGTCCTTGTGGCTAGTGACGGGTGAAGAAGAAGCAAAAAGAAAAAGGAAAATAAGCAAATTCGAATTTTTTTATTTTTAAAATGTTTTCCAAATTTTAATTTTTAAAATATAAAAATTCAAATTCAATTTTTGTAAATATATTTTTATAAGAATAATTGTTTATAAACCAAGCATCAAATCTAAGCTTTGATAGATTCGGAAAACGTTTTCCAATCCTTTCAAATGAGAAATCATTTCCCGAATTTAAACTTTATTAAGAAAACGTTTCCATCGACTGACTCATTTTCCTAAGCGACCCAAACACCAGAAAATGAGGAAAACATTTTCCCTGAAAAGGTATTCCGCGAAACAAACGCACCTTAATCGGATGGAAAAATGCCTAATCGAGTATAAGGCTCGCTCGCGAAAAAGCGCGTAACTTTCTTGATGGTTAGTGTACCAAGGAAAGATCCCAAAACGGGTACATAGCATAAGCCCCATGAAACGCGAGACTTCGAACCCGAGTTGCTCTGCTTCACCCGGGACGGCTGATGTGATGGGCGTGCGAAGGCGAAGAGGACCATTACAAAACTTGAGGAAGAGGAAGGCGCCGGAGTAACAACCCGGAATGACGACGAGCGTCGCCAATTCCTCAAGCTTTCTCGAGATTTTTCTTTCTCGTTCTCACGATTTGTTCTCTCTATTTCTCTCCTTTTCTTGTTCTTGACCTCTCCCCTTCGCTCTTGGCAACTTCTCTTTCCTTTCTTCTATTTTTTTTTTCCCTCGTTCGTCGTTTCTTCTCCATTCTGGCCACAACTTGAATTTTGTCCCCTCATCCTTTATTTTATTTTTCAGCCCCCGTTCCCCTTCCCCACGTTCTCTCTCGACATGGGCCTATGCCCTGTACGTGAACCGTAAATCTGCCCTGATTAACCCTCCATCCAAATCTCTTGATAACCGAGAGAGATGGAAAACTTCTAAGCATGAACTGTTCCAGAGTCTTGAGCAGAGTGTCTCAAGCGTGAGCTCTCCGACTACAAAAGATGGAAGACTCTAGAACACAAGAGATTGAAGAATAAGTGAAGATCCCTGAGGGAGACGGTAGGAAAATCCTCTTGAGAGTGCGAATAATTGAAAAAAGCCAACTCTAATTACTCTAATTTTTACTGAATTTCAAACCTGATAAGACATAGTTTGGGCTGACATGGAAATTCATATCCAATAGTTCATCTCCAAATGACATTTTCTTGGATATGAACTTTGAGAAAAAACTAGAATAATGACATATAAATGCCATATCACTAAGGCTGATTTTAGACAGAAGTTTACGGAGCCAAATATGAAGCTCAAGTAAAACTGATTATTTTTTATGAGACAAAAAAAAAAGGTAAAATTGAAAATGAACCAAAAGTTATGATTATTTATAAGATGAAAAACATTTAAAGATAGAACCGGGACTGGAGAAGGAAAAAAAAAGAGGGCTAAGAAGGAAATTAGAAATTCGTAAATCTTCATTTGGAAGACTGGACATGAAAAATGACTTTTACATCGGTTTCATTCATCTTTCACACCTAATACGCGGAGACCGGACAATCCTTGCACATCGCCAGGTTTTCCTCGATGGGTAAGCGAGCGCGAATATGAAAATGAAAGCGACCAGTACGTGAGAAGGCGGGGGGAGAAAGCCTGTCGTTGGTTAATGATACACGGTCCGCTCCGCGGCATGTACGTTTAGGATTCTTTAATAGAAATAAATCAGAAAAAGGGACATGTTGCCGCCATTTTGAAATAATTAAAAATCACCAAAGTAATGTCTAAACCTAATAATTCAAGGTAATGATTCAAGGTGAAGATAAAATATTTTGGAAGGATGAAATATCTTTTTGTTAAATTGTTTTGATGAGTAGATCAAGAATAAGGAGTCCAGATATATTCTAAGTAAAAGACTATTTTATCGTGCAATGTTGAGTTATTTATGTACCCAAGAGACTCCCCTTTAGCCCTTAATGACATTATTAGATAGGAAATGCAGGGACTTATTTATGTATGTGTATGATATATTATGTACCATTTCTTGTTTCAAAATATTCTAATCAAGACCAAAACAGGGTGCAAAAAACCGAAAGAAATCCCTTATTTTAAGTTCCTCCCAGATACATGGCTTACATACCCGGCTCAACATTCTTGGAAAACAATCGAATCGAGGGTCCGGAGGAGAATTGGCCATTCAATCTTGTGAACTAATCGAGACCGAAATTGGAAAAAGATATGTACTCGGTAACCACTTTTTTTTTTTTTTGGTTCAAAACGGGAACCGCGTTCTTTTTTTTCCTCTTTTTTTTCTCGGTCAAACGTACGGGAACCGCGTTCATCGCTTTTGGTTTTGCATGCCAATATAAAATTTTCATTTTTCAAAGCATCTAAAATTCCGCCTGCGTTTCTAGACAAAGCATGCTAACTTCTTTTAAATGTGGACCGAAGAAGCACAACGGATGCCCTTTGACCTTCTAGTTTGTTTTGTTTTTGGTCAGAAATTTCTTCCTAGATTTCTAGGCTAGGACAAAAAAAAAAGCAAAATTTTCAATTGCTTTTATTTTGCTCATTAAATTAAAGCTCTTTTTATTTCGCAAAAAAATGAATAATTTGAAAATTGTATTTTTTAAATTAATTACTTGTATATGAGAAATAAATAGTTAACGTAAAATGTTCTCATTGTTAACAATAATTTATATTTAAACATTTTTTTTAATAATGAAAATATTTTTCGTTCATTCATTTTTATAAACGATATAAGCAATCATTTTTTAGAATATATTTCCCAAATCATTTCCTTTTCGTGAAACAAATAGAGTTAGGTTAGCTTTTTGTCAGCTAGAGCTAGAATTCCGTTCTGCTTTTGCTAAGCCAAACAAAGAATATCTTCTTATATTTAATCCAAATTCACACTAAGTGACAGGATCAATCGATCCTTTATCAGACATAAAGAGAATTAATAGTTGTGATATGTATTATATTGAAATGTAATGCACCATCAAAATCTTTGTTGGTTCTTCTCGATTCACGAAAGAAATCCCATGGATCCTATTGAGAAACTATCTAAATTTATCAGATAAATTCAAGATTTTGATCTAGCACCCTAATGTTCATTTCCAAATATATTTGATACTCAAGAAAATAACAATTGTGCATCGCACGTATCATGTCCCGAACATGTTATGATGTCATCTTCAAGGTAGGTACTAAGTCTAAGATCTAATGTTACGGAATTGTGTAGACATAAATGTAAAATTTTAAGGAATTATTGACAACTATTCTAAAAACTTAAGATATTAGATTAAAGTGTGTTTAATAATAAAATTAAAATAGACATACGTAAAATGTTTTATTGATATTGATGATTAACTTCATAAAAAATTTGGCTTCTCGAACATGCTCCTAATTTGGGAGGCACGACGTGAGAGGGAAGAGGCTCTCGGAATAATTGTCATTGTATATAAATTTTTTGATGACAGATATGTATTTAAACCAAAGTATGCAATTCAACAATCTTGTGAATCACAAGATCCCAATTAAGATGCTTTTTCTAGCGTTATTCCATTTAGACGTAAGTAGGATTATATAAACATAAGATGATTTAAGTGGTATGATTCGGCCATGATCTTCTGGGCTGAGAAATCTCTTCCTTTATTTTCTAGGTTACAAAAAGGTAGATTTCAATTGTTTTTTGTTTTGTGAGATTTTTGTAACACAATTATTAACTGTTCTAAAAGTTTAAACTGTTAAATAAAAGTATGGTTTGTTATTTAAATATTCTAACACTCTCCTCTCACGCTTAGTCTAAGGAGTGATTTGTTATTTAAATATTTTTACACTCCCCCCCACACTTTAGTTTGGTTTTCTTTGCCTAGTACTAAGAATGAAAATTTAATTGGGGAAGCAAATGGCTCTTGAAAAGATTTGAATTCAGGATCTTCAATTCTGATACCATGTAAAATTTTGTAGGATCATTGCCAATCGTTTTAAAAACTTAAGCTGTTAGATAAATACATAATTTGTCATTTAAATATTCTAACAAATTTGCTTATCAAATTAAAAAGGATTAGCTTTTCACGGCTAGATCCAAGATTCTATTGTGCTTTCGCTCTTGTAAGTGTCATAGTTGTACTCATTCAACCTTGTTTTTTTTAGCATTGACGGCGTTTTGGATGTTGAACTTCGGTGTGCAGCACCAAAAGGCAAAGCAGTAGCAATAGATGGAGATATCAGTATATACTCATTACTGAAGACGGATTCCATGATTAGCTACCGATTTTGGTTTGAAGAAATCTCATGTTTACTAACCTTATTTTGATGATTCCTCTTGTTATTTAGAGCAAGTTTTGATTTGAAGTTGTTTAGGATTTGTGTTAATTTACAGTCGGACTGTCCGTGGAAATAAATGAAATTTTATATTGACAAAAAGAAATATATCCGGATTCGCACTAAGCGCAAATATGAAATGAAAGTGACGAGGATATTTGGCAATGGAAGAAAAGGCAGGTTGAGTCCACTGTTGTGGGCGGGCGGTCGGAATGTGGCCGGTTGATTTTGCGCCACATTCTCTCTCTCTCTCTCTCTCTCTCTCATATATACCCGTGCCCTTCTTCTGATCTGTACCAAAGAGACATGGGTAGTAACAGAGACCACCATGGCCGCCGCTGCTGCCGTCTCCTCCCTCTCTTCCCATTGATCCTGTGCCTGCTGTCGCGTCCGCTTGCAGCCGGCATGTCAGGCAAGGAGGGCCGGGGAACGCCCGACGTCGTTGTCGGATATGGATACACGGTCCGGTCGGCGGCCATCGACCCGTCAGGAACGACGTTGACTGCCCAGCTCCGCCTCATCAACCGGACCTCTGTCTACGGGCCCGACGTAGAGAATCTCCGCCTTGTCGCCAGGTCAGAGCATAATATTTGTGTATATAATATCGATTTGCTATTGTTAAGACAAGCCCGTCTTTCTTCTTTTTCCTTTCCCGAAATTGTAATTGGCCCGATCAAATATATAAATGTGTGAAAGGGGAAATATTTTGGAATTTGAATTTTTTTTTTGGGCTAATACAACCATAAACCCTAAATCGACACATCCGTACTACATTTACCCCAAATTAGTTTTTGTGTCACCAAAAACTTTCAATCGATAGACCCGTATCACACTAAACTAAACTAATCTTTATGTCAGAAAAAATCCTATACTAGTAAACTCATGCCTCATTTACTCTAAAGTAATATGTCTATGCCACATTTACCCTAACTTGTAGTAAATCTAAGATTTTTTTGGGATTAAATGAGGCATGGGTGCACCAGTTCAGATAAACATGGCACGAGTGCACCGGTTTAAGATTTTTCAATGACACGAAATTAATTTTGGAGTAGACGTGACAAGGTACCTTGTTCGACCTCTTGGTGAAGACGGAAAAAAATATCAATTCATGGTTTAATACGGACTGCCTCGATCCCAACCTCCTCCACTAATCCCATTACCTTGTGAGCCACCAATTATGAATAAGGCCCCGTTCATTTCACGGAAAATAATTTTCAGAAAAATAATTTTCAAATTTTTTATGTTCATTTCACAAAAAATGAATTAATTGGATAAAACATTTTTCTTGAAGGGAAAAAGTCTTGTAAGATAGGGGAAAATGTTTTCTTCTTTTGAAAAAGAAGAAAACATTTTTTTCACTCACTTTCTCGTATCTCACGCCCATGTTAACCTTTTTATCTTTCTTTTTCTTTTTTCATTTTTCATTTTGAACTTATCTCAAACTAATTTTTTGACAACCAAAAATCTCAAATCGGTACATCTATGACAAATTTACCTTCCATTAGTTTTTGTTAAATTTTACTATCAAATTGACACGTAACAGTTTACGAGTATACTAATTTGGGATAGCCAATTTTGTAGTATTTTGTGGAATTAATTCAATCTAATGGAAACTAATAAAAAGTATAATTGTCATAAAGTTTGAAGTAAATTTATTACAAATATACTAATTTAAAAAAAAAATATTAAGTGCAACTATGATAACCATGTCATCGATGCACTAGCTCATTTAGTGGATGAAAAGAGGCACTATGGTCCTACTCCATTAGAAAATTGGAATTTCTCTATATCTCTCTCTCCTTTGGCACTTTGTTTCTCTTCATCATCATTTCTTTCTTTCTTTTTCTTTTTTTTTTTTTTTACTTTCTTTCCCTTTGGCTTGTGGCCAATGACACCGGTGAGGGCCGATGAGGGTGTTACAACCCTTGTCGGCCACATACGAGGTTCACTTTCGTCAAATTTGATGAGGGCTCGACCCTTGTGGCTAAGACGAGAGTCACCCCGCCAAATTTGGCAATGGAGGGCTTGAGGTTGCAAACGACAAGGGCGATGAACAACCTGTGATGACCATCAGCGTTGCTCGTAAGCTAATTGTCCATAGCTGGCCGCAAGCATTGTCCATGGTTGGAAGGAAAAGATGGATACCTAGGGGATCAATAGCATGCTTGAACGACGCCGACAACGACCATGGATGAGCATCGACATGCTCATGAGCGGGTCGTCTATGGTTGGCCGCTGCAATCCATGGGTTGAGCGTCATCCATGGCCTCAAAAGGAAAAAAGAAAATGAATAAAATAGTGAAAGAAGAGAGAAACGAATCGTGATTATCATGAGGACACTTAATATTTTCTCACTAATATGAGATTTTTAGTGATCAAAAAATCAATTTCCTATAAATTTGTTGTGGGTACACCAATTTAGGATTTCAGTGGTGATAATTCTAATTTTAATAGTGTATATATACAACAGATATATTTAGATATATATAAATTTAGTTTTTTAATTTGTAATATGCTTTTTTCTTTGGCTATCCATGCAAAGTAGCTAACTTTTGCTTACGTCATCACGGGTCTCCTTCCAGCTTCGAAGCGGGCGGTCGTCTTCGAGTCCGAATCACAGACGCCGACCACCGCCGATGGGAAGTCCCCGCCGACCTCATCCCTCGCCGATCTCCCTCCCCTCCCCACCGCTCTCTCCCCGAACACACCGTAACTCCGCCGCCACCACCGCCGCCGCCGCAGCCGGCCTGCCTCTCCCAATGCCACCTCTCCGCCGCCGCCTCCTCCGACCTCGTCTTCGTCCTCCGCAGCACCACCCCCTTCTCATTCTCCGTCTCCCGCCGCTCCTCCGGCGACGTCCTCTTCGACACCTCCGCCTCCGACCCCTCGGCCTTCCTCGTCTTCAAGGACCAGTACCTCCAGCTCTCCTCCTCCCTCCCTCCCGGCCGCTCCTCCCTCTACGGTATCGGAGAGCACACGAAAACGTCGCTCCGGCTCCAGCCCAACCAAACTCTTACTCTCTGGAACGCCGACATCCTCAGCTTGACCCCCGATGTCAACCTGTACGGGTCGCATCCGTTTTACATGGACGTCAGGTCGTCCGTGGGTGGCGGTGGCGGTGGCAGAGGCAGAGGAGTTGGGGCAGGCACGAGCCACGGCGTTCTGTTGCTGAACAGCAATGGCATGGACGTGGTTTACACTGGCGATAGGATCACTTACAAGGTGATCGGTGGTGTGTTGGATTTATATTTCTTCCCGGGGCCGTCGCCGGAGGCAGTCATGGAGCAGTACACCGAGCTCATTGGCCGGCCGACCCCAATGCCATACTGGTCCTTTGGTACGCCAGTTTCGATTGTTGATGCTGACATTTGATGAATTTGATTTTACTATTGTGCTTCGGCTTCTGTAGCTTATTCTGCAGTAAATGTGAGATTTTTAGCAGACTTGCAATATAATATAGAGAAGATGGAATTGAAGATTCTGAGTTTATTGCCCTTGACTTGCTTTTTGAGTTCATTCTGTCATTGAGATAACACTAGTCAGACTGTGCATGTTATGCTCAATAGGGAACAAATCTTACAGATATAGCATGTTATTTTCCTTTGAAAACCACTGCTTCCCAACACCCAGCCGATCCTATCACAATGCTCACTGATTTTCTGATGTTCAAGAAACATAGTTGCTTTCCTGGTATATGGCTAGATGTAGATCAATGGTAAAGTTTCATTTACAGTAGATGGCTTCTTCTGCACATTTTACTTGACAAGTTTAGAATGTAGTTCTACTGATAGTATCTTTGATTTATGTTCTAGGATTTCATCAATGCCGGTGGGGTTACAAGAATGTCGCAGACTTAGAGGGTGTGGTAGCTGGTTATGCAGAAGCTCGTATTCCACTGGAAGTTATGTGGACCGACATTGATTACATGGATGCATACAAGGACTTCACTCTTGACCCCATCAATTTTCCAGTGGAAAAGATGAAAGAATTTGTCAGCAGCCTTCACAAGAACGGTCAAAAATATGTCCTCGTACTTGATCCAGGTACACTAGTGCAGAAATGCTTGTGCTTTGAAACTTGATCTTTTAATTTCTTTCTAAATTGCCATCATAATACTACTTTCCTTTTCTTTTGAATGGGTGATCTTTCACAGGCATTAGTGTGAACGAGACATATGGGACCTACATCAGGGGGATGCAAGCCGACATCTTCATCAAACGTGAGGGAGTCCCATATTTAGGTGTTGTTTGGCCGGGGCCAGTGTACTTCCCTGACTTCCTTCACCCATCTAGTGAGAGTTATTGGGGTGGTGAGATAAAGAGGTTTCACGATGTTCTTCCTTTTGATGGCCTATGGCTTGACATGAACGAGTTGTCCAACTTCATAACTTCTCCTCCTCTTCCTTCCACTCTTGACAATCCTCCCTACAAAATCAACAATTCAGGAGTTAATCGGCCAATCAATAACGGAACTATTCCTGCGACGTCATGTCATTTTGGTAATATTTCAGATTATGATGCTCATAACCTCTATGGACTTTTGGAAGCCAGAGCAACAAACAAGGCCTTAGTCAATGTTACTGGTAAAAGGCCATTCCTTCTCTCGAGATCAACTTTTGTGAGCTCTGGCAAGCACACTGCACACTGGACTGGAGACAATGCTGCCACATGGGATGACCTGGCTTACTCAATTCCTGCAATTTTAAATTCTGGGCTCTTTGGAATTCCAATGGTGGGAGCTGATATATGCGGTTTCGTTCAGAACACAACCGAAGAGCTCTGCAACCGATGGATTCAGGTAAAATCTTTTGTGCCTAATCTTAATTTATATTAACAGAAGGGCTCTGCAACCGAGTAGCTTTAAGCTTTTTCCGAATATATGTTCAGAGATAGGAATTGATGCTATGTTGAATGTATCTCAATCTTTTGCGGGTGGGAAGAATATCAAGTAGAGAATGGATAGAGGTGTAAATCATGTTTTTCTATCGTACATATTTAAGCACTTATTTTAGAGCTCTCACTTATGCAGCTAGGGGCCTTTTATCCCTTTGCAAGAGACCACTCTTATAAGTATAGTATTGGTCAAGAGCTCTATCTCTGGGAATCAGTCGCCGCATCCTCCAGGAAGGTGCTTGGGCTTCGTTATCGCTTGCTCCCATACTTGTATACCTTGATGTATGAGGCAAATAGAAAGGGGATGCCCATTGCCCGGCCCCTATTTTTCTCATTCCCTGAGGATACAATGACTTACGATATCAATTCCCAATTTTTAATCGGTAAGGGTCTGTTGGTGACCCCTGTACTAAAATCAGGTGCCCAAACCGTGGATGCTTATTTTCCCAGTGGAAATTGGTTTGATCTCTTCAATTACTCAAATTCAGTGAGTACAGCTTCCGGAATGAATGTGATGCTCAATGCGCCACCTGATCATCCTCATCTGCATGTAAGGGAAGGTAATATATTGGCCATGCAAGGAGAGGCCATGACTACGAAAGCAGCTCGGAGAACGCCATTCGAGCTGTTAGTTGTGGTTGATGGGAATGGGAATAGCTCAGGACAAGTGTTCTTGGACGACGGAGAGGAAGTTGAAATGGGAGGGGAAGGAAATAACTGGACGCTGGTGCGGTTTTACAGCGAGAAAACTGGGAATGATGTTGTTGTCAGATCAAAAGTTGTTAATGGGGAATTTGCTCTGAATGAGAAGTGGGTGATTGATAAGGTGACAGTTTTAGGATTGAGAGAAGGAGCATGGATGGCGAGACTAAGAGGGCATGAGACATACAATGATGTAGAATCAATGGCCGGACAGAGAACGGCGACAACAATGGGAAAATCGAGTGATGGTGCAGAGCTTCTGGTCGTTGAAGTCTCAGAATTGTCACTTCCATTGGGAAAGACATTCGAGTTGGAACTGAAATTGCGCCAATCCTAGGACAGGACGTTATCAGAAGACACCGGTCAGGGTGTAATGAAGAACAAAAGCATGTCTCCTTTAAGTTTGTGCGTTTCCAAAAGCATGTCTCCAATAAGTTTATACGTTTCCAAGAGCATGTCTCCAATAAGTTTGTGTTTCCATCAGTTTTTTGTTTGAGTCGGTATCGTCTACACTGGCGCATGGCTCACTTCGTTTTCTTTGTAATATTACGAGTCTTCCCCATTCATTGATGAGAATAAAATTTTTCATATTGCCATTCCAGATGAGACCTAAATGACCTTGGTTATCTTTAATACGTAATATATGTTTGTACAAGTCCTTGGAATTAAAAATTAGCTGCTTCGCTAAAAATAATCGAAACAACTTTTCTAAGTCACCTGATATTAAAGAGCTGAGGCTTACACTGTAAACGTGCCCTAACAGTCAATGTGATGCTGCCTTGTGCATATCACTAAAACTGGAAGATTTCCCATAAATTGTCTAAAACATTTTACTGATTAAATTAGTGAATTAATGATATAGTTAGAAACATTTAAAGTTATCCACGTTTTTTCTCCTAAAAGTAATCCTTATGTCTACATGAATTTGAATTAAATTTGTCAATGCAATTGGTACCAGAGGGTGAACAAGAGAGTAGGTGCAACCTTGCAAAGCTGACATGATTAGATAGGTTTCCGGGTCGATATGGGTAGTAGGATATGTTCTTAGTTCTAAAATTCTAAAATTGAAGCGAACAGCATAGATTCTAAGGTTTTGGATATCTCCACTTAGAATGCTATATTTTCTAGCTTGTGCAAACTACAAAGTGTGTGTGTTTGAGAAATGGTGGAAGTAAGATTTATTATTTGTATTAACTTTTCTTGATGTCTTAAAATTATGTTGAAATTACATATGAACACTTTATAATATAATGTACTAGTTTTTTTGTATCGAACGTTGATGTGTTAATAATTAGAATTGTGGGAACTTTTACTTTTTTTTTTTTAAGTGAGATTATGAAAACTGTGGAATTCTAGAATTCCTTGTTCCAAGGAAGAGTTGTATGACCCTATAGATTAGGTTCTAGATTTCAAAAACTTGGGCCATTGCACAAAGGGCGGGCTCCAAGGATGAGCAAATACCCTATGTACCTAGAACCAATACACCCCTAATTACTACATACAATAGAATTAAATTGAATAGGACTCTCAATCTGAATAAGCACATTCATAAGTACAGGAATCAGCAACTAATAGTTGATTTCGAATTGGCACTTCGAAAAGATTTCAATGGAAATGAGAGGAAAATAAATAAGTTTTCGTTGAAAAAATAGATTGAGACTCGTTTTTACTAAAACAAAGTAGCAGAACTAAAGTTGCTCGGTTCTAACAATACAATTGGAGGTAATCGGTTCTAAGCCTAGAATTAAGAACCGACCCAAAGCACAGATCTGGCTTGAGCCCAGCACTTCCTCTTCGGCTTTCTCACTTTCCTCCTCCACTATATCCTCTATGATCTCTTTTTCACAAGCTTAAAAATCGTACGTTTCTACAAAATAAGTGATCTTTACTAGGTTTCAATCGTGCTCTTTTTACTGATAAGCTCAAAATTCTGAGAAATCCTCCTACTTACCCCCTAATCAGACGTCAGCAAAAGATAACATAGAAAATGAAGAGCCGATTGATATAAGAAATTACCTTTTCGTCCTGAAGGTCGAGGGATCGAGGACCTGCTTTTTCTAGCAAAATGAGATCTTGGCGACAACATGGCGCTCGGGGCGCTCGTGGCGCTCGTTTAGGAATTGAGCGAAGGTTGTGAAGCAGACGAGAGAGCATAGTATCCAGAAGAGGCGGAAGAGGCGCTTCACCAACTTGCCCAGCTTGGAGCACTCGAACTCAAACAACTCTGCCTCGTCCACAGCCGAGTGAACTCGCTCCTGGGTGCTAAATTTCCTTGATTCACTTCTCTGGAATAGCCACTCTCGGAGTTTGCAATGGCGATACAGTGCCGCAGCTGTGACTGCTAACAAATCTAGGGCATTCTGTCGAGGATTTTTGTCTCTATGCATGTGTCTCAATACTTAATGTTGTAGGGTAAAACACCGGTTTGAACTCATTCCCAGGTAAGCATAGGTGGTTCAGGTCTTAAAATCGAGAACCAAACCGGTCCTTAGCCAGTTCTTGGTTCTCGAAACTGGGAACCAAATCAGTTCTCTTTAGAACCGGCCTTGAACAAGTCAATTCAAGCCAGTTTACTCAGGTTTTTCGAGTGGAACTGAACTTGGCGCTCGCCCCCGAGCACAGGACCAAAATTTTTATTTGCTTAAAAAGGCTGGTATACGTGAGTGCCGCATGTCAACAGCCGGGACAGACAATCATCGATAAGTTTTGAACAGAAATTTCATGGAAGGACCAACACTGTCACCAAAGAATAGTAAAAAGACTTAAGTTGTAATTAAAGTATAAAGGATCAAAAAGTGAACTCCCTCAAAATTAGTGAGGCCGAAATGGATAAATATCGTCGTAAAGTCGTTGAAAGCCTTCAGTGCCAAGGCAATTGGACATCTACTCGAAACACACATTGACATTGCCATCACCAGTGAAAGACAGCAACATTTAATGGTTCAAAGAATGAAGCCCCAGTTACATTTTAGGTTCATATGTATCAAACGAGTCGCCCATCGGGCTTTTATACAGCAATAATGCCACACGGAGTTATTATAAGATACAAGGTATACATTAACTTATACTGGGACATAGGAGTGACAAAATTATCATTCATGATATCAAAAAATTAGTACAGATAGTGATACAATATCAAGAAATGCCTTCTATGCACCTGGAAAGGAAAAAAATCTACTTGATATTACCAGTTCTGTCGCCCTATAGTCTAAAAGAGAAACCTCTATATGTTTACAAATTCCAATTTCACGGAAGATATCACTTCCTAGTAGCCATAAGGATCATATTCTCAGTCTGGTTGCTAAAAAATGTACCAATAAAGCTCCACCGTTCCAATGCATTAATAATTCAGATGGAGTAATATATAACAATCAGACACCTGCAAGTCATAAAAAATAATAGCTTAAAATCTCTAGAGCCCAATATTTGTAACTGCCAGAGGATTATTTTATGAGAAGCTGTATAAAGATGAAAGCGATGAATGCTTTTGGTGCTTCTTATGCGTGGGACATATGAACAGGCCCTGCCGTATTGGAGATTAACATTCTATGTAAAGGGGAATTGTTTGTTTGCTGGAACAAAATATAAAAATGTCACAATTTCCCACTTTGAAATTCGCTCATATGGACTCAAATTTATTTCTTTGAAGAAACCTCAATTACTGACAGCAGCAGTCAGTCAGACCCTACTTTCATGACCCAAATTCCTTGACATTCATATGTTTTTTACTGGAGAAGGGAACATGAAATCTATGACCCAATCCAACGTTAGGTTTAGCCAGAATCTTTCATGGAACATGCCAAGATCAATTATGCAAGGTAGACAAAACTATTTGAAGAGTAATAGCACCACTTCAGACATTCGCCCTCAACAGGCAAATCTGCAAATCTATTACAGAAGGTAAACTGATCTAAAACCCATATTACTATCCAAACATTCATTAAATGGATCAGTTTAGTTATTGATCCCTCACTTGGTTTGGCTACGGTTTCAGTTCAGTTGAAGATTATCTGATCCGACAAGTTTAGCTTGGACAGCTACAAGTCACAAAAGTTCACCATTATCCACCCAACAAAGTAGAAGAACAAGTTGCATGAGTTGAAATAGGCATTTACTGTGATTGCACCATCATTAAGGGTTTGAAATTTGTTTACTTCCATGTTATATAGTAAGTAAATGGGTTCAAGTATATCTTAAGGGGGCCAACAATTACAGTACTAAGACCTCATTGCCATGCTAGGGTCCTTGCTTTTCACAATGCTACCAAAAGTTAAAGGGAAAGATTAGTGAGCTCTAAAACCAAGGGTAATTGGTGCCATCCTATATGCGTCTGAACCTATCAAGGTGAACTCTCAATGACTAGATGTCCTACTATGCCAGCAAATATGCAGCAACTATAAAATAGTATCTAAGCCTAATACTGGAAAATGCTCAAAAACTCCAATGAAAAAGCATTTGCTATATAATTTTGAATGTGCATTCAACAGATCAAAATAGGGGACGGAGCTAACTCACCTGTTACCTCATCACCAAAGCAAAGAAAGAATGCCTCATCTCCAAAATGCTCCTCAAATATAGTTTGTCCTTAAATTCCGGAAAAAAAGGAAAACAATAATTTCACTGTACATCCGATCCAGTTTCAGTGCCAAAATTTTCAGCCAAGAACTCATCAAGTCTCCCCCAGTTAGGAGTGGTAGATTCACTCAAGTCTCCAGCAGGCAACGACCGAATGCATCCTAAGATGTGTTGTGTATCCCGACAAAGCCTGGTGTTTTAATATAGAGAAAAAATTGGGCAACAGTGTGTCCATGAGACAGTGAGGATAACTATTCATAGGAAATAAACAGAAATTAGATATAAATAACATATCAAATTTGAGTAAGAAGCCATTACCTCTTCTTTGCATCTGGAGAGTTTACTTCTGAACTTTTTAATGCGTTGTAAAATACTTCCGATATTTGTGAATGGAAAATAGAGACCACTTGCCTACAGCAAGACGCAACAAATCAAGTAGTTGAACACATGATATGAACACTCTACAATCTCTTATACTGCAGAAAGGAAACAATGAACCCCAAAAGAATGAGGTGCAATCTGCAAACAAAAACATTGGGTAACAGAACTAATTCCATTATATTATTGCATGGGTTAATGATGAAAGAACAGCTACTTATATACAGCTCTAGAAAGTTAACAATGTGCCTGCCGCTCCAAGATTCCAAGATCATTAATCTAACGATTAGGAGACAACAGAATATGACGCCAGATAATTTCATGTTACAGCCCATTGGTCAACTATCATTCGAATGTCTTCCATCAAACTCTAGTTAGGAGGATAGAGGAAGAGATTAGAGCTTGGATGCTTGCTCTATTTTTCGCGGGGAAGAATATCACAGTGCATGATTTTAGCTACATTCAAGATAATAAATGGTGAGGTTGAAGGAAACAACTTCATTATGAAGATATCTCCCCAACATTCAAAACTAATTGTGAAAATTTTCCACAGAAAGCATATAGGTGTGACAGCAATCTCTTAACCATTGGCACAAAAATGGATAAGTCTAATGGACTTACAGGAAAAACTACTGATGCACTCTGTAGCAATAGTCATAGCACATTGGTAACTCTGGGTTCGAGAGAATCAGGAGCCAATAGGGCAAACAAAGGAGGAAAGGAAATGGTGGAACAACATAAAGTAACAAAAGAATTTCAAGGGGTGATCTTCAACATCATTTAAAGGACTAAGATATAATCAAGCACAAGATGAAAGAAATTGCATTTACATCAATGATAAACAAAATACTGTGTAGACTCTTTGCCTCTTGTGGGGCATTTGGAAGGAACAAAATAAGAGACCATTTGAAAGATCTGAATCTTCTACTGATTCTGGTTTTTGCTGATTTTAAGAGTTCATGGACTTGGTGTTCTGGTTTTTTTCCATTTTTCTTTTTTTTGAATTTCTATTTGTCTGGTTGTTCATTTTTTCCCCCTGCCCTGGTACTTGAACAAGCATTTTCTATTAATAAACTATTCCTTCATACTGCAAAAAAATTGCCAAAATAAACCATTAGAATAAACAAGAGTATACTAATACTTCTAAAATGCAAAACTTTACCTGAAAATTGTCCGAACATCAGGTTCATGCAAAGTCCGAGTCAAGACTCGTTGAAGAAAGCCAACTTCCTAGAAATTAATTGAATCATCATATAATTAGACCAACAGTATATTTAATTGTGACAAATCATGAAATGAATACTGCTGCTTGGAAAAAGAGAGAAAACTAATGCACACTTCTCAAACGAAATTATTTAGCTAGGAAAGTTTGAAAAATGAGAGGCCAATCTGGATAATAATCTAAAAGGAGGATCCAACCAGACATATGAGTTGGACAAATAAGGACTCACATGACAAAATACAAATCAAATAATAAGACCATAATATTTTCATCCAACAAGACTGTACTCCATGCTTTCCCTAGGATCTAAGAGGACGTAATTCCATCATACTACCTAAGATACAAAACTTAAACTCAAGAGTAAGGGCACATTAAGGGGTATGCAACCACTTAGAGGTGCTTTGGGTCCAGAAAACTAAGCGAAAGACAGAAGCCACTCATCCTGGAAGCTTCTCACTAAGTTCTTTTGTTGAGAAACTTAATGAAGGCAATATTCTTAACCCAGATGATCAAAGAAAGAGGCAGGATACAGGAAAAATAGGCAAGTGATGGTAATATCTTAATAGCAAAAAATTCAGCAAGAAAAAAACTATTTCTATCAAAAGTCGTTATCTACATTTTATGAGGTAAAAAGAATACTAGATCTTTCAACAAGAATTAGATGACTATATTTATTGCCAATATAGATGGCTGTACTACATAACTTCTGGTGCCATGAAACATGTACATGGCTATGTCTAGAACATTAAAATGAACTTTTTCTTGTTACTACTCATTTCCAAGGCATATGAAGAATAATTAACTTGATTGAAACCTGGATAAAAATAATTATAACCGCAAGGATCAAGAGACACGAAAATCTTTGAATTATATGCCCAAAAAAATAAAAATAAAAACCAAAAACATTACACATTTTGTCTCAAAAGCAAAATCTTTTTGTCCTGTCAAAACTAAAATCCAACAACCGACATCATGCAAACACTTATTAAAAATTGAATATGTAAGAATAAAAATTCACGGGGGTGATACAACAATCATCTCCAGCAATAAAAAAAAGTTCAAGGGTAAAGACTTTAAATTCTTAAATATTATGCTTTATTCTTGAAATAACAAAACAGATGCATTCTTAGATCTATTTGACTAGTTTAACACCACATGACCAAGCAAAGACCCAACCCAGCTTCTGGAGCTTCTTGAAGTAGAACGTTAAAATTGGGAAAAACCAAAAGGACAGATATATAAATTAACTTTTCCTTCAATAAGGTCATGAACACATGCAGCTTGATAAAATAATTTACATCAGGAGTCACAGGAAAAAGGGCGCCTAGTGCAAAAGGCACCCACAGTGTGGGATCTGAGGAGTGTCAGGAGTATAAAGTCTTGCTTTTATATCACAGAGAGGTCTTGTCCATGACATCTGGAGTACTAAACAAAGAGACAATTGGCAAATAAATAACCTAATAATTGTGTCATCGAACCAATGCATCACGATTCGTTTTATAACCATCATACATGAAAGAGGTTCAGCATCATCAACATCCTTTTTTCCAAAATTAACTTGCTATATTTTGCACCATACAGAATCCAACAGTATATGAGTCCAATCACAAAGCATTTTCAAAGGAAATTTCATGTAAGAAGACTGTCACACGATATTTCGGGAATGAAACTCACTTTCGTAAGGGATCGTGCAAACTGACTTGGCTGAGCATCAGTATCATCAACTTTATTCCAACTTTGGAACATACTTTGCAACCCACGCAAATGGACCAATAGCCTTTCTCGCATTATCTGAACCAGCTTGGAATGAATTTCATCTTGATGAACCTTATAATCCTGAAAGAAACGATATAAATGGTCAACTAACGTATCACAGGCTCAAAGCCCACTGGTGCTATAACCACGATAAAAGGAAACAGGATTATCACACATTTGAACAATCTCCAGTCACCATAAATGAAAACCAAGTAGCTCAACTAAGAATATCCACCATTTCTGGAAATAAAAGCCTAATAAAACAGGAACTGACATCAGAACATAAGTAGAAAGCATGCATCCTCCCATAATGTAAACTTAAGTGCTTACCTAGAAAACTCGAGGTCCTGAACCGATATGCTAAGCGTTTCCACCACTCACTCACTCCTCCCCCAGCCCGCCCAAAAAAAAAAAAAAAAAACCCACAAAAAAACACTCTCAGTTCAACAACCAAATGTTTACTTCCCATAATTTTAATGATTGATTCACAATCTTACATTCTCCTGTTGCTCGGTACAGCTAGGCATTTGAAATTCTTTTCATGGTTCAACCATATTAGGTAATAAAAAGGAATCAAATATTGAAAACTTGCAAACACTGATAACAGGAAGGAATGCTCCTTATCTCTTTCATCTGATATGAAAGCACTCAAAACCATAAAAGAAAACTGATTGCAAAAGAGTCCATAAAATTCTCACTTAGTTTAACTCCTCTAAAACTTATATAGTCCTCCATATTGATTTGCATAGATGGCAATACATCAAAAAACAGACAAGACTGATGTGAAATATGTCACCAACACCAATGAAAAAAGGAGAAGAATCCATTCACCTGGGCCACTCGATCCATCTCTAACAACAACAATGACTTCCGCGTTTCAGGTACTTTCATGAAGAGAATTCGCCTGATTTCTTCGTTTACATAGATCATATTGAGTATATGAGTACATAGGTCATTGTCTCATGCCCACGAAAAATAAATATTATGTCAAAAAGGAAAACTTCTGAAAAAATTAGAGAGGGAGAGAGACACGAGAGAAGTCTTCAATGTAACATAGGCAGATTTAGTATAGATAAATGTGCGAAAGATGCTAGCTTCTATGCTTAGGCACTCACGCCATCAAGATCACGGTTCAAGCACATGGAAGAATATAAAAGACCATATCATGCACATGCAAGGACATAATAAGTCGCAGTAAGCTAGCACAATGTGAATAAATGCAAATGCAACAAAAGTTATCCCCCCACAGATTCTCAGTGATTTATATTTGAAGTTACTAAAGCCTGGTTGTTCAGAGATGTCCATGAGAAGCTTAGCTAAAATACTAATGTTGGAAAAGAGCTAAGACCATTGGTCTTTCTTCCGTTTCATGAACCAACTGAACTTTAAGAAATTGAATTTATCTAAATAATAATTCTGAGCAAAATACCAGGCAAATCCCACTTCCTAGCAACAGAATTTGAAGCCTCAAATAATTCCTAAAAAATCAACCTGCCTATCATCACTGTAAACTGACTATATGGTGTAAAGTGTTTCTCCCTCCATATATTCCCTACACAATCAAATTACATATCCATCATAAGATAAGCATGCCTGTTCTGAGAAAGCTCCTCTTTTTAACTGATGTGGAAGCATTTGGTATAATTTTCCATTAAAAAACTTAACCTACCCAAGATTCACCATGATCATAGCTAATGAAATTAACATTGAATTAACTTCTTGAAGATCACCAATAATGAAAATAATAATAAGAGGATCCATATAAATATCACAACAACATCAAGTTAGTGAAGGTAAGATGAGAAGCTTCACCAATTATATATTTCGCATGAAAGCAGGACCATGCCTCATCTAAAGCATTAATGAGAATAAAACTGATACTTTTAGAGCAACTGTTTTCCCACAAAGATAACAGAGGCATAGCACACAACATAGAAGCAGGGTAATGGGAAGGATAACAAGATAAGAGTATTTTGCAATGACATGGAAGACAGAGCTGCAACATAACTTTAAGTACACAACTTGACTGTGCAATGGCAGTAGATTTGTTATCCCTCACCAGGAATAATGGCATGTATGAAGCTGATGACTTGACTCGCCAATGCCAAGTGCTTGGAAGTTATAGACTTCAACCCCGACACCTACAGGATCACATAAACGATAAGCTAACAGATAATAAGACTGCAAAGTTCATTTCCCTTTGAAAATTACAATAGTAGGTCATGGAAACTGCAAAAAATAAAAAAATAAAAAGCTGTACGTATCACATGAAGATGAACAAATGATGACCCAAAAAGAAAGACCAATAAGGCAACAGGTCCACTCGTGCTGCTCATAGGAGATTAGAGGCAAGCACATCTGATGTGAAAGGAACAGCCGATGGGAGATGATGAAAAAAAGAAGGAAAAAATCTTTTAGGCATAACCTTGGAAAGTAGAAAATAATAACTTATCTAACTTTAACTTAGATTTTATTACTTACATCAATGTTATCTTTCTTGCATTTGCTAGGTGACTATGTAAATGCTAATTCTGTTCATAGTTGGGCAGACTAGAGTGATAAAGAGAAACTAAAAATCTCTTCACTAATTCTTTAACTCTTGATTCGCTTTTGACCTCCCCTTCTTCTTCTTCCTCCTTAATTCTCTCTATTTACCCTTGCTAGTTAAAACTAGTTCTGACAGCTTTTTTCCCTTGCCCCAATGAGTGTTCCTGGAGCCTTAAGCGCCTAGGTAAGAATCGGAATAGTCGCTACCTTTTACCTTAATAACACGAAGTAAGTAAATTTTCGAAGACATTAATGAATTTACAAATTTGTGAGATGAAAAAGAATCAGCACATCCAGCTTTGTGACTTGTGACATTTGTCTTGCCTGAGACCTAAATGAAGCCTATGCTTTTTTCGATCTTCATTATAGCCTTGGTAGCATAGACGTTGCTGAAAGGATGAGTATCATGAAGAGGTATTGAAGAGAGGACTCTGATTGAAATGCTTCTCATCATGTCTTGGACCGAGTGGTGAGACAGGCAGATTGAGAGGTAAGGCAATCTAGAGTCCTTGAGAGTGCAAAGAGACATACATGACCAGAATTGTCCAAAGATGTGTTTCTTGTTTAAAAGCATTACAAATGACGATCATCATAAGACTAGTCACGTAAGAATATAGCTTTTTCTCTATTACATAAGGATCTTCACAAAACCACTAACGCAATACAAACAAAACATTGGTCAAACAGACCAAAGGTAAGACCTATTTAAGAATTTATATCTACATGACGTTAGATATTGATACCTGCATGGCATGAGCCCCAAGAACTAGCTGACATGTCCTCGTGTTGAAATGCTTTAGTATCTCAACAACACGAAGAACCACTTCTGAAGAAAGTGTTGGCAGAAAAGTATTCATATCAATATACTCCGACAACATCTTCACCAATATTAAGCCACTGTGCATAGAAAAAGTATTGTCAATGCTTGGCTCTAAACACATAAAACGTAATCAAAAAAAAAGTTTGGGATCTTTGACGAGGAAAATGAAAACAATTCTTAGTTTCTAATACCAGTTATGAATCCAGATTACTTGACATAAAGGTCACATATATGAGCAAACAAAATCTGAGATATTGCACACTGGAGAAAAATGTTGCAGTAGAAAAATTAAAAAAGCAAATGGAAAAGCCTAAGAAAGTCACTGACCAGTTCACCATGTGATAACCAACACCTCTGTAAACAAGAGATTGAGAACTAGATTTTCCACGCTCTTTAACGCTGCTGTTATTAACCTGAGAAGATGAATTAATGTCTGCTTTGTTCCTTTCAGAATTACTTGTTAGGGATGAAGATATTCCTCGGTCGGAATTTTCAGAAGATACACCTGCCATATCCCCCCCAGGTTGAGTTTCCTGTTGTGTCAACAGTAGTCCAGTAGCTGCCTCTTTTGGAACATCATTTCCAGTAACCATGCTGACTTCAGAAGCATCTACGCTCTCAGTATATAATGAATCAGTGTGAAATAGTGCATTTATTATTGCCTGGAATTCCTCAGGTACATCAACTTCAACCCACGTTTCTTGGTCAAGCACTGCTTTAATCTTTGCCATCTGCAACAGCATTTATACATAAGACATTTAATCCAGAGGATAAAGTGCAAATGTTTAAGAAAGATTGAGATAACATAATAATACTAACACGGGATTCATGCTGAAAATCCACAAAGGACTTAGCCTGCGATTGAAGTGTGCCCCTGATGCTATATCCCAATCTTCCACCAATCTGTAGAGGCATACACAGGACACAGCATAATTAGCAAAACCAACACTGACGACAATTATAACACTAACAAATAATAATACTAATACTAATAATAGTATTAACAATAAAAACAACAACAATAATACAATCAAGCTGTTCACCAAAGACTATGGGAAGAGTTTATGCATGGAAGAGTTTATGCACCTTCTCTGTAGCAGATATAAATTCCTGCGTTATGTTGTATATGCTCAGAAATTCCTGCAATCTTAATCTTGGATGAAGAATTGCCCGAACTCCAAGGAGCTTGGCCCATCTCCCATGAGCAGCATCACAAGCAGCAAATATAGCTTCTGCATTTTCTCGCAACACATCAGCTCTGTCAACATCAACAAACATGAGCCATTAATATTTTTCTAAACAATAGAGAAGCAAGAAATTTTATAAAGCTTTCATTAGGTTTCTTACAATTTACTAACAACAAATAAGCACTGTAAGATTCAAAAAAGGAAAGAGAAGACCAAACAAAGATTTGTGTTCTTTTGAATTTTGATAAGGAAGGTTGAATACCATAAAATTATTCCATCCAAAGCATAAATCTCAATTTAAGTATTTTCTCTATGAATAATCCAAACCCAGTTGAATGTAGCCGATTATAGCAGGGCCCAGGAAACAATGTGTACCTATTATCTAGGAATACCACAAATTATGTATTGCGTCATGACTCCTTCATGTCCCCATGAAATCGTCACTTGAAAATAAAGTTCTTTCTCCTATCTCAACAGAAGCCCCAGGAGAGAGAAAGAAAGCACAGCTCCTTTCTAGATAGAAGGACATAAGCTTCCAACCTCTCCTCTCCCTGACCCTCTTTTCTCTCGCTCTCAATGCGTCATTTCTTTTATCTTGGAATTATATAGGATAAAGATGATGGCAAAAACTAAGATTGACAGATCTATTTGATCCTTCTAAACTCTAATTCCTGAAAAACGTTCACTTCCAAACATGAGAAGGTATTATATCATACCAGATACCAAAGGAAAATGATACAAGTTTACAAAGAACGTCTGCAAAGAGAAATTGAGACAGGATAGGACCCTCAAATCCCCCACTCCTTTCCTTCAAAAATCAGTAGTCTCTCTTCTAAAATTGATAAAGACTCATGGTCCAGGTAATCTAAGGAAAACAAGAATTACTCTTAAGTACAAATTATGGACATGTAACATACAATCACAAAACTATAACATAGACAAACTTGAAATCCGGAAAAAGAAATCAAATGAAGCCGCAGATAGATTTCACATTCTGAAACAGAATCTATCTGGAACTTGAAAATTAACACTAACCATATCCTCATGGCCATGGCAACTAACCTCCAGGAAAAAACCGAAAGACACAATTGTGGAAGACAATGAAAACTAAGAAAACACTTGGTTCCTAAAAACCCTTCACTATCACTTTTAATGAATATTCTCGTTTTCAATTTTTATCTTTTCAAAGCTTGTTTGAAACCATTTTCAAATTGAAAATATGCTTTCTTATATTTTTTTGGTTTTGGTGACTGTCAAATGCCACTTAAGCTCAAGAGAAAGTCCTATAGGACGGTACTAAGGCCAGCAGTTGCTTTATGCACGGAGTGCTAGGCAGTTAAGCAACAGAATGTGCACAAAATGAGTGTAGCGAAGATGAGACTATTTCATCTGATGTGCAGGCACATGAGAAGAGATAAGATTAAAAATGAAGCTATTAGGGCAAAAGTAGTTGTTGCTCCAATTGAGGATGATATGAGAAGACAGTCTCAGTTGGTTTAGCCACGTTGAATGAAGGCCTTCAGATGCCCTGCTTAGGCAATGGGAACAAGGACTTGATACATTGGTTAAAAGGGGTAGGGGAGGGCCAAGAAGGATATGGAAGGAGACAATAAGGAAAGATAGGGAACATCCACAGCTCACAGAGGTTCTAACAAGGACCGAGCACAATAGCATAAGCAACTTCACAAAGAATTTCATATAGCCAACCACGTTTAGTGGGATAAGGCTTAGTTGGTGTTGCCGTTACAATTGTAGTCAACAAACAAGTCTTTCACAAGACTTCAGATTTCTTCATATCCATTTTAAGATATTCCAAAAAAAAAATGGCAAATGAGGGAGGCTGCCAAATATTTGTCCTGAACAAACTTTTGTTTTCTGTGAAGATGATTACAGAAAACTAGTATCCAACAACCAATTGCACCCCGGTTGTTTACATAAACAAAACTAATCCAATCTTAAAAAGGTTAATAAGAAATAATAGTTCATAAACTACAACAATTACAAGACAATAATCTCCCGCTACTTCTACAGTTGCAAAATTTGTGAAGTGAACCAAAAAGAATCTATTTAAAAGTTACCTGAAGTTTTTTGACACTGCAGCTGTAGTGAGACTTTCGTTAGCCTTTCCTTGAAAAGAAGGAAGCTTAGCAGTGCCATTTCTCTCAGCTACATATGGCAGAATGGAACCAATCTGACCATCAGTATCCTCCGCAGTTTCTGCAGCTGCTGCACCAAGCGCTATTGCTACAGCAACAGAATTTGCAGCATAGTGATCATCCAGATTGCACAAAATCCATTCAATAGCCTTCTTAACTTCAGCAGCTCGCACTAAATGTACCTGCAATCACTAAAAGATGCAAAATCACATTACATAATACCTAAAGAGTGGGTAATCTCAAGCACAAAATCCATCAGGCCATATCTGACATTAATAACACCAAAACATAAACAAGCACATGCTTGTTCGTGTGCGCTGGCACGCAAGCGCGTGCGCGCACGAGAGAGAGAGAGAGAGTCCCATCACTAAATTTGACAAGTTGCACAAGTGTCAAGCAGGTTCACTAAATTTGCCTAGTTGTACAAGTTAAGCTGGTAAGTTAATTGAAGCACATATGTTCTCCCTATCTACAAGAACTTGAACTCCCACTGAATTTCTTTAATATTAGCAAGAAGTTCAGTTAAACTTCATAAAGTCTCAACATGTTGAGCTCGAGATGCAGTAATCCAACAAAGTGAAGTAGCGAACTGCTTTGCCTTCAATGGATCCTTTGTAAAATCTAGCTATGGATCAACTTGGAATGATACACCATAATCAAGCAAACAGCAATCGTAGGACTGCCTTTTAAATAAAAATTAGTTCACATTACCTGTACTATGCCGAAAATTGCACCTAAAAGTTGCACAAAGCATTCTGATGACAGGCTCCTCAACTTGCTTGCAAGAGATGAACCTCCACCTAAGTTATTTAATTTAGATCAGATAATAATTCAAGGAAATCACACATGACAAAGAAAGGAATACTCCAACCATCAGCTTGACCAGGAATTTCCACTAAGTAAATGATTATTAGGTTGAAAGGATAATTGAGACAAACTTTACAAACCCAAATACTACAATGATTTCCAAGAGTAGACATATATGCACCAAAATATATAAAAAAGAAAAAAAAAATCTATTTTAACCAGCCATACCACAAAGCTATTTGTAGTATGAAAGAAGATTAATCGATTAATTCATAGCATGTGAGAATTTTGAAATTCTGAAAGGAAAAACAAGTTATTAGTATATTCCCCTTATTGAGGAGCATCTAAGCATTTCTTAGGTAGGATCTGACCTTCTCCATCATTCGTCCGCTCTCCTGGCGTGAAATCCAACTCAGCAGATCTAGCAACAAGAACTGGAAGAAGCTCTGCGACTGTGGTCTTAATTGCAGTCTTCATGTCAGCAGTAAGCATATCGCGGTATATCCTCAATATGGAAGGGAGCTTAGCCTGAAAGGGATCATCTTACCGTAAAATACCTATAGAAATCTCTCCACATGTAACTTAAGGATTTTACCATCATTTTAGACAAGATAAATGGAATTAAGACAAACGACACAACCTGTAGACAACTAATAAAGAAGTCCTAGAATTCAAAACCACCTCTCGCGTTTAATAGCATTTTCTTCATCAAGTAGCATGACCGGCTGATAGGACTAACTAGAGTCTTATTCCCATTATGAAAATAGGGAGCAGAATAATTAGTCTTATTTTGAGTTTAACCAATTTTAAGTATAAAAGTCCACAAAAATATCCCAAGCTGGATTTTCGAAAGCTTGTATAATCTTCTCTCCTCTCTACCCTGATATATGACAATCATCACCACCTACCACCATTTGTAACTCTTATTACCACTTGCCTGATATAAATAATATAGACCATATTTCTTATAGGGATTGGTAAAAATCGGAGGACCCCATATCAAATGCATGAACTCAAATAATGCTCAAAGTTTCAATTACAACAAAGAAGAAAAGATTATTAACACAGAATATGACTTAAATCAATGAACACTTAACAATTCCTCCTTTACCACAACAGTGGGAATAAAATTTAGATGAACTAGATTTCACTAATCTATAAGATAACAGAGTGAATGAAATTACTATAGAGGCCCACAATATTATAGATATCCCATGTGAAGAAAATATTATGATTAAAATATTCCCTGACTGAAAAAGAAGATGGTGCATCAAATTAAGGTAAACAGAAAAGCATGCATGACTTACTGTTCTGAGCAATCCAATTACAATAGGGAGAAGATGGTCTCGCAAATTAGAAGTCTCTTCCTCATCAAATTTAATCTGTAAACCACAATGAGTCAAGAGAATTTCACATTGAAGCCACTAACAAACTTTAAAGCCAAACAATACCTCCCAATAATAAAGGCATGAAAAGTACAAACTAATTGTGTTGTGGGAAGCAGTTAATGAAAAAATACAACCAAAAAAATGAACAAACCATTGCTCATCAAGTTGAAACCAAAGACAAGAAATACAGACTTCCTCTCCGCTTTTCACTAGTCAAATTAGGCCAGCAATTACAGATGTTGATCTCTATTGCTCGGACTTGGGTGCAAATATTGAGTGAAGGTGTCAATTTGATTGTCTGACTTGCCTTTTGAGAAAATTTTAGACCCAAGTGCTCGTCCAAAGAGGATCCAGAAAATAGACACGTGCGAAGGCACACCATCATATACATAGGTGTTAATGCAATGTTATAGTAAAGTAACATGCATAAAATTTGGAGTAACCCCTCAATACTTATTACACTGTTTACCTTAAAAAGAGGCTTTGATTTCTGAAGTCCCCTTATTCTATTTATAGGTATAGTACACAAATAATTAGATAATTATGCCACTGTACAAGAATGACAAGGTAATCCGATAACTCTATCTACACTATACACCCTTAATCCCACAACAACAGAGTTTCAACAAAGCACACTCTTAGTACTTTTAAAGTACTGGTCAACTGGTAGCTGGTATTTGTTCATTTAGGCCCAAAGTTTTTAAGCAGATGTCCTGACATCCTGATTGTTTTAAGCGACAAATCTTTGTTTTAGAACCCAGCCCAATATCTTAACATTTCAAATTGAGCCTCATTTTGCAAGATTGCAAGTGAAATGGAGCCATTCCTATGAGAGTTTAGACTCAAGAGTTACACAACACCAAGAATGGTAAGATCTAGCTTCCACACTATATTTCTCCATCGTTACTCAATACAAGAAAGGAACTTTGTCAGCATATAATAAATGAAAGGGCTCATGATAATTGTGAAAACAAACCTAAAGCAAATAAGACTGATACTATGCTAGTGGTAGTTGCTAGCAGGACTCACGGAGAGAAGCTTACCTCATCTTCTGCCCCATTTGCAGAAATGGAAGCCCTTGCTTTCACTTTTGATAAAATAATTACATCCATGTCTCCAACGTCATGGACAGAAGCACGCATAAACTCTGCTGAAAGAATGCTACAAGAGCAAAATCCACAAGTTACTGAGGATGCACAATGCTGCATTTATTCCCAGCAAATAACGGGTACTTCTGCACTTAGATATATGTTATGCACATGATGAAGCTGACTAGAGTGAGTGAACTGGAAAAGCATGGTAATGTTGAAGTTGGAATATAGGTCATGTGCGCATAAAATGTCACACTATCAAAAAACAGATAGCATTCACCTTCTTTACAAGGAAATTGGCATTGAAGAAATTCTTTAAATATTGTTACATTTAAAGGATAATCCTAAAAAAAAAAAGAATAGTGACCAAGCTGAGAGACATGCACGAATCTCAACATCTCAAACTCAGGCATAAGCTTTTCAAGTTGACCAACAACCACATGAAAATGAAATAGATCAACCCATGATGAGAAAAGAAAAGGAAGTCGTTCAAACCTGATAGGGCAGAAGTAAAGTTACAGAGATGCAAAAAAGGGCACCATTAAATACCAGAAAAAAGTCTCAGATTTTCACAGTAGGATTATCCATGCATTGACTATGCATAAGTTCTGAGAAAAAGTTCTGAAAAAACACAATGAACAGAAGCAAGAAAGTTCAAACAGGGAATGATATTGTAGAACTGAGCCAAACATGAAAGAGACTTCCAACAAAACTAACATGAAAAGTGTGTCAGTGCCTCTAGCTAAAAGGTATGAAGAAAGAGACATTAATTAGGTGTCACTTTGGCTTGTGAAGAGGTTTTCTAGCAGCTACATTAACAGTTAAAGACTTCTACATTAACTGATCAATAAGAAAGATTTACTTCTGGATCATGAGAATCTTTCAACTGATTCAAGCAAAGAGAAGGCACTAGCCACGCAAAAGAAATATATGTGACAGATAATCACAGAGTAATGGAAAATGACAGAATACTCAGTAGTATGGGAAGAGCAGAACATCTGTGTCTTTTCATTTGTACAAAGATCGAGGGGCTTATGTGAAGCATGCAAGAAGATTGTCCGTGAACTACAGGGCACAGGACTAATAATCCTAGTGATTATTTTGGTGGACAGACAATAAGAACCCACAGTTTATATGATTACCTCAAAAACTAAAGTGAGGAATATTAATCGATTTGGGAAGTTCAAAGAAATCTTTTAGCAAATATTTACATAAATCAGTTCAACCTTAGCAAGAACTAGACAGCTCACATATTTTACAGCACGCAAGATAAATCACTCGATGAGGAAACCTGTACTTAACTTCAGATAGAGTGCTATATCCATACCCTGATCTATGTTGTGACAACTTTACTTGTATGCCGTCCCTCAAGATATTTTCTCATTAAAATATATTTTAGGCCAATTGTGGATAAGCAATGCACCATGTTACTTGTTCACATTCATGCATAGATAATTATATGTAAATTCACACAAATAAACATGTGAGTATGTATGAGGCTACCGAGCATAAACATGCGCATCTGTTTGTCTACACGTGACCCAAATTAAAGCCTCCAAAGTAGAAGCTAAAAATGGCAATCATACTTCACAAGCCAAAATAATAGTTAGTCAGCAATGGGTAAGACAGCCTTGCAGAATGGAGTGCAAACTGCAAAGCTTTAAGAGAAGAAGACCCCAGTTAATCATTTATACCTGTTTATTGAATCTATTGAAGCTGCTACATGGTCCCGAAGGTGACGGAAGCAATGTAGACCAGTAAGTTCATCCCCATCCTGGTAAACATTTATACCAAATAGAATCCAAAAACAATTAGTAAAGTTAAGAATCTGGTGTATTTCAATTATAAGCACTCTTTGAGATTTTCATCAGAATGCAGTTTAAGAAACTGAAAACAGCAATCTGGCTGCCCTTTTATATTTGATAGATTTTTCTTTCAAACAATTAGTAAAGTTAAGAATCTGGTGTATTTCGATTATAAGCACTCTTTGAGCTTTTCATCAGAATGCAGTTTAAGAAAATGAAAAAATCAATCTGGCTGCCCTTTATATCTGATAGATTTTTCTTTCTTTTGCTGGACAGTAGTTTGGAATGAGATTCTTACTATGGAGAATCTCAAAAAAAGAAATTTAATTCTCATGGATTGCTTTTGTATAGTTAGGCATCCAGGTAAATCTGTTGACCATCTCTTTCTTTCTTGTGACTTCGCCCTCAAGCTCGGGACCATATCTTTAGCTAGTCTAAGATGGTAATGGTCAAGCCAAGACATGCGATCCAACTTTTTAGCTGTTGGAATGCTTACGTACGAGACTTGATTTCTAAAAGACTCAGAGCATTACACCACTTTTTCTCATGTGAAGCACTAGGAAAGAATGCACCAAAACACTGTTTGAGGGTTCAGAATCTCCAGGTGCTGATCTTTTTGTTCTGGTTCTGTATAGTCTCGTGATGTTTCCCTCTTGCTTGCTTGTTTTTCTCAGTCTGTCCTTGTACAATTCTGATGTACTGAAAGTTTTCAGTATTGATAAAATCCTTTCTTATCTATCCAAAAGAAAACTGAGAAAAGAGCACAACAGAACCATATTCTATTAAAAAACAGGGTCGCCACATGTTCTTCATTTATAGACCTCTAAATATGAACAGTACGCTTTAGGAGGAAAAAGGAATTGTCTAAGGATAGGATAGAAATATGAACAAGGAGACTGAAAGCATCAAAATTCACTGGCATCCACTGTCACTGATGCTTAAGGCAGCCAATACAATGAATATCGATATCCTGCAACATATAAGAATTAACTTTCCCCAGAACAGTAGTCATACCAATCTCCCCATCCATATAATTGCTCATACTTGTAAAAGATTTATATCATTAAATCCACTCTCTCTGTAATATTATCTTTGGCTATCATTCTAATCTACAAATCATTGCAGAAATGCATGTTTGCCTGTCACTTTTTAATTACTTACAACTTCCACTTATGACTTTCCCTCCAAATTTTGAATATAAAAAATATTATCTAAATGTCAAGAAATTATGAAAAAATTATATATGAATCTACATGTTAGTATTTGAATATTCTGAAAGGTTGCAAATATTATGAATGGGTTAATAAAAGTTAAATAGTGATTTTCACAAAATTTAGTTAAGGATAAATGTTACATGGTGATTTTCACAAAATATACATAAAGTCAAAAGTTGAAATTGAAGTCACTCCAAACAGGCACTTAGTATTGATAAAATTACGTATTCATGATTCAAATCTTAGCTTGGTGATTGCTTCCATTCTCTAAACTCAAGTCCACAAAAATGAGAGGCCATTTATCAATTTTTCTTTTTACTATATTCGCAGTCTGCATAAACCATTCATAAGCCAGTGTGACTGCAGTAGTTATTATCAAGAATGTTGTGCTACAGAATAAGCATATGGAGCAAGACAGTTGGTTTTAACCAATTTATAGTTCCGTGGGCTATCAGCTGCGCCTAATGTCCTTTTTTTTCTCCTGGGAACAATCATAATATTTAACAGGCCATACATCCAAAGATATGGACGGGCACTGAAAGCAAGGGAAACTGGCATCCACATAAGAAAAGCTTACAATCAGTTTCTCTGCATAGGTAAGAATGGGAATCTACTTGCTCAGCCACAAATAGAAAGGAGAGGCGAGAAGTTTGGATTGACATAAATAATCTAATAGCATGCTTGGTCTTGAGTGACAGGAGATAAATGTTGGCAAGGCAAAGATCGATCAATAATGATTTGATTACGAAAATTGAACCACAAATATGCTCGTATAGGGTTTGCCAATTTGGTTAATTCTGAAAAACCATCACATCTGCATAAACAACACTAACTACAGCCTTGAATAGAGCAAAGTGACCAAGGTCTGATAAAAGAGTGCAAGACAGTAGCAACACAACATCAAATCCCTCGAGCATTATTTAGCAATGGTTTCTCTAAATGCACCACTTAAGAAAAAGAGGTATAACTTGAACCCTTTGTTAGATCATTGATGTGGGATTTGACCTTAACTTTTGACAGAGTACAGTCTCTAACCCTTATTGTCAACTTGAATTATACTACCGATTAGTTACGTGGGTCGGCAACCCCTTGGTGATATTTTGTATTAAAAGCTCTTTTACTTATCAAAAGAATACCTGATGTTCAAGTGCCTCACTAGAAACCAAATCGGAGAGTGCAAAACACCTTTTCACTTGGTGTACAGCTTCAGGATATTTAAAGGCTTATCAGTGAAATAACCTTAATTCCATTCCATTCCATTCTACAAGTGTTCTCGTCATAACAAGTTTCATAATCTTCAGTCAAAAGTCGATGTAGACGGCACATTAAAACATATTCAGATACAACTAACTGGTCGAACCGTCAGAGCAATTCTCTGGGTACTGCCATTTCCACATGCAAAAATGCCAAGTACAGTCAAGACTCAGGTGCAAGAAGTAAGCTAGCTTAGCAAGATTTATCATCTAATCATTGCCCAACTCTTCCAACTAAGAAAAGGTCCTAATGCCATACTGCAGCATTAATATTATAGATAAAAGCAAATCCTATGAATTCTGGAAAAAGATACATGTCCTTGACCCTCGTAATTTTTTCTCAAGATTTTTCTTTTCAATTCTCTCAGCATTGTCAGGCTAGGTTCTGCAGAAACAACCGAGCAAGCCTAGATAAAGACAATGTCATTGAGCAGACTAATACGTACCAGCAAGTGCCGCAAATCATCAATGACATCCAAAGCACCAGCGCAATCTGAGGATGCAACCAACTGATCGAAAACAGAAATATAAAAATCAGAACTTTGTTCTTTATAGGGAAGTACCAAGTACCACAATGTGCCATAAGATCACCAAAAGTCGAAGAACAGAATACAAATACATGAAGGAAACCGCACCAACTTGAGAGCCGAAACCGCTTGATTGACCGACAATATAAGCCTCAATTTCTGCTGAAGACGCAACAAGTTCCCTCGGGTGGCATTCAAATCCTGAATCTGCCGGGCCGAATCCACCAAATCCCCATCCAGAAGCCTAATAGTCTCCTTCAACTCCCTGATCCTGCCGCACCCGCGCAGGATCTTCACGTTCAAGTCCTGCAGCTGCCCCTGTGCCTCGAAGAACGAGTTGGACCGCAGCGAAATCTCCTTCACCAAATGCAGCTCCACCACGTCCAAGTAGTGCGACAGCTTCTCCTGCAGCGCCGCGTTCTCGGCGATGCTCGAGAAAGGGCAGGCCGCGCGGAACGTGGCCCCCTCCTCGAGCGCGAAGTCCTCCTTGAAGTAGAGCGCGGGGACCTCCCGGAGGCACGCGACGAGGGCGTCCCCCTGGCCCCCGGCCCCGGTCGCCTCAGCCGCGGCCGCCGCCCCGCCCTGGAGATCGCGCTCCCGGGAGGAGTGGTCGCGGACGTCCTCGAAGCGGTGGTAGGGCTCGGAGATGGAGGAGAGGTAAGGGAGGAAGTCGGATCGGGAGAGATCGGAGGCGGGGCGGGAGGCGAGGGGGGCGAAGTCGGGGACGGCGATGGACGTGGAGGAGGACCACCACCCGACCCAGGACGGATCGGCCGGCCTGGCGGCGGCGGAGGCGGCGTCGGAGAGGGATCTGGAGGAGGAGGAGAGGGAGGCGGCCCGGGAGAAGTCGGAGGACGGCGACCTTCCCGGCGGCGGAGGATCCATCGGAGCGGGCAGAGAGGGAGAAGCTAACGGAGGAGGAGCATGAGATGGAGTGAGAATGAGGAGAGGAGGTGGATCTGGACTCTCTGGTGTGGTGGTGGTGGTGGTGGTGGTGGTGGTGGGAGTGGAGGAGAGAAGGAAGAAGACGATGCAGACCGGTGGTGAACTGGAAATTCTCTTCCTTCTTTGATGTCTAGTTTTTTACTTTTTTTTTTTTTCTTTTTTTCTAATATTTTAATATTTTTTGGCTGAGTGGCCATTGTGAAAATGAAAATAAAAAATTGGGCCAATGCAATGATTGCGATTTCAATCGCTTTTTATTTCATGTGGTAATGTTGAAAGTAGTGCTTGTGCTCTTGTCCCGCACCCAATTTTGATTGATGGACTTTGATTTCCTTTCGTTTCGAGCCCCTGTGGAAGCGATTTTGTCCTTCTAATCGATTTTGTTTTTTTGTAAATTCTGCTATCATTTGATCAGACGAACTTGTGAGATAATAAATTTGAGAAATTTGGGATCCGAATTAAACAAAAAAAAAATATCATAAGGCTATATTTAATACCAAGTAAAAGGTTAAGAACTCTTCATGTTACAAATGGTTCTTAAACTTTCATTTAATGTTCAATTTCATCCATGAACTTTTGATTTGCTTAATTTGATCCTAATTTTCATTTAATGTTCCATCTAGTCTCTAAATATTTGAAAATTGACAAATTTCCTTTTTTTTAAATATCAAACTGTTTTTTTATAAATAAAAAAATATCAAACTGGTTTTTTTTTGTCGAAAAGTACGCAAAGTAATAAAATATCAATATTTCTTTCCTTTCTCCATATTAAAAACAAATGAAAAAGAGATAGTAATAATAAATAAAGATGAATCGATTTTTTGGACTTCACCGAAAAGGGAAAAATCGATTGATGGGTTTTGTACATTATTCAAGTAATTTGCATATATAAAAAAGAAATCAAAATGCAAAATTCACATTTATTTATTAAAAATGTCCATTTTTTCCATTTGTTTTTAATATGGAGAAAGGAAATAAATATTGACATTTATTACTTTGCATAAATGTGGTATTTTTTGACCAAAAAAAAAACAGTTTAGTATTTTTTTTATTTATAAAAAAACAGTATTTATTAATAAAAAAAGAAATTTGTCAATTTTTAAATAGTTATGAACTAGATGAAATATTAAATGAAAGTTTAGAAATCAAATTGAGCAAATTAAAAGCTGAATGATGAAATTGAATATTAAATGAAAGTTCATGAACCAAATTGAGCAAATCGAAAGCTTAGGGATGAAATTAAATATTATATGAAATTCAAGGACCATTTGTGATATTTTCCCAAACCAATGAGTACATGATACGTTTCGGAGTTTATAGTAATATTCACCCTATACTCTAATCCCGTGAATTAGTGTGCATGGTATTCTATATGATATTTGGATATGTGAAATTGAACTATTTATGATTTAAATGTGTGAAAAAAATGGAAGGAAGCATCTGTATTTTAATTTTTATGCTATTATGTCTGAGGATTATACTACAATTAAACATCGACATCTACCTCATCATGAATGCACTTGCCTTTTCATGTGAGTAATGATGGGGTTAATAATTGGAAGGATTAATATAATGAAAAACCTCAAACTAATTTTTTGACTATAAAAAACTCCAAATTAATACATCTATGACAAATTTACTCTCTATTAACTTTCGTTAAATATAATCTTTAAATTTGCTAAGGTGGATGACACATGGTAAAATGTTATGTGATGTGACAAGTTCATATGAAAATCCATGGGATACTGTTACAAAAATATCAATATTGTCAAGAGTTGTACTATTAAATTTATGACATGTAATTACAATTAAATTTGATATAAAAGTGCCGGTTTGAGTTTTTTCATCATATTTACCCAATGGATCTCCACGTAGATTTGCCACGTCACCATACTATGCCACCATGTGTTATTTAGATCAGAAAATTTAACGATAAAATTTGATAGAAGTTAACACAAGGGTACATTTTCACAAGTATATTAGTTTGGGATTTTTGATGGTAAAAAAATTACTTTTTGATAAATTTATCATAGAAATATCAATTGGGAGTTTTTTGTGATTGAAAAATTAGTTTTGGATAATTTTATATGAGTATACCAGTTTGAGGTTTTTGGTGGTTAAAAAATTAATGTAAGATAATTTTACGCGAGTGTACTAGTTTAGTGTTTTTGTGGTTAAAAAATTAATTTGGAGTAAATTTCTTACATATGTATATGTTTAGAATTTTTCATGATATTAACACTAATTAGAATTATAGGATTTTCTATCTAAAAAAAGGGAAAATTTTACTAAAAAAACCTTAAAATATTATAATTATACCGATTTAGTTTTAAGCTTATTTTTTGGCCAATTAAGTTATAAATCTTTTGTAATTATGCAAATTTAGTCCATTTGACCAAATTTGGCCAGCTGACACTAACACGGACACTGATGGACAATTTTTCAATATTTTTTTATAATTTTCATTAATTTTTTAATATTTTATTTTTTTCCATTTTTTTCTCCCCTCCCTTCTTCCCACGATTGGCCAGAAGGGAGGCCCAACTATTGGGCTAAGGACAAGCTCACCCTATCACCAGCAAGGCAAGCCCTTGCCAAATCGAGCAAGGGTGAGCCCCCTTGCTAGATGCATCAGTGAGGGATTGGTGAGCTCGACCTCACCTAGCATCAGTGAGGCGAGCCATCACCGGATCTTGGCGTGGACGAGCTTGCCCAGCCATTAGTGAGGCGAGCCCTCACCCCGCCCATGCCCAACGATAGCCGGGGCTTACCTCGTCAAATCTAGGCGAGGCAAGCTCTGGCCAGTGGTCGGGCAACCCTCACCCGGGCGACAATAGGGTGAGCTTGCCCTTAGTCCACCCTTTGGCCAATTGTCAAAAGAAGGAGAGAGGAGAGGAAAAAAAAATAAAAGATTAAAATCTAATAAAAAAATTCAAAAAAATAAAATAATAGAAAAAAAACTGCTCACCAATGTCCACATTAGTGCAAGCCAACTAAAATTGGTTGGATTGGCTGAATTAGTACAATTATAAAAGGTTTATGACTTAATTGGCTAAAAAAATTAATTTATGACTTTTTTGATAATTTTTTCAAAAAAAAACAAAGTGAAAAGAATTCCTAAAACCTATCACAGTACCTCTCTATCTTGGTATCAGGGTCCCTACGGGTGTAGGAAGAGTTATACGCTAGGGACCAACTACTTCCTAGGTTCAAATTGACTTCATGGTCATTTTCAAATTTAACCAAAAATTTGAACACCTTTTGGTGTTTTTGTTTTCTTTGCCGCGTGCTTACCTGATGGAGTGAGAATGAGGGGAGGAGGAGGAGGTAAATCTGGATTCTTTGTCTGGTGTTGTGGTGGCCGTAGTGGAGGAAGGAAGAAGGAAAAGGAAGCAGGAAGAAGACGACGATGCAGACCGGTGGTGAACTGGAAATTATCTTTCTCCTTAGATGTCTAATTTTCTATTTTTCTTTTTCTTTTTTCTAATATTCCAATATATTTGGCTGAGTGGCCATTGTGAAAATAAAAACAAAAATTGGGCCAATGCAATGATTACGATTTTTTTTTTTTTGTCAAACAATGATTGCGATTTTAATCGCTTTCTATTTCTAGAGGTAATGTTGAAAGTGGTGTTTGTGCTCTTGTCCCCCACCCAATTTGATCGATGGACTTGGATTATTTTCATTTTGAGCCCTTGTTGATCTTTGAATCGAAGCGATTTCGTCCTTCTAGTCGATTTTGTATTTTTGTCCGCTTTGAGATGTGACATGTACTTTAATGTAAATTCTTGTCATCATTTGATTTTAAACGATTGAACTCGATGAGATAATATCCTTCTATTTTTGATTTTTGTAAATTTCAGATTAGACATCCAAATTAAATAATAATATATATAAGAGCTATATTGAATGTCAAGTAAAATGTTCAAGAACTATCCATAACATTATCCATTTTTATAATATGACTTAAGCCATATTGTTATAGCATACAATAGTGTGCAAGAAAACTCATTAAACTGGCATGATTGATTAGGTCTCGGTAAGTATTAGAGTTTGTAAAGTAGGTTTCAAATTTCAAAACTTTGAAACCGATGAATACATGGTACGTTTCGGAGTTTATGGTAATACTCATCCTATAATCTCGAGAAAAAAAAAAAACTAGTGTGTTGGGTACTCCATATGATATTTAGATATGTGAAATTGAACTATCTATGATTTAAATGTGTCAAAGAATGGGAGGAAGCATATGTATTTTAATTTTTATGTTATTGTGTTTGAGGATTATACTGCAATTAAAATATCGACATCATCCTCATCGTGAATGCACTTGCCTTTTTATGTGAATAATCATGGGGTTAATAATTATTGGAAGGGTTAACACAATAAAAAAAACCCCAAACTAATTTTTTGACTATTAAAAACCATAAACTAATATATTTGTGATAAATTTATTTTAAACTAATTTTTTGACCAATGAAAATTATAAATTAATACACATGTGACAAATTTACATTTTGTTAATTTTCGTCAAATTTTACTTTTAAATTTGCTAACACAGATAACACATGGTGATGTATTATGGTGACGTGACAAATCCACATGGAAATCCATATGGTTAATGTCACGAAAATCTCAAAATTATCATAGGTGTATAGTTAAATTTATCACAAGAGTACCAATAAATTTGTTACAAGTGTGCCATTTTGAATTTTTTTTTTTTTTTTTATGATATTTACCACATGGATTTCCACGTCGACTGACTGGCCACGTCTCCATATCACATCACCATGTGTCATCTAGATTAGCAAATTTAACGATAAAATTTGATGGAAACTAATAGAAAGTAAATTTATTAGCTTGGGATTTTTGTTGTCAAAAAATTAATTTAAGGTAAATTTATCACAAGTATACCAATTTTATGATTTTTTGTGATAAAAAAATTAGTTTAAAGTAAATTTATCATAAATGTATCGGTTTGGGATTTTTCATTGCATTAATTATAATTATAATTATGGCATTTTCTATCTAACAAAAAAAGTGGAGGGAAATTCCTAAAACCTATCGTAGTGCTTCGTCTTTCTTGGGATTGGGGTCCCTACAAGTGTAGGTGCGGGAAGAATTAGGGTACGTATGGTAATGTTTCCATTCTTGAGAACAGTTTCTTTTGAGAAATATATAATTTTTTTATTGAGAATAATTTACGAGCGTTTGAAGGCATTTGGTAATAAAACAAAATTTCTATTTTTGAAAGAGAAATATGTTTGGTATGACCTCATATATTTTTGTCACTTAGAATTTCTTTTAATTTATTAATAATTTTATTGCAGTTTTTTTTTTCTTTTTCTTCTCCTTCTTCTAGCCAATCGTCGGGCTTGGCCATGGCCGGCCGGCGATTGGCCAAACAAGAGCCGGCTAGCTTGCTAGCCTTAGGGTAGTCTCACTAGCCACTGACGAGGTCCCCCAAGCCTCGCCCGGCCACGTCGAGGCTTAGGGGGCGAGGCTTGGGGGGACCTCGGCAGAGGCCAACAACCAGTTAGGGGAAAAAGAGAGGAAGAGAAAGAAAATAAAATGATGAAAAGAGAAGAAGAAAAAAACTTTTTTTTAGAGTTGTTATCAGGAACAAGAAATGATTTTATTTTTTCCAAATTTTTATAATTTGTTCTCAAATCTATTTTGTTCATTTTAGAATAATTTGTTCTTGAGAATAAAAAAATTACCAAATACGTTTGGTAAAATTTTTGTTCTATTTCACAAGATTTGAGAATCCGAGATTCTCCGTCCGAAATCAAAAGAATAAAAGAAAAACTAAGCCGACGAGGGCCGGCGATGCTCCGGTGAGCGTCGCCGGCGATCGGCCAAATGAAGAAGAAGAAGAATAGGAAAAAAAGGGAAAAAAATAAAAGAAAAGAAATAAAAAAAATAAAAAATAAAAGAAAAAAGTAAAAAGTAAAAAAATTATTTAAAAATTATTTAAAAATCAAAAGAAATTAATTTGGAACATAATCAATTAGCACGATATCAAACGCAATTCTATTCCAGAATAAAAAATTTTGGACAGTTACCAAACGCGTTTTTTACTCAGAATCAGTTCCTCGGAACAGAATAAAAAATAATCATTTCTAGTCAGAATCAGCTCCCGGGAACAGAATCGTTACCAAACGCGCCCTAAGTGTTTCCCGAAACATTACACTACCTTATTTGCTAGTGACCAATTACTTCCCTTAATTCAAATTGACTTCATGGTAATTTCCCAATTTAACCATAAATTTAAACACCTTTTGGTGTTTTTGCTTTCTTTACAGCGTGCTTAACCGATGGGAACAAACTTCATACCCGCGAATAGGACACTGGTGGTCCAACAGTAAAAATCTAATTATACGCTGGTGCTTCATGTAGCCTCCAACATGATAAGAATAATAATAGATGTAATTTTCTTAACCAATTAAATCCTACCATAATCTAAAAATTGAATTGTAAATAATCTTTAAGTAAATGTCTAAAGTGGAGAAAATATATAAGTAAAGAATTCATATTTCAAATTGTTATCTTAAAAAAAAAAAAAGTGTACTTTGCAAGATTGCGTTGTGAATATCACAAAAAATTTCAAACTAGTAGATTTGTAACAAATTTACTTTAAGCTAATTTTTGACCATCAAAAACTCCCAACTAGTATGCTTTTGACAAATTTAGTTCACACTAGTATTTTTATGATGAATTTACCCTCTGTTAATTTTCGTTAAATTTTACCGTCAAATTATTTAGTTGAATAACACATAACAATTGAATGGTATAACAATTTGAGATTTTACTCTTCATTTATCACGGTCATACCAATTTTATGTTTTTTTTTTTTTGTATTAATCCAATTTAATAGAGGATATATTTAATTTGAGGGTTTTGACGGTCAAAAAATTTATTTAGCGTAAATTTATCCACATGTACCAATTTGAGATTTTTTGTAATCATTCGGGATATATTTATCACAAGTATATTAGGTTGGAGCTTTTTGTTGTCAAAAAATTAATTTTGAATAAAATTGTCATATGTACCAATTTTAGATTTTTTTTTTATGGTATTAACCCCTTATTTAAAAGCATCATCTTGTTTTTTCATCTTTATTGAATGAAAACTTTATATTATGTTAAAATTCTCAAGACATCTCTTAAATTAATAACCTACATATAAATAAAGCCAATAGCCTACTTTTCAATTAGAAAATCACTGTTGATCTACTTGATAACTCACGCATAAACATATGGGTGAAGCTTTTTTCTAATGAGTGGTCTTAATCTTTCACGCGCACAGCATAAAAAGTAATGTACTCAGAAAATCAACATGCGTCGAGCATTAATCTCATTCAAATTAAACTTGTTAAGAGAGTAATGTTGATTTCATAAATAACTACTTGCTAGCTAGTAGATTGACAATTATTTCACAATAGGGAAAGTTACTTATCCCATCCAGATCTACTAAGTAAACATATTATCTTTGAATATTGAGAAAAAAAAAAAAGTTCTGTCTCCTATCTCAACAGAAGCCCCAGGAGGGAGAAAGAAAGCACAGCTCCTTTGTAGATAGAAGGACATAAGCTTCCAACCTCTCCTCTCAGAACTTTGTTCTTTATAGGGAAGTACCAAGTACCACAATGTGCCGTAAGATCACCAAAAGTCGAAGAACAGAACACAAATACATGAAGGAAACCGCACCAACTTGAGAGTCGAAACCGCTTGATTGACCGACAATATAAGCCTCAGTTTCTGCTGGAGAAGCAATAAGTTCCCTCGGTTATACATAATAAATTATACATTGAAATATGATTTTTTTTTGCAACATCAAGAACAACATGCTATAGCAGCTATACGTCATACATTTACACTATACACTCAAAAGAATAGACGCGACAATACAACATATGGAATGCAGGAGACCGGATTGAAGAAGATCAAACGGCATCACTTCCGAAGTACTCTGGAAAGTTTTCCATATGGAAAACCACAAACCATTCCTCTTCTCTAGAGAACTCGAACGCCGTTCCATACAACTTCATAAGAAGTCTCGGGAATCGTACAACAAAGTAATTGTAGAAACCCTCGTCACTTGCTCCGATGAGTTCCTGCCAAAACCATTAGCAGATATGAGCCACTATTTCAGACGATCTGAGATACACAAAGTTACTGAAGTCTGATATGCATTCTACCACACGATTCGTCACAAACACTAGAGTACCTTAATTTTTTCGGGAAGTTCATCGAGGTGGGTGCTCTTATTCCGAATGAAGCGTACTAACCCCATGAGAGAACTAAAGTCGTACTTTTCTTTCATTTGGAGTATGTAAGCCTTAAATATAGGATCTAATTTGTCGATCCAATTCCCATAAAAAACAGGGGGCTAATTGCTCTTCAATTCGTTCAAAAGATCTGGATTGGATGCCGGATCTTTCGAAAGTAGTCTAGCATTCATCCGCCGAAGAAAGCACAATTTAACATTTGATCTCCAAAAGAATGGATGGAGAAACCCCTCCCTTCCCTCTAGCCTGCTGATAATAAAAGCCATTAACAATTGACTACTGGAAAATTATGATGAAAACGGAACTATAACCCAAAATGCTCAAAGAAATCAATTACACAAACAATGCTAAGATGTGGTCGACCTATTCTCCAGCTTCTATTGTCAATTGCCAAAAGAAATTAATGGGATCTTCACATTTTTTTCTCATCAAGTCAAGCCTAATATTTAAGGCAAGTTCATTACTTTCATACCATCCCTAATACTTATCAGACTTGAGTGATGCAGGAACAACAAAACATATCAAATAGCGGAATGAAAATGATAGTGATTCATATTAAAGATGACAAAACTCTTACCTCAATTCAGGATTCTTCTTTTGCAAAAGCGAAAACAGATCCTCAGCTTCTGGCATGGATTTCACCAAGAAATCGGTGTTCTTAGTATAGGATAGCTGAGCACGGAATAATCGATCCGTCTTCAAGACATTGTCATGCTTAAGATTCCCAAAAACTGTTCCCACGACAGGCAAATGGAGGGGTTTTAATACCCTACCCCTGTATCATAAAATAAGTGGACCATATTACTTAAACCAACAATGTATATGGAACCAAAGAGTATATGGGCCACACTACGCCATATCCTATTGGAAATTCAGGAACTTCTCTAACACACTAAGGGCAAGTAAGGATGCCAAAAGTACACCGGAGAACTATTATAGATTCTTTACCTAAACTCTAAATGAAAAACCCAGTTTCCCGTATGAATCGCCTCACCATTTACTGATACGAGTGCAAAAGGATTTTGTAGCATTTGCGAATAACAAAAGAGAGAAAGTATACTTGATTTTAGCACAATGGGAAAGATCTATGGTTTTATTTAGTTGATTTCCATGGGAAGAAAACTAGGAGTTTTAGTCTTGATAGTAACATTGAATTGAATCTAGAAAAGAAGCTGCAACGTTCAAAACTCAGCCCATTACATTAGGGTCGGCCTAATAATTGAGTTGTTAAGTCCTTCGACTAGCAAGTGACCTCCACAGCAATTTATGAAGGGGACGGTTGAATTTAAGAGTGCCAGAAGAAGTATCTCTCAATTCAAACATTTTATGCACGTCGAAACATAAAGAATTTGAATTACCTCAACCATAACAGCAAAGGTGAGGGATGACGACCTTCCATCCACAAGTTGACATAAAGGCAGTTGGAGTTATTCGAAGATGCTGAAAGTAATTGAACAGCATTCGGACGTCGCACAGGGCATTTCCCTGCAACAGATGGAACTTCGCTAGAGCCCTCAACGCCATTGATCTCATTACTTTCCTTGCCAGAGAAAGGCGGTTCCAATTCCATAGGAAAGAGGGCCAGCTGCCCCAATTCATGTGGATCGTCCGGCATCCATCCGTCGCCATTGCTCCAACTATTGTTAACCCCGTCTTCGTTCTCGAAATACAGCGAGCCCTCTAGGTAAGTAATGCCGCATAACTCAGACCAAATTAATTTGAAGTTGTCCAACAACAATCCGCCGCCATTGCTCCTCCTATCGTCAAGCCTGCCTTCGTTCTCTGAAGAAGACTTGCCAGAGAAAGGCGGTTCCAATTCCATTGGAAAGAGGGCCAGCTGACCCAATTCATGTGAATCGTCCGGCATCCATCCATCCGTCGTCATTGCTCTTGGAAGGTGGCTCCATTTCGCTAAGATCATGTTGGAGTCAACACCTAATATAATAATAAGAAGCCAAAGAGAAGTGTGCTGCAGCGCCACTTCTTAAACCGCCGAAGAAGAAAAGTCTTGAAGAAGCCACAAGCTAATCAAAAGGAAGGGGCACACAATAAAATAATATTATAGTAGTTACTGGAGCCTTTAAGGAGCAGGAAGCAAAGTTCAACTTGCTAGTACTTGGACGTGAAGGAAAAGTTCCAGGCTCCAACAGGGTTTTTTTTTTTTCATTTTCGTAGTAGGCACAAATATCTGGAAGCCGAAATAATTCAATAGTTGGCCCTCCATTTTTAGTACCTGCCAATACACAACAATGTGAATCTTTTACATCCGAATAGACAACTAAATTCATAATTTTCTAGAGAAAACATTGTTTAATGTATAAACATAGATGGAGGCGGCGAACCGGACAATGTTGTATGAGCATAGGCTCTTGATTTGAGTGGGCAAGAAGTGGGTGCCACGTCGGACAGAAACTTTAAAGGTGTTGGCACTCGGCAGTTGCTGGAGCATCAAAAACAGTAGTTGAACAGAAGTGAAAAAAGAAAGAGAGAAAAAAAATAACAAAGAATATAGAGTTGGGTCAATTTAAGTCGGCATGTGAGTTAGGAGAGCATTTACCAAAAGTTTTGAAAAAGCTCGACGAGCTCGTCTCCGAGAACCGGTCATCGGAGAAGAAGCTCAATGCGAGCGGCATCTTGCCCTTATTCGACGGCTTCAAGCTCGCGTCATTGAGCCCGACCCACTTTGCCCAAGTCCTCCACTATGCCTTACGATCCGTGAGGCACTTCGCGAAAGCCATGGCTTGCGAGATGGAGGTGGCGAACTGGAACCTCGACGAGGCCATCCGATTCATCGAGCCGCGAGCGAGGTTCGCGAAGCCTGGCCACTAGCACTTCGCCATCGAATCGTTTGTGGCCAGATCGATCTTCGAGGGCTTCAACTTCCCCAACTTTGCGCTCGCGAACGAGCCGTCGTCCATTGAGGAGCGTACTCCCCAAGCCTTCTTCGACCAGTTCAAGAAGCTCAAGTCTGTCAACCCCCAGAGCTTCATCATGCGGAACCCGGGCTCGCCATTGGCCAGGTTCACCAAGGCCAAGTACCACAATTCGTGCACGTGAAGCATAAGATTCTCACGCTACCTTTAGGAGGCCTTGTAAAAGAAACAACGTCAAAATCAACTATTCAACCCAATGGAACCAATAAACCCCAACAGAACTGAGTAACAGTGCATCTTTCTGCAATCTTCATTTTTTCCAAATTTTGAAATGAAGGTTGAGCAACCGTCAGTGTTGCTCATCTTAGTTAGAGAAAGGAGCAATCTATCACTTGAGCAAAAATGCGAAGGGAAAGCTATTCTAAAAATTGAAAAGAGTAAAAAATGCGGAGGAAACCTACCGTCTCATCATCGATCAACTGGTAGGCCCCCACTGGAGTCTCCAAGGGCGTCTCGCGTCGCCCCCGACCAGTTAGGTGGAAGGAGAGAGAGAGTGGGGGTGTGACTGAGCTGGAGGTGGAGGTGGAGGCGGACGCGGACGCGGAGGCGAAGGGGTGTGGAGTTAAAGGTTGATTGGGGTGCTAGGTGAGCGGCGAGCTGTGCCAGGGCGGTTGGGCGAGCCAACAGCCTCCACCGGGGGACGAGCGGCGTCCAACGGTGGCGTCGACGGCAAGCGGCTGAGTGACAAGGCGAGCACGAGTCTCACAGCACCAACGGCGGCACGGACGGTGCGGCGAAGACGGCGGCGGTCGCGGCTCAACCCACGGCCAAGGGGGGAAGAGCTTGGTTCTGGCGGAGGCGGTGGTAGTTTGGATCAACGACGGCCCAGACGGCCGAGCGAGCGACAGCAAGAGGTTGTGACGGTGGCTTAAGGATGGCGGCGGTGGCTCATAGCAGCAAGGGGCGGCACGGACGACGCGACAGCTCGTCGGGCTCAACGGCGAAACGGCTCGTCAAACGTGCGGTGGGTGTTGGTGGTTTGGTGGCCAAGAGGTGGTGGTGAGTAGGGCGTGGGGCGGCAATGTAGTGGTGGGTGAAGCAGCAGCCAGCAAGAGGAAGGAAGAAGAAGAAGGGGTGGGGTTTCGGCCGAGAGAGGGGGAAAGAGAAGAGAGAGAAGAAAAGAAAAAAGTTGGGAGGCAGGAAGTGACGTGAGAAGGGAAAATGGGAGAAAAGAAAGAGAGAAAAATAAAAGGGAAGGGTGGAAGAATGGAAACCGAACTGGACCCTCCAGTGTGGTGAGGAGGGAAAATGGGAGAAAAGAAAGAGAGAAAAAGAAAGGGAAGGGTTTAGAATCGGGAACCGAACTGGACCCTTCAGTGCGGTTCTCCGGTTCCCGGTTCTATCATGGAATTATACTTACCCCTAATTTTGAGTACATGTGTTGAGAAAGAGAGTATATTGTAATAATTGTGTCAGAGTATTTATTCTGAGAGTTATACTTGTACCGCAATTTAGTATAACCAATGTCTTGAGTTATTTATTACAATTCTCTCGTGTAATCACCATAATGCTTTCACATATTTTATAAGCTGCGCATTCTACGATTAATATAAGAGCAAAGGGTCGCATGCCCTACAAGTTCCACCCCGAACCCAATCTGAGGCGTCACAGTCGAGGCAGTCCAGCTAATAACTCAGAAATATTATGTCGACCGAACGGTGGCCTTGGATCGCCGGATCTCGGTCCACGACGCCCTCCGAGTCGTCGAGTATGTTGAGCAGCTCCCCGGTCCTGCTGGCGAACGCAGAAGAGATGGAGGCGGAGAGGGCGAGCGAGGAAGCTGAAGCGGAGGAGAGGAGAATAGGGCTTTACTTTCCCATCCTCGATTTCCTTTTATCCTCTCGTGTTTCGGTCCGGTTTCGGGTCGCCCTTCCTTTTTGACTCACTGTTCAGACTGGTACGTGGAACGATTTTGCTTGGCGGGTCCCCGGTCCTGCTGGCGAACGCGGTAGAGATGGAGGCAGGGAGGGCGAGCGAGGAGGCGGAGGTGGAGGAGAGGTTCTTCGGGTTTAGCATTTCCATAGTCGTCTTCCTTTTTTGTTCAGCTGTTTCGGACCGGTTTCGGGTCACCCTTCCTGTTTTAGCTCACTGTTCAGTCTGGTAGGTCCAATCCACAAGGATTTTGCTTGGCCCAGATGTGAATGACCAGATCATCCTCCTGTGATCACCGCCCACCGGTGCAGTATCCCGATTTCTGTCCCAAAGACCATGCAAAAGGACGAGACAGAGTGGTAAGGAGTCGATCTCATTCTCAGTCATGTCCGTTCTCTAGCAAGATAGAAGACTGACTTCCATATAGATAAAATATCCCTGCTAATATAGGAGTTGCTAATATCCTTGCTTTCTGAAAGTGAACGACTTATCTACACATTATATTTTGTTCCTATTTTTCTGGACCTAAAACCTACCCCGTTTGCCTTGAAATCAGTTCTTAAACATACCCTTTTTTCCGGTTCAATTCCAAATCTACCAAAACACCTAATTTTCTTTTCTTTCTTTTTCCAATTTCATTTTTTACAGCAAAATAATATAAGCAATAAAACAATTCAAAGTAAAACATCATAAATCCCTATTCATCAAAAGTGACAACAAACTGAAAGTGTAGTTATGTACAATTTATAAATAATAAAAAGTTCAAACACCTAACACAAAACATAAATTATAAAATTATATCCTTCATTCATCCACAAAAATAGAATATTGCTTAAAGAGTGTTAATAAGACCAAATAATGGTTGAATCGATACTCAAAATGTCAAGCATTATTCATTGTAGGACAGACGAAAATAAAGTACAGAAATTTCTTGTTCATCTGATACGATAAAACCCCCGTATCACTTGCGTTACCGCATGACAATCAGTCTCATAAGCATAAAGCCCCACAGCATAAAAATTGAAGCTGATGATCTCATTCAATAAGAGCACAATAGAGACATGTAAGCGACAAGTCGTAAGCAAGAAGTTAGCAAAGGACGCACTAGAGATAACAATCAACAAGAAAAAGAAAAAAACAAAGAGTAAAGATTCAAAGAAATTCTCAGTCACAACCTCAAGTTGCAAGCATTAAACCTCAAAAACCCATCAGAAAAGCAAATACAGCATGCTCATTCGGAGCGCACGCGACAGAACTCAACAGCAAAGATACTTTGTTAAGCCTCAAGTTCTGCTGGAGACGCAATAAGTTCCCGCGGGTGGCATTCAATTCCTGAATCTGCCGGCCGAATCCACCAAATCCCCATCCAGAAGCCTAATAGTCTCCTTCAACTCCCTGATCCTGCCGCACCCGCGCAGGATCTTCACGTTCAAGTCCTGCAGCTGCCCCTGCGCCTCGAAGAACGAGTTGGACCGCAGCGAAATCTCCTTCACCAAATGCAGCTCCACCATGTCCAAGTAGTGCGACAGCTTCTCCTGCAGCGCCGCGTTCTCGGCGATGCTCGAGAAGGGGCAGGCCCCGCGGAACGTGGCCCCCTCCTCGAGCGCGAAGTCCTCCTTGAAGTAGAGCGCGGGGACCTCCCTGAGGCACGCAACGAGGGCGTCCCCCTGGCCCCCGGCCCCCGCGGCCGCCTCCGCCGCGGCCGCCGCCCCGCCCTGGAGGTCGCGCTCCCGGGAGGAGTGGTCCCGGACGTCCTCGAAGCGGTGGTAGGGCTCGGTGAATCCATCGGAGCGGGCAGAGAGAGAGAGAGAGAGAGAAGCTAACGGAGGAGGAGGAGGAGCATGAGATGGAGTGAGAATGAGGGGAGGAGAGGAGGTGGATCTGGACTCTCTGGTATGGTGGTGGTGGTGGTGGTGGAGGAGAGAAGGAAGAAGACGATGCAGACCGGTGGTGAACTGGAAATTCTCTTTCTCCTTTGATGCCTAGTTTTTTATTTTTATTTTTTATTTTTTTTCTCTTTTCTAATATTTTAGTATTTTTTCACGATGAAAATAAAAAATGACCCAATGCAATGATTGCGATTTTAATCGCTTTTTATTTCTAGTGGTAATGTTGAAAGTAGTGTTTGTGCGCTTGTCCCCCACCCAATTTTGATTGATGGACTTTGATTTCTTTTCATTTCGAGCCCCTGTGGTCTTCGAATCGAAGCGATTTCGTCCGCTTGATTGATTTTTGTTTTTTGTGTGAATTATGTTATCATTTGACGAGACGATTGAACGCGAGAGGTTATAAATTTGAGAAGTTCGGGATCCAAATTAAATAAAAAAAATATTTTGAGGCTATATTGAATATCAAGTAAAAGTTTAACAACTATCCATGATATTATTCCCTTTTTATCATAACTCTAGTCCTATTGTTGTCATAAACCTGTTAAATCAGCATGATTCATTAGGTCCCAAGGTGAGTATTAGAGTTTGTAAATAAGTTTCAAATTCCAAAACTTTGAAATCCATGAGGACATTGTACATTCCAAACTTTATAGTAATATACTAATACTCACCCTATCTTTAATCTCATAAACTAGTGTCCAGGGTTTATTTGATATTTAGATATGTGAAATGAACTGTTTATGATTAAAATGTGTGAAAGAATGGAAGGAAGCATTTGTGTGTTTGTTTTTATGTTGCTATGTTTGAGGATTATATTGCAATTAAACATCAACATCTACCTCAACATGAATGCACTTGCCTTTTTATGTGAATAATGATGGGATTAATAATTGGAATAGGCGATAGGGAAAATTTCAATTAAGGGCCTAAAGTGGAACCGTTTTTTCAAAAAATGATCCGAAATGGACATTGTCTCAAATAAAAACCTGAAATGACCAACTTAGTTTCAAATAAGGCCTCATCTTAAAAGCCAACCAAATCTTATCTGCATCTAGGGGTATTTTCGTCTAAAGACTTTTTTCTCCTTCTTTTCTTAATTTATTTTCTCCTTCTCTTTCTTTTCTTCATCATCATCAAGCCTTCACCTTTTTCACTCTTTAGATCGCGTTCTCCAAAGTCCATCTCTATCTTCCTTGCCAAATTAGCCATCAACGCCCTTAACCTCATTTGTCATTGCCCTCAACAACAATTCCAGTACCTTTGTTGAAAGATAGAGGTCAATCTAAGCCCTAGATCGAGCACGAGTGGACCAAGATGTGACGCTCAACTCGATTCGATCCCCACATCTTGTGGTCGTGGTCAAGCACGAAGGATGATGAGATGTAAGCCATTAGCTTGCTGCTCTCGTAGTCGTTGATGCTTGAATTCAAATCGGTGCTCACGCAAGCTATGATCAATCTTAGCGAGGAGAAGCCAAATTGAAGTGCCTAAGCCAAATTTATTAGAGGTTTTTGAGGAATCTCTGTGATACTCATGTGCATTGATTTGTTCAATGAAATACATGGTTTTGGAAATTTCTGAGCAATTTTGCACTTTTTTCATCTTGTTATTCTCTCTCAAATCTCTGTAGATAATATTTTAGAGTGAGAGAGGCAAATTTGTTTGAACATGTGTAGACCAGAGTCATTCGTTTTTTAGATTGAGCGATGTCTGATTCGAATTGTCACCAAAGGCGAATATCTTCAATCACGGATCAGAATGATTCTGCAGCCTTTGAAAATAACCAACATGCACGGCACAATTGGACCCTCTCAAGAAGCCACATATTTCACCTCAATGCAAGCTACGTCTATGAATGTTATGAATAATCCAACCTGGATCCAATAAAACATTCCCAAAAAGCTACGAGTGAAAGTTATCGTGGCATAGGCAATTTCATTGGTGGGGAGAGCATGAAACTGTTACTTTAATTGCTATAATAAGTTTTTACAAGCAAATTGAATAAAAACAAAACCCACTTATGGATATTTCTTGATTCTCAAGTTCATTATCATCATCGGAGAAGGTGAGTGGTAGCGAATAACTTAAAAACCGGCTCATGCCGAAATCAATGAGTTCTTGGGTGACGATGCAAAATTGCATAATGTAGAGCATGTGCTTTGAAGTTTGCTGATGGGGAGAACGCAGAACTGAAGCACGCAATTTGCAGTTTTGTAAAACTACATAACTTCTCGAATATCTTTTCGTTTTCTTCTTTTCCTAAATTGTTCAAATTGTTTTGCACCTGTGCAAGCTCGTGCGTTAGGAGTCTGATGCATTTGTCAAGAACGAGGTGAGCAAGATGAAAAAAGAAAGAAAAGAAAAACAAAAAAGGAAATAGAAAAAGTTTTTAGACAAAAATGCTCCTAGCTGCAAATAAGATTTGATTGACTTTCAAGTTGAAACCCTTATTCAAGACTAAATCAGTCACTTCGCCCTTTATTTGATATAATGTCCACTTTAGGCCCTTTTTTGATAAAAGGGTTCCACTTCAGGCTCTTAATTGAAATTTTCCCTAGGCGATACCATCAAAAGCCCCAAATTAATTTTTTGGATGAAGTTAATAATTGGAAAGCTTAATATCGTAAAGAATTTTAAACTAATATTTTAACCACTAAAAATTGTAAATTGGTATATTGATAATAAATTTACTTTAAATTGATTTTTTAAATACTAAAAACTCCAAATTAGTACACTTGTAACAAATTTGCCTTTTGTTAACTTTCGTCAAATTTTACATCTAAATTTGCTAACATGAACAACACATGGTAACACATTATGATGAGGTGACAAATCCACGGAAAAATCCATATGGTTGATGTCACAAAAATCTCAAAATTGTCACAGGTGTATTGTTCAATTTATCATTGAAATACAGCTAAATTTGACACAAATGTGCCAATTTAAGTTTTTTCATGATATTTATCATATGAACTTTCACATGAAATTGTCATGTCACCATAGGTTGTCTCAATCGGCAAATTTAATGATAAAATCCGATGGAAGCTAATGAAAAGTAAATTTGTCATAAGTATACAAATTTGAAATTTTCTGTAATAAAAAAATTAATTTGAGTAAACTTGTCGTATATATACCAATTTAAGGGCTTTAGTTTTAAATATATCACTTTGAGATTTTTTGCGGTATTAGCTCTAATTGGATTATTTTTTATCTAGTGGAAAAGTCAAGGGAATTCCTAAAACCTATCTCAATGCCTCGTCTATCTGGGGATCGGGTTCCCTATAGAATAGGAAGAGCTATAGGCTAGCGACCAATTACTTCCCTAAGTTCAAGTTGACTGGATGGTAATTTTCCAATTCAACCATAAATTTAAACACCTTTTGCTGTTTTTGTTTTATTTACCGTGTGCTTACCCGATGGGAACTGACTTCATATGCGCAAATGGGAGACACGTGGTCCAACATAGTAAAAATCTAAATATACGCTAGTGCTCCGTGTAGCCTCCAGCATGATAAGGATAACAACACATGTAATTCTCTTAAACAATTGAATATTTCCATGATCTAAAAATTGAATCGTAGATAATCTTTCAGCAAAACGTCTAGATATAAGTAAAGAATTCGTATTTCAATTTGTTATTTGAAAAAAAAAAAAAAACAAGTGTACTTTGCAAGGATGCGTCACCATATTTAAAAGCTTCATTTTTTTTTTTTTATCTTTATTGAATGAACATTTTATAATAAAGCCAATAACTTACTTTTCAATTAGAGTATAACTGTTCGACCAAAAAAAAATTAGAGTATAACTGTTGATCCAGTTGACAACTTACGCTTAAACATAAGGACGAAGCTTTTTTCAACGAGTGGTCTTAATCTTCACGACGGCATGAGAAGTAATGTACTTCAAAAATCAATAAGCGTCAAGCATTAATCCCATTAAAATTGAACTTGTTAATAGAGTAATGTTTATTTCATAAATAACTACTTACTAGTAGATTTACATTTATTTCATAACAAGGAGAGTTGCTTATCCCACCAAGATCTACGGAGTCTAAACATATTATAATTAAATATTGAGATTTCCATATGAAAAATTATTAGATAGGCAGAGAAGTTGCTAAACTACTACAAGTTGAAGAGCATTTTTTGTTGAAAAAAAGTCAATACTAGGGCTGATCACCGGGCCTCTTTTTCTCGTTTTGAGGTCCAAAAACTAACTTTTTGAAAAATAAAATGAAAATATTAAACTCTCGGATCAATATATTAAGAAAATGATTGCACTGAAATAAATTATAATTTTTTTTTGCAACATCAAGAACAACACACTATAGCTGCTAATTTAGAGATGAGCATGGTTCGGTTGAATGGTTCTTACCTTTGGGAACCCCCACCAAGGACTAGTTTTGAAAAATTGGAATCGAAAACCACTAATTGATTCCATGGACCCACCTAGGAATTGGACTGGACCGGCAATCCGATTCTTGGGTGGGTTCACGGAACCAATCCCACCAAGTTTCACAGGTTAGTATTACAGAATTACACAACAGAATCACCTCATCAAAGACACTCCCATTTAGAGTCAATGAACCAATAATATTAATATGTTAGGAAGTGTATTAGCAAGAGAGCACAATTGCCAAACTTGTTATGAGTTATCCAACATAAAAACTAGCCAGTAGTCTAGGGATTTAGGATTTTTTATTAAAAAAATTTAAAAATAAATATATATTATGTATATTACTAGTTCGATCTAGGTGGGCAACCGAGAATCGATAACCGCCCACCCGAACCGGCACCCAGTGGTTCCAATCTATTGGAATCGGAAACTGAATTAGCTCCCTTAGGAATCACTGGCTCTTGGGTGGTCTAGTCCAATTTCAGACGATTTAGGTGATTCCCGATTCCTTTGCACACTCCTAGTGGCTATACTATGCATTTAAAACAATACACTATACACTCAAACAGAGTCATTAGCCCGTCCAATTTGATCCTTATAACCAAAAGAATAGATGCAACAATACAACAGACGGAATGCAGCCAGCTGGATTGAAGAAGATATCACCAGTGGCCAAGGGTCAGAGGGCATCCCTTCTGAAGAACTCTTTTCTGAAGAACTCTCGAAAGATTTCCTCATGGAACTCCTTAAACCATCTTTCTTCTCTGCAGAACTGGGACGCCGCTCCATATAACTTCATCAAGAGACTTGGGAATCGCACAGCAAAGTAATTGTAGAAATCCTCGTCATTCCAACCGACTTTTTTCTGCCAAAACCATTAAAGAAATAGCAGATATGAGCCGCCAGTTGACATGATCTGAGATATCCAAAGTTACTGAAGAAGTCGTATATGCATTCAGCCACAGAAATCATCACAATGACAGAGAGTACCTTAATTTTTCTGGGAAGTCGAAGGAGGTGGATACCGTTATTTCGTATGCAGCGCACTAACCCCAGGACAGAACTATAGTTGTAATTTTCTGGCCTTTTGAGTATGTAATCCTTAAATATAGGATCTAATTTGTCGATCCAATTCCCATAAAAAACTGGAGGCTCATTGCTCTCCAATTCTTCTAGAAGATCTGCATCGAGTTCCAGATTTTCTGAAGCTAGCATTTCCCTCATCTGGTGAAGAAAGTGCAATTTATCCTTTAAACTCCAAGAGAATGGATGGAGAAGCACGTCCCTTTCCCCTAGCCTGCTGATAATTAAAAGCCATTAACAATTGACTCCTGGAAAATTATGACAAAAACATCAACAATTGACTCCTAGAAAATTATGACAAAAATGGAACTATAACCCAAAATGCTTAAAGAAATCAACTACACAAAGGGTGCATTTGAGAGTGGCCTTTAGAAGGCACTTTGAACACCTAAAGCCCCTTGAGTCAAAAAGAGGATGTTTGGTGAATTTTTTTTTAATCCCATTTGGGAAATGTGAGCCTTCTCAGCATGCTGAGCTGAAAGGGGTTAATAAAAAAAAATTCTTCCCAAATTATCCTCACTACTTTTTCGTTTTTCCGATTTTGCCCTCCATGATCATTCATCTTCTTCTCCGTTGATCAGGACCGGCATGGCTGTGAGAGGTCACCGGTGGAGGGCAAGCGGTTACCGGCGAAGGGTAGGCAGTCGAACAACCCCGGCAAGGGTTGTGACAACCTAGATCGCTCGACCAGATCGCAATCTGGGTCATGACAACACTTGTTGGAGGGTCACGCGCCCCGCCATGCCGTGACCTCCATGCGGAGGTGGCAGAGGGTCATGCGACCCGTCATGCCACGACCTAGCGATCTGGGTTGCTGGGGCCTCGTGAGTCACACGAGTAGCCATGCTGCCTTGTCAGTTGCTCGGTCGCCACGAAGGTTGCGGCGCAGCAACTCTCACAACCCTCGTCAAATGCCTACCCTTGCTGGACTGCATGCCTTTCGCTAAACCGCCTACTCGTCGATGACTGCTTGTCCTTGGCCAGCCAACTCTTTTTTTTCTCTTCTTTTTTAATAACAAAAGTCTTTTGCAAATATATTTTCTCCAAACACTATTTTGTTCAAAGGTACTTCACAATAAACTTTTACGATACAATTTACCAAATACAATTTGCATTCTGGAAAACTCCTTTAATTCAACGATCTTTACATTTCCCCAAAAGCTTTTTCAAACTCACCCTTTTCAAACTCACCCGAACAACGCTACGATGGACCAACTTTCTGAATTCATAAGCATCACAAATATGGCATTGGTGCAATCTTTATAACAATTAAAATTGCTTCAGCTCATTGAGAGACTAACAATAATGTTTGAAAACTTCAATGCACTTTGCAACTCGTGACTCCATGATGAAGGTAGTTAGTTTGACTATGACAAGAAGCCAGGATTTATTTACACCAAATACCTTAAATAGCAACTTAATCATTCAGTCCCCAGAATTCTACAAGACAAAATTGGGCAGCGAGGATAATATTCTCCAATGTTCCTAGTTAGTGCCATAAGCGAAACCCATAAATCTTCATTATAAAATCCTCTTTGGAGAAGAATCTTCTAAATACTGCACTAGAAATTATTGAAATTTATATGTTCATGAATGGGTAACAAGCTTATCGCCCTATTAACTATGCTTCCAACAATGATCATCCTCCATGGGAATATCACAATTGTCGAAGGCCTCTAGGCTAATAGGGATCACATTTTTTGCTCATCAAGTAGAGTGATGCAGGAACAACAAAATATATCAAATACCGGAATGAAAATTGGAGTGATGCAAATCAAAGATGACAAAACTCTTACCTCAATTCAGGATTCTTCTTTAGCAAACGTGAAAACAGATCCTCAGCTTCTGGTGTGGATTTCACCAAGGACGGGTCCATATTGTTTTTCTTAATATAGGATAGCTGAGCATGGAACGATCGATCAGTCATCATCAAGACATTTTCAGGCTTAAGGTTCCCAAAAATTGTTCCCGCAGAACGGTAATGGATAGGTTGTGAAAACATATCCCTGTATCATAAAATAAAGTAGACATTATGACTTAATCCAACAATATATCTGGAACAAAATAGTATCTGGGCCACTCGAAGGCATCGAATACATATTTTATACTAAGCCATATCCAATTCAGGAAGTAAGGATGCAAGAAGTACACCGACAACTATTACAAGTTCTTGGCCTAAACTCTAAATGAAAAACCTGGTATGGAAACTGATTCGCCGTGTCAATCTCATCACTGATTCCGTAGCATTCACAAATCAAAAAGGAGAGAAGGTATACTTGATTTTAGCAAAATGGGAAAAGATCTATGATTTTATTCATTTAATTGATTTCTATGGGAAGAAAACTAGGAGTTTTAGTCTTGATAGCGACACTGAATTGAATCTAGAAAAGAAGCTGCAAGGTTCACAACTCAGCCCGTTACATTAGGGTCGACCTTATAATTGAGTTATTAAGTCCTTCCACTAGCAACTGACCCCAGCAATTTATGAAGGTGACGGTTGATTTTAAGAGTGCCGCAAGAAGTATCTCTCAATTCAAACATTTTATGCACGTGAAAACATAAATAATTTAAATTACCTCAACCATAATAGCAAAGGTGGGGGATGACGACCTTCCATCCGCAAGTTAACATCAAGGCAGTCAAAGTTCCTCGAAGATACTGAAAGTAATTGAACAGCCTTCGGATGTCGCATGGGGCATTTCTCTGCAACAGATCGAACTTCGCAAGAGCCCTCAACGCCATTGATCTCATTTCTTTCCTTACCGATTTCTGTGCTTGACACGGGGAGAGTGTTAAGCTTCAACGGTAGGCCATCATATCTCCTACAGTCGAGAAGCCTGTCTTCATTTTCCGAAGAGGCGCGATTGTCGTGATTGTCCTCTCCGTCAAGACTTCCATTACTCTCTAGCTTATTCCAATTTTGTATAGAGACCTGAGAGTCATAAATACCTAAACGAAGATCCAGCGAAAGCGAATGAGGAGGGGGCGGAGACGGTAATCCAGCCCAGGTACCCAAACAAAGATCCAGCGAAAGCGAATAAGGAGGGGGCGGAGAAACTAATCCAGCCTTATGGGGCATCCATATCTCGCCATTGCTCCTACTAACGTCAACCCAGCCTTCGTTCTCTGAAGACGGTGGGCTACCAATGTCAGTAAACGGAAAATCAGAACACAATTCTTCAAATTTAGACACCCATTCAGATTCAAAAAATTCAAAGTCCGTCCATCCGTCGTCATTGCTCCAACTATCGTCAACCCCACCTTCGTTCTCTGAAGAAAACTCGCCCGTTTTCCTCTTCTTGGAAGGTGGTTCCAATTCGCTAAGATCAGTTAACCGAAAATCAGGACACAATTCTTCAAATTTAGACACCCATTCAGATTCAAAAAATTCAAAGTCCGTTCCATCCGTCGTCATTGCTCCAACTATCGTCAACCCCGCCTTCGTTCTCTGAAGAAAACTCGCCCGTTTTCCTCTTCTTGGAAGGTGGTTCCAATTCGCTAAGATCAGTTGCAGTCGAAACCCGATCCAAGACGTAACAGTCAAGCAGCTCAGCTAAAAACACAATCATACAATATCGACCGAACAGTGGCCTTGGATCGCCGGATCTCGGTCCACGACGCCCTCCGAGTCGTCGAGTATGTTGAGCAGGTCCCCGGTCCCGCTGGCAAACGCAGAAGAGATGGAGGCGGAGAGGGTGAGCGAGGAAGCTGAGGAGGAGGCGAGGTGATTAGGGTTTTGCTTTTCCGTCGTCGTTTCCTGTTATGTTCAGACGTTTCGGACCGGTTTTGGGTCTCCCTTCCTTTTTACCTCACTGTTCAGTCTGGTAAGTCCAATCGATATGGATTTTGGTTGGCCCAGATGTGAAGAATGAACGGGAGGGCCAGACGCGAATGACCAGATCTTCCTCCTGAGATCACTGCCCACGAATGCAGTACCCTGATTACCATGCCAAAGGACGAAAGAGTGTTAAGGAGTCGATCTCATTCTCGGTCATTTCCGTGCTCTAGCAAGATCGAAAAAGGCTATAGTAATATCACAATTCAATTAAAAGATTTAGGAATCTATTACACTTTGTATATAAGGTCTACGATTTAATACATTCTCTTTCTCTTATTTTTTTTCCTTTTGAGGTTTTGAAGTATATGAATACGATTCATTACATATTTTAATTACTTATAGATCCATACTTTTTGTACTTAAAGCCACTAGCTACAATGAGAAAAAAATTATCAATTGTATGAGAAAGTTAATACTAGTGGTATGCTTTAATTATGTGTGATCGATTCTTAAGTTAGTAACTGGGATCTACCTTGTTAGAACCGATTCCCAATTTTTGAAACATAGAATTTAACCCGTTATATTTTGTTCGTATTTTTCTGGACCTAGAACCTACACCATTTGCCTTAAATCAGTTCTTAAACATACCCCTTTTTCCAGTTCAATTCAAATCTACCAAAAAACCTAATTTTCTTTTGTTTCTTCTTCCGATTTCATTTTTTACAGCAAAATAATTTAAGCAATAAGACAATTCAAAGTAGAACATCATAAATCCCTATTCATCAAAAGCGACAATAAGCTGAACGTGTAGTTATGTACAATTTATAAATAATAAAAGTTCAAACACCTAACACAAAACATAAATTATAAAATTATATCCTTCATTCATCCAAAAAAAAAAAATGCTTTGTTGGGATTAGCGGATTCCCAAAAGCCGGATTTGACACTAAATCGAACCCCTAAAATGAATGCGGAAGATAAGCTCGAAATACATGTATCACCGATCGTAAAGACACCACCACTAATCGAGCGTACCTTGTTAACCACGATTAAACACCAATGCCGATAAGAGGAAAAGAAATCCGAACCCGTTCGATCCGATGAAGTCGATTGGCCTTAAAAGGAAGATAGCGTCGCCTTTAGCGTTCGGTTTTCTTTTTGGAGGGAGAGAGGGAGAGAAACGCATGTTGAAATTGCCAAAGGGTATCTTCGTCTTTCTCTGTCCTCCCTTATATACGTTCCCTCAAAAAATAGAAACGTACATCTTCATCCATGGGCCCTAATATTGTGGGCCGGGCTTTTAGGCCCAACATGGGCGGACGGGCCTTAAGCCCATCACATAAAACCATCATCTCCCACTCGCACATGGTGGGGTGAATAGATTCTCTTTATCTCTACAACATTCATACCGGTGAATAATCCGCGCGACCAAGATACTTTGAGCTCGTCGCCATACATCTGTTAGGAATATATAGCAGCTCATAATGGGCATCACATCCCGAGTAGATTTAGTATGCGAGCTTCACATAGATCGATCGATCACATTTATATCTCGATCTCTTTCAAACAATGATATATATATATATATATATATATATTGTATTCACAATTATGATTATCCCAAAGACATATAATTGGTTAACTAAATGAATACAAAACTACAATGTGATTTTCCAGATTCGATCTTCCTCTTTCCTTCAAACTCTCAATTTCAGTTTAGTTTGCTTTTCTAGAATTGTCCCATTAGATCGAATCTTTTGCCACTCTTATTGGTCGTCTCATGCATATGTAGTATGAAATACGTATTACGGTATTAACTCATTTCCCATGGAGCGTATGTCTACACCTTTCAATACCGTACAGATGATAGTTCAGACATATCCAATGTCTAACTTGAGTTCACGTATCTACTCATTCACAAAATTCATCAGAACTCACATCTAGCATCATAGACAGATAAAGTAAAATATGTGGGTTATTTTACTTTCAGACATAGTAAGTATTATGTCCTCATCTCAACATTCAGTTAAGGCGACATACGTGTTTTAAGCTTGAGCTCTCGATTATCACCTAGATAATAAGCTTAAAAACAATCTCATCTCTATTTATTACACAGTAAATAGAGGCGATTACCCGTGTGAGTGGGCTAATCTTATATCTGTCCGACATACTTTCTTAACTTAAAGTAATGCACTGAGCATTAAGATGCATAAAGATCAAACAAAGATTCATAAGCATTAATGATGAAAATACAAATTTATCAAATGTCATATGCAAAATAAATTTTATGAAGCTACAAAAACTTCTATGAACTACCCACAACAGTCAACAATAATAGAAAGCAAATAATATCTAACATCCAATAGAATAATAATGCTGTCACATAATACAACTATACATTACACTAAGCAATATATACAGAGGAAAATATCAACATAGAAAGAGATATTCACACCCAAAAAACATCCCAAACTAATCTAAGAAATAAATCGGGAATGTTCCTTCTAATCTATCAGTCAAAATATCAGAGAAATTTGAAGGCACATTTGCCAACCATGGAAAAACTTTTGGAGAGCTTTCATGTCGCCACCAAGGCAAATTCACTCTGCGCCATGTGGCGCTCAATCTAAGGGTTGAAGTTTTGGTTAACTCAATCCTATAGTACTCTCTTACAAAAGCTTCCACTAGCCTTCTATAACCTGAGACCACGTTGACCTCCCATAACCGATCTAACACTGTTTGCCATTCAGATGGAAGAGTGTTCATCAAAGCCGACACCTTCTCAAAATCCGGCATAAGATAACCATTCCAGATGATTTCCTCTATCATCTGATTGACCCTGACCACATGTGATACTAAATCACCGTCATGTCACCGATAATCAGCTAAATCTGACATCAGCCTTTTAAGTCTTGCACTTCCCTCGTCCGTTCTCGGGATTGCAGGTATTCGTGCATAACGCATTATAATTCCTGCAACAAATGCAGAACTAAAAATGGATCACTTATAATCCATAATAAACATAAGGGAAAAAATATATAATTTTCCATGATTCATGCAACAAATGCTGAATAAAAAATGGATTACCTATAACCCATATAGACATAATTGAAAAAAGAAAAAAATTCTTTTTTTTTTTTTTTTTTTTTCGGGTCAACGGTCAACGATCGTCGGTCAACGGGTCAACGGGCTGCGGGTCCTTGGACCGGTCGAACCGGGTCGGACGGACCGACTGGCACGTGCTACGCACATGCGCGGGATGACGTCACGCAGACGTCAGCCGGCGCGTGCGCGGCACGTGCCAGGCTTCCGCGCGGGTCGGGTCGCCGACTCGACCGACGACCGGTGACCGGCCGGCCAACGGTCGCCGGCGATGACGTCATTCCAGCGATTACCGCGACGTCACGGTGACGTTAGCACACGCCGGTTCGCTGACCGGCGCGTGCCGGTTCGCCGGCCGCCGGCGCGCACGTGCTGGTTCGCCATCGGTGCGTGGCGCCACGCGCAGCGCCTTTTGGCCGCGTGTGTGGGCGCATGTGGCGTCGCCCGGCGGCGCACGACATATCGTCGGACTCGTCTCGACGAGCTCTTTCACTTTATGCCTTCAGAAATTGATTTCGACTTACAGAAACTCGAAAAAAAATCGATGAACAGTGTTCGGGTGTTGGGATTTCTCGCCCCGATCCGTGTCAGCCGATTATTTTCGCGAAAAATCAATAAAAAAACATCAAAGGGGTCGGGAAAACATGAACTAGGGCTTTGATACCAATGTTGGGATTAGCGGATTCCCAAAAACCGGATTCGACACTAAATCAAACCCCTAAAACGAATGCGGAAGATAAGCCCGGGAAATACATATATCACCGATTGTAAAGCACACCACAAAATCGAGCTTACCTTGTTAGCCACATATTAAACACCAATGCCGATAAAAGAAAGAGAAATCCGAACCCGTTCGATCCGATGAAGTCGATTGGCCTTGAAAGGAAGATAGCGTCGCCTTTAGCGTTCGGTTTTCTTTTTGGAGGGAGAGAGGGAGAGAAACGCATGTTGAAATTGCCAAAGGGTATCTTCGTCTTTCTCTGTCCTCCCTTATATACGTTCCCTCAAAAAATAGAAACGTACCCCTTCATCCATGGGCCATAATATTGTGGGCCGGGCTTTCAGGCCCAACATGGGCGGACGGGTCTTAAGTCCATCACATAAAACCATCATGCTTAAAGAGTGTTAATCGATACTGAAAATGTCAAGCATTATTCATTGTAAGACAGACGAAAAATAAAGTACAGAAATTTCTTATTTATCTGATACGATAAAACCCCCGTATCACTTGCGTTACCGCATGACAATCAGTCTCATAAGCAAAAAGCCCCACAGCATAAAAATTGAAACTGATGATCTCATTCAGTAAAAGCACAACAGAGACATGTAAGCGACAAGTCGTAAGCAAGAAGTTAGCAAAGGCCGCACTAGAGATAACATTCAACAAGAAAAAGAAAAAAACAAAGAGTAAAGATTCAAAGAAATTCTCAGTCACGACCTCAAGTTGCAAGCATTAAACCTCAAAAACCCATCAGAAAAGCAAATACAACATGCTAATTCGGAGCGCACACGACATGACTCAACAGCAAAGATATTTGGTTAACTGTAATTGAAAAGAACATTGGGAAGTAATATTGAGATAAATCTCATTTGGTAGAAACGCATCGTAAAAGTCCTTTAGGGTGATTGATGTAAGCTTTAAATTTTTAATTTGTTTATAATTGGAAAAAAATGATCACAACTTTTACTATTTGAATTTTAAGAACAATGTAAAACAAAAGTATTAATAAATTTATAAATAAAAAAATCACATTTCTTTTTTGTTTAAAATATCGATGGATCGGAACAATAACGAGTTATTTGATCGCGTAAACGTCTCATGTCGAAGATGTATTATAATTTGAAGCATTAACCCCTTATTTACATCATTAAGATCAAATGTATATCCACAATTGGGATCCAATGAGACAGATGGCATTCCTACGACCAGACTTCATAAAATTGCAAATTCGAGATCTTCGGGGAGGACAAATTTGCAATCATGAACTGGATCAGAAAAATGGCAGGTTGCTGCGCAACATATATATCCTTCTGGTGTTGGACCTGAGCAGGTCCTTAAACTGCTCACGGAAGAGGACAGGTGGGAAAACCACCCTTGGGTGGGAGACCCAACTGTCGTCTTCCCTAGCTTCCTAGGTCGGCTAGCTTTCTTAGACCTAGGAATTAGGGGGTCGTAGGTGGTGAAGGGTATAAACACCACGTCTGAGCAATCAGGCTACGATTGGGCTGGCTTAAGGCAACTTAACCCTCGCCCGGCGTGATACGAGCAGGTGTAAATCCTGCAGGGCTGTAGACATCTCTTCGGAGACAGTTCCTCAACCAACTGGTCTACAGTCTTCCCCCGGTTGAGGAACTGTCTAGACGAACAAATTCAGACAATTCGTTATAACTGATATGTAATAATTTATGGTGAATTATGTGCACGGCACTCACGGATTACTTCTCCATAAATCCATGTATGGAAAACTTTTGACGAATATTTGTATAAGTATAATGCCAGGGACATAGTTTTTGGGAAAAAACTGCTTATACCCGATATAAGATGGCTATATCGATCAACAATTCAACATCAAAACATGGCAATATTGATACTAAAAGGACCAAAAAAACTATACAAGTCCCAAAGACACATTGCTGGTGCAAACAAAGTTTGCAAATTGATGCTACCCTTTATAAAAATGCATGCTCATAGCAAGAAAACTCATAAATCTAGAGTGCACATGATAAATATTCTATTTTTGTCAAGATCCATTTTTTGGTTCTTTAGAATAGATTTGAAACAGAAATCCATTTGATAACACATTTCATTTTTCTATTTCTAAAATAAATTTTTAATTCAGAATTTTTAAACGTAAATGAAAAGTAAAAATTTTCTACTTCTACTATTTCTGGAAAAAAATGAGAAATGAAAACTCTTCTGATCGTTCGGAAATTGTGTCCAAGGAACATAATGGTTATCATTTGCACCAAAACTAGCAATTGCAATTTTGGCAACTTGTCATTTCGGTGGAATTACTCTTAATCAACAGGAATGAGAGGCCAATCTGGATAGTAATCTAAAAGAAGGATCCAACCGGACATATGAGTTGGACAAATAAGGACTCACATGACAAAATACAAATCAAATAATAAGACCATAATATTTTCATCCAACAAGACTGTGCTCCATGCTTTCCCTAGGATCTAAGAGGACATAATTCCATCATACTACCTAAGATACAAAACTTAAACTCAAGAGTAAGGGCACATTAAGGGGTATGCAACCACTTAGAGGTGCTTTGGGTCCAGAAAACTAAGCGAAAGACAGAATCCACTCATCCTGGAAGCTTCTCATTAAGTTCTTTTGTTGAGAAACTTAATGAAGGCAATATTCTTAACTCAGATGATCAAAAAAAGAGGCAGGATACAGGAAAAATAGGCAAGTGATGGTAATATCTTAATTGCAAAAAATTCGGCAAGAAAAAAATATTTTCTATCAAAAGTCGTTATCTACATTCTATGAGGTAAAAGGAATACTAGAGCTTTCAACAAGAATTAGATGACTATATTTATTGCCAATATAGATGGCGGTACTACATAACTTCTGGTGCCATGAAACATGTACATGGCTATGTCTAGAACATTAAAATGAACTTTTTCTTGTTACTACTCATTTAAGCATTAATGAGAATAAAACTGATCCTTTTAGAGCAACTGTTTTCCCATAAAGATAACAGATGCATAGCACACAACATAGAAGCAGGGTAATGGGAAAGATAACATGATAAGAGTATTTTCCAATGACATAGAAGACAGAGCTGCAACATAACGTTAAGTACACAACTTGATTGTGCAATGGCAGTAGATTTGTTATCCCTCACCAGGAATAATGGCATGTATGAAGCTGATGACTTGACTCGCCAAGGCCAAGTGCTTGGAAGTTATAGACTTCAAGCCCGACACCTACAGGATCACATAAATGATAAGCTAACAGATAATAAGACTGCAAAGTTCATTTCCCTTTGAAAATTACAAATAGTAGGTCATGGAAACTGCCAAAAAAAAAAGCTGTACGTATCATAAGAAGATGAACAAATGAGGACCCAAAAAGAAAGACCAATAAGGCAACAGGTCCACCCGTGCTGCTCATAGGAGATTACAGGCAAGCACATCTGATGTGAAAGGAACAGCCGATGGGAGACGATGAAAAAAAGAAGGAAGAAATCTTTTAGGCATAACCTTGGAAAGTAGAAAATGATAACTTATCTAACTTTAACTTAGATTTTATGACTTACATCAATGTTATCTTTCTTGCATTTGCTAGGTGACTCTGTAAATGCTAATTATGTTCATAGTTGGGCAGACTAGAGTGATAAAGAGAAACTAAAGGGCCTGCATGTTTGTATTCTTTTTTTTTTTGTTCATGAACACAAAACTTGTTTTTTTGTTTCGGGGAATAACAAAAGAACAGAAACGCGTTTGTTTGAGTTTTTGCTCCAAATCTATTTTTTTATTCCCGGGAACAAATTTGTAATAGAAACAAGAAACAAAAAAAGCTTGTTTCTTATTACTGGAACATTTCCGAGAAATAATTTTTCTTTCTCCTCGTTTTTTTGTTCTCTTTCTTTTCTTCTTTTTCTTTTTCTTTTTCTTTGGCTGGTGGCCGGCGACCCGCCGTCGAGGGCCGGCGACCTTGCTGGAGCATCCCCGGCCCACGGCGATGCTTGGCCTCGCCAGATCCGGGCGAGGCCGCCGGCCCTCGTCGGTTGGTTGCCGGCATGACCGAGGTCGGCAACCGGCCAAAAGAAGAAAAAAAAAAAAAAAAAAGGAAAGAAAACATGGAAAACTAAAATAAAAATATTACAAAATTAAAAGAAACAAAAAGATTACACAAGTTTGCCAAACGTGTTTCTGTTCTTTTTTTTATTTTAGGAACAAGTTTACCAAACGCGTTCTTCTGGTCAAAAATTATTCTCCGGAACAAAAATAGTTTTTTCTATTTCTGTTCCTTGGAACAATTTTTGAACAGAAACGTTACCAAACGCACCGTAAAATTCTCTTCGCTAATTCTTTAACTCTTGATTCACTTTTGAACGCCCCTTCTTCTTCTTCCTCTTTAATTCTCTCTATTTACCATTGCAAGTTAAAACTAGTTCCGACAGCTTTTTTCCTTGCCCTAATGAGTGTTCGTGGAGCCTCAAGCGCCTAGGTAAGAATCGGAATAGTTGCTACCTTTTACCTTAATAACACAAAGTAAGTAAATTTTCGAAGACATCAATGAATTTACAAATTTGTGAGATGAAAAAGAATCAGCACATCCAGCTTTGTGACTTGTGACATTTGTCTTGCCTGCGACCTGAATGAACCATGCTTTTTTCGATCTTCATTATAGCCTTGGTAGCATAGACGTTGCTGAAAGGATGAGTATCATGAAGAGGTATTGAAGAGAGGACTCTGATTGAAATGCTTCTCATCATGTCTTGGACTGAGTGGTGAGACAGGCAGACTGAGAGGCAAGGCAATCGAGAGTCCTCGAGAGTGCAAAGAGACAAACATAACAAGACTTGTCCAAAGATGTGTTTCTTGTTTAAAAGCATTACAAATGACGATCATCATAAGACCACTCACGTAAGAAGATAGCTTTTTCTTTTTACATAAGGATCCTCACAAAACCACTAACACAATACAAACAAAACATTGGTCAAACAGACCAAAGGTTTGATGAGATTAATCAATGGAATAGAACATTGATACATGTTTTATGAAATTGACCAATGGATTAGATCATTGGCATTTGTCTATTATTATCTTGAATATTTTTGCTTTGAACGTATTGTGTTAAAGTAAGAAATGTTATATTTTGGTCTCGAAGATTTGTTATATTTCTGGGTTTGGTGTGGTATGAGATTAACCAATGGAATGGACCATTGGCGTGTGAATTAATGAGATTGATCAGTGGATTAGATCATTGATGTTTATTTCGATATTATTATGAAATGATTATTTTTGCTATAAATATAACTATGTTGAAGCGTGTGTAACTTATTCTTTTTACTGTATGTTTTGTTATATCCTAGATTTGAGTTAAAAGAGTTGCGATTTGGTTTTGTAAATATGCATAGTAGGTGCTCGATCCGCTTAGAAGAGATGCACTACTTACTGAGCCGTGATTGCTCACCCTCTATTTTTCCAATATTTTTCAGGTCCCTCAATTAATGATGAGTAGGTACGAGAGCGATATGAATGTGAGGACTTTTAAGAGTTGGATTTTGGGAGCTTTAAGGCTGCGTCCTTTGAGTGGAAGGACAGCCATGTCATCCCCCAAGTTTTACTCGGTCTTTTGCTATTGTTTTTCCGTTAATTGTTAGGGATCCGAGTGCGTTGGTTCAAGTGGATTAGACCATTGGCGTGTGAATTAATGAGATTGATCAGTGGATTAGACCATTGATGTTTATTTCGATGTTATTATGAAATGATTATTGAAGCGTGTGTAATTTATTCTTTTTTCTGTATGTATTGTTATATCTTAGATTTGAGTTAAAAGAGTGGCGATTTAGTTTTGTAAATATGCATAGTGGGTGCTCAATTCACTTGAAGAGATGCACTACTTATTGAGCCATGGTTGCTCACCCCTTTATTTTTTCCTATGTTTTTCAGGTCCCTCAATTAACGATGAGTAGGTACGAAAGTGATATGAATGTGGGGACTTTTAAGAGTTGGATTTTGGGAACTTTAAGGCTACGTCCTTTGAGTGGAAGGACGGCTATGTCATCCCCCAAGTTTTACTCGGCCTTTTGATATTGTTTTTCCGTTAATTGTTAGGGATCCGAGTGCGTTAGTTCGAGTGAGCGTTGTAGTTGATTTTCGACTTTACCAGGTGAGTGGTGCTATCTCTTCTAAAAATTTATAAGCTCATGTTTTAAAAATGAAAAATGATTGATATTTTATGAGTTATGTGAATAAGCATATTTGTTGCATAAAATCTGGTTCGGACATTTACTGAGTTTTGGTATTTAAGAATAGCATGAGAACCGAAAAATATATTCTATTTGATGAACGGAATTGAGAAATATTACATGTTTTGTTTTGAGTTTGTGAAACCTTTTTACGAAGATCTCGGCTTTGAGATGGTTTATGGAAGCCTATATGAATATTGATTTGTGATAAACTTTTTGAAATGTAATTAATTTGAGAAATTGATTTATTGAGACGGGTCTTGAAGTTATTTAAGAATGTTTTATGAAAAGTATTTTTGGCAAATAAGTTGAGTTGCGAAATCTTTTCGTGATATATGAAATGTTTTATGGATTTGGTTTAAGAATTATGGATGGTGTTGTTTTGGATTAATGTGGATGCTCAATATCGTTGTGAGCTTGTGAGTATGCGCATACTATTCTAGGATATCCTTGTGGGCCGAGCCACCGGCTAATAATAGGTGGAGACCTATTTAAGAATTTATATCTGCATGACGTTAGATATTGATACCTGCATGGCATGAGCCCCAAGACTAGCTGACATTTCCTCGTGTTGAAATGCTTTAGTATCTCAACAACACGAAGAACCACTTCTGAAGAAAGTGTTGGCAGAAAAGTATTCATATCAATATACTCCGACAACATCTTCACCAATATTAAGCCACTGTGCATAGAAAAAGTATTGTTAATGCTTGGCTCTAAACACATACCACGTAATCAAAAAAAAGTTTGGGATCTTTCACGAGAAAAATAAAACCAATTCTTAGTTTTTAATACCAGTTATGAATCCAGATTACATGACATAAAGGTCACATATATGAGCAAACAAAATCTGAGATATTGCGCACTGGAGAAAAATGTTGCAGTAGAAAAATTAAAAAAGCAATTGGAAAAGCCTAACAAAGTCACTGACCAGTTCACCATGTGATAACCAACACCTCTGTAAATAAGAGATTGAGAACTAGATTTTCCACGCTCTTTAACGGTGCTGTTATTAACCTGAGAAGATGAATTAACATCTGCTTTGTTCCTTTCAGAATTACTTGTTAGGGACGAAGATATTCCTCGGTCAGAATTTTCAGAAGATACCTGCCATATCCCCCCCAGGTTGAGTTTCCTGTTGTGTCGACAATAGTCCAGTAGCTGCCTCTTTTGGAACATCATTTCCAGTAACCATGCTGACTTCAGAAGCATCTACGCTCTCTGTATATAATGAATCAGTGCGAAATAGTGCATTTATTATTGCCTGGAATTCCTCAGGTACATCAACTTCAACCCACGTTTCTTGGTCAAGCACTGCTTTAATCTTTGCCATCTGCAACAGCAACTATACATTGACATTTAATCCAGAGGATAAAGTGCAAATGTTTCAGAAAGATTGAGATAACATAATAATACTAACACGGGATTCATGCTGAAAATCGACAAAAGGAGTTAGCCTGCAATTGAAGTGTGCTCCTGATGCTATATCCCAATCTTCCACCAATCTGTAGAGGCATACACAGGACACAGCATAATTAGCAAAAACAACACTGACGACAAGATAACACTAACAAATAATGATACTAATACCGATAATAGTATTAACTATAAAAACAACAACAATAATACAATCAAGCTGTTCACCAAAGACTATGGGAAGAGTTTATGCACAGAATAGTTTATGCAACCTTCTCTGTAGCAGATATAAATTCCTGCGTTATGTTGTATATGCTCAGAAATTCCTGCAATCTTAATCTTGGATGACGAAGTGCCCGAACTCCAAGGAGCTTGGCCCATCCCCCATGAGCAACATCACAATCAGCAAATATAGCTTCTGCATTTTCTCGCAACACATCAGCTCTTGCAACATCAACAAACATGAGCCATTAATATTTTTCTAAACAACAGAGAAGCAAACCCAGTTGAATGTAGCAGATTATAGTGGGGCCCAGGAACCAATGTGTACCTATCATCTAGGAATACCGCGACACGAATTATGTATTGCGTCATGACTCCTTCATGTCCCCATGAAATTGTCACTTGAAAATAAAGTTCTGTCTCCTATCTCAACAGAAGCCCCAGGAGGGAGAAAGAAAGCACAGCTCCTTTCTAGATAGAGAAGGACATAAGCTTCCAACCTCTCCTCTCAGAACTTTGTTCTTTATAGGGAAGTACCAAGTACCACAATGTGCCGTAAGATCACCAAAAGTCGAAGAACAGAACACAAATACATGAAGGAAACCGCACCAACTTGAGAGCCGAAACCGCTTGATTGACCGACAATATAAGCCTCAGTTTCTGCTGGAGAAGCAATAAGTTCCCTCGGCTATACATTATAAATTATACATTGAAATATAATTTTTTTCTGCAACATCAAGAACAACGTGCTATAGCAGCTATACGTCATACATTTACACTATACACTCAAAAGAATAGACGCAACAATACAACATATGGAATGCAGGAGACCGGATTGAAGAAGATCAAACGGCATCATTTCCGAAGTACTCTGGAAAGTTTTCCATATGGAAAACCACAAACCATTCCTCTTCTCTAGAGAACTCGAACGCTGCTCCATACAACTTCATAAGAAGTCTCGGGAATCGTACAGCAAAGTAATTGTAGAAACCCTCGTCACCCCCTCCGACGAGTTCCTGCCAAAACCATTAGCAGATATGAGCCACTATTTCAGACGATCTGAGATACACAAAGTTACTGAAGTCCGATATGCATTCTGCCACAGGAATCGTCACAAACTATAGAGTACCTTAATTTTTTCGGGAAGTTCATCGAGGTGGGTGCTCTTATTTTGAATGAAGCGTACTAACTCCATGAGAGAACTAAAGTCGTACTTTTCTTTCGTTTGGAGTATGTAAGCCTTAAATATAGGATCTAATTTGTCGATCCAATTCCCATAAAAAACCAGGGGCTGATTGCTCTTCAATTCGTTCAGAAGATCTGGATTGGATGCCGGATCTTTCGAAAGTAGTCTAGCATTCATCCGCCGAAGAAAGCACAATTTAACATTTGATCTCCAAAAAAATGGATGGAGAAACTCCTCCCTTCCCTCTAGCCTTCTGATAATAAAAGCCATTAACAATTGACTACTGGAAAATTATGACGAAAACGGAACTATAACCCAAAATGCTCAAAGAAATCAATTACACGAACAATGCTAAGATGTGGTCGACCTATTCTCCAGCTTCTATTGTCAATTGCCAAAAGAAATTAATGGGATCTTCACATTTTTTGCTCATCAAGTCAAGCCTAATATTTAAGGCAAGTTCGATACTTTCATACCATCCCTAATACTTATCAGACTTGAGTGATGCAGGAACAACAAAACATATCAAATAGCGGAATGAAAATGGTAGTGATTCATATTAAAGATGACAAAACTCTTACCTCAATTCAGGATTCTTCTTTTGCAAAAGCGAAAACAGATCCTCAGCTTCTGGCATGGACGTCACCAAGAAATCGGTGTTCTTAGTATAGGATAGCTGAGCACAGAATAATCGATCCGTCTTCAAGACATTGTCATGCTTAAGATTCCCAAAAATTGTTCCCACGACAGGCAAATGGAGGGGTTTTAATACCCTATTTCTGTATCATAAAATAAGTGGACCATATGACTTAAACCAACAATGTATATGGAACCAAAGAGTATATGGGCCACAGTACGCCATATCCTATTGGAAATTCAGGAACTTCTCTAACACACTAAGGCCAAGTAAGGATGCCAGAAGTACACCGGAGAACTATTATAGATTCTTTACCTAAACTCTAAATGAAAAACCCAGTTTCCCGTATGAATCGCCTCACCATTTACTGATACGAGTGCAAAAGGATTTTGTAGCATTCACGAATCACAAAAGAGAGAAAGTATACTTGATTTTAGCACAATGGGAAAGATCTATGGTTTTATTTAGTTGATTTCCATGGGAAGAAAACTAGGAGTTTTAGTCTTGATAGTAACATTGAATTGAATCTAGAAAAGAAGCTGCAACGTTCAAAACTCAGCCCATGACATTAGGGTCGGCCTAATAATTGAGTTGTTAAGTCCTTCGACTAGCAAGTGACCTCCACAGCAATTTATGAAGGGGACGGTTGAATTTAAGAGTGCCACAAGAAGTATCTCTCAATTTAAACATTTTATGCACGTCAAAACATAAAGAATTTGAATTACCTCAACCATAACAGCAAAGGTGAGGGATGACGACCTTCCATCCGCAAGTTAACATAAAGGCAGTTAGAGTTATTCGAAGATGCTGAAGGTAATTGAACAGCATTTGGACGTCGCACAAGGCATTTCCCTGCAACAGATTGAACTTCGCAAGAGCCCTCAACGCCATTGATCTCATTACTTTCCTTGCCAGAGAAAGGCGGTTCCAATTCCATAGGAAAGAGGGCCAGCTGCCCCAATTCATGTGGATCGTCCGGCATCCATCCGTCGCCATTGCTCCAACTATTGTTAACCCCGTCTTCGTTCTTGAAATACAGCGAGCCCTCTTGGTAAGTAATGTCGCATAACTCAGACCAAATTAATTCGAAGTTGTCCAACAACAATCCGCCGCCATTGCTCCTCCTATCGTCAAGCCTGCCTTCGTTCTCTGAAGAAGACTTGCCAGAGAAAGGCGGTTCCAATTCCATAGGAAAGAGGGCCAGCTGACCCAATTCATGTGAATCGTCTGGCATCCATCCGTCGTCATTGCTCCTACTATCGTCAGCCCTGCCTTCGTTCTCTGGAGACGGTGAGCTAAGAAGGTTGTCTACGAACCAATCGTCTGACCAGTCGTCTGACCAATCCCTCATGTTAATGTAGCACCACGTCAATCCGCTGAAAAGGCTCCTACCATCGTCAACCCCGCCTTCGTTCTCTGAAGAAAACGGGCTTGCCCCTTTTTTTCCTCTTGGAAGGTGGCTCCATTTCGCTAAGATCATGTTGGAGTGAACACCTAATATAATAATAAGAAGCCAAAGAGAGGTGTGCTGCAGCGCCACTTCTTAAACCGCCGAAGAAGAAAATTCTTGAAGAAGCTACAAGCTGATCAAAAGGAAGCAAAGTTCAACTTGCTAGTACTTGGACGTGAAGGAAAAGTTGCAGCCCACAATTGTTGTTCAGCTGTTTCGGACCGGTTTCGGGTCACCCTTCCTGTTTTAGCTCACTGTTCAGTCTGGTAGGTCCAATCCACAAGGATTTTACTTGGCCCAGATGTGAATGACCAGATCATCCTCCAGTGATCACCGCCCACCGGTGCAGTATCCCGATTTCTGTCCCAAAGACCATGCAAAAGGACGAGACAGAGTGGTAAGGAGTCGATCTCATTCTCAGTCATGTCCGTTCTCTAGCAAGATGGAAGACTGACTTCCGTATAGATAAAACATCCCTGCTAATATAGAAGTTGCTAATATCCTTGCTTTCTGCAAGTGAACGACTTATTAGTTATCTACACACAAACGCAAAACTTTGCAAATGGAAAATTTTTGTACAAGTTACAAATTGGTAAAGTTACCAATTACCAGCATTTTGGAACGCGCCACAGGTGGCCCCCTCCTCGAGCGAGCGCGAAGTCCTCCTTGAACTTGAAGTAGAGCGCGGGGACCTCCTGAGGCACGCGACGAGTGCGTCCCCCTGGCCCCCGGCCCCGGCCCCCGCCGCCCCCGCCCCCGCCCCCGCCCCCGCCCTGGAGATCGCGCTCCCGGGAGGAGTGGTCCCGAACGTCCTCGAAGCGGTGGTCGGGCTCGGAGATGGACGAGAGGTAAGGGAGGAAGTCGGATCGGGAGAGATCGGAGGCGGGGCGGGAGGCGAGGGGGCGAAGTCGGGGACCGCGATGGACGTGGAGGAGGACCACCACCCGACCCAGGACGGATCGGCGGGCCTGGCGGCGGCGGAGGCGGCGTCGGAGAGGGATCTGGAGGAGGAGGAGAGGGAGGCGGCCCGGGAGAAGTAGGAGGGACGGTGGCCTTCCCGGCGGGGGAGAATCCATCGGAGCGGCAGAGAGAGAGAGAGAGAGGCTAACGGAGGAGGAGCATGAGATGGAGTGAGAATGAGGGGAGGAAGGAGGAGGTGAATCTGGACTCTCTCTGGTGTGGTGGTGGTGGTGGTGGTGGTGGTAGCGGAGGAGAGAAGGAAGAAGACGATTGCAGACCGGTGGTGAACTGGAAATTCTCTCTCTCTCTCCTTTGATGTCTAGTTTTTTTCTTTCTTTCTTTCTTTCTTTCTTTTTTCTAATATTTTAATATTTTTGGTTGAGTGGCCATTGTGGAAATGAAAATAAAAAATTGGGCCAATGCAATGATTGCGATTTTAATCGCTTTTTATTTCTAGTGGTAATGTTGAAAGTAGTGTTTGTGCTCTTGTCCCCCACCCAATTCGATCGATGGACTTTTAGATTATTTTCATTTTGAGCCTTTGTGATCTTCGAATCGAAGCGATTTCGCCCTTCTGGTCAATTTTGTATTTTTTGTAAATTCTGTCATCATTTGATTAGACGATGGAACTCGAGAGATAATAATTTTGAGAAGTTCAGAATCCAAATTAAATAAATATATATAAGAGCTATATTGAATGTCAAGTAAAATGTTCAAGAACTATTCATGGTATTATCCCCTTCTTTAATGTAACTTAGGCCATATTGTTATAACGTACAATAGTGTGCAAGAAAACTCATTAAACTGGCATGATGGATTAGGTCTCAGATAGGTATTAAAGTTTGTAAAGTAGGTTCCGAATTTCAAAATTTTAAAACCGATGAATACATGGTACGATTCAAACTTTATGGTAATACTCACCCTATAATCCCGTGAGCTAGCGTGCAGTGTACTCCATATGATATTTAGATATATGAAATTGAACTATTTATGATTTAAATCTATCAAAGAATGGGAGGAAGCATCTGTATTTTAATTTTTATGTTAATGTGTCTAAGGATTATACTGCAATTAAAATATTGACATCTTCCTCGCCGTGAATGCACTTGCATTTTTATGTAAATAATCATGGGGTTAATAATTGGAAGGGTTAACACAATAAATAATTCCAAACTAATTTTTTGACCACTAAAAATCATAAACTAGTATATTTATGACATTTATTTCAAACCAATTTTTTAACCACAAAAAATTATAAATTAGTACACCCGTGATAAAGTTACATTTTGTTAACTTTCGTCAAATTTTACCTTTAAATCTGCTGATATGGATGACACATGGCAATGTATTATGATGACATGACAAATTCACATGGAAATCTATATGGTTATCACAAGTGTACTATTAAATTTATTACAAGAGTAGCGTTAAATTTGATACAAGTGTATTATTTTGAGGTTTTTTATGATATTTACCATATGGATTTCCACGTCGACTTGCCATGTCTCCATATCACATCGCCATGTATAATCTAGATTAGCAAATTTATCAATAAAATTTGACGGAAATTTATAAAAGATAAATTTATCAGCTTGGGATTTTTTTATTTTCAAAAATTAGTTTAAAATAAATTTATCATAAGTACACCAATTTAGGATTTTTCGTGATAAAAAAAAAAAAAGAAATTTAAGAGTAAATTTATCATATATGTATTAATTTGAAATTTTTAATAATATTAATTATAATTATAATTATAATTAATGCCATTTTCTATCTAATAAAAAAAGTGGAGAGAAATTCCTTAAACCTATCGTAGTGCCTCGTCTATCTCGGGATCTAGGTCCCTATGGGAGAAGGAAGAGTTACGTTGCGTTTGTTTGTGTTGTTTTCTTTTGTTCATTTAACACAATTTCGTTTTTTTACTCTGAACAAAAAGAATGTAAACGCATTTGTTTACGTTTTTTTTCCAAATCTATTTTTTTGTTATCGGAAACAAATTTGGAATGAAATGTTAAAAAAGAAAAACTTGTTTTTGTTCCCTTAACACTTCCGAAAAACAATTTTTCTCTCTCCTATTTTTTTTCCTCTTTCTTTCTTCTTCTTTTTTCTTTGGCGATCGCCGGCCTTGGCCATGGCCGGCAACCTTGCTGGAGTGTTGCCGGCCCCCGGCGAGCCTTGCCATGGCTGGGCGAGGCCGTTGGCCCTCGTCAGTAAGTCACTGGCCATGGCCAAGGCCAGCGACCCGCGATCGGCCAACAAGAAGAAAGAAAAAAAATAAAAATAAAAAAATTAAAAAATACACAAGTTTACCAAATGTGTTTCTATTCATTTTCTATTCTAAGAATAAGTTTACTAAATGCATTCTCCTGGTAAAAACTTCTTTTCCGGAACAGAAATATGTTTTTCTATTTCTATTCCCTAGAACAATTTTTGAATAGGAACGTTACCAAACACACTCTTATTTACCAGTGACCAACTACTTGCCTTAGTTCAAATTAACTTCTTGGTAATTTTCCAATTTAACCATAAATTTAAACACCTTTTGGTGTTTTTGCTTGCTTTACCGATGGGAACTAACTTCATACACACGAGTGGGAGACAAGTGGTGCAACATAGTCAAAATCTAATTATACACCGGTGCTCCATGTAGCTAGAGGTGTCAAAATGGGTCATTAACCCATTTTTGGACCCATATTTTAGCTATATGAGTTGTAAATGGGTCAGAGCTTTTTAAAAACACAACTGAAAATGGTCAGAAAAGTGAGTTTGATTTAAAGGGGTCAAAAATGGGTTAAAACTTTTGACCCATTTAAAATATCAAGTGGGTTGGAATTTAGAACCCATTTTTAAATTTTCAACTCAAGCCCATATAATCTTTGCATCTTTAACTTTATAAAAATGTTTTTTTAATCAAAAATCAAAATTATAATTATTTTCATATTTCAATTTTCTTTTTTCTTTTTTTTCTTTTTCTTTCTTTTTCTTCCTTCCTTAGTTGGCGATCGACAGGCGACGGCCGGCCGCCGATCGTCAACAAACTAGGCAAGGCTCGAGCCTCGCCGGATTTGGCGAGACTCGAGCTTACCGCGTCGGGCGGGGCCTCGCCCGCCCGGATTGATGAGATTGAGCCTCGCCCAACGCCGACTCGCCTTGAGTCTCGCCGGATCCAACGAGGCTCAACCTCCCGACGACCGGCGAGGCTCGAGCCTCGCCCGAGATCCGGCAAGATTCAAGCTCACCGATGCCGGGCAAGACCTCGGCCTCGCCCGGCGAGATTGAGCCCCGCTCGACGTTGGCGAGGCTTGGCCTCGCGGACGACTTGTGAGGCTCGAGCCTCGCCGATCTAGCGAGACCCGACCTCACCTGTCGCAAGCTCGATCTCGCCTATGGCTGGCCGTCGTCGTGGCCTGGCTAGCCAAAGAAGAAGAAAAAGAAAAAGAAATCAGAAAAATTAAAAATTAAAAATAATTATTAAAAATTAAAAATTATATTTTAAAAATAAAAATAATTACACAATTATATTTAAAAATTAAAAATTCGATTATTTAAAAAATATTTTAAAAAGAATTATAAAAATTCTCCATTAAATTTGTATTGCATAAAATTTTTTTGACAATACTTTTTTTTTTAATAAAAAAATCATAAAAATGAGCTTTTTTAGGTTTAGTTAAAAAAAATTTCATGTTACAATTTTTAGTTATTCAATGGTATGTTTACTTCAAATAAGAGAAGCATGTGTATAGTCTAATTTTTTTATAAATATTTCAATTTATAGGTTTTTTTTTTACTTTTTTATTTTATTTTATTTACTATTTTAAATTTAATTTGAAGTTTTAATCCAATTAGCAATATAGTAGAAGTGGGTTTTCTTAGAATATTAATAGATTTTAACAATGCGGGTTGGGTCGGGTACATGTGCGGGTCAAGTATGGGTCACAAGATTCACACTACAAGAATATGGGCCAAAACAGTTAAGTGGGTCAAATATGGATCGACCCATTTTCGACCCGACCCGACCCACCCATTTGCCACCCCTACGTGTAGCCTCCAGGCTCCATGCTATAAGAATAATAACACATGTAATTCTCTTAACCAATTAAATCCTGCCATAATCTTAAAATTGAATCGTAAATAATCTTTAAGTAAACGTCTAGAGTGGAGAAAATATATAAGTAAAGAATCCATATTTCAAATTGTTATTTGTAAAAAGAAAAGTGTACTTGGGAAGAATGCGTTGTGAAAATCACGAAAAATCACAAATTGGTATACATATAACAAATTTACCCCAAATTAATTTTTTGACCACCAAAAACTTCAAACCGATACGGCTTTGACAAATATATCCTCACACTAGTATTATTGTGGCAAATTTAATTGTTAGTTTTCTTTAAATTTTGTTATTAAATTGTTTAGTTGAATGACACATGACAGTTAAATGATATAACAATTTGAGATTTTATTCTTCATTTATCACAGTCATACCAATTTTATGATTTTTTGGATATTAATCTAAAATGTACCAATTTGAGATTTTTAGTAGTCAAAAAATTTATTTGTAGTAAATTTATCACGTGTACCAATTTGAGTTTTTTTTTTAATCATTTGGGCTAAATTTATCACAAGTATATTAATTTGAGGTTTTTCTTGAAAAAAATTGGTGTTTGATAAATTTGTCATATGTGTACTAATTTTAGATTTTTTGTAGTATTAACCCCTAATTTAAAAGCATCATCTTGTTTTTACGTCTTTATTGAATGAAAACTTTAAAATATGTTAAAAACCTCGAGACATCTCTTAAATTAATCACCTACATATAAATAATGCCAATAGCCTACTTTTAAATTAGAAAATCACCGTTGGTCCACTTGATAACGCACGCATAAACATATGGATGAAGCTTTTTCTAATGAGTGCTCCTAATCTTTCACGCGCACGTCATGAAAAGTAATGTACCCAGAAAATCAATATGCGTCGAGCATTAATTCCATTCGAATTAAACTTGTTAAAATAGTAATGTTGATTTCATAAATACCTACTTGCTAGCTAGTAGATTGACATTTATTTTATGACAGGGAAAGTTACTTATCCCATCCAGATCTACAAAGTAAACATATTATCTTTGAATATTGAGATTTCCATGTGAAAAATTACTAGATAGGCCAAGAAGTTGCTAAGGGCGTGTTTGATAATGATTTTGTCCTAGATAATAATTTTTTATCATATATGATTTTTTCCAATTCTGTTTTCGGTAACAATTTCTAAGTAAGAAAACGTTTTTGGTAATTTCACAAAATTTATATTCCCGAGATAAAAATGCATTTAGTAGGATTCTTAAATTTTTTTTATTTCTTTTAATTTTTGAATACTTTTATTATATATATTTTTCTTTTTTTTTTCTCTTCTCCTTCCTCCTCCTTTTTTGGTTGGTGACCCGCCTAAGCAAGGTTCGACAAACTCATTGAGCCTCGCCAGCCAAGGCGATGTTTGATGAGCTCACCAGGCTTGCCTTGGCCACCGTGGCCTTAGCCTTGCCTCGATTTTGGCGAGGCATCGAGCAAGGCTAAGGCTCACCGTGGCCAAGCGAGCCTCGACCTTGCCTAGGCAGCACGAGGTCAACCTTACCTTGGCCTAGTGAGGCCTAGCCTTGCATCGGCTGGAGAGGCGAGCCTCTCCGTGGCTCACCGTCGAGGCTCGACCTCCATGGGGGCCAGCGATGCTTTGACCAAGTTGACAGCCATGGCAGAGGTTGATGACTACCCAAAAGGAAGAAGAAAAAATGAAAGAAAAGAAGAAAGAAGAGAAGAAAAATTAGATTTTATGAATTGTTCCGAGAAACAAGAAGCTACTTTTTTTATGCTTCTTAATTCGGTTCTAAATCTATTCCCACGAACAAAAAAAATAAGTTTTGATTCCTGGGAACAAAAAATTTATCAAACGAATTTCTATTTTTTTTCCCAAAAATATAAGACTAGAATTAATTGTTCCATGAGTGAAAACAAACAATCTCTAAACGACCATAGGTTGAAAAGTACTTTTTGTTGAAAAGAAGTCAATACCAGGGCTGACCAGCCTTTCTACTCGTTTCTAGGTATAAAAATTACCTTTTAAAAAACGAAAAAAAATTAAATTGATGGATTATTATATTAAAAAAATAATTGCACTGAATTGAAATGTAATTTTTTTTTCCAACATCAAGAACAACATGCTACAGCTGCTATACATTATACTTTATACATTTAAAACGATACATCATACACTCAAACAGTCATTAGCCCATCCAACTTGATCCTAACCAAAGGAATAGACGCAACAATAAAACAGACGGAATGCAGGCGACTGGATTGAAGAAGATATGGCCAGTGGGTCAAAGGGCATCACTTCCGAAGTATTCTGGAAAGTTTTCCATGTGGAAAACCTCAAACCATTCCTCTTCTCTACAGAACTGGAACGCTGCTACATATAACTTCATAAAGAGTCTCGGGAACCGTGAAGCAAAGTAATGATAGAAACCCTCGTCACCCGCTCCGACTAGTTCCTGCCAAAACCATCAAAGAAATAGCAGATATGAGCCACTAGTTGACACGATCTGAGATGTACAAAGTTACTGAAGTCTGATATGCATTCCGTCACAGAAATCATTACGATACCCTAACGTACCTTGATATTTTCGGGAAGTTCATCGAGGTGGGTACTCTTATTTCGCATGAAGCGCACTAACTCCATCACAGAACTAAAGTCGTACTTTTCTTTCCTTTGGAGTATGTAAGTCATAAATATAAGATCTAATTTGTCGATCCAATTCCCATGAAAAATCAATGGTTCATTGCTCTGCAATTCTGTCAGAATATCTGGATTGGGTGCCGAATATTTCGAAAGTAGTCTAGCATTCATCTTCCGAAGAAAGCGCAATTTAACATTTGATCTCCATGAGAATGGATGGAGAATCACCTCCCTTGCCTCTAGCCTGCTGATAATTAAAAGCCATTAACAATTGACTCCTGGAAAGTTATGACAAAAACAGAACTACAACCCAAAATGCTCAAAGAAATCAATTACACGAACAACGCTCAGATGGACCAACTTCCTAAATTCATAAGGATCACAAATATGGCATTGGTGCAATCTCTATGACAATTAAAATTGCTTCAGCTCATTGAGAGACTAACCATAATGTTCGAAAATTTCCATGCACTTTGCAACTCGTGACTCCAGGATGAAGGTAGTTGTTTGACTATGACAAGAAGCCGGGATTTATTTACTCCAAATTACCTTAAATTATCAACTTAATCATTCAGTCCCTAGGATTCTCCAAGACAAAATTGGGCAGCGAGGATAATATTTTCTAAGGTTCATAGTTAGTGCCATTAGCGAAACCCATAAATCTTCATTGCAAAATCCTCTTTGGTGTATTCATAGCAAGAATCTTCTAAATACTGCACTAAAAAATTATTGGAATTTATATGTTTGTGAATGGGTAACAAACTTATAGCCCTAATAACTATGCTTCTGGCAATGATCATCCTCCGTGGAAATATCACAATTGTCGAAGGCATCTAAACCAACACATGGTCAACCTATTTTCCGCCTTCTATTGGAATTTTCACATTTTTTGCTCATCAAGTAGAGTGATGCAGGAACAACAAAATATATCAAATAGCGGAATGAAAATTGGAGTGATGCAAATTAAAGATGACAAAACTCTTACCTCAATTCGGGATTCTTCTTTAGCAAACGCGAAAATAGATCCTCAGCTTTTGGCGTGGATTTCACCAAGGACGGGTCCATATTGTTTTTCTTAATATAGGATAGCTGAGCACGGAATAATCGATCAGTCATCGTCAAGACATTACTAGGCTTAAGGTTCCCAAAAATTGTTCTAGCAGGACGGTAATGGATAGGTTGTGAAAACATATCCCTGTATCATAAAATAAAGTAGACATTATGACTTAATCCAACAATATATCTGGAACAAAATACTATCTGGGGCATCGAATGCATAATTTTATACTAAGCCATATCCTATCGGAAATTCAGGAAGTAAGGATGCAAAAAGTACACCGACAACTATTACAAGTTCTTGGCCTAAATTCTAAATGAAAAACCCGGCATGGAAACTGATTCACCGTATCAATCTCATCACCGATTCTGTAGCATTCACGAATCAAAAAAGAGAGCAGGTATACTTGATTTTAGCAAAATGGGCAAAGATCTATGATTTTATTTATTTAATTGATTTCTATGGGAAGAAAACTAGGAGTTTTAGCCTTGATAGCGACACTGAATTGAATCTAGAAAAGAAGCTGCAAGGTTCAAAACTCAGCCCATTACATTAGGTTCGACCTAATAATTGAGTTATTAAATCCTTCGACTAGCAACTGACCCCCAGCAATTTATGAAGGCGACGGTTGATTCAAAGAGTGCCGCAAGAAGTATCTCTCAATTCAAACATTTTATGCACGTCAAAACATAATTTAAATTACCTTAACCATAACGGCAAAGGTGTGCGATGACGACCTTCCATCCACGAGTTAACATCAAGGCAGTTAGAGTGATCCGAAGATACTGAAAGTAATTTAACAGCACTCGGATGTCGGACAGGGCAGTTCCCTGCAACAGGACGAACTTCGCAAGAGCCCTCAACGCCATTGATCTCATTACTTTCCTTGCCAATTTCTGTGCTTGACACGGGGAGAGTGTTCTTAGGCTTCGACAGTTGGTCATCATAGCTCCTACTGTTGAGAAGCCTGTCTTCATTTTCTGAAGAGACGTGATCGTCGGGATTGTCCTCTCTGTCAAGACTTCCTCTTTTCTTTTCCTTTCATTGCTCTCTAACTTATTCCAATTTTTTATGAAGACCTGAGAGTCACAAGTACCTAAAGGAAGATCCAGCGAAAGCCGATGAGGAGGGGGCGGAGAAAGAAATCCAGCCTCATCCGTCATCCTTACGTCGTCTATACTCCCCGTATCGTCAAGCCCGCCTTCGTTCTCTGAGGAAGCCGCTTCCCATTCAGAGACGACAGACAGCCAATATCTAAGAGATGAATCATCCACCTTGACCCAGTCGACCCACACAAATCCATCGTCCAACATAGTAGGCGGTGAATCGTCTCTCCTCCTCTTGGAAGGAAAACATTCAAAGGGATCAGGCAGTTCAGCTGATAACACAGGCATATTATGTCGATCGAATAGTGGCCTCGTATCGCCGGATCTCGGTCCGCAACACCCTCTGAGTCGTCGAGTATGCTGAGCAGTCCCCGGTCCTGCCGGCAAACGCAGTAGAGATGGGGGCGAAGAGGGCGAGTGAGGAAGCTGAAGTGTTGGAGAGGAGAAGACGGTTTTGCTTTCCCATCCTCGATTTCCTTTTATACTCTCGTGTTTCGGTTTGGCTTCGGTCGCCCGTCCTTTTTCGGGGTGTGCAACGGAAACCGCCCAAACCGGGACCGGACCGAACCGGACCAGACCGGCCAGTTTTGGGCGGTTTCCACAGTCGGCGGTCCGGTTCCCAGTTCCTAATCTTGGAATTGGTGGCCAATTGGTCCGGTTCGCGATTCCAAGGTGGGAACCGGACCAACCGGACCGACCGGACCGGACCAAATTTTTTTTTATATATAATTTATATTCATATAATATATAAACACATATAATATATGAATATTATATATGAAACTTATTCCAATCGGAATTGCAATTTAGGTAATAACCTCTTATGTGGCCAAGAGACCACAAAAACTCTTGTTGTTACTCTTTATTTATATAAAAAAACTCTCCTCATGCTCACACTCTCTCTCTTGCTCCCCTCACTTGCAAACGACAAGGCACTTCAAGCCTTAAAAAGTCTCATATCAACTAAACATTCAAAGTATATAAGAGAGATTATCTATAAAACCTAAGCCAAGCACAACCTTTAATCACGTTGTTCATGGGTTTTATGCTTAAAATTAAGCATGAAACACATAAACTATGATTGATATTCACACAAGTGAAGTTTGAATATTTTGCACGTAGATACAGTTTTATTAGATTGCTCGGAAACCGAATTTGATTGATCGGTCTGGAACATGATTATTCTTTAGTGAATGGTAATTCTTTAGTGAAAAAAGAAAGTGCCAATTCTTTTGGACCGAACCAGACCGGACCGGAACCGATGGTCGGGTCCGGTTCTCGGTCCTAAGACCAACGGTCCGGTCCACGGTTCCCAGAATTGGGAACCGATTCTCCCGGTCCGGTTCCCGATTCCACCTTGGAACCGGACCGAACTGGAAACCGATCACCCCTAGTCCTTTTTGACTCACTTTTCAGACTGGTAGGTCCGTCCACAGGGACTTTGCTTGGAAGGTCCCCCGGTCCTATCGGCAAACGCGGTAAAGATGGAGGCGGAGAGGGAGAGCGAGGAAACGAAGGTGGAGAAGCGATCAGGGTTTTGCTTTTCCATCTTCCTTTTTACCTCGCTAATCAGTCTCGTAGGTCCGTCCACATGGATTTTGCTTTGGCCCAGATGTGGAGAATGAACGGGAGGCCCAGGTGCGAATGACCAGATCTTCCTCCTGACGTCACTGCCCACCGATGCGGCATCATGATTCCTGTCCCAAGGACCGTGCAAAAGGACTAGAGTGTTAAGGAGTCGATCTCATTCTCGTTCGTGTCTAAGGTATAGCAAGATGGAAGGGGGACTTCCATAGATGGAAAGTTACGAGTGATAAAAGAAGATGCTAATATCCTTGCTTCCTGCAAGTGAACGATTTATCTACACACACACAAACGCTAAACTTTGCAAATGGAAAATTTTGCACGAGTTACAAATTGGTAAAGATACTGGTAACTAGCGTTTTGGAACGCGATACAGGTGCGCCAAAGTGGGGAATTGCATTTTTCGAAAGGACAATAGTATCATCGCAATCCAACGGAAAGGTTTAGGACCTTCTTGTACTTTGTATATAAGGTCTAAAACAGTTAATGCATTCTCTTTCCCTTTCTTTTTTTCCTTTTGAGGTTTTGAAGTATATGAATGTGATTTCTTACATATTTTAATTTTTTATGGATCCTTACTTTTTATACCCAAAGCCATTAGCTACAATGAGAAAAAATTTGTCAATTGTATGAGAAAGTTAATACTAGTGGTATGCTTTAATTGTGGGTGATTGATTCTTAAGCTAGTAATTGGTACTACTTGTTAAAAACGATTTTAAGTTTTTTTTTCTTAATACGAAACTTAACTCGTTATTTGTTGTTCGTACTTTTTGGGATCTAGAACCTACACTATTTGCCTGAAACCAGTTCTTAAACATACCCCGTTTTCCAATTCGATTCCAAATTTGCCAAACCTAATTTTCTTTTGTTTCTTTTTCCAATTTCATTTTTTACAGCAAAATAATATAAGCAATGGAACAATGTAAAGTAAAATATCATAAATCTCTATCCATCAAAAACAACAATAAGCTGAACACGTAGTTACGTACAATTATAAACAACAAAAAGTTCAAAACCTAACACAAAGCATAAATTATAAAACTCTATCCTTCATTCATCCACAATATATATATTGCTTAAAGAAGTTAGCATTATTCATCGTAAGACAGACCAAAATAAGGTACATAAATTTCTGATTTATCTAGTACGCTAAAATCCCCTGCATTACCTGCATTACCGCATGACAATCAGTCTCATGAGCAAAAAGCCCCACAGCATAAAAATATAAGGCACTGTTTGGTAACCAGAATTAGTGCCTGATTTTAATTTTTTGTTCCCAGAATCAGTTTGGGAACAGAATCGCGTTTAGTAAAATTTTTGTTCTTGGAAACAAATTTGTTCTCGGAAACAGTTTTTGATAAGAATTGAGAATAAAAAAAAATGTGATTCTCAATTTGAAAATCAAAAAAAGAATCAAGGTCTTCTTCTTCCCTTCCGCCATCCCGCGACTGCCATCCACCATCGCTCGCCACCACCCGCCGCTGTCTGCCGCCAGTCGCCATCCGCCGCCGATCCGGCGTGCTTGCCAAGCCAGGGCGAGGTCCGGTAAGCTCGCCAGTGGCCAAGCAAGCCTCACGATGCCTAGCCCTGCTGGTGGCCAAGTGAGCCTCGCCTAGCCCCAGCGAGGCCGACCTAGCCACCAGCGAGGCTCGACCGATGAGGGGCAGCCTCACCAAGGGCCGACGACGGACCGACTACCGGCCACAAGAAGAAGAAGAAGAATAGGAGAAAAAGCAAAAAAAAAAGCAAAAAAAGCAAAAAAGCAAAATATTTATTTAAAAATTAAAAGAAATTGATTTGAAACATAATCAATGAGCACGGTACCAAACGCAATTATAATCCAGAATCAGAAATTTTGAACAGTTACCAAACGCGTCTTTTTACTCAGAATTAATTCCCGGTAACAGAATAAAAAATAATCATTTTTTGTTGGAATCTGTTCTCGAGAATTGAATCGTTACCAAACGCGCTCTAAACTGATGATCTCATTCAGTAAGAACACAACAAAGACACTTAAGCGACAAGTCGTACGCAAGAAGTTAGCAAAGGACGCACTAGAGATCACATCCAACAAGAAAAATTAAAAACAAAGAGCAAAGATTCTAAGAAATTCCCAATCGCGACCTCAAGTTGCAAGCGTTAAACCTCAAAAACCCATTAAAAATGCAAATACAGCAAGCAAATTCAAAGCGGACGCAGCAGAACTCAGCAGCAAAGACGTTTGATAAACTGAATTGAAAAGAACATTCGAAAGCAACTTTGACAAAAATCTCGTTTAGTAGAAACATATCATAAAACTTTAGTGTGATCAATTTAAGCTTTTCAATTTTCAATTTGTTTAAAATTAAAAAAAGAAAAACAATGACCGCCACTTTTACAATTTGAATGTTAAGAAAAATGTATAGAAACACATTAATAAATTTATAAATAAAAGAATCACATTTCATTTTTGGTTAAAAAATCAAATTAATCAACAAGTTATTCAATCATGCAAACATGCCGTGTCAAGTGATGTATTATGACTTGAAACACTAATCCCTTATTTACATCATTAGGATCAAATGTACTTTCATAATTGGGGTCCAATGAGACTGATGGCATTCTTAAGGCTCCGACTTCATGATATTGCAAATTCAGGATGTTCGAGGAGGACAAAATTTCAATCATGAACTAGATTAGAACAATGGCTGGTTGCTGCGCAACATATATATGCTTTTGGTGCTAGACTAACAGATTCAGACAATTCGTTATAACTGCTATGCAATAACTTATGGTGAATGATGTGCACAACACTCACCAATTATTTGCTCCATAAATCCATGTATGAAAAAATTTCGACCAATATTTATATAAGTATAATGCCAGCGACATAGTTTCTATAAAAAAACTGCTTATACCCAATATATGATAGCCATATTGATCAACAATTCAACATCAAAACATGGCACTATCGATACTAGAAGAACCAAAAAACTGTACAAGTCCCAAAGACACATTGCTCATGCAAACAAAGTTTGTAAATTGATCCTACTCATTGTAAAAGTGCATGCTAATAGCAAGAAAACCAAGAAATCTAGAGCATGCATGATAACTATTCCATTTTTGACAAAAACTATTTTTATGTTCCCTAGAATAAATTCGAAACAGAAATACATTTGATAGCACATTTCACTTTTTGATTTATGGAACAAATTTTTAGTTCAAAAATAGGTTTTAAATAGAAATGAGAACTAAAAATTTTCCACTTTTTTCTATTTTTGGAAAAAAATGAAAAATAAAAACTCTTCTCATTGTTCGCTCTCACTACTGCCCACCCATTGCCAGCCGGGTCCTCCACTGCGTTGCCAACTGCCTAGAAGAGAGAAATTCTGTGACATCATCAACCAAATTTCTATTTCGTTTTGTATCATTATCAAATGCATATTTTTGTCCAAGAACTCATTCAGGAAATAGAAATAGAAATTTGGCTAGAAATTGTGTCCAGAAACATAATGGTTATCATTTGAACCCCTAATAACTAACCAGAACAGAAAAAGAAATCTAGCAATTGCAATTTTGGCAACTTCTCATTTCAGTGGAATATGTTTAGTCCTAATGAATGGGAAAGGCTACAAATCACAGACAAATGTCAATTGAACAATGACCAAGCCGACCCAAATTGTAATTCTACCCCCTACGATTTCATATTAAATTGATTATATGAACTATCAAATGAATGTGAAATACCTGCGCAGGTTTGGGCTCTGGCGAAGGGATCGACTCCAGGTTCGAAATTCTTGCTGTCAAAGCATCAGATTTCTCCTTCATCTACATCGATCGAAGCAAGCAACACACTCATATTCATGATTAAAAGGTGAAAAGGAAACTTCAATAGTTAACGAAATTACACGTACCTCATAAGAAAGGGCATAGCGAAGGTCCACACCAATTGGAAAATCACAGTACCTGTCACCAGCTCGGGAGAGAGGCGAGCGGAAACAGACACTGGGGTTTTTATTTTAATTGGGTATCTACTGGCTTTTGTTTCAAGCGCTTTTAAAAGGAGCAGATTTGGGTTTGCAACTTGTAAACGAGGGTAAGATGGGAAATTGAAAACTTTCGTTGATTCAAGCCTCCAAGCTAGTCCGAATGTCAGGGCCCGATCGTTTGGAATCATGAGCTTGAGGCGATTTAGGCTTCTTTGGATCAATGGAGGGCCTTAAGCTAAGCCTTTTCCAGAGATCGATCACTTGGATTGTAGAGAAAGAAAATCCTAAAGAGAAAAGCTCTTGGGAGAGATTGCTTTGTATTGCTGAATTTGCTTGGATGGTTACAAAAGAGAGGAGAGCTCTCCCTTTATATAAGAAGTCATCCCATTACAATCGTTCATTGACTCTAGGTCTAATGGACAAGATCGCATCTCCCCATCTACCAAGTAGTGGCATTTAAGCCAATGCTCTAGAACTCAACAAAATTACTGTCTCGTTGTCCCTAAAAATGTTCCGAAAACCTAGGCGACTTTTGACGACATTCTTCGATCAAGCACAATCCCTTGGTCACGAGAAACCTTGAGACTGCAACATTATCCTCCACGCAATTCAAGTGATGCCCTTGGTGCTCTCAACTCAAGGTGTTTAGCTTAGGGCATGACCAATTCTTCTTCATCATCTTTCACGGGCTGGTAATTCCTTGGTTGCAGAATAGCCCATGCAATGCCCAGTGAGCGGATAATACCTCGTATCGAATCGTTCCACACATTAAGCGAGCAATAGATCTCTTTAGGCATAATAACTGGTTTCGGCTTATCATAACCTCACCTCATCAGGAGAGCGACATGATGAATTTGCACATGGGAGGTTTTAATAGGACAAATGTGAAAATTGCGATTTTAATCACATTTTATTTTCTAGTGACAATGTTAAAATTAGTGTTTGTACTCTCACCCCACACTCAATTTGATCGATGAACTATTGATTTCTTTCATTTCGAGCCCTGTGATCTTCGAATTAGAGTGATTTCGTCCTTCCAGTAGATTTTGTTTTGTGAATTTGTTGGCGTCTACCAAGATGATCGAACTTGGGAGATTAGGATCGTGACAAGCTCATGATCCAAATTAAATGAAAAAATATATAGGAGTTATATTGAACACAGAGCAGTTCAAAGACTATCCATGATTGTTTTCACGTACAGTGGTGTGCAAAAAAATCCATGAAATTGGCATGATCGATCTCGTCGAAAGGTGGGTTTTAGAGTTCGTAAAGTAGGCTCCAGATTCCAAAATTTTGAAATTGATTAGTACATGGTACATTCTAGAGTTTACAATAATACTCAACCTATACTCTAATCCCATACACTAATGCGCAGGGTTCTTTGTTTGATATTAAGATATGTGAATTGAACAATTAATGATTTAAATGTGTGAAAGAATGGGAGGAAGCATTTGTATTTTAAGTTGAGAAAATTCTAAATAAAGGCATGAAGTGAATTATATTTTAAATAAGAGCTTATTGCGAATATGTCAATTTCAAAAAAGGGTTTGACTTTAAAATTTGTCGAGGGCATTTTTGTTCTTTAACTTTTTTTTGAGCTTTTTCTTTGCTTTTTTCCTTTTTTTCGTTCTTTTTCCTTTTTTTCTGATTTTCCCCTTCTTCTTCTCCAATGGTCGGCCACCAACGTGCTTGGAGAGGGTCAAGTAAGGGCCGCCCTCGACCAATCTAGCAAGGGCCACCCTTGCTCGATCTAGCGAGGGCCACCCTCGCCAACCATGGGCAAGGCCGCCCTCACCAGCCTTAGGCTAGGTTAGTCCTCGCTCAGATCTAGCGAGGCTAGCGATTAGCAAGGGCTTGCAGGCCATTGCCCAGCCGTCGACGAGGGTCGTCAATGCCTATCGAGAAGAAAAAAAAAAAAAACAAAGAAATGAGACATGAGAAAAAATAAAAGAAAAATAACGATAATTTTAAATTAAAATTGTCTTTCGATGAAAATGCCCTTGATTGGCTAGATTATCTAAGTGGCAAACGACTAGTATAGTTAAACCCTTATTTGGAACTGTCATAAGCACTCCAGGTCTTTATTTAAGATTAATATTACTACTTTAGGCCTTTATTTGACACAAGATTTACTTCAAGCACTTATTTAAAAAATAAAGGCACTACCTATCCTTACTTGGAATTTTTCTTTTTAATTTTTATGTTATCGTGTCTTAGGATTATACTGCAATTAAACGTCAGCATCTACCTCATCATGAATGCACTTGGCTTATTATCTGAATAATGATGGTTAATAATTAAAATTTGTTGTAAATATTGCGTTGCGAAGATATAATAGAGAAAAGAAAACAAGTGAACACCAGAAATAGTAAAGAAAGCAAGAGGAGAAAGTATTATTTCTAGTATCTCACTGTTGTGTTTCTGTTGTGATCTTGTACATCAAAACTAAACTCCTATTTCTAGGAGAACAATAATGTACTTATCATTAATATCAATGTATCGAATGATACATGTACTTGATAAAGGAGATAAACGTTTAGTGAATAAGGAGATGTACTTAGAATGTATGATACAAATGTACCATAATAAGTATATTAGATAAGATAAATATAATGAATATTCATTCATGTATTTCATAACACTCCCCCCTTGAATATTTATTATATTAATTATGAATGTGCATCGAATGATACTGCCTCATTAAAAACCTTAAGCCGGAAAAACCCAGTGGGACAAAAACTAGACAAAAGGGAAAAGAGTGCAGAGCACAAATATTATGATATCTCCATTTTATGGATGCATTAATTGTCTTGTTAAAAACTTTAAGCCGGAAAAACCCCGTGGGAAAAAACCGTACAAAAAGAAAAAAGAGTGCAATGCATATATAGCCACTGCTGAGGCTAATCAATCTTACATCTTGTGAACTCGCCGCATATCAATGCTATAATACATAGTTCATAATATCTCACCCTTAATTGAGCTATGTAGCCATTGCTGGTGCTAATTAATCTTGCATTTTGTGAACTCGCCGCATACCAATACCATATACTAATTGATGTTGGCAATGATTTGATAAAAAGATCTACAATATTATTTATAGATCGAATTTGTTTAACATCAATTTGTCGACTTTCTTGGAGTTCATGAGTATAGAAAAATTTCGGCGAGATATGCTTGGTCCTATCTACTTTAATATATCGTCCCCTGACTTGTGCAACACGAGCAGCATTATCTTCATAAATTATAGTTGGAAAATTTGTAACCGGTATTAAAGAACAAGAATTATGAATATGTGTTATAACGGATTTTAATCAGATACACTTTTTTCCAGCTTCATATAAAGCAATAATCTCATAGTGGTTAGAAGATGTAGCTACTAGCGATTGCTTCGTAGAATGCCAAAAAATAGCGATACCGTTATAACAAAATAAATACCCAGTTTGAGAGCGAGCCTTATGTGGATCAGATCTATATCCATCATCAGCATATCTAACTAAACCAGAGTTAATGGAATCCTTGGAATAATATAATCCAAAATTTATGGTTTCTCGGAAATAACGGAAAATATGTTTAACTCCATTCCAATGTCTCCGAGTTGGTTCAGAACTAAAACGTGCCAATAAATTTACCGCAAAAGCGATATCTAGTCTTGTACCTTGTGCCAAGTACATCAAATCCCCAATTACATTGAGATATGGTACTTCATGACCAAGTATCTCTTCATTTGATTATCTAGGACGAAATGGGTCATTTTGGAGATCTAGAGACCTTACAACCATAGGGGTGCTCAATGAGTGAGTGTCCATATTGAAACGTTTAAGCAATCTTTCAATGTATGCTGATTGATGGACGATTATTCCATTTGCTTTATGCTCAAGCTCTAGACCAAGACAAAAATTTGGTTTTACCAAATCTTTAACTTCAAACTCCTTTTTCAAATATTCAGCAGTTTCAGTTAACTCTTCTGGAGTTCCAATTAAATTTATATCATCGACATAAATTGCTATAATAGCAAATCCGATTTATGATTTCTTAATAAACACGCATGGGCAGATAGGATCATTCTTATACATTTCCTTAATTAGGTACTCACTTAGGCGTTGATACCACATGCCACCAGATTACTTTAACCCATACAAGGACTTTGCAATTTTATTGAAAATAAATTGCAGGGAGTGCATGCTTCAAGCATTTTGAATCCTTTAGGAATTTTTATATAAATATCAGAATCTAATGAGCTATATAAATATTGTGTCACAACGTCCATAAGACGCATTTCCAATCTTTCAAAGATTGCTAGGCTAATGAGAAAACGAAATGTAATCATATCTATCACAGGTGAATATATCTCATTATAATCAATCACAGGTCTTAGGGAGAATCCTTGGGCAATGAGTCGGGCTTTATACCTGACAACCTCGTTTTTCTTATTTCGTTTTTGGATAAATACCCATTTATATCCAACGGGCTTTACATTATCAGGGATATGAGTTATAGGTCCAAAAACCTCTCGTTTAGTTAGGGAAGCTAATTCAGCTTTAATTGTTTCCTCCCACTTAGGTCAATCTTGCTTTTGACGACATTCAATAATAGATTGCGACTCACAATCATCATCCATAATTTTATGAGCAACTGAGAATGCAAAAGCATCATTAATAATGATTTCATTTCAATCCTAAATTTTATTACAATATGTAATGGAATTCTCGATATTCCCGGGGCTAGTGTTCCTTTCATGGGTTTGCACCTCTTCAGGGACAATAAGCTCTTTGGGAGCAAGCACAACGCCAGGCTCTTCTGGAGTGGATTCCTGATTCTTTCCTCTTTGTTTTCGAGGAGCAATATCTTTTGATCATATCAGTCTACCACGCTTCAAGTGCGGGGGATTTTGATCCATTTTAGCCTGTTCTTCGAAAACAACTATCCTAGCTGGAGCATTTGCAGTTGGAATATGAAATTTCATTACTTTAGTAGCATCATTAAATGCGTCAGGAAGTCTATGCTGCACCTCGTTTTCACATTCAGGGGTTCTTAGGTCTAATTGAGATAAATTTTTCTCATTCCAAGAGAAAACCTTAACCGGTTTTTGTTTTGCAATTATGGAAGTTGTAGGTATTTCAATTGATGGAAACCTAGTCCTATCGAAATGACAATCTGCAAATCTTGTAGTAAAAATATCACCAGTAGTTGGTTCAAAGAACCTAATGATAGACGGTGAATTAAACCCAACATAAATGCCTAAACGGCTTTGGGGACTCATTTTTGTCTTTTTTGGCGGTGCTACAAGCACCTATACTGCACAACCAAATGTGCGTAGATGTGAAATATTCGGTTCATAACCAAGAACCATTTGAATGGGAGATTGTAAAAGACTAGCAGTAGGGCGTAATCTTATTAGAGCTGCCGCATGCAAAACTGCATGACCCCATGTTGTATCATTGAGATTCGTTCTTAATAATAGAGTACAAGCAACGATTTGGATACGTTTAATCAAGAATTCTGCTAATCCATTTTGAGTATGAACATATGCAAATGGGTACTTAACCTTGATTCCGAGTTAAGCACAATATGTATCAAAACTCTTTGATGTAAATTCACCAGTATTATCCATCTATATGCTCTTAATTGGATAATCAGGGAATTGTGCCCGGAGCTTTATAATTTGCGCAAATAAACGTGCAAATGCGACATTGCGCGTAGATAATAGGCAAACATGGGACCATCTACAGGATGCATCCACTAGTGTCATAAAATATCGAAATGGTTCACTTGGTGGTTGTATTGGTCCACAAATATCACCCTGAATTCTTTACAAGAATAAAGGAGATTTAAGATTAACCTTTGTTATATAAGGTTTGATAATGAGCTTTCCTAATGAATAAGCCTCACAATTATATTCTTTGGACAACAATACATTTATATCCTTTAAAGGGTGTCATTTTGTATTTTAAATTATCATATGCATTATTGAAGCACCAGGATGACCAAGGCGATCATGCCACAGTCCAAACTTATTAGGGCTTACCAATCTCCAGGATGTGGTAGCATAGGTTTTAACAGCCTTAATCATGACACAATATAAACCCATAGAAGAAGCTTCTAGCTTCTCATGGATGGTCTTCAGGCCCATCTTATAAGAGAAAATGCCAATATATTCCTTGTCTTGTTCATAAATAGTCTCAACATGGTACCCATTACGGCAAACATCTTTGAAACTGAGCAAATTCATTTTTGATCTAATGCTCAGAAACGCATTCTCATTATGCAAGATTGTGCCATTTGGCAAAATAATTGTGGCATTCCCAAAACCATCAATAATTGGAATATGTACTGATATTGTATGAATTTGTGCCTTACGCAATGTCATACTCAATAAAAAGTGTCTACTACAAAATATAGTATGTGTTGTTGCACTATCAAGCAAACAAACATCTTCCTTTTTATCGGTATTTTCCATTTGCATTTATATTGACAACTTCAGGTGTCAAGTATCATAAAAGTTTCATATTAATTATATAGTCGAATAAAATTTCAAAAATAAATATTATATAAGGTTCATAAGTATTTTTTTTTTTTTTTGTGATCCACGGAACCCCGCACAGCCGACAGCTGTGTAAGTATTAGTAAACCCTGGGGAGGCACGTAGGAAACCACCACCCACGTACCCCGGGTATGTCGCCAATGATTTGCCTGCCTCCCTACAACTTGTGTTGCAGGGGCTTCAAACTCCAGACCTCCAGCGTGGAAGTCATGGAGCCTACCAGTGGAGCCACCACGGCAGGTGGTAGGTTCATAAGTATTTCATAACCATATTAAATAACAATAAAAAGTAATACATTTAAAACTAAACAACATAAAATTCGAAATTCAAATTATCATCCACCACTCTGATGCCTCATCAAAGTAATCAGAGGTCCTCAAAGAAATCAGAGACATCCAAAGATGCATTTGCTACTTCAAGAGCAAGAGGAGTCTCACCAACGGAGATATTGTTGGCCTCAACAGTAGTTATGGCAGTAGAATTGATTTCAATGGCATGAGATTCACCACGCTTGCTCGTATTCTTTAAAGATGCTTGGTATAGATCAACAAAAATGTTTTGGCGTACGACATGTACGTAACTAGTGCTCAATCATGCCACAGTGATGACAAATACTTTCATTAATTACCTTCTTTGGCTTCTTTTCTTTGCCATGATTTAAGCCAAAGTTTGATTTCCTAGGGCGGTTAAATTTCTTGTCATTCCTTCTAGGATTATGTTATTGCTTGCACTTATAGCCCTTAAAATGGCAAGTATTTTTCTCAAAGTTAGTATATGCTTCAGGTAATGCTTTTGAGCTAGCAGGTCTAAGATCATGATTTTTTAGCAGTAATTCATTGGTTTGCTCAGCAGTAAGAAGTATAGAAATTAATTCATAATATGTGGCAAACTGACGTTGTCGGTATTACTATTGCAATACAATATTCGAAGCATGGAAGGTGGAGAAAGTTTTCTCTAACAATTCTGAATCAGCGAGTTTGATACCACATAACTCAAGCCGAGAAACGATAGCAAATAAAGCGGAATTATGGTCAGATAATGATTTAAAATCTTGCAGTTTAAAATTTTGCCAGTCATATTATGCTTGAGGGAGGATAACAATCTTGGTATGATCATACCTATCCTTCAACCTTCTCCACAAAATATGAGGGTCTCGAATAAATAAATATTGAGTCAGCAGGCTCTCATGCAAATGACGGCGAATAAAAATCAGCGCATTTGCTTTATCATTTTCATTTGAGGTTCCATCCTCTGTAATTGTATTAGCGAGACATTGCCCTTGGAAGTACATTTCCATGTCAAGGCATCAGGATAGATAATTCTTTCCACTCATTTCCAAGATGTGAAATTTGGGCTTTTCAATATTTGCCATAATCCTTACAAAAATAAATTCTTAAATTAATTAAAAGGATTTACAAATATCCACAACTACTTTAGGAGCAGAAGGATACTTTTAGATTTGAAATTTGGCTTCAGGCCATAAAAAAAATGAAGAATTAATAGAAGAAGATGAAGTATAAGTTGATTAATAAAAAGAATACCCAACTTGCAAAAATTACTTATTCAATCGATAGATCTTTGAGCTGATAATTTGTTGTAAAATATTACGTTGCGAATATATAATAAAGAAGAGATTGAGAAGAGAAAGCAAGTGAACACTAGAAATAGTAAAGAAAGCAAGAAATAGTAAAGAAAGCAAGAGGAGAAAGTATTATTTCTAGTATCTCATTGTTGTGTTTCTGTTGTGATCTTGTACATCAAAACTAAACTCCCATTTATAAAAGAATAAGAATGTACTTATCATTAACATCAATGTGTACTTAATAAGGAAGATGAACGTTCATTGAATAAGGAGATGAACTTAGAATATATTATACAAATGTACCATAATAAGTACATTAGATAAGATGAATATAATGAATAGTCATTCATGTATTTCATTCATTCATATATTTCATAACAAAATTACGGCATTTCTATCTAATAAAAAAGTATAGAGAATTATGGGGTACCCTAAATCTATTTTATGCCTCGCCTATCTCCGAGATCGGGGTCCTTGTGGGAGCAAGAAAAGCAGCTATGTAGTTGGAAAAGAGTTCTGAAAGTTTTGGGAAAATTCAGAGTTCTTTTTTTTCCAAATAAAAAATAGAATCGCCACCAATTAATTTTTAAAAAATTAGGCTAATTGGACACCTAAGTGCGAGTATGTAAACATTTGTTATTTGTGAAAACTAGAGAAACTTACGGTCAATGGTTCGGTTTTATGAGGGGAAGAGTTAGCGTCCCAACAATGTCTTTCAACATCACCTTTTCAATGAAGGCCTTGGAATGCAATTATCAAATAATTTTCTAAAATTGTTGACGCAACTTTGATTCAACCGAAGACGTAATCAGGGTAATTCCTTCGTCATTTTATGCCCCGACATGATTCCACGTGCAACGTGCATTTGTGTTTCGATTATGAGCAATTAACTGATAAAAATATGCATGAACCCTAATCTGTGACGTGCGTGCATATACAATTGACTAATGGCATGTAATTGGAAGATGCATAGTTAGTTTTAAAATCAATGAAGTCATGTTATTATTTGGCCTACCTAGACAGAGATATTTTCATCCTTTTTGACCATATTTAATAAGCATTTTTGAAACCTGAAAAATACCTTTTAGAGAAAATAATTATAATTTTTGAAATTCATTACTTGCACCCTATAAGAACTTAGAGAAAATATGAAACTTTCAGAATAATAGCCGTAAAAACCATATTTTTTTGCATTTTAACAGATAACTTAGGCATTGCGACAATCTATTTGTTCATGAAGACCCTAATTTTAAGCCAGCAATGTAATGACTTACTTATTTAATAAATCCAGCATAATTCTAACATTATAACAATACAGATTTTCAATGGGGATTTAGAACTTAATTATCTACAATTAGTACCCTTTTAGGATCATCAGAATCTTCAAGCTCAGAATCATTCAGAAAAAGAAAAAAAAAAAGAAGAACATGCTAATAACTTGAATTTGAGATAAAACGATTGAAAGAGAGAGTGCTGGGAATGATTTCCCTCGGTTCAAACCAGCAAATGAATACACTATTTAATATTTATAAGAAAGTTTTTGAAATAAAGGGGTGTGATGCACCTCATAAAGGGAATGGTGCGTGACATAAGGGAAAATATTTTGAAAAGGGCTTTAAAAAATGCTGGACAAGGCTTGATGGGTGCGGAACCGGGCTTGAAAAGCCCGTTCACTTGTGAAACAAGCCTAGGGACGGCCCTGGTCGTCATGGGCCCTCGCTGGGCCTGCCTGGGCTCACGTGAAGCCCGCTCGACTGCAGGCCCATATAGGCCGACCGCGTGTTGGGCTCACCCGGTCTAGCGGGCGGCTAGGTCGAGGGCCAGCCTAGATCCGACGCTGCTGCACGCGGCCATCCCCGTTAGAGAGCGCGGGACCGACGCCAGAACAAGCTGGTTTGATACTAAATGCGACATGCAGTGGTGGCTCGAGGCGAGGTGCTCACATCATGGTCTTTAAACGATTTTAAAATAATACATTTTTTTTTTTTTTTTTTTTTTTTGTTATTTGATGGTATCAAAAGTTGAACTTGTATTACGCATCTAATCTATAGGTTTGTTTTTTAATCGCTAAGTTAATCTCGTTTGGTTATGTGTAATCATATGTGACTTCACATATAAGAAAAGGAAAGAAAGAAAATAATTGAAACTACTAACACATTTGTTTATAGTAATAATTACGTCATGACATATGTATCACATTCAAAACTTAATATCTATTTCTTAATTGTCAATATCTTTTTCCTCCTACGCTATCAAATTTTAGATTTCATCAATTATAATTGAAAATTACATTATTCATCGATTTCATATTATAGATGGTAGATTTATTTTATTATTCAAAAGTGTAATAATGTAATAATCAACTTCTTTATATGATAAGTTCACAGTATCTTGATAAAGTTCAATTTTAAACGATATAAATTAAATGTTACCATAGTTACTAATTATGATGTACTCATAGCCTTATACCAAAAAACCTCATCTTTCGTAACAAATATAACATTATTCAAAGATAATTGCTCAAATTCCTTCCTGAACTTTAGCACTGTTGCACCATAGCCTTGAATTTTCAGAAGTTGCAGGTTATTGCCATGAACTTTCACACAATTACAGAATAAGCCCCAAAATTTGGAAAAGTTGCAGATTACCTCCTCTGTTTTTATTGTAGTCCCTAATTTTTCCTTCTGCGTATCCGTTAAGTGTTACTTGAAAATGGCCTTATTTATTTTTCTTGATCAAGATAATCTCCATTAAATATTTTATAAAGCTCGATGCTCCACGTTGCAATTCCAAAATCACCAAGATCAATAACCAAGGAAGGTGCCCCAGCATAATCACTGGTCCGTTGGACCCCGTTCAGACATAATTTTTGCACTATGCATATGAAGTCTCAATTCACCATTTATTTGATGACCCTCCTTAATCATCATCAAATTCGGTAGTAGATTATCAAACTGCTTTCACATTTTACTTGTAGGTTCGATCAGCTATTAGTAACTTACCAATATAATAGTTGGCACCACCATGAGCATGGATTTTTTTTCTTCTTTCCCTTTTCTCAAATTTAATTTGTCATGAGCAAACGAATGAAAATACCATGAATGGTTAATGCCCTTTTGCAAGTACTACGCTCACAAAAATCTCTAAACACTTGATGGGAACCAACTAGATTGGAGAGAAGTTATGAATCCATAAGATTCGACTTTGATTTTACCATAAATATCACGATAGATTATCAATTACTTTTCTAGATTTTGCAAGTTGCACTATTTAATCATCGGTGACTTACCATCGGAACATTCATTTCACCACTTTGAAATTCATAGTAGATTATCAACAAATTTTTCTATTTTACAAATGATCATCTATGGGATTGAACGATTCAGCTCAACGATGACCGTCCTACCTTGGAGTCTTGGAAGGGAAGCAATCATGCAGAAACCAGACAAATCCTGAGAATCGAGCGAGAAAGGCGAACAAGCGAAGATGAACGAAGGCGAGAACGAACACCGGAAGACCCGACCGAACACAAACCACTCTGACGAGGAAGAAGAAGACCAGGGCAGATCGAATCCTCGGATATGCAGTTCATGCGGTGTGCGGAGGAAGGCGTGTGATGTCCTGAAAGACCTGCAGCCTCTTTCTCCTCGGCGGTTGTCCAGCTTTCTTGACCGGCACGGCATCTTCAAGAGAGCCGCAGCCGCCCGCCTTCTCGGGCTCTAGTAGCATGACCGAGTCTAGTTCCTGTTTCGGGATCTGGTTGAAGTTCAAGGAGCGTCGAACTGCCGAGCGGCCCGAGGTCCTCGATGGAGTATCCATCGTTTGCGACTTTGAGCCGCATCCTAGATCGGAAAATGTCAAAGTTCGGCTTAAATTCTCCGTCAGAGTCCGTTCATGACCTCCGATGTTGATGTCTAGATTCTCATCATTGAAACCCTCTTCATCTTCGCGATTCGCACTGCGGAAGCTCCTTGTCGGGGTTCGGAAAGGAGGAGGTTTCTGCGGCGAGTCATTCCACAGGTGCTGCACAGGAGGATCAGTCGGTTCTTGTTCCTCTTCCTCCTCAGCCATATCAGCCCAGCTCTTCTTAAGCTTGTCTACCCAAAAACTCTTCCCTGCAACAGCTAGTTCATCTATCACATGAGAATCCGCCACAGCTTTTTCGGAAAAGCATTCAATTGTAGCATTAACACATAACTTACCACCGGAACCTTTTATGTCTTCGGTTGAAGTTTCGACCAATTTTGCAGGATCTCCCTCGCTGCAAATCGTATTTTCATCATAATTCTTCGGCTTGGCCATTGCCACGGAACCATTTCCGACGAGTTTTGTCTCTCCAGTTGAAGTAGCCTTCGACTTGTATTCTGAATCTCGACATGAAGCTGGGGAAGCATACAAGCTCCTACACGCATGCCTCCTCGATTCCCCGGGAGAAAATTCGATATTTCTCTTGACAGAAGCCGGTGAAACGTATGCACTCCTGCTCGAGGAACTCCGACCCACCTTACTTGTCTCAAGACAGTTCTCCTTGGCATAGACATTTCCCGGCAAGACATATCTCAGCGGAGTTCCAAAGTTGGAAACTTCCCTCCAATTATCGCCGAATATGTTTTCTGAAGATGACCAAGCTTCGGCCCGGGATAGCATGCCGTTTCTCTCATTTAAGATCCATGTTTCTTCTCCATGTCCATTTGCAATGGTTGTCGAGGCGAGTGGCGGAGCTCCACGGTTGATAACCCGTTCTGTACAGCAAGTGCTCTCCCTCGAATTCTGGATGTCCTTATGATTGACTTCATTCTGCTTAATTGGCAGCAATTTGATCTCATTCAGCATCTGAAGGGCGCGATCGAAAGACTTAGCATAAGATTCATCCATGTCACCATTGCTGCACGGACCTCTGACTGCATCCAGTACTGCTTTCGCGTCGGCTATTTTGTTCATGTGCATCAGACAGATCGCCAAGTTGCACTGCTTATTCTTATCTGGCTCCAGAGACAAGGCTTCCCTGAAATCAAATGCATACATTAAACATAAAAAGGAACAGACTTTTCTTTCTTCGAAAGCGCAAAATGTTTAATGATTAAGATGCCATCTCGATGAGAGCATACCGGTAAAGTCCTTCGGCAATCTCGTAATTGCTCAGCTGCAAATGAGCCCAGGCCAAGTTCCCCATTATCCTGTACAAGGTTTAGCAAGCAGGCATCGTAAACGGACTGACCACGAAACAAAAGAAAGGGAAAAAGAAAAGCTTGGCTACTCGAGAGGACCTCGATCTCTCTTGCTCCCTCGTTACTTGGATTTTCTTCCCTTGTGACCTCGCTGTCTTCGTTCGGTTCGCAACGAACCCCTTCCCTTCTTCGATGAGCCGCAGTTTATGCTGAAGCATTTCGATCTCTTCTTCGATCCGTCCAGACCTCTGCATAATGCACATTCCAAATGTACAATGCATGCAAAATCACCTCTCTTTAGTCACCGGCAAACCGCTAAAACTACCCATGCAGTATATCAGCGACATTACCTTGTAGAGTTCGATCAGCACGTTGTCAAGAGATTCCTGAGAATCAAAGGGGCAGAGGTGGCGGAAAGACTTGATGGCCTCGATCGCCTCGTCCGACCGGTTCAGCTGTTTCATCACGATCGCCATGTCCTTCAGCGCGCTGTCGACTCGATCCCCTGCATTTATGGCGGCCCAGAACAGAGAGATGGCCTTACTCGGATCCTTGTCTATTAACTGAAACCAGGAACAGAAGAAGAATCAATTCGACCGCGACCCGGAAAAGACAATCGAACTCGCACAAGATCCCTCTCAGCTTTCCCTCTCAAGGAGGGACAATCGCAATGCTCGTTCCAACAAGACACGGTCGCGCAACCGCACGAGCGCCGCCGTCGTGCGCAAAAGATGGACACCAATTCTATGTTTACTTAAACCTGCTCGCCTTGCGCCTACCGATCAATGATCACGAGATTACCAGACCAGATCACACTAATTTTACTAATAACTACATTGGCAACTCCATATGATCGCGAAGAACCGACTACAGCAAACAGTAACGAGAGGAAAAATCTTGAAGAAGGCGTCTACAGATCGCAACGAAAGGAAAACCACATCGACGATCACACCAAATTCAAGATCAGGACGATCGGCGAAATCAAGAAAACGGATGCGCACCTTCTTGATTATAACAGAAACACGAGAATTCATAAAAAAGGAAAAGGTAAAGTCAGGGTTTCTCACTTGGACCCTCTTGGCCTTGACGTAGGGAGAGTCGCCGACAGGCACTTTGTGAATGATGTGGAAGAGATCCGGCGGTGACGCCCGCTTCCTCTCCGACATCAGCACCGGAGAAACCAGCGGCCGCGCAGCCCGCTTCGGCGGCTGCGGCGTGAAGTAGCCCCTCGCCGGGAAATTCTCCCTGTTGCCCCACATGATCAGCGGAATTCCGTCGACCAAAACGCTCGGCTCTCGCTAAACCCTTCGATCACCCTGCACCACCGCCGGCGCAAGGCGAAGATCGGAATATCCCCGTTTGCAGGAAAGAAAGCTCTTCTTTTCGGTCGATCGAAAGAAAGGAAAGGAAGTGAAAAGAGAATGGAGTGAGAAATGTGCAGAGAGCGATTGAAACGGAAAAGATGATGGAGGCGTTTTTATAACTATTACTAGCCGTTGGGCGGCGGGACCTGGTCGCACGTGCGAGCTTCGCTCGTGCGGGGATGCTTGGGGTGAGGCCTTGACCAAAACCTTCAAGAATGAAATGGATCCAATGCCTAAAAAAAAATTAAATTAACAAATTGATTTAACAAATTGATTTAGACATTTTTCTTCTTCTTATCAATAGCTAATCATTCCATATAATCAATGCTAAGATAATATTTCGTAAAATAATTTTTAGGGAGCATTTTTATTTGAATTTGCATAATAACAATGAATTTTAAAATTTTCAATATATTTAAATTTTTTCATATTTTCAAAAATATATATATCTTTAAGAAAATCATGCAAGATAGCATGAAAATTAAATAAAAAATTGCATTGTTAGATTCACGGATAAAATGAAAGTTGAGCTAGTTAAAATACACGGAATATAATGTAATGGCACATATAAAGTTATAATGAAATCAAATGCATTCATTAAAATTTGTAGATGATTTTTCTCTCTCTTATTTGTGCTTATGTTATTTTATAACGATGGTTTGCTAGTACAAGATAAATAATAATAAAAAAGAAAATATACAACTAACTATTACAATAATTAATTGGTTATCCGTTACAAACTTCTTTTTTTTTAAAGTGGGACGACAAAACCCATCCCTGTTATAGCCCTTATAAATACTGAAGTCGGTGCTTCAATTTTTTATATTAAAATCCTTCAAGAGTATTGGGTAAAAACAGAAAAGAGAAGAAACTAGAAAAGCAGGAAAACTAAAGAGATTAATTTTAAGTCATGAGTGGGCCCCATATTTGACCTCTTATTTGAGAGGGACATGCGTAGTTTTGTTTTTTTAGTAAAATTGAATTCAAGCAAAAAAGAAAAAAGAAAAAAATAGTCTTAAATCAAGAATGAAACCCATAATGTGGTCAATTTAAGATGATAAGGATATCAAAAGTTAAAAAAGGAATGGAAAAAGCACGAGCTTTTTTTTTACATTTGGAGTTCTTTTATTTTAAGTGTACTCAAAATCATCTAAAAGAGTTTATTGCGATGAAAATATGTCGCAACCCTCCCAACAAGGGTTGAAAATAACTGGTTTAGAGGTAATGTCGAGTTGAGGACAAATGATCCTCAATTAGCACGGATTTTGCCAAATCATTACTTACGTGCGACATTGGGAATTTCCATTTTAATTCAATTAATCCTATGAGCATTTTATATGTGGGGTTACGACTAGCCTATTGGGATTGGTTAGAAACGAAATGAGGTTCACTTTATACGTAGCCAAGTTATGTAATAGTAGATGCATCAACGTTATAGATGCCTCTAATTGTACTAGTCAAAGCAATGCTTATAAATGAAACTAGCTACTTATTCCTCCAATCTTGAATAGGATGTTTTGTCATTATGTGTTAATGAAATGCTAATTAGGCATTAATAAATAGATGCATTAGTGTCACAGATGCCTCTAGTTTCTTCTAGTCAAAGCAATGCTTCTAAAGGAAACTAGCTACTTTTTCCTCCAATCTTGAAGAGGATGTTTTGTCACTGTTTCTCAAAGGACAGAAGCTTATAGTTGGAACCTCGTGCATCATCTTCCCTCAGAAAAGATGACTTGGGCTTTCGAAACGTCCAGGTAAAGCTCGAAAACTATGGCACTCCTCTTGCATGCATCAAGATTTTAAAGACGTAAACGATCCTCCATTTGAGCGACGTAGATGGGAATAATCATATTTATTATTTAATCATGTTTTACCTAATAAACAGAGGACTAACAATTTACAACTTTCAACTTTCAGGCTCAAATAGCGGACCATTTTCGCATGGCATAAAGTAGGATTTCTCCCTAGCAAAACAACCACCTTATAGCACACATTAACCCAAACAAACAAAGGAAATAATTAATAAAAAGTAAGGCTGCTCCTTCCTGCAACGGTCACAGATTGGAGCAACAGTAATAGTAACAAATTAAAGTACTCTCAGGTTTTCTGCACAACAAATAAACCTTACGATATGAATTGTAGATCCTGTCTCTCATCTCAGCAAATGAGAAAGATATTAAAAAATTTGCCACTAGAAGTGCATATCCCGTAACAGTCAAAGTTTGAGCCTGATTATTGTAGTTAAAAATCCGAATTCAGTACATTACATTGATGAAATAAACAGTTGGACCTCTTCCCTTAATCCATATCGGAAGCTTATTTTTTCCTCTAATGCACTCTTCTTCTTCTTCTTCTTCTACATTACATTGATAAATAAAAAAATTGGACCTTCTTCTTCCATTTATGAGAAAATATTTTTTCCTCTAATGCAAATTCAGTCAGATAATATTAGTGTTATTTTCATCTAAAAGCACTCTTCTGGACCTCTTCCCTTCATTTTACTAATAAGTTAGAGCTTGTAAAATTTTTCACTTCTTTTTTTTTCTGGCTAATTTTAAATTCAGTGGATCATAGATAAAATTATTTTCATTTTTATTTTCATCTCAATGAACTCTTTTAAATGATTTCGGATACATTTAAATAAGAGAACTCCAAACGTTAAAAAAAAAAAAAAAAAGTGGAAAAATTGTACGTGCATTTTACATGCAATTTTCCGTGCCTTAGCCATGGGCATTTTCTTCCCAAATTATTAAAACATAATCTAAATTTCCCCAATTTAACCCTAATCACCAAATCTCCAAAATTTCCAAATTGAAGATTATCTTTATTTATTTATTCAAGAAAAGGGGGCATTCACTTTATATGAGAAGCCCCATCTTGCCAACTCCATGTCTTTCAATCCACCATTCCGGATCACATTCGCATCTAGCGAACCGGCCACTGTCTATGAGAAAATGCATGAGTAACCTCGGTCCCACGATGACCATTTGGTGTCACAGAAAAACAATTTAGAAAAAGAGTATCTATGTTCATTTTATTTGAAATTAGAATTATAAAAACATTGTGACAAGTCTATATGTTTTTACTGAATTTGAATAAAATGAACATAGATAATTTTTTATTATTTATTTTCATCTTTTAAATGATTTCGATTTCTATACACTTTAAATAAAAGGACTCCAAACGTGCACTCCATTTTTAGCTTCTAACACCTCTACATTGATCAAATTATCTCTTGTGGGTCTCGTTCTTTATTTAACATTTTTTATTTATTTTTCTTTCAATTCATTTTGCTTTTCTTTGGGGACAAATTCATAACTTCGTTATCGTTACGGGAGAAGATTAAGCTCTCGCTAACATCTCCTGAATCGAGTAAGACTCGAACCCGGAGCGAGTGGCCCGAACATGAATTTTTATTGCATAAAGAGCCACTAATGGTATCAAATTATTTCCCCGATTATTGCATCGTTATTAACATGTGAAAGAATCTGATGAAGTAGTGAACTCCCGCAACATGCGACACTGATGCCTATCCAAAGTTGACCCAACTGGTAGAATTTGAGCATGTTCATAATTATTTTCTTCGGGGAAAAAAACATTTTATCCCCTCAGCTTTCAACTTCAAACGATTTTAAATGCATACACTTTACCCAACCAAACTCAGAAATTGTTAACGATAGTTATAATTTTTCAGTTAAAACTGGGAAGGCGCAATATGCTTAATTTGAAAAAAGCTGATCAAATTGCGTGGCTTGCGATGCAATGTCTTTTTTATGAATGAAAAATATTCTCATCGTCGTTAGCATAAACAAAGCCTACAACCTTCGCCTAGCCCCATGTGAGGATCTCCGATGTGGAAGGGCCTTCTATCATTGACCATTTGGATTTTGACAATTACATAAATAACTTGCTAATGATTTTAGTATCTGCTCAATTAGACTTAGTTTTTAAGAGATATCGAGATTTGAAGCTTTTGGCATCACTCGTGAGTATACCACCAAAGGTGGTTTGAGTGACACTTATTTAGCCTTTAGCGATCCTTTTAAAATGCCGACAAAATCTTGGAGAGGTGACTGACCCACCCAAGATGATTGGGCAGGTGCCTGAAAGTTGCAATAGTTAAAACATATTATTTTCCGTGAAATAAACAGAGTTTTACTCTTTTTTATTTTTGTATATTTTGTGGAATGACCCTCGGCATCCTTTTGTCCGTTTGTAGGATCAATTTCCTGAGAGCGTCGTTGATGAATCTGGCCTGAGTTTGGACTGCAAGGTTTCACAAGTTATTAGTGGTTCTGACTCTTGTTGGCCTCTTCCAGATCGGAATATATTCTGGCTGAACATTAGTGATCTTTTTTCTGTTTTCTAGCCTGGGGCATTTGTCGGTGCAGCAAGAATAACGCAACGAGTTTGGTATAGGAAATTCTAGTTTATTAGCACAGGAAAATGAATGATCTTTTCAATAATCTAAAAATTAAAGAAATGAGCAACAACAAAAAAAAAAAAGAATAAAAGGAGACGCATTAACAACAAACTAATTTGCATCATTAGCCTTGATATGCGATACTCAAAACAAAATGCTGCTTTTGCACAAGCATGTTTGGAAGGATGCCATTCCATTTGAATAGAGTGACTTGAGAAAGAAGATAAGGATTTCAGTTATCAAGGAAAAGAAAATGATAGATTGAATGACGCATAACGTTTTGTAAGGGTGATTAGAAGAGATGAGAAATTGAGGACATTGATTTTTTTGTCCTGATTACTCTATTTTTTTATTATTATTTTGGAATTCATAGTAAACCATTTGTCTTTTCTCTTTCTCTCCTTAAAGCCAATGAATTGTAGTGACAAGAATGGGTTCCTGATTACTCACATTTTGCCGGATTGAGCTTAAAATGGGTCACTCCAATTTTACAACCAAGCTAATTCGGGTCGTAAAATTCGAGCATGACAATGTTTCTATTTCTCTATTTCTCTATTCCCTAGAACAGGTTTGGAATAGAAATATATTTGGTAACGCAATTTCATTTTTCTATTTCTGGAACAAATTTCTATTCTAGAAATAAATTTGGAGTAGAAATCAAAAGTTAAAATTTTTAGCTTTTCTATTTTTGGAATAGAAATGAAAAATCAAAATTTTCTTCATCGTTCGCTCTCGTCATCGCCCGTCACCCATCCGCCGCCCATGGGATGCCGAACGCCGGCTACCAATTGCCGGCCGCCCACTACCGACCTCAACCATCAGCTGCTTGCCATCAATCGCCGGCCATCGAACGCCGGCCGTCAGCCACCGAACTCTAGCCACTCGTCATCGACCACTAGCCATCAAATGTTGGATGCCTGTCGGTCGTTGGCCATTCATTGCCAACCATTGGACACCGGAGGCCCACCGCCGACCACCAAACATTCCCCGCCAACCGCCCATCGGTCACCACTGGCCATCGGATGTCGACTGTCGGACTTCGGCCGTTGGCCACTCGCCGCCAACCGTCGGTCACCAGCCATCGGACTCCAGCCGTTGGCCACCCATCGCCGGCCGTCGGACTTTGGCTTGGCCACTCGCCGCTAGCCACCGGACTTTGGCCATTGGCCACCCGCCGCTAGCCACTGGTCGCTAGCCTCGGACGTCAACGCCGGACGTTAGACCTTGAATGTCAACCGCCGGATGCGGACTCCAACCACTCGTTGTCGATTGTCGAATGCACGGAATGTCAATCATTGGACATTGGACTCCAACCACCGGAATGTCCGGCCATCGCCGCTCTTAGAAATAGAAATTTTATTATTTTATTAAATGAATTTTTACTCTAGAAATATAATTCTGAATCGTTATTAAACGCGTTTCTTTGCTGAGAAACTCGTCCATGGAATAGAAATTGATTTTTATTCCAGAAATTTTATCATGCATACTCTTAATTTTTAAAGATATTGAGAAGCTTTCAGCATCACTTGTGGGAATACCACAAAAGGTGTTTTGAGTGACATTTATTTAGCCTTTGGCGATCCTTTTAAAATGCTGACAAAAGTCCTGACAAAGGTCCTGAAGAGGTGACCGGCCCACCCAAGATTATTGGACAGGCACTAGAAAGTTGCAATAGTCAAAGACATTATTTTTTGTGAAATAAATAGAGCTTTGCTCTCTTTTTATTTTTGAATATTTGTGGTATGACTCTTGGCATCCCTTTGTCCGTTTGGATAATCAATTTCCTGAGAGCGTTGTTGGTGAATCTGGCCTGAGTTTGGACTGCAAGGTTTCACAAGTTATTAGTGGTTCTGACTCTTGTTGGCCCCTTCCAGATCAGAATATATTCTGGCTGTACATTAGTGACCTTTTTTGCTGTTGTCTGGCCTGCGGCATTTCTCAGTGCAGCAAGAATAACGCAACGATTTTGGTATAGGAAATTCTAGTTTATTACCACAGGAAAATGAATTATCTTTTCAATAATCTAAAAAATCAAAGAAATGAGCAAAAAAAAATAAAAAAAAAAAAGGAGATGCATTAAGAACAAACTAATTTGCATCATGAGCCTTAATATGCGACACTCAAAACAAAACACTACTTTTGAACAAATATGTTCGTAAGGACGCCATTCCATTTGAATAGAGTGATTTGAGAAAGAAGACAATGGTTTCAGTTATCAAGGAAAAGAAAACAATAGATTGACTAATGCATAACGTTTCGTAAGGATGATTAGAAGAGATGAGAAATTGAGGATATTGATTTTTTTGTCTCAATCACTAACTTTTTTTTTTCTTTTGGAATTCATAGTAAACCATTTGTCTTTTCTCTTTCTCTCCTTAAAGCCAATGAATTGTAGTGACAAGAATGGGTTTTTGCCGATCCATATTACCACTCACATTTTGCCGGATTGAGCTTAAAATGGGTCACTCCAATTTTACAACCAAGCTAATTCAGGCCGTAAAAAACAAATACAATCAAAGGCTTCTTTCGGATGGTGGCAAGGTGTATAAAGTAGTAGCTGGTTCTTTATCGAATGCCACTTTACCTTCTTTTGGAAAAAGCAAGTTCTAGTGGGCACTGCAAGCACACAAGTACTCTTTTATTTTTTATTATTATTATCATTTAGCTAGCGTGAAAGAAAAGGAAAGCATGGCAAAATTTAGAAAATGGGTTAATATCAATTAAATAGGTTGATTTGAGTTCATCTATTTTTAACTTATCTAATTCCAACCTGACCTATTCATTTGATAGATCTAGATTAATATTTGAATCGCCCTTATTATCCCATTCCATTCTCTCGAGTCCCTCCAAGCAAGCATCTAAAACAGCTCTAGATCAATCTCTATACATAAAATCGAAGCATTTGCGATGAATCTCATATCGAAGTTTTTCCCTATTAGCATTTTCCTCCCAGCTAATCGAGCAATTAAGCCCCTTCTTATGCTGACCTTTTCTTATTAATATTTTCAACTAGATCCCTCATAAATGTTTATTTGCAACATAATTTGAGCTTTCTAAATAAAGTATAAAATGTCTTTAGTATTTACTAATGAAATCCCTTGACACGTGGCAGCATATATAAAAGCAGAAAGCACAGAGGGTACCTTGTATAATAAATCGAGGAGTCGCTTCCTCAAAGAGGTGACCACCTTGCAGGATTCGCTTCCTCTCAGAGGTGAACCCTTTACTATGCCCTGGCATGACAATGGATATTATTCCTTTTTCTTAAATATGAGAAATTTGTTATATATAAATCTACTTTGGTTACACATGATAAGCGTTATTTCTTTTGTCGAAATGATAAACATTATAAGGGGTAGGATATATCGTCCTTTACTTGCATTGTCTATTAGATATAAGAAATTTCAACATGTTTTTTGAGATCCGACATTATTTTATCTAATTAATAAATTTTGGCGACCAAACATGAGAACTTGATAGGATGTTAATGGGATCATTGAAAATACAAACCACTTATATCACCAAAAACAATAAATAGATATATTTATGTCACATTTATTCCAAACTAATTTTTCGTCACAAAAACCCTTGAATTGTTATACTCATGTTACATTTACTTCAAATTAATGTTTGTGCCATAAAAAATCCAAATCTATTATACCTATGCCACATTTATTCTAGATTGCCACGCTCGTGTCAAATTTACTTCAAATTATGATAAATTTGAGATTTTTTTGTGTAAATATGACACAAATGTACTAATTTGATAAATGATAGATTTTAAATGAGAGAACCTCGAAGTGAATTTTAGAGATTTTCAGGATTTGTCCATCGTGTTCTCAATCCGTCCTGGATTTTGTCCATTGAAGTGAATTTTAGTGATTTCAGGATTTGTCCATCGTGTTCTCAATCCGTCTTGGATTTTGCCCATTGAAGTGAATTTTAGTGATTTCAGGATTTGTCCATCGTGTTCTCAATCCATCCTGGATTTTGTCCATTGTGTTCTCAATTTGTCCTAGATGGAATTTTCTAGGTAAAAAAAAAATTTTCGTGGGTCATCTTACATCCATCCCATGTTGCCTTTTTGAGGAAAAGAATTGATTGTAAAATCTTTGATACATTAAAATGGGTAGATTGACACAAAAATTCACCATACCTGTAGGAGGGTAGCATTGAAGTGCCACCCTCACCTTCACCTACTCCCACATTCCTACTAACGTTTCAAACGCGCCGGGTAAGCTGATTCCCCAAACAAAAAAAATAAAAAAAGTGACAAATTAGAACCCACAAAGGAGAACAATGAACATTTCACTCTTTGGGAACATTAGAAATGAATTTAACCCGATTTTCTTGACCAAAGTAATATCTATCCAAATTAACAACATCAAATCTAACACCTAGTAATCAAACCAACAATTTTTCGACCAAAAAAAATAAAAATCAAATCAACCACTCTCAAAAATAAATGTCTAAATTACTTACCTTTACCAAAAAAAAAAAAATAAAAAAAAAGAAATGTCTAAAATTCAATAGTAGTGGTTGAAGTGATGGTTGTTGCTCATGCCTCGTGGAGCTTAGAAATCGGAGGGCATCGCTCGTGGAGTTTGAGGGCCGGAGCTTCGTTTCTGGTGTTTGAATTGCGTGAAGATGAACTTAAGAATAAAAACCCTAGAGTAAATTTTTTTACAAGTATACATTTTTGTCGAATTCCAATTTACATGCATTTTTCGAATACTAGTTGATTTTTAATTAGTGTGTATTTTTGTTCTCGTCTAATTTTAATAGCGTTGCAATCTTTAAAATCTATAGTTGATTTGATAATGGTTATTGACTATTTAAATTCCCAAAATTATTATTTGCCACGTTATTCTTTTCTTATGTCAGATGACTAATAATTTAATAATATGTTTAGTAAAAGGAATTTGAGATTCTTTTTCTTCCACAGCATTCGATTCTTATTTCATCAGTCTACTAACTTATCCAATTGTTAATTCAATCCAATGATTTTTTTTTTTTTTTGGGTCATAAGTTCTGTCAAAAGGATTCAAGTTTCATCTTCTTTAAAGTGTACTTATTGCCTAAATCTCTATCTCATATTGATTAGGGCTATTTATAATTTTACTTTCTGTTAAAAAAATGTGTTTTCCACGTCATTCTTTTTCCTCATTTTTTTTTTTTTTTGCATTAGTCAAGGCATTATAAATTTTTATGCGCTTTACACTAATCGTATTGACGAATCGAGTTTCATAGTGATTGGATTTGGGCCAAAATTATGTTTGCCAATGTGATATCGATTTGCTATTTAATCGAGTCATTTCTATATTTTCAAACTTATCGAGCAAGAAAACAAGGATTTATTTTCACAGAAAAAAAAATCATCAGCGGTACCCATCATCTCAATCATCAATTTTTAACAAGCGATGTCTCCAAATTTTTCAAGAATATCATAGGTAACTGAATGTTTTTATTCGCAAGCTTAATAAAGAATGTGGTTAATACAAATTCCTCGTGTCATTAATTTCTGGAAAATACTAAAAAATTTCCGAAAAAACTGGTAAACACACGAATTCTTTACGTATCTATTATTGCCAATTTTACAGATACTTATCAAACAATCATTCATTATGTAACTTCACTAATAAGTTCAAAAATAAAAACGCGACGGATCAGAATAAGATATGAGAAACAGAATCCACATAAAGCGGGGCGTCGCGTGGGGCCCACTACGCGACTTCCTTCTCCTTTTGCAGGAAAAAGAAAAGGCCTTCAGCCCGAAGGTGCTTGCCCGCCACGCGCGTCTTCCGCGTCGGAGACGCACGCGTCCCCCCCTCCTCTCTCAACGAACCGCCCCCAATTAAATTTAAAATCCAAATAATAAATAAATAAAACAAAATAAAAAGGGAACACTCCTCCTTCCCTTCTCCCTGGACTCTCAACAGCCACAGTCACGCTGCCGCCACGGTGCCAATTCTCCTCCGCCGCCGCCCCGCCGCCCGCCGCCGCCCGATTTCCTCCAGCCTCCGGCGAAGTCCCTCCATGCGCATTCCTCTGTAATCGCAAAGGTAGAAACGACTCTCTCTCTCTCTCTCTCTCTCTCGCTCGCTCGCTCGCTCGCCCGCTTCGAACGGCAGTCGGAACCTTCTCGTTCGGTTTCTTCTTCCGCGCCGTTTCTCGAGCCGATGCTCCTTTAGGCTTTCTCCAGCGGATACGCTATTTCCGGTCCGGAACGGTTGGTGGCGACGGTTCCGCGGAGCCGCCCGCCCGACGTCGCCGGAGACAATCGGGAGCTTTCTCCGCAATTCTCGCTGTTTTCGTGCGTCGCTTCGTCGGAGAATCGAGTTTCGTGTCCGGTTTTTCTGAATATACCGGCGCAGGAGAGTAGGCGGGAACGATGTCGGCGCTTGATCGCGGCGCGAGTCGTTTCTCTGCGTATCGTTTTTTCCGCGAATCGTTCATGGTTCCGTCGCGTTCCGAGTGCAGGAGTTTATTGCATGGGGACCTCTGGCGACGCAGCTCCGGAGGCGAGGAAGACGACGATCACGCCGAAAGCTGTCATATACCAGAAATATGGAAGCAGAGCTTCGTATGAAGTGGAGGAAGTCCAGGAGTCTGCTCAGAATGGGTGTCCTGGACTGTACATCCCACAGAAGGGCCCTAGTCTCTTTCGCTGTCGGCTGAATCTTCCTGAACTCTCCATTGTCTCTGGAACTTTCAAGAAGAAGAAGGACGCCGAGCAAGCCGCTGCCGAGATGGCTATTCAGAAGGTTGTCCATTTCGCACTACTATTTCTTATTTGATCACATTGTCTGCAATTGCCTCCCGCTACTTTACACTGTGGGTGTTTTATGTTCAGTGCGAAGCAATGTTAAGTATGGTCGAGCTTTAAATATAATTCTTGTTTATTGCTAAATGCAATATTTGTTTCTCTTATCTCAAACTGTACAATTCTAGTTTCTCTTGTTATTCATGAATTGTTTTGAGAATCTGTGTGGATTGTTTATTACTGGTATTGTCTCTGGTGGGTGTAAAGTGTGCTAGCTTTCATCCCTTAGTTTCCCTCCACCAGCGATTTCTGTTTTGAATAGCTGTTCTATGAATCACTCTTTCAAAATATACATTCATCTCGATATGTATGTTGTGTGTATTCTTTCAATATGCTTTATATGTAGTAACAGAATTCTGTTGGATTGCTATTTGAAACTGGATGTCCTTGCATCTGGTTTTACAATGGAGATCAATGTGGATAAAATTTGCTCGTAAGAGTACCCCTGTTCTCTACCATTTTGTCTAGGGGTATGTAATCTGAGGAAGCATTGCAAAGTATAATATGGTTTGTGCTAGGAATGATCCTGGCACAAACTTTTGGGTTTTCCGTACATTATAATGTAATGCAAATTATGGTCTAAAGATGTGATTATTTCCATAAACTATGATCTGGATATATGGGCCCAGAAAGATACTGAAATCCAGAGACAGAGTAAAGGACTCCTAATTGCATCCGACTGAGTTAATCATCATTCTCAGGATGTCAATATCCAGGTGTTAAGTGTATTTATGAAAAAGAGGAGCTTAAATCCTTAGAAATCATTGATTTCATTTAACACTCAGACATGAAATTATGATTAGACTTTGCACTGTTCCTCAATACAAGGGAGATCCTTTCTTTGGAACATTAGCTGAAACAGTTGATTAGTGCCCAACCAACAATTTAGTTGCCATCTGTCAAATTAGTTTGTCTTGTGGAATATATGCACCATCATCTGACTAGTTGTCTAAGTGCGATCATGAAGTTTGCTATTTGACTAGTTGTCTAAAGGTGATCATGAAGTTTGTTAACTTTGTCTTACAAAGTTGAGTTGAGCGTAGCGTGGGCATTGGGAATGGGTTTGCCAACGATGTGTTGTTCAGGTAGTGGTGGAGTGTCCTACCTACATGTTTGAGAGCCATGGCTTTGGCCAAAGTTTTCATATAAGTGGGATAAATGAGTTCTGATTTACCTTACTTTTTTACTATGCTTTCTGTTTGAGATTTACTGCTATTTAGATTAGTCTATTCTTATGTGAATTCTTTTCTAATTTGTTTGTGTCTTGTTCTGCAGTTGGGTATTCAACCTTCAACGCACACGCCCAATGTAGATGATGCAGGGGAAGATTTAGTTACTCGGGTTGCATATTTGTTCTCAAATGAGGTTTGTAACTTATCAAGGATGCAGTAATGCCTCAAATAAGCTGATTAGAAGATGGCAATATGTCATTTCAGCATCGTTGCATTAAAAACATGTTTGGAATAGCTTCTTGTACATGATCTACATTGTCTATTTAATCTCTTTGCCGCATTTATATTATCTGAAGATTTTGTGTTTTTGCTGATCATTAGCATTCATTTGAGCTTGGACTGTAATTTTAGTTCCATAATGAATGTTATTGCTGTTTCATTATTGGGCTGTTTTTAACTAGGAAAAGGAAAAGAACTGATTGTCCTTCTAAGTTTTTTTTTTTGGTCATGATTGTCCTTCTAGATTAATCACGTTAAGAATGGTGGGGATGGTGGGTTAGGGGGGCAATTGTCCTAAATTCAACTGGTAGTATGCATGTTATTTTTTCTACAACTTCATTTATCTGGCTGTGGAACTTTTTTGCTCATTCTTGGCACCAAGTACACACATTTGACAAGCTGTTCATTATGTTACAGTTCCTTGCATCTCAACATCCGCTGAGTTGTCACTTTAAAGCTGCTTTAAGCCGAGAAGGCGATCTTTACGGTTCAGTCCCTGTTTCTGTGATTGCTGTTTATGATGGGAAGATCAGTAGTTTATGTAAACTAATTGATCCTAAGGTGGAGTCAAATCCCTGTTTGGTAATTTCTTTTGTTCTGCAAGCTGCCGCAACGTTACCTACCCTGATTACTGCTACTGAAGGACAGCTTTGGATTCGGAGGCAAAATCCCTACCCTCCTGAGGTTATAGAGCCATTGTTACTTGAACAATCTTGCACCCTTGGTTGTGTATGCGTTCAGGCCTTATTGATTCCAAGTTCATTGAATGAGGATATCAAGCCTGTAACTTTAAATGTTTCCTCGTCTGCGTACTACCTGGATGTCATTGCACAAAAGCTTGGTCTACTTGATGCTTCTAAGATCCTAGTCTCACGGTAAGTTCAATCTACTTATCCCTTACTACCTGCCCACGCCCCATTAAAAAAACGAAGGAAGGAAAGGAGTTGTTTTTTTTTTTTTTTTGGGGGGCTGTTTCTTGAAATAGCACGTCCATTGATAATTCTTGATCTACTGAATTTGTATATTTTCTGGTGGACAGTCCCATAGGAAAATCTTCTTCCGAGACAAGATTGTATTTTGTTGCATCTGACTTGCAGTTTGTGGAGCCATCATCAGAATTGAATGGAAAGAAACCTGATATTTTTGAAGGCTCTATGAATGCTAGGGCTAGTTATTTAGCTGGTCAAGAGGTATATGGTGGTGCAATTATGGCATCAATTGGATATACATGGAAGTCCAAAGATCTTTTTCACGAAGATGTATTCTTGAAGACATATTACAGGTACTTCGGATGGGCAAAATTTTTTTGCCAAAACAATTTTAGACAGTTTTAGTTGTAATGCGAAAATAGGTTAGGAATTATGTTCACACTTTTCCCAAGTTGAGGCAAATAGCTTCTAGAGTATCATGAAACTTGCATCATTCATTCTCTGTAACTCCCACATGCTTATGCAATCCATTTTGTAACTGCTTGTGCAGAATGCTCATTTATAAGACACCGAGTGGACCTTACAAATTGTCTAGAGAGTCAACTATTGCCGCAGAGTTGCCAGTTGTTTTCACAATAAAAAGTAACTGGAGGGGTGCTTTCCCAAGGGAAATTCTCTGTACATTCTGTCGTCAGCATCGATTGTCTGAACCTGTCTTCACTATTTCAAGATATCCTGTAAAAGCACTGTCTGACTTGTCCGGATCACAAAAGAAGCTGAAAGTTACAGAATTGACAGAGGACACAGGGCACGCAAATGAAAATGCTGCTACTCATGGTGATGATGAAAATTTGGAATCAATGAGCAAATTCAGATGTGAAGTAAAAGTATTGTCAAAGCTACAGGATCTGATATTGCAGTGTTCTCTAAAGATTCTTGCAGGAAGGAGACTGATTGTGTCCAGAATGCTTCTCTGAAAGTTCTCTCCTGGTTGAGTTCATATTTTCAGGATTTTAATATGCCGCTGGAGAAGCTTAATTCATTAGCTGATGCACTGGACGTAAAGTTTAATCCCCAACATTTGTTTAGGGAATTTAAGTTCTGCTTGGCCATGTACCTCAACCAGCAAAGAACAATTAAAGCCAACAATTGTGTTGATGTTCCACAAGCCATAGGAGAACATGAAAATTATCTTTTAAGGATAGAAGGGCCAGAATCAGGCATCTGTCCATCTAATGGGTCATTGGCATGCATATGTTATTCAGCATGTTTGGTGACAGAAGTTGGGGATACAAAGGAACTTATTGAAAGTGCTTATGAGTTTGAATTTGAGTTAGGGGCTAGAGCAGTTAATCCTCATGTTGAAACAGCTGTGGCTCAGATGTCTGTTGGTCAGTCTGCATTTTTCTTGGTGGATTTGCCTTCCCAAGAGCTAATTTTGGCCGCTGCTAATGATTCTGCAAGGGCACTTTCATTAATTTACTCAAGTCAGTTACTCTTCCTTTTTATCTCATGAAAACAGCCTGGTTGACTTGTAGTCATGTCACTTGGCATGATATCTTTTCTTTTCATCATCATGGTTCATGATTGCTTCGTTGGAACAAGAACCTCATTCTTCAGATATGTTGTACTTAGTTCATTAACCCTTGAATTCTAAGAAAATCAACTGGAAGCTGTTTTTTGTTCTAAGCAGCTGTTTAACACAGGTAACTTGAACTTCATTCTGTTGCATTATTGTCCACTCCTTTGCTGCTTTTCATATGATAATGATTGGGTCTTGCATTTTGTCAAATGTTCTCGCTGTTACAGATATGTGCAGCATGGAATACTGCATCGCCTGATTGAGCTATTCATATGATAATGATTGGTTGTCCAATGTTCTTGATGTTACAGATATATGTCGCTTGGAATACTGCATCACCTTATTGAAGGTATCAGAGCCCCTGGAGGACAGGATGGAGCAGGCCCTTTTTAGCCCTCCCCTTTCAAAGCAACGGGTTGAATATGCTGTCGAACACATTAAGAAATCTGATGCAACTACTTTGGTACTTGTTCAGTTCTCATTGTCTCAGCTCAAAACTGTCTAATTTTGGAACTACAGTAGATATTTAGCTTCTCGACTTGCTTTTGCAGGTTGATTTTGGTTGTGGCTCCGGAAGTTTGCTGGAATCCCTGTTGGACTATCCAACCTCACTGAGAAAGATTGTTGGTGTTGACCTCTCCCTCAAGAGTCTTAGTCGTGCAGCAAAGGTTTCTTCATTTTTCTTTTGTAATTTAAAACGACATTTCTTTTCAAGTTCTCTTACAAAGACAGTTGTTTAAAAATTAGAGGGATGTTGTGAATAAACCTACTTTTGTTCACATCCACTAAAAAGTAATATAAAATAAAACTGTGCAGAATCTGGTCTACTTAGGATGGTACTGAACCAGTTTTCATGTCCTGAATTTAGAATCATTTGCTAAATGTCACGATGGTTCTTTGGTCTTCTAATTAATTACATGATGACAATAAAAGTCTAGTAGATTTGCATCTGCAACTATGAGATGCAGAAAATTAGGATTTGCTTGCTCATGTACTCACATAGAGGAAGAGTATATTCTTTATGTCTTTTTCGTCATTTTCAAAAAGCATATGAAGAGAAATCCAAATGGATAATTAACCAACAATAAATAACTGGGCCTTTTTTTCATTATATAGGGTAAGCTATGCAGATCTTTTGTATTGTTGTCTTCTGCATAATTAAGAACTTGAGAGTTGAAATTTTTTCAGAAATTTTTTCAGAAGCATCTGTTCATGCATTTTTAGGTGAAGTTGTGCTTCTGGTCATCTAGATCATCATCATACAGTCTCATCTTCCTACTTGGGCTGCTGATGCGCAATCGTGCATTGTTTCATGTGTAACAAGGGCCTTTTCCAGTTCCAGAAAATTCTGAGTGGTAGCAACATGGATTAAAATGGTTTCAGATAGGCTAATGATCAGATTCATGGTCATTTAAAACAGGATTCGATACCCTTTCTAATTAGAATTTTTTTAATTCCAAGGTTTGTTATGAAGTTGATGATTATACAACTTGAATTCATCTTTCTACTGAACATGTGCATAATTTTTGTTTTGCTTTTCATTTATGCTTGAATTTAGACCTGTTAAAATTATAACAAAAGTCTGACCATTCAAATTCAAATATTCCTCTGTAATTGCCAGCAAGAAGTAACAAGATTGGAACACTCCACAATCCATAAAAGTACAATGCTGCCACTGCTGCTGTGTGCGGCTGTTTAATTTCTGGCAACCTATCTCTCCAAATGACTATAAACGTTAAATCCTCCAGTTTCCCCAAGTCTCTTTTCTTCCACTATGCGGTCAATTCCACTTGCTAAACAAACCATCGTACCATCCTGGAAGTTGCACCTAACTGATTTTGCAGCACCTTTCAACTGAAATGCTTCCTCTCATTTTTTCAGAACTTTTTATGTCATATGTTTTATATAATAATTCAGCGAGGACAGTAGAATGTTGCATTTCTATTCATCAGTTAACCATACAAGATGGCATTGTTCACTCTCTTGTTGATAACTTTCTTTTGGGGGGTCTTTTATCTTCCATTATGTAGGTATTGCACTCGAAGTTAAGCAAAAGTTTAGATGGTGACGTGCCATGCAGAGGCATTGAGTCTGCAACACTTTATTATGGTTCGATCATTGTCTTTGATTCTCGTATGCGTGGTTTTGATATCGGCACTTGCCTGGAGGTATGACTTAGTTCTTTGTTCTCCTTGTAATAATGTGGAGTTCAATTTTTTGAGTGTCTGCTATTCCTTCTATAACTATGGTCGTCTTTCCTGTTGCCTTCACTGTTTGAATTCAATATTTTCTACGTTCGTTTACTTTATCTGCACTTCATGCCCATCTTTTCTGTTGCTGTTGATGCAAAGTAATGCACTTGTGAATTTATGATGGAGGTATGACTTAGTGATGTTTAATTTCCTCTTTGCGAAGACCTATTCTGTTTTCCACAAGCTAGTTGAAGTTGAATGCGAGGAGATGAGGAGTGTTCAACTGAAAAAGCTCCATGCAAAGATGCATGTTCTTCACAGGAAGTGAGATAATTAAATTTTTTGATTGCATACACCAGTTTTGGATGATGACCATTTTGACTCTGTATTGCAATCTTACAGAAGTTTCTCTTAAACGTAATCTGCATCCTACATTTGTTCTAGACTTTAGATGCATACCTTTGTCTCATCTTTTCTATTCATACCGAAAGTTCTTATGTCCTGACCTTTCCTTTTTCTTTTAAAATTGAGCAGATATAACACTTTCTTCCTTCTTCGACTTTTACTGTTGTTTCATTAGTGCCTCTTCTTACATTAAATGTTTATGTAATTGGTTTTGGCCTTGGGCTAGAAACTTAAAGCTAGCATTGGTGTTTGTGTCATAATCATTTTAGTTGAGATAGGAATATCAAATGGATCAATTTGAGGGTTGTTACTGACTTTGATGGTATGGAGGTGACGTGTTTATTAACTGTGTCAAATCTCTCAATGTGTATAAATTGCTTATCAAATAGGTTACATGACTCGGTATCTATTAAATGTCTTGTTAATAAATGTGATTAATTTTCGTAACTTATGCGACTGACCTGTGTCATGCAACTTGTGAGTTCTTATCTTTACATGATTGTTCCCTGAAAAAAGAGTTATATTTGTACATGCCTATAAGTTCTTGCAGTGCACACATATCATGTTTTGCACATTTAAATAACTCTTAAACGAGTAAAAGATTGAATGGGAAATAAAGAGGTTAGAATTTCCGTGTTTAAATGTGTATGAGCATGCCGTGGGAATTGCATGACTTGTGAACTTAATTTACAAAAACGGCTATAAATTTTGAACGGTATTGCGGTGAACCTGCATAGAAGGCCATTTTTGTACGGATTACGAAATGAGGATGATTAGACCCAATGAAATCATGATTTACTACTCTTTATGACTGTCATCTAGATGGATCCTCGAACTCCCAGTCCTAGAAACCCCAGTAATTTCAAGGTCTCCTTTCGTAATTGAAGTTTTCTGCCTAGCTATCATAGTTCATATCACTATTTACTGAACGTGAATGGTGAGGACGAGGTCCAGAAGTACTTAAATCCAGTCCATTGCTAACTCTGAAAGTTGCTTGCCTTCAGGGAACAGAGCCACTTAAGGAGTACTTGAATACTTAAAAGGGTCTTGACTGCATCCGCCAGAGGCAGAAGCAGCGTCTTTAATGTAGTCAGAGTTACTGTGTTCGTCTGATGTGTTACTTTTAGTTCTATGGGTATTAGGAGTGAGTTGGTAGCTGCAAGTACTTACAAAAGGTTGTGGCTGGTAGATAGTTGGTACAGTTTAGATTCTCTCATTGGTACTTTAATATCAGTTGGTTTCACGATTTTATGTTGCATTGTAGTACATTACCTGTAGTGTCGTTGAGTTTGCCGAATGTTCACAACATACGACACACGTCACTGTTGAAGATTCGAGTGCTTTTGGTCTTGGGACATTATTATGCTAGTACATGCAAAGAGAAACGTATTTTTTCTTAGTAGGAGATTCAGTTGCTCGATGTAACTATTATCTGAAACTTACCATTGAAATGCTTCAGGTGATTGAGCATATGGAGGAAGATCAGGCATCTTTATTTGGAGATCTTGTGCTGAGCTCGTTTCGGCCCAGTGTTCTGATCGTGTCCACACCAAACTATGAATACAACGTCATACTACAGAAATCTGACCTGCCAAGCCAAGAGGAGGCGCAGGAGGGGAAAGGGCAGTCAGAGTCTTGTAGATTCCGTAACCACGATCACAAGTTCGAGTGGACCAGAGAGCAATTCAGCTTATGGGCAAGGAACTTGGCCTCAAGGCACAACTACAGCGTCGAGTTTAGTGGTGTCGGTGGTTCTGCTGACTGCGAACCTGGGTTTGCTTCGCAGATCGCTCTTTTCAAAAGATTGCCTTGGCAAGAGGAGCGCATTGAGGACGAGGAACTGGTTCATCCTTACAATATCATTTGGGAATGGAGTAACAGCGAGACATCCAAATCTTGCGATTGATGGGTTTCGCTGACTGTACAGATTTTGATCGGATGGCACGAAAGATAGAGTGGACAAAGAGCTAACGTAAGAAACGACTGGATATAGGTGGCAGTGATTCTCTTTTCCGGGGGACGACGGAACAGGCTATAAAACTGTACATGGTTGATGGTTCAGAAGGGTACTGTTAAGAACGACGGAATCGGAAGATTTTAATTTCTGATTCTGGTCCTTCTTTCGTCGGCGACAGCGGTCGCACTTCATGTTATAGAGCACGTACAAACCATTTGATTCATTGAAACTCTTTTAAACAGGGCAAGCAAAGGTAGATTCGAACCGATCGGACACCATTTTTTTATGCTTGGGTAAGAAGTGACAAAGGGCAGGGGTGACTATACATTTGCTTATTACCGGAACTAAAGGTCCGTTTGATTGGATTTTTGGGGAAAGCCATTGGAAAAATGCAAAGTACTTTGGTTAAAGAGGATTTGAATGCAAGTAGTGTTTGGAAAAACTATATTTACAAAGGACTTTTTATGATAAAAAAAATTATCAAAAGAAAAATAAAAAAAATTGGCTGGTAGAGGTTGCCGACAATCGAAATTTGTTGTCGGCAGCCGATATTTGACTCGGGCAGCCCCGAAGACGACTGGGGAGGGTTGCTCGGGGTTGAGCAACCGTCGAAGACCACTAGCAAAGGCCGCCCGAGGTTTGGCAAAGGTTGCCCGAGGTCGACCTTGGGTGACCTCTGGCGACCCTCGAAGACCACTGACAAAGGTTGCCCAAGGTCGGGCGACCTTCGGCGACCCCGTCGCGTGACCTCGCCGCCCTTGGATCTGGGGCGCGGTAAGGTCCCACGACCTTGCCGCCCTCGGATCTGGGGTGGCGAGATTAGGGGTGTGCAAAATACTCGGGAACCGTCCGGAACCGGACCGGAACCGCCCTGGAACCGGCGGTTCTTGAGGGAACCGCAGGTTCGGTTCCCTGGTTCCAATTTTTCGGAACCCGTGGGTGCTGATGCAGTTCTGGTTCCATGGTCGGATCCACCCACCTGGACCAGACCGGAACCTTTTTAATATTAAAAAAAAATTACTAAAAAAAACCCTAGATTAGATCTCATTTCCTCACTCCCTACGTCTTCGGTTCTCTCTCTCTTTGTCTCTTCCTTGATTCCTCCTAATCCTATTGCCATTTCGATTCCTCCCGCGTTGACGCCGCCGCCGCTCCTCCACCGCCGTTGTTCGCCCCCTCGCGTTGGCCACCACCCGCCATAGCCACGGAAAATTGTTCCGCGACCATTCTATGTTGAAAACCCAACCATAGACCTCCTCCCCTCCTTCTCAACTCATAGACCCGACCCTTCTATATTGAAAACCAAAATTGATTCGCGTCAAGATCGGTTCCATGGATCCACCCCGGAATCAGACCGCCCGGTTTACGGGTAGATCCATGCAACAAACGGATGGATCCCGGTTCCAATTTTTCGGAACCGGTCCTTAGCGGGCGGTTCTCGGTTCTAGGTCGGAACCGCCCGGCCGGACCGTGCACACCCCTAGGCAAGATCGCGGGAGGTCGCGCGACGCCGTCGCAACCTTTGGTGACCCTGCTGTGACCCAGATCTCGGACGGCGAGGTCGCAAGGGGACCTCGCTGCCTCAAATTTGGGTTGTGAGGTTGCACGACCCAAATCGGGGGCGGCAAGGTCCTCCGCGACCCGCCCCTAGCCCATTTGGCGGCGAGGTCGACAACCTAGACCTTGCTACGACCCAGATGGCGCGGTGGTCACGCCACCCCTCGGCAACAATCGCGTCTTCCCCCAATGACAATCGTTTGGGCGACGGTTGTCGTGCAACTGCTTGCCCTTTGCTGGCCACCGCTCACGGAGGAGAAGAAGAAGATGATGAATAGCGAAGACAAAACCGGAAAAACGAAAAATCAATGAGGATAATTTGGGAAGAAACTTTTTTATTTTACTCCCTCAACTCAGCATGCTGAGAAGGCTGAAAGCCCAAGGTAGCCCCAACTTGCCTTGGCTTTCACAAGACTGGCATTTTCCAAATGGGAGTTGAAATTTTTTTACCAAACACTCCTACATTGGCCCAAGGATCTTTAACAGCTCGAAGTGGCTTCTCAAGCCACTCCCAAAGGCACCCTAAAGGGGACTGATGTCAACTTCAGTAACTTACCGACCAAAAAAGAAGAAAAAAAGCTTCATTTACTTTTCTTTCATTATTGAGTGCAAATTTCGCTTTCGACGTCCAAATAGTGGTAAAAAGGATGATTTAGTTAAATCGCTCAACCGGTTGTCAGAATGGAATCGAACCGAGAAGATCATATCAAAATTGAATTGGAATTTTGTGCATTTCCATTTTGGTTTGTTTTTCAGTTTGGATAATAGAAAAAATAACCATTTTTTTTTTTTCGATTTGGGTTATTTCAATTTGATTTAATTCAATTAACCGAACAAAATCGAAATTCTCAATAAAAATTGAAAGCCCAACTTAAAATTTTTATTTGTTCCAGTAAGTAGGACAAAAAATGAAAAAACGAATCGAAATAGATATTCAGTTTTGATCGCGATTCGATTCGGTTCAGTTCGGTTTAGTTGCTTGGATTTTTTGAAAATCTGAATCAAAACGTACCGAACCATTGACCGCCCATCATCAGCCCCTGTGATCCGTTTACAAATGATCGTTAACACGCTCAAAGCGGGCAATCGATGTTGGTTATTTGCGCAAGCGTAGGATGAGAAGGGCTACAAGTGGAAACTCAAATCGAAACCGGAGGTCCCAACGACATCGCCAGCAATGTAAAATGATAAAATCTTCGCTCGCTCTTCCGGCACAAACAGGAGGAGAAGAGGACTTTCTTCTTAAGCCTGTCGGAAGAGCAGGGCGAAATCAGCAACCTTTGACAGGCGAAGTTGGAAACAGGTCTTTCAGAATAGGCACGCGAGTCCAAAAGCATCAGTTGCTACGAAGTTTTCTTTAGCTACTTCAAGCTTTACTTTCTTTGCAGTGATACCCAAGAAGTATTCAAACGCCATAACAGCACTGAATCAGACATGAACCGATGATAGAAAGATCAAATGCAGGAAAAACAATAGATTATGCGCGAAAACTCTCGGTTTTCTTACGACTCCAACCCTCCACAGGCCGAGATTCTTAGAACAATCAGGAGCGCTTACAGGTACTCTGGAATTTAAGCGAAACGAATTGGAATGAATAGTGAAGAACGTATAAAAGAATGTAATAAAATACGCGGTCTGTACTCCTTGCCCGGTGGAAACCCCCCTCTCTAATCATCTCCGGCGGCGGATTCACCGTTCCTCTCTGCTGTAAACAGAGGGTTTCGTCTCTCCTCCACGCCGCCGCCTCCTCCCGCCTGGCGATCTTCTGAACTCTCGACGTGGAGGGAGGAACTTTCTTCGTCGTTCGCTCGCAGCCAGGCGTCGTGGAGCTGCAAGACGTACTCCAGGTGCCACAGAACCTCTCCCATGGTCGGCCGGCTCTTCCCCTCGTCGGCGAGACACTTCTCTGCTATCTCCCCGAACTTCTTCATCGACTCTGGCGAATACTGTCCCCCGAGACGCGGGTCGATGATGGTCTCGAGCGATCTCTGCCGTTGCCATCGTATAGCCCATTCAGCAAGGTTTATCTGATCCTTCGGTAAGCTCGGATTTATGACAGCCCGAGCACAGACGACTTCGAATAGCACGACGCCGAAAGAGTACACATCGGACTTTTGCGTCAACTGCTGTCGCCGGAAGTACTCGGGATCCAGGTATCCGAAGCTCCCTTTCACTGCAGTGCTAACATGGGTGTGTTCCAGGGCAGGACCTGTCTTCGACAATCCAAAATCGGACATCTTCGCCACAAAGTTCTCGTCGAGCAGAATATTTGTCGTCTTGACATCCCGATGGATTATTCCTCGGTCGGCTCCAGTATGAAGGTAATGCAGTCCTCGCGCAGCTCCGATGCAGACCTCCAGCCGCCGCCTCCAGCTTAACGGTGGAAGATCACTGCCGAAGAGATGGCTTCGCAGAGTTCCGTTGGCCATGTACTCGTACACCAGGATCATCTCGTTCTGTTCCTCGCAGAACCCGATCATGGAAACCAGATGCCTATGCCTCAGCTTCGAGAGCATCTCGATCTCTGTCTCGAATTCAGCAAGGCCTTGCTGCGACTGAGGATGGGCACGCTTGATGGCGGCGGGTGCCGTCTTCGATTTCGCCTCTATACACCTTTCCGAAGCCCCCTACTCCAATGATCATATTCTCATCAAAGTTCTTCGTCGCTGCTCTAATTTCTGCTACCGTAAATCGCCTCCCCAATCTCGTCGAGGCGACGGATGCGAACTGGTTTCTGGTTCCCGCCGCTTCCTTGGCATTAGCGGTCGTATTCAATAAGGCCCCGTGAAGGAAGAGCGGCCGCCACCCAGGGGCGTTTTTACCACCGATCTTGCGACTCCGCCTTCTCCACAGGAGGAAGACGATAGTAACTACGAATGCAAGGATCAGTACAGAGCCTACGCCGGCTCCGATTCCAATCAAGAGAACACGAGCTTTCGAATTGTTCACCGTGTTTTTAGCTGGATTGGATGCACCTACATAGGCAAGATTTCCGTTTCGGCTCAGCTTATATATCTCCAGACCGTTCAAGAGAGCATCGGTTCCGGACGCACCGGTGGCCGTGTCGGGCCCGAGCTGAATCCACAGCGTGTTGACTCTCGACGAGACCGCATCCAAATAGTCCTGGTGATATGCTCTGTTCTTCCCTCCAGCTCGGGCGTAGATATCGAAGTTATCGGCCGCGGTCCTGTTATTCACGTAGATCCTGAAGTTCCTCTGGTTGGGCTGTCCAAAGAGCAGCTCGCAGAAATGTAACCGGATCAGGTAGTCGAAACCCGGATCCACCGCTAGCTTCCATGACATGTTGAACCTCTTCTCAAGAACTTGGTTGTTGGACATGGTTCTTGCCGTCTCATACACGAGAAGGGGAGCTACCGACGAGTCGTTGGACGATGCATAAGTAATGTTCGAATTGTTTCTGATTTGAGAGCCGGCGTCGACATTGGTCATGTAGCCGTTATCGACCTCCCATGTCCTCTGGAGATCCGGATCTTCACTGGGATTGATCCGAGATCCCCCAACATTCAATCTGTACATTGTTTCCATACCCCGTCCGCTCACATTCAAATTCGCGCTATTCCCTCCAACTTTACTGATTGTGCCGGCAAACAGGTTATCCTCCGAGGCCACCAATTCTAGTCCGTTTACGAACCCGAACGACCCTTTCAATGGAAGAAACTCGATGACGAGCTCGTTTGAACCGATGGAGAGGAAGAACTCCTTGATCAGATAGGATGAAATGTTGCTTCCCGAACGCTGCAATTCCATGTTCTTGGTCGCGATATCGGTCGAAACACTGTATTGCGACAGCAGTCCCAAACCGTTCGCCGCGACGCTGAACACGGATTCATTCACATTGTGATTGTCCAAGGCGAACGGGCAGAAATGAAGCCGAAGGAAATAGTCCCCCCGGACTTGTTGAAAGGTATAGTTCAATCCACCTGCAAAAACACGGGCGGATCCGCAGATCGGACCCAAGGAAGTATTCCTGCTCATCGCCACGCCGGCATCGGCCACCACCGGAGCGGGACTAATGGTGAGATTGTTGTTAGCGGCCAAGTCACCAACCCATCTCCTGCCATCCACATCAACCCTAGAGTTCGTGCCGCAATTTATCAGGACAGTCTTCAACTGGGCTTCCCCAGTCCCGACCATCATACAGGACACTGCATAGAGCAAAACCAAAGTTGCCAACTTTCCCATCTGCATTCCCCTCAAAAACCCACCAGCAACGATCTTTCAAATCCAAGAAAAACCCGAACGGAGCACCCAACAACGATGCTGATGTACAGCAGCACAGGAGAAAAGATTCACAGAACTCCACCGATTGAGTAAATGCTAAAAAGGAATTTGTCTCCCCAGTGCATAAAAACTCTACATACCCACGATGACAAATTCACACCAAAAGGCTTCCCTTTGACCCAAATCCCACCTCTTGACTCTAACCTCTCTGGCCCAACATGGTGGGAAAGACGCTGCTGCAACTCGTCCTTCTCGGGATGGACTGAACTTCTCTTCAAACGTCCAGCCTCAAACCGCCCCACAGATCTGAACTTCACGGGGCCAGCAACGAAAGGGGAAAAAGCAACATGGTGCAAGAATAATATGGAGGCGAAAGCCGAGAGCTTTAGCGAAAGGAGAGAGAGAGAGAGAGACAGAGAGAGGGAGAGGGGTGGATAATATTTCGGAAAAGGACAGCGAAAGGACGGCGCTTTCGGTGGGAATGCAGAGAAGCGAAGGACAGTATGGCGAAATGATGCAGAAGCTGATCCCGAGTTTTCTTTAGCTTTTGTTTGAAGCTACTTCCTTCCCCAACGCTAAAGAGAAATAAAAAGAAGACAGCATCAACTCACTTCTCTTGCAATCAATGATATCTCTGTACTGTCATATAACTGCTACGACATCTGGCATTTGCAGTCCCCTGTTTTCTCTTCTTCTTTTTTTTTCCCATTTGAAAATTACCCTTGACTTAGATTTGAGAAATTCCACATCAACATTTCTAAAATCATCAGTCACATTTTTTCGCTCTTCTGGTCGTGCTTTCGAATTGATCCCGAAACTTTATCGTTGGTCGAATGGCGAGAACAATCTTTTTCAAATTTATTAGATTAGTTTCTGGAATATTGACTGTTCAGAGGAAAAGGGTTAATTTATTTTCTGCCTATGAATATTATATTATGTGCAAATATTTTTTTTTTTTAAAGTATAGGCACGATAAATTGACAAGAACTTTTGTTGTTTTGTTGAGCTGCCAGCTTTTGTTGGCTGATGGGCCTCCATTATTGTTGGCAGAGAGGGTGGGTCACATGCTCATGTCTAGAGGTTGACGAGCAGGCCAGCGCAATAATTTTCCGTGAAATGACAAAACTGCCCTTGCCTTTATAGTCACCCAACAATAAAAAAAAGCTGAATTTTGTCTTCTTCCTCCGCCGTACCAAGAGTAGTACCCTAAGAATTAGAGACAAAAAAAAGAATCAAAATCAAGGGCCAGTGCATTGGGTCCTCTTTCGACCAAAAATAAGGGGAAAAAAAAATTGGGTCCTCTCAAGGTTGCTGTTCTTGCAAGCACCCCATGTGTTTTCCTTCCAAACAATGCCATGGTTTCCTAGGCCTCGTGTCTTGCGTTTTGGTGATTTTCTTGTTTCTTTGTCCCTGATACGGTTGGTGTATTCAAGACTTTTGTCCTCAAATAATTGATTGGATGGATGTATGTTCAATGTATTTAGAATGTTAACTTGACCAATCGAATCAATGATATTGTCCTGAAATAATGGAGAATATAATTTGAATATGACTCGAGAAGGAAAAGTAGCAAATTAAATTAATGAAATAAGATAAAGATCATTAGGGATTTACATGGTTCAATTCACGTGTTATTATATATTCTACAAAAAGAGCCAATTATAAAGAAATCTACTACGAATACGAAAAATTACAGAGTTAAAATTTCTCAATCACTTAAGCGTTTCTCAATCTTAAGTTACATTTAAAGTAAATCCACAAGTAATCTCGCAATCTCTTATGGAGAACTTACTCAAAACAACTTATTAATAAAAACTCTAACACTTCTCTTATTTGCTTTGGTGTGTAACAATCCCGTAGAATACTGTTTTCGTATATTCTTATGTCATTGGTTGACTCAAATTAGGAATCCATCTCGAATGTGAAAAATATTCCACTTACTTTTATTCATATATCAAAATATGAACCCTATATGGATTTGGAATTTCTACTTCGATCGGGGTTTCTTTATGAACTCAAACTCAAGATATATTCTTAACGGATTATCTAGTGGATGTATGTCATATTGAATTCCTTATAGGTTATTTGATAAAGAAGACAAAACGCTTATGAGTGTGATAGGAAATTATTATTGAAAGCTCTTTGGTAGCACTTCATGAATCTGAAAATGATCTTAAACACAACTTTTAAGCATTAAATAACACAAATTTATAGGCGAAATGACCATGTTTTTCGCATACTAATGGCTCGTTCTGCCATTAGCATTCTCGGCTTGCTATTGTGTAATTAGCATTCTTGCTCATTGACTCTCTTCACATTAGGAAAGTTGGAGTATAGGAGGTAGGAATAGGTCCATTGCTGCTTCACAAAGTAACCTAGTGCATTTTTGAATCAAGGATAAACTTGGGGGACTGTTGATTTAAATTATATACCAGATATTATATTTAGCTTGGCTTAAGAATAATAATATTAGAATTTGCACGGTAGTATAACTGTAGTGATTAATTTGCAAATTGCAAAGGACGGACATAAGGGGCTTGGGCCTAGCCAAAAAACAATTGCCCATTATTCCAGAGAGCATTGTTCTAATGGGCCTTAGACACATAACGTATTTGGTAAAAAAGAAAAAGCTTGTGGCTCCCGATTCTCGGGCCAATTCCATAAAAAAGCACGAACTTTAGGTGTTGTCCCTAAATCCTACGCAAAACTTTATTTTGTCTCAAAAAAAGACGAACTTTAGGTGTTATCCCAAATCTGCCCGAACTTTATTTTGTCTCAAAAAAAAAAAGCACGAACTTTAAGTATTGTCCCAAATCGCCCGAAATTTATTTTGTCTAAAAAAAGGCACAAATTTTCACTTATGTCCCAAATCTAGCCATCCGTTAACCCTCATTCCACAGTCATCCAACGTGGCATTTCCACGTCGAATAATATCCAACACAAAGAAACGATGCTGCATTCGAGTGTTTGGAGGAAGTGTTAAATTTAAATTTGCCTTCCAATGAGGTGAACTTTACAGATGATTCTCATGGGAAAAATAATTCAGCAGCTTCAATTCCAGGGGAAGAGGCACATAGCTAGGGCCATTAGATCAATTAACAATTGGCAAACCGTTTGCAATGTCGAAGCTAGGTTGAAAGCAGAAGATTACATTGCCTTAAAGCGAGATATTTCAAGTGTATGCATCTTGTAGTTAAATAGAGATGTGAAACATATTTGTAATAGAATTACTTTATTTTGTCTCAAATAAGTTTGGGCCGGATTTGGGACAATACCTAAAGTTCGTGCTTTTTTGAGACAAAATAAAGTTCGCCGGATTTGGGACAACCCCTAAAGTTCGTGCTTTTTTTGAGACAAAATAAAGTTCGGGCCAGATTTGGGACAACACCTAAAGTTCGTGCTTTTTTTTGGAATTGGCCCCCGATTCTCTCTTTTCTTTCAATCTTTCTCAAACACCCGACTAATCTGCCCAAATAATGACATTTCTCCTCTCAAAATATCAAGTAGTTATTAGAGACACACAAGTCTATGCTCCTCAGTGTAAACCTAGAAAAATTGTAGCACCTTGCCTCCGCAATCCATATTTTTTCAATTTCGAAATGCAAGCAAATTCGAGAGTCATCCTGCAATCTATGATCTAGAGTGTTCTCGTCTTGGGATCGGAGTGAGCTACAATAATCTAATGATGCGTTTGTTTGATGGAAAACTTCATGATAAATGAAAATGCTTTTTGAGGAATCATTTAAAAAAAAAATGGTTAGCTTTCCTTAATTTGGTGATATGTGACCAAAAAGATTTTTTGGTGTTTCGATTTTATTTGGAAAATGATTTCAATCTCATGAATTTATCTTAACCCATAAAAATTCGAATTTTTAAATATTTTTAGTTTTAGTTTTTTTTTTTTCTTTCAACTTTTTCTCTGCCGTCATTGGGCCTTAGCGATCGACCATAGGTGGGGGGCTTGTCAGCCTTGGTGGAGCTTAAGCCTTGCTAGCTTGTACTTGTGGTCGGTCGTTGGCTATCGCTAAGGTCCGATGACTCATGAAGGAAAAGGAAAAAATAAAAGAAAGAAAATAAAAGAAAATAAAAGAATAAAAAAATATTAAAAATTTTGAGAGGAGTAATTTCCACACCTTCTTTAGATTTAGGAATTCACTTTCCTAATTTTACATGAATGTTTTCGTTGCCTGGAAAGTGTTTTTAGTTGACTAATTAGTTTCGATGAACCAAATAGGTGGAAGTTTGGAATACCAATGCTCGGAAAATACTTTCACTGAAACAAATATTTAATTCTCGAAAAGCACTTTCACTAGAACAAGCACATCCTGAATGCTCAATCAGTTGTAGAACTCGTCACCAATAATTTCTTAAATTGATTGGCAACCTAAAATTGTAGGTATTATGTGAAGTCAACTAATTGCCTGGGGTCAATTAGCCCGCGAAAACTAAACATTTAAGTTTGGGTTTCCATTACACATGGGGGAAGCACCGTTCGGTACCGCTATTCTTGGTTACATTCTTTAATGCATTATTATGGGAGTGTTTCGAAAAACGGAAAATCCAGTTATTCGCCCTTGGGTGAAATCATTAGATCATGAGACGACAAACGATTTTAACTCCGTTGTGCCGTGCGCGCGTCGCGTTCATTTCAAAATATGCAATGCATTCAAAGCAAATCAAACGGTAGGCGAATCCAATCCAACACAAGTAGCCACCAAAAGTAGGGATTAATCCAAGTCTGCGCATCAATCGATACTCTTTATTAATGTTCAAGTAAAATAGGCGGGAATACATGCGTCGGTTTCATTCAAATGCAAAACAAGCAACGGGGATTTATCCAGTTCTAAACCAATCGAAACAGTGTTTGGTTTCGATATCATCATGCAATTCATATGAGCGAACAATTCAAAGTCATGTGCGGTTCCATCTTAAGGGCATGCAATCCAATATTAACGTTCAATTTCACAAAATTTCGTCAAAACAATGTGTGACGGGAAGTCATTTCGTTCAACTATGACAAAAAAAGAAAAAAAGAAAACATGTCACACTTTACTTCAATCAATGGCTGATTTTAGAATGATTTGTGATTTCAACGAGGCGTGCAAATCTCATGAGCAATATGAAATTTCTAAGTAGCTTGCAATTTCATAATAGCTAGTTGCATCACAGCGTGTAATTTCATGCATTGGCGTGTTGTAAATTTTACTATAGGTATATATATTGTACGGTGATACCATGAAATTAGGATTAGGCCTGGAGGTGAGTGGAGAGAACAAGGAATTTTATTGGGCTAGTGCTACAGCCCTTAGCCACGGTGTGGCCATGACCTAGTCACGACTGTGGCCATGAATGAAATTTTGGCTGTAGTGGACACTTCCAAGTATGATCACATTTTTAGAAAAGAAGCATTTGACACTTTCGGGCTTACCATGCTTTAGGTGTTATGTATGGGAGAGTAGTTTCCAAGCCAAAGTTCAAAGCGTTGAGACTGATGAATTGTCATGGTTCCGACAGGTTCAAACACATGGAGTGGCAAAGTGCCATAATCTAATTTCTGTAATACCAACGCTATTTAAAACTTGGAATATGGACATTCTTGTCTGTACCTTTTGAAGAGGTTGAATCCTATTGTTTCGTATCTTATAGCATGGTTTTATTTATACTGTGTCATGTATCATGTCCAGGGAGGAAAGTGACATTCTTGATTATTGGGCGTGGCTTTCACTTCTCTCTCCACAAACTTGTATCGATTTTACCGGAAGTGAAAGGAAAGTGTGCTGTTATGCCTAGATTTTCCTAGGCACTTCATTGAGAGGACAGCTAATAGATTTTGCCGGTCGTTACAAGGACATTAGGCTGTTGGAGCCTGAAAATAGTGTGAGATAAATTATCTGGTTACTAAAAAATGTGAACAAAAGAAAAGAAAATAGGGATATGTTTATTAGAAATCCTAAAACTTATCAAGAAAGTATAATTAAGTCCTAAAACTAGCAAAAAGTACAATAAAGTTCTAAAACTTGTCAATTTGATTTAATTAAATCCTTTCATTAACGCCATCAATTTGAGACCCAGACTTTTGGAGTGCCAAAACTTGGCATAGTAGGATACTTGAGTACAAAAAGTTAGAAAATGTATACTTAAGTATTAAAATGGGAGTAAAATAGATTAGTTAAGTGCCAATGACGATAAAATCTATCAAAATTGCATATATGGCATTTTTTGGTGACATGTTTTACTGAGCTAGCAATTATTTTTTTAAAAAAATAAACTTGGACAACAAAAACAATGTCGCCCTAGCCACGTTGGCTTGGGTAAGCTAAATGGCGTCATTTTTCCTTGGTGCTAAACAACGTTGTTTAGCTTATTTTTAGGCTTGCACTAGATCTAGTCGTCTCTATTCACTATAAGATTCACGCTCACACTCATGCTCTTCTCTCCGTCGCAATTTACGGTTGCCATTCATGCTCATTGAGGTCGGTCATTGCACGCCGTTGTTGATTGTCGTTGCCGCTCGCTATCATTGCTCGTTTAGGTTTATCCTCTTCTCTCCCTCCCTTGTGGTGTGAAATTAGGGCTTGGACTCGTCTATTGGGGCTTCGATGGGAAATTTGGGGCTCGATTGGGAAATGCGGGGGTCGGCCGAGAAATGGAAGGCTCGGGTGGTACTATGGTGTGCGGTTTAAGGCTTAGATGTGATGCTAGAGTGATTGAAGGGTTTAGATTGGCAACTTAGGTCTTGGCCTTGAAATGTAGGGCTTGGTGGGGGAAAATTATGGCTCCTATACTACTATGATGTGTGATTTAATGCTTAGATGTAGTATTGTGATGTACGAGGGCAATTTTTAGGGATCAAATGTGAAATGTGATGTGTGAGGGCAAATTTTAGGGATCATAGTTATTGTCATGGGGACCTCTATTCATTTCTTTAATTGAAGTATTGAAGTGGGAACCTATGCTTGTCGTGGGAACCTTTATTTATTGATCAATATTTTAAGTGAAGGCAAGATAATCGAAGTGGCTGTAGTGGAGGGTATCTTGTTAGTTCTTTCCACTAAATGACTTGTGCATCTCTTCCTTTTTCTTTAATAAAGTCTATGAGAGTGTGGGGACCTCCATGTACAATTGCCTATTGTCCTTTGTTGATGTGGTCTCAAAAGTTAATTGTTTTTTCATTGGTTGCAGAAATTACTTATGATAAGGATTATGTTGCTGTCATTGTTTGTCACAGCAAGGACTTTGCGATTAGGGAGGATGAATGAGAGTAGTAGGGAAAATGAGGGTACTATATTTGTCAATATAAAAAAGACATCTTATATTAAATTTGTGAGGGATATAATGAACTATTTGCCATGCAAAGTATAGAAGTTGTTGTATTGTGTTCGTGAGAAGGGCTTGAGAGATGGTTTGAGAAGTTTATAAAATGATGATGGTTTTAGGGATATTTTGTACCATTATTTTAATGATGAAGAAATGAAAGTGTATAGTGAGTACAATAGTGATACCATGGACGAAGATGGTGATGGAGAGAATACCCAAGTAGGAGAAGGGAGAGATAGTATTCAAGTTAGTAGTGAAGTTAAGGATAAAAGACGACAAGATAAACATGACGAAAAGGAGAGGGATGCAGATACAGTTCAGCAAAGTGATGATGATATAGGTGATATCACAATCGCTATATTAGATTGTGAAGTAGCTAAACCAGTGATGATGATGATGAGGGTTGGCTTTTGAAGATTTCTTAAGTGATGACGAGGAGGAGGAGCTTGCACAGTCAAGGAAAAAGCAAAGGAAAGTTTTTTAAATAAGTTTGCAACTTTGTAGGTAACTGATGAAGCTCCAAATAAGGCCAAGAAGCTATAAATGTTGGTGTTAATGGTGAGAAGACTGATTATGACGAAAATGTCGACAATACTACTACTTAGACAAGCTTGAAGAAGATCAAGGAATTGTGCGTAGAAGGAAAAATAAGTTTCCTTCCTATAATCCATATGTTGCCTTTTCTACTTTATCAGTAGGTATGAAATTCCATGATGCAAAACATTTTAAGGAAGGTATACTAAAGAACTCTATTGTCGCATAAAGGAATATTGACTTCATTAGAAATACTAGAACTTTATAAGAACTAGATGTTAATAGAAAAATTGTCCATGAAAGATCTATAGCGTGTTCATTAAGAAGAGTGGGTCCTTCCAAATCAGGGCCTATCAAGAAGAACATACTTATTCTATTAATTTTGAAAATAAAAAGGGTACCAAATGCATGGTTATCTAAATGCATTTTTTTTTTTGATTTGATCAAGGTGATGCTCGAGATGAAGAATACTGAGTTTGAGATAGTGATGAAGGAGCATATAGCAATCAATGTGTCTAAGAATCAGTGCAAAAGAATGAAGGAAGAGGTGATGAAGATACTCAATGGTCAGTACGGCTATAAATATGGGCAGGTGTGAGATTATGTTTGGAAGTATAGGCTGCAAAATCCTTTAAGTAGAGTGTATGTAGATATTGTGGAGATGTTACTTTCTAAAAGTAGGACCAAGTTTGATAAATTCTATGTATACTTTGATTTATATAGATGGAGATTTTATCTAATTTTAGATGGATTATAGGATTGGATGGTTGTTTCTTGAAAGGCTTGTATAAGAGAGAATTACTGGCCACAATTGGAAAAAGATGCGAATAATCAAATGTTTCAATTGGCCTTAGGTTGTTGTGAAAATAGAGGATAAGGGCAATTGGTCTTGATTCTTGAAAATCTTATGAATGACCTAGAGATAACAAATGACAAAATGTGAGCGTTCATGAGCAACCAACAAAGGTAATGTTATGGTTAGTTTACTTTTTGATATCAATAATATATTGCAGGGACTGATTTTCGGTATTAGCCGAGATGATGCCTTATGCCGAATATCGAATGTGTGCGTGATACATATACGTAAATTGGACAAATACCTATAAATGGGATAATCTGCAGTTGCAATTTTAGTAGCTAGCAAAGAGCACAAATATGACTGACTTTAGAATAGTAAAAAAAGAATTACTTGAGTTGACAAAGAAAGGTTTTGTTGCATTATTCCAAACATAACCAAAGCATTGGTGGGGGTGTTCTTTACCAAGAAATTCAAGTGCGATAACATCGACAATAACATTTACGAAGCATTCAATGGGAGGATAATAAATGCTAAATGCAAGCTAATTATTTTGATGATTGAAGATATACGAGTTATGGTAATGACTTAGTTGTACAAACAAATAGATAAGATTGCAAAGTAGACCAAGCAATGTGGTCCTAAGATTGACAAAAAAATTGGATAAGAACTTGGTTGTAAGTAGGTATTGTTATTCCATTTGGAATGGAGATGAATGATATGAGATAATGAAGGGTTCTAATAAGTATGTTGTCTACCTAGGTTCGAGGAAGTATTAATGTAAAGTATGGCAACTAAGTGGAATTTCTTGTGCACATGCCATATGTGCTATCCATTTGAAGGGTCATAACGCGGATGATTACATTAATGATTAGTATAAGAAAACAAAATATCTTACTTTGTACTAATTCAATATAGCCAATTAGCAGTAGCAAGTTGGGAGTTAACAGATCATGAAGTACCTTAACCTTTATTACTGAAGAAGAAAATGAGAAGGCCAAAACGAAGATGAAAAATGTAGGAGGGGGAGGTCTTCGATCAACAAAGAATGAGTTGGACATGTGTAGAGATGACGTGCTCTTATTGCCATATAGTAGGGCATAATACAAAAGGTTGTCGATTAAAGAAGTAGTAAGAATTGGTAGGAGAGAGGCCAGCTGAAAAGCTTAGTGAAGGGACAGCTCGAGGGCTAGTTGAAGGCCAAATAGAAGGGCCAAGTGAGTAAATTGTTCTTTAGTCGATGACAAGGAATCCAGCAAGTCATGACATTTGTGTTTATGTTGTTTTATGATTTATTTCAAATATATACATAGCCTCACTTGCCTTCTACGTAATGTCTTTATCAAATCACGAGATGAACACTTGAAGGATTGGCCGAAAACTCTGTTGTACTTAAAACTGAAGGGCCTGTTTGAAGAAGGCAAGGTAGAAGATGGCTAGCTGAAAGATTAGCCGAAGCAGTTGATTATTCTTTAGTAGAGAAAAAAAAACCAGTAAGTTCAACAATTTGTGTTTAGTTTTCCTTTATGTTATTATATGGTCCGATACAATATTTATGATATTTTTTGCCTTTTTCTCAAGTTCGAAGAAGGTAAGCTAAAGCTCAACTGTTAGTAGAAGGGCTAATTTTTTTTATTTTATCCTAATAAAAGGTCTAATTGAAAGGCCAATTGAAGGACCAACTACAAGAAAGCCATGTAAAAGATGTCTAGTTGAAGAATCAATTGAAGAAGCTCTTGATGTAACCGAAGGGCCAAAAGTAGCTGAAGCTGGATGGCCAATTGGAGGGCTAAGAGACCCAAGAAATCACAAGCGAGAATAAGGGCCAATAAATCATAAATTGTTGAAAGTAATAATACTCCCCTTCAAACAAGAGGGGCTCTTAAGAAGAGGCTAAGACAATATAGTTATAACATTTATATAAATGAGCGTACTGGAATAATTATTCTTAATGTAAGTCTTATTGTTTATATTTAATTTATGGTGTGAACTTTTGCTGACAATTTAGTTATCTTTTTTTAGCATGGGAGAATTTTGGAGGTTTTTATCTCTCAAGGTCCAACTCAAGAATTAACAGCTGGCCCAACAAAGAAGAAGACATCGGCCGTGCCAATGAAAAAGAATAAGAACCCAATTGTAGCTCTATCTGAATCCATTCATCTTGGGATAGTTGCAGCTCCATATGAATCTATGTAACCTAAGACATTTGAAGAAGAAGTTGCACATCTAGTAAGAAAGAGCGCAATGATTATGAATCAAGTGAAATGTCCGTCGAAAGGAGCACTAACAGGGGGATTGTGCATATTAATTGATGAAATGGGATGTGATGGAGTTTGTGGAACTCATGAGTTAGTTTCATTTACAACTTACTATGGATAAGTTTTGTTTTAGTTTGTCACTGAGTTTGTGAAATTTAATTTTTAATATCAATGGAATAATCTTGTTACATGTCAATTTTTTTTTGCCTTTTTCATTTTTTAGATTCTACTTTTACTTCCTGTTTGTCTTGGTTAGTGGTTGATGGTGGTTTTGACTATTTGTGCTGTGATGGTGGCTAGTGGTTATGTTAATGTCTAGTGGTGGTGGGTTTGTAATGGTGGTTGGAGGCTTGTGTAGCATCTGGTGCAAGTATGCAGTGTACACATCTTTGCACTAGTAGTGTTGGTGCAAGTTAGTGCAAGGCTTACAGTAGCACATTTTGCAGTAGTACAACACTAGTACAGTGGTGGCTAGTGGTGGCTCAAGGTGGTGGTTGATGATGCCTAGTGGTGCTTGGTGGTGGTGGCTGTTGATTGGTAGGGGTTGGTGATGGTTGGGGACTTGTGTAGCACCTGGTGCAAGCTAGTGCAAAGCTTGCACCAACACTTTCTATAGCAACACACCACTAGCACAGTGGTGGCTCGAGTTAGTGGCTGGTGGTGGCTAGTAGTTGGGGGTTCGTGGTGGTGGTTGGGGGCTTGTGCAGTACTTGGTGCAAGTGTGCACTAAATGTTGCTCGTGTAAGGCTTGCACCAGCACCTTCTATAGGGACACGCCACCAACATAGTGGTGGCTTGTGGTGATGGTACCGGTGGTGCTTGGAGAATGTAACGAGCTGTGACGTCCTAGGGCGTCAAGTACTAAGCGCAAACGGAATTATAATTATTATTGACATCTTATTAATCTAGTAAACTCCTTTGAATAACATATAGTATTTACCATTGAAGGTTAGCATGTATAACATGGATTATTTAAAATCGGAAATTTATATTATAAGGTTATCCTGCAATGCACATAGACAAGATCATAAAAGGCTTCCTTTCATTTTATCATCATTGGGGCATACAAAATTATCGACCAGGACTCGCTCCATGTTCTTTGCCTATATATGTACATCATATACAAAACAAAAGTAAGGCATAACAAAAGCCGGGGATATGGGTGAGGTTATCTACTCCACGAGTTCCCACACTAGCCCGCATCTAACAAAAAACAAAAGTTAGTTAGCCTCTACACGATCCAAGGCGTCTAGGCGCCGTCCATCCCCGCTCCAGGTCCTCCTGCTCCAAAGGGCAAAGGTTCGAACATCTCCCTTTCATGGTTGATAAACCATGCAACGAACGTCATTGGTAACAACTCAGCTTTACCATCATCCAGCCATAAAGTCGCCTCATACTTGGAGAAAACCATGTCAATGTCGGGATCATACACGTCATGAAGAGAAACATCAAGACTCACTACCGCCCCATATCGAGCTACTGGCGGTAATCCATGCTATTAAGGTATGAGCAAACAACCTTGCCCAGTAAAGAATGATAAAACTCTAAGTTAAACAATCCATAGCCATCAAAGTTACAAGTGAATCATCAAACAATATAGGATGCTAAAGGAACTATATCACAAGCATAAACAATTGGATAATAACACACTATGTACATAATCACCTTATGAGCATCCATTTCTATGCTTACCTTTCTCAAACTCAATCTCATATCAAAATGCAATGCATCAATAATAAATGGACTCACACGCCAAATAGAATTATATTTAGTGTGCACATAATCCACCCTCGAATTAGTCACAACCGGGACTCTACCGGCCTGATCGAGTCACTTCTGGAAAGTACATATTCGGACTTCCACAATACTTCTAATTGTGGGCAACTCACTCCGAGGCATCTCGGCATCACTCAACCGAGGTCCTCCCAAGACCACACAGCAAGGGGCATCTCACTCCGAGGCATCTCAGTATTTCTCTACCGAGGCATCCAAGACCACGCAGCAAGGGCACCCAAACTTCCGGGGGCATCACCGGTATCTCGGTATCGATGGGTTCATTCATCTTAAGCACACGTTTCACACCACCATACCTTTGATTAATGTGTTTATCGTATGCAAAAGAAAAGACTCCAAAGTATCTAACTATTATATCTAACTCTCATGAATCTAGCATACGCGCGTGTCCAAATTATAAGATAAAACCCATTACGTCATGTCCCATTCCATGGCAAACAGATATTTATCCCATAATTAAGCACTATGCACTGCACTCATTGCACACACATGATACTATATGCATCTACACCTCAAATAATATATTAAACTTACTCTTACACAATTAACATCTATTAGAGGTTTATTAGACTCTATGTGTGTCATACAAGTCTAATATAAAAGACACATCATCTAATATATGTTCTCGGGTCTAGACAGTTTACTAACTAAATGTACAGTTTTGGTTTCGGATACAAAAGGTATATCGATTTTTATCGAAATATTACCAAATTTTAGTATGTTATATTTAAGACATAGAATAACAATTCCCATGAAGAAACTTAAGTCTGATTCTCACTGTATTAAGAGTAACAGTCGCCATAATCTTTACTAGTACCCTGTACCGACGTCCAGTTTTTGTATCTACAAAGAAAATTGTTTCACTAACCAAATCTTATCGATTTAATCTCAAATTTTGACACGTCATTCCTTAAGATATTTTATACAATTTTCATTAAGGATTCGAAGTCCAAATCTAATTAGATAAATACAGAAAATTCATGTAATCAGTAAAGGTCAAACCGTTTCTCACAAGAACAGTTTACTGGTTTTACTAAGTACACTTCTGTCTCTATGTTTTTATAGTCATATGGCTATAGCTACGTGTATAACTTGATCTTATAGATGTTCTATCATGTAGAATAGTTTTTTTCTTATTTCTATTAACATACATAAAGAAAACTAAACACAAACAGAAGACTCCATAACTGTTTTCACTTAGAACAGAATAGATACACAAATTTTCTCACTTCTAACTCAACTAAACAACAAATCTCTCTAACAAATCTCTTCTACAATACTCCAATGCTTACTCACAGCAACTCAAAGCAACTTCAGCATATCTTTCTCTAACAAATGATCAATTTCACAACTCGGCTCGAAGTGTTGTTGCATCCATAAGCCACTTATCACGATTTCTACCAAAAAACAACACACTCGGCATCCATTTCATCACTTCGCTCAACAAAACAGCATACTCACACTTGGATTTCGAGACATGCAAACTCAAGAGTGACATGCAATAGCGCCTACCTTCAATCTAACACTCACTAAGCTTAGATCAATCACAAAACAGCAACTACAAACTATATCCATCACTGTTTGGTTAGATCCTCAAGCTCCCTTGATGAAACAATGGATAACTTTTCAATTTAGAGTTAGATCTTTCCTTACCTTGCTTCAGCTACTAAACAACACAGAAATGCTTCAAGATCAACACTCAAAATCAGCATGCAAGAAGGAGAAATTGCTGGTTTGCTTCTGGTTTTTCGCTGCTCAGCCGAGAGAAAAAGAAAGAAGAAGATGAAGGTGGGTTGTTCGGTTTTATATGAAGAGAGAGAGAGAGAGAGTACGAAGCTTAAGAGGGAAAATAGGCTACAAGCTAATCCCTAGGCTAGTGCAATGACTAGATTTGGCTAATGATTATGCTTCCTTGAAGTTGCCATCTTCGGTTCTATGGATTGAGAAAAACCGTGGGTGTTGATGAGAGAATCGAGAGAGAGGAAAGTGTCGTGGCTTTCATGCATGAAGATTTTCGCCATTTGTTGATCGTCGCTAATTAACAGTTTATCGATATCATTCGTTAGTTCATTAGCTTCTAATATTTTCATCTATTTGCCTTTTGTTTCTACTTAATCCCAATTATACAAAGTCATAACATATATATAACATATCGACTAGTCAACATTAGTCTATAAAGAATTCATCACAAAAAGAATGCTAAAGTTATAAGTAATTTACTAATCAAATCACCTTAACTATAATCTATTAATCTTAACTGAAAATAAAATCACTAGGGCCTAATTATTCATCTCTGGCCCAACAAGCTCAATCTACAACAATCTGGCCCACTAAACTAAATCTACAAATCTAATAATTCCGAACCTTGGCCCGCTTCAAGCCAAGTCCAAACCCATAATCTCTCATTTGATTTCTTAAGCCCAATTCGTGTGGCCCACTTACTTCTCAAGCCCACACGTTCCTCAAAGTCCACTGGGTTCACTTTTCGGCCCAGTCTAATTAATCTAACTTCCTAATGATCTAACACTAATGAAGGTTGGTGAAATTTGGGATGTCACATGGTGGTAGTTAATGGTTGGGGGCACTTGCATTACCTAGTACAAGTGTGTAATATGCACATCTTGCACTAAGTGGTGCTGGTACCTTCCACAGCAACACACTGCCAGCATAGTGGTGGCTCAAATGACTTGTTTTACTTGTAATGTGGTTGCACATAATTGCAAGGGATGTCATCTGAAGAATATATTTCTTAACTAGTTGATCATGTTAATTCTAAGCTTGTTATCTTGTCATTAATGCTTGTTAAGTGCTTCTTAGGTCAATGCATACGCATCCAATGCATATGCTAATGCACTTGGAGCTCAAATTTATGCTCAATCTCAAGTCAATTCCAGTGGATCAAGGCCCAAAAAAGACAAGTAATTTGTGATGGATGCATATATTATAAGTTATAAATGTGAAGGTTTTGGTTTAATAACGATGAATATCTATTCATGCTAAAGCTACAATAATGACAAACATAATTAAATGATGATCTAAAGGCCACGTCATTGCTTCTATGGAAGCCAGTGCACTTGTATATGGCAATAGTGGGCAGGTGAATTATTTCAACCAATGCTTTTGCTCAATCTAGTGTAGATGAAAGGAGATGTAGGGCTATTGCTAATGTAGGTAGATGTAGTAGACATGCCAACGCTTTTGCTGAAGCTAGTGTTAATCAACAACAAGGATTTTTTTTTGCGCTCAAGCCAGTGCAATAGCTCATGATAGACCTCAAAAAATCCCCATGAGTAATACTTCATCACCTATGCATTCATGTGTTGTGATTATGTTCTCATGTCCATCTTTTTTTTTTAATCTTTATTTTATAGTTCAGAAGACCTGCAATTGAAATGGAAATGATGTAAGGGCAATCTCAACTAAGAAGAAAAAAATGGTTTACACAAATCCTAAAACAAACTTTCAAATTCTTAATTTGAGTTATATTTTATCATTTTATAATAGCAACTGATCATCTCTTTGAGCCAAAAACATATCCATTCTTATGTAGTTTGGGACAATTGATGCAAGATTATTGAAATTACTAGACAAAGGAATAGTTTTAGGAGTTTCAATTACAAAAGTGCATCCCTAAGCCAATGCACAGCCTCAATCATCTCATGGATCTCCTCGAAGGCATGTTATTACGAAGCCAAAGCCACCATCACAACTCTAGGATAGTTTCCAGCCTCAATCCTTAAGAACTTATCCTTAAAAAAATGTCATTGTAAAACCAAAGCCATCATCACAAACCCAGGCAAGTTCCCAACCTTTGTCTTGAAAGTATTTGCTATAAAGCCAAAGTCACAATCACAACCCTAAGCAAGTTCCTAGCCTATATAATCTCATGCTTCAATAGCTCCTCTAAAGCCTATTTGGAAGAGAGTCACAAGAGGTACACCTTATATAATGAAAAGCTCAAGACTTAAGAATCCAATGCACACCGAACTTTCTAGACCAATAAAGACAATAGACTTGGATTGATGTTTTTGCTAATATATTGGGAGTTTATTGTGAGCTTTTTACCATGTTTGGTATGATGAAGTTAACATTTTAATTATCTCTTTTGTTTATTCTAGTGTGATGAATTGGAAACCAAAATAGGCCATAAAACCATATGGTTTTAGGCTTTTGGCCGAAAGCCCCTTGAATTTCGCACTTTTGTATCAAAAGAGAAATTAACCATGACTCTTGCATTCTTGATTGGCGTGTTCAGCAGTTCTCTCCAATGGATGGGGCATTTTTTCACTTGTTTTTTTTTGTGGTTCCTTTGAGATGGCTAATGTCCACAAACTCAATAGCTCAAAGAGTCACTAAGTTGTAAGATCTGATTTGGCTATATGATTCACTTCGAAAAGGTAGGTAAAGATTATCCGTCAAATTAATTTTGTTAAACTCGGCACATCATTTTGTTTATTGCCATCAACTATTTTCTTTGCCCATTTTTCGGCTTGAGGTGAAATGAATTTGCCTTAAAAGGCTCAAAGAGTCAATGACCGAGATGGGAACTCGAACATCTTATTTTGTTCTTATCATTGATACTATTTGAGACAAAAGAAAAGCTCTAGAAATTATTTAAACAAAATAGATGAGTTTCCCACATGTGCATGTCATATATTTTTACCCTCAACTACTTTTTCACTGCTTTACATTTTGGAAGCCTCTGTCTTGTGTTTAAACGAAATATAGTGTTTCATTGGTAGAGCATCAAAAGGAAATTCTAATTTCCTTTGAGGGAACATTTGAACATCTTCTTTTAGATATACATTCACCAAATAAAAGTCTCTAGTTTGTGCTCTTGCGTCGGGTGGGATATCAACCAAGTATCAATATCATCACAACAAAATTCATTTGAAAGAAAATATTTACTCTCACTAACCAAAGTTATAATAGGACCACTCCACTTAAAGCCTCTTTCGTATAAAATGATTCAATGTATACGAAACATATAGCCACCACAAGAAATAGAAAAATAAAAAAAAGAACTTAACAACATATCCAAGTTTTCAAAGACATCTGCATTGTATCACTCCACACACCATAATATATAAAAGCATTCTAAAAGTATCACTAAACTATTAATTGACATCACATATAACACATTTAGTCAATGCCTTCGATTATGGAGGATCAAAATCGGGAAAGCAAAACCATCATTGCCTCATTGATCACTGAATAATGAAATTCAATTAATCAATCTATACAACTAAGCAAGCCCAATCCCTTTCAAGGAATTGAGAATGAGTAAGGTTCATTGACCACATGTGCCATAAGATAATAAAAACATATGAAATGGATTAAGCTTCCTTACATTTCCAAGCAACATGACTTTCCCAATTTTACTGAGAAAAAGAGGGTCACGATAAAGCAATTAAATACAAACTTAAAAATATGATACTATGGAAGACTTAGAAACTTCCCACTAGCTTTCACATTACATATAACACACATAATGATATAACACATGCATAGAAAAATGCCAATCAATATAGTGTCTTTTCTTGATGCACTTGTGCAAGTTCATCATTTAAAAGTCTATTGTTGGCATTTTGCGCCTTCATTTTAGATATTAGTGAGCTCACATCAATCTTGTCGCATCTTGATTGGCTTGATTTCTTTCAAGTAAGTTGCCTATCATGTCCCTCACTTGATCCAGTAACTTCATGTCAACCCACATGAAATAATTGTAGCAACCTGGACTATCTAACTTAGCACATCCATAAAACCTTCTTCTTGCGTTTTTGCTTGTCTTTGTAATAAGAATTGGTGATCGAAGACCATAATAGTAGGTCAGTGCTTTGACTCAATCTCATTAGAAGTTGTTACCCTTATTCTTCTTGTTGTCATATTAAATAAGTATATCTTAGTTGCAAACTAGCAAAACCTACACCGTAAGAGAATATATGCAAATTAATTCATTGAAAAGTATCTTAAGTAATAAGAGAAATTATTTGAATATATTTAGCAATAACAACATTCAACTTATTACTAATTTAGAATCTGTTGCAACATAACCCATTTAGGAAGCCAATTCAGCACAACCCATTTACACTACCATAAAACATGTACTATGAAATCTACAATGATATCACATTTATTTTGAATGCTTTCACAATAATTACATCTAAATAATGCATAAATCAAGCTAACTTGACATGTCGAGTTGGGTTACCAAATATCACAATATTGGTCATTATTAGTATATGCAAAGAATTAAGCGAACTCGATATGTTGAATTGGCAGAATCATAAATACTATTGGGGAAATTTGAAATAATTCTGCAATAAACATGTACGCTACATAAACATGTACATGAACTCAAGTTTGATGAAGAACTCCAACTCGCGAGACACCCAAATCATGATTTGTGTCAACTTAATTTAGGGCTTAGGGTTTAGACATAGGACTAATTAATTTGGGATAGAGGAGAATGGAATGAAACGTGAAGAGGAAGCGAAGGAGAATGTAGGGCAACGACAAGAGAACACGTCGTTTTGGACAAGTAAATAAATCCCAAATGGTTTCGTTTTGCTGACTTGGATGATCTTCTTTGCCTCATTGCCATGTAAGAGAGAAATGATTAAAATAAGTCACGTTAGCATTTTCCATTGGTCTAAATTGATATTGTTAAATGAAAGACTCAATTGAACCAAGTTGACAAGTTTTCAGACTTGATTGCACTTTTATAAATTTTAGGACTTAATTATACTTTTGTGACAAGTTTTAGGACTTCTAGTGAACATATCCCAAAAAATAAGCCTAAATGAAAGCACAAATTAGGATGAGGCTAACTTCATTTAGTTTCCTTCTTGGTGATTAAAAAGCTAACAACTTTTGTTGCTTGGATTAAAAATCTAAGTGAATATCATGATTGTTAAGCAAAATTTCTTATCTAGTGCCCACCTCTGTTTTAAAATACTATTTGATAGTGGATTGATATTGGTAGAAACTTTGATGACCACAAGGTTGGCATTTTAAGTATTGCTTTTCTATCTTTTTCCACACTAAAACAGTTTTATACTGAATAACATTTCAATTGTGGTTACTATTATTTGTTTTGAAATTTTCACTTTGCTTGGTAGAGATCTAACACCAGCAAGGGCGTCTACATCCGTTTCTCTCTTTGATGTCTCTGATATAGGTGTTTTGACTTTTGAGTGCTTAAAATTTGTGTGATATCAAAGTTGTCTTTCATCTTTCACATGTTCTATGCTAGAAAAGGTTAAGAGAAACACTTTCTCACTTATTGTGTCTTGAGAAGAGGATGGTAGCTCATATTTCATTCTTTTATTAGGTTCCCCTCATTCAATTCAAGAAATTCTTTATGCCTGGAGTTCTAATTACTTGAATCATTTTTAGAAAATTGTTGCCTACTCAAATGTCTTGTTAATTGCTTAGAAGTGTTTATTGTGATGTAATTCTAACTTATATGTGCTTTGAAGAGAATCATAGAGGCCAAGTGCAAATCAATCACCAACATGCTTGAAGGCATACAAGTTATGGTCATGACTAGATTACAAAGACAAAAAGATGAGACTACAAAGTGGAATAGACTATGTGGTCCTATGATTACCATGAGATTGAATGACATAAAGCTACCAGTAGGTTCTATCATCAATTTTGAATATGGATGATGGTTATGAGATCATGAACATTAGTGATAAGTATATTGTTCATTTGAAGAGGAAAAAGTGTTCATGTTGAGCTTGATAAGTAACTAGAATATCCTATGTATACGCCATTTGTACAATCTAGCTTAAGCAACAAAGTCATAGGGATCACATAGAAGACAAGTATAAGAGAAGCAAATTTCTTGCTTCATACTAATTCATGTTATGGTATTGCTGCCACCAACAATAAGCTACAATTTAACTCAGCAAATAAAACTGCACGCTAGTAATCTAATTATTATAATTAGAGTTATTGATTTTCGAATGCCGCTAAGCAAACTTGCTATTTTTGCCATCCTAACTTGGTCATAATGCTGAATTTATACTAAGTAAGGATGGTCCTAGATGAAATTATAGCAATCTCTAAGTAAGCATTAGCAACACTCTAGCGTGCCTCAATTCAAAATTGCCTACTCATGTGCAACGGGCCTTGACGACCATCCTTGCATACCACAACTGTCGATCACATAATTCACAATTCTTCACCACCCACTTTGATGCCACTTGTTAGGTGTGGAAACATGGCTCTGGACACCATTGGTTAAGAATAAAGCGGATGCCTAAGGGAAATAAACACTCTACTTGTGTTATTAGAAAAGGACAAACTCTCCATACCACTCACACAATTAACACAATATTTTATTACTAGATTTCTATGCCTACACTCGGTGGAGACTCCTTTTTTCTGCTTTTCTCTATATGTTTCTTTGTAGTAATGCAATTAGGAAGAGGAACCACCCGTTTACACTAAGTTATGCTTAGTAAAGTATCCAATCATATATTACACAAGAATTTAAGTTGCTTTTTTGCAAAAAGATATAGAATTAGCTATTTCAAGAGAGCAGAGATTTTTAGAAAAGTTGGTGGGGGGGAAGGATAGCGTTGAGTCTACTCTTGCATAGACTATTAAAGCTTGTTGAATAAGCCGTATAATTTATGTTAGTATATTTGTATATCTATTTGTTGCCAAATTTTAAGTTTATTATGTGCTTGTGTTTGAAAAAGACAATTGAAGAGGTTTGTGAAAGTTTTGCATCACAACAAATAATATAACCTTTTGGCAAAAGGCTAAGGAAATAAGTTATGGGTCGTTTATAGACTTTAACACTAGCATAACAATTTTGAATTTAAGTTTTTGAGGTCTTGTGCATTTAATTTAAGGCATCTTATTTTAATGATAATATGATTATGTTGTCATAACTTGAGAGAAGTTCAAAGTTGCTAATCTCTCAAGGGCACCTAAGTAAAGAATTAAGGGTCATACTTGAAGAATAACCTAAGGGAAAGCCCAAACAAACCTATCAAAGGCAACTTGAGCACAAGAATAGCTCCAAATAAGAGGGTTCTAAAAAAATGACACAAGGTTCAACTCCAAAATAATCACCAATAAAGATCCAAACTTTAGTTTCATCTCAACCAATTGATATTGGTACCAACAATGAGCCTAGCATCACACCCAAAGAGGGAATATCAATTAGAGAAAAGCTTATCTCAAATGATCAACTAGTATCAATCTCCTAGAAAGAGAATGATTGATGCAAAGAAGAAGATATTTGGATAGGGAAACCAATCAAGAGTATCATTGCATTTCAAGTTTTAGTTAAAAAGAGTGTAAGAATTATGAATCAAATCAAGAATCAACCAAAAGAAAAGGAAGTGGAGAGATTGTTGATATTGACTGATGGAAGCTACTTTATATGGTTTTGTTTTTGAAATTTTATTACGTCTTTTTACTCATTTTTGGGTGGTGCTGCTAAATATGGTTTTTTTTTAGTTAGGATGTTCTTATTTATTTATTTATTTATTTTGGATTGTGCTGCTGCAAATGATGTCTTTATTGGCAAATGTTCACTTTGAGTTAATGTAAGAATATCCTTATTTTGTATGTAATATAGTTTGGTCTAAATATAAGCCATGATTAATAGAATAATTGGTTTTGTATGTGTATCCAAGTTTGTACGCAATATGTTTTACTAACCATTCATGCTTTTGTTTTAAGCTAGTAGGGGATGTGTTTAAGAAAGTGAAATCAACACATCACTTTTTAAAATGTCAAAAACATAATTGATAAATTCTTACAAAAATTGATGGTCAAATGATCACTAGTGAACTTGTGACACATATACTATTTTGCTATCCCATACAAATAATGGCCAAATCCAGTTATTTGTACACTTAACCATCAATCCTTAATCAAACATTACATTAGAAATTGCAACACAAAAAACTTAATGAAAAAATGTCCAAACATTACAGTAGAAATTGCAACACAAAACTTAATGAAAAAATGTCATCTAGCAAATTAAGCACATAATCGGCCATTTAAACCCCATACACATCTGTTCAAAAAAAAAAACCCATACACGGAAGCCACTAGGCACACGGCCTAATGGTAGGGGAATTTGGTGAGGTGAGAACAATTAGTTTCACGTGTGAGATTTAACTTCTATGCTTTGCAAGAGGTGAAGTAAAGTTTGACAGAGAGAAAGAAGACTAAGAGTAGAAAAGACAAAAACAAAAAAAAAAAAATCGATACAACAGAGTTTGAAAGAAAAAAAGAAAAAAAAAACAATATGTTAATACTTGCTCCCTTACCCAATAGTTCATGGATGTAACAATAATTACCAACCATTACAACATTACAAAAAGTTCCAGCAAATTGACCATACTATAAGGTAGCAACTAACACATGCTACAATTACATGATGAATAACTAATTGAAGCTTGTTTGGTTAGCTAGATTTTCTATACATTTGGCCAATTAAACAATAGTTAGAGTAGGACGAAAAAAAATAAAATCTAGACACACAATTGATAGCAAAAAAAAAAAAAAAAAAAAACAGTAAATGAATGCTTGCTTGCTTTCCCAATAGTTCCTGGTCATAACAATTATTGCAACATCACACAAAATTCCATCAAATTGAGTATATTAACTATCATACGTTATGGTTACATGAAGAATAACTAATTGAAATTTGTTTGGTTGATTGAACTTACTATACATTTGAGCAACAAAATAACATTTTCAATACAAAACAAGGCAATAACTAACTTAAATTGTCCCAATACAACAACACATTCCTATGATCTTCAATGGTGGTTCTTCTCATCACTTAGTTTACATTTGCTCATGAAATAGTTCAAACTAAAAAACAACACCACAAACAACATTTCATAGAAACTTTCTTTCACTTTTAGCTCTTAAAACTTCTTCAAATAGTTTGCCAGAATTTCCAAAGCTTTCATTTCTGCTTGCTGTGACATCCTGATTTTTCGCTTGACAAAATAGCGAGCTCTCTATCGGACTACACCGTTTGCATCCTCATTGCGACATCACCAAGTCGCCGCCGCTACCTCGTCGTCAATAAACTATGTTGATCCAAACATCCTAACCTCAAGAACTTTCAAGGCATTGGCCTTTAAAGAAATAACTTTTAAATTTTTTTTTTTACCAAGACTCTTGAATTTTCTCCAAGGTACTCCATGTTCCAGCTATTATGAATCAACAAGTGCTGCCCAAATTGAAGACTAAGTATGGTGGTGGAGAAAAGAAATAAATAAGAGAGAGAAAGAGGGATGCTCTTCCTTGATCACCGAACCCCATCACGCCCACCTTTTGCCCTTCGCTTCACCGTCCATTTTAGTTAGCAATGTGTAGAGAAGCCAGCAATGTAGGGACCTCTCCTTAGCACAAGAAGGTTGGGTTTTTCTCTCTTTTCGGCCCTTGCGTTGTTGCTGCCAGGTTGTCTCCATTCCGCCAAGTCATCTCTGCAACGCACTAGGACCCAAGGCAAGTGGATATCCTCCGTTCTATCCTATATTGATCGTTTGTCATGTGGCGAGAATAGTTTCGTAGAAATCCAAGAACGTTGTTGAGATTTTCGTTTAATCAAAGTCTCGACTACATTGTTCATTTAATCGGAAGTTTTGACTATGCTACATAGCTACGTTGTTGAGTTCGAAATAGTTGAACTTGTAGTTAGGTCGTAGAGGCATGGATAGTCAATATTTGGCAAGTGCGAAGGCCGGAACGGCATAAACTTTGAAGGAAATTCGTGACTGGGTTGAGGGTGGGTTCAGCTCTAGCCTGACCTAGAAGTTTGCTAATTTTGTACCAATTTATGTGGTGCAAATCTCATGGGGCATTCTTCATGAGAGTTGTCCCTTATTGACTGATCTACGATATACTTCAATTTCATAATTTTTTGATTTCATATGACAAAAATATATTTGAAAAACTTTAGGATTCAAAATCGGTTTTTGGGTTGTTGGACCGACCTCTTTCTGCTTATTATTTTCTACAGATTTCTTGGTCCAGAATTCTAAAATATGTTCTTCACAAAAGTTGTAGATCACATTCCAAGCTACAACATACTAAGTTTTAATAATTTTTCGATCTGAATAGGTTAGTGAAAGGTTTATTTTTCTATTCAATTTCGTCCTGGAGATTTTGACTATTTTGAGCCCAGACTGCAAAAATTATTTAGAATTGTATGAACTGAACTGGATTTTGAGTTATTCACAAAAGATGTTCCTTTAGGTCTTTTCCACCTCATACTAAAGTTTCATAATTTTTGAAGATCGATTACCTAGACAATAGCCATCAACCCTAGAGGCGTGCGAGACGCCTTATGAGGCTAGTCTAGGCATAGAATGTGGGACCTTCCCCACGGTTCACTTAATATCTATATGGATGAGTTTGTATTAGTCTAAGGAATGAAAATGAATGATGATTCATTAGATGCATGCTTAAATCCCTGAATGGTAGTGGTGCTAATGTACTTTTAATTGAATTATGAAATTGCTGCATCATGGTGTAAATGTGTGATTGATAATGTCGTTGGTCCTTGGGAAAACGATGCCCGGGTTGTAGTAGTGATGCCTGGAGGGTAACTGGGTTCCTCTAGATGCCCGGGGGGTGTAACACGGGTCCTTTAGATGCCTCGCGATGCCTGATGGGTGCGAGATGCCTAGGGGGAAACGGGGTTCCCCGAAAGATGATGACATCATGAATTTGTATTGATTGTGACTTTGGTATTCCTGAATCGAACTACTGGTCATTTGTTAGGGAAAATTATTACTTATATTGATCAACCGTGTATTTTGAAAGGTTCTCAGGTAAGCTATTGTGTATGTGATTTACAAAACTTTATATTGAGACTTTTTTTGTCATACGGTGATCAATTTGTGTGGTATATATCGGTAGACTTTCTACTTGCTAGGTTGTGACTCACTAATTGTTGACTTCATCTTTTCAAATCATAAGAATGTTGATCCCACTTGCCTCCTCGATGATTCGCTACGGGGTGTTGGTGAACTTCACTTGGGAGGAGGACAGGTTCACGGACCTCGATTTTTCAAATATTGTCTTTATTTAGATCAAGTCGAATATGGTCGTTGATGTAGGGCCTCCAACGCGGCAGGCTACCCTTGAGTTCGTTAGGGTATATGCTTGCGTTAATGGACATACGGTGGGTCCACTCCTACTATCCTTTGAAGGGTTAGAAGGCGAAGATAGCTTGACGACATAGGAAGGAGGTAGGAGGGAACAAGATTTTTGGAGCTCGGAAGATTTTGAGAACATCAAGGGCCACTGTTAGGCGACCCTTGTACAGTTAGGTGGGGAGGGGTGATTGACCTAGAGTCCAGTATAGTTAGTTTAATGCTGACCTTTTGTACTTCCCCATAGCACCTCACTTGTTGTTCGATGTAAATGTATAAATAAATAAGAAATGAAGTTGCACTGTTTACAGAAAAATCATGTGTACCCTATAATTTTCTTTAATCCCTTATGCTTCCTCATGCTTAAGAAAATTAAAAGGAAGAAGATAATGGTGATAATAGTTTTACAGTAGTCGTGACATGCTGGGATTGTCACACTTGCATTGAGTTAGCATTGTTCAACTTGTTTATAAATGTAGGTGAAGGTTGATGTGGTCCTTGAAGTAACTCCAAGATGAATTTTATAACTCGACCTACAAATTCTACATCGACCCATGATCTTAAATATTTGCACTTTGAGCTTTTTCTATATTTGATGCATCTACGAAACCTTCTTTTGAGATTCAACCTCGTCCAAACTATTCTTCCTGGACTTCTGAACCCACAATAGCATTCATATTCACTTTCGTCTTAGCTTTAATGACACCAACTTGCCATTTTTCCTACTATTGCTCTACATTGCAAGAATCAGGTCTTAATTGTGGTATTCGGAAATTTTGACAATCCTCGGTTATGTGACGGTCCGTGACTGATCGACGGAAGTATTGTCGGACTGTGTCATTAGTATTATTTACGGACATCGTTTTGATATTATCATCAGACCGTTATGCCTCATTTAGTAATGATTCGATTGTCGGATGACTTATAACCTTGTCAGAATCCCTTTACTTAAGGTCATTGGCGAGACCAACCTCATTCGTATTTTTTTTGCCGACCTCAGAGAAAAATGACGACACGTCGTGGATTGACGAATTTGTTATTGGACTTCGTTGTCGACACCGTTGTTGGACCCCATCGTACCATCGTCATCATCGGCACCACTTTATACCCCGCCGATTTATATACATATTTCTTTCGATGATACTACACAACTATATCACCTATGTGTATATGGAATAAGAGAGGAATTTGGACTTTGATCAATTGATTTTTTAGAGAGCCGAAGAAATGGAATTCGGCCATTGCATGAGGAACATGCATGCCCGCGCGGAGAGGAGGAATCATCCACGTCTAATGCCGCTCCAATCTCTCTCCATTTAGTCGACACTTTAGTCCACTTTGAAGGAGGATTATTGACCGAATGAGGGCCAGCAACAGTCACGTTGCTTCGGTTTGGGGCTGCCAACGAAAACCAAGAAACCCCAGCTGAAGACACGCCTCCTCCACCTGTCCATCGATTGCTGCAGCCACCGCAACCTGCATGCAATTAATTAACTTAATTAACATTTAGAATGGGAAAAGTGCCGGTGTGTTCGAGCAAGTAGAGAGAGAGTGAGCAGCGGCGAGTGAGAGAGAGAAATCGAGCGAGCAGAACCCCGAGCAGAGCGAGTGATCCGCGAGAGAGGGCAGTGAGGGAGAAGGGAAAGGACCGCCTCTCGCCTGTGCGTGCTGCCGCCATCGACACAGCTCGCCTTCGCCGCCGTTGAGCTGTGTCTGCGACCCACAACCCTCCTGTTTTGCTGCCGTTGAGTCGTAGGACCTAAGGCAAGTTGAAGTCTATTGATCTATATAGTGTAATGCTGTTGCTGTCTTAGGAAATGTATTGATAGGCTGGATTGTTGGATTTTGGTGTGAGTGATGGTTTAATTGAGCAACCAAGACTGTTTTGAGGTTGAGCGATTGATGAAGTGTTTGGATTTCTCATGCATGTGCTTGATTCTTCGAATTTCAGCCAAACAGATTTTTGGTGACTATAAAATCTTGAGGAATTCGGCCATTGTTTCGGTTTTGGAAAAGAAAACCTCCTGACTTGTGTTTGAAACTCTATTTACTATGGCATCGGCTACAAATGTTTCAAAAACCGCACGGTGTTTTCCAAATTTTTGAATTTTGTATCAATTTGCCCAAACCATTGAAGGTCGGGTTGATATCTCGGTTTACTACATGAGTTTTTAAACTTAATTATTGCTTTGGAACAAAAATCGGCCAGAAAATGATTTGGAAAAACCTCCCGACCCTCGCTGGAATTTTATATAAATCGAGGCGCTGCCCGTCAACGTTTCAAAAAGAAAAAGAAAAGGTTCTTTGGCGCTCTCGAAATCTCGAACTTTGATGCGAACTAATTTTCCTTATAAAATCATGAAGTCAGGGGTGAAGTTTAGATTTGTCAATGTGCCGAATTCGAATTTTTGTTTTGGTAACTCCTTTCAATTTTGTACAAGAGTTGCAAGCATGGTTTATGGAATCGCAAATAATTTTTGAAATGCATTGGAAGGTTAGCCGTGGGAGTAGACCTACGGGCTTGATGTTTTGCTACTGAGTTTTGTTCATTGATGATTCAAAAACGTTTTGGTTTATGATTTCAAAGCTTGTTGTTGTTTAAAAATGTTTTGGCATTGAAATGATTTTGTTGAGACACCATGGCTGAGATGTGTTGTGAATGCCGTTGGACCTTCGAGTTGACAATGCCCCGGGAATGTTGGGATGCCCATAGGATCGCATGAGGCGATGCCGCTGGATGCCTGGGGTCCGTAGTACCCCGAAAGTTCCCGGGGAGTGTCGGGATGCCCGGTTGTATGTCGGTACATAAATCCGGAGGATAGGGGTAACCATTTTCATGGCGAGCCCCGGTGACTCCTTGCGAGTGCCAAATGGGATGCGAGATGCCCGGAGGTATGACGTAACATGCTCTGGATGCCCGGTGATTGAATACCGGAGGCTTTCGCGATGCCAGGTGGGATGCGAAATCTCGGAGGGACGCAAACACCGGTCGTCTAGGCTAGACATAGGGAAATGAAAATGAACTGAGTTTTTCTAAAAATAACGACCTTGTTAATAACTATGCCAGATTGTGGGACTAAATTATACGGCATGGTATGAGACATGTTGTTATGGTTTGGCCCTATAATCGGGACCTGTGTGCGACTGAAATGATGTGTTCTGATTTTGAAATTGCATTTGCCATTGCTTTCAAAAGTGTTATTGATTTGATGCACACTCATTCTTTTGATTACTTGTTTTATCTATCTTGCATGGACTTGGATTGTGATGGTGTGCATAGTATAGCTTTGTAGATCTTCAATTGCTGGGTGGTTGTACTCACTCCTTTTTGGGGACTAACATTTCAGATTAGAAGAAATGCCTATGCTACCTATAACTCCCGGTTCATTCTACGGACTTTCAGGTTGACCTCCAATGGGAACGGTTTGAGTACCAACACCCCGCGGTGCATGGGTTGTTGTTCGAACGAGTGAGAGTTATCTTGGTGTTCGATGTTGGTCTCTTCGCCAGCCCCATTTTGCATGAATACATCGCTGTTTTTGTTCGCCGAGATGGGCGCTTGTTGGGGCTGTTGCCACTACCGCTAGCCGATGGACCGGATGGGTGGAAATGACCAAGAGTTGAGGTTTGCAGCAGAAGCATTTTGGGTCGCTGTCATTGTTTGATGGACTTATGTTTATAGCCATTGTAATAGTCGGGTATAGAAAACCACGGCGTTTTTTATGTACCGACTAAAGATGTCCATCTGGTTTATGTAAAAAAAGGTGTTCGACTTTAACTTATAAAATGTTTAGTAGGTGTGCATCATTTTAATTTGTGAAAGGGAAGTTGATGGATGTGCTTCTACTATGTAAACTGCGTAGGGATCAATCTAAAAGATATAAACCCCATGACTTATAGACTTATTATAATTCTTTGGTATCAAGGTAAAATATTATCAGGTCAAGAAAAAAGCAAGTGGACTGTAGCAACCCTACTGGATCAGGGGCCATTCGGGGGTGCCACATTAAGCGTGCCCCAAAATATCTTAGTTTGAATTCGGGTTTGAAAAAAGGGAGAAAATTAAGCTGAATTGTCCCTCTTTCTCTTAAATTTTGGGCAAACATGTGTAGAGACGTCTTTTGAATGCGTTTATGTGAAACTATTACAATGTCAGGTTTCTTGTAGGATATGTCGATCGGGAAAAAAGATAATAAAATATTAATACGTTAGATTTGTCCACATTTTAAATCTGTGATGACGCCTAAATTTTTTAATCAAAGTGGCATTTTGAAGTGATCAGTCGAAAAGTATCCAAACTTATATAAAGCACATTGTTCTACTATTGTACTTCTTCTGTTATATAAATATTATTTTTAGTAATTATCAATAGTAGAAGAAAGTACCCAATATTCTCAAACGACCCCGGGCCTCGGGAAAATTCCGCGGCATCCAGAAAATTCCGAGGGCGCGGCCGAGATTTCTCCTCTTCCTTCTCTCTCTCTCTCTCTCTGTTGTCTCCTTCTCCACCGCATCCTCCTACTCCATCCACACAACGCCATCGCCAGACACCCCTCTCTCACCCAATTTCGCTGCACCACACAAACCCATCGCCGGGAATTCTCGCCGCCGCCGCCGCCGTCGCCGTCGCCGCCGTGGCCGTGTCGGGCGGGTCCCAGGTCCCGCTCCCGCTTCCCCTGGCCGAGTGCGCCGATCTCCGCCCCGTCGCCGCGTCGCCGGTTCCGATCCGAGTGGCCGGAGCTCGCCGGACGTTTCTAACTCTGCCCGCTCTGGCGGAGTTGCTGCTGCTCGTCCTCGCCCAATCTGCTCCGACTCGGTGTCGCGAGGAGTTGTTGCGCGGAATTGTGGGGAGTTTGCCGAGCTGTAGCTGAGTAACCGTTGCTCTTCGCCCCCGTCGCCTGAGACCACAGCTTGTACGCCTTTTTTGGTCACGATCAGGTAAAGTGGAGCCCGGGTTCTAAACGATTTTCTTGAATTAGAGTGGGGAAATGAGTTGATCTTTGCATTTGGCGTGTGTGCCCTCTTTGATCATAGTCTCGATCGCGTGGAGTAATGCATGCTTAGTCCAATTGATATTTGATCAAACTTAGCTGCTGTTTGGAGTTGAGGGGATTATTCTTGACTAAAATTCTGGAATTTTTTTAATGACGAGAGCAAGTAATGTCATTTTAATGCTAGCTCACCAATTAAGGTTAGGAGGCGATTTCATGCTTAATTACGATCTGAGTCGCGAATCTTGTCATGAGGTGATGTTAGCCGGATGGTGGGTGTTTGCTGTTAAGATTTAGTTTTGCCTAATTGCATGATTCAAGGAGAATTTTGAGCTTAATTAGGCCTGGTCTTGTTACTAGGCCATAAGGGTCCTTGTGTACTTGTTTGAGTCTAAATTTTAGTCGTTAAAGTTCAATATTATGTGGTTTAATTTTAGAGTTTTCGTCAATTTGCGTATTGTTAGGTTAGGGTTGTCATTTTTTGTATGAACTTGGTCATCTAGAATTGCATAAACAAGATTTCATGAAAAGATCTCCTTAAAAAGGTGATACTGGTAACAAGTGTTGGCTTAATGTAGCATAAGCAAGTCCTTGTATCTAATATCTGGTTCACAGAGGTAAAGCAATCTCTTGCACTCTGGTTGGCTCCTAATTGGCCTAGACTAGGTTAGCGCAACTCCAGCATGTGACTTATTGCTATTGATTTGATGATCCCTATAGGACGTGGTCAGCAAGAATTAATTATTGGGGACAGATAGACCAGTAAAACAGCAGTAGCCACAGATAGTATTCTCAATCAACAAGGTCAAAATGTAATATGTGTTTATGTAGCTATTGGTCAAAAAGCATCTTCTGTGGCTCAGGTAGTGAATACTCTCCAGAAAGGGGAGCTATGGAATACACTATTGTGGTAGCTGAAACGCTGAGTAAATCCAAAATTTGCAAGAAACCAGGTTGCATTTGGTAAAGCTTGTGAGTCACATTGAAGCATAAGCACCATGTGGTGAGAGGATTATTTGTGCCCATATACCAAACTACCAATCTGTTAGACCCCTCATGGGGTTTGACTTGAGATGGGTTTGACAAAGGTGCTGTCTATGGTGCGATGGGCGAATCATATTGCTTAACAATATTGTAAGGCCTCCAACTGCAAGCAAGATAGTCTTTAAGTCCTAAATGAATGTTATTATGGTACGATTTTTTGCTGAAGGTATGATGCTTCAGGGTTCTTTCCCATCATGCTGATAGTTTCTTTTATCTTTTTGGGATACTGTGATGATATTTTCTTGTTGGGTTGTGAGTGTTTTGACAAGAAATTGGATGACATTCTTTCACCCTACTTATCTATTTAGAGCTGTTGGTATATGATATATGCTGTGTCCTCAACTGAGTACAATGTGGTTATGATGTGTGGAGACTGTTTTCAGTGAGACTGGAATTTCTGTGGAATCAAATTGCTTTTTTTTTTTGGCCATTAACTAGAATTGCAATGAACTTCTACATTTATAATTGTGATGGATCAATAATCGTGTAAGTTGGTTTACTTGTTGATTGAATTGCATAATTATCTTATCCATTTTATATTTTTTATGCCCGCAGACATTGGGCTTGGGGACTTACTTGTATCATCCTTGATGACTTCCTCTGTGCATGACATTTCAGGTATATTTAATCTATATATATGTGTCATTTGGTATTTTTGATGTTTTCCTTTGGAGATTGTGTTTTGTTTTCTGCTAAATGATTGCTGGGGTTCTCTATTTGCTTTTGATTCAGACTTTCTGATGCTGATATAACAAATTGTTAGTGTTGATAGAATTCTCTGTCTTATACTATCAACTGGTTGATCTCTTTGACTCGTCAATGCCTGAGCTGGTCGTGAAGTCATTGTATGAGTACTTAAATTCCTTCTATAATTATTATTCTTTAAAACAGGGATCTCTCATCAGATGAGTTCTTGCTAATTGTCCTTTGTGTTTTTAACATATTTACACCGTGTCCTATACCATCTTATGCATACTCTAAGTTATAAATCATTAAATTGAGGTTATGACGGTGGGGTGACCTGACAATGCTATGATTGTCTGTAAGAACAATGATGTCTTTGTTATGATCTGGCTTATGTTACTTCAATGAATGCCTTTGTAAGAACAACTTTTCTTTTCAAGGGTAAGGAACTAAGCCTTAGGTTTGTAAAGCTTGGATTTGTGAAGTGCCCCAACCAGTTAAGATGCAAGCCAAGGCCCATGGGGTGGTCCCAATGTGGAATGGTTTATACTTGGTGGTGTGTTTAATCAAATTCGTGTTGTGTGCCTTATTCACACTCTAAAGTTAGGCCCTTAGTTACTAAACCAACCCATGAGTTGTAAGAATAAAACCTTCCTTTAGTAGATTTCACTTTATCAGGCTTTAAATTTGGAGAATTATTGGGATTTTCAAAATGGTTCCTGATGGATCTCTCACCTACAAGTCTTGTATTACTTGGATTGAATATTATTTATATTGATGGTTCTTGAGAAATTGCTTCTATCGGTGCATACATCTATGGGCAAAAAATCCTTTTTGTGATACAGCCCTAGTTTTGTCATCTGTGCTCAGTAGGCATCAAATGCTTTATATCTTTTGTACTTATCTGACTTCTTTTGGATCCTTAATATGAAACGCATACAGAAAATGGGGAAGCTGATGAACAGCAAAAACATTCAGAACAGCATGAGTCCTCCCCTGCAACTGGAGTGCCTCATCCTGGTGTCACTTTGCCCAATGTCCAATATGCAACACCTCCACAACTTGGAGCAGGACATGCCATGGTATTATGTCCTTGTTGCCTCTATAATGTCAATTATTGTCTACTTCATTCTTTTTATTTTCATAATGTTATCTTGTTGTGGAAAGAGTCACAGCTTTCATCTTCCATTTTTCTTCTCCTTCCCAGGTTGCGTTGCCTTAGGTAAATAATGGAAGAAAGAAAGACCTACTGAATCTTACAAATTCAATATAGTGTTATGGTCTCAACTGCATAAGATGTGAACCACTGTTGATATAAACCCAGGGCTGGCAGTTTTTTTTGCTGGATAACAAGATGGTATCATATTATAAAAACATAGGTTGCCTTTTTTCAGGGGACGTATCTAGTCTAGTTGTCCAGATTGAGTTACGTCTATTTGGTTTGATGCGTCACATGATATCACTCGGGAAGCTGTTTACTTTTGTCTTTTGCTGGTGGCTTCTTGTGCCACTGAGTTTGCTTTCTTTCAATGGAAATAGCTTTTGGGTTGTAATCTTTAAAAGGTAGGATAATATAACAGAATGAGTAATTTGGTTGATGACTGAAATATAAAAATTACATAGTCAAGTGCTTGCTTTTGTTTTAATGTGATTGATGACTGAAATATAACAGGATGAGTGTGGTGTTGGGTCCTGATATGTGTATTAAGAAGAAAATACTTTAGCTGATAGAAATTTAGACTCTTGACATGGACCAAATGACTTTGTTCTTTTACAAACCTTTTGTTGTAGCAGACAGGGTTTTTAGATCAAGCGTTTGACTGAATGGCTAATGAAGTTCTTGCGGTTGATTATGGTTAAATGACTCAGGTACAAGGGATTTCTGATACATTGAATGGTTATCATCAACATCCTTAGGTTTGTAGAGTTTTCTTGAGACAATTTTGATATTGTCTGTAAATTCTGCTTGAACCCTATCAATTATAATTGTATAGCTCCTGTACAAATCACCGAGTAGGTACTAACTTGTTTACGTCATGATTTAGCGGATGACTGATCCGTGAAGACAGTTTAATCATTCTAAATTGCTATTGTGACCACTGTATGCTGAAAAGACTCGACTGTCAATCCTTTGCACTGGAGAACTCTGGCTCTATCCTTAATAGCTCTCTCTGTAGCAGACAAAAAGGGATGAGGGGGACTTTTATCAGAGTCTTTATTCAGTTTTCCCTTGGTTTGCCAATTATTGTCCTTTCTTTCACTGGTATCATGATTATAATCATATTTGCTGTCTTGGCCCCCTGTTATGTTTGATTAATTTTTTGCTTAATTTTCTCCCTCTCTGTGGACAAGTCAGAGTGTGAGTGAATTGCGAGTGAGACTTTCTCCCTTAAATTTGTTTTCAAATGGGTAACTCCGTCCCCATTATTAATGTCTAGTACCTATATTCATATTTTATGTTATTTGGGGTTGAATTAAGAATGGTTCTTATTTTCTGCCTTTCTTTGGCATACTGCTTATACCATGGTTGGGTATTGCTAGATATGAAAAGGCCTAGGAGTAGTTTTCACTGATGGACTTTGAGTCTGAGACCAACTTCCATTTTTGGCTCATTTCATTGCAGACACCACCTGCTTACCCCTATCCAGACCCTTATTATCGAAGCATCTTTGCTCCCTATGATGCGCAGTCGTACCCACAGCAGCCCTATGGTGCGCAGCCTATGGTATAATGCTTTTGAATATCATATTGCTGGAATCATTTCTTTATTGTATGCAGCAGCATATTCTGTGATGTGAGGACCTTTGATTTCTCATGCATTTGAACGTTTTGATCATCCAAAAATTGTTTGCCCAGGTCCATCTGCAATTAATGGGAATTCAACAAGCTGGAGTGCCTTTGCCATCAGATGCAGTTGAGGAACCTGTATTTGTCAATGCAAAACAATATCATGGCATCTTGCGGCGTCGACAGTCTCGTGCAAAAGCTGAGTTAGAGAACAAAGCTCTTAAATCTCGCAAGGTATTTTGTAGTTCAGGTATTAAGCTAGGAATGTAGTTCTGATAGGGTGACTTCTATAAAAGAGTTTAAATATCAAACGTTGAAGGAATTAGCGCCACAAAATGTTTGTAGCTTAGGTATGTGGAGGAGAATTTTCAAGATATTACATAAGTAGATAGATTGTGATGCCTCGTTTGGATCTTACATGTTCTCTTTTTCTTGTGCTGATTTTGTGTTTTAGTGAGAAAGGAAGGAACAAATTCATGGAAGAAATTCTGTCATCATTTGATGAGACGTGTGCCTTGAGTTGCTGCAACTCAAGCCTTTATTTGTGTTCTTGTAAGTGTATGACATTAGGACTTCAAGTTGACATAAAAGCCTGTGATTAATCAGAAGTTGGATAGCGAGTTGTTCTTATTATATTTCTTTAGAAAGTGCAGAAATGACTGAAGGAAAGCATTTTATTTAGGAAAAGGACAAAAATTCAAAAATTCTTTTCAAGACTGTTTTGTAAGCTTACCAGCATTAAGAAGGAGAAAACTTTTGTAGAATTCTTTCTACCCTTTGCCGGGTGTGGACAAAACTGATTCCATGTCATGGAGACTGGATGACTGATTTTTTTTTTTCGAAATTCTAAGTCACAAAAGGGCTTGTTGGCTCCTTTGCCATGGTAATATAGTGTCTGTCTAGTTGATCGCGTTTTCGCATTGCTTTGCACTAGTGTGAGATACATAGAAGCAACTGGTCGATCCCCCTTCTTTGGGCTTCATCCAACCACATATATTTGACTAGCATGGAAGCCCCTCAGCAGGAAGAGAACTCATTTTGTCTCAGAGAGTCATACGAAAATAGACTGGCATTATAGGTTTGAGAAATGCAAAATGAATTTTCAATGAGATCACTCTATTAGGGTCTGCAAGGGTGGTTAGATCTTTTAACTCTTGCCAGTTGCTTTTTCTCACCCATATTGTGTTGAACCATTGAGCACTATTTCCCGGAAATTTATATATATCTTGCCTCTCTGTTGTTGTGTATCTTAGAATTTAAAAAGTAACTAGTTTTAGAGTAATTTAGTCCAGCTAGAATAAAAGAGGAAAGCAGAAACAAGTTGTTACTTTAAGGACATTGTGATAAGTGAAGTTTATTATCCTGTGCTTACAAAGTCAACATGAGCAATGACCATTTGAACCACTATATGTCATTTGATTTCTCATGGTTATCCGAAAGCATTGTTTGAGATGATTATTCCTGAGTTATAAAATATTTTATTCTATGGCATTTGCTCAATATAATAACTCCATCTTGAGTGGTCAGTCATCTTATAATATGCTATTTTCACTGTTCAAGCATCTCTCTGTCGCGTGACAATTTCTATAGTGCTTTGGACTAGTTCGCTGTGTGATTCTCCATGTTTTATTCTGTGTCTCTGACATGTCTCATGCGTAACTTACTTTGTAGCCTTACTTGCACGAATCTCGACATTTGCATGCATTGAGAAGAGCTAGAGGATGTGGGGGGCGGTTCCTGAACGCAAAGAAGGATGAAAATCAGCAGAGTGAGGTTTCTTCAGCGGACAAATCACAGGGAAATATCAATCTCAACTCTGATAAAAGTGATCGCTCCTCCTGAGGTGCAACTTCCTGATCAATGCAAAGTAATTCTTTCGTGCATGAATCATGCCTGTTCATCAATAGATTTCCCGTACCTAGCCTAGCCTCACTAATTGCCCTGCTCTTCTGCTTGTAGGTCAGTCTCTTTAGTTGGTAGTGTGAATCTGCTTGTAGTTCTGAGGGAAACCTGCTGCATAGATAGTAGTTTCGAGTAGGTCTTGAAGCTGTTATTGCTCGTACCTCTTCTGGCATTAAGAACTAGATGTTCTATTCAGCCATTGTGATTGAGTATGTTGCTAGTTTGAGTTCTTAGAAAGAGAGTCAGCTTGTTCTTGTTACATTATGATGCTCCGGTGGTGTATCCTAGGATGTATTGGTGGTGGTAAATGTATCATTAGTCCCTGTACAAATTTATTGTCAAAGAGAATGGGACAATAAGCTAAATGGTACCGAGCAGTGCTCATGGTTTTGGTTGCACTATGCAAAATGTTACCTTCAGGGGAGGGGTGAATATCAATGTCTATTCTTGCTTTTTCCCGAAGGGACATGCATGTCTGTTGATTTACGAGAGTCCTTTGGGTTCGACGCGATATCGGCATCTGTTAATATATAGCTCGTAGGTGTCAAGGTTTATGCTTTCATGGCCAAGCACCTGTGGTGCGACGCCCCTCTATTTGAGTAGTTGGGAACTGGAATCTGAGGCGATTATCTTCCGTCTTGTCCACAGCGGCTCTCGATCCTGGTATTTCCCATCTTTTTCGATTTTTGCAGCTATTTTCCTTACAAAAAGAGGGAGGCTAATGTGAAAGTCAAGACTATTTAGACTTTCGTAATGGCATTCCAGCAAGCTTAAGACTGAAGTCAAATTATCGGAGGCAAAGAAGGCGATTGCGACTCTAGAGCGGCATAATTCAATCTCTTCAAAACTTAGAACTTAAATAGTGAGTTAGGATGCGATCACGAATTCAATAGCACTGACCTTTTGTGTCCATTCTTAGAAGGACATAGCATTCATCCTAAACTATTGCAGACTGAAACGTACGCATTGTCGATTATAAAGCAAACAATAAACGAAGATTTGTTTAAACTCGGGGAGCTTAGAGATAAAATCATAAAGAAGTTGGTGGTATCTTACGCTTATTTAGGTTCGTAAATGTTGTAAATGGGCACGAGTCCACGTATGAAGTGTCTCGTTGCATACTATATCTTCACGTTTATGCCTTCTTTTGAGGCCATCACCAAAAGCTCAAATTTTTGTACAGCCGATAATTATCATGTGTGTGCGAGGAAGGGATAAGGAGATTGTCGCCCCGAGTGGGGATTAATCGAGATGCTTTAAAGGTGGCTAACGACTCATTGGTTTATAATAGAGGATGCGTGAATAAATTTGGAGCTCCTCCATAGCGCGGAACGACCAATCGTGTCTTTATATCTTGAGGAATGGCGGTAGGATGGCTTTGTGAACGATTGAAGGATGTGTCGGTGGTTTTAATTTTCTGTCTATAATGTGAATCAAATGAGGTGTTGTGAGTATGCATAACATTCTCAGAATGTCCTGTTTGGGCCAAGCCAGGGCTGATAGAGACTTACGTCAAGGGAGAAACTTAGTGGGCCTTCTCATAGGATAGTAAGCATGACAATAGTTTTGAAATCAAACATTAAATATTGATATTTGCTTTCAAGTTGTGGACCGAATGACTATTTCTGATATGTATAGGGTCATGCTAAAATGATATAACTCATCTATGGCTTTTTACATATATTTTATATTGAACTTGGGCCGAGCGAGGCTAAAATAATGTGTACATCATCCTATGGAACTTTAAATGTGAATTTTCACTTTAACAGCTCTTCACAACCTTTATTAAAATAACTATGTATCTTTTGATAGGATATTTGCCTCGAAACATATACAAATATAACCACATTCCTTTGCGACAAAATTTAAGAGTTTCGATCTCTAATTACTCAATTTATACACGGCCAGGAGATTATTACACCCGATGGAGATTAGTCGAATTGGTCGACCCGTTTCTCCACACCCCTTGTCATAAAAAGTGAGAAAAGTAAAAAATAAATTCAATTCTCGAATTTGCAAGGGTTTTTGTCCACTCCCATGTGGTAAGGGAGAGAGAAACTCGTTAGTTAGGATTTGGAACAGCAATTCTCCTCTTTTCCTCTTCCCCTCTTCTTCCGAGAAAATAACCATTCGATTACTCAAATCAACGCAGTCTCTCTCTCTCTCTCTCTCTCTCTTTCTGTGATCACGAAACGGGATCGATCGTTATCCTTGCGAATCTCTACCGTTCCGGAAAGCTTCTCCGTGCAGATTAAACGCCCCACGATGTCCGGAGCGTGATGTGAAGAAGCAGAGTTCAAGGTAAGGATGTCAGGGGGGGAAGTTGCGCTTAGTATCATGAGTTGGGCACTCAAAAGTTTTGATTTTGAACGTCGAAATTTGCTCATCGGTCGATGATCTTTGTGGGTGTTCTCATTTCTGCAAGCTGGCAGGTCGACCGGTTATGTATACTTGATTCAGACGACTGAAGTGCCTTATTAGTCGTGTAAATGATGTCAGGGGGAATTGATGTTGATGTTGATGTTGTGATGTTTGTTCAAAATGGTTGTAATTTGACGTCCACCCAGGTAAAAAGGTTCGATTTGTAGCGGCTTATGGCGTTTTAGATTGTGTGAACTTTTTAAGGTCAATCGTATTGCTGCTCTGCCGCAAATTGAAGCTTTTAGTGCTCGATGCGGTTGCTGATTGAGCATCTGCTTAATAAGTTACGGAAGTTGCTAGCATTTCCCTGGTTTAATTAGCTTTGTAGGCTTCCATATGACCCTCCGAGGGAGGCAGGATATGCCATTTCGTAATCCTCTCTTTATGCATTTCCTGTATTTGGATTTACTTTCTAGGTTGTGTAGTTGGGTCCTGTCATTTCATGTACATGTTAACGAGTCATCTCCCGTGTTGCTGGACCTACCTCCACAGATTATAGTCCAATAATCTAAAAGGCGGTACGTGAGGGGAAGGCATAGGTTGTTTGCTCCTATCACCTTGTGCTACCTTTTTGAACCTTTACTGGTTTTCTTTACCACGATATATGCTGATAAAGTGATAGCAGTTTTCGTCTGCTATTTTTAATGGAATTCTGTGTAGAACTTATGTAGCATGGACTACCTGAAGAGTAATCTTTATCTCGAATGCCTAAGGATTTTTTGGGTTCCTGGATTCTAACACCAGTAATCATAGCTGCTCACGCTGGTTGTCGTTGGTTTAGTTGTGTTACAACTTACTAAGGTCCAAGAGGTCTTTCTTCAATTCCTATTTGCCCATCCCACCTTACCTGTCAAAAATAATAGTGGATTGCTGAGTTTGATCATTTGGACATGAGAAGAAGATCATTGATTGTGGCTCTCTCATATACTGAACTGTATGGCCGCCTGGTTGTTAATGTCAAGTTACTATTTCTTTTTCAAAATGAAAAATTGTGAGCAGTTCCATGTTACATGCCCCTTATTTGAATTTTTCTCAAAGTGCAGAAGTTTTTACACTCTATCGTCAATGGAAGAATCAGAGAAAGAATCAATAAAAGAGGCATCAGTGGAGGTTTCTCAAGAGTTCAAGACCCTCATTAATACAGATGATGTTGATTCCCTTAAGCAAATACAGGACCTCATGTACTCTCTCTCTCTCTTGCTCGGTGGGATGTTGTAGTTTCTTTCTTGGAGCTGGCATACTGCATTTTACATATATTGAGAATTTGAACAGTAAAAGTGGAGCGGTGTATGTTGAATTCTGTGTCTCTGTGAGATCTTGTTGGCGCTGGCATACTACATTTTATATCTATTCAGAATTTGAACTATAAAAGCGGAGTGGTGTATGTTGAATTCTGGAACTTAAGTGATGCCTAGTGGAATGTTGCATTAGGAATTAGGAAATTTACCACACAAGTAGGTCTGCCAAGGAGTTAGTATGGGTCAATGTGAACAAAAAACAAATAAATATGAGGAATGCACAGAAGAGGTCCAACTTCTGGATTTTCCTGAAAAATAATTTCGTTTCCAGTGAAGGAAATGCTTCACTTTTGTTGGAAATTTTTAGTCAGTGAAAGAGGTATGTCTGTACTGGTGTTCTTCACTATGATCTATCTATATAGGTGAATCCTTTCACTTGGTAAATATCCTGCATTCTCCCTTACGTCTGTCTCATCATATTCTCGTCTATGAATAATAAAGCTACCTCAGGTTCATTCAAATTGCCATTTTTCTTTATTCCTAGTCATCGATGCATAGAGTCAAAGGAGAATAAGTCAAATCAAGTGAAACTTTACACATTTGATGTGCTTTTTTTTTTCTCATACAATTATTTACATCAACTGTTTACACAGTAGTAGCAAATTGATGATAGTTACAGAAGTGCATCAACAACTATTACATTTGTCAAAATAATCTTACATATTTTACTCTCAATATATAAAAAATACTTTTGCTTCTCCTCTGGGAAAGCTTCTGATTTGATTTGAATGTTTAGCTTCTATGATAAACATGTACTTTCCACCCTTGGGCAAACAAGGATGATAACATAAGATTCTTGTGGAAAAATGAGTGCCTTAATTATCTAATTCATCGGAAACTAGGATGATAATTCATCTTAAGATGGCTGTGGAAAATTAAGTCAAAAAACTATCTAATTCATAGGAAATGCTCAAATCCTTAAAGTGGATGTTCAAAGTTAGATGATCGGTTCATTTGAGTTCCAGTATTTATGATTTAATGCAGTGTTATGGGTCATTTTTGTGAACTAAGGTTCATACATGCGATTCTTTATGCTGGGTCAACTATGAAAAACATGCACTTTTAACTATCATCCGAATGCCTGATAGAATGACCGTTAGCTTTAGATTTGTCTTTAGGTAGGCTAGTTCTCCATTTAGCAAGGCCAGAAGATTTTGTAAAATGAATTGAGTAATAAAAAATAGAGTCAAGCTAGAGTGGAAAAGGAGAAGCAGATGAAGTGACAAGAGAACTAGACATTCTCTTCTTGGGGTTTCAGTTCAGTGTAAAGAATGCTAAACCTGTTGGAAGTGGACTCACACTTCTTGTATTTGTTCATCTCACTTGATTACGAATTGGAGCCTGGGCAATTCTGCACTACGTAGGATCATGTTTTGGTTATGGTGATTTCTTTATCATTTAAGGCTTTTTGCTGCTTGAGTTCAAAATCTTTAGACTAGTATAGAGGATCTGATCTTCTGGGTGGACATCTAAGACAAATTGGAAATAAGTGGCTTCAAATGTTGAATGACTCTGTAAGACCAGAAAATTATCTTATTGGAAACATTCACATATATATGTTGATACATATAGGTTACCTGTAATATAGATAGTTTCATAGTATGTGCATGTTTCATAAGTACATCAGTATGTGCATACTTTCAAAATACATTACATACCTACATACATGCTATATATTTGTTCCATGAAATGATCCTGGCCAGTTACTTGGCTGGTTATCGGAGATTTCTGCGCTTACCTGTTTTTCTAACCATTGATAGTTAAAAGAGTGAGGGCTGTCTATGTTTAGCATAATTAATTTAGATTAATCATGTCTGTGTGGATGTGCTACTTAAGTACGTATGCTACTGTTTTCCTCACTGTGGATGACTTGCGACATGCTTGTCCCCTTTTAATCTTTGAATGGGTTACTTGTTCCTTTAGATGGATTGCTTATGTTGGTAAAATTCTTCTGTGGGATGACGTGCGGTCTAGTTCTTACCATTTCATCTTTGGACTTTCTGGTTGCTCTAGATGGATTGCTGATTGTAATATTATCTTCTTTTGATGGTTGTTTCCTGTTTTGTGGTTCAAATTGCAGTTTGGGAAGGCTACAGGACAGCAACGCGGTGCTCTCACATTTTAATGAATATTCTGAGCATTGCTTTAATGAGGTTTCAGGTGATTTCTCCAAAAATACCCGTCTCTTGAGGTCCATGAAGTCGGACCTTGACTACATCTTTCAGAAGCTAAGGTACATTATTATTATCTCTGGTTGCATTCTTATTGTTGTGACATGCTGGCTAATAATTGGTTGTCTGGATTTTTTAAGCTTTAAGTTATGATATGCTTCATTTTAAAATTTCTTGGACAATGAATTGATAATTTGTTGTCCAGGAATATCTTCACTTCTCAGGGACATTTCAATTATTTGTAAACAACTATTCTTTTTGTAGTTAATTGAGGGTATACTACTGAAATGTCTCCAACCAAAAAAAGAAAAGAAAAGCACCATAAGGTGATTAGTCATTTGGTTCACAGCTGATATACATATTGCTTGACAAATCATTGGGAACACATGCCTGCTATACTTCATCCGGTTCTTTGCTTTGTTGTATACGTCATTTTATCCTGGCCATGTGATCTAAATGTTTGCTAATGTTCATGTTGGGAGTCAATTTCTTGTGCCTAGTTATGTCTGCTCCTGATGTTTCCACTTTCTTTTAATAACTTGTAGCCCATTTATTGATGAAGATGTTACTTCACAATCACTCAAACACATTTAATAACTTCACTTGACAAAACAAGCATGTTTACCATAAAGAGCCTATAAAACTGGTCTTCCTCATCGTGATTGCTATAGTATCTGTGTTATATTTGCTCACTTGTTTGACTTTGCTGTCAACAAATTCTGTAAAGAATGCAGATTTCATCAGACTATTTTGGGATATCTTCTAGAAATTGCTAGTCATGTTCTTTAAATGAATTGCTAGGTTATGATCAAGGTACTCACTCTGGTCTAACTTACTATTGACACTAAAGACTAAAGCTTAGATTTTCTACTTAGTGTCATTTAATTTGATCAACAAAACATACATGCTGGGATGGGAAGAGCTGACCATGCCTAGGCGTTCTGTATGTTCTGCCTTCCCAATTTTCAAGGAAACGCCAGTTCACATGTCTGTCTGTGCTTCCACAGTGAAGGGAGGTAATGGTAGAGTTGATGATTAAAATTAAGGCTTTGCTTTTACCAGGTAATGATAGGGTTTCATCTGTTTCTGGATCGAATATCTGCTGATAACTTGGGAATTTGATGAAAGTGCGTTGTCCATCCTTAAGGTTTTAAAGAAGGGATTGATAACGTAAAAGCATCTGCGAGCTGAGATAAGTTGTTTATAGTACAATACTAAAATAAAAAGTTTTGAAAGAAAAAAATTATAATTGAAAGGGAAAATAAAGTTCATTTTATGTGATAGTCTGATATGCAGATGCCACTATATTGGTATCTAAGTCATACTCCACTTTTATTAAGTTCCTGGATCTTTTTAGCTGTCATTCTTCTCTCTTAGGTGCTGTTGATTGAAGGTAGTGGAGTGGAATGGAATGGAATCACAGTCATTGGAGTGGGGTTCTTTCAAGTAGGATTCTTATTGTAAAATCCATGTTTACCTTGCATGATAATAGGACATGACTTCTTTGTTTGATTTTCAAAAATTTCATGAGGAGCACAAGTTCACAGTTCTCATAATTAATAATGAAAATAAGAGAACTTGCAAAATTTCACAATGAGGAGTATGAACATATAAGGGGCAACCAAAATTTTGATGTTATCTTTGATTGTATTTTTTTAGTGGTAACTGATGAAATAGATAAGCTAGATAAACAGTCATATTGACCTTCATCCGAAGTGTGCAGCAATTTACGACGACTACTTGCCCCTTTATACTTGAATCCCTACTGTACATTGCACATAGATTTGGTTGGAGCTTGCCAACTTCTTTCTACAATTAAAAAGATGAAACCTGTTGTATTTTGATATGAGAGAGGAGATTTCTATAATGGAATTACATAATATCTTCAGGAGGGCAATCTGATCTCAATTTTTTGTAGGAACCTGTTTATAATCTTAGTTGCTTAGCACATTTTTGACTTGTGATTGATTATTTTGGGACCTTCTGTTTGTGCTTCATATACCTAGAATCCTCTCAGATATGTTCGGTAATGTTTCTTCCCCGATTCTATGGAATGGTTGCCTCCGATGAGCTCTTGAGGTTAAATTAAAGATTGTTTTTCTGCATGTCAATGAACTGATTTAATTTTCTTTTCTTTTTGTAACGCCAGGAGTATGAAGGCGAAGCTTTTGGCCACGTATCCTGATGCATTTTCTGACGACTCTAAAGGAGATATAGTTGATTGTAGGCCAGACCTCGAGCTTTCTTGAAACAAGTTTGTGTTTGTCTATTGGAGAAGAAGAGTGGAAGAAAAGCTTATTGATGCTCCAATCGTAATCGTCTTCAAGTCGATGTCTCTATTTCCTTTCTTTCTTTTATCGGTTGCTCTTCTGCAGGTGAATTAATATGGCAAGTTCTGCATGGGAGCATCCTGTTTGTTTGTGGTCTATTCACGAAAACTGCTAATTCAGAGATAAAGTGCCATTGCAGTTGCTTCATCAGTGCATATGAAATGGTTACCCAGCAGCTTCGTGGTTAGGAAATCCGCTTCATGTTTGAACTGTTAGTTCCATGTTGGGCATGTGAGAGAGCTGACAGCTGATTGAGCGATGCAACAGTGAAACTCATGTATCTGAGGGAAATGTAAGCATACCAGAAGTTTGATGATCGCTTTTTTAGGGGCGTGTGAAATTGCGTGACTCATGTCATATTCTGTCATGACCGGTTATTGAGGGTCGCTATTTCAGGCGATGGACATGGTGCAGAGTCGGGTCGAGTCGTATATGGATTTTAATTATGGGATGCGCCAGATTTGAAGGCTATTTGACAGGATCCATGATGTACCCGGCGAAGCATCTCTAGTCTGGTAAGGCATTATAGGTTGTCGATACCAAATGTTAGTTCCAAAATGAGCTGAATGTCACCGGTGGGACTGGGAGGAAAAGACTTTTGAACGTCTGAGCTTAAATGAAAAGGTCATACACATTGTAATAGCGAACGGCTGGGGTGCATACCTCCATGTGTTTCCACAAGTCAGCAAATTAAATTTGCGCATTCTCATGAGGTCTCAAGAGCATGGATTAATGGGTTTCAATAACGGTCATTATATTCTAATACAATTGTCTATAAAATTCCCCTGAAAAGTTTATATATATTGTTATTTCTATTTGTAGTGAGAGATTTTTGAACTCGAACTTTGTTATATCAATCCTCAAAGAGATTAAATTTTAGCACATTGCATGATTGAAATCTAAATTTCCTTGGTCAACCACAAATTGCATGACATGACAACGACGACCCAAAAATGTGTCAAAATCGAATTTTGATTCCTCCCTTTGGAATAATTCAATCCACTTTACCATAACTCCCCAGTCAAGAAAAAAAAAGGAAAAAATCAACTCCACTGTTTAATCTACTTTTCGTCCTCTTTCTTGGAGAAGAGTTAAGAATAATCAACTGTCAAACGCCAGACGGAAAATAAAGAAAAAATGGCAGAAACAATGAGCTGAAAATTTTTCCAACCAGACGGTTTCCTATAAATACCTCCTATGCATTTACGATATTTGATAAACCCAAATTAACTTGAGTCTGAGAATTGAAAAAGAGAAGATGGAGGTGTCGAAGCTGAATGGGGAAGAGCAGATGCAGAGAGCGTTCGGCTATGCAGCGAGGGACTCTTCAGGAGTCCTTTCTCCTTTCTCTTTCACCAGAAGGTTTGCATCTACTTTCAACTTTCGATAATCCAGGACACGAGCCTGAAGACCTGGCTATTGCTAACGCATGTTCTGCGTCGCAGGGCCAATCGGAGATCATGACATTACCGTGAAGATCCTATACTGCGGAATTTGCCATTCCGATCTTCACATCATCAAGAATGAACACGGGATTTCGAGCTACCCCATCGTACCCGGGTACGTCTAGGCTTCCTCCGCTTGTTCTGAATATTACTTGAGGTAATTTGGGAGCTTGTTATACTCACATAGTAACTTGCTCCATAATTACCAACAGTAGAGATTGTAAAGGCAATATGCTGCTTTAGAATTAAGGAAGTTAAAGAGGCAATAATCTTCCCTTTAATTAACCAAAGTCAATTTCTGGGTTTTTGACTTTTTTTTTTTTTGAGTCCTCAAAAAATCTCAAACTAGTATGCTCGCGATAAATTTACTATCCGTTAATTTTTGTTTAATTTTACCATCAAATTATTGAGTTTGATGATAAATGACAATTGATCAGTATACTTGTTTAAGGTTTACCCTTTATGATTTTTTTCACAATACAAGTGTATCGATTTATGATTTTTCATAGTAATAACATAATTTAATGAAAATTAATGAAGGTAAATTTATCACAAATGTATTAATTTGAGATTTTTGGTAGAGAAAAAATTAATTTGGATTAAATTAGTTATAAGGGGTAAATTTGTCATAAAATATTAGTTCAGGATTTTTCGTGATATTAATTTTTTTTTATGGGTTTATTATAGCCATGAAATTGTAGGAGTGGTGACTCAAGCTGGGGGCAAAGTGAACAAATTCAAAGTTGGAGACAAAGTAGGCGTTGGTTGCCTAATTGGTTCATGTGGAGAATGTGACAACTGCCATGGAGGGTTGGAGAACTATTGCCCCAAGCCGGTCTACACGTACACGATCTTCGAATCCGAGGGCGACACCAAACGCTACGGCGGGTACTCCGACATCCTCGTCGTCGACGAGCACTTCGTGGTCCGGATCCCCGATGCCATTTCGCTCGCCGGCTGCGCTCCCCTACTCTGCGCCGGGATCACGGTTTACAGCCCCATCAGGCATTTCGGTTTGGACCGGCCCGGGAAGCGTATTGGCGTCGTCGGCCTGGGAGGGCTGGGGCATCTGGCAGTGAAGTTTGGCAAGGCGTTCGGCGCCGAGGTCACCGTCATAAGTACTTCGGAGAGCAAGAGGCAGGAAGCGATTGAGGAATTGAAGGCTGACTCGTTCATACTAAGCCATGATATGAAGCAAATGCAGGTATGGAAAAAAAAAAAAAAAACACAGTGACGCAATGAATTATTATTACAAATTATATGTTGACCATATAAAAAAAAATTTGTCTATACAATTTGACCATAACAGATAAATGCATTGAAATTTTCTCCCTATAAATGAACTTTGATCAATCCAAACTTAAACAAGCCAAGAGAACTTCTGCCAATTACTTCATGTATACATATTTTCTTTTTTATTTGTGTTTTTATTTGATTTGATTTGAGAAATTATAGGCTGCGATCGGCACAATGGATGGGATCATCGACACGGTCTCGGCGACGCATCCATTGAAGCCGTTGTTGGATCTACTGAGAACGGATGGAAAGCTCATCATGTTGAGCGCACCCGATCTGGAGACGCCCGCTCAAGTGCCGCTCTTTCCATTATTTGGTAACTTTGGAAATATTCAAATCTCTTCTTCAAAGTTGCTTCTGCTTCACAAGTGAACATTTCTTTTTAATTGGTCTCTGATTTTATTCTATTTTAATTATTTGAACTACTTTGGTCCATCTTATGTAAATAAGGTCCTAATGCTTTAACCCATTTTTCCCGAATAATCGGAAATTCGAAAATGCAGGGCGGAAATCTTTGGTGGGGAGTATGTGCGGTGGAATCAAGGAGACGCAGGAGATGATGGATTTCGCAGCAGAGCACGGCATAACGTCGAACGTGGAGGTTGTCGCGATGGATTACGTGAACGAAGCCATGGACCGACTCGCCAGAGGAGATGTCCGATATCGATTCGTCATCGACATAGCCAATACGCTCACCAATCTCTGATTCCATGTCTGTGTTGCCTCTATGTTATTATTTGGTATGTTTTAGTAGATAGAGTGACGAATTATTTTGATACATTATTGGGTTATGCGATCCTTCTGAATTAGTAATTTACAAGGTGAACCCACATATGTAACTTAAATAGTTCGCACTCGAGACATGGATCCAACTGCAGATGAGGAGTCTCAGTTTATCCCTAAGATTAATTACTTTCAATCAGTTGAAAAAGAAATGTCTTGCTAATGTACAATTTATCACTAGAAACTGGGACTTATATTCGGTCATTGGGTGTTTGAATCAAAGAGATAAATTCTAGTTTTGGTCCTCTAGCATAAGGCCATTTTCAGGTGAAATCTCAATTTTCAATTATCTAATCAGAGTTATTATATCGTATGTAGTTTATCATTGGCGATCGACTCTGAATCACATTGTCAGGGCATCATATATTGGCTCCGGCCAGCAACTCTGGCCGGAGCTAATTTAGTTACCTAAAATTTAGAAGAACACATATATTGTCCAGGTTTCCACTAAATGAACGAGTCTTTACGTTATCGGAAAAAAAAAAAAAAAAAGGAATAGATTTACATGCATTTGGAAAAAATAAAATAAAATAGCTACAAGGTGGTCATACGAGATTCAACGATATCGCAATTGATCTACGATGCACCGAGCCCCCACCTTCAGCCTCGAACAAATCGGCTTGTCTGCTGAAACCATGATGATCAACTATAGTGCCATCGATACCCCAAATTACATGACAATCATTCTGCATAAGACGACTAGCCAAATTAATGATCGTAATAATCATTGGACAAAATTACATGAAAATGAGGAAAATAACCGCAATTTTGCTGCATTATAGCGATCCATCACCGCCTTGAACTTTCGACTACTTCATACGACCTAGATAGAAATTAATCTTTAATAATTTTCATCCATAAAGATTTCAATAATCCATTCTAACAAGTTTTCGGTATATTTGCGAAACGATATATTACCTTGTCATTTGCCCCAACAATTTTCTCTCGTGCTTCCACAAATAATTAACCGATGACTCTGTCTTCCTTCAAAGACCTTCCTCTCTCCTCCACTACATATGTGACTAAACAAATTAATCCCTTTACACAAGGCTCGTGATATTTCCACACCCCTAATAACTTTTTCCACAACTATTACACAAGTACATCACGTACTAAGTCATAAAATTGTTGTGGAAGAAGTTATTATTGTCATGAAAGAACATTTTCTAGTTCTTAAATTGTGGAAGAAGTTATTATTATTGTGAAAATACCATTACCCATTTAAGTAATAGAATCGATTTTGTCTTGTCCCTCTAAGCACTTTTTAAACAATGTGAACACCTATTATTTCATCAATTAGCACTTCTACAATCATCATCCTACTCATGAACCACCTTATAATTCCCACAATAACATAACTATTTAATCCACATATCATAGTTTTAAGACTTAAAAGTGAACTTGCTTTGGTGCTTTAAACTGAATTTCTAACAGCGACAAGTAGAAAATTGCTCAGGAAAGAAAAAAAAATAGAGGAAGAAGAAACTAAAGGAACTTTTACCTACTGTAAGGGGAGGAGATAATTATTTTCTTTCTAGAATTGGCTGTTGATATCGTCCACTCTATTTCTTGAAGTAAAGTTTTGCCATTTGGAAGAGCGGATGTACTGAACATGAATTCTGGCCTTCCCACGTGTCCCGAAGACGGGGATAAAACAACTTTTCCTGAAGATGATTTGGCACAACCAATAGCCACAGCTCCTTTAATTTTGATAAATCAGGCAACTCTTTCAAGGAACCGCATCCCAAAAAAACCAACGAATCTAATGATTCTAATTTCTCCAGACCTCGAGTCTCCATTAGCCCAGGGCAACCATTCATACTCAACACTCAGAGCCCCTCTAATCTCGATACCAAAAGTCTCTCAAGCATTGCAGTATCCCTCAAATACAAACTACGGAGTTTCTTCAGTTGCTGTCCAAGCACATCATCAAATTCGACTTCCCTCAACTGGCAATTAAGAAGGCACAAATGGGACAGATTTGTCAAATTGGAAAAGAGTGACCTTCCCATGGGTGACTTCACATCACATAGAGTCAATTCTATAAGACTGGATGGAAGCCCGACTAGAGATTGTGAGTCAACACAAGTTATCTCAAGAATCTGAAGCCGCGAAAGAGTAGCCAAATTAATCGAAGGAAATGTGTCATCTCCAATGACAAGTGTCAATCTCTCCAAATAAGATAATCCTTCGATCCACTCTATCTTTGGAACTCCTTGTCTAAATTCCGACAACCTAAGAGTGTCGCCCCGTATATGAAGATCGACTAAGTTAGTCAGGTATGAAAGGTCAAGAGCTGTCCACAACAAATGAGATGAGATCTTTAACTCCTTCAAACTCACAGGGAGCTCTAGCAACTGTTCAAGTTCATCACATTGATCCAAAAGAAGTTGTTGGAGATGAGAAAGCTTATTCATAGTTGCGGGCAACCTCCGAATCTTGCTCTTTGTCAGCCCTAGCTTCGTTAAAAAGGATAGACCCCCAATTTCAGTTGGAATTTCTCCCTCCATATTTTCACAGAAGCTAGCATACAGAGCTGTAAGATTCTCTAGCATCCCTATGGCTTTTGGTAGCTCTCTAATTGCACAATTGTTTAGACTTAAAATCTCCAACCGTTTGAGATTTCTAATAGAAGCAGGTAATTTTTTGATTTTCGTCATGCTCAAATCTAGTTCAAGCAGAGACACTAATTTTCCCATTGTGCTTGGTAGCTTCTTTATCGAAGTTCCAATAAGACTTATCCACCTCAACATTTTAAGATCTCCGATGGAGTTTGGAAGTGTTTTAAGAAAAGAACAATAATCTAAAGACAAATACTCTAGACGCGTCATTTGTCCAATGGAATGATGAAGTTCTTGAAGGTGCATCCCTCTCATTCCTAGCTTTGACATTGATTTTAGACTACCTAATACAAAAGGCACTGGATAAAGTTCGCAACCATCCCTCTTTGGGGATTCGCAAGAGATGATTTCAAAGTGCTTCAGGTGCTCTAGTTTAGAGAGAGAGCCATCAACCACTAGCAAGTTTGTACTCTGTTTAATAACCAATCTCTTCAAATTCGAACATCTCGAGAAGTCGGGAGTCCTTTTTAAGCCTGGGTAAGAATTGATTTCTATAACTTTCAAGTCCTTGCTCATCTGAAAAAACAAATCAAGAATCAACCAAGTCAATAATGGCAAATTGGTAAGTTTGGTTAGCGAGACAAACACAAGAAAAAGGGCAGAAGGACACTAAAAGTGTCAAAAATTGTGAACAACACTCACGGTAGTGCCAAAAGTTTTTTTGGATCATTTCAGTGCCACTTTTTTTTTTTCAATGATCACTTAAGTGCCAATCTCGATCTTGGTTGTCGGAAATCCAACGTAGCTATATTTTAGTAATTTCTCAATCCTAAGTGGTTTGCTGATATACTTAGTCAACATATAATCCCTTAACAACATTGTTTAAAAGTTGTGAATAGTGATCATTTAAATATCAAATTTTGTTTAAAGTGATTGCTTCAATGTGCTAGTTATTGTTAATCAACGATTACTTTAGTGTCAAGTACACCACGTGAAAATGCCACGTGGGCTGGAGTTTTTAAAAAATTTGCCAAGTCATATTATAATTTTAATTATAAATGCTGCATAATTAATTTGGTCAGAATTTCTCGCCGTTAGCACTTAAGTAGTCATTTTTCCTCCAATTTAGCACTTAAATGAGCTGGCGAAAACTTTTGATACTAAAGTGAGTGTTGTACATAACATTTGACACTTCTAGTGTTCTTCTACCTAAGAAAAAGTAAACTGGACGGTATGATGTTTGTACCAGGCATGACCTCCATCCGGCCCAATCTTCAGTAATGTTAATTCCCGAAAGCTTGAGCACGACTAATTTCTCAAGACACAAATTCATCACGTTTAGTTCCGAAGGGCACTTACTCCAAGAGAGCCATGTTAACTTGGAGAGAAGATTCTTAAAGTCCCCTACCAAGTTCCCGCCCTCTAATTCCAAATATCTTAGATTGGGCAACTTTGAAAATTCTTCACTTGTGAAACTGTGCTCTTTGTATAGTCTTGTTAATCTGAGTGCCACAACTTTGTCTGTCCCCTAGTAATAGGAAAAACATATGTGAACATTTGAACTGGATGACAAACATTGTGTTGCACAAGTCTAAGGAGCTTCATTATATTCATTAATGAAACATGCATTATTGTTTTGTTCATATAGATTTAAATTGACCATAAGAAAGAGTTAATCAAGTTAATCTGACTGGCTCATACAATTGGATGGAGTTCTCTACATTGTGTAAAGCATAGTAATGTTTCTATTCCATCAATTTAAGCCAATTCCTATCGCAAAATGATAACAAAAGACTTTATTATCACTGAGCAAAACCATTTGATAGAAAATGTTGCCTCCACATTCAATTTTGCAACACAAAAACTCTGCAATGGTTTTGCAAGTTAGAAAAAAGTTGCCAAACCAAATTAAAAGAAGTCTCTTGAGTTTATAGCCCCATTCCGACTCTATGCACCAAAATCTGCTTGGTCTGGAGTGTGTGGAAGCTCGATTTACTCTAGAGCATCCCCTTTTAGGTTTCCCTTGTGTTTTATTACAGGATGAAGACAAGAGCTAGAAAGTCTTACTTGTTTTAGGACTTGTTGCTGATTCTACAGAATAAAAGAGCAATGTGAAAAAAAGATCTGCTTTCATAATAGTAAACATATTCAACCAACTTTATAAAAGTCTCATATATTGTTTGAAAGCTCTACCGGACTCTACATAAAAGATTGCATACTACAATCAATTACAAAATCTATTACCAAAATTCGGGTAAGGAGTCTCATTGCCGAGTAAAAGGAATAAAATCAGCCTTAACTAGCTTTGATAGCTTAGGAAGTCACAATCTGGATCTGTTCCCGTATAATTTGTTGAACAATAACCTTGTGTTTAAATGTATTTATGAAGTGTTTGCTACTTTCACGTTGTAACCTTTTAGATATGTTATGTAACGGAATTACCATCATGAGTTCTTATACAAACCTTTTTCTTTTTCTCTTTTCCATAGTAAAAGTTAAAAAAAAAAAAAAAATAACATACCAGTAAGAAACTAACTCCACAACCTTTGAAAAATGCATGGTTGATTTTTTACCTAAAGAAAATAGTAAGGTGACAGTAGCTTACCTCTTTCATCCGAACCACATCAAAGGCAATCTTGGGCTCCCACAACCTACTACGATTCCCTGGAAAATTGACATCTTCGCGCCGAACAATTTCTCTTCCAAGATCTCTAAGTTGATTATGCATCCATAATGTATCATCTTTTGTTATCCTTAACAAAGACATACGACTAAGGACAAGTAGTTCTCTCCTTGGAAAATAGTTGGAAGCTTTCCACATATAACACGGGTGGAGTCTATCTTTTCTAATGAAGAAACATGCGATATCAAGAAAGATCTCTATTTGATGAGGCTCTAACATGTCATAACTGATTTTTAATTTATTGAGGACAACTTGGTTGGGCACCAACTCTAATTTTTGCAAAGTGCCTTTCCAAAACTTTTTGCTCTCGCCATAAAGTGAGGAACCGATAATCTCAAGAGCTAAAGGAAGTCCACTTGTTTTGATGGTAATTTGCCTTGAGATATCAACAAAGTCATGTGGTGGTAAGTCCATCCCGAAGGCATGTTTACTAAAAAGCCGAAGAGCATGGAAAAAATCCATTTCTATCATTTTATAGATTTGAAACTCTTGAGAATGTGCTTGGAAACTACTCTCTTTGTCCTTTTCTTTGATTGGCAAAAAGTTGATGTCCCTTGTTGTAATGATGATTCTGCTTCCTGGACCAAACCAATCACTCTTTCCAGCTAGCTTAGAGAGTTGATCCCTCTTATCCACATCATCAAGAATAAGGAGAACTTTCTTATCACGAAATCTTTCTCTAATTGTGTTAATCCCTACATCAATAGAATTGTGGATCCCTAGAGATCCACCTTGGAGAATCTCTGATAACAATTGTTTCTGTAAGTCAACAATTCTTCCTTGTTGTGCAAATTCACGAATGTCTGAAAGGAAGCTACATCCTTGAAATTGACTAGACATTTGATTAAAAATAGCACTTGCAAGAGTTGTCTTACCGATACCGCCCATTCCATGGATGACCAGGTAGCGAACATCATGAGAACCTTTGTTTAACATGTCCATGATAGCTTCAACATGATCATGGATCCCGACTAAATGATTAGGTAGATTTCTCATTCTTTTCATCAGCTTGGTCAAAACCTCATCAACGATAGTGTTGATGATTTCACCGTGCCTGCCATATTGACATAAGATTCTTATGGTGAAACATATGGCAAATGAGCTATTGAGTTGAGGAATATTATAGACACGAAACTAATCGGATTTTTAAATGGGCTTCTTTAGTAAAAGGAAATCTTGACTAATGAAAAATTAGATATATACTCTATTTGGATGAGTGATTCGATAACATAAGATAACAATTACCAGGAAAAAGAAAACAAAAATGGATGAACCAATATGCTGTGTTTGGTGGGGTGTAATTAATATAGAAAAAAATGGGAAATTTTTTTTATTCTTTGTTATAATCTCACTTTTCATTGCTAGGGCCAAAAATGAACAAAAGCAGATTCCAAAGTCATACTCTTACCCTTTGTCCTTCATGCCCCATCCCTTGATTTTTGAGACCTTGGTCAAAGCTTCCTTCCATTGCCGAATCTGATTGCAGCTGAACTTCTTCTCATGCTTTTTCAGAGCATTGGAGTACAATCGAGTTTTGAGCTTTACATCGTCGGGATTTACGTCATAAAAAATGGGTAGGATCACTTTGTCATTCGCTTTGCTCGAGCACTTCATCATGTGTGTGAGCTCACGAAGACACCACTTACTTGATGCGTAGTTCCTAGAGAAGACGGGCAAATATATTTTGGAGGATTCAATGACACGCAGAAGTTCGCCTTCAATCTTTTTGCCCTTTCGGATATTTTCATCGTCTCTGAAAACTCGAATTCCAGCTTTGTCTAAGGAGTGATAAAGGCAATCGGTGAAGTTGAGGCGAGTATCAGGGCCTCTGAAACTCAAAAACACCTCGAATTCGGCCCCCGATGACGCATTGCGGTAATTGACAGTGGACACGGTCGCTGCGATTGGTGAGTCCCTCTTTCTCTTCATTCTCCTTCAGCAGCTCAAAATCTTCACCGGGTTGGATCGCAACGAGACGTACAGCCCTTTCTGGATCTGAGCTGGATTTCTCAACAGGACTCAGCAAAGCGCCAGAGGCAGGAGAATTGCAATGCTCTTTCGCTTTCTTTCTCGGATTTGTTTGCCTTTTTCTCTTTTTTTTTGCCCGGCACCGAAAGGATTAGGAACGGCGACGGCTTTAATAAGTCAACGGAATTCCTCCAAAGCGGTTGGCAATAAATAAGGTTGCTTTACACTGTTCCTTCTTGTGCGCTAGGACCTCTTATCTAGAAGTAGTGGTTTGACATTCACAGATATTTTCGCGAGGAACGCTTGGCCAGAAAGACCCTCCGGTTGCAGAAAGATCTTCGAACGGGGGAGGTTGGCTCACGATCCCTGCCGGGTCTCGTCCCCTTCCTCGTGCGGGGGCGTGCGTAAAGGAGAGAAAAGGAATGATGGGCTGGCCCTCTTTTTTATATAATTTCCGATGGGCCCAAAGGAAAGACGAAAGAATAGGCTGGAAGAGAAATAAAAGAGTGGGCTGAAAAGGAAATAATAGAATGGGCCGGGCTACACCAGCCCACTCGACTTTTCTCATTTTTCTTCATCATTCTTTTAACCACTCTCATGTATTATTATTATTATTATTATTATTATCATTACTACTACTACTACTATACTATACTACAACTACTATTATTATTTTTGATTTATACATATATATTTTTTGCTTTTGACCTTTTTATAAGTTTTTAACTTTTTTTTTTTTTGCAAAATAAATGAATATTTAAAACGTCGACAAAAATTCAGGTGTCAAAAAAAGTCATCTTGATGGTGAAACTTGAAACCATGAGAAAAATTGAGGAAGATGCTGATGGTCTTTTTCATTGACAATGCAACATTGAGGAAACAAGCCAATTTGGTAATATGCTGTACTTTAAAAATGTACGTCTGAACCAAAGAAAAGGATGAAGATGATGAAGAAGTCCGTAATTTGCACTATATCATTTCTCTTGTGAAATTTATTCTTTAATTGACATTTCCTCCAGAATTAGAATGGCATTTGTTCATATCAAACAACGAACGCTCCATGACTCCAACATTTCAAGAAGTGGTAGTTTTAGATTTACACACTTCTAAATAACGCTTCTCTTTCCCGGATGCATCCATTTCTTCATTAGTCGCACGAGCTTGACAATGACCGATGATGATGGCTTGGGCTTGGATGGGGACTAGCGGCAAGCAGTTGAAGGACGTGACAACATTGGGGGCCCCAAAAACCAAGTCCTAGGGCTTGGATTTCAGCAGTGATTGAAACCCCAGCGGCAGCGACATGCCCTCCAATGGCAATAGTGATGATCAACAAATGGTAGTCAAGGCCCGAGTGGCTTCCACAATGACAATGGCAGGTGGCTATTCTCAGTGTGGCGCAACTCGGATTGCGTATTAGGGCTTGATTCTGACGGTAATTTCCTAGCGGAGTCTTGGTAGGTACAAGAGATAGATAGGAGTATAAATCGGCGAAAAACCTACTCATGGACATAGTCGTTAGCTGACACAGCAATCAAATAGTAAATCAGTCGATGCTTGTGTGGAGATTGGAAAATGTGAGGAAGAGGCTGATAGGTTCGACAGAGACAAGAATTTGCTTATGCTGGAGCTTGTAAAGTTCAGGCAACAACGATAGGCTACTGAGAAACAATTGCAACCGATAGTCAAATGCCTTCAAGGGATGGAGCTGTGGCAGCAGCAAATGATGTCATTCCTAACACAGGCTATTTGGAGCCCTGGATTGTTGGCACACTTTGTCCAACATTAGAATGAGAACAACATACAAATAACTATAGGCAACAAATAGTGAAGGCTTAAGCAGGAAGATGTGTCTAGGAATGATGATACTAATGCTTCAAATGGATTGTTAAATATTACTCTCTGATGAATGAGGCATCTAAGGTTATGCTAGGGGCAGATTGTGGGACTGAATGTTGCCCTATTCGAAGGGTAACTGTGGCGACCTAGCCTCTTTGAGTAGGGAATGGGAATTAGTTTAAGATATTGCCAACTTCGGGCCAACGGTCTTTCATTGACTTGAGTTCTACATTCACAATATTGAGCTGCACAACCAAATATAACTATAAAGAAAATGCGTGAGCATCCTAATATTGTCTCTAAAAAAAAGACAATCCAAAAAAAAAAATAAAATCTTATTGTAAAGCCCTAAAGGTTTGTCCAAATTTGGGTTTTAACTTTTAAGAATTTGCCATTTTTTCTGAATTTTTAGAATTTTCTGAATTTCTTTTATGATTTTACAAATTTTTTTTGATTTTTTAATATTTTTATGTTACATTTTTTTAATTTAAGATTTTCTGAATTTTTAAATATTTTTTAATCTCTTTTTTAAATCTTATAATTTTTCAAATATTTTTTAAATTAATTTTTTAATGAAATTTAATGTTATAAAAAGAGAATTCAGACCGTGTAAAGAGATCCGGCCCGACCAAACCAACCTAGGACACATTGGTCATGGTTAAACTAAAAACAAGGGCCGGTCCCTAAAAACGCAACCCATTTTCTATATATATTGTTTTTGGCTTATTATTTATTATTGTTTTTGGCTTATTCCTATTTATTTATTTATCCTCCCTTCTCCTCCAACGGTCTCATGCCCGAAGGACACCCTCTCTGCCTAAAGCTCTCTCTGCCTGACCCAGAACGTGAACTCATCCTCCTTCAACACTAGGACTTAAAATCAACAAAAGAAGGCGTCGCTCATGGATTGCCATCCCAAACATTCAATGAAATTTCACCATCGTTTAGGCCCTATTTAGTAACACTCTAAATAGTATTTAATTCTATTCTTTTGTTTTCTAAAACAAAAAAAGGATAGAAATCCATTTAGTAAAATATTTTATTCTCCGGAACAAAAATCCATTTTTTTGTTATCGAGAATAGATTTGAAATAGAATTAAAAAGTAGAAAAAAAATTGTTTCTTATTTACAAGAACAATTCTAGAATCAAATCTATTTTTTTCTTTTCTTTTCTCTTCTTTTTCTTCTTCTTCTTCTTCTTCTTTTTGGTTAGTCGTTGCCAACCTCGGCCATGGCCGACAATAGGGGTGAGCATTGGTCTAGGATCAACCCCGGATTGATCCTGGACTGGCCTAACCCCATTAGTCCTAATTTGGTTCCCAAAGAAACTAAGTTGGTCCTTAATCCTAGGATCTTTAAACCAACAATGTGCGGGTTAGTTCTTAGTCCTAGAAGTTTAGAGTCAATCCAACTATGATTTTATATATATATATCTAATATATTTTATAATATTATATATCTAATATATTATTTATAATTTTTTATTTAGAGAAAAGAGATGTGAAATTGTATATTCATATTTTATATTAAATATTTTGAACTTCTTATGGTTTAGTTGTATTTTATTAGTAAGTTTTAGGTGCACTTTGCTTTTCAATTTGTGTCAAATGATAGTAGTTTTTGAAGAGTAGATTACAATTGCTACGATGATTTGCTAGTTAAGTGGTGTGAAACTTATTTTTTGGTTGATTGGACTCTGCTCGATCAAACGCAAGAAAACGTTTTTACATATAGTGTTATAAGTATTATTGATAGATGATTACAGGAACCTCCCATCTTGTCCCATATCTCTATGAGCGATCTTAATCATTTTTATGGTTTCTTGCTTTTAGTTTTTGTAAAATTTCTGTTGTTATTTTTCTTAAATTTGTTAAATATGTACGGGTATTTATAGTTTGGTTGCACAACGTCACATTGTCGATGGATATGTTTTGAAATGGTAGGTTTGCCTTTTTCAGAGAGTACAAAAAATGAAACAAAAAAATTATTGGTTGGTCTCATGTTGACCTTTAAATTGGACCGAATCCATTGATATCAATCTCATTCTCGATCCCAAGCTCAATAAGGTTGGTCTTCGGTTCCAAAAATTGAGGATCAACATTGTGCGGGTTGGTCTTAAGATTAGGGCGACCCAACTCGAACCATGAACCCTAGCTAGTGATTAGCCAAATGAGAGCCGACAACCTTGGCCATGGCCAGCAATTGACTAGACAAAGGCCGGTGACCTTACTAGAGTGTCGCTAGCCCCCGGCGATGCCAAGCCATGACAAGGAGCCTCACTGAGCCACCTCTGGGTCGGCGTTGCCCAGCCAACTTGGTAGTGGCTTGGTGAGGCTTGCCTCGCCTAGCTCACAACGAGGCTCAGGCCGACGAGCCTCATCGTGGCTTGGGGTTTTGGGGGTCAGTGATGCTTTGGCAAGGTCGCCAGCCCTTGCTTGGCTAGGGCCGACGATCGGAGGAAGGAGAAGATGAAAGGGGAAAAAGAAAATGAAAAAATTTAATAACATTATTAAAAGATTAAAGAAAATGGTTTGAACTAGAAATTTTAAGGGTTTTATTAAACACATTTCTAGTCTAGGAATAAAAATCTTAAGAATTTTACAAACACATTCAAATGTTTATAAATTGTTCCCAAGAATAGAATAAAAAAAAATTATTTCTGAGTAAAAGTTATCTTCCAAAATGCTTAGAAATTGTTTTTGAGAACAAAATTGAAAAAAAATATTTCTGGCAAAAGTTATTTTTTGAAATAGAATAGTAATCAAACACACATTTATCATTCGCACTTTGTGGACCACTCAGGCATCATCGACCATCATCTATTCTCACTTAGGACTTCACCCACAGTCACCAAGCAAGCACCATAGAAGCACCGAACAAGACTTGAAAAGAACAAAAGCATATTGAACAATGGTGACAAAAGCGTACGTTGAGGTTAATGAAAGATCACCATTAAACGAGCCCCATTACTACGCATTCGAAGCAACTAAAAATCCGACGAAGATGGGCACAACTTGGTATAAATATTTTGTCAGACACAGGGTGCGCAGTGGATTAAAGAGAAGCAAATGACCGTGCTATAACTCAAGGCAAATCAGCAATGAATTCAGGAATCTCACCATTAAGCTTGTTCCCGAGGAGATGCAAAAGGGTTGGGTTCTTCAACTGGGAGAAGGACTCGGGAATCTCTCCTGATAACATTTTGTTAGACAAATTCAGAAACTTGAGGCTCTTCAAGTAGCCCAACTCTGGAGTCAAACGCATTCACCTGCAGAAACAAGTGTCGAGATTCTGCAACTTGACAATCTCAGGCGGTATTTCACCGGACAATCCGCAGTTAACAGCATCGAGCCTAACGAGTTCAGTCAGGTCACCAATCTCCGGAGCCAAGCCTCCGTCATAGCTGGAGATTGCGCGAGGAGTAGAGCTCCGGGCTTCGGAAAGGGAGCTTGTCGATCGAGCTTTATCAACTGCTGTGCCATTGAATGAGGGCAGACCTGGGCTCTGCTCATGTCACTCACCAGTCCCTCGCAGACGGTGCTTCGCTCGCCATCCACTCGCCCGTGTCCTTTTGTAGCCGTCACTGCTTCGCGTTCAGAGTGCATTGAGAAAACAACTATGCTCAAAAACTCGCCCGGCCCTTTTTTGTCACAGACGGTGCTTCGCTCGCCATCCACTCGCCCGGGTCCTTTTGTTACCGTCTGTCGCTGCTTCAATAATCCGGGTAATGAGAAGAGGAAGGCTGGTCGCATGGGCTCTTGCAAGCCCAAAATTTCGCTAAGGAGAATGGGCTAGGGGACATAGGCTCATCCGATGTATTTCATTATTATTTATTTTTTTTTTGTCTAATTCTTTATTTATTTATTTATTTTTATTTTTTTTTTTTTTTTTTTCCTTTTTATTTTTTTTTTTGCAAAAAAATGACACACCTACATGATGGACGAAAATTCGGGTGTCAAGAGTGACTCTAAGTGAGCTTTAGCCATGAGTCGCCTAGTGGAAGAGGAGATTGCCACATTGTCTTAATTGGTGAGGAAGATGTGATTTTGCCTGAGCTCTCTTCATTGCCAGATATGATGCAAGATAGAATTCCAGATACTACTGGTGAGGATAAAGCGGGAACTGATTCTGGAATCGGTGGCATCAATATCTTGACATTGATGCTTTGCTGGAGAATTCTTCCCCTAAGATTGAATTGACTTTAACAGAGGGTAACTCGACAGGTAACGGTGAGTAGCCAGTGGAGAATGGATGGGACAATGCTAGCATATAAATCAGCTCACACAACAAATGGGCCTTCTAACATAGTATAACAAACAGAGAATGATCTAGATTGGGATAATTAGAGTGGCTCATGCATTGTCCAAGATTACGAAGCAAGAACTTAAGCATTAGTTTTCCTCTTCGGGGCGGTCTTTAGCACCCGTTGAATCATCCCTTTCACATCTATTATTGCTGCCCCTTTGTCAGGCATAGTACTCAGTGTGCTTTCGGTCAAGGTACGTACCTACTTTGGGCTTCTTCCTGGCACTCTCTCGTTAGAAATGTGGTTAAAGTGGCTTTGTGATGTTGAAGGATGCTCACCATATTTCATTTGATAATTAGATGTGAGCTTTTCATTAAAATGTAACTGACTAGTGTTGGATTAGTTAAAGGGAGTCCTTCCTTTGTTTTTGTTTTCTGACATATCTTTTTGTTAGTTGATCAAGAGCACTTTGCTTATTAGAACCTACAAAGTGTTGTTAAATTTACAAGTGAATTCAAGTTTCTTGGAGGACTGATACGATTTAAATGTCTATATAATGTATTTCTATAGTGTTAGGAAACTTTGGATATTACGGATTCCCAAGTGGTAAAATTGCTTGCAGTCTATAAATCAAAATGGATGAATAACTTGAGTACGCCACACATATCGACTGGATAAGAACAAATTCTGTGTCTGCCTATCCCTACTATGTGAGCTACAGTTGGGTTAACCCTCAGAACTTTTTCACCACTCCAGGTGCTCTTAACTTTAGGACCTGTAGGCCCTTCCTACCCCCAACAACTCACTTGACAGACTCTTCACCAAACTATCAAATGCCGATTTAAGCTTTCCAGGCAATACTTGCTGCACCTTCTTTACCTCCTCTGCTGTAACAAAGCAATCTTAGGATCCCATTCCCTTAGATAATTGACCCATGGAGGCGAACTTATAGATGCGCTCGGATAGTCAGCTGCAATTAGTGAGTATGCAACCCCCTGTCCATGACCATATTGCTCTTGGCAGTATCCTTTCTGGTTCCAATTCCACCAATTCCCTGTAAAACTAGACCCAGCTTTGGGTGCGAAGCACGACCGTTCAAGGAAGTGTCGGCCACGAATCAGTTCACACTCTGGGCCCCTTTTTGAAAAATGGCCCGAAGTCCGACCGTTATTTATTATCCTAAGATCTACTGTTAAATACTTCTCAGTGCTATTCTTACATAATAAATTCATCATATGAATGGTAATCGTAATGTTCTCAAACATTTAGTTCACTGCAGAGAGGGTATTCTGTCGAGGATTGGATGCTAAATCTCTTGCCTGATATTGATGTGTCATGATTTGCTATACCTCTTGAGCTTGAAGCTGCTGTGAGGTCATGCATTTGCTCATTTGATGAATCCTCATCAGTATATTATTTCTCTTCACTTGAACCGAGACTGTTGCATGACAGACATAAGGGTAATGGCATTGATAAACATTTTCCTAGATTTTACAGATTTTGATGAGGTACATTTGTAGAGCTCAGATGCAAATTTGATTGTGACTGGTGCCACTCCTTTGCTGACCCAGCAACCTGTAACTGGTGTTTTCAATAATGTCGCAAGCCCATCTATATTGTCAGATCAGGGCAATGATTCATCCTATAAGATATCTCAACTTGGATCAACAAGGCTTGGGCATGCTGATTTTGCTGATCATGGCATTGACAACTCTGAACATGAGTTGACCACTCCGGAAGCAAGTTTGAAGTAGGCACTCTTTAATAAAAAGTTCATTTTGGACAACATAGAAATATTTTCCTCTCTTAAAATACGCAACAGAGGTGAAAACAGCATTGTCAGTGGCAGAGGAGCCCCTTATGATAATGCTGCCTTGGTAAAGATCAGTGTGACAAAGACTTTCCTTCTAAAACAGAAAGTACCGCCGTTCATGCTTGGAGACAATCATCCGAAATTGTTGGCAGCAGCTTAAACTTCTGAAAAGCGAGTGAAGGAGCTGCATTTAATCCCATTGCAAACAACACTATGTATAGTCCCGAATTTCCTGACATGCAAAATCCTGCCCTCGCAAGGTTACAGTTTTCCAAGGGACTTAGCTGTTCCCTTCCATCAGCAAAGCGGCTTAAGGTGAGCAGTGTTCTTACCTTTGTGCAACAAAGGTTATTTACAGCAAAAACAGACATGGAAGAACCCATAGCCAGATTGAATCAAGAGAATGCTGTGAGACAATACTTAACAACAAAATTATGTTTTCTTCTCTTGGAGAATTTGTTGATTCTTGTATCTACTCATCATCTCCAATCAGGAAAAACGATTGCTGCCTGAGCACCATTTTGTAAACTGAGACAACAGTTGTGATTTGTGCCCTCCAGAATTTTAGCTTCTAGGCAGTAAATTGTCAGTATTTCCTTCCCCAGCTGGTCGCTCTGAATTTCTTCCTGTCAGAAGTCATTTTGATAGTATCTGCACGACTAATGAGATGTATTCAATGGATGAAAGGCGTATGGATCTATTTGATGATACATCACATGTTTGGCCCTTAAAAGCCTTTGGTGTTCCAATCTGTTGTATTTTCTGTGTTCCAATCAATTATGGATCGTTCTGGTTGTAGTTTTACCATCTTTAGACCATTACATGGTTAAGAGGCTGTCATTACCTGGTGGTGCGTAGACTGTTCTGGCTGCTGTGCTTGTGTTCGTTCATGTGTCATTGTTTTAGATGATGCAACTAAATTTTGAAGATTGTGTCCTGAAGGTCAAATAACTTGAAGTGGAACTTGAAACCATGAGAAAAGCTGAGGAAGATGCTGGCGGTCACGTTCATTGACAGCATGTTCCCAGGAACATGAGCTAAACACTTTGTATTTCCAGAATAACGTTAACAAAAACAGCCCATCTTTCCCCCTCCCACAACGCCAACTCTAAAATGGCTGACTAATACGGTTCAAGTGAACAAACAGCTGCCAAAAATATATATAATTAAAAAAATTCTCAGAAAATAAACCTCACGGCAAGCGATGTTGCAACCTCCTATCAAAGCTCCTATCAATACAAGTATATCTAACATATGTCTTCTTCTTCGCTTGCATCTCATGATTTCATTCTGTAAGCCATAATTCAATTGATTCTCCACATTTTGCACCATCTCCTTCAATGTCTCATTATCATTCATCAGTTGGCAAATCACTTATTTCTCCTGTATTGTCAGATCAAGATCAATCCACTCAAAAACCCACAATCATCAGGCCTGTCAAAACAACATAATACTTTTCAACAGGTTTAGATACGACATTGTTCAAAATTGCTAAGTTATAGCTAAGAAGTATTGCTTTACTTCTGATATGTCTGATTGCATCAAGCAGTTATAAATTACTTACCCTCAATGTTGAACAGCAAAATAATCTCCAGGCAGGATTTCTTCGTGAGGTATAGAGGGTTGCTCATCGCTGATGCTTGCATGAAATGTTACAATCATGGCTCATGAATTGACTCAATGCTCCGCCGCCACTGTTAGAACTTCCATTTGCATTGATTTGCATTCAAAAATAGGAGCAAACAACTAATCTAAGGCTCACTCATCAGTGATGAGTCATCACGCAAATGCTTATGACAGAGCTGAACTTTGTAAAAGCTAGAAAAGGAATAAGCAATGCGGCGTCCTCCAATGACCAAGGGACACGACTCTGCAATGTCATGATCAGGCATCTGTTCCGGTGGACAATGTGGGCAATATAATCTCTGCAGCTTCTTAAATTTTGATGAATCAGGCAACCATTCTAAGGAACTGCATCCGTTAATAGACAATTCCTTTAATGATTTCGATTTCTCCAGACCTTGAGTCTCCATTAGCCCAGGGCAATTGGTCACACTCAACTCTTGGAGCCCCTGTAATCTCGAAATTAGAAGCCTTTCGAGCATTGCACTATCCTTCAAATCCAAACGATGGAGTTTCTCCGGTTGCTGTCCAAGCAAATCATCCAAATTGACTTCCCTCACCTGACAATTACTAAGGCATAAACTGGACAGATTTGTCAAGTTTAAAAAGAGTGACCTTCCCATGGGTGACTTCACATCATGCAGAGTCAATCCTCGAAGACTGGGTGGAAGCCCCACCACAGATCGTGGGTCCACACAAGTCATCTCAAGAATTTGAAGTCGAAAAACAGTAGCCAAATTAATTAGAGGAAATGTGGCATCTCTAACAACAAGTGTCAATCTCTCCAAATGAGATAGCCTCTCAATCCACTCTATATTTGGAGCTCCTTGTCCATATTCTGACAACCTAGGAGTGCTGCCCCATATATGAAGACCGACTAAATTAGCTAGGTATGAGAGGTCAAGGGTTGTCCATAATAAATGAGATGAGAACTTTAACTCCTTCAAATTCACGGGAGCTTTGGTAACTGTTCAAGCTCATCACACCAATCCAAATGAAGTTGTTGGAGATTAGAAAGCTTATTCATAGTTGTAGGCAATCTTGTAATCTTGCTTCCCGATAGCTCTAGTGTCATAAAAAAGGATAGACCCCCAATTTCACGGGGAATCTCCCCCTTTAGATTTTTGCAAAAACTTGCATGCAAAGCTTTAAGATTCTCTAGCATCCATGTGGCATTTGGTAGCTTTCTAATTGCACTATAGTCTAAACATAAAATCTCCAACCATTTGAGATTTTTAATAGAAACAGGTAATTTTGTGATACATGTTTCTCTCAGATTTAGCTCAAGCAAAGACTCTAGCCCTCCTATTTGGTTCGGTAACTTCTTTAGAGGAGTCCATTGGATACTCATCTTCCTCAATTTTTTGAGGTTCCCAATAGAAGCAGGTAATTCTCTTATTTTTGTGTCATCAATATATAGCTCCAACAAAGACTCTAATCTTCCTATCGAGTTCGGTAGCTTCTCTATCGGAGTTTCAAAAAGACTTATCTTCCTCAACTTTTTAAGACTCTCAATAGAAGTAGGTATTTTTCTGATTTTTGTGTCGCTCAAATATAGCTCAAGCAAAGACTCTAATCCTCCTATTGAGTTTGGTAGCTTCTTTATCGGAGTTTTAGAAAGATGCATCCTCCTCAACAATGTAAGATCTCCGATGGAGTCTGGAAGTGTTCTAAGCAAAGAACAATTATCTAAAGACAAATACTCCATACGCGTCATCTCTCCAATTGAATGATGAAGTTTTCGAAGTTGCATCCCGTCTATTTCTAGCATTGACAAGGATTTTAGACTATCAAATACAAAAGATAGTGGAAAAAGGTTGCAACCGTCCCACTTCAGGGTATCCCAAGAGATGATTTTCAAGTGCTCCAGGTGCTCTAGTTTAGATAGAGAGTCATCAACCACTAGCAAGTTTGAACACAATGCAATAGCCAATCTCTTCAAATTCAAGCATTTTGAGAAGTCGGGAGTCCTTTTTAAGCTTGGGCAAAAATTGATTTCTATAACTTTCAAGTTCTTGCTCACCTGAAAAAGCAAACCAAGAATCAGCAAGTCAAGAATGACAAATTTGTAAGTTTGGTTAGCAAGATAAATGCCATAAAAAGTTAACTGCATGATATGATGTTGTACCAAGCATGGCGCCCATCCGGCCCAATCTTCAGTAATGTTAATCCCCGAAACCTTGAGCACGGCTAATTTCTCGAGACATAAATTCGTCGCGTTTAGTTCCAAAGGGCAATGACTCCAAGAGAGCCATGTTAATTTGGAGAGAAGATTGTTAAAGTCCCCTACCAAGTTTCCGCCCTCTAATTCCAAATATCTTAGATTGGGCATCTTTGAAAATTCTTCACTCACGAACCTATGCTCTTCGGAGAGTCTTGTTAATCTGAGTGCTATGACTTTGTCCGTTCCCTGATAATAAGAAAAGCATACATGGTCATTTATATTGGATGACAAGTCTGAGGAGCTTGATTATGGTCGGTAATGAAACGCTCATTATTGCTTTGTTCGTACATATCTAAATTGACCATAACAAAGAGTTAATCAAGTTGATCTGACTAGTTCATACAATTGAAAAGAGTTCTTTACACTATATAAAGCATAATAATATTTCTAATCCAGAGCATCTCTATGGATCGAAACCTGCTTGGTATGGTCCATGTGGAAGTCGACTTTACTTCAACAGAGCATCTCTTTATTAGGTTTCATATGAGTTTATGGAATAAAAGATCAGTGTACAAAAAGGATTTGCTTTCAAAATAGTATAGATATTCAACAAACCTCATAGAAGTCTCTTGTCTATTGTATGAAAGCACAACCAGACTATCCACAAAAGATTGCATATAATTTGTGGAAAAACTTTTGTATTTAAATGTAACTTATCAACGCCTTTTAGATATGATGCGTAGTGGAATTAACATCATAAATTTTTACCCACGCCTTTTTCTTATTTTCTTTGCCAAAAGAAAAATTAAACAAAAAAAATATACCAGCAAGAAACTAACTCCACAACTGTTAATAAATGCATGGTCAATTTTTTCCTGAAGAAAATAGTAAGGTGACAATCGCTTACCTCTTTCATCCGAAACATGTCAAAGGCAATCTTGGGCTCCCACAACCTGCTACGCTTCCCTGGAAAATTATCGTCTTCACGTTGAACAATTTCTCTTCCAAAATCTCTAAGTTGATCATGCATCCGTAGTATATCATTTTCATCTATCTTTATCAAAGACATTTGAGTAAGTACAAATAGTTCACTTTTTGGGAAATAGTTGGAAGCTTTCCACATATAGTACGGGTTGATTCTTCCTCTTCCAATGAAGAAACATGCGATATCAAGGAAGATCTCTCTTTGACGATGCTCTAACATGTCATAACTAATCTTTAATTTATTGAAGACTTCTTGCTTGGGCACGAAATCTAACTTCTTCAATGTGTCTTTCCAAAACTTTTTGCTTTTGCAGTAAAGTGAGGAACCAATAACCTCCAAAGCTAATGGAAGTCCACCTGTCTTTCTATTAATTTCGTGTGAGATATCATCATAGTCATGTGGTGGCCAATCCATCCTGAAGGCATGCTTACTAAAAAGCCGAAGAGCATGGAAAGGATCCATTTCTGTCATTTCATAGATTTTAAATTCTTGAGAATGTCCTTGGAAACTACTCTCTTTGTCCTCCTCTTTGATTGGCAAAAAGTTGATGTCCCTCGTTGTAATGATGATTTTGCTTCCTGGACCAAACCAATTGCTCTTTCCTGCTAGTTTAGAGAGTTGGTCCCACTTATCCACGTCATCGAGAACAAGAAGAACTTTCTTATCATGAAACCTTTCTCTAATTATTTTAATCCCTACATCAACAGAATTGTGGATATCTAGAGATCTGCCTTGGAGAATTTCTGATAACAACTGTTTTTGTAACTCAACCATTCTACTGTGTTGCATAGATTCGCGAATGTCCAAAAGGAAGCTATAACCTTGAAATTGATTGGAGATTTGATTAAAGACAGCACTTGCGAGAGTTGTCTTGCCGATACCGCCCATTCCATGAATGACCAAGTAGCGAACATCATGAGAACCGTCGTTTAACATGTCCATGATAGCTTCAACATGATCATCAATCCCAACTAAATGATCGGGCAGATTGCTCCTTCTTTTCATCAATTTGGTCAAAATCTCATCAACAATAGTGTTAATGATTTCACCATGGCTGCCATATTGATGTAAGAGTCTTAGCACAAAACATATGGTAAATGAACTCTCAAAATGAGGAATATTGTAGACATAAAACTACTTGGATTTTTTAATATGCGAGGTTTTACCGAGTAAAAGTTCACTTTCTTTAGTAAATGGAAATCTCGATTGATGAAAGAATTAGATCAATACTAAATTTGGATGGGTGGTTCAGGAAAAGAAGATAACAATTACAAAGGAAAAAGAAGAAAGAAAAATGGATTAACCAATATATTGTGATTGATTGGAGTAATTAAAAAGGAAAAAAAATTGAAAGAAAATTCTGCCCCTTATAATCATCTCACTTTTTATTGCCAGGCGAAAAAAAAAAAAAAAAACCAAAAACAGATTCAAAACTCACACTCTTACCCTTTGTCTTTCATGCCCCATCCTTTGACTGTTGCGACCTCGGTCAGAGCCCCTTCCATCCTAGAACTTCATCACGCATGAACTTCTTCTCATGCTTCTCCAAATCGTCGAGGTATAATCGTGTTTTAAGTTTCACATCGTCGGGATTCACATCATAGAAAATGGGTAGGATCAATTTGTCACTTGCTTTGCTTGAGCACTCCACCATGTGCGTGAGCTCACGAAGACACCACGAACTGGATGCATAGTTCTTGGAGAAGATGGGCACGTATATTTTGGAGGATTCAATGGCACGGAGAAGCTCACCTGCAATCTTTTCTCCCTTTCGGATCTCTTCATTGTCTCGAAAAACACGAATCCCAGCTCCAATCAAGGAGTGATAGAGACAATCGGTGAAGTTGAGACAGGTGTCGGGACCTCTGAAATTCAAGAACACCTCAAATTCGGCCCCCGACTGCAAATCACCATCATCACCACAAGCCGACGTGGTCACTTTCTCCAGTGAGTCCCTCTTTCCCTTCATCCTCCTTTAGGAACTCAAGATCTTCACCGGATTATATCACAATCACAGCGAGATGTGGAATCCTTCTCTCTGAATCTGATCTGGGATTCCTCAAGAGGAATTAGCAAAGCGCCAGAAGAGGAAGGAGGACTGCAATGCGCTCTCGCTGTATTTTTCTCAGATTGGCTTGCTTTTATCTTAGCACCGAAAGGGAAAAGAACACCGACCGCTTTGATAATTAAAGTCCTCCAAAGTGGCGGAGTCTACCTTTATCACGGTATATGAAAGCGAGAAAAATGTAGCGTAAACATGGACCGTCCCATTCAATGAACGACACGTGGCGCCTCATGTCTCCCATGGGTCCCACTTTCTCCCTTAGACAGCTGTGTCCTCCCTCTTCCCTTTTTTTCAAATTTTATTCCCCCTCTCTCCTTTTCCCTCCTTCCTTTCAAATTCCATTCCCTCTCTCCCTTTTAAAAACATGGAGAGATTCTCTCTTTTTCTCCAGCATGCCCCCATCGCCTCCTCTGCCTCCCCAAGAGCCCCTAGGTCCCGAGCCCCTTTGCCTCCACCTCACTCAGCCTTTGTCTCCAAAGCCCCCTCAATGGCTATGATTCATCGGCTAACTCCTCTCACTTTCTCAAGCACGCATGATCATGTTGGTGCGCCATGAATGGCATCAAATCCCCGACCATTCCCAACGTGGCGATCGAGCACAAGGTCCATGCTTGATGTTTCTGTATTTTCTTTTTTTCTTTTTTCCAGCATTCTGGTCGAAATTAGTTCCCTGGCAAAAAGGTGAGGTGCAATGGTAGGTCTTGACAATTTTCCCGTTCAGAATATTATAAATGTACCAAACATGGAAATTCTTCTGTCTTAGTCTAATAAACTTCTCTTTAAAATAGCAAAATAAATCCTTAGCCACCCCTCGCCCTCTTTGTAAACTCGTCATTTCCCCCCTTCTCTCGAAACCTGAAATGGCGACAAATACCTCGTTCTATGGGCAATTACCTCGTTCTATGGGATCAAACATTGGACAATGCAATATCAAGACTGACTCCAACGTGCATTTTCAAATAACGTGGATATTCCTTAAATTCTTTTTCCGTAACCCAATGAGTCAAAACAGCAAGCAAATATCATTCTCGATTAGGTCATTTAAAAAATCCTATGGTTATGCTTCGCCTAGTGACATGGCCCGAAAATCATATAGGCCAGCTCCGAAAAACACATTGACTGTGATTAAGCTTTGAAATTTACATTAGTTGTGATTAAAGCCCGAAATAGAACTAGTTTCTCATTTCTAGGTTTGATGATGGGCACAAAAACTAAATCACAATTGAATATGCTGGCATGTTAACATAGATTATATGTCAGCTTCAATATTTTTCCGAACAACACTCACTTTACGCCAAAATTATCAAAATGCCTGATCCAATTTTTCACAAATAGCATGCTACAAAATAGATTCTCTATATCTTAAAATCTATGCCGTGAAAGAACATATATAAATTTCATTTATGATAAAGGAAAAGGGAAAAGTTTAAATATGGGCTTGAAATGCCCTAACTTTCTTAAATAATACCCAAAGGGCCCAAAGTAATCAAATCGTCTCAAATAACGACTTTTGGCTGCTCGGAGACTATTCCAACCATCAGAGAAGAGGTATTTTAGTAAAAAAAATTCTAACTATATTTTTTTATTTTTTCTTTCCTTTTTCCTCTTCCTTCCCCCGACATTGTCATGCCTCATCAATGGTCAATGGAGGTCAAAGGCCTTAGGCAAGGGCTACCCTCATCGGCGTTGGGTAAGGGCAGCCCTTGCCTGGGTGGGTGAGGGCGAAGACGAGGGAAGGCGTTACGAGGGTGACCCCTCATCGAATTTGGCGAGGAATGCCCTCGCTTGATCGCCCATTGCCTAATCTAGCGAGGGCAACCTCACCCTCGCCTGGGCTGGGTGGGTGAGGGTGACCCTCACTAGCCTAGGGATGGGGGCCCCTACCAGGGTTGGTGGCATTTGCACCATGGATGGTAGGAGGAAGAGGAAAAAGATCAATATAAAAGAAAAGATAAAAAAGAAATAAAGATAAAAATTTTAAAATGTAAAAGATGAAAATGCTCCTTAGTTGGAGTTGTTAGGCCTTTTTTAAAGATTGATATAACCACTTTCGGTCTTTATTTAAAACAAGTTCAACTTCAAGTCTTTATTTGAAATAAAATTTACTTTAAATACCCATTTGAGAAAATGAGAATAATTCAAACTCTTATTTGGACTTTAAAAAAAAAATGCCATGCAATGTTTACAAAACATAGAGTGATAAAAGTCACTTACCTCCATTTAATCACGAAGTCAAACTATACGGAGTCATTATCATAAATTATTGGCTTATAATAAGAACTAGACAGTCTTGGGCGAAAAAGGCGGTTTTGGTAAAATTTCAAAAATGTCATCCGAGGTTCGATCTTAGCTTCATTGGCCCGACACATATCAAATAGCTCAATGATATTTACTAGTTAGTATGTTACCATAATTTCCCAGGATATCAGAAAATAATTTTTCCCGTGAGTTAGTCCTAAATTTGAATTCTCCAAATCTTAGAGTACCGAAATCTTCAAAACTTAGTTTCCATCAATTTCTTTTATGATTAATGGAATAACAAACATTTAGATAAGTAAAACATTTTGACATGTGTAAAACCTTAATATTGCAGAATTTAATTTAGTTTCATACATTTCGATGCACACATGTATGTTCATTCAAAATACTTATACGCCAAAATTATAACCTAATATTTTTCCCAGAAAAAAAAAAAAAAAGTCATAAACGTATAATTTGGTATCTACTGAGAGCAACAAGATTCCGAGTATACAATATTTTTCCAGGAATTACTGGAAATAGCAATAATTCGAAAATTTCCAGAAAATCCACAGAACGTAATAATGCATGTTTCACTCAAATTCAATTTGAGGAATGAGTCGAGTCCGTGAACAGAGTTTGGTAGCTCTCTTGTCCGACTCCCGTGGAGATCCGTTACCTCCGATGTAATTTCGGTATCAGATTGTTCCATTGCAATTAGCAATTCTAGTCCCCTAAAATGAACACCATAGACTTTTATGGCTATATAGAACCATTGCCAATTGTTAGTTAGGCCACACTCGATTTTATTTTATTTATTTACTGCGTGTTGTTGATCTTGATACAGTAGTTCTTGCATTATGTTGGGGTCATGAGTGTGTGTACTGTCGATCTTGTTAGTGCTGTCACTCTGCTACCTCATATTTCATGCTGAGGATCTGTTATTTTCCTATTCTTTACATTTTCTCTGCTGTACAAAGTGACAGGATTTGTATCTGGATAACTAGTTGTGCAGAAACTTCCATATCCGGTGGATGAAAACCTTGATACAGCGATTTGCCACCTTTAGTTGTAGTAGAGGTATCACAAAAGTCATTTCCTATATTAACATTCATGTAGAACAGTTTTAGAGGGTTCAAGGGGGCATACAATGGCCAGAAGGGCTCATAACACGAGGATTATTGTGAAAGATTTTGTCATTTTTTGAAGTCTCAAAGTGGGTGAGTGTTCTGTTTGTCTCGTGATTACATAGTGTATCATTGCTTGGGCTTTTTTCTACTCTAGATGTGCATTTACCGTGAGATGTTGATTCATAAGCTCCTAAATCCTCTTCGACAGTGAGATGGCTATTCATTCGTGTAAATAATCTCAGCAACTGGATGCCGTTCTCCATGTTTTTGCAGCTTAAACAGGAATTTGCCCTGAAAATGTTACCTCCAACTCCTCCAAGAAAATTCTGAGATTGAAAAGTAGGATACTTTTGGAAGAGGTATGCTATCTCTCTCTCTCTCTCTCTCTCTCTTTATTTAGTGTGCCCCAGCATTCACTACAGAGGTGTTCCATGGAGGATTGGATGGAGATACTCTTACCTGATATTGATCTAACACGATCTGCTATGGTAGCAAACTTTCTTGAGCTTGAAGCTGCAGTGAGATCATGAAGGTTCTCATCTGATAAATCCTCATCAGTTCTTTATTTCACTTTTTTTTTTGAACCAAGACTGTTGCAGGACAGACGTTTGGGTAATGGTACGGTTATATGTTTTCCTAAATTTTGCAGAATTTGGTGAGTTACATTAGCAGAGCTCAAATGCAAATTCGATTGCCACCGGTGCAGTTCCACTGCTAACACAACCTGTAGCTGATGTAATCAATAGTGTTGCAAGTCCATCCATGTTGTCAGATCAGGGCAGTTATTCATCTTATGAGATATGTGAACTAGGATCAACAAGACTTGGGCATAAGGATTCTGCTGATCTTGGCATTGACAATTCTGAATATGAGTTGACCTATCCGGAAGCAAGTTTGATGTAGACACTCATTAATAAAATTTCATTTTGGGAAAAATAGAAGGATTTTCCTCGCTCAACATACGCAACTGAGGTGTAAACAGCATTTTGAGTGGCAGAAAGCCCCTTATGATAATGCTGCCATGGTCAAAGATCAGTATTACAAGGACTTCCCTTCTGAAACAGAAAGTCACATGGTTCATGCTCAATGACCACCATCAGAAATTATTGGCAGCAGGGCGCGCATGACAACCATTCCATTCCAGAAATAGTTAATGAAACGAAATAGATTTTTCTATTTCTATTTCTGAAAGAGTTTCTAAGAAAATAAACGTTTGATAACAACACAAAATTTCTTCCTTTCGGACGGTGGCGCGACGACCAACGACCTTTAATATAAAAAATAAAAATAAAAATGATTTAGTAACAAAAAAATAATTAATAAAATAAAATAAAATAAATCATAAAAAAATAAAATATAAAAATAAAAACAAATTGATTTTATTTATTCTATTTTATTTTATTTTACGAATAAATTTATTTTAAAATGAATAAAAATAAAAAATAAAAAATTTATTTGGCAAAACACTCGAGGCAAATAAAAGTAAATTTATTAAATTTATTTTTAATAAATTTATTTTTAATGAACTAAAAATAAAATGATAAATAAAAATAATTTATTTATTTTAATAATTTTATTTTTATTTTTAAATGAATAAAATGAATATTTTATTTTTATTTTTATTTATTTTTAATAAAATGAGGAGAGGTGGAGGAGGAGGAGGAGGCAGAGACGTAGAGGAGATGAGGGAGGACTCACCGAAATTAGGGTTTAGTGAAAGAAATTATTTCTGATTTCTCTTCCAGAAATCAGAAGTAGAAAATTTTAGCTTCTGATTTATCTCCTAAATCTATTTTTGGAATAAAATCTAATCCAGGAAATAGAAAAACTGAATAGGTTTATCAAACGGATTTCTCTTCCAGAAACAGGTCTGGAACAGAAAAACTATTTCTAAAACAGAAATTTTGAGTTGTCATGCACCCCCTTAAGCTCTAGAAAAGCGAGCAAAGTAGCTGCATTTTATCCCATTGCAAACAACACTATGTATCATCCCAAATTTCCCGACGTGCAGCACAAGGTTACAGTTTTCCAAGGGTGTCAGCTGTCCCTTTTCCATCAGAAGAGTGGCATGAGTTGAACAGAGTTCTCACAACAGCGCAACAAAGTTTATCTACAGCAAAAACAGACATAGAAGATCTCATAGCTGGATTGAATTAAGAGACTGCTGTAAGACAATTCTTAACAACCAAAGTATCTTCTTTGCTCTTGGAGAATATGCCAAGTCTTGTATGTACCCATCATCTCTCATCAAGGGAAACGTTTGCTGCCACTCCACCATTTTGTATTTCGAGATAAGAGTTGTGATCAGCTTCTACGCAGTAAATTACTGGTATTTCTTTCCCCAGCTGGTCACTCCAAACTTCTCCCTGCAGTTTGAACATATGCCAGTAGTCATTTTGATAGTATCAGCAGGACAAATCTGATGTCCTCCAAGGATGAAAGTCTCTATGGATATATTTGATGAATACATTTAGCCTTTGAAATCTTACGGTGTTCCAATCTGTTATTTTTTCTGTGTTGTAGAGCTTTTATATGGGATGCTTAATCTATTACGGGTCATTCGGGTTGTGATAGCCTCATCTTGAGACTGTCACACGGTTAAGAGGCTACCATTACCTGTTGCGCATTGACTTTTCTGACTGCTGCTATATACCTGTGTTCGTTCACGCGTCAGTGTTTGGATAATGCAACTAAATTCATGAGGATTGTGTCTTGAAGGTCAAATATCTTGAAGTGGAACTTGAAACCATGAGAAATATTTAGGAAGATGCTGACAGTCTTGTTCATTGACAATGCAACATTGAGGAAACAAGCCAATTCGGCAATCCGTGGTGCTTTAAACATGCATGTCAAAGCCAAAGAAAAGGATGAAGATGATGAATTTGGTAATTAGCACAGTATCATTTCTCTCGCAAAATTTATTCTTTTATTGACATTTCTTCCAGAATTAGAATGGTTTGTTCATATCAAACGGCGACACTCCATGACACCACCGTTTCAAGAAGTGGTAGTTTTGCATGTACACACTTATAAGTGTGTATATGATGATGCATAAGAAATGAGATTTTGCTAATGGATTTCAGCTTTATGACTTCCTTTTGGGATTGTAATCATCTTCCTTCTGTTGTATATTTGTAGAACCTCAGACAATTTCTTAGCATATGCAGCCTGGGTTGTTTTAGGTCTTTGAATTCTGATTAAACCAAGCCCAAATCCTTGATTAACATCACCGATGACGATTTCCATGAGTATCAATATATGAGTTGCGGATGCAAGAAGAGAAATGACTTGCTTACTTCTATTCAATGAAGCCGAGCTCGTTCTCCAGCAATCCCTGTGGAGCTTGTGCATCCTGAAATATGGCCATGAACTAATCGATTAAGGCATATATGAAATCCGCGACCAGAACTAGAAAGTGCAAGAATAGTTTCTTTGCACTCTGTAGTGCTTTCAGTTTCGAACGGCATGCATAAGATTATACACAACAGATATCCTCAGATTTATTAACAACACAAAGAAAGTTAGAACTTCAGTGATTTGGGGAATTGATCTATGATGCACTAAGCCCGAACTCCAATCTCAAGCACAATGGCTAATTTGCTGAAACCATGATAAAACAGCTGTACTTGCATTGATCCCCAAATTACTTGAAAATTATTCTTTATAAGACGAATAGCCAAATTAATAATCATAATAACCATCAGACGTTAGTGCATCAAAATCAAGACAATAACCATGATTTCGATGCATTATACCAAGTCACATTGAACTTTGGACTACTTTTTTTTCTTTTTTGGTAGAAAACTTTGGACTACTTCATATGACCAAAAAATCATCCATAACGATTTCAATAATCCATTCTAACAAATTTTCAGTATAATGCCAAATTAGACCGTCCATTGGCGATCGAATCCGAGTTACATCATCAGGGCATCATTTAGTAGCTCCAGCCGGAGCTAATTTAGTTACCTACAAGTTCAAAGAAAACATATATAGTCCAGGTTCCCACTATATGAACCAGTCTTTATGTTTTCGGAAAAAAGGAATACGATTTACATGACATTTGGAAAAAAAAGAAAAAAATAATGCCGATATATGTGAGAAACAAATTCATTGTATGGTTTTACAGAGTATTTTTGGCAAATTTATGGGCAAATAGCTCCAAGGTGGTCATACGAGATTCAACCATATGGAAATTTATCTACGATGCACCAAGCCCCCAATTCCAGCTTCGAGCAAATCGGCTCATTTGCTGAAACCATAATAATCAATTCTAGTTCCATCGATGCCTCAAATTACATGAAAATCATTCTGCATCAGACGAATAGTCAAATTAATGATCGTAATAACAATCGGACAAAATTACACGAAAACAAAGAAAATCACCGTGATTTTCTGGTTCTTAGATTGTGGAAGAAATTATTATTATTATTATTATTATTATTATTATTATTATTATTATTATTATTATTATTATTATTATTATTATTATTATTATTATTATTATTATTATTATTATTATTATTATTGTGAAAATATCATTTCCTTTGGGTTAATACCCTGAAAAATCCTAAACTAGTACACGTGTAACAAATTCACCCCATGAAAAACCCAAACTGATACATCTATTACAAATTTACCGCAATTGATCATAAAAAACCCAAAACTGGTATATCCGTAACAAATTTATTCAACAGTCAAAAACTCCAAACTGGTACATTTGTGACAAATATACCATCCATTAAATTGTATTAATACTATAATAAATCACAAAAATTGTATAATTGTGACAAATGGAAAGTAAAATCGTAAATTGGTATACCAAACAATTGTCACGTGTCATTCAACTTAGTAATGTGACAGTAAAATTTAACGAAAACTAACATAGGGTAAAATTGTCATAAGTGTATCAAATTGGGGTAAATTTGTCAAAAGCGTGTCAGTTTGAGGTTTTTTGTGATCAAAAAATTAGTTTTGGGTAAATTTATCACAAGTGTAACAGTTTGAAATTTTTCAAGGTATTAACCCTTACCCTTTTAAGTAATTGAGTCAATTTTGTCTTGGCTAACACAAAGTCCCTCTAAGCACTTAAAAAAATGTGAACACCCATTATTTTATCCATTAGCACTTCTACCGTCATCATCCACAAATCATGATTTAAAACTTAAGGTGAACATGTATGCATGCTTTAAACTGAATATGTCTAACGGGGACAAGTGTATATATATAGGAAGAGAAGAAACCAAAGGAACTTTTACCGACCGTAAGAAGAGCTGAGATAATTCTTTCTTTCTCGAGTTGGTTGTTGATATCGGTATTCTATTATCTTTCGCAAGAGGCAATGACTTATATTTGAATTCTGGTGGTCCCACGTGTCTGGATGATGTGGACAAGGCAACTTTTCTTGAAGTTGATCTGGGACAATCAAATGCCACAGCTTCTTCAATTTTGATAAATTAGGCAACTCTTTTAAGAAATCGCATCCATCAAAAGTCAATGAGACTAATGATTCCAATTTCTCTAGACCTCGAGTCTCTATTAGCCCAGGGCAACCCCTCATACTCAACACTTGGAGCCCCTCTAATCTCGATACCAAAAGCCTCTCAAGCATTGCACTATCCTTTAACTCCAAACTGTGGAGTTCCTTTAGTTGCTGTCCAAGCAAATCATCAAATTCAACTTCCCTTAGCTGACAATTAAGAAGGTACAAACTAGTAAAATTGGTCAAGTTGGAAAAGAGTGACCTTCCCATGGGTGACTTCACATCATGTAAAGTCAATTTTTCAAGACTGGATGGAAGCCCCATTAGAGATCGTGGGTCAACACAAGTTATCTCAAGAATCTGAAGACGCGAAAGAGTAGCCAAATTAATCGGAGGAAATGTGACATCTCCAGTGACAAGTATCAAGCTCTCCATATAATTTAGCCTCTCGATCCACTCTATCTTTGGAACCCCTTGTCTAAATTCCAACAACCTAGGAGTGTCACCTTGTATATGAAGATGGACTAAGTTAGTCAGGCATGAAAGGTCATGGGCTGTCCACAATAAATGAGATGAGAACTTTAACTCCTTCAAATTCACAGGGAGATCTGACAATTGTTCAAGTTCATTACACCGATCCAAATGAAGTTGTTGCAGATGAGAAAACTTATTCATAGTTGTGGACAATCTCCTTATCTTGCTCTCTGTCATCTCTAGCTTTGTACAAAAGGATAGACCCCCAATTTCACTTGGAATTTCTCCCTTCATATTTCCACAGAAATTCGCATGTAAAGCTTTCAAATTCTCTAGCATCCCTATGACCTTTGGTAGCTCTCTAATGGCACATTCGTCTAGACGAAGAATCTTCAATTGTTTGAGATTTCCAATAGAAGTAGGTAATTCTATGATATCCGTCCCGCTTAAATCTAGCTCAAGCAAAGACTCTATCTCTCCTATTTGGTCTGGTATCTTCTTTATATTGGTTTGATTAAGACTCATCTTCCTCAACTTTTTAAGATTCCCAATAGAAACAGGCAATTCTATGATTTTTGATTCGCTCAAATCTAGCTCAAGCAAAGACTCTAGCCCTCCTATTTGGTTTGGTAGCTTCTTTATATCGGTCCAACAAAGACTCATCTTCCTCAACTTTTTAAGATTCCCAATAGAAATAGGCAATTCCGTGATATATGTGTCCCTTAAATCTAGCTCAAGTAAAGACTCTAGCCCTCCTATTTGGTTCGGTAGCTCCTTTATATCGGTATGATAAAGACTCATCTTCCTCAACTTTTTAAGATTCCCAATAGAAATAGGCAATTTTGTGACTTCAGTTATGCTCAAATCTAGCTCAAGCAAAGATTCTAATCCTCCTATCGTGTTTGGTAGCTCCGTTATCGAAGTGTTACAAAGACTCATCCTTCTCAACATTTTAAGATCTTGGATGGAATCTGGAAGTGTTCTAAGAAAATGACATTCATCCAAAGACAAATACTCCAAACGCGTCATCTCTCCAATGGAATGATGAAGTTTTTGAAGTTGCATCCCTACTACTTCTAGCATTGACAGGGATTTTAGACCACTAAATACCAACAGTAGTGGAAAAAGGTCAGAACCGTCATTATGTGAGTCATACCAAGTGTTGATTTCCAAGTGTTTTAGGTGCTCTAGTTTAGAGAGAGAGATATCAACCACTAGTGAGTTTGTGCACTCTTTAATGACCAATCTCTTCAAATTTGAGCATTTCGAGAAGTTGGGAGTCCTTTTTAAGTTTGGACAATACCCGATCTCCATAACTTTTAAGTTCTCGCTCACCTAACAAAAAAAAGGCAAGAATCAGCCAAGTCAAGAATAAGAAATTGGTAAGTTTGGTTAGCAAGAGAAATGAAAGTAAACTACATGGCGTGATGTTCGTACCAGACATGACCCCCATCCGGTCCAATCTTCAGTAATGTCATCACTTGAAAGCTCGAGCACAGCTAACTTCTCGAGACTCAAATTCGTCACATTTAATTCCAAAGGACAACGATGCCAAGAGAGCCATGTTAACTTGGAGAGAAGATTCTTAAAGTCCCCTACCAAGTTCCCACCCTCTAAATCCAAGAATCTTAGATTGGGCAATTTTGAAAGTTCTTCACTTGTGAAGTTGTACTCTTCAGAGAGTCCTGTTAATTTTAGTGCTACAACTTTGTCTGTCCCCTGGTGATAGGAAAAAGCCTACATGAACATGCGAATTGGATGACAAACACGGTGCGGCACAAGTCTAAGGAGCTTATTTATGTTTAGCAATGAAACACACATCAGTGCTTCGTACAAATCTAAATTGAGAAAAGAATACAAAAGTGATTCTTGTAGTTGAAAAGAATGATTTATCTTGTATAAAGCTTAATAATGTTTCCAATCCATCAGTTGAAGCAAACTTTTTTGTCGCAAGATGATAATAAAGAACTTTATTACTACTTAGGGAAAAATTGTCCAAAATGTTCTAAACCTATTGGATTTTTGCCAATTAAGTTCTAAATCTTTTTATGTTATGCCAATTTAGTATATTTGGCCAATTTTGCCTAGGAATCACTAATGTGGATTACAATTGTCAATTTGACACGGCTAACGTTGATGTGTACAATATTCAATAATATTTTTTTTCAATTTTTTTTTACAATTTTTTTTTTATACTTTTTTCTTCTTAAACTAAGGCTAGTGAGATTGTTGGCCAACCCTTGCCTGGTCTGGGCAATGGGATGGAGGCCCTTGCTAACCAACTTCTTCACCAAACCAGGCAAGGGTTGCCGACCTAGGGTAAAAAAAAATTAAATAAATAAATATATTATTTAAAATTGTTCATGTGTGCGTTGGCCATAGCACATAAAACGACCAATGTCCACATCAGCAATTTTCGGCCAAAATTAGTGCGGTGAACTCAATTGACAAAACGTGAAAATGTTTAGCACTCAATTTGCAAAATTGAAAGGTTTAGTATTGAGTTGACAAAAATGCAATAGGTTTAGAATTTTTAAATAATTTTCCCTATCATTGAGTGCCAGACCGAATTCATAAAAGTCTCTTGAGTTTATAACCCCATTGCAATTATATGGATCAAATCCTGATTGTGTATTCTACAAAATAAGGATCAATGTTTTAAAAGGATTTGCTTTCATAATAGTAAAGATATTCAATCCACTCATAAAGTCTCCAGTATGATGTTTGAAAGCTCTACCGGACAATTCACAAAAGATTGCATATTACAATTATTCACTTAATCTATTACCAAATTTCAAGTAAGAGGACTCATTCCAGAGTAACGTTGCTAAACTTGCTAATGATTTCCAACTTAGCAAAAATGAATGAAATCAGGCTTGAAAAGCTTTGATAGCCTTGGAAGTCTCAATGTGGATCTGGTTTAATATAATTTGCTGAACAACCTTGTATTTAATGTATTCCCAAAGTGTTTGCTATTAGTAACTTTCACGTTGTAACCTTTTAGATATGATTTGTAATGGAATTACCATCATGAATTCTTATACAAACCTTTTTCTTTTTCTTTTTCTTTTTTGTCAAAGTAAAAGTTATACAATATATATATATATATATACCAGCAAGAAACTAACTCCACAACCTTTGAAAAATGCATGGTTGATTTTTCCTAAAGAAAATGGTAAGGTGACAATAACTTACCTCTTTCATCCGAACCACATCAAAGGCAATCCTAGGCTCCCACAACCTGCTACGCTTCTTTGGAAAATTGACATCTTCACGCCGAACAACTTCTCTTCCAAGATCTTTAAGTTGATCATGCATCCACAATGTATCATCTTTTGTTATCTTTATCAAAGACATACGGGTAAGGACAAGTAGTTCACTCCTTGGAAAATAGTTGGAAGCTTTCCACATATAGTATGGGTGGAGTCTATCTTTACCAATGAAGAAACATGCGATATCAAGAAAGATCTCTCTTTGATGAGGTTGTAACATGTCATAACTAATTTTTAATTTATCGAGGACTTCCGGGTTGGGCACCAAATCTAACTTCTTCAAAGTGTCTTTCCAAAAAATTTTGCTCTTGCAATAAAGTGAGGAACCAATAACCTCGAGAGCTAAAGGAAGTCCACCTGTTTTCATAGTAATTTTCCTTGAGCTATCAACCAAGTCCTGTGGTGGGAAATCCATCCTGAAGGCATGTTTACTAAAAAGCTGAAGAGCGTGGAAAGAATCCATTTCTGTCATTTTATAGATTGTAAACTCTTGAAAATGTGCTTGGAAACTACTCTCTTTGTCCTCCTCTTCGATTGGCAAAAAGTTGATATCCCTTGTTGTAATGATGATTCTGCTTCCTGGACCAAACCAATCACTCTTTCCAGCTAGCTTAGAGAGTTGATCTCTCTTATCCACATCATCGAGAACAAGGAGAACTTTCTTATCACGAAACCTTTCTCTAATTGTATTAATCCCTACATCAACAGAATTGTGGATCCCTATAGATCTGCCTTGGAGAATTTCTGATAACAACTGTTTTTGTAAGTCAACAATTCTACCCTGTTGCGTAGATTCACAGATGTCTAAAAGGAAGCTACAACCTTGAAATTGATTGGAGATTTGATTAAAGACAGCACTTGCGAGAGTTGTCTTACCGACACCGCCCATTCCATGGATGACTAGGTAGCAAACATCACGAGAACCTTCATTTAACATGTCCACGATAGCTTCAACACGATCATGAATCCCAACTAAATGATTAGGCAGATTTCTCATTCTTTTCATCAGCTTGGTCAAAACCTCATCAACAATAGTGTTGATGATTTCACCCTGCCTACAATATTGACATACAAGTCTTAGCATGAAACATAGGGCAAAAGAACTCTCAAGTTGAGCAATATTCTAGACACGGAATCAAGCGGATTTTTAAATGGGCGAGGTTTAATCAAATGGAAGCTAACTTTCTTTACTGAAAGGAAATCTTGACTAATAAAAAATTAGATCTATACTATATTTGGACGAGTGGTCCGGGAACGGAAGATAATAATTGCCGGGGGGAAAAGGAAAGAAATTGGATAAACCAATATACTGTGATTGGTGGAAGTAATTAAAACAGAAAACAAATGGGAGAAAATTCTATTCCTTATTATAATCTCACTTTTTTTATTGCTCAAGAAAATAAATGAACAAAAGCATTTTCCAAAGTCATATTCTTACCCTTTGTCCTTCATGCCCCAACCCTTGATTCTTGCGACCTCGGTCAAAGCTTCCTTCCATCGCCGAATCTCATCGAGGCCAAACTCCTTCTCATGCTTCTTCAAAACATCAAGATACAATCGAGTTTTGAGCTTTACATCATCGGGATTCACATCATAGAATATGGGTAGAATCACTTTGTCATTCGTTTTGCTTGAGCACTCTAGTATGTATGTGAGCTCGCGAAGACACCACTTACTAGTCGCGTAGGTCCTAGAGAAAATGGGCAAGTATATTTTGGAGGATTCAATGGCATGCAGAAGTTTGCCTGCAATCTTTTCGCCCTTTCGGATCTCTTCATCGTCTCTGAAGAGACGAATCCCAGCTCCGACCAAGGAGTGATAGAGGCAATCGGTGAAGTTGAGGCGGGTATCAGGGCCTCTAAAACTCAAAAACACCTCAAATTCGGCCACCGACAACAAATTGCCATCATTGGCACAAGCAAACTTCGTCATCGTATCTGAAGAGTCCCTCTTTCGCTTCATCCTTCTTCAGGAGCTCAAAATCTACACCGGATCTGATCACAGCGGGATGTGGAGTCCTTTCTAAATCTGATCTGAGATTCCTCAAGAGGAATCAGCAAAGCACCAGAAGCAGGAGAATTGCAAAGCTCTTTCGCTGTCTTTCTCGGATTCGTTTGCTTTTTACTCGGCACGCAAAGGAAAAAGAATGGCGACGACTTTGGACAGTCTTAGCCTCCTCCAAAGTGGCGGAATCCAACTTGATCACGTTATGCTGGCACTAAAAAAGGTTGCTTTACACCGTTCGTTCTTGTGCAATAATACCTCATTGAAATATGAGATCGGTCGGCCACAACACGTCCACGTCAACGAATGGTTCCTACTTCCTACTGCTCTTTTCACACATAAAATATGAATACCTCTTTCTTAGTTAAAAGGTTTTCCCCCGATACCCGATAATAGGCCTGCATTTGACCAAGAAAAAAAGAAAAAACGATAATAGGCTTGCACGCATTAGTTGCTGCGCCAGACCCGGTGCGGGGAGTCATTTCCCTCTCTCTCCTGCTTTTTCTCCATCCGAAGGATGAAGACTGACGCCTTCTCTCTCCCTTCCTCTTGTTAGTTCAAAATTTCAGGTTCCCTCGTCTTTGTTCTCTCCGATGCATGCTCGCTCGCTCGGCGTTCGTTCTCATTGTGTCTCGCTTCTTCGCTCTCTGCGCCGGCGCTTGCTTGGCTTGTTTGCTTTCTGCTTCCGTGCTCCCTTGCTCTCTGAATTCATTCTCATCCGAAAATCAGATTCTGGAAATTTTTTCTTAGGGCTCTAAGAATGTTCAATTATCATGAACTGCGAGTTGTGGCTTGCAATTTTAACGAGGCAAATTTTGTGAACTAAGGTTGATTTGGAGAGTCTTACGTTCTTTTCTAGGACTTTCGAGTCTTGTCTACAGATATGAGAATTGTAAGGTGGTATGTCACCTATGTTAAATTATGTCTCGAGTTTTCGCTGGAAAATAGAAAATATAAAATAAATATTTGGGCACACGGTATATGAATTCCTTCTTTCGGAATTGTCGCTAAAAGATGTTATCCACGGTGGGCCCAGGTTTCCTATTTCCTTTGAATCCTTGCACTGCCGAATTCCTTATGGCGAGAAGTCCCTGCGCGTGAAGAATTCCTTTTAGCGTGAGGAACAAGTCCACGCGTGAAGCTCCTATCCGAAACCCTTTATGGATAAAGTGTTCTGCTTCGTAGAATCAAAAGAGGAAAGATCGTGGGGCCCAAAAGTCAAGCTTTGACTTTTGGGGCACACGTATAAAAGAAATAAAACCCTACGAGGAGGAAACAGAACGAAGCCGCCGAAGTGAAGACGCCGCAACCTACGTAGGAAAAGGCCGCACGCCGCAAAAAGAGAGGAGCTGCATAAGAGAGCTTAGGAATCTTTTCTTTTGGTGTACGACTTGAACGCGGTAATTTGTGCCGTGAGTTTATACCCAATCAGAGTTGTTTATTTATACACTTAGGATTTGGGGTTAAATCTAGGTGTGGGAAACACTTGAGCGATTGAGCGATTGTAAACTCTGATTCTCCGATTTTAGTGGATTATTTGTTGCTAGCTCTCCCTGTGGACGTAGGTACCGATATTCGGACCGAACCACGTAAATTTCGGGTGTCCTGATTTTCTCGTTTATTTCTCTGGCGATTTCGCGTTGACGTAATTTGCAAGATCCTGTCGTTTCTGCGTATTATATCCCAACAATTGGTATCAGAGCGTGAGGTTGGATTTCTTGATTCTGATTTGGGGCTTTTGCTTGTCTGATTATTATCTAGAAATTATGTTATTGCAATTATGTCCGAGAGGAAATTTGAGATTGAGAAGTTTGATGGGAGAAATAACTTTGTATTATGGAGCATCAAGATGCGGGCTTTATTGACAACACAAGATTTGGCCAAGGCACTAAATGGTGAAAATGAGTTGCCAATTATAATGAAAGCTTCAGAGAGGGTAGAGCTTATGCAAAAAGCAAAGAGCATAATCCTGTTAAATTTGTCGGATGAGGTCTTACTAGAGGTTATTGAGGAGAAGGATGCCGCAGCATTATGGGAAAAACTTCAAGCACTCTATGTGAAGAATGGTTTGAACAATCGCTTGTATAGAAGATGTTTCAATTTAGATATACTGAAGGTATGTCTATCAGGACCCACCTAGATAAATTTAATAAACTCATGTTGGATCTGAAGAACGTCGATAAGATTCTTGATGATGAAGAACATGGCATAATGTTGTTACCTCTTTACCAGAGTCATGGGAGCACTTTACTGATTTGCTGTTGCAGGGGCGTACTACTATTACCTCAGAGGAGGTAAAGTTCGCCTTATTCTCTAAGGAGTGGCAGAGAAAGTTGTGAGATAACGGTCTGGCGAAAGGAGCAGCGCAAGCACTGACAATTCGAGGTAGAGAACAACATCGAGAGCTTAGTAGCAGCGGAGGTAAAAGTAGATCAAAATCACGCAATAGAAAATCCAAGGGACACGTGAAGTGCTTTGAGTGTCACGAGGAGGGGCACATCAGGAGAGATTGTCCAAAGCGGAGAAATAAAGTTGATAAGCAGAATGCTACAAGCAGTGTGACAAACGTTGCTGAGGGGAGAAATAGGGATGCAGAAGCTGTCTTATGTGTGACCACTACTTCGTCAGGAGACGAATGGGTGCTAGATTCAGGGTGTTCTTATCACATGCCGCTTCATAAGAACTGGTTTACTACTTACCAAGCTGCAGATGGTGGTAGGGTTCTTTTGGGGAATAATGCGATGCAGCAAGGCGTGGGGATAGGGACAATCCGGATCCGGATGCACGATGGGGTGGTTCACACATTGACAGATGTGAGGCATGTATCGGAGCTCAAGAAGAACCTTATTTCTCTGAGGACACTCGATAACATCGGGTGTAGGTATACCGCCGAAGGTGGAGTATTGAAGATCTCTCGAGGTGTCATGACAGTGATGAAAGGGAAGAAAATGAATACTCTCTATCATCTACTGGGAGAGACCGTGACTAGAAGTGCTGCTGTTTCATCAGGTGAGTCAAACTCTAACTTGACTCAGTTATGGCATATGCGTTTAGGGCACATGAGTGAGGCAGGTATGACAATGCTGAGTGAAAGGGGGTTGTTGAGTGGTCAGAAAATAGGGAAGCTGGACTTATGTGAGCACTGCATCTATGGATTACTACAGCTATTCATTCAACCAAACGACCTGTTGAATATATTCATTCAGAGTTCTGGGGCCTGTCTTCGGTTCATTCGAAAGGAGGTGCCCGATATATGCTGACTTTTATTGACGATTATTCGAGGAAGGTATGGGTATACTTTCTGAAGCACAAATATGACGTGTTTGATCGGTTCAAGAAATTTAAGGCATTGATTGAGAAGTAGTCAGATAAGCAGATCAAGTGCCTGAGAACCGATAATGGCATGAAGTTCTATGGTAAAGATTTTACCGAGTTCTGCGAGAAAGAAGGTATTGTAAGACACCGCACAGTACCTGGGACATCACAGTAGAATGGCGTGGCAGAACGGAAGATTAGAATCTTGCTTGGGCGAGCTCGATGCATGCTTTCGCATGCAGAACTTGGCAAGGAATTTTGGGCTGAAGCAGTGAACATGTCATGTTACCTGGTAAATCGATCTCCATTGTCTGCTATCGAGTGGAAGACTCCTGAGGAAGTATGGTCGGGGAAACCTGTTGATTATTCCAGATTATGAATATTCGGATGTCGTGCGTATGCTCATGCGAGTGATGGTAAGCATGAGCCGAGGGCGAAGAAGTGCATATTTCTGGGTTATGCACATGGGGTGAAAGGCTACCGGCTGTGGTGCACCGATCCCAAATCACCCGATTTTCTAATCAGCAGAGATGTGATCTTCGACGAGACTGCAATGCTTCAACAGAGGAGTTCTGAGATACAACTAGCAGAGAAGACAGATCATGGCGTCATAAGTGAGGTGGAGCCTTAGGTGGAGACTCCGGAGACCTTGAAGGTAACAGAGGTTGAGACTGCAGATAAAGCCGTAATTCTTGAAGTCGGTGATAGTGAACAACCAGCAAAGCCGCAGCAAACTATAGCCGCAGATAGAGAGAGAAGGCAAATTAAACCACCGGTACGTTATGGTTATACAGATATTGCTTATGCATTGACTGTAGGCGATGAGGTGGAGACAGATGAACCTTCGTCTTACTCTGAGGCGATGGCTAGTTCGGAGTCATCGCAGTGGCTAGGGGCTATGAATGAAGAGATGGAATCACTCCATCGAAATCAGACATGAGAGCTGGTTAAAGTATCTAAGAGCCAAAAAAATTGTTAGAAGTAAATGGGTCTTTAAGTGGAAAGAGGGCATTCCCGGTGTCGAGGCAGCGAGGTATAAGGCGAGACTTGTGGCGAAAGGGTATACACAACGTGAGGGCATTGACTACAATGAGGTGTTCTCTCCTGTGGTAAGACATACTTCTATTCGTGTTTTACTTGCCTTAGTTGCTTCGCAGGATCTCGAATTAGAGCAACTAGATGTGAAAACTACGTTTCTTCACTATGAGTTGGAGGAGCAGATTTACATGAGGCAACCAGAGGGATTTGCTATTTCGGGTAAGGAAGATCATGTTTGCTTGTTAAAGAAATCTTTGTATGGTCTGAAACAGTCTCCTAGGTAGTGGTATAAACGTTTTGATGCTTTTATGGCTAGTCAAGACTATTCAAAAAGTCAGATGGATAACTGCGTTTATTTTAGGAGATTGGAGAATGGTTTTTTGATTTATCTACTCTTATATGTTGATGATATGCTGATAGCAGCTAAGGATATGTCTGATATTGATGTGCTGAAGAGACAGTTAAATGTTGAATTTGAGATGAAAGATTTAGGTGCTGCAAAGAAAATTTTGGGTGTGGAGATTTTGTGTGACAGGATTGCAGGATTTTTACGTATATCTCAAAAGAAATATATTGAGAAGATTGTGGCACGTTTTAACATGCAGTCGGCGAAATCTATAAGTACACCTTTAGCAAAGCACTTTAAACTTTCAGATAAATTATCATCGCAGACTGAGGAGGAGGAGGAGCATATGCCCGTGTTCATTATTCTAGTGTCGTGGGTAGTATTATGTATGCTATGGTGTGCACTAGGCCTGATATTTCACAAGCTATGAGCGTGGTTAGTCGCTATATGAAGCGTCCAGGTAAAGCTCATTGGGAAGCTGTGAAGTGGATCCTCAGATATTTGAAGGGGACAACAGACGTGTGTATAGTATACCGGAAGGACAACAATTGCAGTGAGACCATTGGTTTTGTGCATTTGGATCATGCCGGTGACTTGGATGATCGCAGATCTTTAGCATGGTACGTGTTTACGCTAGCGGGTGGTGTAGTTAGTTGGAAAGCATCCTTACAGGATCACATTGCCTTGTCTTCAACTGAGGCAGAATATATGGCACTAACCTTTGTAGCGAAAGAGGCAATATGGCTACAAAGTTTGCTCTCGGACTTTGGATTAGAATAGAAAAAAGTGTGGATATACACTGTGATAACCAAGGTGCGATATATTTGGCATATAATCCAGTTTATCACGAGCGAACGAAGCATATCAACATCAGGTACCACTTCATCCGAAATGTCTTAGCTAAGGGTATTGTTCTTAAAAAAGATTATTACACAGATAGATAACCCGTAGACATGATGACTAAGTATGTTCTTGTGACAAAGCTCAAGCTTTGCTTGAGCTCTATTGGCGTCTGTGGAGAGTGAGTGCCCGTCGGGGGCGTTGGGAGAGCGGCATGGATGATGAGCACTATAACTTGGCTTCAAACGTCGAGCCAAGGTGGAGAATTGTTAAATTATGTCTTGAGTTTTCGCTGAAAAATAGGAAATATAAAATAAATATTTGGGCACACGGTATATGAATTCCTTCTTTCGGAATTGTCGCTAAAAGATGTTATCCACGGTGGGCCCAGGTTTCCTATTTCCTTTGAATCCTTGCACTGCCGAATTCCTTATGGCGAGAAGTCCCTGCGCGTGAAGAATTCCTTTTAGCGTGAGGAACAAGTCCACGCGTGAAGTCTCTTAGCCGGAACCCTTTATGGATAAAGTCTTCTGCTTCGTAGAATCAAAAAGAGAAGATGGTGGGCCCAAAAGTCAAGCTTTGACTTTTGGGGCACACGTATAAAAGAAATAAAACCCTACGAGGAGGAAACAGAACGAAGCCGCCGAAGTGAAGACGCCGCAACCTACGTAGGAAAAGACCGCCGAAGCCCTACGTATAATCCGTGAGAAGCCGCACGCCGCAAAAAGAGAGGAGCTGAGAGCTTAGGAATCTTTTCTTTTGGCGTACGACTTGAACGCGGTAATTTGTGCCGTGAGTTTATATCCAATCAGAATTGTTTATTTATACACTTAGGATTTGAGGTTAAATCTAGGTGTGGGAAACACTTAAGTGATTGAGCGATTGTAAACTCCGATTCTCCGATTTTAGTGGATTATTTGTTGCTGGCTCTCCCCGTAGACGTAGGTACCGATATTTGGACCGAACCACGTAAATTTCTGGTGTCCTGATTTTCTCGTTTATTTCTCTGGTGATTTCGCGTTGACGTAATTTGCAAGATCATGTCGTTTCCGCGTATTATATCCCAATAACCTAAAACTTGTATCGGATTCTACTATCCTAGCAAATGAAGGAAGAACATTGTACGGTACTTGACAAATGCAGGTTTTGCCAAAGCAGTGATATTATCACTGTACGTTTAATAATTCGTGAACCAAACTAAGGTTCAGATATTAATTTGAAAAATAATTAAGAAATTTGCTATTTGTATTTTATTTTCTGAAATTTGTGCCCAATTTTGTTTCAGGGGGAAAAAAGGCCTGATTAGAGAAATTGGAGGGAAATGGAACGAGTAATTTAGTCGCTTCATCAGTTCTAAATTTCGTAAACCAAGATACGGATTTGTCGTAAAAATTAAGTTTGCATGATTCCCAAATAAAACCTTCTTTTGAATTGAATCGAAGTCAATCTCCATCGTAACCGGCTTCCCAGCTTCACCTGAGCGGCCCTCGAACACGCCAGTGCAGCTGCTTCTACTTTGGCTTTTGCCGCCTTTCCCCTGGCCAACAAGCAAGGCTATATAACTTTCCAAGGCAAGTTTGAATTGAGAAGTCCATCTAAACGGTTCGCAAGGCAACTAGGAAGACGTTACATGAGATATCTAATTATCGAATATCAGAACAAGTTGCTGTCACTCAATGACCTTCCCATTACCATGGCGAGAATCCCTCAGACGCCACCCTAGATCTCCGGGCTGCCACGAGAAGGGCGACGAGAAATTCTTGCGTGACCATCGCGAACACATTGCATTTCGTCGAAGAAGAAAAGCTACCGAAGATTGGAGAATATATGCCTTGCACCGATATTTTCTGTTGGCCCTTTTCACAAGTTGGCCCCTTCTTCATCTAGCTCATTACTGAAGGAAGATACCGGGTGCATTTCATGGCTCCGCAGACAAGCTAGCAGATCGGTCTTTTACGTAAACATCAGCAGCGTTTCTAGCGTGAACGAGGAAGGACTGCTCGAAACTGCCGCGGGATTGGCCATGAGCGAGAGGCCTTTCTTGTGGGTGGTAAGACCCAGTTTGTTGTGCTGCGCGAAGTGGCTTGAGCTCTTGCCGAAGTGGGAGAAAAGTATAGTTCCCCGTGCATCAATTGTTCCTGCGACACTTGTAATACCCGCATTCACTATTCCGAGCATAACAAATCAACTTATAAATATGAAATCAAGGATCTCATGTGCAACTACATAACATCTTAGTTATGGTAGTTTCGACATTTCATGGCGCGGGAACTTTTTATGGTGTTGGCAAATGCATGTGTTGAGGCACGTTTTAACAGAAGCAGTAAATAGCATCGTCATCATATGATTTCGGACATCCTACATGAAGTCTTGTAAGAGTGCTAGTATTAACACCTAGAGGGGGGTGAATAGGTGTTTAAAATAAACATTGGCAAATATATGTGGAATAAAATAAACTTCGAACAAAACAAAGGAGTTAGGGAAGAGAATAAGAACACAAGATTTATAGTGGCTCAACTTAATCCAAGCTTACGTCTATTCTCTCACGCTAACAGCTTTCTTGACTAGATTCTACTATGCAATCAATAAGAGATTACAACTTTGAGTGCAAACACTTAGTAGTAGATCACACTATCTCACTAAGTCACTCTTTTGGTATTTCTCTCACCATCACAAACGTTTAAGCTCTCCAAAGACAAGTGTATGATCGAAGGTTGCTTAGATTTTGGAATTATAAATTCTACGTTCTATCTCTTACTTGCTCATCGGTCCATGATCTTCTTAAGTACTCCTCCACTTCCAAACTACCCGTTGGACAGTATCCCAAAGAATCGTCTTCCAATATACCCATTGGACAGCTCTGTATCTAGAAAATTTGATAGCCGTTGAGTGACAAAAATAGAATTCCAAATTGATTCCGATCGCCCATACAAACGGAATCTTAGTTTCCATAAGTAAAGTTTCTTCGTATAGAAAGTTCTTGTCTTCAAGATCCAATCGTCAATCAAATAGATTGAGTCAATCAAATCAATATTGATGTGGAATCCAAACCTGATCACTCGCTATTGTATCTTCGGGGCTTGAGTCACCTTATGTCGAATCTGGATGTAAAGTTTGAGAGCAATAGACTTTACAATCTGAATCTGAGTGCGATAGATTTTACAATCTGAGTCTGAACAAATTCTGCTTCAGCATAGAGTCTGTCTTCTGGTTTAGCTTCAACATAGAGTCTGTCTTCTGGTTCTTCCAAGAATAGACTTTGATAATATCTTTTACACGTTCTATAATCTGCATAGTCTATTACTCAACCATCAAACATGTTAGTAGCCTTTGATTTATTTTGTCATTTTCAAAACATCATAAGGGATTTCCCTAACAATCTCCCAATTTTTGATGATGACAAAATAATCTCTGAATATGCAGACCTTTTTAAAAATATTAATTTAAATCAAAGGATATCAGAAGATAGCAAATAATTTGAGCATAACAATATATAGAAAAATAATCGCACCTCAATATTATGCCATAGATAATATCAACCAATCAACACATATGCATATTCATATCTTCTCCCCCTTTTTGTCCTAATCAAAAAGCGATAATAATGGAAAAAGTATCACGTAGAGAATAATAACAAATATCTTGCATGAATCACAATTTCCAAAATCAGCTTTTATAAAGTAAATCGAATATTAAAAATATGCAATATAGCTCACTTCGATCATATATATCAGCAAATATCCAATAAAAATCACGGATGCATCATAAAATGAACGTACCATTTTTGTCATAATAAAATGATAATATCAATAAGAGATTTGTTAATGACAAAAGGTAATAAAAGATGCACTAACCGAATTTTTTTTGAACAAATTCTGACACATTTACCTTTCCTTCCATTCATAATAAGATCACGACCAATCCAAAAAGATTTTTCCATAATTGATCAAAGCTCCCCCTCAATTTGTTGCCTTTTTGAGATGATCATGATTCTTTCCTTTTTCTTGGATTTATTTTCTCCCCTGTCATCATGACAATATTTGCGAATAGAAATAATTGTTGCTTGTTGAACAGAAATTTTTTTCCAGTATTTCCTTTGTAGAAACAACATCCGCAATGATCACTTGCATTTTGAAATTCGAGGCAAAAATTTATTTTCTTTAACCAAGCTCATCTCGAATTCAACATGCATAAACTTAACAAACTTTTTCCACAAATAAGCTGTAATAATATCCACGTAATATATAATGCCCTTTCTTCAAATAAATAAATTAAATAGCATATATGAAATTATCAATTGTTAAACTTCAGAACTACTCAACCTTTTGTACGACGCATAAGGGATTTCCTCAATAAGCAAAAATTTTGCACAAGGGAATTTTTAAACCTTCAAAAGATAGTACAGAATTTCCATGATTTTCAAATTTAGCTTTCCAAAATCCAAATGGAAAATTCTTTTGTGACCTGCAAATTTAGATAATAATCCTTGCAAAAATATCACGTAATATCTTTCTTTGATTTGCGGATCAAATTTGCTAGATAAATATATCTTCTAAGAATATAGCAAGAATATCCATGAATATGCAGTAATATCTTTCAAGATCAAAGAGATTTCCTTGAGCATAAATTTCAGATATACATTTTGCAAAAGGAAAATAGATATTTTTGTCACGTGCCAAAATTGCAATATCTTATATTTATGACAAAAGATATTCGCAATATAATAAACAATCATCCAAAATCATGATAAATGCACGTAGAAATTTGCAAGGCGGGATGATAAATAAATAAAATATTCTCTTACCCATGGTATATGTTTGAAATATACCATTAATTAAAAACTCATTACCAATTGTCACAGCAGATATTTTTTGATTTCACCAAAATTTGCATAGATTCGCAATCATGCTTGCCTTATTGAATTTCCTGCAATCAACTCATTTCCCTTTTTGGTATCCATCAATTTGGATCATTTCATGACGTTAGAGCAAAATATATAATCTCCAAATAGTCATTCTTAATTCATCATAACAGAGTACTCAAAGAAAGAATATTATGAATTCTCACTTAGTTATAGTACGATTCTCCTTGAGTATCTAAGAATATCTTGCATCATCACGTAAAACAGATTTTCACTTTGCAAAATATGACTAAATCTGAGAGTATAAAATTAGACAAAATAATCTGAATTATCTCAAATAATCACACGTACTAAATCAAATCTCAACTCACAAATCACAAAAACAAATCATACGATTCTTTCTTCAATAAAGCAAAATATGATCATTACAAAATCTCAATCAACCAAGGATATATCAATATCAAGTATAATGAGAATTATTGCCCAAATCAAATTGAGAATAAAAAATTCCTTACCGAATCCTCTTTATTCTTTCTTCTTTATATCCTGCAAAAATAACTCATCTCTTCTTTGGTACCTATTTTTTCTTGGGTCCATGAGAGTTAGTAGAATATGCTATTTTTACCAAATTTTTCTTAATAGGTTTCCAGACTTTATGACAATCTTTTTCAAAGTGTTCTGAATCTCCACAATTTGAACACTTGACGTCATTTCCACAAACAGGTTTTATAAACACTTTTTGAAAATGATTTTTGTAGAATTTTTGGGGGTCTTTGTCTAAATCTCTCATTGACTTTAGGAAAATCAATTAGAGAATCTCTTTCTTTATTGAAACCAAGTCCCGACTTATTATAGTAAGGTACTTGTATAGAAATGATATATTCTAATGTTTTTGAACCATTTGAAAATCTTGTCGAAATATTTGAAAATTCTTTCTTTAAAGAATCATTTTCTTTGACAAGTAAATCTCGACCTTCTTTTATTTGTAGAAAATATTTTTGCAAAATTTCAAACTTTTCTTTTACAGAAATATCCTGTTGCCTAAGCCGAGAATTCTCCTTTTTAAGTTCGGAGATCCTTTTAAGAGAAGATTTGAGATTTGAACAAAGCTCATTTATATATTTTGAAACTTTGAGAGGAATTTTTGAATGAATTACCTCGATTTCCTCATCGGATTCTGAGTATGTGTTTAGGTCAGACTCTGATTCTGAGTCTGTGTCTGAGTCAGACTCAGATTTTAAATGTGCCATCAAGCATAGATTTCCTTGCTCATTATCTTCTTTTATTGTTCTTTTCTGGCCATTCTGCTTGTATTGCTTTCTTCCATTGAATTTGCTTCCTTTTCTACTCAACTTTTTGATTTTCTCAATCATAAAAGCAAGTTCTTCGTCGTTCATGTCATTTTCCAAGTTTGTTTCATCAAAAACAGTATTAGATATTAAAGCAATGGACTTCTTACCTTCGGGATCTTCATCGTTGAGTTGCTCCACTTCATAGGATTGAAGAGTGCTGATCAATTCATTAACGGAAAGTGGCATAATCCTCTAAGTCTCCCGGATTGAGGTCTTAACATGATTCCAATCTTTTGAGAGACCTCGCAAGAGTTTGTTGACCTTTATTGGGGAAGAAATTGGATGACCTTGATATGCCAAACCGTTTACAATTTCTGTAAAACAATCGAACATATCTCCAATCGACTCTCCTTGCTTCATCTCGAAGGATTCATATTTGCCGAGCAGGAAGTTTACTTTTGTCTTTTTTACACGATCAGTCCCTTCATATGTAACATGAAATTTATCCCAAACTTCTTTTGTCGTTTCACATGAAAAGATTCTGTTATATTCAGCAGGAGACAAAGCGCAATATAAAGAATAAATTGCTTTCACATCAAGAGCTTCTCTTTTGGACATCTTCGTCCGAGACATAGGAGCGGGGAGTTTGGTTTCTTTGTCTTTGCCATTTTTATTTGATGTAGACGCAACAATGGGGTTGATTCCTCTCTCCACAACATCCCATTGTAAGGGATCTCTGGATCTTAGGAATGCTTTCATTTTGTTCTTCCACACATTGTATTCATTTCCATCAAAATATGGTGGCATTGTGTTGCTTTGTCCTTCCATAAGTCCCGATGCCAAGATACTAGCCATAAAAGATCTTTAGCTCAAAAGTAAAAACATTTTTATAAATTGAGCACTTGGCTCTGATACCAATTGAGAATGCTAGTATTAATACCTAGAGGGGGTGAATAGGTGTTTAAAATAAACTTTGGCAAATATATGCGGAATAAAATAAACTTCGAACAAAACAAAGGAGTTAGGGAAGAGAATAAGAACACAAGATTTATAGTGGTTCGGCTTAATCCAAGCCTATATCCACTCTCCCACGCTAACAGCCTTCTTGGCTGGATTCCACTATGCAATCAACAAGAGATTATAACTTTGAGTGCAAACACTTAGTAGTAGATCACACTATCTCACTAAGTCACTCTTTTGGTATTTCTCTCACCATCACAAACGTTTAAGCTCTCCAAAGATAAGTGTATGATCAAAGGTTGCTCAGATTTTGGAATTATAAATTCTACGTTCTATCTCTTACTTGCTCATCGGTCTATGATCTCCTTAAATACTCCTCCACTTCCAAACTACCTGTTGGACAGTAGTATCCTAGAGAATCGTCTTCCAATATACCCATTGGACAGCTCTGTATCTAGAAGATTTGATAGCCGTTGAGTGACAAGGATAGAATTCCAAATTGATTCCGATCGCCCATACAAACGGAATCTTGGTTTCTATAAGTAAAACTTCTTCGTATAGAAAGTTCTTGTCTTCAAGATCCAATTGTCAATCAAATAGATTGAGTCAATCAAATCAATCTTGATGTGGAATCCAAACCAGATCACTAGCCATTGTATCTTCGGGCTTGAGTTACGTTCTGTCGAATCTGGATGTAAAGTCTGAGAGCAATAAACTTTCCAATCTGAGTCTGAGTGCGATAGACTTTCCAATCTGAGTCTGAACAAATTCTGCTTCAGCATAGAGTCTGTCTTCTGGTTCTTCCAAGAATAGACTTTGATAATATCTTTTACACGTTCTATCATCTGCATAGTCTATTACTCAACCATCAAACATGTTAGTAGCATTTGATTTATTTTGTCATCTTCAAAATATCATAAGGGATTTTCCTAACATCTTGTTCTACTATATTAAGGTATTCACATCTCGAAAATCAGTGGACTCAGATCAAGTCTTGCAAAACTACAAGGCTTTCGTACATTTTTTATACCGCATTATTCCCGACATAAAGACGATGGTCTTTTTTCCTGAAACGCCTAGATCATCGATGGTGCAGATAGCCTCAAGCAATAACACTGGAAGAATGCGCGGAGCTCTTCTAATCTACCGTTGGAATATTATCTGCTTATTGCAAAAAAATTTGAATCGATATTCACACATCTAAAACTATTACTCAAGAGAAAGAATTTGTCTACCCAAGTCCGAATGGGTTCATCTAGACCGTTATTTGTTGCACAAATGATCAGCGATCAAGATAAACCTAGTTCAATAGGCTTGACTCCATACGTGTTTTGTCTTCCTATTTTTTAGAAAAACTCTTGGCTCCACTTAGACTCACACATACCATCGGACGAGGTATGTTCCGCCAATTCCAGATAGAAATAACGTGATTTGACATAGGAGGTAAGCCGTCCAGGATCAAGCTGTAACTTTTGAATGTTCCGTTGCCAATTGGAAGTCCAGTTTTAGTTTAGGCAAGCTCGAGCGGCTGTGCGAGACCAACCCTTGCTCGTTGCTTCCCACGGTGAGCTCCACATTGGGCTCGTGCGCAAATTCACAAGTTGGAATCAATACATTCCCATCAAATTCCTCTTGCCATGCCCTCACGGCAGCTCCAATTCGATTTCCATCTCGAATTGTCCCACGCGCCGTCGATGCCCAATGGCCATATGGTTCCAGAACCATACTCATCGGCACATTTATATATACGGTCGCTACAAGGAAATTCGGAAAATTATAATTCTATGTCCGTTCGCTATTTCAGTCCATCGATATCGTGGCTGATCGATGTAATAGATATCCTAATTGATTACAATCTCATAAGGCTAAATTTGTCTTTCTTTTTCTCAAGAGGCTTATGGGATTTTCTTGTGTTTATTATATGTTTAGAGACTTCTAAATTTTATTTTTTACGCGACTTGAAGCAAGTTGCTTTGTATGTTCTCGTGTGTTGACTGGAGGCTATTGATCAATCTAGAAATGTAGTAAAGTTAAAAGGCATCGGAGGCGATTGTCCGAAATCTACAGGATAGACGGAGGTCTTATCACTTCAATCTAATGTGAGCATATCACTTTTGCTAGCAAAGCTCAAGCAATCATAATACATTCTATTGTTTTTCTTTTTCTTTTTCTTTTTAATAATTAAATTGATAGAGATGAGCGATCAACATTAAAAATCCCTCTAAATGTTACCACAAATTTACCAGCACAAGAAAGAAATCCGTAACTTTTAGCACATGATACAAGAATCTTGCCAATGCTAGAAATTTATTATCGCTGACTTAAATAACGATTAAAAAGAAAAAGGAGAAGGTGGATAATATTTTTTTGTGGTCGTCATGGAGTTGAATCAAGTTTTGGCATGAGTTGATGTCAATCTCGCTGTATGTTTTGGTGGGAGAGCAACTGAATTGTTTTTCCCCCTCATATTTAAATAGTACGAATTGATCCATCTTACGTGCATAATTTTAAATGTTATAACAACCCTATCTTCAGCAGTAATCGAAATGAAGTTCTAATGAGGCCAAGTTCTAGTTGAGTTTGAGCATATAATTCATTTCACGTAGTCGTGCCAAGAGCCAAAAAGGAGAAATTCATTGAAATATTTCCAGAAACGTGGTACGCCGCCTCCAGTCACCGCTAATATAATAATCTTCTCTTCGAATCGCAAAGTAAATTCTAGGCCACCCCCCGCCATCTTGGTAAACTCGTCGTCACTGTCCTCCTCTCGCGAAACTTGAAATGGTGAACAAAGGGGTTTGAACAAAACGATGGCTCAATAAGTAACGGTCCCCACATTTCATAGGATAGGGTCAAGCCATGGACAATGCAATATTATAAATTTGTACGTCTATGTGCATCCTGGCCGTAACTCCAACATGCATTCTCAAATAATGTGAATATTCCACACATTCTTTTGCCATGGTTGCATGATTCATAGCGCAACATATAATATAGCAAGCAAAAATAATTCTCAGTCAATCATATCAGAAATCCTACGATCACGTTTTGCCGGATGAATGGCCTGTAAACTGTATTGGGCATTGTTAAATCCCGAAAAACTCATTGGCTGTGAATAAGTTCCGGAAATCACGTCTGTCATGATTAAATTCCAAAATAGAACCGACCTGTGAATGAACACATATAAGTTTGGGTGACAATGTTTTTAAAACATGTTAATCAATTTTTACATAACACAGAAGTCATGAATGCCACTTTCCTCGTTAACTCCCAAATTCAAATTGTACCTAAACATAATTTAAGGCCCATTATTAGAATATACTAATTTAATACAACAACTAGACTGTCTTGGGCGAAAAAGCCCGTTTTGGCAAAAATAAGATAAAAAAACCTCCGAGGTTCGGTCTTAGGTTCGTGGCCCAAAGCATATCAAATAGCTCAAAAATATTTACATGTTAGTACATTGCCATATAATTTCCCAGTATATCAGAAAATAATTTTTCCTTGTGAAATAGTCCTAAAATTGAATTTTCTAAACTAGCGCTGAAATCAAAATTTCAGGATAGCAAACATTCTCTAGAATTTCTCTTAGATTCGAATCCATAGCTGATGATAGAACTAGAATAGATATTTTCTGTTTCCTACTCACACGAGCCCATATCCTTGCTTTTCAATCAATCTCTAATTCTAATCTTCCTCTCCAATATGATATTATGGTCCCGGTATAGAGCGAAATTCCGTTATGGTCCAATTCTGACCCGTAATGGATACCGGGACTTTGCAATATTTGATTGATCACAATTCTGTATATTCCATTTACTATAGAAGTTCCCAGGGAATTCATTAAAGAATGTTTCCAATAAAAATAGTTTTTAAAATTTTCTTCCTACAAATTGGGTCTCCCAACTCCCTTTTGCTCTGTCAGATCTAATTTGTGCAGACGCTCTTGATGTAGTTACCAAGCAATCGGCTAACTAATATATATCATCCGTATTTTCGACCAAAAAAAAAAAACTAGCGCCGAAATCTCCAAGGCTCACTTTCAGTAATTTTTTGATAAGCAATGGAATAATACATATTTAGAGCAGTGGAGGCATTTTGACACGTGTAGGACATAATTTTTTAGAATTTAATTTGATATTAGAAATTTCTCTATACACATTTACTTTTATTTAAAAAACTTCGTATACCAAATTTAAAACCTAATATTTTTCTACGAAAAATAACATAAACATGTAGATGGAATTAATTTTCCATCTATTGAGAGGAACAAGATTCCAAGTATGCTATATTCTTCCAGAAATTACTGAAAATTGCAATAATTACAAAAATTCTCGAAAATTCACATAACGTTGTATGTGTTGTGCCCAGTACAACTGTGATAACAGCGTCAAAATCCAATGCAGAAGTGAGCCATACGAGCAGTCTTAAGTTACCGCCCCCGCTCACGACTCCGTTTTCCAAAATTTTCAGTTTTGGATTGCCTACTTCGAGGGTTCAAAATGTTTGTTAGCTCTCTTATATTATTCTCAATCTTCATATACTACAACAGTTCAAGATTTCTAATCGAATTCGGTAATCCCGAAATATTTGCTTCATATAAATCCAATTCGAGTAGGGATTTCAGTCCTCCAATCGAGTCTGGCAGTTGTCTCCATTGACTCTCATTCAGATTCATCATGAGTCTTTTTAGATTGCCAGTAAAATTAGGAAATTCTGTAATTACCACATGTTATAAACCATTGCCAATATTAGTTTGACCATAGTCAATATTTTCTTTACTGCGTGTTGTCGATCTTGATCGAGTAGTTCCTGCATTACGTTTAGTGATCTCACTCTGTTGCCTCGTATTTCAAGCTGGTGGTCTGTCATTTTCCTCTTCTTTCGGTTTTGTCTGCCGTACATAGTGACAGAATTTGTGTCTGGTTAACTAGTTGTGTAGGTGTATGTGTATTCTGGAAGCTGAACATTCTCAGAACGATATCTTGTTACAGTAATTGGCCGCCTTCACTTTTTGGTACCACAAATCAGATTCTGTTTTGACATTGCTGTAGAACAGTGTTACGGGGTTCAAGTTGGCATACAATTGCCAGAAGGGATGGCAACTCCTAAGAAAATTCTGTGACAGCATTTCCCGTGAAATGCTGCCTCCAACTCCCAAGAAAATTCTGAGATTGAAGGCAGGATAAGACGTTCAAACATTTAGTTCACTGCAGAGGTCTGGAGAATTGGAAGGAAAAACTCTTACATGATTCCGGTCAAACACGATCCACTATGGTAGCGAACTTTCTTGATCTTGAAGCTCCTGTGAGGTCGTGGAGGTGCTCATTTGATTAAACCTCATCAGTTCATTATTTTGCGGACATAAGGGTACAGCATGACGGACATAAGGGTACAGCACCGATATATGTTTTCCTATATTTTGCGGACCTTGATGAGGTACATTTACAGCGCTCAGATTCAAATTCAATTGCCACTGGTGCAGCTCGACTGCTAACACCACAACCTATAGCTCATGTTTTCAATAATCCTCCAAGTCTCTGTATTGTCAGATCAGGGGAATAATTCATCCTATGAGATATCTGAAACTTGGATAACCAAGATTTAGGCATAGTGATCCTGTTGATCTTGGCATTGACAAATCTGAACATGAGCTGACCTATCTGGAAGCAAGTTTGGAGTATGGACTCTTGAATAGAAAGTTCATTTTGGACATAGAAAGGTTTTCCTGGCTTGAAGTATGCATCAGAGGTATGTAATCAGCATGATGAGTGGCAGAGGACCCCCATTGCGAACAACACTATGTACAATCCTGATTTCCTAACATGCAACATCCTGCCACTGCAACGTTGCAGTTTTCCAAGGGTCTTAGCTTTCCCTCTTCCATCAGAAGAGTGGCATAAGTTGAACAGAGTTCTTACAACTGTGCATCAAAGTTTATCTACAGCAAAAACAGACATTAAAGATCTCATAGCCAGATTGAATCAAGAGATTGCGGTAAGTCTAGTCTTAACAAAAAAAAAATGTTCTTTGCTCTTGGAGAAAGTGTCAAGTCTTGTATCTACTCATCATCTCCGATCAAGAGAGAAATGTTTGCTGCCTCTATTTCGAGATAAGAGCTGTGATTTGTGCCATCCAGAATTTCAGGTTCGATGCAGTAAATTACTGGTATTTCTTTCCCCAGCTGGTAACTCCGAACTTCATCCTGTAGTTTGAACATATGCCACTAGTCATTTTGATAGTGTCTGCAGAACTAATCAAATGTACTCAAAGAATGAAAGGCAGTATGGATCTATTTAATGAATACAACACATGTTTAGCCCTTGAAAATTTGAGTGCTCCAATCTGTTATTTTTTCTGTGTTGTTGAGCTTTTCAATGGATGCTTAATCTATTATGGGTCGTTCTGGTTGTGATATCCCCATCTGGAGACATTGACATATTATTCTCTTTAGATCGGTGGAAACAAAATACTTTTCCATTAAATGGTTAAGAGGCTGTCATTACCTACTTGTGCGTTGACTTTTCTGACTGCGGCCATATACTCGTGTTCCTTCACTTGTCATTGTTTTGGATCCAACTAAATTCATGAAGATTGTCTTGAAGGTCAAAGATCCAGAAGTGGAACTTGAAACCATGAGAAAAATCGAGGAAGATGTCAACGGTCATGTTCATTGACAATGCAACATTGAGGAAACAAGCCAATTCGGTAATATATTGTGCTTTAAATAGGCATGTCAAAGCTGAAGAAAAGCTTGAAGATAATGAAGAAGTCGGTAATTCGCACTGTATCATTTCTCTTGCGAAATTTATTCTTTCATTGACATTTCCTCCAGAATTAGAACGGTTTGTTCATTCCAAACGGCGACACTCCAACTACACCATTTCAAGAAGTGGTAGTTTTGGATGTACACATTGGTTAGTGTGTGTATGATACATAAGAAATGAGTTTTTGTTAATGGATTTTAGCTTTATGACTTCCTTTCTGCATTCGTAATCATCTTCCTTCTGTTGTATATTTTTAGAACCTCAGACAATTTCTTAGCACACCAATGACTTGCTTACTTCAATTCAACGAAGCCGAGCTCGCTCTCCAACGATCCCTGAGGAGCTTGGGCATCCTGAAATATGGCCACGAACAAATCGATTAAGGCATATATGATATCCGAGAGCAGAAGTAGAAAGCGCAAGAATAGTTTCTTGCACTACATAGTGCTTCAGTTTCGAACGACATGAACAAGATAATACACGAAAGATATTCTCAAATTTTTCAACAACGCACAGAAAGTCAGAACACCAGTGATTTAGGGAATTGATCTATGATGCAATAAGCCCCAACTCCGACCTCAAGCACAATGGCTAATTTGCTGAAACCATGATAAAACAACTGTAGTTGCATTGATCCCCAAATTACATGAAAATTATTGTGTAAGACAAATAACCAAATTAGTAATTATAATAACCATCAGATATTAGTGCATCAAAATCAAGACAAGAATCACGATTTCGCTACATTATACCGAGCTATCACCACATCAAACTTGCGGCTACTTCATATGACCAAAATTTCATCAATAAAGATTTTAATAATCCATTTGAACAAGTTTTCAGTATAATGCCAAACGAAAGTATAGCTCGTCATTTCCTCCAACAATCATCTCTCGTGCTTCCACAAATAATTATCCGAGGACTTTGTCTTCCTTCAAAGACCCTCCTCTCTCCTCCACTACATAGGTGACTAGCTAAATTAATCCCCTTTACACAAGGCTAATGATGTTTCCACACCCCTAATAACTTTTTCCACAACTATTATACAAGCACGTCGCATACTAAGTCATTGGCTGCCGAAGAAGTTATTATTGTTGTGAAAGAAAATTTTCTAGTTTGTAGATTGTGGAAAAAATTATTATTATTATTGTGAATATACCATTACCCTTTTAAGTAATTGAATCAATTTGTCTTGGCAAACACTTCCCTCTAAGCACTTTTTAAACATTGCGAACACCCTTTATTTCATCCATTAGTACATTTACGGTCATCATCACATTTATGAACCACCTTATAATTCCCACAGTAACGTAACTATTTAATCCACAAATCATGATTTTAAAAGACTTTAGGTGAACACGTGTGAATGTTTTAAACTGAATATTTCTAACAGGGACACGTAGAAAATTGATCAAGCAAAAGAAAAAAAGAAAAAGAAAAATATAGAGGAAGAAGGAACCAAATGAACTTTTACTAGGGGTGATCGGTTCCCGGTTCGGTCCGGTTCCACCTTGGAACCGGGAACCGGACCGGGAGCACCGGTTCCCAAAATTGCGAACCGTGGACCGGACTGTTTGGTCCTAGGACCGGGAACCGGACCGACCATCGGTTCCGGTCCGGTCCAGTCCGGTCCAACAAAATTGGCTCTACTTTTTTGCACTAAAGAGTGATCGTGCTTCGGACCGATTAATCCAATTCGGTTCTCGAGCAATTCAACAAAACTAATCACACATGTTTCCACGTACAAAATATTCAAATGTGATTCACACTTCGTGTGTTTCACACTTAACTTTAACCATGAAAGCCGTGAATAATTTGGCTAAAAGTTATGCATGGCTTAGATTTTATAGACAATCTTTGCTCTTTAAATGTTTAGTCAATGTGGGACTCTTGGAGGCTTGAAGTGCCTTGTGGGTCTCTTGGAACCTTAGTCCCACATCAAGTAGAAGATGAAACTGATAGAAAATGAGAAAGAAAATTGACAAAGACTGAGAAGGAATTGGAGGAATTTTTTGTATTGTGTATTGTTGTGTTTGTACATGTATTACACACCTATTAATAATACAAGAAAAGAGTACAATAGGAAAGAATATACAAAATAGGTTGTGTTCCTATACTACTGTCCTAATATCCAATCTCATGGATTCATAGAATCAATTAACCGTATTTAGATAATTAGAATAAAAAACAAATCATATTTCCAACAGAAATTAACAAGGAGATTTTTTCTATAAATAAAAAAGTAATAAAAATAGTTTTAATGGTCTCTTGGCCACGTAAGATGATGCTACCTCAAATTGTAATTTTAGTTGCAATAAATTATCATGTTTATATATTTTATTAATTCTATGTATATAAATTATATACAAAAAAATTTGTTTCGGTCCGGTCGGTCCGGTTCGGTCCGGTTCCCACCTTAGAACTGGGAACCGGACCGACCGGCCACCGGTTCCAAGATTAGGAACCGGGAACCGGACTGCCAACCGTGGGAACCGCCCAAAACCGGCCGGTTCGGTCCGGTCCGGCCGGTTCTCGGTTCGGGCGGTTCCCGTTGCACACCCCTAACTTTTACCGACTATAAGAGGAGATGAGATCATTCTTTTGTTTCTAGAATTGGCTGTTGATATTGTCCATATTGGTTGGGTTTTAGGAAGGAGAAAATATTGGGTGAGATAATTCTTTTGTTTCCAGCGTGGCAAACAAGAAGGCGGTAGAAGGACGACACGTGTCCTCGTGTCAGGCACCATTTGAAAAAATTTCGGACTGACTCACGACCGAGGCTTTGTTCTTCTTCTCTTTCTTCGCCCCTCTCTCACTCTACCCTCCCTCTCTCTCTCTCCGACGAACAGGACGCGACCTCCCGGTCTCTCTGTGCCCTCCCTCTTTCCGACCGGCGAACACCGCACGGGACTGGCGAGAGGACCGCGAGCAATCGACGAACCACTGCACGAGACTGGCAAGAGGACCGCGACCTCCTTCTCTCTCTCTCTCTCTGCTCTCCCTCTTTCCGACCGGCGAACCACCGCGAGCAAATCAGACCGTGGTTTTGCCTGGTTTTTTTTTTTTTTTAAAGGCTGAGGGGGTTGGGCTTCTTTGTTTGTGCTGGCGAGACGACGGAGAAGGCAATCATCAGAAAGGAGAAGCACCTGGAATCCAGAGGAGACTGATGAGGACGAGGAAGTCATCTACAAAATCGAAGTTCCGGCGAACAGGTGACTGCGAAGCTGATTCGGCATTGGGTTAGATGTTGTGTGTTTCGGATGAGTTTGGAGCTGTTTCGCGGGTCGTGGGTGAATTTCGGTTCGGGGGTTTAAGATGCTAGTGTCTGACTTCGGATGGGTTAAAGTCTTTCGCGGACCACGTTGCTCGTAATGGCTATCGAGATGCTGTGTGGTTCGATCTTTTCTTTGATGTTATGATGTTGCCGAAGGTTTTTTTTGTTATCTTTTCGGTCGATCAATGTGAAGGACCAATTGCATGTAATTAGAGACTTCATAAACACATTACCACCTGAAAAAGGCTCAGCTTTCATGTGATGTAGCATTTATAGTGTGCGTCGAGGCTTTTCTTACTTATGTGTAAATAGTTTCTTTTAATAGTCTCGAAAGATTGGTACAAGTTAGGACATTTTTTCACCACTTTGTGAAGAATTCTAGTTGTATGGTGAAGCGGGTTGATATTCTGACCCTTGGGATTCCCGGTTCATGATAATGGTCCTGAAAGGGGTCGATCTTGAATTTAGTTTATGTTCAACATTTTGTCATGCTAGATGGGTCAATCCCCAAATTTTATAGGTATTATCGTCGGCAAGAAACGTAACAAGCCATTTTAGATTTGGTCAGCAGGTTGCAATATTGACTCCTTAATGCTGTTGGCTTTATTTTGAATCGTGTCATCTAGAAACTTCATTATTTAGTTATAAGTCAAGTTTTTCAAAGAGATGATGGGTTTATCATCATTTTAGTCTGTATTGGTAATTAATGATTATTCTTCTTGATAAATTCGTGCATGTACTGTAGAAATGACTATACTATTATAATAATAAGGTATCCTCTGGGAAATGCACAGATACGACTTGCTTTGCCTCGAAGGGCTTGCTCAGGCCCTACGTGTATTCAATAAGCAGGAGGAGACACCTCAATACAGTCTTCGTAACATCAGCAAGGGATCAATGCTTAAGATGCATGTAAAACCAGAGGTACTGATATGTGAGGATTGATCTGTCTAGATTGATCTATGCTGGAATCATTTATTACTTGAGTGACCATTTATGTGTTGCAGACCTCACAAATCCGTCCATACGTTATTTCTGCTGTCTTAAGAGGGATAACATTTGATGAAGCCAGTTATAACAGCTTCATTGATCTTCAAGACAAGCTCCATCAGAACATTTGCCAATATTAATTTTTGGATCTTTAACATGCAGCATAATACCTGTTTTCCTTCTCTATTTCAAGATTTTAGGTTTGAGAGGGAGGCGGGAGGACAACACATTTTTGGGAAGCTTTTACTGTGTTCATTTGAACCTTAAATGTAAAGAAGAGAGACCGTGATCTAACATTGAGATGCAACGTCCTATATGACTTGTCCAGAGCAATGGTTTTAAAAAATTTCCAGCATGCAGCCAATTGTCTTTGCAAGCGTGCATTTTAGTGTGATACAATAATGTTACTTTATAAATTAAAGATGTGAGGGAAGCATTATTTATTTATTTTTATTTTTTTAAATAAGTCATGGCTTTACTGTTGCTTATGCTCTATGTGCTCAGTAGGGACCATATATATTATTACCCTTAGGAGGGCTTTAAATTGTGAGAAATGCCTGGATGTAAAGAGAGAGGACTCCGCTGAGTTGTTTTGAACTAGCTTTCATCCTCGAGATCTATATTCAATTTGATATTTTATTTGCATGTAATAGATGCCCAGCCCCCTAATCCCTCCACTTAGTACATCAGATGCTTGTGCTTATGCTAGATCCTCAAAATGTTCTGCTTGGATTGACATGCTCGGATTCTCTCGATATTTTAGGCGAAGAACACTGGTTGCAATTGGGACTCATGACTTGGATACGCTAGAAGGCCCCTTCAGCTATGAGGTGTGTGTTTGAACTAATCGCCTAAACTAGAATTTAAAATGAAGAATTCTGTGCGTGTCTTACTATCCTCGCTTGAAGCTCAGGCCCAGCTGGAACTTAAATGGAAGATTTTCAGATTGCTAGCATAATGGATCTTGTCATGATAGAGTGTTATCCGGGCTGGAAGCTTGTGCTCACCTATTTTTTCCTTTTTTTCTCTCTATATATTTAAATGCCTGAAGGATTCCCTCTTGAAGCTTCTTTCTACCCCACACTTTGCCTCAGCATCTATTACATGTTTTTGAGGAGTTGCAGCTAGCTAGACAAGCTTTGACCAGTTCAAGTTTTGTCATCCTCTGAGCTTGTCCCAGAGGATGGTATTACTATATATATATCTGAGATACTCTATTTTGATCCCAAAAATTCGTAGTATTATGTTTTGCTATCAGGAGTGCTCATCTACTAGATAAAGCATAGACAAAAACAAACATGACAAGGAATTGCACAGTTGGTTTAGCTTAATATGTATGAGTTATATATTTGCTACAGCTAAATGTTTCTTCTTAAGATGTACGGGTTATATATCTACTATAGCTGAATGTTTCTTAGAGCAAAGTATGATAAAATGTTACGAGAAGTGCAGCGTATCACCGATTCATGTTCCTTTTCCTTTGGTCTCAGGCTTTGCCACCTTCCAGTATAAGTTTCGTCCCCTTGACGCAGGTAGTTTCATGATAAAGATTGTATTTTTCTGTTCATGCATGTGCCATGAGTCTGATTTGTAGTGAAGATCTATGTCTTTGTAAGGATTTTGTTGACTGTTCTCTAGGGGCAATTCTTAAGTAGTTGATTAAGAAATTTTTATGGTTTTCAATTGGATGCCAGATTGTTCTTGTGGTATTTGTAATTTTTCTTTGGAAAGTGAATCATATTAAATAAGTATGCTTAACCAGTGCCCTTTTGTTAACAGTGCTCTAAGGAGACTTACTAAGTAACTAAAAAGGAAATTTTGTAGTTTCCAATGCATTAGCGTGTTATTTCTAATTACTATTTTGCAAAGTGAATTATTCCAAATTAAGTATGCTTAACATGTCAATGCCACTTATGAGTTCATGAGATTGCTTTCATTTATATATTTGTTTTGTTTTCTCTACGAACTGTGATTGATGTGTTGGCTGATCATGCCTTAGTTTCTGTTCTGATATTAGGTGAAGAACTTCAGAGCAGATGAACTAATGGAATTATATAAGGTGAGTCCTCAGTAGCTGCTCCTTTTAATGGTCTTTTTATAACTGTCATATTTTTTTTGTTATATATATCTTATGCTTGGAACTTGCTTATTCAGTGTGCTAGTTGATATCTTCCTGTAAATGAAGAATTATGTAATAGTTCCTCATTTTTGCCATGTTGTTTTACCTGTTTTTCGCTACTTTGTTGCAGTCAGATTTGAAATTGAAGAAGTTCTTGCACATAATAGAGAACTCGCTTGTGTTCCCCGTTATCTATGATTCAAAGAGGTATCTTGGTTTCTTCATACACTCTTCTTTGTAATGTGAGTTCCATGTATAAATATGAAGTGTGTATATTGATGCTAAGGGAAAATAATAAATAACCACTTAAATGTAATGACGTGTTGACTTAGTTTTGATTCAACCATCGCCACTTAAGTCATTAATATTGCAACCTTGAGTTATTTGGGGGTTGATCAATGCAATGGGTTGAATTACCAAAGAGAAAATAATCTAGGCCTTCAAGCATCTTCTGCCACGTTAAACCACTAAGTGCTTGGTCTCGTTTATGAGTTGAAGTGAGATCAACTGTTCTGTTTAGGTGTCACTAGTGTTCTCAAAAGCACTGGAGTTGCCTGGGCAGGCACCCAATGTGGCGACTTCAAAAGCACCTCAAGTAAGGCTGGTCATTCTCTGAGGCATTCCCTCAAGGAAAAAGATGAAATTAGGTCATGTTCTTTGACCGTTTTTGTTCCTTTCTATAAACAAAACTGAGAAAGGAGGTATATTATTTTAGTAAAAGGGCGAAGTTTTTAGAAAAGCAACTGTTGACTCTACATTAGCACAGTCAGAGACTTCCAGAGCCTAGTCTTATGCCTATAACATTACTTTTAAGAGAGGTAGGGAAAAAGGTGAAAATGTGTAGTCTTCTATACATCTTTGCTTTTCTTTGAACATTGTCTTTCCTATGTACACCTTTTACACTGAACTTAGCAGTCCATTCTTATTTCATCTCTCTCTCCGCCGGTTGCTAGGTACCATATCAGGAAAAAGAACTTTTGCATGCGGTATCACAAAATTTGATATGGGAAAGCAAGTGCCTAATGTCAATAAGAAAGATGCTATAATGTAGTACAAAAATTCTTGATTAGCTGTGGACTGATGTTTATTGGTAATGTATTAATTAGGCAACAACCAATATGGTTGACCATTAAAATTTGTTTTATCTGTTTGAACAGGGGTCAACTTTTAAAAAGATTGGTTTCGAATTTTTTTGCACATGGGGTTCTAATCTAGCTCATTTAGGTTCAATGATATTTGGTTACTCCAGTTGCGGATAGATTACACTATTGCCATTGGCTTCACAATTTTGGTTCCCATTGAATATGCTCAATGTGAACAAATTGTAGTGACTATTTAGCTGTCATAGCCAAACAGTGTGGGCAAAGTGATGCTTCATCCACTTTTTGGGTGTCTTGCAATCAACAATTTGACAGATATTTGTGATGTATAGTCTGATTGATTAGCGAGCATCTACATTGACTGAAATGATACAGTTGACTAAGCTTCTCATCACTGAAAAGGCAAATTTTTTACTCCATGCAGAACTGTCCTGTCTCTGCCGCCAATTATCAATGGTGCACATTCGGCAATAACTTTAAAGACGAAAAATGTTCTCATTGAATGTACTGCGACGGACTTAACAACGGCTAAGATAGTTCTAAATACAATGGTGAGCATACTCAATTGTTTTTCCTTCTCTCTACACCCATCCTTCTGTATAGAGGACTAATGCGGGCAAGTGTTTTCCTTTAGGTGACAATCTTCTCAGCATACTGTGGGAAGAAGTATGAAGTTGAACCAGTTGAAGTGATATACTCTAGTGGGGAGTCATTCGTTTATCCTGATTTGTCCCTATACAATATGGAAGTGTCCTTATCTTATGTCAACAATTCAATTGGAGTCGCCTTGAAAGCTGAAGAGGTATTGTGAATATTCATTTCAACCTGGAGTTTAAATGTTCGCATTAGGTGGATGTGAGCTTATATTAGAGTTGGTTGGTTATATTATTCTCTCATCAGTTGTGTTAAATTTTTTGTTCACCATGTACTATTGTGCTCTATTTTGTTGCTACAATGATATTTAACAATGACCTTGTTTTATTTATTGCGTGGCCATCTCTCTCACTCGCTATCTCTCTATTTCTCACCTGAATGGTATGCGGTGGTCGCCTTTGTATCTCTCACGGGTGCGCGTGAGATGGAGAATCAATTACGATAGTCTTAAGTGACCATTGCGACGGAGACGACCGCCACCATGGGGGTCGTTGTGGTGTTGGTGTCGCCCGCCATCGAGGAGGACGGGGCTGTTATCCTAGAGTTTCAGGGGCAGTCATTAGGTCTAGGTTTTCTTTTTGTTTGTTTGATTTCTTTTCTAATCCTAGTATTTTATATTGTAATTTTTCAGTAATTTATATTAGAAAGCATCCATAGTACGTACAATTATATATGAAACGAGTCGTCGGATAAGTGATTTGATATAAAGAAGTTCGAGTATGATTATATATGAAATGAGTCGTCGGATAAGTAATTTGATATAAAAAAGTTTGAGGATTGTAATTTTCAATCCCTCATTTTGTTCCATCTTAACTCCATGTTGCCCTCTGGTCAAACACAGCTTGATCCAATTTTAGAACGGAGAGATCTCAATCTGAGATTGCCAACTCTGTTTCGTTCAGATAGAGATGAGGGTAAAAAATGGACTCTCGATGATAACAACATAAGAAGAGAAACACAAGAAGAGAAAACGAAAGAGAAGATCTATTTGATTTTCAAATAGATATTCACTGAAGAAAAAGAAAGAAAAATTGAAAGGAATCGGTCACTTTGTATTCGATTTGAGCAGAGAAAAGGAAACAGTTCTAGTCTAGGACAAAGAAAGAGGAAAAACTCAAATGATTTTATGTCCCCTTGGCAGTCCTTCCTATCCCACGGGAGACCAAACCATTGCTGAATTTAGACGCCTGCCACCATCGCTGCCCGTGGCAACCGCTGGTAGAGAGGGCTAAAATGCAGCAACATATCACGCTTAAGAGGTTTCGGATTTCCCTTTCCTACATTTTTCCGCTTAAAGGACACATAAGAAGGCGTTGAACCAAATCATGAACCCACTTAGGCAAAGCAACTGCTATAATCATACGGGCTAATCATGGGTGTGGTTCTGGGGGGATTTACATAAAAAGCTCGGATCTACTCAAAAAGTCCTCATCTCCCAGCCAATTATTCCAGTATCTTATACCATTTTAGACCACGGAACGAGAAACAAAGGCGAACCCCAATGCGGGAAATCAGTCGAGAGTCGCAAAGAAGAGAATCGGCCTATGCCAAAAGTCGGGACAGCAAAAATCCCGCCTTCATCTTCGTCCTTGATGCTTTGTATCTCCTGCTCTTGTTGAGGGTTTGTACCCCACACGATCCAAAGCTGCCAAAGGTTTCGGATTTCCCTTTCCTGCGTTTTCTGCAACACTACTTCCAGTGCCAACAGGAGCAGCGGGGGCAGGGTAAATAGGCATGTGATGCACAGGAACCAAAACAAGGAACCCAGCGGCAGGGGTTCTGCAACACAATAGTTAAAATTGGTATCAGGCGACATGCAAAAAGACAGCAGCAGAAACTTATATGCTAATTTCTATCATAAATTTCTCTTCAATTTTCCTTCCATGAAGGAGAAGAGGAAATTTCTAGGAACTGATAAACAGCAGGTGGCTCAACCAAGTACACAGAATGTTTATAACTGACCAAGACTATGCTACTTGACAAATGAAAGAACCAAAAGCTTGAAAGGGCTCACGATGACTTCAAAGATTTGATGACCTCTAGCACAAAATCTTGCTAATTCAAAACAAACATGTTGGTGCATAAGATGAAGGAGAGGCTCCTAAAATTCAAACACATCAATCATCTATCATCTACTTACACCAGATATCACAATAACCATCAGCGAAGAACACCTTACAAGCAGAATGCACTGGTAGTAACCTTTAGTTTACTCTTTAAAATAGTTCATTCACTTTGCAACATGGGGTAATAAATATGCACAGTAACATATCATCGGTATTTCCTACATATGGATTGAAGTTAATTTTCTAATCAGAACATATTTGAACATATCAAGCAGGAAAATGGTGGTAATCAAGATTGAAAAGCTCAGTGACTGATTTCAAGGTTCAAGATGCATACCCGAGAGCACGGCAGACTCCTGCTTGGCCACACTAGCACCACACACATTGTTCTCCAAACTAAAACTCAACTCAACTGCCCTCAAGATTCATTGAATCTACACATCGTTTGCCTCCCTCTAAATAGAGAAGATACCACAAATAAAGCACACGAAAATTTGCTCACACTCGACCATGGAAATGAGACACTTTGAGCCAAAACCTTCAACAAGGGAAAAGCACATTGGACTGGAATGCCAGGAGGGCAGAATCTATGAGGTATCCGCAGATCGCAGATTGTAGTGTAGAACTTAGAGAGGCGATGTCCTACATGAGCCGCCTTCTAAAGTTCCCAGTAGTTGCTTGGTAAGTACGCACCGGCAGCCCTACTCCTATGCATATGCCAAGCCCAATTCCAACTCCAACTCTCACTCTGGCATTGAACCATGAGAGTTCGCCATCTTTGTATTTCATGAGTTCCAACCTCCGCCAGTACATGCTGTAGTCCTCATCAAACAGTACATGAGTATTCTGCAAGATTTATTGCCAAGTTAATAGGGAAGAGCAAATAAAAGCTACAGAAATTAGCAACAACAGGATGGATAAATACCTGCATTCCAAGTCTCAATATAAGAACACTCCTTCCATAACGATCATGAAAACTTGCTCTGTATACTTTTCCAATTTCACCTTCAATAGCAACTTCTTCCTGTTTTAGTAAGCATCACATTGTCAAATGGAAGCATTATTCAGCATCCCAATAAGTACTATTGCATGTCTAACACAACCTGCTCATTAGCCATATTGTCAACTAAAACGGTCTAAATGATGATTTTGGAAACAGCATGAGTGAAAAAATATGCTGGGACACTTATTGGCCCTTGAACAATAAACCTTTCCAACACCTAATGCTTCATATCACTGCATCATGGCAGTCTCATAGAAGACAAAAAATGAAAGCCACTCAATTATTGTTGACAAACACCAATCCTGCATTCGCATTCATTCACAAAATCAGTTCTTCTCCATACCAGGAACTTAGTCTACGAAATAAAATTAATTATCAGGTCAACATAATAGTCAGGGTAACAAGGATCAGATGTCTACTGAAGTTTAACAGGCAACAACCATCAGCATAAATTATCTATCACAATACTCGCGCAGGTATTCATTCACTGGGACACTTAGCCATCTTACCCATCTGATTTCCTCAGGCTTAAAAGCTGATCTCCATTTCAGCGTCTCATCTAACATTTTCTTTGCTTTATCTATATTCCAGTTTCAAGCTTCCAAGTATCTCCTCAAGCATGCATCATCACAATACTTCAAACTTCGCCCAGAGAGTGGTCCCATAGCTTTCTTAAGCTCATTCACCTACATGCAAATGGACTTAAAATGTAACTGTATTTCTCCTATATTCTGGGAAGGAACATTGACTATTATTCCACAACTCTAGAAGATCAATGCATCATGAGACATTAAACACATATATGAAAGGGGTACAGATAAGGGGGTGTATTGACGGTAAAGTATTATCTGCAAAAAGGGCCACTTCATGGTTTCTCATGGCCAGAAAAACTACTGACTTAGGTCAACCACATGGTCAGCCATGGAAATCAAATAAATATGAGCAATCGATCAAGGGGATACACTCTACGAAATGTCCAGACCTTACAAGCGCTGTAATTTTGAAATCTTAATTACCTTAGATTCGAACTGCAGCAAGTCATCTTCCTCACTGTGGTGAGAGTTACTCCATCGACGAAACATGGTGCCTGAAGCCACAAAAATTGAAGGAATTAATAATATATCTTTAAAGAACTAGCGATGGCCTACTATAGAAGTAACAACTCACACCATATAAGAACATGTACAGATATTCAAAAGACTAGGGATGAGAGCATATTTCCTATAGGTAAAACAGATGGGAAAATAAATTACAGAGGCGAATGGAGCCTTCGCTCTCTAGTCCCTAACAGAACAAAAAAGGAAGGGCAAGAGAACTAAGCCCGTAATTTTAAGGAAAGAACAATCTAATAACTGAGCAATGTAGATGTATTGCAATTCAACCACATTGATGCTATAGTGCAAAAAGTAAAGCCCATATATAGGATCAACAACATCAACCAACAATAGTGTCACTGTGCTTGACGCTGTAAAACAATTGCAGCTCCCCCGAAGAAAACATGCTCTCAAATTCTTAATTTGCGAGATATTCATGAACTAGAACCAATGTGCACATTGCATACGCGTATCCAGACAGATTAAAAAAAAAAATCCCTAGAAAGCATTAGAAATGCTACAAGAAAAATACCAAATTTGTCTCCATCGCCGTACTGTCAGAAGCTTCTGTTCTATCAGCATTCTGGTTCTCCACATCAATCACGACTCCATCGGAATCATCGTCCTCAAAATCATTAGCCACAATTTCCCGATCAGCGCTATGCACACTCTCCGCCAAAGCAGCGTCCTCTTCGCCCTCTCCATTAACCACAATCGACGACGTCCTATCCAGCAAAGCCTTCTTGACCTGCGGCCTCCTGCTCCCAGAACTAGTAATCATCCACACACGAAACAAAAAAAAAAACAAAAAAAAAAAATGAGAATCCCTAACACGCGCCATGGAAACCGAGGAAATCAGCCAACTGGCGGAGCACCTGAGGCCCTGCTGCCGCATCTTGCAGGAGGCGTGGAGAAGCCGGCGGCGAGGGGCCGGGGAAGCGAAGGTCCGCGGGAAGCTTGAGTCCCTTCGGCACGGCCCGCTTAGCCCCCGGCTCAGCAAGCACGTGGACGTCGTCGTCCTTCATCAGGATGTTCTTGACCTCGTCGAACCACGAGAGCCCCGAGTCTGGAGACGAACGACGCGTTCGTCGAGGAGCAAGCGCCGATGACGTCGCCGGCCTCAGGGAGGTCGCCGAAGAAGCCATCGAGGTTGATGTGAGACATCACGTCGTCCTCCATATGCAACTCAAGATCCACCATCAGAACACTAGGGAAAAAAATGGGGGGAAAAAGAAGATGAAGGCGACGATGGGAGATCTGTACAAAAATATCTGATTTGCCGGCGATGGTTCGCCGGTCGGAAAGAGGGAAAGCACAGAGAGAGGGGGAGGTCGCGTCCGGGAGGGTAGAGTGAGAGAGTTCGTCGGAGAGAGAGAGATAGAGAGGGAGAGTAGAGTGAGAGAGGCGTGAAGAAAGAGACTCAGAAGAAGAAACGCTCAGTCAGTCAGTCCCAATTTTTTTTTAAATGGTGGTAAATTTTTGACTTTGGGTAGGGCCGACGACATGAAATCTGGCCTTCTTCCCACGTGTCTGGAAGACGTGGATAAACCAACTTTTCCGGAAGATGATCCGGCACACCCACATAAGACAGCTTCTTCAATTTTGATAAATCAGGCAACTCTTTCAAGGAATCGCATCCCCAAAAAGATAATGCCTTTAATGATTCCAATTTCTCCAGACCTCGAGTCTCCATCAACCCAAGGCAACCATTCTTCAAACGCAAAATACGGAGTTTCTTCAGTTGCTGTCCAAGCACATCATCAAATTCGACTTCCCTCAGCCGACAATTAACAAGGCCCAAACTGAACAGATTTGTCAAATTGGAAAAGAGTGACCTTCCCATGGGTGACTTCACATCATATAGAGTCAAATTTCCCAGACTGGATGGAAGCCCCATTAGAGATCGCGTGTCAACACAAGTTATCTCAAGAATATAAAGCCGCGAAAGAGCAGCCAAATTAATCGGAGGAAATGTGACATCTCCATCGACAATTGTCAATGACCATAGATTAGATAATCCTTCGATCCACTCTATCTTTGGAACTCCTTGTTTGAATTCCGACAACCTAGGAGTATCGCCCCTTATATGAAGATTGGTTAAGTTAGTCAGGTATGATAGGTCAAGGGCTGTCCACAATAAATTAGATGAGATCTTTAACTCCTTCAAACTCACAGGGAGCTCTGGCAACTGTTCAAGTTCATCACATTGATCCAAAAGAAGTCTTCGGAGATGAGAAAGCTTACTCATAGTCGGGGCAACCTCTTAATCTTGCTCTTTGTCAGACATAGGTGCTCTAAAAAAGACAGATCCCAAATTTCACATGGAATTGCTTCCTCCATATTTTCACAAAAACTCGCATCCAAATATACAAGCTTCTTTAGCATCCCTATGGCCTTTGGTAGCTCTCTGATTGCACATTTGTTTATATGTAATTCCCTCAACCGTTTGAGATCTCCAATAGAAGCAGGTAATTCTGTGATATTCATGCCTCCTAACCTTAGCCTCAACAAAGACTCTAGCCCTCCTATTTGGTTCGGTAGCTTCTTTATAGGAGTATGACCAAGGTCCATGTACCTCAACTTTTTAAGATTCTCAATAGAAACAGGTAATTTTTTTATTTTTGTCCGGTCCAAATATAGCTCAAGCAAAGATTCTAATTTTCCTATTGTGTTCGGTAGCTTCTTTATTGGAGTTCCTCTAAAACTCATCATCCTCAACATTTTAAGATTTCCAATGGAGTCCGGAAGTGTTCTAAGCAAAGAACAATCATCTAAAGACAAATATGTTAGACGAGTCATTCCTCCAATGGAATGATGAAGTTCTCGAATGTGCATCCCTCTTATTTGCAAATTTGACAGTGATTTTAGACTATCGAATACAAAAGACACTGGACAAAGGTCGCAATCATCCCTCTTCAAGAATCCGTTAGAGATGATTTCCAAGTGCTTTAGGTGCTCTAGTTTAGAGAGAGAGCCATCAACCACTAGCAAGTTTGTACTTTGTCGAATAACCAATCTCTTCAAATTAAAACATTTTGAGAAGTCAGGAAGTCCTCTTTAAGCCTGACTTAGAGTTAATTTCTATAACTTTCAAGTTCTCGCTCATCTGAAAAAACAAACCAAGGATCAGCCAAGTCAAGAATGGCAAATTAGTAAGTTTGGTTAGTGAAACAAATGTGAGAAAAAGTAAACTGCACGATATAATGTTTGTACCAAGCATGACCCCCATCCAGCCCAATCTTCAGTGATGTTAATTCCCGAAAGCTTGAGCACGGCTAATTTCTTGAGACACAAATTCGTCGCGTTTAGTTCGATGGGCAATTACTCCAAGAGAGCCATGTTAACTTGGAGAGAAGATTCTTAAAGTCCCCTACCAAGTTCTTGCACTCTAATTCCAAATATCTTAGATTGGGCAGCTTTGAAAATTCTTCACTTGTGAAACTGTGCCCTTTGCAAAGTTTTGTTAATCTAAGTGCTCCGACTTTGTCTGTCCCCTGTGATAGGAAAAGCATACATAGACATTTAAACTGGATCAAAAACATAATATTGTACAAGTCTGAGGAACTTAATTATGTTCATTAATGAAACACACATTACTATTTCATTTGTACATATTTAAATTGACCATAACAAAGAGTTAATCAAGTTAATTCAACTAGCTCATACAATTGGAAAGAGTTCTCTACAATGTGTAAAGCATAGTAATATTTCTATTCCATCAATTTAAGCGAATTCCTATCGTGTAATGATAACAAAAACTTTATTATCTTTGAGCGAAACCACCTGATAGAAAATATTGCCCACATATTTATTTATTTTGCAACACAAAAAACCTGCCATGGTTTTGCAAAATTTAGAAAAAGTGGCCAGACCAAACCCAAAAAAAGTCTCTTGAGTTTATAACCCCATTGCAACTCTACGCATCAAAATTTGCTTGGTCTATAGTGTGTGGAAGATCGGTTAACTCCAGAGTGTCTCTTTATTAGGTTTCATATGAGTTTGATTACAAGATGAAGACAGGAGCTAGAAAGTCTTAATTGTTGTAGAACTCGTTGCAGATTCTACATAAAAGATTACAGTAAAAATAGGATTTGCTTTCATAATAATAAAGTTATTCAACTAACCTCATAAAAGTCTCTCATATATTGTTTGAAAGCTCTACCGGACTATACACAAAAGATTGCATGTTACATTCAATTACAAAATCTAAATCTATTACCAAATTTCAGGTAAGGGATCTCATCGCAAAGTAATAAAAGGGAATAAAATCAGCCTTAAATGCTTTGATAGCTTAGGAAGTCGCAATCTATTTCCATATATTTTGTTGAACAACCTTGTATTTAACTGTATTCCTAAGATTTTTGCTTCCAATAACTTTCATTGCAACCTTTTAGATGCAATATTTAAAGGAATTACCATCATGAATTCTTATACAAACCTTTTGCCTTTTTTCTTTGCCAAATTAAAAGTTCAACAAAAATATATACCGGCAAGAAACTAACTCCACAACCTTTGAAAAATGCATGGTTGATTTTTTCCAAAAGAAAATAGTACGGTGACGATAGCTTACCTTTTTCATCCGAACCACATCAAAGGCAATCTTGGGCTCCCACAACCTACTACGCTTCCCTGGAAAATTGATGTCCTCACGCTGAACAATTTCTCTTCCAAGATCTCTAAGTTGATCATGCATCCACAATCTATCATAATTTTTTATCAAAGACATACGAGTCAGGACAGGTAGTTCCCTTGTTGGAAAATAGTTGGAAGCTTTCCACATATAGTACGGGTGGAGTCTATCTTCTCCAGTGAAGAAACACGCAATATCAAGAAAGATCTCTCTCTGGTGAGGCTCCAACATGTCATAACTGATCTTTAATTTATTGAAGACTTCCTGGTTGGGCACCAACTCTAACTTCTGCAAAGTGCCTTTCCAAAACTTTTTGCTCTCGTCATAAAGTGAGGCACCGATAACCTCAAGAGCTAAAGGAAGTCCACCTGTTTTGGTCGTAATTTGCCTTGAGATATCAACAAAGTCATGTGGTGGTAAATCCATCCTGAAGGCATGTTTAATAAAAAGCTGATAAGCATGGAAAGAATCCATTTCTGTCATTTTATAGATTTGAAACTCTTGAGAATGTGCTTGGAAACTACTCTCTTTGTCCTTCCCTTTGATTGGCAAAAAGTTGATGTCCCTCGTTGTAATGATGATTCTACTTCCTGGACCAAACCAATCACTCTTTCCGGCTAGCTTAGAGAGTTGATCCCTATTACTCACGTCATCGAGAACAAGGAGAACTTTCTTACCATGAAATCTTTCTCTAATTGTGTTAATCCCTACATCAACAGAATTTTGGATCCCTAGAGATCCACCTTGGAGAATCTCTAATAACAACTGTTTTTGTAAGTCAACAATTCTACCCTGTTGCGTAGATTCGCGAATGTCCAAAAGGAAGCTACAACCTTGAAATTGATTGGAGATTTTATTAAAGACAACACTTGCGAGAGTTGTCTTACCGATACCGCCCATTCCATGGATGACCAGGTAACGAACATCACAAGAACCTTCGTTTAACATGTCCATGATAGCTTCAACATGATCATGAATCCCAACTAAATGATCAGGTAGATTTCGCATTCTTTTCATTAGCTTGGTCAAAACCTCATCAACAATAGTGTTGATGATTTCACCGTGGCTGCCATATTGACATAAGAGTCTTAGCATGAAACATATGGCAAATGAACTTTCAAGTTGAGAAATATTGTAGACACGAAACTAATGGATTTTTAAATGGGCGAGATTTTACCAAATGGAAGCTCGCTTTCTTTAGTAAAAGGAAATCTCGACTAATGAAAAATTAGATCTATACTCTATTTGGATGAGTGACTCGGGAACAGAAGATAATAATTACTAGGACTATGATTGGCGGGAGTAATTAAAACAAAAAAAAAAAAAAAAAACGGGAGAAAATTCCATTCCTTATTATAATCTCACTTGTTATTGCTCGGGAAAAAAAAAAAAAAAAAAACAAAAGCAGACTCCAAAGTCATACTCTTACTTTTGTCTTTCATGTCCCATCCCTTGATTCTTGCGACCTTGGTCAAAGCTTCCCTCCATTGCCAAACCTCATCGTGGCTTAACTTCTTCTGGTGTTTCTTTAGAGCATTGAGGTACAATTGAGTTTTAAGCTTTACATCATCAGGGTTTACGTCATAAAAAACGGGTAGGATCACTTTGTCATTCGCTTTGCTCGAGGACTCTAGCATGTGTGTGAGCTCGCGAAGACACCATTTACTGGATGCATAGTTCCTAGAGAAGATGGGCAAGTATATTTTGGAGGATTCAATGGCATGCAAAAGTTCACCTTCAATCTTTTTGCCCTTTCGGATCTCTTCATCGTCTCTAAAAACACAAACCCCAGCTTTGACTAAGGAGTGATAGAGACAATCGGTGAAATTGTGGCGAGTATCCGGGCCTCTGAAACTCAAAAACACCTCAAATTCACTCCCTGAAGACGAATTGCCATCATCGACACAGGCAGACATGGTCACTGCATCTGGGGAATCCCTCTTTCTCTTCATTCTCCTTCAGGTGCTCAAATCTCCACCGGGTTTAATTGCAGCGAGATGTGGATCCTTTCTGAATCTAATGTGGGATTCAGAAAAGCGGCAGAGGCTGGAGAATTGCGATGCTCTTCCGCTGTCTTTATCGAATTTGTTTGCGTTTTCCTCGGCACCGAAAGGAAATAGAATGGCGATGACTTTGGTAAGTCTAGCCAATGGAAGTCTTCCAAGGTGGCGGGGTCCAACTTCATCACGTTACGCTGGCAATAAATGAGGTTGCTTTACACTGTTTCTTCTTGGGCGATAGTACCTCATATCTAGAAGTATTGGTTTAAAATTCACATCCACTAAAGCGTAGTGTATTTTATACCTCGGTGTTAGTGTTGCTGGCAAATGCTTCAGGCACGCTAGTTCTGTAAAATTTATCCCTGAGTTGACGAAGACTTTAGACTGCCAAGGAAATTTGGTGGTAATCAAGTTGCTTTACATTGACGCGAGTGCCTGACCGTCCGAAAGCTAGACACGGCATTTGCTTGCTTTTCCCCCTTCACACCGAAAGAAAAAGAATAGCAACGACTTTAACTAAAGGCAACCAAGCCTTCCACCAGCTTTATGGAAAGAGGGACGACACTTTCACATAAGATTCTTTTCATTTTCTTGGAATTTCCGGTTATATATGTCTTCAGGGTCCACCCACCACCCTATCATAATTGGAAACACGTCTAACATTATTGGGCATTCCTATCCTACCGTGACTTTAACCATAGCGATCGAGTTTTAGGGGGAATGTTTAAGCAAATGATTATTTTTCGCGATCCTTTTCTTATTACGTTTTTCTTTTTTTCTTTTTTTATGTCATTTTCACCTAGATTTTACAACAATGAGACGACAAATATATCCTGAACATGAATGTTTCATTCATCAGTTCACTAAATATGCAGATCAACATTTAGGGATTAGTTTAATAAATTCAAAGTGTAGAGAGAGAGAGATGCCTAATCAGAGGGTGTTATAGACTATGATTTCGGATATAATTCTGGACAATTTAGAAGCATCGGCAAGATTTGAGAAACAAAGAGCTAGGATTCAATAGAGGGACTATTCTCCTTAGAGTTGCCCGTTGGTAACTTCTAGACAATGAAAAAATTATCCAATCAGTCGATAACATCCATTGAATATATTGCCAATTAAAAGTTTATATCGAGTTGTTGAATTCAGGTGGCAGTATATATTCAACAATGTCAACAAGCCTAGAATCTGAATTAGCTTAGGGCATTCGGTCAATAACACCCATTGGATATGTTTTAAACGTGAAATGATTGATTGGAAAGTGTCACAAGCAAATGACAATAAGATTCTACCATGACTTTCTCGCTTAGTGTAAAGCCAGAAAGGGCCATCGAAGTCTTGTAACATAGGACACTCTAAAACTTAAGGTGACAAGACGATGAAGTTTCCATGTTAATACATTGGGCAATTCTCCAAGATTCTCCACTGAGTTTTGGTGGCTCTCTTACTTAGTCAAGTACAAATGTGATCACCTGCAACATTTTATGATTTTGAATGGAACATGGTAATCTTGCAGTTCTTGTGTTGGACAAGAATGAATTAACTAGTGACTTCAATCGTCCAATAAAGTCGCTTCATATTGACGCGAGTGGCTAGCCCTCTAAAGCTCAAGACATGACATTTGCTTGCTTTTTCCCCCTTAGCATCGAAAGAAAAATAAGAGCAACGACTTCAAGTAAAGCCAACCAAGTCTTCCAAAGTGGAGGAGTAAAGTCTCCAGCTTTATGGAAAGAGGAAGGGCACTTCCACACAAGTTCTATTCATTTTCCGGGAATTCCCTGTCATATATGTCTTTAGGGTCCACCCACCACCCTATCATAAATTAAAACACGTCTAACATAACTAGGCATTCCTACCTTGCCGTGACTTAAACCGTGGCAAAGTTACAGGCCCAATCAGATGGTTGACAATCAACGATAGAGATCAACTTTTAAGGAGAATGTTTAAGCAAATGATCACTTATTGTGATCCTTTTCTTGTTAAGTTATTCTTTTAGTTCATTTCCTCCCAGATTTTGCGACAAGGAAGCGACATATGTAGCATGCACATTAATATTTTTATTCATTTGTTCACTAAATATAAAGATCAACTTTTGGGCATTAGTTTGATTAATCGGTGGGTGTTATTGACGATGATTTCGGACAGAAGTTTGGACATTTAGAAGGATGAGAAACAAACAACTAGGATTTCAGTAGAGGGACTAATTCTCTCTAGAGTTAGCTGTTATTAAATTCTGGACAGCGAGTAAAATAATTCTTCTCTCTTCTTTGTGAAGCTTACAACGGCTTGAGTACATATAGACCTTAGAAGTTGCATGTGATAGAATAGATCAATTTTGCAGCAATTCACAACATAAGATGGAAGCTTCTGTGTCACGCAAAATCTGTATTTAAAATTTAAGGAATGACCGGCCATTTTTCATGAATAAAAGCACGAAGGGCTTAATCAAAATGAATCATTTCACAAGAAAGGTCCTAACCGGACAAAACCTTGCATTAGATGGAAAACCATAAGGTCCAAAATACCATGAATTTACCATATTAGGAATTTTGTAAATTCAGTCTAATAAGATTGATTCAAATAGCAAAATGAAGAAACCAGCCCCATCATGCGTTCTTCATAAATTCGTCACCCTCCTCCATTCTCGAAACCTAAATGGAAATATAAGGGGATGAGTAAAATCCTGGCTCAGTAAGTGACAATCACCACTTCTATGGGATCGAGTAATGAATAATGCACCAATAATCATGCCGTACATGAAAATCACACTTAAGCTTGCATGGAATACGGCTTCTCACAAGCCATTTCAAAATCATAAATGGATATAGATATCAAACTCATTGCTCCTATCAAAATACTATGGTCACGCTTCACTAGGTGACAAGGCCCAGAAACTTAATCACCTGTAGTTAAGACCCAGAAATCACATCGCCTGTAATTAAGACCCAAAAATCACATCGCCTGTAATTAAGACCCAAAAATCACATCGCCTGTGATAAAGCACCAGCACAAAACTGATCTGTGAACGTATATCTTAATACATTAGTCGACCATGAGCACTACATGATCCAACAAGTTTGAGAGGAGTGACCACTCTAATGGTAATGATGTGGAGGCGATTCACTTTCAAAGGCACGCTTGCTGAAAGTTAAAGAGCAGGGGTAGGACTCAATGGGTTGATTTCATAGAAATAGTAATCTTTAGGATACCATCGATTGCTAAGCAATCAATATTCCTGGTCGTATTTATAGTTATACTCTCCGGACTAAATTAATTGGATTCGCCTGCTAGCTTCGCAAGCTGGTCCCTCTTATCCAGCTCACAAAAAATGATGAGGACTTCCTTGTTAAGTAATCTTCCTTTGTTCATGTTGACCCCATGGTGACTACAACAAATTCTTAAGCTTCTTTGGTCGAGAAAAAGGGTCGAACCTTGCTAGGGGTGGGCGAGGCTCACCCTCGCCAAGGCTGACTATGCTGATCTCCTAACCTTCCTGACTTACCAAACTCCCCTCTACTCGATCCATCATAAGTTGCGGTTGTAGTTCCAATCCTCATGTGCCGTAGAAGCACGTCAATAGTTTCGACATCTTGTGGGGGGACTGGTGGTTTCCTGTGGGATAGGTCTCCAGAAACTAAACAATTTATTCCTGAGTTGACGAAGACTTTAGACTGCCAAGGAAATTTGGTGGTAATCAAGTTGCTTTACATTGACGCGAGTGCCTGACCCTCCGAAAGCTAGACACGGCATTTGCTTGCTTTTCCCCCTTCACACCGAAAGAAAAAGAATAGCAACAACTTTAACTAAAGCCAACCAAGTTTTCCATAGTGGAGGAGTGAAGTCTTCAGCTTTATGGAAAGAGGGACAACACTTCCACATAAGATTCTATTCATTTTCTTGGAATTCCCGTGTCTACAGGGTCCACCCACCGCCCTATCATAATTGGAAACACGTCTAACATTATTGGGCATTCCTATCCTACCGTGACTTTAACTAAGGCAATTATCAGGCCAATTAGATGACTGATAATCAACATTAGCGGTCGAGTTTTAGGGAGAATGTTTAAGCAAATGATTATTTTTCTTGATCCTTTTCTTATTACGTTATTTTTTTATCTCATTTTCACCTGGATTTTACAACAATGAGATGGCAAATATATCCTGAACATGAATGTTTCATTCATCAGTTCACTAAATAGCGAGATCAACATTTAGGGATTAGTTTAATAAATTCGAAGTGTAGAGAGAGAGATGCCTAATCAGAGGGTGTTATAGACTATGATTTCGGATAGAAGTTTGGACAATTTAGAAGCATCGGCAAGATTTGAGAAACAAAGAGCTAGGATTCGATAGAGGGACTATTCTCCTTAGAGTTGCCTGTTGGTAACTTCTAGACAATGAAAAAATTATCCAATCAGTCAATAACACCCATTGGATATATTGCCAATTAAAAGTTTACATGGAGTTGTTGAATTCAATTGGCAGTATATATTCAATGACCTCAACAAGCCTGGAATCTGAATTAGCTTAGGGCATTCGGTCAATAACACCCATTGAATATGTTTTAAACATGAAATGATTGATTGGAAAGTGTCACAAACAAATGACAATCAGATTCTACCGTGACTTTCTCGCTTAGTGTAAAGCCAGAAAGGGCCATCGAAGTCTTGTAACCTAGGGCACTCTAAAACTTAAGGTGACAAGACGATGAAGTTTCCATGTTAATACATTGGGCAATTCTCCAAGATTCTCCACTGAGTTTTGGTGGCTCTCTTACTTAGTCAAGTACAAATGTTATCACCTGCAACATTTTAAGATTTTGAATGGAACATGGTAATCCTGCAGTTCTTGTGTTGGACAAGAATGAATTCACTAGTGACTTCAATCGTCCAATTGAGGTTGGAAGCTTTCTTACCTAAGAACACAACAGGTGCAATTGCTTCAGACTCCCTAGTTCTTTAGAATGCATCTCTAGAGTTGACAAAGATTTTAGACTACCAAGGACATTTGGTGGTAATAAAGTCGCTTCATATTGACGCGAGTGCCCAGCCCTCTAAAGCTCAAGACATGACATTTGCTTAGCTTTTTCCCCCTTAGCATCGAAAGAAAAAGAAGAGCAACGACTTCAAGTAAAGCCAACCAAGTCTTCCAAAGTGGAGGAGTAAAGTCTCCAGCTTTATGGAAAGAGGAAGGGCACTTCCACATAAGTTCTATTCATTTTCCTGGAATTCCCTGTTATATATGTCTTTAGGGTCCACCCACCGCCCTATCATAATTGAAAATACGTCTAACATAACTAGGCATTCCTACCTTGCCGTGACTTAAACCATGGCAATCGGCCCAATCAGACGGTTGACAATCAACGATAGAGATCAACTTTTAAGGAGCAAATGATTACTTATTGCGATCCTTTTCTTGTTAAGTTATTCTTTTTAGTTCATTTCCTCCCAGATTTTGCGACAAGGAAGCGACATATGTAGCATGCACATGAATATTTTATTCATTTGTTCACTAAATATAGAGATCAACTTTTGGGGCATTAGTTTGATTAATCGGAGAGTATTATTGACGATGATTTCGGACGGAAGTTTGGACATTTAGAAGGATCAACAAGATTCGAGAAACAAACAACTAGGATTTCAGTAGAGGGACTAATTCTCTCTAGAGTTAGCTGTCATTAAATTCTGGACAGCGAGTAAAATAATTCTTCTCTCTTCTTTGTGAAGCTTACAACGGCTTGAGTATATTTAGACCTTACAAGTTGCATGTGATAGAATAGACCAATTTTGCAGCAATTCACAACATAAGATGGAAGCATCTGTGTCACACGCCAAATCTGTATTTAAAATTTAAGGAATGACCGGCCATTTTTCATGAATAAGAGGACGAAGGGCTTAATCAAAATGAATCATTTCACAAGAAAGGTCCTAACCAGACAAAACCTTGCATTAGATGGAAAAACATAAGGTCCAAAATACCATGAATTTACCATATTAGGAATTTTGTAATTCAGTCTAATAAGATTGATTCAAAGAGCAAAATGAAGAAACCAGCCCCATCATGCGTTCTTCATAAATTCGTCACCCTCCTCCATTCTCGAAGCCTAAATGGAAATATAAGGGGATGAGTAAAATCCTGGCTCAGTAAGTGACAATCACCACTTCTATGGGATCGAGTAATGAATTATGCAACTTTACAATAATTATGCCGTACATGAAAATCACACTTAAGCTTGCATGCAATACGGCTTCTCACAAGCCATTTCAATATCATAAATGGATATAGATATCAAACTCATTGCTCATATCAAAATACTATGGTCACGCTTCACCAGGTGACAAGGCCCAGAAACTTAATCACCTATAGTTAAGACCCAGAAATCACATTGCCTGTAATTAAGACCCAAAAAGCACATCGCCTGTGATAAAGCACCAGCACAAAACCAATCTGTGAACATATATCTTAATACATTAGTCGACCATGAGCACTACATGATCCAACAAGTTTGAGAGGAGTGACCACTCTAATGGTAATGATGTGGAGGCGATTCACTTTCAAAGGCACGCTTGCTGAAAGTTGAAGAGTAGGGGTAGGACTCAATGGGTTGATTTCATAGAAATAGTAATCTTTAGGATACCATCGATTGCTAAGCAATCAATATTCCTGGTCGTAATAATAGTTATACCTTCCGGACTAAATTAATTGGAATCGCCTGCTAGCTTCGCAAGCTGGTCCCTCTTATCCAGCTCATAAAAAATGATGAGGACTTCCTTGTTAAGTAATCTTCCTTTAATCATGTTGATCCCATGGTGACTATAACAAATTATTAAGCTTCTTTGGTCGATAAAAAGGGTCAAGCTTTGCTAGGGGTGGACGAGGCTCGCCCTCGCCAAGGCTGACCGTACTGATCTCCTAACCTACCTGACTATACCAAACTTTCCTCTACTCGATCCATAATAAGTTGCAGTTGTAGTTCCCATCCTTATGTGCCGTGGAAGCACGTCAATAGTTTCAATGTCTTGTGGGGGACTGGTGGTTTCCTGTAGGATAGGCCTCCAGAAACTAAACAATTTGAGCGTGTTAGTGCTGGAAAGTTCAAGCCTTGTATTGGGCATCAGATTGATTATACACTAGAAAGTGGGAATGCTATAACCAAAAGTACGATCAGAGAAAAATCTTTCTACAACACACATCGTCGAAAAAGGCAAGCTGAAAGCGCTTAGTCCATAGTGTCGATTAAATCCCATTCAGTCCCTGAAACCTCGACCACTTCAAAACGTTCCAGCTAAAACAAAAGCTACTTGACTAGTACACTGTCTGGAACTCCACAAACACAAACTTTCATCTACCGTGTCAGAATCACAGGAAATGATGACGAAATACACCGTGCCAAGCAACCTTTACGCAAGATTACGACAAATCATCATGATCAAGACACAAGCCCAGTCGATCAAGGGCAAATTATCACCAAAGCAACTGAACTAAAGAGAACCAACTTCAAGGGAAAACAGAAACGAGAGGATTGAGAAGGTACTTGGATCATGAACGGAGGCATTGACGGTGTAACCACGATGCAAGAGGAGCTTGACGAACCACGAGGTGATGTAACCGGATGCTCCAGTCATACACATCTTCCCGGCACTGACCATCGCAGTCATTGGGGCAGATATACTGGCAGTATTTGGTAGAGAAATATTTGGGGCAGGCGTATTTTTGTCCTGCATTTGAAATCCTGCATTTGAAACCCTTGTTATTAGCTACAATATCTGGAGTTATGTTCTGTTGTAGGTTTCGGGGACAACTAACCTCTGACCTAACGAAACATGCCGTGAACCTCGTGTGCTTTCCTCGTCTTCACTTCTTCATGGTGGGGTTTGCTCCGCTGACCTCTCGTGGGTGGCAGCAGTAAAGAGCCCTCACAGTCCTTGAATTGGAAGTTCATCTAAATGATTCGCAAGGCAACTAGGAAGACGTTTTTAATATCCCCAATTGTCTTCTCCTTCTCCAGTTTGTTTTTTCTCTTTTTCTTTTCTTTTTATTCTTTATTTACAGGTTCGTTCCCCCACCTTCCCCGAGGCAGCCATCCACCAGACAAGCTCTCACTAAAAAGTTCTTTCGCCGACCAACGTGGCCGCGAACAAGCGGTGCGGTCGCATCCAGCGGTCCCAAACTCCGGCGACCCCACTGACCCAATCCAGATTCGGAGACTTGACAGACCCGACCCCACTATCAGTCGAAACAGGCGACAAGGAAATGCTGACTAAGCAACCACAGACGAAGGAAACATGGAATCACAACTAGCATTCCGAAAGCAAAGCAAAAATCGGTGTAATTGTTCACAGATCTAACTGAGACATTTTCACAAGCAATTGACGTGCGCTATCAAATCCTAAGGTTTCTGGCTCCGCCGGGACTCGAACCTACACCGGCAACATCGACACACGACGTACGGGGACTGTGGAAACAAAATATAAGGACGACAAGGGCCAGAGCTCGCGCGAGCTGGACGGCCACGATCTCCGGCCCGGCGTGCCCAAAACAGAACGCGAGATGAGCCGAGCGTACCTGTTCGGCTTCAGGACGTCGCTGGGAAGGTCCTCGAACGGGTCTCTTGGACTTCTCACTCTCCGTTCACCGTCTCTCTCCCCCTCTCGTCCCGAAGAACCCTCAGAGCTCTCCCTCTTTCTCTCCTTTATCCCTCTCTTCGTCCTTGCTCTCTCCTCCAGGAAGACGCCAGCTGTTGCAGGCTAGGAAGTACTGGCCGCGTCGTGTGACATTCGTCGTCCTCCTTCCTTCATACCGTCCTTTGTCCGCCATCTGTTTGTCGTGATGCCAGCACCAAAACAACGAGAAGAGAAGGAAGAAAAAGGGAGAGCGGACTGGGCTGATGAAGGAAGAGAAGTGGGCTGATGAAGGAAGAGAAGGGACGAGCCGCTCGGGGAAAGAAGGATAGGGCAAAGGAAAATGGAAGACCAGCCAGCAGGACCGACCCTCTTCCATTATTTTTTTTTTTTTTAAAAAAAATTTTAAATTTTTTTTTTTTTTTTGAAATTTTGAATAATTAATACTAGTAATGCAAATGTTCCTAATGCTCATACATGATGCAATTTAATGAAAATTAATTTTGTTAGGGATTAAAAATTAATCCATATATAATTAATGTATAATTAAACGGTCGTCAAAATTTAAGTATTAACAAAATTCGAGAATGTTTCCATCAATATTTGCCATTGGCCCTTTTCACAAGTTAGCCCCTTTTTTCCTCCAGCTCATTACACCCCTTTTTTCCTCCGGCTCATTACAAAAGGAAGATATCGGGTGCATTTCATGGCTCAACAAACAAGCTAGCATATCATGTTTTGTACGTGAGCTTCAGCAACGTGGCTAGCATGAATGAGGAACGACTGCTCGAAACTACCGGATCGGCCATGAGAGAAAGGCCATTCTTGTGGGTGGTATGACCTAGTTTGGTGTGCTGCGCGAAATGCTCGAGCTCTTTCTGAAGTGGGAGATATAATACTTGGTCTTTGCTTCTTTCCCTTTTGCTTTGATACAAAAGAATGAATAGCGTTTCCAAGATTGATTTTGTTAAAAAAATGCTTTTTAGACACTTGTTAAGCAACCAAGTAAGAAAAAAAGTATAGTCCATCATGCATTGATTGTTCCTTATACCCACATTCACTATTTTGAACATGACAAGTCTCACTTATAAATATGAAATCATAAATATGAAATCAGGGATCTCAACATGCTTGATTAATATTGTACAACCATATATCATTTTTAGAGTTATGGTAGTTTTGAGATTTCATAATGTTGGAACTTTATATGGTGTTGGCAAATACACATGTTGGGAGCAAGTTTTAACGGAAGTAATACATGGCATTGTTACTATATGATTTCAAACATCCTAGATGAATTCTTATTCTACTGCCTTAAGATATTCACATCTCAAAAATCAATGCATTCACCACATTATTCTCAAAATAACGATGATGGTTGTATTACTCAAACGTTTAGATCATCAATGGTGCAGGTAGCCTCAAGCAATAACACTGGAAGAATGCCTGGAGCTCTTCTCATCCAGATTCCACCTTAATTAGACCCAGCGAGTTTCTTATAATTAAGTCATCTACAGTGGGAATATTTAGATGCTTATCACTATAAATTTTGAATCGATATTCACATCTAAAACTATTACTCAAGGGAAGAACTTGTCTACCCAAGTCTGAATGGGTTCATCTAAACAGTTATTTGCAGCACAAATGATCAACGATCAAGATAAATCTAGTTCATCAAAACTCGACTCCATATGAGTTTTTTTTTTTTTTTTTTTTTTTTATTTTAAGAAAAAATCTTGGCTGCACTTAGACTTACATATACCATTTGAATGAGTTGTGTCCCACAAATCCCAGATAGAACTCACGTGATTTAACATAGGAGGTAAGCCGTCCAGGATCAAGCTATAACTTTTGTTTGTTCCGTTGCCAATTGGAAGTCCAGTTTTAGTTTAGGCAAGCACGAGCTGCTGGAACTCCACATCGGGCTCGTGCGCAAATTAAAAAATTGGAATCAATCCATCCGCATCAAATTCCTCATGCCATGCCCTCACGGCAGCTCCAATTCGGTTTCAATCTCGAATGGCCCCATGTGCCGTCGATGCCCAATGGCCATATGGTTTCAGAAGCATACTCATCGGCACATTTATATATCCGGTCGCTACAAGGAAACTTGAAAAGATAGAATTTTATGTACTTTTTTTTTTTTTTGAACTACGAATTTTATGTACTTTGATGTGCACTGATAGTCCAATAGTAGTGGCGGGCTTCCGTTGGCTATTTCAGCCCATCGATTGATATTGATATCCCAGTCAATTACAATCTCATAAGGGTAAATTTATGTTTCTCTTTGTCAAGAGGCTTATGGGATTTTCTTGTGTATGTATTGTGTTTAGAGACTTCGAAATTTTATTTTTTACGCGACTTGAAGCGAATTGCTTTGTATATTATTGTGTGTTGACTGGAGGCTAAGGATCGATCTAGAAATGTAGAAAAGTTAAAAAGGCATGGAGGCGATTGTACGGAACCTAAAGTCTAAACAGAGGTCTTATCACTTCAATCAATCACAAGCATAATCACTTTTGCTAGCAAAGCTCAAGCAATCATAATGCATTTTTTTTTTTTCTTTTTATAATTAAATTGATAGGATGAGTGATCAACACTAACAACCCCTCCAAACGTTATCACAAATTTGCTGGCACAGGAAAGAAATCCGTATCTTTTAGCACATGATACTAGAATCTTGCCAATGCTAGAAATTTATAATAGCCGACTTAAATAACCATTAAAAAGACAAAGGAGAAGGTGGATAACATTTCTTTTTTTTGTGGTCGTCATGGATTCAATCAAGTTTTGGCATGAGTCAAGGTCCACCTCGCTATATTTTTTGGGGGGAGCAAGTACAAAATGTTGTTGAGCAATTTAATTTATTTTTTCCTCATATTTAAATAATATGATTTGATCCATCTTACATGCATAATTTTTTTGAATGTCATAACAACCTATCTTCATCAACAATCGAGATAAAAGGTTAGTTCTAGATGAACTCAAGTAGTTTTCAAGTGAAAATTAATATTGAGAAAGCTGAATTAATGAAAATTAATTAGTTGCCCATTTTGCCCCAAGACCTTACTAAAAATCTAATTTTGCCCCTTTTGAAAATTAAAATCCTAGATCTACACCGCTTCTTCGCTCAACTTGCTCTCCGCTCGACTCTGCACTTCCTTCACCCTAGATCTACCTCCGCTTGATTCTCTATCTCAGTCACTCTCTCCATTGATGGCTTCATCTTCGTCTCCCCTTCGCCTGGCGGTTCTGGTCGCGGGGATCGCGGCGGTGATTATTGCCAGAGAGGCTGATGACGGAAGCTGCTAGAGAGAATTCGATTACTTCAATGCACTGGCCAAGGCGGACTCGCCATTGCTGCTCCTCCCAATGCCTGTTGCCACCGCAGGTAATTCGCAATTGTCATTTGTTTCGTTAGTTCCAGACACTTGACCGTTCATTGTTGGCTCGTGTCTCGTGCTCTGGGTATTTGATGTTCGATTGCTTTCTAATTAGGGCTCTATTTGCGCAGTCTGCAGCTTGTGTCGTCTGCATGTTTGATTATTATGATGGTATGGTGATCGAATTTGAAATTGTGGGTGAATTTCAGTTATGGCTTCGTGTTGATAGCCTACAAGTTCATTAGTACACGTTGTTAATGATGATTTTAGTTCTGTGTCACCAACATGATTCATGTACGTCTTTTTGCGGGTTGTGACAAAGAATTGATTTTTGTTTGTCATGTTTTGAGTAGACACTATGAGATATCACAAATGGTTATTGTCGATTGCGGCGAATCTATCCCAATTGAATGTGAGAAGGGGGAGTTAACTGATTGGTTATTTGTTAATTGCCTTAGGACCTTCGAGATTGCTTGTTTGTGTGTTAACTTGATTGACGTTCTTCCATTATTTCCCTTGGAAGAACAAGTCGATTTAATTAGGCCTATCCCATTTTCCTTCAAAAAGTTGTGTGCAAACTGTGACATTTTTCTGCAAGTATCTTGGATTTAAGAGAACGTTCTCTTAGATCATAAAAGGCTTGTGGTTTTACTGGATTTGCATCAGAATGAGACACTTTCACAAAATAATTTTGAAGTTGTTGTACATTTGGCACATGAGAAGAACATGGCAAAGCCAAGTCATCGTAGAGTTATCATCATAAGCCCAAGGAGGAGGATTACTTTCATGCAAATCCTCTGGCGTGCCTTTGTGAGCAACCTAACTGTGATGATTTAGAAGGCCCGAGCAAGAGGAACTCCAGTGAAGTGTCTAGTTGATTGCCGACAATGATAAACTATCATCATCTTAACATGTTCCGCACAATGTGTTCATGGACTTGAGATTCAAGTGGATCTCTTCAAAAGTTGCAGCGCATGGTGCAGCTGCTTTATTTTTCCTTACAAGGAGATACAAAGACGCTCTTGAATTTGGTGCCCGAGCTACTCCACTTCCATCATCATGAGTGGCTTTTTGTTTGTCCATGATAAGAGGCTAATAAGAAGTAGCAAGCAAAGAATTCTTGCCTTTCTTTTAGGACAGCTACAAACATAAATTTACCATTTTTTCTTGTCCATATTTAACGATTGTAATCTGTTGAGAAGTCACTGAAAACGCGTGTACATTTTGCTTTTCTTGTGATAACACAGATTGAAAGCTTATTTTGGTTCATGTATATCATTTCGATTGGGTTATTGTTTGAGATGATGACTTGAGAAACATCTACAAATTCATTTTAATTTTGGTTTAGCTACAGAGATCATTTCTTGTGGCAAAGTAGTTCCATGAACTTGGATACAAACAGAAAACAAGGGAAGTTTGGTTTTGTGCCTACTCAATGAAAATTAACAAAGCTATCACAAATCCCCATAATTTCTTTTATTCCCTCAAAACTTCATATGAAATGGCTTATCAAAGTAAGGTACACAATTATTGATGAATGTAAATGAGGAGGATAGTGCTTTAAATAAATAAATAAAAAATTGGTCGAAGTGCTTCAAATAATGCTACAACTTTTGGTATGGCACATTTTCTTATCAAATAGCTTTGAGTTTAGGAAATATTTAATGATATTTGTAATATTTAAGGATAATGAATTTCTTTTCTCGGGGCATATGTTATTATGATTATTGTAATGAAAGTATTCTTTTTTTATTTGAGAGATAGACCACTTTGATGTGAATTTTTTCCATTTGAAACTTTGTTAGCCAAAAAAAAAAATTTTATTTTTTAATAAAATTGTTTACACGATATCTTTAACATTGTCATAAAGAAGTTGTAAACATTATTTTTTTTTCTTTTAAATGAATAAAAATTAAAAAAAGTTTAAAATTGAATTATCCAAATGGGCTTTTCAAATGTGTTTTCTACCAAACGGCTTTTGATATTAGAAATTTCTCTGTACACATGTACTTTCATTTAAAATGTTTCATATACCAAATTTAAAACCTAATATTTTTCTATGAAAAATAACATAAACATGTAGATGGAATTAATTTTCCATCTATTGAGAGGAACAAGATTCCAAGTATGCTATATTCTTCCAGAAATTACTAAAAATTGCAATAATTACAAAAATTCTCGAAAATTCACATGGGGGATGGGTTGGGGGCTTGTGTTACACCTAGTGCAAGATGCAAGTGTGCAATATGAACATCTTGCACCAGGTAGTGCTGGTGCAAACTAGTGCAAGGCATCTTACACCAGCAACTTTTGCAGCAAAACACCACCAGCATAGTGGTGGGGTGGTGGCTCAAGGTAGTGCCTGGGATGCCTGGTGTGGTTGCTGGTGATGGCTAGAGGCCGATTGTAGCCAGTAGTAGGCGGTGGTGATAGCTGGTGGTTAGTGCAATTTATAGAGGAAACTTCCAAAAAAGCTAACACTTAATTGATCACATTCTCTAACCAAAAAAAAAAAAAAAACTAATCACATTCTAAAAAACTTAGCACTTAAGTGTTCACTTTTAACCACAAGTGGCACTTAAGTGATCACTTTTAAAAATAACTTGACGCTTAAATGATTCTTTTTTTTTATCATGATTGGCACACTAAGTGATTACTAAATACGGCTTATAACACTCGAGTAATCACTTGTGTTTGTCCTCTGTATATGCTAGTTTGCAACAAACTAGAAAAGTTGCTGGTTTATATATTCAATTTAACTTTTGGCAATTCCATTCAATTCAATGTTTATTGATGGTTTACATTCAGTTTAAGTAAAGAAATCACCACAACACATTGACCCAATATACATCCATCATTATCGGTTTATATTCAAGAATAAGCAAAAATATAGTGCAAATAGTATCTCATTCATTCATTCATTCATTCATTCATTTTCCTTGACCTCCCCACAAGCACAAGAAGTAACACATAATACATATGACAATACAAAAAAAAAAAAAAAAAAAGCCACAACAATTTTGTGGACAACACAAAACTTCTTCTCATCTTTTAAAAGAATAAGTTACATATGATTAAAAAAAAAAACAAGTACATTTGTCTACTCATTTACAACTATGACAGTCGGAGAAACTTCCTTCTCATATTCTAGCATTTTACATTTCATCATAAAGTATGATAGACAAAAAAAAAAAAAAAGCACCACAATAAATGCTTGATAATACGTTTGTTCAATTTTCATCCCTAAAACTTCATTCTTCAAATGGTTAGCTAAAGATGCTTGAGCTTGCATTGAGTCAACATCGTCCAAGTTGTCCACAAGCATAGATGGAGGTTGATGTCATCCATTAAGTAGGTCCAATATCACCTTGTGGCTTGGTGAGAGAACTTCGCATCGACCAATTTGAAGTATTTGCACTTTGACCATTCTCTATATCGAGTGCATCCATAGAATCTTCTCACGGGACTCATTTGAGTCCATAATGTTCTTCTTGGACTTGGTAACCAATAAAAATAAAAATGCTCGCCTTCTCCTTCGCTTTGGCAAAAGGAATTTGAGCCGCTGCTGAAATTCTTGCTCTCCATTTCCAATATTCGGCTGTAGAATTTGGGGCAAATTGAATAAGAGTTCAGGACTAGGGCTCAAGCGCTTCAATGGGGATTTTGCCCATTTAGGGTTTTAGATTTAAGGCATTTGGGGAGATGGCATCGTTTTGGCCAATTTAAGAGCTTTATTTTTGGCAACTATAGAAACAACATAGTTTTGGGTGAATTAGAGCTGAGTCAACTTTCCGACAAGCCACATAAGTAAGCAATATTAATTTTTAATTGCCACATAGGATTTCCAGCCAGGTTCATCGAATGTGGCACTCAAGTGTCTCACTTTTAAAAAAAATGTGGAACTTAAGTATCACTTTTGTAACTTTTGGCATTTAAGTATCCATTTATGCAAAGTTTTGGTACTTTGGGTGTTCTTTTGCCATCGCAAATGGCATCAGTCTTGGCATGATTGTGGGATTGCTTTACCAACCAGCATCTACAAAAACATGATATATGTAATAGTAAGAATAATTTGTTAAAATATTATCTCACGTTACTTGACAATAGATCTTTTATGCTATTTATATTCATTCACATGGTCTCATTCAGCTTACTAATTATCATAATATTAGAGTTAGTGTTATCTCGTTTGCATATGCATGTCCACCCCTCATCAGTCAATTCCTCATCACTCTTAATCTGGCTTGAACATGAGAGGAGGTGTTGAAATGCAATTCCACATTGCTTGACGAAAGGTCCTATATTCTCTTGATTGGACTTTCTATCACAACTTACAATTCGATTGCAAATAGAAACTTTCTACATTGGCAAATAAAATAAGATGTCATGAGATTGTTGAAAGGTTTAGAGTACAAAATAATACGATATAAAGGACTAGACGGGTCTTGGAGGGCATTGACTTGGAAATATCAAATTATCATTTAGGATATGGAAAAGATTAAGTGCCTTTTTCTTGTGAATCAAATAAAGAGATCCGTTACCTGGCACTAATGTATTCATTGAATCCTAAGTTGGAAAAGTGCAAAGAACTATGGCGTCCTTCCCTAAAAGGAAAATTATTTTGAAAACTTTAAATTTATTATATAGACGTCAATGCAATTGTAAACCTTTTAAAGATTTGCCAATATAATCCTAAACCTTTGCATATGCATGTCCACGCCTCATCAGTCAAATTCCTCATGTCACTCTTAATCTAGCTTGAATGTGAGAGAAGGTGTTGAAATGTAATTTCATATCACCTGACAACAAGTCCTATATTCTCTTGATTGGACTTTCTATCACAACTTACAATTTGGTTGCAAATGGAAACTTTCTACATTGGCAAATAAAATAAGATGTCGTGAGATTGTTGAAAGATTTAGAGTCTTGGACAAATAATCATAATTTAGGATATGGAAAAGATTAAGTGTTTTTTCGAATCAAATAAAGGACCCAACCTAGCACTAATGTATTTGCGAATAAAGGACTGGACGGGTCTTGGAGGGCATTGACTTGGAAATATCAAATCATAATTTAGGATATGGAAAAGATTAAGTGTTTTTTCCTTGTGAATCAAATAAAGAGATCCGTTTGATCCAACCTAGCATTAATGTATTTGTGAATCCTAAGTTGGAAAAGTGCGAAGAACTATGGCGTCCTACCCTAAAGAATTTTTTTTTTAAAAACTTTAAATTTATTATACAGATATCAATTCAGTTTTAAACCTTTTAGAGATTTGCCAATATAGTCCTTCAGCCAATTTTTGTTAGAAATTGCTAACGTAGACATTAGCCGTCCTACATAACACAATCCACGTTAACATGAACAATTTCTTTAAAATATTTTCTTTATTTTATTTTTCTTATTGCCCTCCACTGGTTCGTTGCCTCAATTGTGGCGCAGGTCACTAGATCTAGGCAAGGGTGTTGAGGCCCTTGCCCAATTGACTAGTGAGGGTCATCAGGCCTTACTTGTGGCCAGAGAAGCCATAGTTTAAAAAAAAAATGAAGAAAATAAAATATAAAATTCAAAAATGTTATTTTAAAATAATTGTAAAAATTGTCCATGTTAGAATTGGGTGTGTCATGTCCGCAATTAGTGACCACGTTAGTAATTTCCCACCAAAATTGATCATAAAAATTATATTGACAAATTGTCTAACTATTTAGAAAAATTTGGTCAAATTAAAATGCTTAGGACTGAATTATCCATATAATAAGTTTAAAACCTTTTTGGCAATTATCCCCCAACTTTTAGTTTTTAAGTTCTAAGCTCTTGTGTACACTTTTTGTCATTCAAGCATTGGAATCCCGTGCTCCAACTAATGTAAGCTCTATTAAGACAGATAGGGAAGCTCTTCTAAATTTCAGGAAAAGGAACTGAGGATAGCTTCGGCGTAGGCGGAAGTTTTCTTCAAGAGCTAATAAATAACTACTTCAATCTACCTTTACCAAAAAAAAAAAAAAAAAAAAAAAACTACTTCAATCTACAGAGCTTTGATCACGAGAGCAGAATCTGAAACTGTTGCCTCCACATCATGACTCGCGCATTTCAGGTTCCCATATTACCCAAGTGAAGTGCTTCTTTTCACGCGAAGAACAATGACAGTTAGTGGCTTCTGATTTGGGGTGGAAACAAAAAAAATTGGTGACAATTCGTTATTCTTTAGAGCCATTTTTTCGTACGAAATATAAATAATTTGAAAAATATTTTACTAAAAATAATTTCTTATATCGCTTCAAAAATAACTGAATGAATAATATTTCATTGTTCATGAAAATATTTGGACATAAATTGTTGTCGATAATGAAAACATGTTTCATTAACTAATTATTATAAGTAATCATTTTTAGGAAAATATTTCACAAAACATTCATTTTCAGCTGAACAAACAGCAAATGAAACCTTTTCTTTTTCTTAAAATTGCTGTGGACACAGGAAAAGGAAAATAGAAAATCAACTTATGATGGACAGAACCACCTTTTTTTTTTTTTTTTTTCCCTCACAACATGAAGAAAAGTCCAAAAATATCTCTTTTCAAGGGGCTTCCCAATGTCCCATGGTCTTCAACAGCTTTCGGCCGAAGTTTTCCTGGCGGGGCCAAACCAATGTTTACTCTTTGCTAACACCATTTCAACGGTTTGCTCGATTGATGTCTTAAACGATTCAACGGGTCTTGCAACGCACGACTTGGAATTTTTAAGTCGCTCTAGGTGGCAAGCGATCAGAGGTTGGAGTTAGAAAATATTTTAATTTCCTCCTTATTTTTTTCTACATTTTTGTGAATAAAAAATATAATATTTCTTAAAGGAAGGGTTGCTTTGCCATTATAAATGGAAGTTCTCAGGTTCATTTTAAACAACAATGGCGTCCTACTTCTACACTAACTTCATCTTTGCGCTCTTGCATGCACTCTTTGTCATTCAAGCCTTGAAATTCAGTCACTCCAATGCCTTAACAAATGTAAGCTGCATTGGTGCCAAGAGGGAAGTTCTTCTGAAGTTCAAACAGAATCTAACCGATCCTTTGAGATGTCTGTCATCGTGGACTGGCGAGCATTGTTGCAAGTGGGATGGAGTCAAATGCAACAATGGACTGGTCACATCTTGGGCTCGATCGAGCACGGTGTGATCTAGGAGGTAAGGTTCTTCCTGCTCTTAGCGAATTGAAGCATTTAAAGCATCTATGGCTTGATGGGAACAATTTCATTGGTCATCTACCCAGCCAATTTGGGGATTTCAAAGATCTTGAAATCCTTGATCTTGGATCTAACTTGATTTTAGGTCCTATTCCTGCCACTATGGGTCAATTATCATCTCTAAGATCTTTGTCCCTCGATGGAAATAATTTGAGTGGGAACATTCCAGAAAGTATAGGACAACTATCCAATCTAGAAGATTTGGACTTTCATAACAATCAATTGGATGGAGTTGTTAGCGAACTTCACTTGGCAAATCTCACCAACTTGACCTTTTTGCATTATCATTGAACAAGCTTGTTATAAATGTTAGTGCATCTTGGGTTCCTCCATTCCAATTACAAATGATTTACTTGTCAAGTTGCAATGTAGGACCAGAATTTCCAAATTGGCTTCGAACTCAAAGGAACATTGTCTCCTTACACATGTCAAATGCTGGCATCACAGGTGAAATTCCCCATTGGCTACCTGATGTTTTAAATAACATTGAAGAGTTAGATCTCTCAAGCAATATGCTCAGAGGCAACATATTCGAAATTGTTGGAAAAAAGACATCCAAGATTATATCAACTATCACTTTCTGGAAATAACCTTAGTGGTGACATTTCAAATTTTACAAGCATGTTTGGTGGATTTGAATTTATCTTGATCTCTCTAAGAACCAACTATCTGGAAGACTTTCACCATGTTGGGGGTTGCAATCTTATTTGTATTGGATTTCATTGGGTGACAATAAGTTAAATGGTCCGTTTCTAGTCTATCTATGTGAATTGAAGAAGTTGAGAGTTCTAGGCCTCCATAAAAATGGCTTGAATGGAGTGGTTCCATATTGTTTAACAGGCCTATATTTCTTGGAAATCCTTGATCTCAGTGACAATTTATTCACCGGTAGAATACCTCCATTTATCAAAGATTTTAAGGTACTCAATCTTGAGAGAAATTACTTCACCGGGGGCATTCCTTTGCAATTATGTTACAATACTAATCTCCAATATCTAAGTCTAGCGCATAACAACCTTTCTGGAGGCATTCCTCCTTGTTTTAGCGAATTCTCGCAGATGTGGGCCAATTCTAGTTTTGGTTCATATCCTATGGATGATGACAGGAGGCTTTTCTTCATTATGGTGGTTAATATAAAAGGAATAAGCCTGGAACTCACCACGTCGCTCAAATATTTGTTTTCCATTGACCTTTCAAGCAATGCACTAGAAGGACAAATACCGGAAGGACTAACTAGGCTTGTTCAACTTCAGAATTTGAACCTCTCCCGAAATAAGCTGATCGGGAAAATCCCTTTAGATATTGGCAACTTGAGATATTTGGAATCTCTTGATTTATCCAATAACAAGCTATTGGGTGAAATCCCTCCTAGCATATCCAATTTATACTTTCTAAGTCGTTTGGATCTTTCCTTCAACAATTTATCTGGTCCCATTCCATCAGGGAATCAACTAAGCACTCTGGATGATCAATCTATTTATCGTGGCAACCATGCACTTTGTGGAGCTCCTCTTTTGAAGTTTGTTTGAGAGGTGAGCATAATGAAGGTGACTCTAAAGGTGACTCTGAAGGTGACTTTGTTGTTAATTGGTTTTACTCAGGATTAGGATCAGGTTTCGTAGTGGCATTAATGGGATTTTGTGGAATATTACATGTCAATCGATCTTGGAGGATCTACTATTTTCAGATGGTGGATAGAACTATCGAAAAATTATCATTGGGAGGATGATTACCATGCTTTGGTTCAAGAGAGCTTTTCAATTGCAACTACGCAAATAAGAAGTTATTTAGTAAGTTACATATGTATGTATACACAAATAAGAAGTTATTTAGTAAGTTATATGTATGTATGTATGTATGTATGTATGTATGTATGTATGTATGTATCTCTCTTTCTAATCATGTCTTCTTTTCCTTAATTAGATCGGGTTTTATAAATAATTCAAACTCGAGACATATTTTAACATAGACAATGAACTTATCACTATGTGGTCACTGACATGAATCCTTTTACTTTCCATGGTCAATTCTACGGTCCTCTATGAGTACTATATGCTCGACATCTCATCTCTTATAACTTTCTTTTACTTAGTTTGTACTTTTGACTTGACTCTCTTGATCTTTGGTATCTCTTCACTGAAGTACCCAAAACCGTTTGTTTTTAAGTGACTAACTAAAAGGCTAAAAACGAACTAAAAGTCGCCGATTCATTTCACTGCGAAGTGGGGAATGGATATGTAGATCATTTGAAAGACTTACTTGTGTTGACATTTTAATGACGACCACAATGAACAGAATCGCATTACTCTTGCTTTTACCTCTGAAATCATACCAGCCAGAGCATTCCGCGGCTCAGTTTATTTGATAGACCGGGTAACCTTTCTTTAGAGAAGTTGAATTCAATTGGCAGTGGATTCAATGATTTCATTTCCTATTTTGGCGGGAGAAAGAGAGAAGAAAACAGATTATTCCAATTTCCTTCAAGCCCACAGTCTGAATTAGCTCTGGGCATTCAGTCAATACCACCCGTTGGAGGTGCTCTGAACATGGAATGATTGACTGGAAAGCCTCACAAGCAAATGAAAAAGGTTCTGCCTTGACAATCTGAGAAAAGGTCCTACCTATAGATTTCTCCCTCGTTGTGAATTTGGAAAGGGATATCGAAGTCATGTAACAAGAATGAAAACTCAATTCCAGTGATGTACAAGAATAAAAACTCAATTCCTTTAGCTTCTGTGAATTTGATAGATTATGTTTACTTTGAACGCATTGTCAATCCTCAATTGATAACTCATCCAAAGGATTCCAGTCCTGTAAGCCTTGAATCTCAATTAGCTCCAGGCAATTTAATCGAAACCAACCATCGGAGCTGCTTTAACCACGATAAAGGAAAGCCTCACGATCAATTCACAAAATGTTAACAGACAAGGAATGCAGGTTCTCTATCTGTTCAAGCACATCAAACTCGATCCCTGTTAGCCAACACCGTCGGTGCTCTCAAGTGGACAATTTTTTCAAGTTGGAAAGGAGTGACCACTCTAATGGTGACTCCATTCTACCAAAGTCAAATCTTCCAGACTAGATGGAAAGTCGCGTCAGAAATTGTGGATCAACACAAGTTATTTTGAGTTCTTCGATTCGAGAATGGGAACCCAAATCAGTTGGAGGCAAGATCATATCTTCAACTTAGTGACATTTTCCTCAGTTTAGATAACCTCCCTAGCCATTCTTCCTCTAGAGTTTGAACTCGTCTGGTTTTTTTGGGACTTAAAAGTGCCATCAATTATTTCTAGATGAACTAAGTTGGTAAGGTTCGAACAATAAACAATGATGAAGACGAAAACTCAATAAACCTTGCTAAATTCGCGGGAAGCTCTGCCAACTATCAAAGCTCATCACGAACCCTAAAAGAAGTTATTGCAAGTTAGGGAAATCTGACCTATAGTTGTTGGTATTTTCAGGTGACACCTCTGAGACCAGATACATTTATAGGAAAGATCATTAAGAGGAAGTCTAACTCATTGCCCTTTGATATATCCAATTAGAACTACATTTACTCAAAAACATAAAGTCAATAAATTGTGACTAATAAATAGTTAATTACTTCATACCGCACCAATTATTCCTATCTGAGAATTTACAACACAACTCACGCGTGTAAAATATTGTGGGAACACTATCAACTATTCAAAAAATTTAAACTGTTAAATGAAAAAACGATTTAATATTTGAATATTAAAACATTCTTTCTTACACGTAGGTTGGACTTTACGCTAGGACTAAAGTGTGGAAAAATGTTATAGGTGAGGAAATAAGGGCTTCAAAAGATTTGAACTAAAAGCCTCATTTGATATTACTAATAATTGTTTCAAAAGCTTGGACCTTCTACTCTAATACCATTAAAGAGAACTTGTTTTTACCTTTGAAATAGTGAGGTGAGGACACCTGGAGTGCCATAACTTGGCACGCCGGGACACTTAAGTGCCATAACTTTAAAATGGTACACTTAAGTGCCATCATCGAGCAAAATGGGACACTTAAGTGCCACTCCGGCGAAAATCCGGCCAAATGGCTGACGTGGCAATTTTCCGGCGAGTGTAGTCCAAAACGGCGTCGTTTTGCACGGCGACGTGGCGGAGAAAACGCAAAAAAAAAACGACGCCGTTTCGTGTCTACGTGTAATTAATAATATAAAAATTAATTAAATTATAAAGTATTCAAAAAATTAAAAAAAAAAAAAAAATTAAAAATTTTAAAAAATTAAGAAAATTTTAAAAATTAAGAAAATTTTAAAAATTAAGAAAATTTTAAAATTTTTAAAAAATTAAGAAAAAAAAAAAGGGGCCGAAGGGGCGGGTGAGGGCGAGCCCTCGTCGCCGCCGCCGCCCCGTCGTCGCCGGGAAGGACCGGCGACGGAGGGAGGGTCGGCGGGGTCGCCCGACCCCGGCCGACCGACGGCGAGGGCTCGCAACCCTCGCCGGATCGCGGCGAGGGCCACGACCTCGCCCCCTGATCTAGGCGAGGGCTCGCGGGCCCTTGCCGCCGGCCCCCGGCCGGGGCCCGGCAACCTCGGCCGACCCTCCCCACTCCGTCGCCGGCCCTTCCCGGCGGCGGGGGGGGAGGCCGACCGGGCGGCGAGGGCCCGCGAGCCCTCGCCCGAGATCCGGGCGGGTCGCGGCCCTCGCCGAGATCTGGGCGAGGGTCGCGGCCCTCGCCGCGATCCGGTGAGGGCCGCGAGCCCTCGCCGTCGGTCGGTCGAGGGCGGCGACCCCGGCCGACCCTCCCCCTCCATCGCCGGCCCTTCCCGGCGACGGCGGGGCGGCGGCGCGGCGAGGGCTCGGCCCTCGCCCGCCCCTTGGACCCCCCTTTTTTTTTTAATTTTTTTAAATTTTCTTATTTTTTAAAATTAAAATTTTTAAAATTTTCTTATTTTTTAAATTTTTTAAATTTCTTAAAATTAAAATTTTTAAATTTTTATTATTTTTTTATTATTTTTTATGCTGATTTGGAGCTCCGGCGAGCCACGTAGGCAAAAAATAATAATAAAAAATTGCCACGTAAGATTTCCGGCAAGGGTCGCCGGAGGTGGCACTAAGTGTCCCACTCGAAAAAAAGTGGCACTTAAGTGTCCGTTTGAAAGTTATGGCGGCTTAAGTGTCCGTCTTGCTATTATGGCACTTTCGCCTTGTCTTCTGCTGAAATAGTTGACAATAGTCTCATGATACCTTAAATGATATCAAAGCATGATGTATTGGGTTCAAATCTTTTCAAACCATGTGAAATTTTACAGATCATTGTCATTGTTCTAAAATTTTAAGTTGTTAAATAAAATCATGATACAATATTTAAACGTTATAGTGCATCTCAACTATCTCTCCCTCACAAGAGCCTGTCAACATATTCAATTAACCAACCTTCACTCAAAAACCTAATTCAATAAGTCATGGACAAACTAGAAATATTAGCTGTTCCACACTACACTATGCCAACAATTTTGAAACGAAACATTTTTAACACTACTTGCACATCCGTCTCAACAGCCACTATCGTAACTTACTACGCAATAGGTCTATTAGGAAGAACCGGTTGTGGTGCACCGATTATCCATTTCAACGGTGGAGCTGTGGTTGGGAATCCAGGAAATTTTCCGGGGAGCTCGTAGGGGAGAATAACACGGCTAATTGTACAAGGTTGAAAGGATCGATAAGGCATAATCCTTTCCGACGCAGCGGACAGCGAGGACGACATCGACAATGAACCTAACTTCTTGTGTGTGTGTGTGTGCGTTTTTTTTTTTTTTTGGGGGGGGGGGGTGGCTCGAAAATCAAACTTCTTGTTGAAATGCTACGTTCTTGGACGTCACAGTGCTTCATCGAAATAACACTAATTGCATTCCATTTCAGGAGTGTTTTGATAGACAACTCGTCCTTCTCCAGCTACCTATTTCAGCTGTTATCTACCACCAACAAGAACGTCATTTAAGTGGACGACGATCCATCCAACCACCGTAGATCAATTGTAAATCAATAACCAGGCATCTTCAAGAAGAAATCAAAAAAGTACACTCCCCAAATTTTACATGCAAGGAAAAAGAAATAAAAGCGAAAAACTAAAAATAAAATATAGGCAAACAGTGAAAACACCTTTCTTTCCTCCCTCTTTTTTTTTTTTTTTTGATAATTTCGTCAGGAATATTAGCATATTTACATAAATCATAAACCCCATCTCTTCGATTTACATAACATGCAATGAAAAGCAAAAAAATTGAAAAAAAACGAAAGATTAAAAAAAAAAAGAAAGAAGAGAAAGCAAGCAATGGTAAAAACAGTTACTTGCTTTGGAATATTATTTTTCTTGTTGACTTGTTGACTGAGGTTCTGGTCGGGCTCTTTCTCTTTTGAACCGGAAGAGGAAAAGAAAAGCCGACGCCCCCAGCAGCACCACCCCGACGGCCCCACATGCTATGCTCGCCACCACCAGCACGTCCCTCACCCGATCCCTCCCTCCTCCTCCGCCGCCACCGCCGCCGCCGCCGTTGCCGCCGCGATGCTGCGGCCAGGAGCTGCTCGATTCCATCGGCCCTGTCAATGCGGTGTCCGTGGCTGGAGCGCTGGATGAGGACAAAGACGACGGTGGCGGGGCGGAGATGCTGATGACGATGTCCCGAAGAACGACGTCATGTCTGGTGGCGGGTCCACTCCCGAGGGCGGCGAGCTCTGGTACTCCAGGCCGTGATCCGCTGGGCGGATCTCTCTGGCTGTCGACGGTCCGACGGTGGTCGAGAGCAGGACGAGAATGACGGTGAACACGATGGCCATGGATTCTCTTGAACCCACCATCTCTCTCTCTCTCTCTCTCTCTCTCTCTCTCTCTCTCTAAAATGTACTGAAGATATCCAAGTGCAGTGATGAAGCTGGAGCTACTGGAGTGCACTCCGTGACAAAGCAGCGAAGACCGGAGAGAGAGATTATAAATCACGGTCCGAAGCATTGACATTCTGGCTTCACTTAAAACGGCGACGTCTTAGGGATAACTCGGCTTAACGTTGTTTGGCTTACACGTGTAACGGTGTAAATAACTTGCGTCTGTGCGAAGGACATATTATTGTCCTTAGCTAGGGTTAGAAGTGTGCCTGTACAAAACTGGGTTAGGTTCCTATTTCCATCCTAGAACCAGTCAGAATGGCTCACGGTTTTTGGAAATGAGAATCAAACTAATCCCGGGTGAACCAGCTAGGAATGGGCAGGATAAGTCTAGTTTGGGCGGTTCCTAAACTCAAATTGCTCACCCCTAAAGCTCAATTGTTGTCTCTAGAATCATTAATGAAATCAGACCAGAAAAAAATGAAATGAAGTTTTTTTTTTCAAAATCGGGAAAAGTTATTTATTTTTTATTTAGACTAATAAAATATTATGAAAGCTTAAGAAGGATCCCCTTGCCTTCTTAAGCTTTCATGTCTCCAACTTAGTTCATCTTATTATTAGATTATTACAGAGATGAACCCAACCCGGAGTATGAACCATAAAAGAAAATACCTATTAAGCCAATCACAAGAATATCAGTTACGGTACCTATTATCCAAAGAGGAATCCTTCCAGTAGTATCGGCCATTTATCCCGCTTCCCTCCACCATTTCTTTCATCAAAGTTGTCGTGGCTTTTGTGGGAAGAACAAATCAACTAAGGTTAGTATTATGCGATTTGAAACCAGTTCGATTCAAGATTTTACCCCAAAACCAGTCAAGGACAGCTCTTAGTTTTGAAAATGGGAATCAGACCGGTCCCAGGCAAGCTGGCTCGAAACCAGCCCTATAAGTCCAGTTCGGGTGGTTCCTAAATCGAAATGGGTCAACCATTGGTTTAGCAACACTAATGAGCCGACTTAAACTCCTCTAAAAGGATTTGCAGTGTGTGTCAAAATTAGTTTCCCGACTAAAGACCGATGAGATGCACGCACCTGCAAATGTCACACGATTATATTAATTCCAATCCAAATAATTGTGTCCAGATAGATTCTACCCAGATTGAACTAATTCCAAGTCTCAAAAGTAAGATAAAATGTTTTTTTATTTAATACGAAGTTCACGCCGGGATTGGATGAACCAAAGGCTAAAATAAGCTAAAGGAGAGCGCGTGACCCGCTGTCCGGTGGAACAACAAGGGAAAAGTCAGGGGGGGTCGCCGATGTTTCCTTTGTCCTCTTTCGGCATGTGAAGCCATGTGATGTTTCACCCGTTTCAGTTTACTCACGGATTGAACCCGTGAGGCGTCGAGCGACAGTGAAAAAGCCTGCTCCACCCCCAAACTCGTCAATTTCGAATCATTTGCGGTCAAATTAATCGGATTCTGTGCGAACTTTTCTAGTTGGTTTTTCTGGTGAATTTGAAATCGTTGCCGGAGCTCATTGGCTATGGCTAGCCAGAAAAATGGATGGATGCTGCCTGGGGTTTGAGGAGGAAGCGTTATATGCATTCCTCGAACCACGCGACGTACATGGGCCTTTTTGTCGAAATTCGTGCATAGCGATTAGGTCATGTGTAACTAGGGGCGACCGTCTTGTGGAAAAGCGATTGGCTTGCTTTCCTCAGGACAGTTATGCGACTGATGTATAGATGCTTTCTCGGTTTGGAAAGGATTGACACAACCGATGGATTTTGGCCGTGACCATATGCTCTCGCCATCTTTGGCTTATGAAGTTATGATTGATGGCTTACGAACGCGATCGCATTTCTTTATTTTCACTTAAAACTCCGGATTTGTGAGAAATTGATCAAAAGATTGACCCTGAGAGAGTTCTCTTCGATCTAAGGCTAAGTATGGTCCGGGTTGGCCAGTCCACCCCCTAATCCTAAGATCAATCTGCACAGTATTGGTTCTCAATTTTTAGGATCGAGAATCGATCATATTGAGCTTGGAATTGATGACCAATTCTAGGGTTAAGTCGGGACCAATTGATAATTTTTTATTTATTTTTTGTACTCCTTAAAAGGACAATTAAGGATTGGACCGATCTAACGTGTTTGATGACGAGTAAGGTCAGTTAAGAAAGGCAAGCAATGATGGTCGAGTGGGGTGAACATTGAACAGAGTGAGCATTGACTGTCGAGCAACGAGCGGCATGAGTAACCCAAAGTGAGCAAGGCGAGTGTTGAGTGACGAGTGAAGAAGTTGTTTATTTCAATTTTGGCAAATTGAAAATTAAGATGACAAATAAGACAAAAGAGAACAAGTATTATATGAGGATGTCGTAAGGAGTTGTTTATGCCATTTTGGACTCTGTGTGGACTCATCACAAAAACATTTTTCTCCTTCATAAATTATGACTATTAACGCTATAAAAGACATTAAAAATCCAAGTTATTAAAAACAATGTAAAATTACTTGAACTATTCACTAAAAAGTTATTTAATGTTATTGACACCGTTTATTTTATGATTTTTCTATATAAAAAATTTAAAAATAATATATATATATATAACTTACCCAGAACTCAAGAACCCAGAGGCCAACTCCCCCGCACAAGTCTTGTCAGGAATTGAATCAATGACCGACTTAGTCTCCCTAGGAATTGGACCAAGACCAGTAGGGTTGGGCCAATCCAAGGTCGGTTTAGGATTGACCACGAACCGATGCTCACCCCTATTTCGATCGACAAAATGCAATCCATAAGGCTTCAAATTCACATGGGTCATTTTAGCTGATCAAGGACTCTAGGTGAGTGTAATTCTGGTGATTCAGCCATGCAAGGCAATTCTCAAGCGATTCTCAAGATGCATCCCATCACCTAACAGTAGATGGTGCGGTACAAATTGAACCATCAATTCAACCTTATGGTCAGTGATGTCATCGCCATGATGCTTCCTCATAGATCCGTTAGAAAATAATATGGTGGGACCAAACCGAATGGAGATATTACCTTAAAATTGAAACAAATATAAGTTTCAAGAAATAATTTTTCGAGTGAAGATGAAGCTCTCCAACCATTTCCAATAAATTAAGGGTCCATTTGTTTACGGAAAAGTGTTTTCAAGAAATTAATTTTCCAAACTTTCACCCGTTTGATTTGCGGATAATGACTAGTCAATTGAAAACACATTTTGGTTAATGAAAATATTCATGCATAAATTTAGGAAAGTGAATTCTTAAATCTAAAGAGATGAAAAACACTGTCCGAAATTGTTCCTCTCAAAGTTTTTAATTTTATTATTTTTCTTTTCTTTTTCTTTTTCCTTTCCCTCCACTGCTAGTCACTAGCCTAGATGACGGCTAGCAATAGGCTATAGGTGCTAGCTAGCAAGGAGTTACCTCATTGAATATGGTGAGGCTCAAGCTCACTAAATCTCAGCAAGCCTTGAAGTTTAGCAGTTAAGAGCAAGCTCAAGCTCGCTGGATCTCAGCAAGCTCAAGCTAGCCTATGGTCATTGCCAATCGGTCATGGCAAAGGAATGAGGAAAAGAAAGAAAAAAATTATAAATAATTATAAATTCAATTTTTAAAAAAAAAAGAAAAAAAGAAAAAAATAATTAAAATTTCACATTTAAAAAATAAAATAAATAAAAATTATTTAAAATTTTGATTTTTTTTTGTGATGAGATTCAAATATCATAAAACATTTTCGATCATATATCACCAAACAAAGTAAAATTAACCGTATTCTTAGAAAATTTTTTCGTAAATTATTTTCCTTTATTATTGAGTTTCTCACAAAATAAACACACCCTAAAAACTGCGTTTGTTTTATGAAAAATGAATAATTTGAAAAATATTTTATTAAAAATGATCGTATATATCGTTTGAAATAATTAGTTAATGAAAAACATTTTCATTATCAATAATAATTTATGCATAAACATTTCATTTTTTATAAGTGATGTAAACAATCATTTTTTTAAAAATTTTCAAATCATTTATTTTTCGGTAAAACAAATGCAGCCAAGAAAGCAGTAGATGCTTGTCCATTGTGCCGACGCCCACCCAAAGTGGTGTCGGACCCAAAGCAAGAAAGTTGTCTTCGAGCATCACTGAGCCATAGGTCCGACTAGTTGAATTCAACGAGCGACGGAGGCAAAGCTTTTGAGGACACCGATGACAGAGGCTAATCATGGAATTAACGGGTCTGACCTAACATCGATCAACCAATCTTACTCCGAAAAGCCTTCATCTTCTTGGCATTAAGCATCAGTGTCCTCGACCATGCAAATTCACAAAAAGAACCCAAACTTGTTGCACATCAATGTGGGGGAGTCCTGTCCTCCAGATCATGCAAACTAAGTACACAAAAGAACCCAACATCTCCTAAGTAGCTGCACGTCAGATTAAATCTGAAAAGACAGCCTAAAAGCACACCTAAATTTATGCCAAAAATCGCCCGATAAACTCTTAAATCTTTTTTTCATTTCATAGAAAGTATTTCTTCAATAAATTTATTTTTTGTTAAACGAACGTGGAACCAATTGAAATCAAGGACATCTAAATTTATGCCAAAAATTGCCCGATAAACTCTTAAATCAAGTGGAACCCAATTGATCAAAATCAAAAAATCAACCTCAGTAACAATTCAGTGCCTTAGGCAAATGCAAAGTAGTCAAGCTTGAAGTCTGGACAGGAGCTGAACAGCATGAAACCAGTACCTGAAGCAGCCGTACTTCTGATTTGACAAAATCAACCTCCCTCCGACAACAGAATGACATATCGAAGTAGGGAGTACATGCTAGAGTTCGAGACGCTTCCGACATGAACAGCAGAGTAGCGTACCGCAGCTGGAGCGGGACATCTTGCGGTGCTCTCGACCGCAACTCTATACGAAGGCGAAAAACCAGAAGATATGAGGAAGAACTTCACATCAAGTTCAGTCAGAGAGAAATCAAGAGAGGGAGGAGAGAACGGCCAATACACCTGAGACGGTTTGGTTTGATCACATGTAGGTATGATTAGGACTTATTACATACCAATCTTGTTGGAAAGGGATCGATTGGAGAGAGAAACTAAATGAGTTGACGAAAGAAAGAAGTCGCAATGATGAAGAATCGAAATAATTGGAAAGAAACTAGTTGGCGAAAGAAAGAGAAAAAAAAGGATTGAAATGATGATAATTCCAATAGCATCTCTGGATCTTGGTATAAACTTGAAGAAAGAATGTCAAAAGGCTTCGATAAATGCATTGATAAATGAAGAAATCACAAAGCTAGAACAAGAATTAAATTTATCAATCTCGCACTAGATAATACTTAAAGCTCTGTTTATTTCATAAAAAAATAATTAATTTAATTTTTTTTAAATGATCACTTGTCTTGAAATGTTTTTGTTGATCCATTTTTGTAAATGACACAAATGGTTATTTTTAGAAATATTTTTCAAATTATTTATTTTTTATGAAATAAATAAACCTTAAATTTGATTCATAAGATTTGATTACAAAAGTAAAACTATTTGATACATAAAACTTAAATAATTGACACGATTGAATCTCAAAACCAAAACTACAAATTGAAAATTGCAAAGTCAAACATGAATTGAAAAAATTTCAAATTTGGGATCCAAGGATCCTTGAGGCTTGGTGCATGAAATTGAAAGGGAATTAGGGGTAGCGTATACAAATGGAAAATTTGTTCTTCCTAAGGAAGGATTACGAAGGAACCCTCTAGAGAAAACTCCCTATCTTGGATCTGGGAAGTTCATCCCTCTTCCTCCAACCTCTCGTCCTCATTTTGTAGGGGAAGGAGCCTCCCCTTCCTCTTCTTCCAATGAGACCTACATCCCCAATGCCTTTTGGGATAGGAAACAACATAGAGCTAGATTTACCATATGAAAGAGACTTCCATTGAAAATCAAAATCCTCACAAACGCTAGACCAATTCAAATTAATGAAACCATTTCGCATTGGATCTGCTATGCATTTTACGTACATAAGAATGCCGAGTTAGAAAGAGGGGCACTTGTCATCAATTGTAAGTGCCTAAACAAAGCTCTCAAAGGCCCACGGACGGGCTTCGCCGAATCAAAACTGGGCCGTTTTTCCACCTTCTTACCTTCTTGATCTTGTTTGTGCTGATGTCATTGCTGCGGGTTGTACTTACTTTAGTTCCTCAATATAGTTTCTGTTTTTTCCGACCAAAAAAAAAAAAGTTCTCAAAGGGATAAGATATCCCCTTCCAAGTATAAAGGGATTTACTATAAAGGTTGTGTAATGCCAACATATTTCCAAGTTTCCGTCTGTGCTGCTAAAGCTGTTGGAGCTTATAACATCTAGATTCTTGAACACGCGCACACACGAGAGTTTAGTTCTTGAGTTCGACTCTTTCCGGTTGATAAATGAGTTGAAATCAGTAGATCAGAGTTTGTGCTAGGTAGATCCGCTTATCACAGAAGGATGTGAGCTATTGACCCAGTTTTCAAATATCAAGATAGCCTATTATGGTAGAGAAGCAAATACAGTAGCGGACTGGGTTGCTAAAATCCCCAAAAATGAAAAGGCTCTTCCTAAAATTGACTAATTCAACCACCCAAAATCCTTTGGGATTTACTTGTTCCGAAGCTTCTTTACCTTTTTATCAGAATTCTTTGGTTCTTTGCATAGAATAAAGCATACAAATCGAACCAGGAATCCCATTCCCCAATCATTTCAGCTATAGCATTATGCTATAGTTGAATTTTTGTATAACTTACCAGATAATACAAAAAATGTAATCAATACATTAGCAATCATAACTATCATAAACGATTTAAACTATTTCACTAAAACGTATCATTATTTTTTTAAATAGACTGATTTGTAACTAATTTAATAATTACAATTTCTGATATTCTTTGGATTAATAAAAAAAAGTAATGATATCCATAGAATAATTCATTTGACGTACGTGAGTATCATTCTCAGTTAACTCAATGAATTTCTATATTTTACATTGAATTTGCAAATAACTAACTTAATTTGTAATCCTTACTTAAGTACAAAGCATTTAAAAACATATAATTGTCAATTATGAGTTTTTTTTGTCAAAATAAATTTAATTCATTTCCATAGAAATATTAAAGAAAAACCACACACTCTACTACAAACCAAGACAAATCCCAAACTATTTAAAAACAATACAACCTCCATAAAACAAGATCAATTAGTGAAGAGTCAAACACTTTAAGAACAAATCTCTAGCTTTTTTAAATCAAAATCAGTGTCCGATCACTGAATCTATTTTCAGCAATAAGCATACACCAAGATCTCAAAATGTTGCTACAACTTTGTCTTTTGGTGGTGCATGCCTAAGTTCATCATTCTTAACATCAATGCCATTTAGAGTAATAAAGTTGAATAAGCATATATCTAACACATGTGAGAGTGAAACTTGTTACAAAGCTCCTCTAATCTCTTTTAAAATTGGACTTGTAAACCAAATCCAAGAGAAAGCCTAAAATCATACCTAAAAATCTCAAATCTAGACTAGATTGAGATAGAAGTTTCCCTAAAATGGCAAAGAAAGGCTTATGGTTCTATACTAGATCAAAAGAGAAACTAATCAAAACTGGAGAAAAGCAAGAAAAAGTAAGTAGATAACCAAATTAGCTAAAGAAAAAGGAAAAAGGGAGGGAAGGGAGAGATCTAGCTCAAACCTTCCCCTCCATGGAGGTAGAAGAAGAAAAAATTATGAGTTTAAGAATACTATAATTGGTATTGTAAAAATTACCAATCCAATCTTGAACCTATGGTACAAATATTAATCAGTCTATATTTTCAATTTTACCAATGTAATTCTAAACATTTGTACAAAATTCCAATAAATCCTTTTGATTAATTGTCATAAGAAATCAGTAATATGACAATCCACGTAAGACATCGTCTCAAGTAAAGTTGTCCATGTTAGTGTACTACGTAAGACAACCAATGTTTAATAGATGTTGCGTCAACGATTTCTTGTGACAAGTGAACTCTATCGAAATTTCACATTAAAAATTTAGGACCACATTGACAAAATTTAAAAGTTTATGACTAAATTAGTAATTGCACAGCAAGTTAAAGACTAATTTGACAATTATTTCCCTAGAAATATATATTGGCATAGGGAAGGAATGAGATGGCATTGCTTAGGTCCTTCAAAATCCTTCAAATGGGCGCAGGAATGGCAATAACATACCTAAGATTACTTCAATCGAATCTCATTGGATTCTCCGTTTAAAACAAAAGGAAAAGGTCAACAAAATGGCTCCTGCCGGGAATCAAGGCGCGACTTTGGGCTCAAGTCACTTTCCCCATCTCTCTCGCCAGCTCACGGCCCACCAACTTCCCCTGTTCTCTTGCTGCAAGAAACCTGGTTCAACTCTTTTACAAGCAGGGACTGTCCGACAGGGCAAAATAAAAAGAGAACCGACACGTTGCAATTCTTTTCTTATTTAGATTTTAGGGTTTAGGGATACTATTAGCTGATAAAGAATGATAAGAGTCGAGAAAATAGAGAGATTAAGTTCAGTATATTTCTATAATGAAGAGTACATGAGCTATTTGTAGATTTTACAATATGACAATCTAAAGTAACAAGATATTATAATATCAATATGCATGAAGATCTCAAATATCACTTTTATCATCTATAAATGTAAACAAAAAGTATAATGCCATGTATCATATATCGAAATCGAGTCTGGAGCATGATCTCAATTATCACTATCGATAGGGGTGATCGATAAATCACAAAGGAGGCAGACAAATGTAGGATGTCGTATATCGTATTCATGTCATCATAGTTGAGGAAAAATAGAGATCTAAAAAGTAAACTAGCATGTCCTATTATTAATATGTTTTGTAATAGACTAGTTGCTATTAACATATGTAAGAAATAATGCTGACCATAATCATTATGGGGAAATGACCAAATAAGTTATAAACCTATTACATTATGTCAATTCAGTCTTAAACTTTTCAATTTAATCAATTCTAATTACTTTGACAATTTGCTAATATAGTTTGTATAATATATTTTGGCTGAAAATCAATGACGTGAATGTTAGCCATTTTACATAGCAAGACCAATGTTGACGTAAATAATTTTTATAATTTTTAAAATTATTTTTGAATTTTCTAATAATTTTTTATTATTTTCTTTTCTATCTTTTTTTTCTTTTCTTTCTCCACCAATCGTCAAGATGGTTGATAACTGGTCATAGGTGAGGATCAACAAGGGCCAATCTCATTGGTCGAGCGAGGCTCTCACCATTGTAGGGACAAGGTCACTTGAGGCCAAGGAGGGTTGGCCTTGTCAACCTCACCTACTATGTGAGGCTTGCCCTTATAGGGGCAAGGTCACCCTAGGCTGGCAAGGGGTAACCTTGCTCGAAGTTGGCAAGTTTGACCTTCGCCAAATCCCAATGAGGTGACTTCACTAGCCTTGAGAGACCTTTTCCCTATGAGGGTGAGTCTTGTCAGGCTTTCACTTGTGGGCTTGTGGCCAATTGTTGAAGGAAGAATGAAAATGTATATAATATAAAAATTAAAAATTTTACAAAAACATATCTAAAAATTACAAAAGTTGTTCATATTAACGTCGAGCGCAATCCACGTTATCAATTTCTATTTAAAATTAATTTGATGAACTACATTAGTAATTTGTCTAAATATTATAATTAATTTGATTAAATTGAAAGGTTCAATATTGAATTAATACAAATACAATATATTTAAAATTTATTTGATAATTATCCCTATTCGTTCTTCCAACAAATATTGAGGACACAATGATCTCGATCAAATATTGCTAGTAAAAGAATGTATAAGAAAAATTGTGGAAATTTTGTTAATATCTATAATGTGAGAGTATACGGGTTTATTTGTAAACTTTACAAGATGACTATCTATTACAATATCGATTATCAGTCAATGATATACACAATCAAGAAAGAGATATGAAAAATGAAAGAAGAGATGGAAAAATCTCCTATTATCTTTCAAATTATTTCTAACGCTTCTCATAGACAAAGCGTAGATGACAGAGAAAAAAAGGAAAATAAAAATAACAATGTCATATCAGATCATCAAAATCGAGTCTGGAAGATAGATCTCAAATATGGCTGTCGATAGAGACAGTTGGTAAATCACATGGGAAGCAAACTGGCCCGTCCTGCAACATCATATTTTATGTCATCAAAGTTGAGGAAATATAGAGACATAGCCTTGTCCTGAATACCAAGGAAAAAAATGTCACCCAAAAACTCAATTAGACTAGCCTGTCCCCTAATAATTATGTTCTATAACAGACTCATTAGTAACTAATCCAATAATTTTAATCATTACACTTTATAATATTATTTTTTCCTAATGAAAAAAATTAATTTAGTGTAATACCCATGAAATAATTCACTTAACATGTGTAAGACCATGTATGATTTTTTTTTGCTTATTTCTTTTATTTTAATAGATTTTTTTTTCAATTCTTTTAGTCTTGGGCTCAGTTATAATTGCGTCCAAGAAAAGTATCAAATTTTTTATTTGATCTTCTGGATTAATTCTTCCTTGTTCAGTTTATGGAAATGGAAATAAAGGAAGTTTTTCATTTTTTGTCAACAATAAATATCTATCATTCACAGCTAATTTAGTGAGCTACTAAATTTTGCATTTAATTTGTATATAATTAACTTAAAATTGTAATCCTCATATAAATATAAAACATTGAAATTAACAAATAATTGCTAACTACAAAATTAAGTTTAAGAAAAATTGGTAACTCATTAACATTGCGAAAATGATGCAAATTATCTTTGAACTTTTAATTCAATATGTAATATGGTTCATAATTTTTTAATTTGTTAAATGTAGTCACTAAATTTTATATATGTTTAATTCAATCTTTCAACTATATAAAAATGTTCAATATTGTTATTGATTTTAAACTAATTGAAGGATTACATCGAATATTTCTATATAATTTAGGGACTACATGTATAAAAAAAATCTATTGACCATATTAAATAAATTAGGCATTCAAAGATCACATTATAATTTAGTGGCCACACTTTCAACATGGAAATGGGAAAGTGAGGGGTTCGAATCTCTATATTCTAGGAGGGTTTGGATGGGGACGATATAGTTTTAGGTGTGGGTTAATTGCGTAGGATCGACAAAAAAAAAAGATCTGACAAAAAAAAAAGATCACATTATATATTTGACCGATATTCAGAAATTATTTATCTCATTATCCCGTTAACATTGGGGAAGGAATGAAATAGGCATCCCCCTAGGAATCTCATCTTTACTCCCATTGGACTCTATCACTATCAGGGAAAGTCAACAGAATGGCAACTCCCGTAAATTTCGCATTACCCTGGGGTCAATTCGCTTCCCGCATCCCCCATCTCCCGCTCACGGCTCACCAAAAACTTCCCCGTCTTCTCGCTGTAAGAAACCTAAAGAAAAAAAAAATCAGAGACCACAGTCCCACTCGGAGAAATCGCTGGACCGGAACGAAGACCACCCTTCAAGCTCTTCGCCCATGGCGGCCCGGCCTCTGCCCTGAATCCCGGCGCTTCGTGGTTCCTCCGCAGCTTCTTCCTCGCTTCGCCGGCCCTCGCTTGGAGGGCGTCGATTGGAGCTCGGAGCTCAGGTTCGTGAATTTCGAACTGCTGCCCTCCTCGCGTTAATTGAGCTGGAATGCGGTTGGAAACTCGAGTTTTTCGGGTTCGGGTCGAGTAGGACTCGCGTGCGCTTCGCGGTCGTGTTGTGGGGCTGGGGAAATGGAGCCGACCCGCGTGCCGGCGACGTGAAATGGCGGCTCGCGGTTCTTCGTTGGCGATAGATTAGGCTAGGCTGTGCGGCTTTCCTTAAAGGCTTGGCTAGCGTGATTGCTAAGCGGCTGAAAGCGAGTGTTGAGGAGGGTTGTCCTTTTCTTGACTGTTGTGGTCTCTCGTGTTTGTTGGGTTCTTTACTTTTCTTTTCTTTTTGATTTATGGGTGCATGGATGGATGTCTTGTCCTCTATTTATCTTTGTTTTCTGTTTTTTTATTTTTGGGTGCAGTGTTAGTTGGGGATAGAGATTTCACTAGGTACTGTAATCTATGGAGGAGCTCGTTGGTTTGGAGAGCTTTAGAGTTACGGACAATGGTGCCACCTCATGCAGCGATAGGCCGTTCGGCCATGTGGGTAATGGCAGAGAGAGCGAAAGTCTGGACGTGGAGCTCTTGGCGGATTTGGAATCTTATTTGCAGGATATCAACGATAGGCTCACGATTTCGAGGATGGTGAGCGATTCTGTTATCAAGGGCATGGTGAGCGCGGTGGAGCAGGAGGCTCAGGAGAAGATTGGGGAGAAGCAGCTGGAGATAGCCGGGCTGAAGGAAACGTTGCGTGCGTATCGTACCGTGGAGGGGAGGGATAAGCTTTCGCGTATTCCGTTGTCGCTGTTGAATGAGGGGAATACCCAGCAGGACCCATTTTTAGTCATCTCAAACCCTCAGAAAGACCGTGATGGGAATTCGGATCTTCTGAGGAGCTGTATAAGTGAAGTGAAAGAGCAGCTAGTGAAACTCAAGAAAGAGGTAAACTACGTTAAAGGTGGAAATCGTTGTAGGAGGATTAATTCAGGTGATGAGTTGGTGGGGTTGGGTGGTATCTTGCTGGAGGACGTCTCTGAAAGATTGATCGGTGTGGACAGTACTTTCAATGGTCTCCAGAGCACACTAGATTCTTTCTTCAGCCAGCTGAAGGATATGGTTCACATATCTAAGACGTCACTTCGTGAGATGCAGCAGGAATGGGAACTAAGAGCAGAAATTGAGGCCATTGTGACAACTGACTACATCAGGAGCCTCCACAGTGAGTTTGAGAGGAAGCTTTGGGATCTTAATAGTTATTCTCATGGGTGTGAAAACCACAGTTCGCTGAAGAAGATAAAAGAAATAACAGCTCCTCTACGTGAGGAACTGGTTGTGCTTTCTAATCTATTGTCCGGTGATGATAATGGACACCTAATTTCGCAAGTGTCCTTGGAGGATGGTGAAGAATGTTTGATTAATAAAAGAACTGATCACTTGAATCGGAAACTGTCAGGTAACCATTTGCTATCAGCTTCTCCCTGGGAGGGTAGTGGCAAGCATGATGAGCTGATAATCACTAGGCCAGAGAATTTGGACCCAGCTCAACTAAAACATATGGGAAGAGATGAATTGATAAGTTATTTCAAGACTGAGATGACCAAAATGAAAAGATTCCATGAGTCCAAGATACAGGAGAAGACTGAAGAGGTTTTTAGTCTCAAGCGAGAATACATGAAGGATAGAGGACTTTCATTGACGGTCAGAAAGGACAAGGAACTTGAAGGATTGAAGAGAAAAATCCCTGAGGTGCTCTTGAAGTTGGATGACATTTTGATGGAAAGTAACACCGTACCTCAATCTAATGGTGATGCTGTAAGTTTTGGCACTATGAGGGAGAGGTTGGAAAATCTTCTGGCTGAAAATCACTGGCTGAGAGGCATTCTTTCTGATAAGAAAAAAGAGGTAAAGTGTCTTCTCTCACAAATTTCTAATGATGCAAAGCAAATCTCTTCTCATTCTTCCGCCGAGGCAAAATTATTTGAAATGATTGGAAATCTCTCACGTAAACGGGAGGATGCACAAATTGAAGCTTCCATTTCTGAAGTGGTATACATATGTGTCATCAAGGAGATGATGGCGTACATTCACCATATTTCTGGCAATTTGTATGCTCAGAAAAATATCAGGGAAGATGTTCATGAAATTGATCATGTTGCTGAATGTTCATGCCAATCTGAATTTGAGAATTTGAATACGGAGTCTGCTATATTGCAAGGGTTGGATGGAATGATATTTGCAGAAGTTTTGAAGGATGTCAAGGAGAAATTGTGTTACTTGAATGATTTGTATATTAACGAAATGAAGCTCCGAGTATCACTTGAATGGGAAGCAATGGAAAGAGAAAGATCACTGGAATCGAAAATTTCAGAGAATGAAAAGCTAAAGCAGGAGACAACGCAGTTGGCGTTGTTGTTGGAAGAAAAGGAGAAATTAGCTCAGGAAACAGCTAGTAAATTGTCTATACAGATGAAACAATGCAAAATAATTTCTCAAGAGCTTGACCTCTTGAAAGCGGAATCAAGTAGACAGCAAATCCTAATTGCAGAGATGGATAAAGAGTCAGAACTCATGAAAGGTAACCTTGCTCAAGGACTTGAGCAAATTAAAGTATATGAAAGGGAGTTGAACAATCTAAATGAGAAGTTAAGTTTAGCAGTTGAAGAGTTGAGTAAAGCTAATGAAGAGAGAGGGTTGTTTCTGGTGGCTAATCAAGAGAAGGCCAATGCTGTAGTGTTGCTTAGAGTTAAAGAAAGAGAGAACTTGAAACAGCTTGAGTTAATGACTGGAACTGTCGATGAATTGCTGAAGAAAGTAGCTGGCTTGGAACAGAGTATATCAGAAGATATTCAGAGGAAAAACATGAGGTACACACTAAATTTCCTCTATTTTACCGTTTTCCTTTATGATACATACAGTTCTTTAAGAAGCTGCTATAGAGGGTTCATGTGGTTTAACTTGTTCCTTAGCAAAAATATTGAAGCTTTCAGTGCATTTTCTAGATTATCACTAGTACTGTAGAATAACTATTCTTTATCATCCGACCTTATGCTATATGTGCTTGACTTGTAGGAATTACATTATTTACAAAATGTTTTGGGAGGAATTGTATAAATTTGTCCAACAATAGAAATTCTTTCTCTGGCTTTTGGTAGACAAAGGGAATGGATCAGTCAAGTTGATGATCTCTTAAATATTGCAGAAGTGAGGGAGCAAGGCTGCTTTATAAATGTCTTTTAGAGCATGGGCATTATTGTCTATGGTGTATTGAACTAGGCTCTGATAATTTGATGGGAAGTTAACCTGCCACACTTATTGTCTATCTCACCCATCAAATCTCTGAGTTTGGACTGGCCAGCACTTGCTACCCAAGGGTTGATGCACTATTTCCCATTAGGGCTTAGTCTATACTTATTAACTGATTTATTATTTGTTGGTAACTTTTTTGAGGTAGCCTGAAATCATCTAAAGATCATTGCAGCTGCTCGCCGACAGAGACAGCTACCATCTCTTGTGTTTGTGGATTTTAAATTACCCACAGTCACGTCCACCACTACCACCATTCCTTTCATCTTCCAATTTTTGTTGAGTAATACTTCAGTAAATCAAACAATGGACTGGTTATATTGAATTTATGTGAGTCATCTTTGACTAAAGCTTTTTCTAAGGAATTCTTCTCTTGTAAAGGAAATTAGTAGCATGAAAAAGTTGAACCTTGATGGAAGTATCATTTGGTAAAATATATTTCTCAGACTCAAAACCTGAACTAGACATTAGGGAAGCAATCTTGGGCGGTGAAGTAGTTGTCTTACTGAGTTATGCATGATTGCTAATAGCTCCTCGCAGCATACCGTGAAAGGTCCGCATTTCCCCGCCCAGTTCGACTACACCTACTATCTATGTGATTTTGACCAGTGTCCTTAATGGCTTTGTGCCTAAATCACTTGTGAAATCTATTTACTTTTGGAGAGCTATTTGCCTTGACATTTGAATTCGGCTTTCTATTTAAATATTTGGATGTTAAGAAATTATGTGATTTATCTTCATTGAGGAAAACATAAAGAGCTCTCATTGAAGGGCATAATGCATAAAGTTGACAACCTATAACGACACTAATTGACTATTAAAAGATCTGAAGATTGAGTAGCTTGCTTTGGAACATAAAGATCCTTCTACCAAATAGACTCTATTCACATGTTATGATCAAATGATCCAAAAGCAAGTTTAACCTATATGCATTCAATAGTTTAGGATGCATTTTTATATCTGGAAAAGTGAAAGTTACATCTCTTTATAATCCATATTTTATCTTCGCTTTTCTTTTGCTTTTCTCTTAGCTTTTAGATGAGCTGCATTTGGTTAAGAAAATAGGCTGACCAAGCTGCTGCGGTGGATCAGTTTTCTGGTGGAATTATTCTAAATTAGCTTTTAAGGTTGAATACGGGACTTTCATAATAAAGAACCCACATTGTCCTGAATTAAAATGAGCCAGTTTTCCCAAGATCCCAATGTTTTGATGTTCATACCAGAAGACACCCTGTGAACTTGTTCCATTGCTATATACAAGCTGGCAAAATATCTCTGACATTTGCTGGAGAAAGATGGAAATCTTCCTATAATTTATAGGGAGGTTGCAGGCTAATAGTTGTAATTTCTGTTGCATCTGCTTTGTCGTTGACTTTTTGGGCTCCCCCCTGGGGGGGGTGGGTTTAATAGTGTGAAAAACATTGTTAAGGTGAGTAAGGAGACACGAAGAGAATCTTGTTTTGTATGAAGCCTCTGTTGCCATAATCTAGTTGACAGGAATCTAGAGAAACTAATTACCAGATCAAGAGAGGAAGAAGAGTGCCTGAGAGAGCAATTATTAGGGCAGATTTTAGGGGTATTTTCATCAATTAAGTTATAAAGGATTTGCCATTAGCCATTAAAGGTGGAAAATTAGAGTTTCCCTTGGTTTTTACTTAGTATAGTTTTTTGAGGAATTTGGGGTAAGTGATACTTTTGAAAAGTGAAGGTCACATTTACGTGTGTACCAACTGTATCAGGATCGGAGACTGAGAATTTGGATACCTACTGCTGAGGGTAAAAATGCTTAAATTCTCCAAATCATTGTTGAGATTTTCAAATCAATGAGAAATGCTAGGAAGTCATTGGAATGTAATGTTCTCTAGCAAAGCTGCCTTCTAAACAACCATCAGTCTTCTAAGTTGAAATCATGCCGTCACACCTATATAGACTATCCTGCATTCTAATAAATTGGCAGGTGCAGTAACTCAGTTATACCTCTGCATTCCAGATGGTGCTTTTTCACCCTTGAACCCAGATCTCCCTGTGAATGAAATGTCCTTATTCTAACTTCAAGGCTCACCCGTTGTTGGGACTCATTCTGGATGCATCAATTTTCCAGCTGCAGATCACAAATGTCTGTATTCTTCCTTCTTTATAACTTGAGCATGCAAGTGCAGTAGCTCTTGCTGACTGTTTAGCTGGGGAAACTATGGGGTTTCTCTTAATTTCCTCAACAATAAACCTGTCAAATACTCATTCAAAGTGGTTACTTCACTATTTTGCACTTTTAGCTTGTTTAAGGCATAAGATTTCTGGTAGGCTGGTGTCTTGATCTGCAAGTTTTGTGGTGACTTTGGACTAAAGTTGTTTGTGTGGTGATTCTCTCTAGGTTGGGTACCTTGGGGTCCCAACTGAGTTCCCTTGGGCAGAAGGCTATTGCACTTAGAAGAATGGGATCTATCTATGAGCAGAGACTTGAAAGAAAATGTTCAGACCTCCAAAAGCTGAAGCTGAGGTAAGCGAATCACAAAGCTAGTAGTTTCAGTAAGCAAGACTTACCAATGCATTTTCACTTGATATGCAAGTCATTTTACGTTACACTGAAGGTCAGCTTTAGTTCAATGTCTTGCTTTTATTATTGAAAACAGGTTAGTTGGTGCATTAAGTCTAGAGGAGCTAATCAAGTATATGTTTTCAATGAGAGTTAATTTTTTTATTTATTTTTCCACTTATATAGGAAATTTTGTCTTACATTTTCTTTGTTTGCCAATATTTTGTATCTTAATGTAGCTCTTTAATTGTGGCTGAAATTTCAAAAATAAAGTTAGTGTGAAAAAATCATCACAATATCTCTGGTGGTTTTGGGTGCCTGTCTTGCAGCAGCTTTTGGTTATTCACATAACCAATAATTATTTGGACACTATCAGGGCTTTTTCTTCATTGTTAAATTTCTGTGGATGAATGTCTTTCTTTCCTGCATGGGCTTGAGCATTCTGTGGCTTTTGTTTCTCATTCTCACTTTTGGACTTGAAGGGTAAAATGATAACTGATATTCAGCTGGGTGCAAATTTAATGGCGGAAAGTCTATTGCATTTGATAGACAACACAAGTGGAGAAAGTTAAAAACGTTATTTAAATCTGCAGGTTGATCTCCTAGGAGACCAGGTGGATACACTTTTGAATCTCCTGGAGAAAGTTTATATTGGTTTGGATCACTACTCTCCAATCTTGCAACATTATCCTGGAGTAAGTTGCTTTTGCCTTTTGGTCATGGCTGTGTTTGTTTTTAAATTTTAGATTGGAAAAAAATTAAGTGAGATTTTATTACGTATTTAATATTATCTCACGCATATAACTGATAAAAAACTTGTGTGGACGTTATCATTGAATCTGATGTTACTAAGAGGAATCTTCACACATTCAAATCTGTCATATTTTCCATGTGTAATAAATCTGATGTTACATAGGACTGGACTGTCAATACATGCATATAGTGTGAGACATCGGCAGAAGTGAAGATGTTACCTGCCAAGTCTAAGCTCAACGTCGCTGGGATAGGCTGTCCTTGAATTTGCTCTTGTTGGGGCAAAGGTGTTGGGGAGCTTGAGCAGTTTGAGAATCAGTTCCTTGTGGAAGTGGGTTGGTAGGATTGGCATTCTCTTGGCCTGGAGGAACCCAAACTAGGCAATGGGCAGGACGTGATGTTCTATAGGCATTACTTTACCTTGTCTTATAACAAGCTTAGGGTCTGATTGTTCATTAAAGTATGAACTTGTCCTAATTTTAGTTACTACAAAGGGTTTCTGAGCCAATATCGTCTGGCAAGCCATTTAAAAACACCTTCCCAATATTAGCCCAACCCTCCCATTCACTAGTCATCCTCCTCAAAAGGAAAAAAAGAAAAATGAAAGATCTTTTCATTGTGCTGCTGTGGGCTTTCCAGTGAAAAGATTTTCTTTTTCTTTTCTCTGCTTTTATGTTTAGGGTAGCAATAGCATCATTCTACATTTGATTTTGGACTTGGAAGCTTTTTTTAAGTGAATTCGTGCGTGAGCAAACTATTAAATTAAACGCTCTCAGAAACATAATTTGTCTGTCTTCTGGGCAGTGTAAACATTTTGTATTGACCTGCCATCTGACATATACTTAAGATGGAGTTTCTAATCCTTCGCTCACTGTCTCTCCCTTGCTTCTTGCAGATTATGGAGGTCCTGAAGCTTGTAAGAAGAGAGTTGACAGGGGAATCTTTAAAATTAATTTGACGGATTGTCTGATAAATTGATGCTTCAAACACAAGCTCAGACTGATCAAACACCTCAGGTAAGCATTTATAGCTATGTTAGTTCTTGTTTAATGGGAATCTGGATGCTGAACCATCTACAAGATACCAAAAAGTTCCTTAACAGCTGTTCTCTTGGTTATGAAGAATGATTTACCCCTATATATGGTTGAGTTCGAACATATTGTAGTAATAGACTTCTCCTCCTTGTTGTTTACAGATCCCATGCTCTTGTCTTCTTCTACAGCATCCGCGTCTTTTGTCATTGTGGCAGTTTTGCAGCACCTCCAGCCAACTACTTGTCATGCTGCTGCGGAGATGGTTCTTTTCTGTGGATAGTATGCCTTCTTTAGACGATTATAGGAAAATTATGATGTCACAGGACAAATGGCTTCTGAAGGAATAAGGCGATATGTAGATGTCTCACATAGACCCATGTAAAATTAAGGAAGAAACTAGGAAGATGCTAGCCGATTTTGATGTACAAAGGTGATGCATTTTTTTTTTTTTGGGACGTTGGGTGGCGTTCTTTGTCCACGGAGCCAAATCTCTAGTTCCTTCTTATTTTTTCCTCTTTGTTTTGTTTTTACCTCTTGCTTATGCAAAGTCTTCACCTTTTCTTTTCCTGATGCAGTGAACGAAAACGTAGATTAGATAGCTCCTGCGATGTGATGGATTGCGCTTCTGGTATATTAATTTGCATTTCAACTTTGAAGTAGACAATTTCCATCAGGACGCTGCTTTCTCATAGACGTTTCCATTAGAAAACATTATGGCGTGACAGACATTTCCATTAGAAAACAATATGGCGCAACCAAACCGAATGTAGGTATCACCCTAAAATCGAAGACGGGATAAGTTTCAAGACATTGTTTTTCTAGTGAAGATTAAATTTTCCTACTGCTTCCAATGAATTAAGTAAGCAGTAGATGTTTGTCGATCGCATCGACGCTCACCCAAAGTGGAGCTGGACCCAAATCAAGAGTGTTGTCGCTGAGTGTCCCTGAGCCATAGGCCCTACCAGTTAAAATGAACAAGCGACGGAGGGAAAGATGTTGGGAACATCCATTATTCAAGAATTAATCAAGTAACCACTGGGTCTCACCTGACTTCGATCGCTAGTCATAATCCCACCTAAAGTGGAGCTGGACCCAAATCAAGAACGTTGTTGCTGAGCATCCCCTCCTCAGCCCTCGCCGTCGACACCTCCCTCGCCCACCCTGATATGTACCCTTGCGTCAGGTGCCTCCCTCTCACTGGTTCTCAGATTTCTGTTGTTCGTTGTGATTTCCTAGGGTTTGGTTCCGGAGGGGATTGGAAGCTCTTTTTGAGCCTCGGATTCGCATGCTATTTCGGCTGAGCTGATGTCTTGCGGAAGCATTTCTGTTCTCTTTTTTCCTGTGAATTTATATGCAAGGATTTATTCGTGGAGTGGTCAAAACTCGACGATTCTCATTTTCGTCTAAGTTTGCTACGATTGATTTTTTTCTGTTTGGGGATGATCGATTTATTGTTGCAATCAATGAGGGGTAAGGCAAAAGCACAACAATGAATCGATCGTCCCTAAACAGAAACAATGAAACGATCGTCCCTAAACAGAAAAAACCAATCATAGTAAACCTAGGTGAAAATGAGAATCGCCGAGTTTCCACCGCTCCATAAATAAATTCGAAGAATCACCACAGCAAGGAAAAACCAAACAAAAACGCTCCCGAGTCCCGAGAGAGCCGAATCTCGCATGACAAGACATCAGTTCAGCCGAAACGACGAAGAAAAAACAGCATGCAAATCTGAGGCTCAAAAAGAGCTTCCGATCTGCTCCAGAACCAAACCCTAAGAAATCAGGACGAATAGCAGAAATGCGAGAGCCAGCGGGAGGGAATAACCTGACGCGAGGGGACATCTCGGGGAGGGAGAGGGAGGTGTCGATGGTGAGGGGCGAGGAGGGGATGCTCAGTGACAACATTCTTGATTTGGGTCCAGCACCGACGACCGCATTAATCACGTAGCTACTGGGTCTCACCTAACTTTGATCACTGGTCTTAATACGATATTCCCAAATTTATTCCTGAATCACCTAATCAAGACTCCAAATCCAGTGGAACCTATTGATAGTTGATTGCCCACAATATTAATTTTTTATTGCTTAGGAAAGATCTTATTGTTGTGTAAATGAATAAAAGAGTATCAAAGTCTAAAGCTTCTCTGTTGTAAGACATTTTGGGCAAATCAGGTTGTTACAAGATTATCTGGGGGATAATTTGGCAGAATATTGTGGAATAATCAGACAATCCATTGGTGTACCATTTATGCAAAATGGTGTAGCAATTGGCAAATCCATTGGTGAAAATTCTCTTTTTACCCTCCCCTTAATCAATTACTAATGATATGGTGGGTCATCTGCTGGTTACATTTAGTTAGTGCACAATAGAAAATAGATGTAAATTTTTTTTTTTGAGACAATAAACAATTATTTGAAAAGCACAAGTTGTTAGAAAAAAAGAACTACCATTGAAGTGATCACTTTAAATAAAATATAGCACTCAAATGATCACTTTAATAAAATTTGGCATTTGAATGATCAATAAAGATGACGTCGTGTAAGGGTTATATGTTGGCTAGGCATGCCGGTGAGCCACACAGGACTAAGAAATTAATAAAATATAACCACTTCAAATTTCTAATGATTCAGATCGGAGTTGGCACTTAAATGATTATTTTTTTAAAAAAGTGACACTTAAGTGATGCAACCCGACACTCTCTTGACTCATTTGTCTTTTGAGTGTTTGTTTTGTTGGTGCCAGGATTCCTCTCTTTGTATATTCGTTTGGCAAAATCTATATTATACTTACCTTTACCAAAAAAAGAAAGTGATGCAACCCTCTGCAGCCCATGTCCCGGTAGATGAAAGCCACCCAAATCCAAAATCCATGGTTGAATCTTTTGACCAAGAGGGAAATCCTATCCATTATTATAAAGATCCCGGACAAGACACTGTTTCTAGAATCTAGATTGTCAATACTCTCTTTACACAAATCCTCAGATGACGAAGAAGATGATAGACCATCCGAAAGAAAGAAACGATCAAAAAATAAACTTTACCAAAGGTATTTTGATGGAAACCCCACCGTTGGATCTCTTGGTGAAGATGGAGAAAAATATCAATTCATTATCTCATACAAACCACCTCGACCGTACCCTCCTCTAAAAATCCCTGAACCATATGAACCTCTCCCACCTCCTCAGTCGCCACTAAGGAAAAAAAAAATGTCACCCCAAAAGCTAGTTGTCTCACCCTTCTATAAACCCATCTACAAATGGGTTAAAAAGAATTCATTTTCTTTTGAAATACCCAAAACATGTCAGTCTTCATGTTCCCCAAAACTAGAACCATCACCTGTCATTTCATCTATCTATATGTTCCAGTCCTCAAACTTTCTACCTTTGGAAAGGTCTAATTCCAATGCCCAATTCCCAACATTAAAATAATTTAGATGTTCATAATCAGTCTCGTTATATCCCTAAGGTCCCAAATCCTACGGATATTGATGACCTTAGGAGGCAAAAGAAAGTTATAGCTGTTGAAGCTATTTTGAATTGATAGTAAGAAAATGCCTTGACCCAAAATAATGTTCTCAAGACAATTGACACCAAGCTTTCAACTGTCCAAGCTCGTCTTGATCATGTCAACGAGAAAGTTGATCAAATGGCTTTGGTCACTGAGACATTCCAAAAGACTTTAGTAGATGGAATTTGGAAGATATGTCTCTCATCATTATTTGGAAGACCAAACGACTAAAATGAAAAAATTGAGAAGACAAATCAAGCTCTTATAGGATGGAAAATTTATTCCTCCTCCAAATCCATTTTTTTAGCCTTGGCAAACAATTCCAAAAGATGAAGGCCCTTCTAGGGCTACATCAATTGCTTCAATTATTGACGAAGCTCAAAGGCAAAATTAAAGGGATATTGTTACCCTTCGAAATTGTATCAGAAAAATGGAAAGGCAAAGAAAAATTAGTGAAGAAAAAGCCAGCCCTTGAACCTTTTCAGAATCTCTCTTTGCCAGTATGGTCTCGAATCCACTTGAGGCTTTCATGCGAAACCAAGGCAAACAACGTATACCAACTATTGCTTCATTTGATTCTACCAAACAAAATACCTCTAAATCAGCCTTAGAACTCGATTCCCTTTTCTCTAAAATTGCTTCAACTCCTAAGCCACAAACAACAAAATCCCATATACCTACTATTTTTATGGCTGATCCTCTTGAAGCAAAGATGGAATCAAATTCATCCAAGTCAGAAGTAGTACATCTTCATAATTCAAATCCTAGATAGAATTCTTCAACTTCAAAATACTACTTCACACTCAATGACATTCCATATTCCAAATAGCTAGATAGACTGCAGGAATTCCATGCTTGGCTCAACACTAAAGTGCTATTTGTTGAACATCGATAAGACATATTAACCGATTTTGTAAACAAATTCACTGGAAGCTTAAAAGATTGGCAGAGATCTATTTCGGACCACAATCAAATAACATTCTGCTCCAAATAGATTTTTATCATGTGATCCGGGTTATTCATCAATTCTTTATTGGTATCCCAATCAAGAAGAGAATTTTTTGAAAGGATATGTTGTTCTCTACAAAGAAAACATCTTAATAAGCAATGCTTATATCATTCTATGCCATGGGAGCTAATCCTAATCTAAAACAAGTCTTCTTGGCTTCTATTCCAAGAGAAATTGCACAAATGGTGAAAAGATCCATTCAAAATAAGCAGGCGACTGCTGCAAATGTTCCTCCCGAGGAACTTCGGCAAGAGATACATCTTGCTCTCGATAATCTTTGCATTTGAAGAAAGGCTTTCAGAAGTTATCTCAAGATCAATAAAAAACTTGATAGGGCTTATTGAATGCCTGAGTTAAGAACTAAGTGTTCCAAGAAAGACTCCTGTGATTATCCTTCTTGCTGAAATCGATGCAAAAAATGAAGACACTTCAAAAGATTCTCCTTAGGACATGCGAAGAAGAGATGCAAATGGCAATTTTTACGAAAAAGACGCTTTAAACGGAGCTCTTTTGGAAGGCGTAGGAAACCTGACAAGTGTTATATTTGTATCAAGAAAGGTCATTTTGCGAAGAATTGCACAACAAGTAAAGGAATAAATTCCTATTTAATCTACGAGATAGAAAAGTAAACTGGAGTATCACTCTAGGATGATGATGTTGAATCGGTTTTCTCCCTAGAAGATGAACCAACCAAGCACACTGTGTGTGCTATCTAGACATGGTCACAAACCAGTGATACTGAAAGCTCGTCAGAAGAACCAAAAGAAGAGGTATTCTCCTTCTATGAACCTCCCACAATCCCAGATCTTTGTGCATACACTCCTTCTATCCTCCCATATTTTCCTATAAAAATATATCCATCTAAGTATGATAAACCTATTTCCCTCATTGCCCTTATCGACACTGGAGCAAGTGCTTCTATTCTTAATACAAATATACTTCCAGAAAAATACTTGACGTCATACACTTAGTATTTTAATTCTGCTTCTAGAGATACCTTTGTTATAAGAGTATGAAGCAATCCATCACCATACAGTTCTTTCCTCAATGTTCAATCACCACTAAAATCCTTAGCTCGAGCTTTCCAGATAAAGATATCATTTTTGATTGGGATATCCTTACACAAATTCCCAAACTCAGAATTGTGTCCAATGGACTACGCTTCAAGGGACAATTACAAGAATTTGTAGACATCCAAAGATCTTTCACTATCCATATGAACATTCTAGATCCAATTTTGCAAACTCTTCTTGGGGTGTGTGCAAACTCTCATTCAGACTTTGTCCAACAGTGCTCCAACCCTTTGTGGAAAAATCCCGATTTCTTCATCAATCTTCCTTTTAAGAAAATGAGGATGTCAACCCTACTAAAGCCAGTCACTTTGGAATGAATCCAAAACATTTATTTCTAGTCCAAAAGGATTTTTCAAATCTACTTCTTCAAGGTTTAATCAAGCCCTCAGAATCTCAATGGGCTTGTGAAGCATTACATGTCAAGAAACGAGCAGAGCAGAATAGAGGAAAGATGAGACTGATTATCAATTATTAGCCTCTCAATCAATTCTTGAAAGATGATAAATTTCCTCTGCCACATCGGAATTCTTTATTTTTCAACGTTACTCAAGTCAAAGTATATCCAAGTTTGATCTTAAAGTTGGTTTTCGGCAAGTAAGGAGTGCCGGACACAGGTGCCAAAACTTGGCACGAAGGGACACTTAAGTGTCAAAAGTTAGGAAAGTGACACTTAAGTATCAAAATTGGAACAAAATGGATCACTTAAGTGCCAATCCAGCTAAAATGCTAATGTGGCGACTTTCCTGCGAGTTGAGTGCAAAATGACGTTGTTTTGCACGCTAATGTGACTAGAAAATGCAAAAACGACGTTGTTTTGTCTTTGATGTGATAAAAAATTAATATAAAAATAATTTAATTTAATTTAAAACTAAATTTATTTAATTTTTTTTAAAAAATACAAATATTAAAAAAATGTGGGAGAGGGAGACGACGAGGGCGAGCCCTCATCGCCGCCCGGGAAGGGGTGGCGACGGAGGGGGAGGGTCGGCCGGGGTCGCGGGCCCTCGGCCGACCGATGGCGAGGGCGGCGAGGGCTCGCGGGTCCTCGCCCAAATCGACGGGGCTCGCGGGCCCTCGCCGCCTCCTTCTTGTCGCCGGGAATGGGCAGCGGGGAGGCGACAATGGCGAGGGCTCAACCCTCAATTGCTACCTCCTTTCGCCCACCTTTTTTTTTTTTTTTTCTAATAAATTAAAATAATAATTATTTATTTTTATAATTTAATCGAATTAATATTTATATTAACATTCAAATCCACTCAAAAACGATGTCGTTTTTGTCTTATTTATTTATTTATTTATCAAGTCAACATTTCGGCAAGCCACGTAGACGAAAAAAATAATAAAAAATTACCATGTTGGATTTTCGGTGGGGTTATTTGGAGATAACACTTAAGTATCCTTTCATGCCAAGTTTTAGCACTTGGGCTGTACTTCTGCTGGCAATTAAGTATTCATCTTGAAGACAAATACAAAACTGAATTTTGCATCCAAATCAACATTTCTAGTGGACAATGCTCCCTTTTGGTCTCAAAATAGCTTCTTCGTTGTTTTAGAAGGTTATGTGTAGGTTTTTCCAACCCATCCTGACCAATGCTTGGATTTACATTAACAACATCCTCCTCTACAGCCCATATGAGGATTCTCATTGTAAATTATTAGTCCAACTTGCAGACTTGGTACAAAAGAATGGCATCATGTTATCTTGAAAAAAGATTATCATTGCCCAAAGATAAATTGAATTTCTTGAGATGCATCTCAAAGATGGAACTTATTATCCAAGTCCTCACAATGCTGAGGAATTGCAAAAGTTTCCTAATGAAAACCTTTCTTATAAGCAGGTTAAGCAATTCTTAGAGATTGTAAATTATCTTCGGGATTTTGTTCTAAAAATTATAGAGTTTGTGAGTCCACTACATCAAATACTTAAAAAAGATGCTCCTCCATGAGGACCATAGTAGACTAAGTCTGTATGCAAACTTAAGGAGATTTTGCAGTATCTTCCCTCATTGCAAATCCCTTATGTAGGAAAAAGCGTAGTGCAAACAGATACCAATGATGAATATTGGGCTGCTATTCTTTTTGAAGAAATCGATAGAAAACGACGAATTTGTCAACACAAGAGTAGAAATTTCACACAAGCGGAAATGCATTACCACTCTACATGTAAGGAAATATTGGCAGTAAAATATGGCATCAAGAAGTTTGAATTCCATCTTATAGGACATCATTTTCTTATGGAAAAGGATATGTCCTCATTCTCTCAAATGTTGAAGTTCAAGCAGAAGCAAATTCCGCATCCACAACTTCTCGATGAGTAGAATGGTTTTCAAAGTATTCCTTTGAGACCAAAACATATTGTAGGAAAAAAAATGTACTTGTTAATTTTCCGTCTAGACCAAAAGAATTTGTAGCTACCGCGTCCATACACATGCATGTGGTAAGAAATCCTAGAGGCGGTTTCAAGGCTCGAGAAATCAAGCCCAAAAGGCCTTCATATTCATACCTACCAGAAATCCCTAGACTTAGCCAAGATAATATTCTTGTAGAAAATCTCGAAAGACTTATGTAGCAATATCACTTCCATATCTTTAGTGAAAATGGTAGTTTTCTCCTCAGGCCAGATGGATTATACCCGAAATATCCATTTAGTCATTCTCTCGCTTTCTTCATAGAAGAACTTCCAAAAAAATTCAAGTGGTTTTATTGGTATTTATTTAATCTTTATACCATTGTCATTGAGTTTCCAACAGCCAAGATGCCTCTTATAATCGCAGAATTATTGAAGGAAAAACCAAGTATAAATATCTTGGGGAAATGCATAGTTGGTTTAAACCATTAGATGTATGGAAAAATATATTTCAAGCCCAACTCAAAGCATGCAGGCTTGATCTAGAACTTTACATGATTGTTTTATTTTTCAGGCCATGGGTATTTGTTCAACCTAATGGAGATACAAGCAAAACTCCGGCAAATATTGGAGTATCCACATATAAGCCCCAACCTATTTAAAATGAGATTTTTGCAACACTCCCTTATAGAATCTTAGTTGATCCTTAACAGTATAGGGAATTGTAGAGGATACTATGCCAAAGTAATCAAATCATTCCACTAGAAACATGGCCAACAGAAGATGTCCTTGTTTCTTGGGATCATTCTGAGACTATCACATAACCCATCCAGCGATTGATGCTTGCTTAAGGAGAAGCCGCAGAATGCATGTACTGGACACTTCTAAGTAATCAACAAATTCACAGGATTCAGCTTCATCATCACAAGATTCATGGGGAGGTCCACTGTCACAAGATCCTTTTGATTATGAAGAGGTACAACTTATACTCAATCTAGGTCTTGACAAAAAAGATCCATCGCTCCAACTTGGGTATCTACCCCAACTCAGTATTCCAGCAAGTTTTGTCGATGCTCCTACAAATTCTTCAACACGCTCTCACCAATCATCCAAAAGACAAAGGTTGACTGAAGCAATTGAAAAAGTAGAATAGCTCCTCAAGACACTCAGGCAACAATATCCAGAAAAAAAGTACTTCAAATCCTCTTGACGTCTCGTCTGGCTCATACCAACCTCTAGATGATTCAGATACCAAAAATCTCGAAGCTCTGGAAGTTGAAAGAATGCTCAAGCAATATCAAAAGCATAAGTATAGAGAAGACTCGGATGACTGGGAGGATAGTACTGAAGAGCCTATTCATAGGCATAATAAGTGAAGTGGAAAAAGACTCTACTGAAAGATCATTCAAGACAAAACAAGAAAGGTAGAAGACCCACGTGAATGGGACGAAAGGTTTGACCCAGAATATTGTAGCATACTGTTCATGTACCGTTTGACATTGTTAATGTACTGTTAGCACTAGTTAGCACTATAGCATAGTACCCTAGCACTGTAAGAGAAGTGAAAAAAGCGGGATAATAGGTGCAGAAGTCAGTCTCTCTTAGCATGCACAAATAATTGGCCGCAAATAGATGCCAGTGATGAAAATTGGGCTGCTTTTCTTTTTAAAGAAAAAACTTTTGGTACTAAGTAAGCGATATACACAACTTTAGCACTACTAGTGTATTCATACTAGTAAATATGAGATCAACTAACTGAAAGAGTGAAGAAACATTCATCATTGATGCAAAACCAAAAGGGTAAAAGAATAGCTTGGGAAAGTTGCCTAAACGGGTTCCAACAACTTGAAGCAGATTGAGAAAGTCAAGTCACAGCGGTAAATACATGCATACTATAATGAAATCTGTAGTAAGAGAGACAAACTAATTCCACATAATCATTATGGAAACTACGATGCCAATACTGGTTCATGAATCCAATGGCTTTGCACAACATAATCGAAAACACATTACACTTCAGTGAAAAGCTTCAACCCCATTTGATATCCATGTCGACTTTAACACATCAAAAGCTAAAGAAGAAAGACACATCAAGAAACAGGGTTCGGCAATATGTGCCACAATTCATGCTTTCTAAGTAGAGACCGTGTTGTAGTATAACATGAAAACACTAACACATCTTTTACTAGAGAAATAAATGAGGAACAATAAATAACATGAGAGATTTACATGATTCAGTCCTAGTGTCGGTTAGGGTGATCAATTCCTGAATGATCCGGTTCCTACCTTGGAATCAGGAACCAAATTAGAAGGGCTGGCTTCCAATTAGTGGAATCGAGAATTGACTCACCTAGTGCTGAAACCGATTCGGTCTGATTCCTAGGTGAACCAATAGAACTAGTGGCATGTTGCGTAAAAACGGAGGGAGGCTCACTCGCCAGTCCCGAACATTGTTGAGGAGGCAACCGATTCTGCTTTGATCCCATGCAACTCGCTCCACTCACTCACTAAGCTCCCTAAAACTTAGTTTAGAATTGTAATAAAGAATAAAAATATATATTTATTCAACATCATAGAGTAATACTTGACACTATTTACATAAACCACGCCATTAACAACATTTGTTTTCAAAATACACGAGTTTCGAATAAAAGAGAAGGGAACAACACAAAATTAGGTTATTCAATGGTCATATCACAGAACAATAACTAGAATATACGACAGTATTTATCGATTTCAAACATTTTGTTACTAAAAACTCAAAAACCAAATCAAATATATTATTTGCATAATGTATTAATTTTTTTTAAAATTATCATTATATACTTATTTGATCATCAACGAAATACTATGAATCAATCATAAAGGGGTGAAAGATCATAGTAAACATTATAACCATGTTCATGCGTTAAATAAACCAACACTCTAATCCCACATGTTAGAATAAAAGGATCTTTCGATCACATGAACATGATATAAAATTAATAAATATAGCATATCAGAATCAAACGTAATCATTATTAATCCAACGAGTAAGAAGATGTGTTCCCGTGAGTATGAATTTTCACCACTCTCCTCTATAATCCTTTCGATGAGTGTGTATTTTTCTCTCTTCAATTTTGTGGAAATAGCATAAGCATGATAATGGAATGCATTCGGTCTCCACCGAAAAGAGATCTTATAGAGAGTGAAAGGACCAACCCTAGAGCTGCTAAATGTTAACATTCCATCAAGATTTAAGATATGGATTTTACATGTCTAATTAGATGTCAAAAATACATTACCAATAATATATCTTACTAAATTGGGCATATATCAAATATTAGATAATAGACCTAGGGCGCGTTTGGTAACGATTCTGTTCCCGGGAGTAGTTTATGATCAGAAATGATTATTTTTTATTCTGTTCCCGTTGGAACAAGCATTCTAAGCATTTTAAGCTGTTTGGTAACTTGTCCAAAATTTCTGATCCTAGAATAGAATTGGGTTTGGTACCGTGCTCAATGATTCTGTTCCAAATCAATTTCTTTTAATTTTTAATTAATTTTTATACTTTGTTCTTTTTTTTTTTTTGTTCTTTTTTTTCTTTTCTTTTTTCTCCTATTCTTCTTCTTCTTTAGGCCGGTCGCCGGATCGAGGACCGGCCGGGCGAGGGCCGGCGATCTCATTGGAGCATCGTCGACTCTTGGTGAGGCCAGCCCTCATCGACCGAGCCTTGCAGGTAGCTAGGCAAGGCTCGCCCAACCCTCGCCCAACCTCGCCGATGGCTGGGCTTGCCTTCGGCAAGCTCGCCAAACTTGTTGCCGGTGACTGGCGGACGGTGGCGGACAGCAACGGACGGCGGCGATGGGCAGTGGCAGATAGTGGCGAATGGCAACAGAGGAGGGAAGAGAAGGTTCCACTTTTTTTATTCTTTTTTTTTTGTTCCTAGAACAAGAATCAATTTTTGTTTTAATTCTTGATTCTACTCCAAAATTGTTCCCGGGAACAAAAATTTTACCAAATGCGATTATGTTCTCAAACTGATCCCGAAAACAAAAAATCAGAATCAGGCATTGTTTGGCACATTGCCAAACAGCCCCCTAATAAGCCACATTAATGGGTTGGACCTCATCAAGTCCAACAAAAATTAGTTGTGGAATGTGATGTCCTAATATTGATTGTGCTTAGTAAAATAGCTGGCACTAATCCTTTTTATCTAGCTTTGAATGGGAGGTTTGCAACAAATATGTGTCTCTAGATTGTACAAGAGAAGCAAACTCTTGGCAATTTTTAAATCACCCCCCTTCTTAAGTTACCCTCCTTATCTCACGTAATCACTTGAACTCCTTATATCTCCTCCTCTTATGGCACAGTTTATGTTGCATAATTTATTCTAATAATTGTTAGGATGCACTTCTCGTTACTAAATTAGCATCAATAACTTGATATGCAAGAAAGTTTTCTTTTTTTGTTTGGTTAAGGAGCCACCCACCTACGTTGGCCAACTGCCTGGCTCTGTTCTAATCACCATCGAGACAACATTTTTTAGCTCATGTCATGATCTCTAAAATAACTTACTCATGCCCATCAAGTAAGATTATAGGATCAAGGTCGGATATGCTTTGGTGTGACTAGTGGTTGTATGCTGAAATTAGTTTCGTTTGAACCATCATCTTTAATTGAAAGGGGTTAATGGGTACTATTATTAGCTGGTTTTCTATTTGGCATGTCTCATTTCTACGACCATCCTAGGGTTGTGTTCCCCTTTGCTTTGCCAAGAGCTTGGTGGTGGCGAAAGGTACTTGAATAGCAAGTGCCATCTTGCATAAAGTAGTATGAAGTGCAATTATGTGTCCTGGTGTTTAGAATTGAGAGTTTCATCTTTTCTCTCTTTCAGAACAGCTTATCTATGAACGCATATAATGAAAAATAGTGTCTATTTGCCCCTCTTTCTGAATACTACTGGGTCTCACGTCACTTCGGAACAATTCACTGGTTGATCATGATTGTCTTTCGTCCATCTACCCAATTTTCTGGACACTATTGGATCTTATGTCACTCTTGAACAATTCAATTTCCTTGTGCCATAAATATTTTGCGCATGTATGATTCTTATGTCGCTCTTGAACAATTCAACTTCCTTGTCCCATGTATAGTTTGCGCACGTATGATGATGAATCTACCATTTCTTTCCACTGGATAAATTTCCTTGTGCCATATAGTCTTTTTTTTGCTATTGCATTGGTTTGCACCCTTCTACCTCTATCAGCCTATCAAATTGGCTAACCCCTTCACTCTCCACAACAAAATGAATTGAAAGATGATGGTGCGTTCTAAGGAATTTGACATGAATTTAGCATTTCAACATTTACTGTCACACACACATTTGATTTTTTTCACCATTTTTTGAGAAAAATTCTGATTCATGTTCCAATTACGTACAAAAATGTCATGATTAATTTAATTCATCCATGTTTATATTGATTTTGGTATCTAATTGAGAGGTTTGCTTGAGGTTGGATATTTCTCATCATCATGCAATTCAATATAATTTCGCTTTTTCCCAATTTCGAATCATCACTTTTGGACATTTTCATTATTAACATGCTTTAATAGAGCGCCCGTCTTAAGTGATGTAACATTATAATAAGTATGATAAAAACCTTGTTCTGGATTAGCACGATATTTACGAGAAATATATAAGTAAAAGTAATTTCCACCATTTTACTAATAACGATAACAAAAATAATTTCGCGCGCCTCCACTTTTTTTCCACCTAGTTTTCCTACATATGTATTTTACTAATTTCCACCCATTTTAAAATAATGATAAACAAAAATAATTTCCCTTGTCTCCTCTTATTCCACCTCGTTTTTCTTTGCGCCTATATTTTCTCAGCCCTCCAAAGCTTTTCCTATATATATTAATTTGGTTATTTATAGAAATCTCTAATATTGTAACCAAATGTCATTTTTGTCATATATATATGTGTGGATGTATATATATTGATATCTTGCTGAATTTTTGGTTATATTAAGGTTGCGTCTTTTGGTGATAGGATGGTTGTGTCATGTCCTTATTCATGTGAATCGGAGTATGATCATGTCCTATATTTTTTTTTCTTTTCTTTTTTTAAAAGCCACCTACCCCTTTTTACCCCCTCAACGAAGGTCCTTTTTTTTTTTTTTTATAACACCAATTATTACAAGCGAGGACTAGAGGCACTAAAGTCGATAATTTTTCATAGAATGGTGTTAGTTAAAAATTTGTCATCTCTAATCATCACCTGGACAACATAGACTAAGGAACTAGATTCATAATTTCGAAAGTCATGCCATAGTTTTGTACCTGATTGATAGACGATTACAACCAAGAAAAGACCAAGAACTCCATTTATGGGTTCACTAAAACGCGGGACCACTGGTGGTAAACAACCTCAAATTTCAAGAGCAGGGATAGGCGTGCAAGGAACCATGCAAACAAATTGCAGCAAAGTAAACTGACTGGAAAATAAAAAAATAAATTGACTGAAAGCAAAATAAGAAAATCTTGTAATTTGGGCGTTCGTGTGTGTGCCCTCTTCAAATATTATTTTTTACTGAATAGATTGCTTTAAAGGATGTGAGATATATTTAAATGAATTTCATGAGGACCTAAAATCGAATGAAATGTCAGATGCATGTTTCAAGTTAGTAAAAAATATTGAACTTCTTTTTCTGATAAATTATTGTTATCGAAATTTTTATAGTTAGAGAATATTGAATAAAAATTTTCAACATAAGCTATCCTTCTAATTACATTTGTATTATTTAAAAATGTGTAGTTATCCACATGTTGAAATATCTCATACTTAGAAATATGCATCTTATTTATCTAACAAGATGTACTTCTCCTTCTAATGTATTTATGATTACCTAGACAAATTGTATGGCTATATATATACACACCAAACTGTCAATTTTAAAATTGATTAGAGATAAAAGTTGAGAAAGCTCAGCCTCTCGAAAGGATAACGATGGGAATTTTTGAAAATATCTCGCCTCTTTAATTTTTTTTTTCTTTTCAAGTTTAAAAAAATGAGAGAGAAAAGTTGAAAGAGATAAATATGGGAGAATATATTTGAGATGCTTACTTTTTAACCAATTTGTACTTTCAAATTTAAATTCAATCAAAGAAAAAAGTCAGGAGATAACAAATCAATAAACCAAAGTTTATTGGTTGAGCATGAGACATGTGACAGAACCATGCCCTATGCTCTTGCCATGTGATGATCATAGAAGTAAAGCGAAATGCCATCAAGCTATTTTATTCAAAGAGATAAGTATTAGAGAGTATATTTGGAATTTTTTTTCTTCATTTGTTTTGTTCTTTGAAATTCAACTCAATAAGAAGATAAAAATATTGAAGATAATAATTTATAAAACAATGTTTATAGGGTACTTTCCTGGCTTTAACCAATTTTTGCCAGAGATCTTATACCCCGTGGGATATGTCAAAGTACAAACACCGAATTAAAACACACAATTCATACTCTTATAAAATGTATTTATTCTCTCTCTCTCTCTCTCTCTCACTCATGGGCTGGAGGACTGGTGACGGTGGAGGAAAAATACGTTACAGCCTTGAATCTCGGGGGAGAGGTAAAGTAACCTTTTGCATGTTCCAAAAGCATAATTCCAAGACTTGCACATAAACATCTTTGCTATGGAGTTCAACATTGATAGAAGAAAAATGAGCTCTCTTTTCTTTTTTCCTCAAAAGTCCTGTGGTCAGATAATGCGATTCACAAACTCTCATGAAAAATTTCCACTCTTTAAGTTTTCTCCTCTAATTCTCTCGTCTTGGTAAAAAGTAATATCATTCAATCTTAAAGTGAATGGTGGTTTGACAACTCATTAGGATTTACACAACCCTTTCATGCAAGTTAAGTGAAGCTTCTTTTTCTCTGCCAAATCTTCAAGGCGTGGATCGCATCATCCTCATGCGAGCTTTGAAACTACTAGAACACAAGGGGAAGCTAGCGATTTTTAAGGGGGCTTATGCGGATGACGATGAAAGTGTCGAATTCTCGAGTTAATTCAACAGGTTTTTTTTTTCGTAAGAGAGACATTATGGAATCTCTCTTTTTACTTGGGGACTAACTTTAGAATGTCCAAGGCAATAGAAGAGGAGTGCCAAGAAACTATGGAAGTGCTACTTCGATCCCCATCTCTTCCCCAAATCTGAAAATAGCAATTTGAGCTACCAATGACTCAGAAATTTGCGACATAGATGCATGAAATGGTTTTGCAAATTAGTTTGTGGAACGAGGCTTGGTGACCATAGTTTGCAATGCCTTTATTTGTGAAGTATTGGATTGGAAGACCGATCAAAGCAAATGCTGGCTTTGATAATATTAAAGGGATTTTCGATAGATGAGTGCGTCTAAACAAGTCGAATCACAAAATAACAAGTTTCACATGAAATCGATGTTCTCCCAGTATGGTTAGTAACTTTTAATCTCATCAAAGAGTCATTTCAACTTTCAAATTTTACTTCCCAAATTTTATAGGAATGCAGATAAAATTTAGACAATCGGACCGATGGACAATATCACAATTATCCCATCCAAAGGAAGTCAAGATAAGAACAGGAAAACCTTCGGAGAGATTTTTGATCACCTTTTTTGGGAAGCTATGAAGCATGTGGGTGGGGAATGAGAAATTAGGGAAAATTTCTCTGAGAGCCCCACTCATTCATTCTGTTCTTCAACCAAACGATGGAGAAAACCCACGGAATGGGAGTTGAGCAACTTGGTTTGACAATCATTATGAAAATGGATGCCACGCATGGCTTGAAAGTTGGAGTTTCCGAAAAATGAATAACTTAAAAAAATTCTTGATTTTAATATTTATGTAAATATTTTGATTGTTAACAAAAAAAAAAAATTGTTCAGGATAGATTTTATTGATGATGAAAATAATTTGTTATTTAACTTATTTTTCTAAGGAATGAGAAAAATCAAAATTAGGAAAGCATTTTCTGAATTGTTGATTCCGATTATTTTACAAAAAATTGAAAATCATTAAATAGATAATTTCCGGGGAAAACGATTCATTTTCTTTTTTTTTTCTTGAAAGATGTTATGTTTTTTATTTTTACTAAAATGATCCATTGTTTACTCATTTTCCCTTACCTCCTCTTTTTCCACCAGGTTTATTACATTTATTGTATTTCATTCACCACGATACTTACAAGAAATACACAAGTAAAAGCACTTTCCACCCTATTTAAATTAAAAGAAAATAATTTTTTTTCCATCACCACCTCTTTTTTATCTTTACCTCATTTTTCTTTTTATATTTTCTCCGCCCTCTATTGTAAAATCAAGATACGATCAAAATAATAATAATAATAATAAAATAGAGAAAATCCGGATCCAATATTTGCACCCCGCGTGACGCGAACGCGGTTTGGCTTCCTTATATAAGAAGAAGGCCCAGTCGGCAACCTTCCCATCCGAGATTTCGCTTCTTCTTCTTCTTCTTCTTCTTCTCGATCGATCATCGATCGCCGCCGATCTTCGTACTTCCGATTCGAGTGGCCGATCGTCGGTCCGTCGCTTTGCTGTTTTCGCTAAGGTTCGCTTCGCTTCTCTTTCCGACGCGCTCTCTCCGTATCAGTTTCTTAGCGAAGTAGCGACGAGGAAGAAGTTCCCCGGTTAGGGTTTTCCGTTCTTCTTTCGACGATGACGATGACGATGACGATCTCCCGCTCGCCGCCGGAGGGTTTTCCAGGAAGTGGTTGCCCGCCGCTGACGACGGCGAGGGCCGTCTCGCGGCGATTGTTAGGGTTTCTTAATCCCGAAGGAATCGGGGGGTTTTGTTCCGCCTTGAAGGAGGATCGGGAAATTAGGTTTGATTACTGGAATTTATGTTGAAAAGGCTCGGACGATGCGACGTGGTTGTCGAGATCTACTGTCTCTACTTCGTTTTCTAGAATTTTATTCGCTTCTGCTTCTGCTTCTGGGTGAATTTGATTTGGTTGGAACCGAAACGAAAGAGATGGGAATCATGATGGATGGATGGATGGATGGAGATGTTTGTCCATTCTCTTATAGGTCGAACATTGTTCGTATTGTTGGTGATAAGAGGAATTTAAATGCTTGGGATTGCTGACTACAGCGGACCTTGGCTTTTCTGCAAAGGGATCTTCTTGCAAGAACGAGTTCTGATGCTTTGAGTTAACTTTCGATAGGTCGTTCGGTTCCGCGATTGATAGCATGGCTATTAAGACAGCAAGGAGTACTGTGGGTTGGCCACACGATTCAGCTGCTCACTATAAAGCGCCAACAAGCCGCAGGGTTTGCACTTATTGGCTCGAAGGGAGGTGCAACCGGAATCCCTGTAGGTTTTCGCACGATGCATCTCTTCTGCGCAATGTTTACGATCGAGCTGCAAAGCGGTCGAGTCATATGGCTGAGGATTGCCCTGGGAGGAAGGGCCCTGAATCTAGTCCAGTAGTGAATTCAGCAGGTTCGACTTCTGGAGAGAGAAGTGAATCGTCGACAAATAAAAACCCTCTGAAGCCCCAAGAAAAACTATGCAATTTCTGGATAACAGGCAACTGCGTGAAGGGCGATGCATGTCCTTTCTTGCATTCGTGGTTTCACGGTGTTGATTTTGCTATGTTGGCAAAGCTTGAGGGCCATAAAAAGGTACCATTTAGAGATTAGTTTTTGCCTTCTGTGTTCTCCAGACTATAGCTGGAGAAAGTTTAGTTGCAACTCTTAATTTGTTTCCGTCCTTTTTCTAATTAAGATGTCGAAATATCATTTGCCTGTCTGGCATAAAAATGGGTCTGGACTCACCTGATGCTTTTTATGACAGGGTGTTTCTGGGATAGCACTTCCTTCCGGATCTACTAAGCTCTACTCTGGAAGCAAAGACGGAACGGCTAGAATCTGGGACTGTCACACTGGTCAATGTGATCAGGTGATCAACCTTGGAGGAGAAGTTGGGTGTTTTACTTGTGAAGGTCCTTGGGTGTTTGTTGGCCTGCCTAATACTGTTAAGGTGAGCGGTTGGCTGGGTCTACTTTGTCCTTCGTTATTTTTTTTCTTTTTACGGGGGAATTCTTGAATCGGTGAACTGCTGAACTCTAATTCATTGCTTCTCTTGTATTTCTTGTAGGCATATAATATCCAGAATGGTGCTAGCTACAATATCAGTGGACCAGTTGGACAGGTCCATGCTCTGGAAGTTGCTAATGACATGCTTTTTGCTGGAGCCCAGGTAATTTATTATTAGAGAGAATTTAATCAATTTAGGTGATTCATCTGTCGTAATATTGTCTAGTCCGCTTTCTTTGGAATCTCTTTCCTCTGTGAATTAGTAACATAAGTGATATAAAAGTCGATGCTGAGTGTGAGGGTGGATTTTTGGTTCAGACCTGAAATTCTTGTCTTCTTCTTCTTTATGTGGGGCCCACATGAGTCAGCATTCATCTGATCACTGACTGCCCCATTTGTTGATCCTTGTGATGAATTGCATTGGCTTTCGATGATTATGCTGAACAAACTTTCCTTCTAGGATGGCACTATCTTGGTGTGGAAAGGAGGTAGTGAGGCTGATCCTTTTCAGATGGCTGCGCCTCTCAGGGGTCACACGCAGGGCGTGGTATCATTAACTGTTGGGCGCGACCGGTTGTATTCTGGTTCCATTGACCAGACCATAAGGGTAAGCTGGCTTATCTTAGATGTCTCGCCCCCTGATTTAATCTAGTTGTGTGTTTTGGGAAGGCATGACTTGGCTGTTGGAGTTTATGTTTTCTTTTGCATCACCTCTATTGATTGCTACGTCCTCTCTGTATCTTTCTGCCGTGCTCTGCAGTAATATCGTCCTGACCCCTCATGTCTTTCTTGTTTTCTTCTCCACAGGTGTGGGACTTGCACACTCTGGAGTGTGTTCAGGAACTTGTTAGACACACTGACGTGGTGATGTCACTTCTTTGCTGGGACCAGTACTTGATATCCTGTTCATTGGATGCGACAATTAAGGTCTGGGGGGTTGCCGCTGAAGGAGGCAGCTTGGAAGTTGGCTATACACATCACGAGGACCATGTATGTTGCTTGCTATTTTTTTTTTTAGGCACTCGTGTGGATTAGGGTATTTTGTGGTTGATGATGGTACTTTAGTAAAAAGTGTAGATTATATAGGGTGAAATTGTGTTTTCTTTTATTGTCCTCATACGTGTGAAGTGCATGGACCTGTTTTACAATCTAAGATCACAAAGATGCGCCTTATTGCTTTTTGGTTTTATTCCTGCAGTTAAAATTAACTATGTGAATAATGTAGACTGAAGCTTTGTAACATAGCCATACTGTCAAGTACCTTCCGTGTGCTTGCTCTGTGCGGGGAAGACATGAATTTTCATCTTACACCTGTTGGTGTTTTGTCAGTTTCTTGCTGTGCTAGTCTCATGGAAGTGATGTAGTATCATCTGTTGATGTTGCAAGTTTCATTTTGTCTTGCACAGGGTATTCTTGCACTGTCAGGGACAATTGATGCACATGGTAAGCCGGTCCTTCTCTGTGCATGCCTTGACAACACCGTTCGGTTGTACGAGCTCCCATCGTAAGTCCAAATAAATTCTCTAATTGGTTTGACATCCTGTCTCTCAGTGGGACTGTTCTCTTCTTCTGCTTGGCTGACTTTGAGCATCGTACGCCAGGTTCACCGAAAGGGGCAAAATATTCTCAAGACGAGAAGTTAGGACTCTTCAAACGGCTCCCGGAGGCCTATTCTTCACGGGAGATGCTGCGGGGACATTGACCGTTTGGAACTGGTTGGATTCTCCAAAGAGCCAAAAAGAGCAGCTTCCTCAACCGATGGAGTCATGCTAAGTAGAAAGACAGAATCAAGCTATTGACATTGGAGTTCAAATTTCGCAAGGAAGACAATGTCATCTATGCTACGATGCAACTGGGATTGTGATTGAGAGCAAGCTGTACCTACTTACTGTCTGCCCCGCAATACCAGTTTTGGGCTGTCTTTTTTGTATAGACATTGATTTTGTTGACAGCAACGGCTGGACTTGTATATGATTCCTGATTAGTAATTGAAATGCCTTTTGCTTGTCGAATGGAAATCTTGTTTTTCCTTTTGAGAGAGTTTACAGTGGAATTCTGATTATCTTTTTCTCTGTACGTTTGTTAACGTCTTATACTGAATAAGAGAAATTAAATAGAGGCGCTGAAAATAAATTTTGAATAAACTTTACTTCAAAATTGTTGCATATGCTTCTCACTCTGATGAAAAGAAATTCACATCGCGCAGGCTTACTTCTGTATGGATAAAAATTGTTCAATGAGAAACTGATAAATGACTTCATAAGCTTGTGACAACTCCATGTACCTTTGAACGTGGAAAGAAAACTCATACGTTACACACTACAAATCAAGTGAATAAATCTTATAAATTAAAACTGATACACGGTAAGTAAAAAACAAACTGATACACGGGATTTCATTAAAGCTTATGAAACTAATAAGAAGCTCCCTCTTCAAAGGCATCAATCCATTAAACAATTATGAGAGTGTATTAACTCAGCACAGCGATTTAAGAGGAATGCAAAAATGTGAAAATTTTTAGACTATACATTAGGAAAATTACTAGTTAATATATTAATAATGTACCTTTACATGTATTATCGCATATGTATTAGTATCATTTGGGATTATATCCCATTGAGGATAGAACAAATCAGACAAAAAATGTATAAACTGGACACAAGCTGCTTGAAACTTTAAATTAAAAAATTACTTAAACGTATGTATAAGGAAAAAAAAAATTAGAAAACAAGATCTTAATTATAGCTTCTTCTTCACGAATTTTTAATTTTTTTTTTTCAGTTTAGAGTATGTAGATTTCCTCATTTTAGCGTCGTATTGTTTAAAGGTCATTCTCATTTAATCCTTTAAATTGCTAAATTAAAACTCGAGATCATTTCTTTCAATCCAGTAAACATGAGATTTTAAATAGCCCACAAATTTGTATATTATCAATGCAATATTTTTACTTTGACTTAACACACATGTTGAAAAATTTTATTTATTTAATCAATTAAGCATTTTGGTGAATAAATTAATCTTTTATTTGGAAATAGTAGAAGTATAATTAATCCGGCATAAGGCAGTCTCAAAAAGAAAATTCTTGAAATCATTAAAATGGATGACAATGCGATCTCAAAATGAATATGATTGCATAAAAAAAATTGTTTTTGCAAACTAGCCCTTGAAAGATGTAGATAAATGACAATAACTAAAATTGAAGGCTTTCTCTCTTTTTTGGTGTCAAATTTGAGCTTGATGGTTTTGAATGATTTCGTTGAACATTTGACTAATCTTACTTCCTACAATGGCAAGAACACTAAAGTATGAGACCAGTTGTCGGTGTGTTTTACAATGACAAGTGCCATTTCTTTACCTCCTCGTACTCTATATATCCAATTTAGTAGAAAAGATCCATAATCGTTGCTTAATGTCTCTGCACTCTTTACCATCTAAATAAATCAATCATCATTTCTAATCTATAGGCTAGGAAATGAACCAACTCTAGCAAAACGTTTTATTATGTATTATCATGGTCATCTTTGAAGGAATGCACGCAGGTTAAGTCATTACAGTGCATCCTTTATTACCAAAAGACTTTTTGATCTTCGCAAATGCTTCTGTACCATCGATTCCAAGCCTCATTGCTGGAAGGCATCTTTAAAGGTCGGACATATTAACGTTTTACTATGTATTATCATGGTCATCTTCAAAGGAATGCAACCGCAATTCCAAAATTAATAGCGTGCATTAAAAGTAAAATTGAACTTGTATTATCATGGTCATATTTATATCGGTTGATAGTTATGGTATAAAGTTGCTTTTTTCGTCCTACCATTTGTTGGACACAAAAAGAATTTTAAATTTGCATCGTCAAATTCATATTGCATCAACATAACTAACACTATCTAAAGTGATATAAGCAATTATCTGATTCATCAATTGAAAAAAAGAAAAAAAAAAAAAGCATTACAAGAGATAGTCAAGCTTTCAGTCAAATTGCCAAGGGAAGACCGAGTAAGCAGCTACTTTATAAGCTCTCGTCTTTTTCTTAAGAAAAATGGCCAATTAAAGTGCCAAATTTGACTTCAAATTAGCTCGAGGAGTTTGCGAAGTTCAAATTGCTAAATAAAGCACAAACAAATGAGTGAAAACAACAAGCAAATTGTATAAATTGAATTAGAATGAATGGCTTACATTCTCGGAGGCTATGTTTGCACAATGAGTGAAAGTGAACATGAACTGCAAGTAGGGATGACTGTACTATGTTTAGAAGTTAAAAAGTTTACAGATACATATGGGAAAGCTTTTATAATCAAAGATGAGCATCGGAATTGCAAAACCTAATCTAACTTGAATTCCAAATTCAAAGTTCTATTCTAAATCATCTTATTACAAATGATCATCCCTTCTCCATATCTTCATTATCAAAATATGATGTATTGCTACCATTTAGTTCTTATTGTATCTTTAAATAGACTAGTCAACGAAGAATCGAAACATAGTTTGTAGAGGTTTCCCTCTAACAGACCATGACCAACAGTCTCACCATGACAAGAAATGGAACAACTTTTATTCTCGAACTTAAACGTATAATCATAAGTGTCAAGTTTTGAAATAGAAATTAAGTTTCTAGTAATACTAAGAACATTAATTGTATCAACTAAATCCAAATTGAAACCACCCTCCATCCAACACCAAATAGAGAGTGCTAACAGCTTCAACTGGAACCTTTTCTCCATTTCCCGTGATAATGCTATAGTCCCTTTATTTAGATTCTTCCTTGAAAAGTATCCTTGCAATGAATTAGTTATGTGTAGAGTCGCACTAGTATCAATCCACCATGTATTTAAAGGAGCATCAACACCGTAGAACTCATAACAAACATGACTTAATAAAATATTATTTTTCTTTTCTAAATACTGTCGAAATTTTGAGCACTCTTTCCTCACATGTCTTTTAACTCTACAAAAATGACACTTAGGACCACCCAATCCTTTTGAACCAGAAGGACCTACCCTGTCAATCATAAGGTTAGGAGTACCCTTGTTTCCATAATTGCGACCCTTGCCATATATCTTTCCTTTCCCTTTATTCGAAACAGAGGTAATTAGGTGAGCACCGTCAAGTTGTTTGAATTTTAGCCTCTCTTCTTCTTAGACACACGTAGAAATTAGCTCACTCATCTTCCATTTATCTTTTTGCGTATTATAGTTGATCTTAAAAGGACCAAACTGTGCACGAAGAGATGTCATGACCAAGTGAATAAGACTTGAGTAGCCATATCATTCATCTGCATCATGTGCTCACGAACACCATTGATTCCATTATATTTGAGGGTAATCAGTTTGGAAATAAGAGGGATAGCTTGTGCCTTGGAAGTGCCCTCGTACTGCTCCTCAATGTGAACTTAGGTTTGTTGGGAATGGTTCCCCGGATAGTGGTCGTTATGGAACCTTTCATAATCATCATATATTCTGTGGTTGGATCGCTCCTACTTTTCATGAGCAGTTTTCTGCTCATTTGAGCTTTCAACTATGAGTTCAGGCATAGTCCAAATCCATGAACCCAAAAATGAGACTTATTTGCTCTTTCCACTTCTTGAAATTTGTACTACTCGATTGTTCAATAGAGGAAAGATAACTTGTAACAGCAGCAAGATTGTATGCTATATCAGAAAAATTTAATTCATGCACATTAGTACCTTTAGAAAATCCACAAAAAACAAATAAAATAATTCAATTCATCATCACAACAAAGTGAAAAAATAAACAGTTCATTTACATAGAATGATAAAATACACAAAACCTTATCAAAAGAAATCCAAAAATTATCTATAGCCTTATGTTGGGCCGACTATAAACACTTAAATTGGATTCTTTCATAATGTACCAGCAAATTTTATGAGGCAATAATAAATCAAATTAAATCACCATTGGGCATAATTAATTTGACTTGCATATTAGCAATTTATTTGCTTATCAGATTATCATTATACTCAAAATTAAATATCTTAACTTTTCGTTGGGCTAGTTACGAATTTAATCATGAGCATAACATAAGACGGTTTTTATCATTATATAAATCTATTTAAAGCAACAATCTTCCGTTGGGCCGATTATTGCTCAAATAGTTTAAAACCGCAATAAAGAATAAAAATATATATTTATTCGACATCATAGAGTAATACTTGACACTATTTACATAACCCAAGCCATTAACAACATTTGTTTTTCAAAATACATGTGTGCTGAATAAAAGAGAAGGGAACAACACAAAATTAGGTTATTCAATGGTTAGATCACAAAATGATAACCAGAATATACGAAAGTATTTATTGATTTCAAATGTTTTGTTAGTAAAAACTCAAAACCATCTAAATCAAATACATTATTTGCATAAGGTATTAATTTTTTAATTATCATTATATATTTATTCCATCATCAACGAAATACTATGAATCGATCATAAAGGGGTGAAAGATCATAATAAACATTATAACCATATTCATGCGTTAAATAAACCAACGCTCTAATCCTACGTGTTAGAATAAAAGGATCTTTCAATCACATAAACATGATATGAAATTAATAAATAGAGCATACCCGAATCAAACGTCGTCATTATTAATCGAACGAGTAAGAAGATGTGTTCCCGTGAGTATGAATCTTCACCACTCTCCTCTATTGATCCTTTCGATGAGTGTGTATTTTTCTCTCTTCAATTTTGTGAAAATAGCAGAAGCATGATAATGGAATGCATTCGTTCTCACCGACAAAAGATCTTATAGGGAGTGATAGGACCAACCCTAGAGCTGCCAAATGTTAACCTTCCATCAAGATTTAAGATATGGATTCTACATGCCTAATTAGATGTCAAAAATACATTGCCCATAATATATATTACTAAATTGGGCATATATCAAATAAGATAATAGACCTAATAAGCCACATTAATGGGTTGGACCTCGTAAAGTCCAATAGAAAATAGTTGTGGAATATGATGTTCTACTATTTATTGTGCTTAGAAAAATAGCCGGCGCTAATCCATTTTATCCAGCTTTGAATGAGAGGTTTGCAACAAATATGTCTCTCTAGATTGTATAAGATGTGACATCCCAGATTTTCGACCCTATTTTCTATTGAATAAATTGGGCATTTCATTGACGCGTCTATAAGGCTGTTCTCAAAGCTGATTACTCTCGAGATAACTAGACTATCTGGGAAAATCATCAAGAATTTTAAGGCAAAATAGACTTGAGAATTCAACTAAGATTAGATTGCTCAACCGTGTTCATCTACTGAGATCATTATGGCACAGATGTAAATTGATTAGAGATCAGAGATAGGTCAGTTCGACGGAGATATGTGGCTAATCGTGGGCGACACCACTAAATTGGAAAATTCTCGTCGGCTGGCACTATACTGATTTTCTTATTGTTTTGGTACTCTGTGTCCGTATTTGAATCCTCGAGATTTTCATGACAATCGAGAGTCGCCAATGAGTCGAGTGAATTCATTGTGGCTCAAAGAAAATCTACCACGGGTCATTTGCACTTAAAAATTTCTAAAAGCTGCCCGATAGCCTAAGTCACGCTAAAAACGCGCCAAGTGAAATTAACCATGAATTGAAGCCCGATTTTAGAAATTGAAGTTTATGTTATGTCACAATAAATTCTAGGAGTATCGACTTAGTCTCAAAAGATTTTTTTGACACCCGACACTTTTTGGGAAAAAGTTGTTGCCGGGTCATTTTTGTGCGGAAATTTCTAAAGATGGTTTTTGGTTGCAAAATTGGGAAGCAAGATGGATACATGGGTGAGGAAAATTATCAATGGAAGCATTGAGACATCAATAAATTGAATTTATTAGAGGCCAAATGGGATTGGATTGTGATTGAGACTAAGCCCAATTGAAGAGGAAAACTTTGAAATTCGTAGCCCCCATCCACCACCACTTTTGGACCCCTTCAACTTATCTTCTAGAAGTGTTTTGGTGGAGGATTTGCAGCCATGGGATGTTGGCTTGGTGGACAAGTCTTTAGGAGACAAAATTGTGGAAAAAGCAAGCCAATGGGGCCCTCCAATTCTATCATCTCCCTCCCTCTCTCTTATCTCTTCCTTCATCTCTATCCTCTCCCTCATCCTCTCTCTTGGCTGGCCAAAACCTCCATTCCCCCTCCATACTCGACGCCACCAGCAGTAGAGGAGAAACCAGCAAGCCGCCGGACCATTTTCCTCCTTTATTTTCACTTTTGCCGGTTTCCGCTCCAGCTGACCTTTCGGCAAAGATCTGAGTTGAAAGTGATCTTCCCAAATAAATCAGCGAATGAGTGACCCATTTTCGTGAAGAGGACATCTAGACCATTCCAAAGAGCCCAACCTCGGCCCGAACGGAGCCGCCGATCGTCCTGTACGGCCGCCGCAAGTTGCTTGTTGTCGGTCCGCCAGTCTGCTGCCCACCTACACTGTTTCGCGTTTTTCTTCATTTTTCTTCCATTCCAGCCCTTCCTTTACCTATCCCAACATCCAATAAGATCCACAAGACCCCCGGGAGCCGCTGGTTGCCGACCACCCGCTCGCCGGAGCTTTGATCAACCCGTTTCTTCGCCGTTTGGCCGCCGGTTGCCTCGCCAAGCCTTCCACCAGTCTTGCTTTGCCTAACCAAGTTGTTTGCTTCTGTTTTCAGCCAAGAACAGACCAGGTTTTTGTGGGTATTGCAGTGACTTCAAGGCCCATTTTTAGGTGCTTGTAGGCCTCGGTTCCTAGGCCCGCTTTGGTGAAAAGCGTTACTCGTGCCGTTCCCGTCGGATTGATCCAACTTGTGTGTTATTCCGGTGAGTTTAACTCACTAATCCTTGATTAGTTTGCTAATGATGCTTAAGAATTTATTAGTGTTAATTAAGTAGGATTATGTGGTTAGATTAAAGTATATTAGTGATTATTAGTTAATTGGGGTGCATATTAGGAATGTAGTTAGTGCATTTAGCTAGAGGATAGTCTATAGTATTTATTGAATGCATCTCGGGATTTTTCCCGACCCGTTTCGGGTTTCAATTAGGTATTACGGGCCTAAATTGTATTTTTAGTATTTATTTATTAATTTTCGAAATTAATTTAATTATTTATTTATTTTCCAAAAATTCAACTGGGATGGTCGGTGACCGAAATTTCGTGCTGATCATCGTGATGCAGTACATTTATTTATTTGAGCTTTAAATCGTGTCAAATTGATTTAATGGTGCATTTTTTAGGTATATTCTTAAATAATGCAATTTTGGCTATGTGATTGAGAATTGGTGAAGTATCGGTTGTCAGTATCGAAAGTGAGTTGGTAAATCACCCAGAGAATGCACGTGGCTCGGTGAATTGAAATGTCACCTAGAAAAGACATGTGGCTCAGTGATTGGATATGTCATCTTGGCGAAAAGGTAACTTTAGAGAATGCACGTGGCTCGGAGACTCGGTATGTCGTCCTGAAGAATGCACGTGGCTCGGTGACAAAGTATGGCATTATAAAATGGGCACATGGTTCGGTGATTTGATGCATCACTTTGGCGAACTTGTGCCTAAGAGAATGCACGTAGGCTTAGGCATTGTAAAAAGGGCACGTGGCTCGGTGAATCGATACATCACCTTGGCGAAAAGGGTCGCTTGAGAGAATGCACGTGGGCTCAGTGAGTAAGTATGTCGTCTTGGAAAATGAGCACGTGGACTTAGGGCCTTGGTATGTCATCCTGAGATATTCACGTGGGCTCGACGACGGGATATTCCATTGTGGGGAATGTGTGGTACGATTTGACATGTAATCGACTAGTTCGATTGATCGATGGTTCTATCAGTGTTGATTTGTTTGGGTGCCTATTAGAATTGTGCTGGTTTGCAGGTTGGGACTGAGGCCAAAGTAAGTCCTCTGACTTGTGTTGTGCATAAGTAGCCCTAAGGTGTATTTGGTTTACTAATCGAGTCTTAGTGGGGTAGAACTCGCTGGGACATTATTTTACTGGTTATTATATAACCATTTCAGGCCCCTAGATGCCAGCACCTCCACCTCTTCGTCCTCCTATGCATTTTGGTATTCTAGAAGAGATCTCAGAGGAAGCATACGACTTTCCGAAACACCCTTACCCGGAAGGACTAGTGTACGTTTTGGTAGAGTCCAAAGTTTAGGTTGATGTGGGTAGAGATGAACTGGTGCCCCATGAGTATCAATCATGGTATCGTCACTATCATGATGGGCGAAGAGAAGGTCCCATCCCGGAAGGTGATGTGTCCTTGTATGTTCTGGAGGCAGCATTCAGGCTAGGGACAACAGACCCTCAGGGTGGGTCGGTAGTGGATGCTAGGGATCCCAAGCTCGAGGGCGATCCTAAGTCACCAATTTATTCAATTGGGGGCGCTAATTGGAGCGAAGAGGAAGGGGAAATTGTTGAACCAGATGAGCCTGAGGAGGAGCAACCGGAGGAGGATTAGGTGATGGAAGACCCTAATGAGGAGCTTGATGAAGAAGAAGAGGAGGATCCTGAGTACGACCCGGATGAGGATTGAGATCCCATCCTGTTTTGCAAACTATGAGTTTTGATTGGTGTAAAGTAGATAAGACTCGTGAATAGTATTGTATTAAATACTATATAGCTTGTTTTTGTAAAAGTGTGGTTGCAGTTTTCAGTTATGAAAAGTATGACCTTACTTTTCTATTCCATTATTTTATTATTTAAGGATTTATTATATGTTTACGCATGTGCATTAAAATGAAAGAGTCGACGATGCATCCTGGGACGTCGCTATTAATCAACCAAGTGAGGGATAGACGAGCGTTCAAGGATCGGGGCGTGACGTAAGAAATGCAGACTCTGGGCAATTTTAAATCACCCCCCTTCTTCAATTACCCTCCTTATTTCACGTAATCACTTGAACTCCTTATATCTCATCCTCTCATGGCACAATTTTTTTTTTTTCCTGTCAAAACACTAGAACCATTTTATTCATTCACAGCAGTACTACATAAGTGTTGATGACAAGAGTCAATGTCAAAATTAAGTGAAATACTACGTCAATTACGACTTGGCTAAACTAAGCTTAAATGCTAATAAAGCGACTCAAATGCAACCAAAAATCACTTGTCCAAAGCAATTATTCAAAGCCATTCGCAACGTGGCACTTGAGCAGGCAACGTGGTCATGCCCTAAATCTCTCACCTAAACCCCGTTCCAAGTGAGCTTATAGTAAAAAGAGAGAAAAAAAAAAAGGAAGATCTTTCTAAGTACTAGAAGACCCACAACTTGTCTAACGCAAAATCGAGTCGAAACCAACAAAATTTGGCCTGAAATTCGCTAGATGATCACTATTCATTATGCACGAGAAACTTCAAATTGGTTTTGGACAAACCACAAGCTCAAATCGAATTCCTTAAAATTCTATAACTATACAACACCTTAAATTATTAAAACCCCATAATTTCTCAGTTTAATAACTCCAAAATCGAACTTTGCAATTCAAATTTCACTTATTTCCGAATTTAAGTCCTAATTCCAAAAACTATTCTGATTATAGGAACGAAGGGTTTGAATACTTACTGGCACCGCAATTCAGAGTTGATTCGACTTTTTAGAGTGTCCGGTGTACATGGAATCCATTTCTATCTTTCTTCTTCCTGTTCTCCTTTCTCTCTTTTCTTTCTTTCCACTCTTTTCTCTTTCCTTCCCGTGCGTGTGCTTTTCCCTTTAATAGCTGAACATCCACTTTCCTTTTCATTCTCTTTTCTCTCTCTTTTATTTTTCGTGGGACTCATCACTTTGGCTAAGTTAAAAAAGCAATTCTTACGAGCTTAAACTCAAGCAATAATTTTATAGTTTGACAGGGCAAAAGAAAAAGTAAATTGAAGCCCAACGGAGAGTCTGCAAGAAGAAAATAAAACTCACCAACAAGGATCGAGGAGTCTGTCCCGACACTATCGAATGATGAAGAACATCAAGAGTCAAGGAAAGGGGAGAGATTAATATCTCTATGAGATGAAAATGTGTGAATGAAGTTCACCGTGTAGATCGGATTCTCAGTTAGGATCTTCAAAAGCACCATGTCAAATAATATAAATTTCACATAATGAACTATATGAATCTTATTCATGCACCGCTTGATCATTCCAAAATAATGTCGATAGTAATCATCCTTCCAATAGAGAACACAATGATATGGTAGATACTATCAAATATTGTTACCAGAAGAATATGCAGTCGAGGATTGTGTAATTTTTATCCATAAGAGGACATGAACCTATTTATAAGTTTTATAAGATAAATATCTAACGTAAGATAATACAATATCAATTATAATTAATTAGAATCAATCAAACATATGCACAAGTGAAATAATACACAATTTTGAGGGATACGAAAAACCAAGGAAAATATGAGAAATCTCTTAATATCTTTCAATTATCTCTAACGCTACCAATAGACAAGAGATAAAAAGAAGAAAGACCAATGAAGAGCACCATGCCATACATCATCGATAATTGAGTCTAGAACATGCTCTCAAGTATTGTTATCGATAGAAATAGTTGATACATCTTATTCATACTATCAAAGTTGAGGAAGTATAGACATACGGGAAGTCTTGTCCTTTTATTAATTGGTTTTATAACAAACTAAGAGGTAATAATCTTACAATTTAATTGATCACACTGTAATATCCATAAGCATTTAACATACGAAAATATATGCATCATTAATTCAATGAAATACTAAATTTTGCATTTAATTTGTAAATAATTAACTTAATTTGTAATCATCATTTAAATATTTTTAAGATTACATTTTAGGATTATTACCCTGAAAAACCCCAAACCGGTACGCTTGTGACAAATTTACCACAAACTATTTTTTTGACCATGAAAAACCAAAATTGGTACACATGTGACAAATTTACCCCGACTGATCATAAAAAATCCTAAATTTGTACATTTATGACAAATTTACCCAAAACTAATTTATTTGATTGCAAAAAACCCAAAACTGATAAATTTGTGACAAATATATCTCCTCTGCTAAATTGGATTGATACCACAAAAAAATAAAAAATAAAAAAATTAAACTATGACAAACGGAACGTAAAATCCCAAATTAATATACTAGTCAACTGTCGTGTGTCAGTTAACTTAATAATTTGACAGTAAAATTTAACGAATACTAATAGAGAGTAAATTTGTCGTAAGTATATCAGTTTGGGGTAAAATTGTCAAAGGTATTCTAGTTTGGGATTTTTTGTGGTAAAAAAATAGTTTTTGGTAAATTTGTTACAGGTGTACCAATTTGGGGTTTTTCAATGTATTAACCCTACATTTTATTAGTAGTGTACCAACATAGGGAAGGAATGAAATTAGGCATTCCTTGCTCGTTAAGGTCTACTCTCATTGGATTCTCCAGTTAAAAAGGAAAAATCAACAAAATGGCAACTCCCTTAAAGGAAAGGATTGACTTGGGGTGGTCAATTCACTTTCCCCATCTCTCTCTCTCTCTCTCTCTCTCCCGCTCACGCCTCACCAAAGCTTCCCCTGTTCTTTAGCTGTAAGAAAGCTAACGATCACACACTACACTCCACTCGGAAATCACCGTAGCGGACCGCGACCTTCGAAGCTCTTCGCTCATGGCTGTCCCCTCCACATAGGCCCATCCGCTCGTGAGTCCGCCTCCGTCCTCAGTCCCGGCTCTCTGCAGTTCTCTGTAGCTTTGCTTTGTCGTCTAGTTTGAGGCGTCGACCAGAGCTCTGGTTCATGAAATGCCTTCGCGTTGGTTGAGTTAGAATGTGAATGGAAACTCGAGTTCGGGTTTCGGTTGAGTAGGACTTGTGTGCTTGTGGTTTTGTTGTGGCTGAAGAAGTGATGCAGTGTGCTGCTGTTGACGTGAAATGATGGTTCTGTCCTTCGTTTTTCTTTTGGGAGGCTACAGATTTGGTTAGATTGTGCGGCTTTGGTTAGCTTCCATTTGCAGGGGGCTTGGCAAAGTAACCTTAAGGTTTAACTAGCGTAATTGCTAAGCAGCTAAAAGCTAGTACGAGGAGTCTTGCCTTTTCTTTAGTGGGATCTCTCGTCCTGTCTCTCATGCTTGTCGGTTCTTTAGCTTTCTTTTCGTTTCTTTTCTTTTTACAGATGGATGGATGTCTTCTATTCTTTTTATCTTTGTTTTCCTTTTTTCTGCAGTGTTAGTTGGAGATGGAGATTTCACTATTCACTTCAACCTGTGGAGGAGCACAGTAGTTTGGAGAGCACAATGGTGCCGCCTCGTGCAGTGATAGGCCATTGAACCATGTGAGTAATGGCAAAGAGAGCAAAAATCTAGGTGTTAAACTTTTGGCAGATTTGGAATCTTATTTGCAGGACATCAACGATAGAGTTAGGATTTTCGAGAATGGTGAACGTTGTGCCTGCACTGGAGCAAGAGGCTGAGGAGAAGATTGGTGAAAAACAGTTGGAGATAGCTGGACTGAAGGAAACATCGCGTGCATGTCATACTGCAGAGGACAGGGATAAGCTTTTGCATGTTCCACCATCACTGTTGAACGAGGGGAATACCCAACAGGAGTCCATTTTAGTCGTCTCAAACCTTCATAAAGAACATGACAGGAATTCGGATTTTCTGAGGAGCCGTAAAAGTGAAGTGAAAGAGCAGCTAGTAGAACTCAAGAAAGAGGTAAACAACGTTAAAGGTGGAAATCGTTGTGGGAGGATTAATTCAGGTGATGAGTTGGTAGGGTCGGATGATATCTTGCTGGAGGAGGTGTCTGAAAGACTGATCGGTGTGGACAGTACTTTTGATGCTCTCCAGAGTACACTAGTTTCTTTCTTCAGCCAGCTAAAGGATATGGTTCACATATCTGAGAAGTCGCATCGTGAGATGCAGCAGGAATGGGAACTAGGAGCAGAAATCGAGGCCATTGTGATGACCGGCTACATCAGGAGCCTCCACAGTGAATTTGAGAGGAAGTTTTGGGACCTTAACAGTTATTCTCACAGTTGTGAAAACCTCGGTTCCCTGAAGAAGATAAAAGAAATAACAGCTCCTCTACGTGAGGAACTGGTTATGCTTTCTCATCTGTTGTCTGGCAATGATAATGGGCAGGTAATTTCTCAAGTGTCCTTGGAGGATGGTGAAGAGTGTTTGACTAATAAAAGAACTGATCACTTGAACGAGAAACTGTCAAAGAATTTGGATGATGAGCTGATGATCACCATGCCAGAGAATTTGGACCCAGCGCAACTAAAAGATATGGGAACAGATGAATGGATATGTTATTTCAAGACTGAGATGACCAAAATGAAAAGATACTATGATTCCAAGGCAGAGAAGATGACTGAAAAGTATTTTACTCTCAAGAGAGAATACTTCAAAAAAGTACTTAATGAACCTTCATTGACCGTCAGAAAGGACAAGGAATTTGAAGGATTGAAGAGAAAAATCTCTGAGGTAATCTCGAAGTTAGATGACATCTTGAGGGAAAGTAACAGCGTACCTCAATCTAATGGAGATGCTGGCAGTTTTGGCAGTATGAGGGCGAGATTGGAAGTTCTTCTGGCTGAAAATCACCAGCTAAGAGGCATTCTTTCTGATATGGAAAAAAGGGTAATGTGTCTTCTCTCACAAATTTCTGACCATGCAAAGCAAATCTCTTCTCATTCTTCCGCTGAGGCAAAACTGTTGGAAAAGATTGGTAATCTCACGTGTAAATGGGAAGATGCACAGTTGAAGCTTCCATTTATGAAGAAGTGTACAATTGTATTGTCAAGGAGATGATGGCGCACATGCACTATATTTCTGGCAATTTGTATAATCGGAAAAATATCAGGGAAGATGTTCATGAAATTGCTAATGTTGCTGAATATTCGTGCCAATCTGAATTCGAGAATTTAAATACGGAGAATGCCATTTTGCAAGGGTTGGAAGGAATGATATTTGCAGAAGTTTTGAAAGATGCTAAGGAGAAATTATGTCACTTGAATTTTTCATATATTAATGAAATAAAGCTCCGAGTATCACTTGAATGGGAAGCAACGGAAAGAGAAAGATCACTGGAATCGAAAATTTCAGAGAACGAAATGCTAAAACAGGAGGCAACACAGTTGGCAGTGTCGGTGGAAGAAAAGGAGAAATTAGCTCAGGAAACAGCTAGGAAATTGTCTATACAGATGGAACAATGTGAAATGATTTCTCAAGGGCTTGACCATTTGAAAGCTGAATTGAGTAGACAGCAAATCCTAATTGCAAAGATGAATAAAGAATCAGAACTCATGAAAGGCAACCTTGCTCAAGGACTTAAGCAAATTAAAGTATATGAAAGGGAGTCGAACAATCTAAATGAGAAGTTAGACTTAGCAGTCGAAGAGTTGATCAAAGCTAATATAGAGAAAGAGTTGTTTTTGGCGGCTAATCAAGAGAAGGAGAATGCTTTACTGTTGCTTAGAAATAAAGAAAGAGAGAACTTGGAACAGCTTGATTTGACGACTGGAACTGTCCATGAATTGCTGAAGAAAGTAGCTGATTTTGAACAGAGCATATCAGAAAATATTCAGGGGAAAACATGAGGTACGCACTGAAATTCCTCCTTTATTGTTTACCTCTATGACACGTACGGTTCTTTAAGAAGCTGCTATAGAGTGCTTCGTGTGGTTTATCTTGTTCCTTAGCAAAATTCTTGAATCTTTCAGTGCATTTTCTAGATTATATCTAGTACTGTAGAATAACTATTCTTTATTGTCCAACCTTATGTTACAAGTGCTTGACCTGTAGGATTTACATTATTTACAAAATGTCTTAAGAGAGAAAGGAATAAGTTTGTCCAACGATAGATATTCTTTCTCTGGCTTTTGGAATAGTCAAGTTGATGATTCCTTAAATAAATGTCTTTTAGGGCATGGGCCTTATTGTCCTTGGCATTTTGAACTAGGTTTTGATAGTTTGATGGGAAGTTAACCTGGCACATCCATTGTCCGTATCGCCCATCACATCTTTGAGTGTGGACCAGCAAATGCCACCTAAGGTTTGAAGAGCTATTTTCCACTAGGGCTTAGTTTCTGCTGTCACACCTATCCTTGTGAGGGCTGCCTTTGGCAAATAGATTTAGAAGTATTTGTTCAAAGGATGATATTAATTTGTCATTGAAAAGATGGCTCAAATATATAATCTTTTCAACTTACGAAGATAAGGTTTATCGATCAAGAGCATGGGCTCTCTCAAATTCATATCTCGTATGATACGGAATTTTTAAAAGTTTCTAACAACATGAGTATTTTAGGAGTAATCATTAACTTATTGGGTTCGGTTGAAAACAAATCGAGACAAAGGAATATTGTCTCAATTCTTTTGCAATTAGAGATTGATGATCGGAGACTTGTTTGCATTAACATCCCTACTTGTTTACATTAACATCCTCATTAATGCCCTTTTAGTACCTAACTTGAAAGTATGTTATCTAAATGACTATTTATTTTTGATTACCCATTAAACCTAAAGGTATCAATTCATTAAGTGAGCATGCAGCTGTTTTTGTAGGGGTTCATTATAGTCTAAAGCTAATTATATCCTACTCTAGGAAAGCAATTAACAATCAATTTATTGAAAGGTAGTACATGAATAAAACACTCAAGGAATCAAAAGTGCTTTAAAAAGGTAAATGCAAAAACAAAAATCCTGATGTAAGTCAAACAAAAATATCACACGGCCTTGTTATTAAGCCTCAAGACATATTCCTCGAAAGCTTGCTATTGAAACAAAGGCAAACCTACCGACCAAAAAAAAACAAAAAAAAACAAAGGCAAACCCTCTAATGACATGATTAAAGCAAAGCCTAGGCTAGGCTACTCTAATCATTTATTTGTAGTGTGAGGCCAAGTCTTAATTGATTTTATTAGCAAAGTCTGCACTAATTAACCTAAGATATCTAAGCTAGCCTAATTAAGACTAATCTAGGTTATTGCAAGAAATTAAGATCAGAGCGAACATTGGTCTTCCACCTTCCCCAGTTCTTCTCGAGCTGCCGCCTCTTCGGATCGCCATCGATGAGTGTCGCTTTGCAATCAAATCATTCATCAACATCATCCATGGCATGTATTCAAGCAAAACAAGTCATCGGCAAGGTCCACATCAATTCAATGTTCAATGAATTTAAAACTGAATTTGAGATTAAGCATACATGTCGATCAACCCAAGTCACCACCAAATCCTCTAATGATTTGTTTAATTAAGATTAACAACAATTGACCTACCACTTGCATTCACAATGCAATGAGTTGGTTGTGTTAACCCAAGCCGATTAACATGTATCAAGCTTAGGTCATACATCTAGAAATCACATGCAAAGGCTAAGTAATCATGCATTTAGGCTTAGGGCATGTTTGGTGGCATTTTTGTTTTTATGTTTTTAAGTTTTTTTGTTCTCAGAAACAAAATTCTGTTTTGTACTAGTTAATGTTTTTATTCTTTGAAATAAATCAGCAGCTAAGGAACACATTTGGAACAAAAACAAAAAATTAAAAAACCATTTTTTTCTCAAAAAAAAAAAATAAAAACAAAATCATTTAGGGAAATAAGTTCTTGTAATCTAAAATCTAAACCTTAAATCCTAAATTTTAAACCCTAAAGCTCAAAAGGTCTATGTATATGTTTATTATCATATCCAAAAATTTACTATAACCTCCTCATACTTATGAGTTATAAACCAATGGAACTCTTTGTTGCTATTTCTAGCCTTAATTTTTATTAACTATTATATGATTTTCTGAGGCCATTTTAGAATATCTTAGTTAGTTAAGTCCTTACAAAAGTCCAATTTTATCCAAACACGAATTATTAAATCTCCACTAACATTTTTATAATTAAATGAAAAAATTTGGGAATAAATTTTTTTACAATTGTACCAAACGTATATATGTTCTTTTTCAATTTCAAGAATATAAATTTTGTGAATTACACGTTTAGGAATATATGAACAAAAAGAAATATTTTTGAACAGAAATTATTCTCGAAAATAGAAACGCACCCGAAATAGCCTTGGACAATCAACAAATAAGTGAACTAAATTGGATCATTTATCCATTTTTACTGATTCTGGGCAAATGTGTTTGGGTTCAATTAAGCGCCCCAATGATCTACCCGTAGTGTTCCTTACACCATTGGAAAGCCCATGGATCGATTTTAACTTTCATTTAGACCACTTGACCCGATTTGGACCCTATCGACCTGAATTTGACCCGACAACCGAACCTGACTCCAGATTTGACCCGGTTCCGACTTTAAAAATACAGGGAAAATAGTTAGAAATTTCAAATTTAACGGGGAGCCATAAAAGAATTTTATGTTTTGAGATTTAGCAAATGAGGACCCGAACTATGGGAAACTGACGGGTTTTCCCAGGGACTCCTTTGAAAACAGTTTTCTAGGCCACAACCCGACCTTCTCCGAATTTTACAAAATTGACCCCCATAAATTTTATGCCCATGCCCCCAAACTTTCCAGTATAATAAATTAGACCCTAGTGAACAAAATTTTACGTTTGAGTTCTTTCAAGAAAGGCCCGCAACTATGTGAACTTTGCAAAACAAAATCAGTTCATGCGGATTCCAGAAAAACCACTGGGTTTGATCGTCTTCTTGGGGTGGCATCATACCAACCAAACGAAGTTGGAATTTTATGAAATTGATATCATTGAAAAGCTTGCAATCTCACCTTCAACTTTGATGAGAGAATTTGTCCAGATTCCGAACACAAAAAATGCTAAAAATCGGAGAAGGGACAAAGGTCAGGAAAATCTGAATTTTTTGGATAAATATTTGAATCTTCAAACTCGAACAAATCTCAAAATTAGGCTACCCCAAGTGATTTCTAGCCACATTCAAGTGATTTCCACAAACTTAGGCTTCAAAGTCCAAATATGAACGCACAAAGTTTAAACATACAAGGATAGGTTTGGCCATACTGAACGCACAAAGTTTAAACATGAAATTTCTTGGAATTTATGCTACCCATTTCAATTTCTAGGCCGGTTCAAGGTTGATTGACTAATTCCTTCATGTCCTAACTAGGAAATCAAACATAGATCGAAGTTTGTACTCCGATTTTAACCTATGTTCAATATCTAGCATCCTTGGACGATCCTTAAAAATTTTGAACTAAAATGAGATCTTGTACCTTGATTTGAGCTTCGATCCGAACAGGCCGGCTCGAGGTACTCCAGTAGAAGGAGGGGGCACCAGCCATGGCTGGCCAGACTTTGGCCGTTGTTTCGGGGCCAGGTCAACTTTGGTCAAACCGGGTTAGCTTGAAGTGAACTGTACCTTATACCAACACCCGAGTTATGATTGTAATTTGTAATGCTTAAACCCAAAATTGGCAAAATTGGCTTGAAATTATGGTCGATAGTGTTCCCAGGATCAAATGTTGTAAAAAAAAAAAAAAAAAAATTGAAAATGTCTAGAAATAGATGAATTTTGTATTTTGCCATTGAAAGTCAAAGTCTTCGGTTTGGCCGAAAAGGTCAAGTTACAATCATTTTTTTTTTCTGAAAAATTGACAATTGGGAAACAAACTATCTAAGAAATGGGAACTTTCTAAGCTATTAGAAATTTTTATGAAATGTTGACCTAAGGTTGACTTTTTAGGGATTTGAAAAAAAAAAAACCAATAGTCAACTTTCAATTTTTCTAAAGAAAATGACATCTAAGGACTCTTGGGACCAAGAAACGGGCCCATCGCGATCGGGAACCCTCAATCTCGATTTTTTGAAGATTCGGACTTGTCAGCCAAAATTGAGTTGTCAACATATACTTATTAGCTGATTTATTATTTGTTGGTAACTTTTCTAAGGTGATTTGAAATCATCTAAAAATCATTGCAGCTGCTCCCGTCAGAAATAGCTACCACACCTCTTAGTGTTTGTGGATTTTAAATTACCCAGAGTCACGTCCACCACAACCACCATTCATTTCATCTTCCAATTTTTGTTGAGTAATCCTTTAGTGAATCAAACAATGGACTGTTTATCATGAATCAATGTGGTCATCTCTGACAAAAGCTTTTCCTAAGGAATTCTTCTCTTGTAAACGAAAATAGTATCGCCAAAAAGTTGGACCTTGAGGGAAGTGTCATCTGGTAAAATATTCTTCTCAGACTCACAATCTGAACTAGACATTAGGGAAACAATCTGAATTAGTTGTACAATGCCTTTGTGCCTAAATCACTTGTGAAATCTAATTTCACTTTAGAGAGCTATTTGACATGTGAATTCAGCTTTCTATTTAAGTACTTGGATGTCAAGAAAGTATGCCATTTATCTTTTTCATTGAGCAAAAAATACTTGGATGTCAAGAAAGTATGCCATTTATCTTTTTCACTTAGCAAAACATAAAGAGCTTTCATTGGCGGGCGCAACGCATGGAGTCAACACCTTATAAGAACACTAATTGACAATAAAAAGATCTAAAGATCGAGTAGCATGCTTTGGAACGAAAAGATCCCTCTACTGATTAGATTATATTCACATGGTATCATCAAATGATACAAAAGTGATTTTTTTTAACTTAAATGCATTCAATAGTTCAGGATGCATTTTGAAATCTGGAAAAGTGAAAGCTTCATCCCTTTTTAGCCCATATTTTGTCTTTGCTTTTCTTTTAGCTTTTAGGTGAGCTGCATTTGGTTAAGAATACAGACGGACCAAGTTGCTGTGCTGGATCAGTTAATTGATGGAACTATTTCAAATAGCTTTTAAGGTTGAATACAGGGGTTTTATAAGAAAGAACTCACATTGTCCTGAATTAAATAAGCCAGTTTTCCCGAGATCCCAGTGGTTTGATGTTCCCACCAGAAAACACCCTGGAAGCTTGTTCCATTGCTATACCAAGCAGGCAAAATATCTCCAACATTTGCTGGAGAAAGATGCAAACTTCCTGAACTTCCTATAATTTATGGGGAGGTTGCAGGGTAACGGGGGCAATGGATATGTGGTTAAGGGGCTTCCTGAAGAAATGCTCGTCTCAGTTCCGTGATTCCATTGAGAAAGAGGGCTAGGGAAGTTCATTTTAAATCTGAAATATATACCTTCATAGACTCCATTCTGAAGTTAAAAAGATATTGCTCGAAGGCTAACTCATTCAATGGTTATTTTGGCAGAAACAATGAAAATCTGCCCCCACTTGAAATTTCTTTTGTATCTGCTTTGTCAATTGACTTTGGTCAGGGGAGAAAAAGTTTAAAAGTGTGAAAAGCATTGTTAAGGTGAGTAAGGAGACACGAGGAGAATATTGTTTGTATGAAGCCTCTGTTGCCATAATCTCTTTGGCAGGAATCTAGATAAACTGATTACCAGATCAAGAGGGATAAGAGAGTGTGTGAGAGAGCGACCATAAGGCCAGATTTTCGGGTATTTTCGTCAATTAGGTTCAAAAGGATTTGCAGTTAGCCATTTAAGGTGGATCATTAGAGTTTCCCTTGGTTTCTTAGGTAGTATTTTTTTGAGGAATTTTTGGTAAGTAATACTCTTGAAGTGTGGACCAGCTGTATCAGGATCAGATACTGAGAATTTGGATACCTACAGCTGAGGCAAAAAATGCTTAAATTCTCCAAATCATTGCTCTTGCAATTTTCAAATCCATGAGAAATGCTAGGAAGTCATTCGAATATAATGTTCTCTAGCAAAGCTGCCTTCTAAGCACAACATTAAATTTCTAAGTTGAAATCATGCCATCACATAAATAGACTTTTCTGCATTGTAATAAATTGGCAGATGCAGTAACTCAGCCATACCTCTGCATTTCAGACAGTGGTGCTTTTACAACCTTGAACCCTGACCCCCTGTGAATGAAATGTCCTTATTCTAACTTTCAAGGCTTGCCCATCTTTGGAACTCATTCTTGATGCAACAATTTTGCAGCTGCAGATCAGATATATCTGTACTCTTCCTTTCTTTATAACTTGGGCATGCAAGTGCATAGCACTTGCTGACTGTTTAGCTAGGGATACTATGGAGTGTCTCTTCATTTCCTCGACAATAAACCTGTTTAATACTTATTCAAAGTGGTTTGCTTCATTATTTTGTTCACTGTTAGCTCGTTCAATGCATAAGATTTCTCATAGGCTGGTGTCTTGATCTGCAAGTTTTTGTGGTGACTTTGGACTAAAGTTGTTTGTGTCACGATTCTCTCTAGGTTGGGTACTGTGGGGTCCCAACTGAGTTCCCTTAGGCAGGAGGCTGTTGCACTTAAAAGAATGGGATATATTTATCAGCAGAGACTTGAAAGAACATGTTCAAACCTCCAAAAAGCTGAAGCTGAGGTAAGCGAATCACAAAGCTTGTACTTTCAGTAAGCAAGACTTACCATTGCATTTTTCATTGATATGCAAGTCATTGTATGTCACACTAAAGATCGCCTTTAGTTGCACGCCTTGCTTTCATTATTGAAAACAGTTTAGTAATTAACTGACCTGTTTTCCTGGAAAATAGTAGAAATCTAGGGTGCATTTAAATCTAGAGGAGCTTATCAAGCATCTGTTTTCATTGAGCATTGTCCAAGGATTCATTTTGATTTTCCACTTATATATGATATTTTGTCAGACATTTTCTTTGTTTGCCGATATTCTGTATTTTAACATAGCTCTTTAATTGTGGCTGGAATTTAGAAAATATATTAAGTGTGAAAAAATATCATCACAAGATCTCAGGTGGTGTTTGGGTGCCTGTCTTGCGACACGTTTTTGGTTATTTACGTGATTAATAATTAATTTTGACACTATTGGGCTTTCTTGTTCTTCATTTGATGAATATCTTTCCTTCTTGTCCGGGCTTGAGCTTTCTAGGGCTTTTGTTTTCTCATTCTCACTCTTTGAGTTGAAGGGTAAATTGATAAGGGAGATTCAGCTGGGTGCAAATTTAAGGGTGGAAAATATATTGCATCTGATAGACAACACCAGTGGAGAAAGTTAAGAACGTTATTTCAATCTGCAGGTGGATCTCCTAGGAGACCAGGTGGATACACTTTCGAATTTCCTGGACAAAGTTTATATCGGTTTGGATCACTACTCTCCAATCTTGCAACATTATCCTGGAGTAAGTGACCTTGCTCTTTTTCATTGCTGTATATGTTTTTAAAATTTCAATGGGATGGGATTTCATTAGTTAGTATGAAGTTCATATTATCTGAAGTGTACAACTGATAAAAAAACTTTTGTGCACATTTATCATTGAATCTGATGTTACTATGAGAAATCATCACATATTCAAATCTGTCATATTTTCAATGTGTAATAGATCTGATGTTACATAGGACCGGAATGTCAATGGCTCTACATGTCTAGTGCAAGACATCTGCAGGTCTGAAGATGCATCTTTTCCAGTGAAAAGATTTCCTTTTTTTCCTCTGCTTGAAGGGGTAGTGTCATACTATATTTGATTTCGACTTGGAGGCATTTTGTCAGTGAACTTGTGGGCAAGCAAACTATTGAAAAAAATGCTCTCAGAAATAATTTATCCGTCCTCCAGGGTGTGTAATTATTTGTACTGGCCTGCCATCTGATATATACTTCAGATGGATTTTCTAACCCTTTGCTTCTTGCAGATTATGGAGGTCCTGAAGCTTGTTCGAAAAGAGTTGACTGGGGAATCTTCAAGTTAATTTGATGGATTGTCATATAAGTCGATGCTTCAAATAGAAGCTCAGACTGATAAAAACACTCCATGTATGCATTTATAGCTTTATTAGTTCTTGTCAAATGGGAATGTGGATGCTGAACCGTCTACAAGATACTAAAATGTTCCTTTAACAGCTGTTCTCTTGGATCTGAAAAATCTATGTATGGTTGAGTTTGAGCATTCTGTAGTAATATACTTCTCTTCCTTGTTTGCAGATCCCATGCTCTGATCTCCTTCTACAGCATCCGCCTCTTTTGTCATTGTGGCAGTTCTGCAGCACCTCCAGTCAACAACTCGCAGTGCTGCCGTGGACATGGATCTTTTCTGTGGATAGCATGCCCTCTTTAAACGATTATAGCAAGATTATGACATCATAGGACAAATGGCTTCTGAAGGAACATAGACCCATCTAAATTAAAGGAAGAAACTAGGAAGATGCCAGCTGATTATTGTTATACAAAGGTGATGCCAGCCGATTTTTGTTGTTCCTCACTTTTGGTAGGATAATATCTGAATGTAACGTGAGATTTCAATGAGCATTGTACAAAGATCTCATTAAGTAATACCGATAACACCAACCTGCATGCCTTTTCTTTATCAAAGCTATCCTATTCCTTAGTTCCCACTTAAAAATGTTACATCAACATAAGAACGTTGGCGGCATGTCTGGTGTTCGAGAAATCAAAACTATTCACTCTCTCCATTTCTGTGTACTCTGCTGATTCTGCCCTTCTAAGAATGGTGTTTTAGTATAGAAGATGTCCCTTGGAAATTCTATCCTATTCCAAACAAGGGAAGGTAAAAAAAGTTGCTTGTACACTTCTTCGTCAAATATGCCATATAGTGGGAGACCAAGTGGGTTAGGTGAAATTGGTGATCTCACAAAAAGGGCTTAAATTAGAAATTTGGCTTCAAGTTTTAGAGGATGTAATACATGGCGGGTTGAATACACGATGATAAGATCTTCTGCAACTGTTCTCGTTTAATTCATCACGGTATGAATCAACTACCTGTCTTAAAGCCATTATAAAGAGTTAATTAGCCCAAATGCTTCTAGACATAACGCAACAAATTATGAAGACAAATGGGTTTTGCAAGTCTGGGATCAATGACTCTTTCTGCAAAGACAGTGGAACCTAATTCCTCTTTTTTTGTCCAATCGTGATTGTCCTGAGTAGGGAATATACGGATGTCGGAATCAGCTTATGCTTGGCCCTCCTGGATTTTTCTTGTTTGGTCTTAAATGTAATTGCTCAAGCTACTTATAGCCCCATATAAAAGGAGAATGACTGAGTTTTACTTTGTCTAAAGTTCCAACTCTTGCTCAGAAAACAGTTGATTCCATGGAAGTGAATGTCACTCCATCCAACTCGAGTTGTCGAATTTCAATGTACTCCTAGGCTAACAGCACAATGTAGCATTGAAGTCGATGATATGGAAAGCATGGCCGAAAGGCTTTCTTCCTAGGCTCATGTTTCTTCTCCTTACTTTCTTGTCACATAGTGGCGATTAGCTCAATGAGCAAATTATAATAAAGAATGCATGGGACGAGAAATGTTGAATCATGATATTATATGCCTGCACTTGCTTAAGCCTCTCTTAGGAAGGTATGACTAAACTATCCATGAAAGTCTTGTAAGTCTGATAGAAGTTTTGAAGTATTTTAGGCTCCGTTCGTTTCACGGAAAATAATTTCCGGGAAAATATTTTTTGAATTTTTCGATATTTATTTCACGGAAAATGAATTCCACGGGGAAAATGTTTTTCATGAAAAGAAAAAAAAGTCTTCTAAATTATGGGAAAATATTTTCCACTTTTGAAAAGTAAAATACATTTTCCCCACTTGATCTATCTTATCTCACACATCTACAAATCCTCAATTCCTACTCTCATTTCTTTTTTGGTCGAATTACTTTTTAATTCAATTATTTTTAATTTCCTTTTTCTTTTCTATTTCTTTTCCTTCTTTTTTTTTCTTTTCTTTTTCTTTCTTGGTCAATCGTCAACCATTGTCGGGCGAACCTCGAGCTCATTGATCACAAGCTCGTGCTCTGCACTCTTACTTATCATTTTCTTTATTTATTCTACCCTGCAGTTGTGCATTACTCAAGCAAAGGGTTCTACATGCTTTGCTTCTTCTTTTTTTTTTTCTTCTGTTTATTAGAACACAAAAAATGCAGAGGGAGAACATGCCACTCAACTGGAAGTTTCTCATGAGGGCTATACATACTTTACTTCTTTCTCTTTGCTTTTTTAAAAATCTATATGAACATTTTTTTTTAGAGTAGATGAGCATTTGGCGACAATGAGGGAACAAAAATATGAAGCAAGTTTGCCTGGATTTAAAGGCGAATTCATATTTGATAGATTTATAAGTCGATAAATGATACATGCCTAAGTGGTGAAGTCTTAGAAAATATTTTCTTTACTAAACACCGGAAAATATTTTCTGAAACATTTTCAAGTTTTAGTTGAACACTAGAAAATATTGTCATTTTCCTAGAAAATGACTTTTGGGAAAATATTTTTTGGAAATTGCCTATTTTCCGCAAAACGAACGAACCCTTAATTCAGAGAAATACTCTTGGAAGGAAAATCTATTGCAATCTTAGTCTTGTTCAGATTCAAGTCCAAATTTGTAAAATCTACTTCAAATACAACAGGTTTAGATTTTATAGTGAAGGTAAGGATCTTCAGACTAAGAGAATTATTTACGTTCCCATCCTGACACAAGTTCAAAACGTGATCAGTCCAAAATGTATACAACAGTTGCTCATCTGACTTGGATTTCACACTTAAAAAGATTTCATTGACTCAATCTTGAAGATTGTTTTGCAAACCAACTTTGTAATGCAAAACATCTAATTGATAGGAAAATAAATCTCAAAACAAGTTTTTTTTTTTTTTTTCTAAAATGAAGAAGCTGTACTTATAAAAATCGAGACTCTGGTTGTACAAGCGAACAAAATCAAGTGGAGATTCAGATTTTGTCACTCAATGGCCACTCAATCTTCTTGATATATATCTATCCAATTGGTAGATTGGAAGATTATCCTTTGGCAACTATCTAGTGGCTAGTTTGGAAGTTGAGAAGTATATAAAGAAAGTAAGGTGTCAAAGAACAAGTAAAAGACAAGGTCCAAAATCTAAAAAATCTAAAGTTTGAGTATACTTCGATCATATACACTTGTCATTCGTGAGCTTTAACTTTGTGATCATAAAAGAAGTATAGAAAGAGTGAATGAGTAATCTCTTGTTGATCATCTAGTGTGATCTATCATACACTGAGTGTAATCACTCAATATTATAATCTCTTGTTGATCATCTAGTGGATCTAGCTAGTGCCAGTAGACTATCAATGTGAAAGAGTGAACATAGGCTTGATTTGAGCCAAACCACTAAAAGTCTTGTATACAAATTCTCTTATCCCTCCCATTATTTGTTGGAATAGTTCATTGCACACTCGCAAGGTGCTTTTGAAGTTCATTTTATTGCAAAACTGCTTCTGAACTTTGTTACCAAATCTGAACTTCGTACTCTCGAGTTCAGACTTAGATCTTGACTCTTACTTTTTCTCTTTAAATTGTCAAGATTCTTTAGAATCACTTATTCACCCTCTCTAGATGATGCTTGCTAGCTACTTCAACAATCAATAAATAGGGTTGAAAAAAAGGCAACCGGTACAAATCACGACTCTTGCTCAATCTCGTCAATGGGGGAAAAATGATAAACTAATACATAGGGGGGAAAAAGTTTGGAAAGTCGTATTTAAGGTGACTGCAGCGAGTCTTTCAAAACAACTTCCACCGGGAGCAAGCTGAAAGTAGAAACCAAATATACTGACATTGCCTTAATAATGTCGAAGTATTAAGTGTTCACGTAGTACCATGTTATTTGCTAACGAAGCATGCATTTTTTACTGAAATCCAATCACAAACTGACACATGATGACGACGTGGATAAATGGATAAAAAATTAGAAATCTGGACATTCGACCATTCCAAGCCACCGGCGGCATTGGACCTCCGACAAGCCGCCTCTGTTTTTCTTTTGCTTTTCGAGGCCATGACAACAAAGGGTAGCGGCCATGGACAACAGTGTCACCGACCATCGTTGCTTGCGAGCCTGGCTAGTCAAGCTGATGCTCGCCGGTGGATATCTGAAGATAAACCCAGAAATCACCGAACGTCCACGTCATCATCACGTGTCAGTTTATATTTGATTCCAGTAAAAAATACTTTTCATTTTAGTCGCTGACGAAGCTATGTTATTTTGCACAAAGAAAAGGGCTTGTATGTCTTTTGGATAAAAGGCTAAAGCAAAATATTTTCTCATTTTCTGGTGTCCAGCCGCTTTTAGAAAACTGACCAGTGTTGGACCATTTCCAAGCTGTGGAGTTACACCGTATAGTTTTGGAAAAGCAACTTCTTTTAATATATATATATATTTCCTAGAAACATGATCCTCATTAATATTCCTTGATTATCCAATTGGTTGCAAACTGTCACCTACTAACGCTTTATTTGATCATCTTTTGCGATGGCTGCCAAGTGAGTAAGCCCGCACTCCTGTCCACCATGGCGGACATTACTCTAAACTCAACCATGAGAAAAATTGTCAAAATTTTTTTAACTTATGATATTTTTGTCAATTTAGTTATAAATTTTTCAGTCTTACTATTTGAGTTCTAAACTTTCTTGCATTTTGTAATTGATTATATCCGGGTCAATTTTGACTGGAACTACTTAGCATAGTTGGCGGTGACATGAACACCGACCATCATTTGTAGCACAGCCGGTACTAACATGAACAATTTTTAATAATATTTAAATATTTTTAAAATTATTTATTTATTTATTCTTGTATTTTTCATTTTTCTTTATTTTTGTCTTTCCTTCTTTCTCCGCTAACTGGTAAGGTCAATCTTACCAGCCTCAATTGAGCCTTGCCAACCTTGGTAAGGCTTGACCTCCCTCGCTAGTGACCGGTGGGCATGAGCTTTACTAGAGGTCGACAAGGTCAACCTTGACAACCCTCACCTCTGTCAATAACGCGACCAACTAGTCATAGGAGGAAGAAGGGAAGGGGAAAAAAGGAAAAATAAAAGAATAAAAAATAAACATTTTAAAAATATTATTAAAAATTATCTTCATTAATACCAGTCATATCACGTAAGACGATCGATATCCACGTCAACAATTTCCGGCTAAAACTAGCTAGATAGACTTAATTGGAAATATACGAAAAGATTTAGAACTCAATTGACAAAATCAAAAAGTTTAAGACTCAATTGGTAAAAGTATGACATGTTTAGAATTTTTTTAACAATTTTCCCTTTTTGTGGTGCCACCACCTATGTCTACCAGCCACTTCATATCACAATTGTTTGATGACTACTCTTAAAATTATGAAGAGTTGAAAAAATTTCTCAAATAACGTTTATATTTTTCATCGGACGTATAATACTTTAGTTGAAACCTTTTTGGAATGACATTTTTTTTTCCTTCGTAATGCGGAAAGTGGTTTACTTGGAAAGGTACATTAGTAAATGGTGAGACCAGTCTCTTCAGTGGCCACTCTTTGTTAGTTTTATTGTTATGTCGCTAAAGGGATAGGGAAGAAGCAAAAACATGGTGCACTGTTTATGAAATTGCTTGTCCACAATATTCCACTTTGGATGCATTCGTTTTGCAAGAAATGAGTAATTTGAAAAATATTTTCCAAAAAATAATCGGTTGTATTATTTAAAAAAATAATTATGCATAGATTATTTTCAATGATAAAAATATTTTCATTGACTAATATTTCGAAAGAATATAAGGAATCATTTTTGAAAAATATTTTCCAAATTACTCATTTCACGATGTTCCTTTCATCCTATCTGATATTTAACATTGGAACCTTTTTATTTGCTGTCTTCATTTTTTAGTCATGCATCGGAAGCTCACCAAGTAGTTTCTAGGAAATCCATGGGCACAGAAGTATTTGAGATCTATCTAGCTGAACTGCCGTTTATTCTTCTGGAAAGCTCTAAGTAATTGGAGCTTGTCATTAGCTTTTGCTTCTTCATCTTCAGCTGTTGTTATGACTCTATTCAGATCTAGTTTACGTATATAATACATCCATGATTTGATGGGATTTGTAATAATTTCGCCTTTCGATCAAACAAGTTTCACACTTTTAGGGGATGTTATGTGAGTAAATGACACATTTGGAGGTGAGTATAGTCCGGATTGAGCCAATCCATTACCTAACTTAGGAACCAACCTACATAGTATTGATCTCCAATTTTTGGGACCGATCCTGTTGAGCTTGGGAATGAGGACTGAACCAAACCTATGGGTCTGGTCTAATTCCAAGGTTAACTTCTTCTTCTTCTTCTTCTTCTTCTTCTTCTTCTTCTTCTTCTTCATTTTTTGTATTCCTTGAAAGGACAAATATATACATTAAAATTACATATCCACCAACAATGCGATATTGAGCAACTAGAAATCTAAAATAAGGCAACAATAGAAATCTTGCCAAAAGTAACAAACTATAGAAGACAAACATGTGAAATAAATAAAACAATAAAATGTTCAAAATGCTTAATTTAAACCATGAATTATACATATATACACGCAGAAAGTTGGTCCGAGTTATAAATAGGATGAAAAAGGAGGGGGAGCTGAGTACTTTAAGTTATATATTAAGGTTTGGAAAATATTATATATATGGACCAAAGACCAACCCGCACAGTACATGTTCCAACAGCCCCGGGACCAAGGACTGGCCCACTTCCCCTAGGAACTGGACTAGGACCGGCCGAGTTGGGCTGGTCCAAGGTAAACCCTGGACTAATGCTCAACCTTAAATCACAACACATATAACAAGAGTAGAACTTATTACCTAATCTTGTCAAAGCTTGTGGATGCGGGCTGAATCAATATAGAGTTAAATTTGCTCCTATTAAGTTTAGAAAACTCTATTATGTTGCTCAGGCGCCCCTGCTTTTTTGGAGATAAGAAAGGGGAAGAGAAAATCCCCCGAGCTAACTTCTAGTAAACAGGAGAAATTGTATTATTCTCCTACTTATATTATAATTTTATCTTTCAATGAACAAAGCAGAATTTTACCTGATGAACCATTGATCCTATGCAAATGAGGGTTCATTTGGAGGATGAGAAGCTTGGTTTTCAGAATATGTGGTGTCTTCTTCCAGGTTTTCTGTCAAATAAAAGCTCGGGCATACGAGAAACTCAAGGGCCTTTTTTTATTCTGTGACGTGATGGTAGAATATGTGACAATGAATTTCTTTTGTAGCTGTGGCTTATTTATAAACGTTTCAAAATTATCGATCAATTCCCATCTGAATTTTGCATCTGATGAAACAATTCTCAAGTTCATTTCGAGCTATTCCCCTGGAGTTATCAGATTGATTTATAGCAAAAGAGTATATCTCCTAGAGTTAGAATGTTGGTTTAAATAAATCATTGTCATAAGACAATTACGTCATAATGGCGTGCTGATATGAAACTATCAAATAATTAAAATATTGTTGTATCCAAGATACACACATATATACCTCAGTTTACGTTTGATTTGCAATGAAGAGATAGCCAATAAAGGAGATACTCCCATCAAAAAAAAAAAGAAAGATCAGTGCATTGAAAATTTTAAAACTTGTCATGAATGTGCAATTGAGTCACAAAACTTTTAAAAAGTGCAATTAAGTTATAAAACTTATTAAAAAGTACAATCAAATCATAAAAATTTCAAAAGGACGTCAAATCCTAAAACTTATCACGAAAAATACAATCGAATCTTAAAACTTAAAAAAAAAAAATGCAATCAACGAAAGGATTTAATTAGAACCAATTTGAAAGTTTTAAGATTGTATTGCACTTTTTAAAAAATTTAGAACTCAATTATACTTTCATGACTAGTTTTAGGATGTAATTGAACTTTTTGAAAATCTTAGAACTCAATTGCACTTCTTTAATAAGTTTTAGGACATTCACTGCATTTATCCCCAGAAAAAATTAATTGCCCCTTGTGTAGGTCTTCCAATTGGACCAAATGCATTGTCTAAGGCCCAATTAAATGATGGCCACGCGCATTGGGTTGCCCTAGCTAATCGCCTTTGGTCCCATTTTAAGATTTCAAGATAGAACAACTTCAATTTTTGCATCAAACTTGGAAAGTTACATTTTTAAAGCATATTTGGTTACATGTGAAAGGTTTACTGACTGCTAAAGGTACATCTTAAGCATATTTGAACCACTGACATTTATCATCGGGCAAATTGTCATCTCCTCTCAATCTACCTTAAAAAATGAAAGGGTAGAGACCTTTGACGTGCTATTCACCGTCACATAAATAAATAAATAAATAAATAAATAAATAAATAAATAAATATATATATATAATCAAAATAGTGATGTAAAAGATAAAAGGTACAACACGTCCCTATAATTTTTTTCCTTCAACGTGGAAAAAGCAGCTAGACTTGATGAAGAAGCATAAATGGGGAGCACAGAAGAATCAAACAACTTACACGAGCTTGCTTGATTGGCCATGGGGATGTAACAGCACATGAATCCACCGCAATTTATGCTGATGATTTGGATGCAACCTTCTCATCCTTGAGAGGAACTGAAGAGAATGATTAATGGGGCTCTTTATGAATTTTTTACACAAATGCCTCTACTTGTTTAGACACAGGACCATAAAATGCGGTGACCACGATCCGCAATCTAACGTCGTCTCAACTAATGAACTCCATCCTGGGGATCCATTTCTATTTGAGGATTATGAAAATTGGAAAATATGAATATGTTTCTCATTGATTAACCTGTGATTTGAGATTTGGGGTTTGGATTGAAATTAGGCGTTGGAGTATGCAAAAAGCATGGTGGTCCTCTAATTTGCTTCGAATGAGAACTTATAATTACTTGATATAACACCAAAAAATAAAAAATAAAAAAATGGCCTTCGTTTTAATTATCATTTGGAGATCCCATAGCGCTTTGAGTAAATTCCAAGTTGAGAAAAGGACCTTACATTATCCCGAGCCTGGTTTTGATCTACTAACTTCATTTGCCTTTAGCATTACATAAAACAAATATCTGCAGATATATGTGTTATAATATGTTGGTTTGTCAATTAAGTGTGTCAGGACACTTGTTAAGCTATCAAATAAGAAAATATGATTATTTTCAAGACTAATTGTTATCGTAATATATACAATTGATATTCTGAAAATCAAATAATTTTTCAGTAAGTACATTTTACAAGTGCGTGAAGGCGCTCGTTTATAAAACTCTACCTAGAAACAACAATCCTTATCGTGTCATTTTCTTCCGGTGGATGGAATTTATATTTTATATTATTTGTTGAAGTTGTTGAAGCTTTCGCCAATATGTGGAAATTTATATTTTCAACTCATGTCAATTTCAAGCCAATAGCGTTTACTATCACGGTTCTCTCCATAACTTCTATCGGGATTAGTGCAAAATCAATCTTTAATGTTTCAACGTTAGTCCTTAACATTTTATTTTGATTAATTTGGTTTTTAGCTACTGATGAAAAATATTAATTATTAGCTTTGGGTAAAAAAAAAAAAAGTACTCTCAAGTCCTCAACTTGTTAAAGGGGAGGTGAGGAGTTCAAATCCCCACATTCTCAAGGGGAATTGAGGTGGGGACGATCTCATTTCAGGAGTGGGTTTCGACTCCCATGTCCTACAAAGAGACATGGCAAAAGTCTGAAAGTGAGTGTTAGAATAGGATTAGAGTAGAACCGACCAAAAAAAAAAAAAAAATATCCTCAATTTGTCAAGTGATTTCCACACCAAACACACTATGCGACACGTGGCCCTTTTCAAATTCTGGGGGCCACAAACCTGAGAGCCATGTGGGGTTTCCAACGTTGACAATTTATAAATAATGAGTCGAGATAGAAAGTAAGCACTCGATTGACCAACAGTCAAATCGTTAAAAGAATTTATTCTAAATTTATCACAAAATTCTTTATCTTGTGCATGTTGTGTCAATATTTGTGTCAGTATATATTTTAACAACTTTGTTGACTGGATTATTAGTATGAACCGAGTGGTCTTGAAGTCACCATAAGAATGGAAGACCCTCCCAAGGCAAAGATCTCATAGAATAGTCCCGAGGAAAATGTCATATCCGCGAAAGTTGGGCATTATTCATCCATCAAGGATGAGTTCAACAGCCCCCGGAAGTAACAAAAAAAAAAAAAAAAAAAAAAAAGTCAACATTGGCATTCTCGCTATATCCCCAATCTCACCACCCCCCCCCCCATATTTTCTCTATTGGATTCCTCAACATTAATTTCATAGAACCAATTGTACGTTCACTCCTCACTATAATTATCTTATATCCATTGTCTTGGGTCCCTAAACCGGAAGAAACAAAAAGCAAATAATGACATGGTGCTAGTCCAAGATTTATTAGAGTGGATGCATAAGATAGAGATGGTGGCACTACGATTAGGATTGATAATATTGCACTTGATCCCTTTGAACCGTAAAACATGAATTATCGAGAGAAAATCCAAATATTGCATGACACAACATGCTCAACTTTGTATACTACCACAATTATGTGTGTTTTCATCTAAAATTAATTTTTTTGCATGTGCAATCAAAATTAAGATATTTTAGGCCGATGCGAACTACAAATGTGATTATGACACGCTGACATTGTTTGCCAACCCTAATTATAAGCAGGCATCTTAACTTTTGATTTGAGTGAATCCCTTTTTAAACCCCGTCTTCTAAGGGTTCAAATGCTTATTAATAACTTACTGGATGTTATAGCATGGTGCACCCGATAACCTAATACACCTCGATCTTGAGATGAAATGAGTTTCACGTCGTGAATTCTATGAGTTGAGATGCACAACATGCAAAGGTTGCTAGCCTTGAAAGAATGGACCTATACCCTCCCCTAGACCCATATCCTATCTCCACATAATGCAATGTGAAATTTGCGTTACGTGTCAAGTAAATAACTAAAAATAATTAGGCTTCAGCTGGTGCAATAGGCTGTCGATGAAATGATCAGATCTAACCTCAAATTGAGGTTGTTTTAGACAAACTAAATAATATCCGGGAGTCGCCACTAGCCTTGTTTTTGGGGGCTGGCTAGAGTGTCCAATTGAGGGTTGGGAGTGATCCCTTGATTTCTACGTAACCAAAGATCTAGGGTTCGAGGACTTGGGTCACGCTAATGTATCTATTAGCACAATTTCGGTACCTAAAAGTCAATGTTTTACCTAAAGTGTCCATGCATGTCTTTTTACGTTTTCATGCATTTCATAAAAAGAAGAGTGATCGAGTATGTATAGTTCATTCATATCATTCTACTTTAATGCATATGAAAACAAAACATACAATCTATAGAAATGACAATACGAGGAAGTTAACACTCAAAACAATTTGAAGAAAAAGCAAGTGAAGTATAAAGAAGTCCACAAGACAAAATGAAAAACTCACAACTCATCGGGCATTCATACAACATATGAGAAACCCAAGACAAATGTTGAGAAATAAATAAATATTACACTAGATATGGTCGGATTGGACATCGACCATTCACCATCTTTACGTCTTCGGGATCACCACCTCCAAGGATCTCCTTTGGGACCTATTCTAGTTCTAGTATAGAGCAAAAAGTATATGAACGAACAATTCATAGAGATTAAACAATCATGATATTTCACATAAAAAAAAAAAAAAAACATACAAGAAAAGTAATCAACCATTCACGAATTGGCCTCGGGGTTGACCCCTGGAGTTTATGCAACAGCCTTCATAAAATGTCTACCATAATTCATTTTCGATGACTTATGACTATTAGACATCATTTGTGTTCACAAATGGTATCTAAAGTCATGAAGTCCCTAAATCAAGTTCTAGGTGACATCCCAAGGTAACCCGCATTGTCATGCATCGCACCTAAATCATCCACCTAACAATCACATGCAAAGCATATAAAATGACAAGCATTCAGGTCATATGACATTGATTCTGAATCAATCAAACAAATGAATGAACCGAAGAATGATCACTTATTAAAACACATGCGCCATTGAATATGTTCATGCAATAAGTATATTCATGACAAACGCAGCAATCGGTATGCAATTTATGTGATACCCAAAACCATTTTGTAGACAATTGGTAAAGGAAGATGCCATTTTAAAAGATTTGACAAAAAGGGGGACATAACTTCATCAAATCATGGAACATATCTGGCCGTCAAGGCGAGCTTGGGCGCATCTTGGACACAACTCATCAAGCATCACAGATGTTCTAAATACGAACCAATACCTTGACTAAATTCATGTCAAATCATAGTTTGAGAAAAGCTAAACAACCTTGATGAAGAACATTTTTTCATGCTTGATCCTATCTATATGACATAAGAAAATTCCACAATTTTTTGTGCCCTTAGGTTTGAATATTAGGGTCAAATCACATGAAGACACCCTAACCAAAATCCACATGTAGAAAATCACACATAAATAGCAAAACCAAACAGGTCATTCTAGTAACCAACATTACAGTAATATTGACAGATTATAGCAGAAATTCAAGCATGCAATTGACAGGGCAAACAGAGGCCGATCAGCGCAATCTTTATATTGTTCCAATGCCCATGGAATATACTACAACTTTTATGTAGACTTCAAGACCAAAAGAGTACGTTTAGTAGCTCATTCCAAGACAAACAACAATCAGGTCATCCACAGCATCCGAAAAACATATTCAATCCAACCAAGTTATCATCCATATGAAATCCATTCTAGCCTATCATCTATCAATCCTAAGCTTCTTAGGCATCCATATTTATCAATAAACGCACTAAATCACGACCTAGAGTGAGCTCTAGCCCCAGTTGCCCAAAGCAACCTCGCCTCATCGAGCTTGAGATAAAAGATCATCACCTTTTGAGGTTTTCGCTAGGATCAAGCTCGATTAAGCTTCAGCCAAGGGACACTAGACTTCAAGGGATGTCCAGTGAGGGTCAAGGAGGCTAGACGATGTCGGAACAACGCCAGATGGGAGTCGGATGGCCGCCGATGGTGGATCAGGTCGCTTGAGCGAACAAGTGGAGAGATTGGCCATCGGAGGAGATTCAATGACTCTGGAGTTGTCACCGACTCGAGGAGATTCAAGGATGATCGGAGGATGTCGCTGGACGCCTTGAGAAGCTGCAGGCCACTGGAGGATTATCGAACAGGGTCGGATCACGCTGAAACAGCACTAGGTTGAGAATCGCTTCTCCGCCGGTGGGTGGATTAGCCGATCGCCGGTCACGATCAACTCAAGGGAGAGGTGGCAGCCATCAGAGGGGGTGGCGCACCACCAAGTAGGCTCCGATGAGCGGTGGCTCGATTGGCAAAGAGAAGCGGCTCGGTGAGGCGGTTTGGCGAGAAAGAGAGAAAGAAGAGAGAAGAAAGAGGTAGTAGAGAGAGAAATCTGTTGAAATGAAGATCCCCTCCATTTTGGAGGGAAAAAAATGCTTATATACCAAGGGATAAGATCAAATCTTAGCCCTTGGATTAACTAATTTGGATTAATTGGTTAAGTTTGTTGAAGATATTATAATTAAGGCACATGCTCATTTAAACTGTCATGATGCATTCCCAATGAACGATGATGATCAATTCTTGAACGAACTTTGAGAATAGGGACTAATTGAGGGGTATTTTCGTAATTTTGCAAAGTCGGGGACAATTTCGTAAATTTACAGCACAATGGGTTAAGGAGGCACCATACATGCATTATTCAGTTGTAATCGGACTCCGGCCACTGAAAAGTGACCGAAATGGGCCTAGTTCATCAGTAGTCAATGCCAGTCAAACGGGCTGAACCGGTTTGGTTCTCCCTCTAATTTGCTCCAATGTTGCTTGATTTTGTTCAATTAAAATACTTGTGTGCACATTGAATGTAGATTGAATCAATTTGTTCGGAATTGGGTCACATAGGGTCACCATTTGTACAAGAAAGGTTACAACATGACTCAATTTCCTTTAAATCATGACCCTAGACTAAACTAACATTTATAATTGGACCTTATTTGGTTAAATTGAAGTTTAATATCTTCAATTGGATGCTAGTCTAGCATGGGTCAAGTCAAATTGGCTTGATTGGAACACATCGACTGAAATTTCTATGATTCAAGCAAGTTAAATCAATCATATTGAAGTGTTCTCGAGAAAATTTATTAAAATTGACTTCGAATTTGGATTCAGTCTAAGAAAATGATTTGAATGAAAGTGTGAGCATACAACTTAGGAAGGATCGATTTGGAACCCTAATTAGGACTTAAAATGTCAATTTTCATGCTGACATGTCAAATCTCAAAACTAGCAACAGGAGTGAATATGAAACGACCTCTAGATCAATGTCATAAAAGGAACTAAGTCAAAACTGAAAGTAATTTTATTTTTGACCGATTTTAAACCTAAAACAAAAAAATTCAAAAATTAAATTCTTGATCGATTTTGGCAAAATTTTCGATGACAAAAATTAAGTTCTTAATCAAATTGAAGCTAAGAGATGATGATTTAAGGGTTTTTACATTTTTCAATTTTTAGTTGACTTTTAAGTAAAAGGTAGCTTTTGTGATTAAATCTTTGAATTTTTTGAAAACTAATGTGGCCAAAGTAATATTAAGGCTATTTAGGACCTTTTTATGCAAAAATTCAATTTTTGACCTAGGTTCACTTTTCGTCAAATGATTGATAAAAAAATCAATTCAAAAAGTCAACCGTTTGACTTTTTCAGGTTTTTGATGAAAATGATTAGGAAATTAACTAAAAATGATAGGCCAACCAAAAAAGAAATGAAAATTGACATTTTTTATTTGAGAAATGGATTTCGTTGTGATCAGAAAACCTAAACTAGAGTTTTATATCTTAATCGATGCGTCGGCTAAAAATTGAGCATCAACAATTAGGGATAGTCATAGATGGAGGGTGCTTTGATAATAAAATGCACAACTAGAGGACATGGAGGAGATAGCCGCATTGATGACTATGCTGAGGATAGGCAAATATGGACGGTGGTTTGGTAATTGTTAAGAAAATCCAATTTAAAAGCTTAAACCAATAAGTGAAAAGAAAAAGTTCTCAAAGCCACTGATCGTAAAAGTATTTTTTTTGTTCCTAATGCTTAATTACCAATCAATATATTGAGATTGTAGTATTGACACTTGAATTTTAATCGACACGTTGTTAAAGGTAAAAATTTGATATTATTGTTTCTAATCATGACAAAGCCCATTTCTCTAGCCAAAAGTCTCAATTTGTTTTCTTTGGCTTGTCATTTGTAGGTAATTTTCTATTCATTTTTAATAAAAACACAAAAAGTCAAAAAGTTGACTTTTGAGTTGATTTTTTGATTAACTCTTTTATTAAAAGTTAACTCCCAGTCAAAATTTGGCTTTTTATACAAAAAGATCTCAATTAGTCTTAGTATCACTTTGGCCACAAAAATTTCAAAAAAAAAAAAATCAAAACTTTGATCACATTTTAGTGAAAAATCAACTAAAAGATTGACTTTTGGTTAACCATTTGATAAAAAAAAATTGAAAATATAAAAACTCTCAAATCATCATGTTTTAGCTTTACTTTGACTTTGGCATCGAAAATTTCGTGAAAACCGATTAAGAACCTCATTTTTCAAATTTTTCGGATTTAGGTTTAAAATCGGCCAAAAATAAAATTACTTCCTTTTTAATCATATTTTGACTTGGTTTCTTTTACGACATTTGATTTAGAAGTTGTTTCGAAATTAGTCGTGCGATCATTTCAATGATTTAGCATGTCGAGATAAAAATTTCCGTACCCAAATCGATTCGTCATTAGTTGCATACTCGCACTTCCAAACCACTCATTTTCTTAAACTAAATCCAAATCCAAGATTAATTTTGGCAAATTCTCTTGGGAAATTTCCAATTTGATGGATTTAGCTCACTTGAGTTTTAGAAAATTAGGTTAATGGGCTTGAATTGGTCCAATTCAAGTTTACCATTCTAGACTAAGGTATAATTTGATGGGTTAAGGTTCAATTTCATCATTGGCCCTTAATGTAATTTTGGCATAAAGTCCGTACCACTATTTTAGTATCAATTTGGATGCATTAAACCAGTATTAACATGGGTAATTAAACCAATTGATATCTCGTTGTATCAATTAGGTTCCATTTTGGTCAATTTGATGGGGATTGCACAACTGCGCTAATTGATTGGAAATTCCAAATTCGCACGCCCATTGAGCTCGAACATAATTTTCAATATTCTTGGGTGGATCAAACCAATTAAAGTTAATTGAGATGTTTTTGAATATTTCAATTGGTTTAATTTCGGCGATTTCGAACCTTTCCCCCTCAAATTAGCCCATTTTCATCACAAATTGGATAGGAATTTCTTACGATTAGGTCCTCCAAGGACTTGATTGCATAAAATTTTGAGAGAACCAGCCAACCGGTTCGACCGATTTCCAACGGAAATGGCCGGTTCAGCCATTCTCTCTCTCTCGCTGCCTCATCGACTGAACGACACCTCCCTCCGGCATTCCACCACCGCCCTCGACTTCCCTGAAGTGTCCCCTTGCTGGTCGCAAGGTTCGCCGCCACTGCATTTCATCGAAAGCCCTCAATTGGAGCCACTCTCCCTATCGGTATGAAGACCAGCGTACACGCTGATAGTTGTAATCGGTTGGTTCAACCGGCCATTCCAGGTGATTCGGCGATCCCTCAACTGTCTTGGAGCTTCCGACACCATTCCTCAGTTAATCCCCGACCTTGTAGTGATCGAACCTCGACCGAACGGCCGCCGGAGTCCTTCAAGTCAGCGATCTTTCCTCTGGTGTTCCTTGGTGTGCTCAGCGCCGGTTTTTCTACCCAGTAGCTTAGGTGGCCATTCCAGCATCCATCTGGTCATCCTCAACGACCTACAGCCTTCGCCGGACCTCCCTCGACGTGTCCGAGTCCTTGGCGTAACTTGATTCAAGCTCTATCAAGCTTATTTTGCGGAAATACACAAGATAGTGCACTATCGAACTTGGGTTCGATAGCAAAAGTAGATCTCGACATCCCTTTCTCTCTGCAATGGAGATTTCCCCCTACCGCCTGAGTAGTCCTCCCCTACCTAATGGGTAGGCTCTTCTCGTCCAAATCCATCTCTCCGAAGCCCACTTCCCTTGCTTTTCGTCTCTGTAATACCCAGTCCCACAGAATCGCGGGTATACGAGGATGGGAAGCGAAACCCTAATGCCGTTTATCCCCTTTCGCTTACACCATAAATCCATCTTCACCTCATCTCAGTATCCCTCTATGCACTACATCTCGTTTCTTTTAGATTTTCTTCCAGCTGTTGTTTGATTTCCAGTTTTTTTCCTCGCTCGGAAAGAACTAGACCTCCCTTCAATCGCAAAGAGTTCATCGCCCAGTCCTCGGTGTTTTCACTGCTCCATCAGGTCAGTTCCGCAACCCTATCGTGATCCTGTTCCTGAATATCAGAGATGGCCAATCAGTATGATGAAGAAAGGCGTGTGGCTGCCCTTTGCAAGAGTCTGGGCAACTTGTGGTCAGATGAAGATGCAGTAGAAATCACAGGTGATGTTCCTGAGGAAAACTTGCAGGCTTGCCGAAAAACTCCGTTTGGCAAGTTTTTCAATACGACCAACATAAATTTCAATGGTTTTATGGGTGTAATGCAAAAATCCTGGCGAACTGAAATGTTTACGTGTGCTACTATTGAACCGGGTTATTTCCAATTCTCTTTCCAATCAGAGGATGATAAACAGCGAGTGTATGATTCAGGACCATGGTCGTTCGGGCACAATCTGTTAGTCTTAAAGCAATGTGATCCTGACATCCCTGATATCTGTTATGACTTTAACAAGTATGATTTCTGGGTAACATTACTGGGCCTACCCATCGGGCGAGTATCTGAAGCAATTGTTAGAGATATAGCATCAAAACTTGGCGAAGTAGTAGATGTAAAGTTGGCAGCCAAGGGGAATAACAACTACAAAGTGGGTAGGGCTAGAGTAAAGTTGAATCTGGAAATTCCTCTAAAGACAGGTGTGTTGGTGAACTTTGACAACAAAAGACTGTGGGTCGAATTTAAGTATGAAAGACTCCCGAAATACTGCTATTCATGCGGGAAGATTGGCCACTATGCTACTTTTTGTCCAGAAATCCCATATGAGGAGACAGGGCTAGCAAGAAACTTACCTGGCAGATTTGGACACTGGCTCCGCGCTGAGGCACGCGAGTTGAGTCCATATGGCAAAATCTTCTATGGAAAGCAAGCAATACTGCCAGAGGAAGAGGAGAGTGTTCTGGAGACGCCAATTCAGCCAACCCCTGATCCAGAAACATATCAGAACATTATACAGCAACCCCAACCTCTTGGTAATCTGGGCAACACCGAAACCATCAACTTACAGGATCATCACGACTCCATGTCTTCACAAGATTTGGTACTCCTTGCAGAGAGGGCTCCCCAGAAACGAGGTAGCAGCTGCCTCGACGATGAATCTGTTATGGTGATATATCAGGAACAATTAAAAGTAGCTGAAGCAGATATGGCAGAGCAGAGAGCTGAGGAACAAAACCAAACAAGGGAGAAAGCAAGAAGTACTAAGCACTCTTCCTCAAAAAAAGTAAAAAGATTCTGTCCCTACAGTGTTCAATCACCGAAATCAGCAATGATAGACAATAGCCAGCTGGTTGAAACTCCTATTCGTGTGGCAAAAAAGTCTACTCAGTGGGCTCTGGTGGCTAGCCCTAATAAGCCACCAACTCATCCATGAAGGTTTTGAGCTGGAACTGTCAAGGGCTGGGCACCCCCTTGACAGTTCAAGCGTTAAGGGTCTTAACGACCCAAGAAAGGCCCAATATTATCTTTATTATGGAAACAAAAAATCGGGAGCAGAAAGTGTTAACTTTAAGGCGGAGACTCCGATATCTGGATAGTTTCATAGTAAACCCAGAGGGGACAGCAGGGGGTTTAGCACTATTTTGGGATGATGAGGTGAGCCTAACCATTGATTCCTTCACAGAACACATTATTTTTACCCAATGTTATCTACAAACTAGCAACCAGCGAATGCACATTTCCTTCATACATGCACCGAATGATTTTAAGGAGCGTGTACTGTTATGGGAGTATATCCATAGAGAGAGTCATCTGTACCAATTGCCATGGTTGTGTATGGGGGACTACAACGAGATCCTATATCAATGGGAAAAAGTGGGCAAGAAAAAAGTCGAAAATTACCGGATTGCAGCTTTCAGGGACTTCCTCAACCACTGCTCTCTGCTGTATATGGAATGTAAAGGGTGTGCTTACACCTGGATAAATAAGAGACAAGGAGAAAATCTGATCAAAGAACGTCTTGACAGAGTTTTATGCAATTCAGATTGGCGAATCAAATATCCCAAAGCAGAATGCATAGCCATACCAGCAATCGGCTCTGATCACACCCCAATTATTCTTTCAACTTGTTCGCCAACACAAAGGAAGAGGAAGACTTTTAAGTATGAAGCTTTTTGGGCAGAGGAGGAGGAATGTAAGAGTCTTGTTAGAAATACTTGGTCTGATCCCGATGCCTTCCAGCTTAATGTGGTTGAAAAACTGCAGAATGTGGCAAATCAGTTAGTAAAATGGAGCAAAGGCAAATTCTCAAATGCAAAGAAGAGGCTCACTTGGCTGAATAATGAACTACAAAGACAAATGAATGGTAGTGGGCTCCCTCAAGAAAGCAAGGCAATCAAAGAACTCACAAAAGAAATTGAACTACTGTGGCGACAAGAAGAAATGTACTGGGGAATGCGTTCCAGAATTAAGTGGTTAGATTGGGGAGATAAAAACACCAAATTTTTCCATGCTTCAACCATTCAAAGACGTACCAGAAACCAGATTGTGATGCTGAAAAACCAGGAAGATGAATGGGTGCGAGATGAACAGAAACTGAAAGAGTTAACAAACACTTACTTCAAAGGGTTATTCCAATCAGCGGGGCCACGCAACTTTCAGCCCATTTTACAACAAATACCAACCTCGGTGAATGCGGGAATGAACCAAAGACTAGTAGAACCCGTGTCTATGGAAGAGATTATGCAGGCTATGCAACAACTAGGAGCCCATAAAGCTCCTGGCCCGGATGGTATGCACGGCCTCTTTTTCAAAACTCATTGGCCAGACATTGCTCAAGATATTTACACAGAGATTCAAAGCTTCTTTAATTCGGGATATCTCAATCCAGCAATGAACAGTACGCTTATCACCCTTATTCCTAAAGTCCCAAACCCAGAAAAGTTGGAACAATTTCGCCCCATTAGTCTGTGTAATTTTGTTTACAAAATCATCTCAAAAGTGTTGACAAATTAGGTTAAAGCCCCTGCTACCAACTCTAATTGCTGAAGAGCAGAGTGCATTTGTGGAAGGAAGGTTGATACAAGACAACATTTTGATGGTACAGGAAGTACTCCACAGATTACGAATCCGGGAGAGAAAAAAGAAGTTTCAAGCTCTCTTAAAGCTCGATATGCAGAAGGCGTATGACAGGATCGAATGGGACTTTCTTAGTGCATGCCTAACCAAAATGGGTTTCAGTGCTCAGTGGGTACAATGGGTGATGCAGTGCATTTCGACTATTACTTTCAGTGTGAATTTCAATGGAGAGCATTTACCATCTTTCAAGCCCACACGTGGAATCCGACAAGGTGATCCTCTCTCTCCATATCTATTCATCTTAGTAGCAAATGTTCTATCTAATATGATGGGTAAAGCGGTTGAAGATGGCACTATTAGGGAATCCGACCGAATAGTAGATGTCCTACTCTCTCACATTTACTTTTTATGACGACTCAATTTTTTTCCTCCATGGATCAATCCTAGAGTGTCAAAACTTGGCCACTATTCTACATGAGTATTGCTATGCTTCTGGCCAAGCCATCAATTTAAACAAATCTGGTATATACTTTAGCAAATGCTGTCCACCAACTTTGAGGCACAATATGGCCAATGAATTGAGAGTTCCAGAAATAGCCAAAACAGGGAAATATCTAGGGATACCGACGGATTGGGGATGCTCAAAAAAAGACATATTTGCGTGGATAATTGCAAGGGTGAACAGAAAGTTAGAAAGCTGGAAGGAACATTTGTTATTAAAAGCAGGGAAGGAGATCTTGATAAAATCAGTTGTACAGGCCATTCCTCAATACGCCATGGCCATCTTCAAAATCCCTGTTTCCATATGCAAAGCTATAGAGAGGAGGATTGCAAGTTTTTGGTGGAAAACAAATAGTAAGAAGACCGGAATCCACTGGAAGAGTTGGGAAGCTTTGAAATTCAGAAAGAACGAGGGAGGTTTAGGTTTTAAAGACCTAATCGATTTCAATACAGCTATGTTGGGCAAACAAGCGTGGCGCATTTCACAAAATCCCCAGTCCTTATTGAGTAGAGTGATTAAAGGCCTATATTTCCCTCAGGGAGATTTCTGGAAAGTTGGACATGGATCCCGACCTTCGTGGGGATGGAAAAGTATAACTCGGGGTAGGGATTCTATCAAGCCATATATTATGTATTCAGTTGGGAATGGCAAAACACTATCAATCCGAGCAGACAAATGGACAACTAGTGGTCCAATTGGAGGTCCGGCAACAGAAAATGAACCAGAACATGTTGAGGCTTTAATCGAACCTAGTAACAGCACATGGAAAACACAGCTGGTGGAATCGATATTCGAAAACAGAGTCGCTAAGGAGATACTTGCCACACCTATTGGAGGGCCAAATTTGACAGATAAACTTGTCTGGATGCACAGCAATTCTGGTCTCTACTCAGTGAAAAGTGGCTACCACACACTTAGAAAACATACAGCAAGCATAGGCCATACAGCGACTTCATCACATCATACCAATCCAGATCTCTGTAAACTAATTTGGCAAGTTAAAACTACCCCAAAAATTAGATTCTTTCTCTGGCAAGCGTCTCAGAATGCTCTACCAACACGGGAAAACTTATATAAAAGAAAGCTCGTACCGGATCCCATATGCCCCATCTGCAACAAAGAGACTGAAACTGTGGAACATCTCCTGCTGCTCTGTCCATGGACCACTCAGATCTGGAACTCCGAACTCCTGCAGATCAAGATAACAAGATATGGGCTAACTCGTTTTGAAGAATGGCTCGCTAAACTTAAAGCCAACCCTAACCATGCCAAGAAGCTCGAACAAGTTGTGGCTGTTCTATGGAGCATCTGGAAGGGGCGCAATCTGTTTCTCTTTGAGCGGCGTCCCCTGTACCCGCAGCAGATTATTTTTCAAGCGCAACTCATCCATGAAGCTATTATCCCTGAGACCCAACCCCAACAAAAAGTAAAGATCCTTACCGACAAGCCTGATCGTTGGCTACCACCGCATCCTCGAAAGCTGAAGGTAAATATAGACGCCTCCTTCGTTGAACAAATCGCCATGGAAACAGAGACCACCGGAAATCAACAGAACAGAGCAGCAGTGGCGTGCATATGCAGGGACCACCGAGGTTGTATGGTGGATGGACTTGCGAAAGTAGTGGAGGCGTCTTCAGCGGAACAGGCGGAAGCTCTTGCTTTACTGGAAACCCTAGATCTGCTTGCAACCCGTGCGGAACTCCCCTTCGAAGTACAATCCGACTGCTCTGTGCTCGTGCAAGGGATCTCCTCTGCGACTGAAGTGAACTGGCACACTCAAGTTCTTCGGACCGGGCCCGTGAAAAATGAAGACATTCCGGGATATTTCGCCTTTGTAGTCGCACTTCAAACCGGGCTGCTGATTGGCTTGCAAAGGCCTGCCGGTGTAATTTTCTTCCCTCTAACTGGCTGTTCCAACCCCCGTCTGCTTTACTTGATTTACTATGCTTTGATGCTCCTGATGTAATCGCCCTAAACAATGGCTAAGTTATTTTATAGCATACCGTATTTCTCGTTCAAAAAAAAAAAAAAAAAAAACTTGGGTTCGATGAAGCGAGATTGCCTTACACAATCGGGGCTAGAGCTCGACCGAGGATGATCTATCATACTTTTATGGATGATATGCATGGTTTAAAAATGATCTTATGTTGATCGATGATGATTTAGTGGCTTGATTGATCATAGTTGTTTGTTATGTAAAAATCGTAGGCTGATTGGACTGACCTGATATACGTCATTGTTTGAGCTAGATAATGTCGTTTTTAGGTTTTGAGTGCTTCATAAGATTTGTAGACAACTTCACAAGCTTTCCAACAATTTATTGTATGCATGATTTCGATGTCGTTTGCTATATCAGAACCTGTTCGAAAGTTGGTGATCTATTCTGGAACTTTCTATGTTCTGCTGCTGTGGTTGAGTCTAACCGATCTACTCGGTTTGTTGATTTTGTATGATTTTTTGCACTTTGATTTTGGATTGAGTGCCTTCATGAAGTTTCATTTTGGCATGTATTTCTAAATGATGGAAAATTTCATAGAATTTGCAAATCGTGATTAGGATTAAAATCATGTCATTCATGCTTCAACTGTAGACTCTGTTTTAGATTTGTCCTATTTGTTAGCTATCTTCATTTGAGCTGGAAAATGATCTCGATTGCATTTGAGACCTTCTAGAGGTTTGTAGGATACAGCTTAAGCTTTCATTTGATATCTTATTTGCATGATTTGAAGATCGTTTACTAGGTTTACTATTTTTTACAAAACCGAACTGAAATTTGGAAAATTTTCATGTTCTGTCGTCTTGTCCTACTCCGGTGACTTTTTCTGTATGTCATTTTCATATGATTTTTTGTGCATCAAATTTTGAGTTGGTTTTCTTAAATTTTTTTCATGACATGTAACTCTACAACATATAAAAATTTGAAAATGTTTGAGTATCATTGGATAGGTCGATTGCCTCTAGAATGTCCATGACTTTGTCGGTCATTTATGTCAATAATTAACCTGTAATGATTCCCTGATTTTTGTAAAATCGTGTGTTGTGAATCTGGAAATGGTTTCTTCATAAAAATTTCTTTTCATATCCCTCTTAACATCATATAAAATTTTCATAAGGATTGAACATCATTAAGATAGATCAAACATGCTTAAACCGAATCTTTTTATTACAAAAACTTGCCCGTTCTGACTGATACGTGCTTGTTCAATGATTTTTATAAATTCATGTGAATTGAATTGGCCTTGGACGTCTTCATAAAAGTAATATGGCATTATGTGATCTAGGTTATGTAGAAATTTCAGACCGAATGGACCATTTTTAGATGATGTAAATGGTTGTGAGTAATACATTTGTTCAATGATTTTTATAAATTCATGTGAATTGAATTGGCCTTGGACGTCTTCATAAAAGTAATATGGCATTATGTGATCTAGGTTATGTAGAAATTTCAGACCGAATGGACCATTTTTAGATGATGTAAATGGTTGTGAGTAATACATGTATGCTTCTGCGATGCCTTGTTTCCATAACGATGTGCTCGGGTTATTTGATTTTAAGAATTCGTGCACGCCGAATCTGTTGTGGATATCTTCCCAAAGTCGCAGGACTTCTGTGAAAACCATTTCCCTGAACTGACCTTTGCTTGATCTGAAATCATTATAAATTCATGTGATGCCAATCTTGGAAAGCTTTCTTCAACAAAGTTGTTTGGAATTTCCTAAACTTCATTTTATTACCAATTTTGTCGGATTTGACATTCATTTGATGGCCCAAGGAGCCCGATCATTGTGCCGACATTATCCGAACCAAGGTTCTAGAATCCATTTCCAAAGGACATCGAACTTACTCAAATTCCTACAAACTTGTTTGCCAAATGGCCGAAACTTGCAAATTGTTCTTCTTAGGGACTTCTTGTGAACCTGTAAAGTCTATGTCCTTCTTTGCAATTTTCTTGAACTCGAGTCATTCTTTGCAAATTGTTCATAAACTCATTTTAGCTTCACATGAATCACATCTCCCTTGTTCAATTGTCTTTGTTTGTCATTGTTATGCATTGCATGATCATATAACTTGGTGCATGTGATTGTTCAATTGATTGACTAAATGATCCATTTTGGCTTATTTTTTTATGGTTGAAAAAAATAACATTCAACTGAAAGGAACATTACAACCCGCTGCTATAGCGTCCGAGTAAAGAAGATTTAAGAAAGGAGAGGGGGAGAGATGCCCAATTAGGAAGTAATAAGCCATTTCTATGGGCCTTAGCAGCCCAATTTGCAGCAAAATTTGCTTCACATCTGCAAAACCTAATGCGAAGATGAGAGATGCAGGGGAGGAGTGTGGCGGCTTCAGCGAACAAGGCTCGGACCTCCCATGGCGGCGCTTGCTGATCGTTAACGGTTTCGACCAACACAAGACAATTCGATTCGATTAGGAGTGGATCGTTAGTTTTGCCTTGCTACAATAGATGGTGAAGAGTGATGTTGAGCACCTGGATCTCAGCTTGGAAGGTCGAGGAAGCTACAACACTTCTGGTAAATCCTTCTATCATTTTCCCCGTGTGGTCACCGCAAATGTATGCCATAGATCCTTCAGTGCTAGCTATGTGAAAAGCCCCATCTATGTTTATCTTCAGGACGCCTGGATCAGGGGGCTGCCAAAATTGCCAAGGATTGAAAGGATTTCGTCCTAATCCTGCCGAGAGATAGGTGGAATTCTAAGTGATTCTAACTTGGGCGAGAGCTACATCCACTACAAAGGTCAGATTAGGGCGTTGATGACAGAAAATGGACTAGTTGCGTGCCTTCCATATCTACCAGAAGATAGCGGCTATGGTCTCCAAATCAGGTGAGATCTTCTTCTGTACAATTCTATCAGCAAGCCACGCTTCGATACTATGTACTTCTGTTGGTGCAATCCAAATGTGAATGCGAGGGTGAGACCAGATTTTGTGCATCCATGGACAGAGTAGAAAAAGGTGTTCAATCGTGGTGTATTATTAGGGCATAGTATGCATACCGGCTCTAAGTTGATGTGTCGATGAAATAGATTGTCCTTGGTGGGCAGTGCATTATGGCATATGGACCAAAGAAAGATCCGAACTTTAGGTGCAAGTTTAAGCTACCAAATTCTTTTCCAAAGGATTTGTGATGTTTGAAAGGAAGATGAGGCATGATTGTTGATAGTTCTAGGTGCTGCATTTTTTATTGCATGGTAACTGCTTTTCACTGTATATTGACCTTGTGTTGTGGCTGTCCAAATAAGTCGATCTGCTGCAAAATTAGATCTGACCGGAATGTTGAGGATGTCTGTGTTGTTTGAGCATCAAAATAGCGATGCAGTAGAGAAACATTTCAGTTGTTAGAGTCCTTTTCAAGTAGGTTAGCCACCATCATAGGTTCGTCTCTAACTGTTGGTCCACCGAGTATCCCTCTGGGTAGCCAATGATCTTTGTGAATTCTGATCTTTGTCCCATCGCCAACTGACCATTGAAGGTTTGGAAATATCGAATCCCTCCTTGACAGTAGGTTTTGCCAACCCCAAGAGGGTTGGGCACCTTTGTCCTCATATTGGAAATCCTTTGAGGGGAAATAAAGACCCTTAAACAATTTACTCCATAGTGAGAAAGGTTGTTGGATTAAAGGCCTATTTGCCAAGTATTGCTTTATAAAAAACAATGAGATCTCAAAAATCGAGGCCTCCCTTTTCCTTTTTACTTTTAGGACTTCCCATTGTTTCCAATGAATACCTGACTTACGACAATCATTCTGCCACTAGAATCTAGCAATCTTCTTTTCAATGGAATTGCAGAGAGACACATGAATTTTAAAGATGGACATGCCATACTATGGAATCGCCTGCACAACAATCATAATTAGAATCTCCTTTCCACCCTTCGATACAAGATTTTCTTTCCATCATTCTAGTTTTGCATTCACTCCGCCCAAAATTCAAGCAAACATGTCTCTTTTGGAATGTCCCCAATTTGACAGAATACCTAGGTATTTTCCCATTCTGTCGAGCATAGGGATTCTAAATTCCCTGGCCAGGTTTTCCTGTAGATTACTAGGACAGCCCTTACTAAAGAAAATGCCTAATTTATTCCTATTAACAGCCTATCCCGTAGCTAAACAGTATTGGTTCAATATGTTGGCGAGATTTTGACATTCCTTGATTTTGCCATCTAAGAAAAATATTGCATCATCGGTGAAAAACAAATGGGAAAGAGTAGGACACCACCTATTTAGCTAGATGCCATTGATATTCCCCATGTCAAGGGCTTGATGGATGAGAGTTGACAAGACATTTGCCAACAGGATGAACAGATAAGGGGAAAGGGGGTCTCCCTGTTGAAGGCCTCGCGTCGGGTGGAAATACTCCAATTGTTCTCCGTTGAATTTTATGCTAATGGAGACTGTTGTAATACACTGCATCACCCACTGTACCCAAGTAGTATGGAAGCCTAACCTGAGGAGATAATCCTTAAGGAAATCCTATTCCACTCTGTCATATGCTTTTTGCATGTCCATCTTTAAGACCGCTCGAAAATTCCATTTGCATTTCCTAATCTTTATCTGATGAAGCACCTCTTGAACGATTAAGATGTTGTCCTGGATTTGGCAGCCACTCACAAAGGTAGTTTGTTCCTTAGAGATTAGGTCAGGTAGCAAGGGCTTCAGACAATTGGCAAGTACCTTGGAGATAATTTTATAGGCATAATTGCATAGACTAATGGGGCGATATTGAACCACCGGCCATGGTGGCTCTACTGGGTAGGCTCTTGACCTTTGAGGGGAAAGTCAGGAGTTCGAAGCCCCTGCAACGCAAGTTGCAGGGAGGCTGGCAGGCCATTAGGTGATTTACACGTGGTGCCCTAGTGGTGGGTCTTAAGCTAGCGTCACCTGGGGGTTTACGTGGCGGCTGTCGGCCAAAGCGGTTCCTCCAACATAAAAAGAAAAAGAAAAAGAAAAAAAAAGGGCGGTATTGATCCATACTTCCGGGGTGTGGTATCTTTGGTATCGGGGAAATAATAGTCTTGTTAAGAGCTGTGGGTATCACTCCTGATTGAAAGAAATTTTGCACCAATAGGAAAATCTCATCCTGTAATATATCCCAATGGGTTTGGTAAAAAAGTCCATTCAATTTGTTTGAGCTCGGGGCTTTAGTCGTTCCCAGCTAGAAAGTTGTTGTGTGGACCTCCTCTCGAGTGACCTCAGCTGTTAAGATAGTGTTCATTTATATTGTAACGACACTCGGGCATTGAGCAAGAATGGGACCATAGTCGCGATGTCCCACTGGTCTATTAAGGTTTGAAAAGAAATCCAACGTCATCTCTTTCAAAGTTTTATCATCTCGCACACATCTCTGATTGGCATCCTGCAACATTCTTATTTTATTCCTTTGTCTTCTCTGAATGGTAGTGTCGCGACCAATTTTTTTCGGGTGTGAACCACCTAAGGTTTGGCTAATGGATTGTTAAGCCTAGACTTAACTCAGGCTCTCCCAAGCCCATACCAATTCGCGACTTTCGGTTCAAGTTCTTAACATGCAAATGATTTTCAATCAGGAGTCGCCACTAATCTATTTTTTGATGGGTTGATTAGAAACCCAAATAAAGTAACGGGAGATTTACTTTATTCCTACGAACCAGAGATTTGTGAGTTCGGGGACTTGGTTATGTTAGATTTCTCTAACGCCCTTTTGGTACCTTTATCTTTTATTTTGAAAAAATTGTTTGGCAAGCAACTTGAATTGATTTTAATTCCTTAACATGTGAGGTGACCATGTCGGTGCGCAAACCACCAATTTAACACTCAAGAAAGCAAATGAATAAATTGCAAGACTTACCTCATAGCAACGAAAGCATCTACGTTGTTAGTTTAGAATTCACATCAGCAGTCCTAAATATGATTTCTAATTAACACGCAATTTTTATTTTTTTTTCGCTTAATTAATGAAAATCATTCAATATGCAATGCAATGCCACTAATTTAATATGAAATGATATGACATGGCAACATGACTTAGCTATATGACCTAAGCAATATGACATAACTAAGCATGTAGTCTATCCTAAGCATGAGATGATTTATTCTAAATAATTTTTTTTGTATTTTCTATGAGATTCGAAATTAAAGAAATGCAACATTTAAATATGCAATCTAAATTAATCTAATGACTGACAATTTCTAATTAAATGGCCCTAACAAAAATCACTAAATGACATGCATCTCAATGAATCTAACCCTAATGACGTGCATATGAATTTTTTTTTTCTCTTTCCTAAAAGAAGGCATTTCATCCTAAGTAATAAAACCAATTTAACCCATGACATTTTTTGTATTTTTCATGAAATTCGGAATTAGGAAAAATGTGAAAATTGTCTAACTAGATTAAGATTCTATTTAATTTGCATTAGGAATTAGGTTAAGCCAAATCCTAATTTAAACTAAAATATTATCTTAACCCAAATAATCCTAAAATGCAATCTATCTAATATCTAAACTTAAAATGAAACATGAAATTTTATCCTAATATGCAATGACGTGCAAAAGATGCCCTAATTTTTACATGACATATGCGTAATGACTTTTTGTGTTTTTCCTTATTCGTGATGATTTTTGTTTTTTCAAAATTAAAATTGATGAATAATTAAACATGCAATTTAAATTAAATTAAAAAACTAATGTCCTAAATGAATGCATTTTTTGGATTTTTTTATTTAACAAAATAAAATTGATTTAATCAACATGACAGCAAATCAGATAAGATATGATCGATATCCACAAATTGGTGAACCATATCTCGCGCATGAGATTGGGTTGGTCAATTTTAAATAAAACCGCGAATCAGATCTCGAGCGTGAGATCGGATTGGCGATTTTTCCGTGCGATTGCGAGTCGTATTTCGAGCGTGAAATCAGACTGTCAATTATATGCACGTTGTGACGGCCATTCGAGCTTATGATAACATTATTCGAGAATTTAATCAAGAATGAAATAATTCTAGCAAGGCAACAAAATATATGAATCTTGACTAAGATGAAATTATTACCTTGTTCAAACACTTGCTTGTCAAAATTGGACAAACTCGACACGATGAAGAGGTGGTGGTGCTTGGCCTCGGTTGATGGTGCGGTGAGGATCAAGTCTTTGTGACTCGGAACTAGGGGCTCGTCGCAATAGTCGAACGTCGGTCAAAGAGCAGTTTGGCACAGAGACAAGAACCTGCGATGATATCGACCTTGCTGATCTGGGCGTGACTGGAGCATATGGCAAGGTGTCACCGCAAGGCTTGCTGGAGATTCTGATTTTACTGCGAGAACTAAGCACACCAAGCCAAAAATCTCCGCTTTGTTTCCTCCTTTGGGTATCAAGCTCCTTTGTGCATGTCCTTTGTTGACCTGCAGAGAAAGAAGACAAGAACTCTCTCCATTTTTTTCTTTTACCGAAAGATTGTGTGCCCTTCTCTTGCCCTGGGTTTTTCCTTCAAACAAAACAAGCAATATTAGACAATATATGTGAGAAAATTTGTGCTCGTCAATATTGCTCCATGCGGTGGTGTTTGCTTGCGATGACTCAGGGCCAAGAAACTCCGAGATTCGCTTGGGACGTTGAATCGTAATAGTGGGCAAAGTGGCAACGCGTGGCAGCAAAACCCAAACATGAACAAGGGCATGCGTGCGTGCAAGGCATGAATTTTGATGGATGCCTAAAGTTTCAAGAGATGGGGTTGGTTCAGGAAGACTCCTGGACTCCAAACTGACGTGGTGCTTTTGACCAAGTTCACGTATTCTTCCTTTGCCAAGAATTCTTCAATTTGTAGCCGTAAAAATGTGAATTTCGTGGCTTGCGGCATGGTGATCGACAGGTGAGACTAGGGCAGCAGCATCGTCTAGGTCGAGGACAGCGATGCTCGGCACAGCAAGGACTAAGAAGCGCTGGGGATCACCAGAAACCTGCAAATAAGGAACAAACGACTGGACGGCAACGTGATCGGACTGAGGCTTGTCTTTTAGCTATTCGTGTGTGGTTCCCGCAATGCTTTTGACGCTGGGCAGAATTTGGAACGATGAAAGACGATGAACGGCGGCCAGATCCGAGGTCGCGGCCACCTCCAATGATCAACGCAGATTATTTTACTTCCAGCCACTTCCTCTTTTTTTTTCGAAGCACCCTCACGTTGCTGGCTTTTCTTCTGCCGATCACCCCTAAAAAAGTGACAACCCCTCTTGTGCGGCCGTATATTCAATGTGTGGCCTCCTTTTTTTCTGTACCCCATCACACCTTTTATAGGGTAAAAAATTGAATCTTTATTGCATATTTCGTTTCCAATTTTGCTTGTGCAATATTCTCTTTTGCATTTTCCGCATATTCCATCCAAAAATAATTCCATTTTCAGGCAAAATACACCCCCTAGTGTATATCACTTGAATATATGAAAAATCTGAACGGAATATGTGAAAAATCCTCGTTTCACCGGCGGCCTAAAATAAAATAAAAAATAAAATGTTTCTAAACTATATGCCATGTGTGTGTGTGTTGTTTTTTTTTTCTTTTTTTTTATTTTAAATTAACCCTAAAAATTATGCAAAAATTTAGGTGTCAATAGCTAGTTGCATGGAAGAACATGGTGTTTTTGTCGCCCCACCTCAGCCAGTTAATCCTAGATCGCATCGCCCAATTTTGTTCTTCTTGTTACCAAAGTTTTTGAAGCTCCGCCTTGAGTTTAGTTGTTGTCGTTTTATCATGGTGTCCATGGGTTTGATTGGTAATATGTTGTAGTTGCTGTTGCAGAGCTGAAATTTGATTATTTGCCTTAGAGAACTTTACACGACTCCAATGAGCAAGAGCTAAACTTACAAGCTTCAATTTATATGGCAGGTCGGAATCAATGATCGTTGCTAAGGTCCAAGCGTTAATAATGACCTCTCTACATTCCGGATCTTGTAACAAGAAAGCTTCGAACATAAAGGGCCTATGTCTTATGCCAGGTTTAGCTTCAATGTTTAATAGTAAAGGGCTATGATCAGAACCCATCGCAAGTAAAGCAAAGACCTCAGCATCCGGGAAGGTGAGCTGCCAATCTAAATCACATAGCACCCTATCCAACCTCTCTTTCACAATATCATCTCCCGCTCGGTTATTCATCCAAGTAAATGCACAGCCCTTACTATCCATATCTATTAATGAGCAATCATGTAATACTTCTATAAAGGAATGCATTCGATGAAAATCAGCTAACCTTTTGCCAACTTTCTCCCAATGATAGATAATTTCATTGAAGTCACCAGCACAAATCCAAGGTAAAGAGTTGGAGTGGGCTATTTGTCGAAGATCTATCCATAGCTGTTGACGAAGTCGAAATACCGCTTGGTGCATGGGTACATGTCAAACGCATAGGTATGCCATTTCTTAAATCGTACATATTATATCAAAGAGGTCCGGAGTAGATTGCACCATGTGTAGAGAAATGTGAGCTTGCCAAAACATGGCCATACCTCTCACCAAGCCAATGGGATTAATCAAATGGGATTTTGGGAATTTAAGCTGTTGTTGAAGTTTAGTTAGCACTTCCTGTTGATTCTTGGTCTCCATAAAAAAAACTAGATCGGGCCTTTCGTTGGCCATTAGGACCTTGAGGGCTTGAACTGTCAGGCGAGAGCCCAGACATTGACAGTTCCAGCTAAGGAATTTTATTTTTCAATTGGTGGCTTTTGAGGGCAAGCCACCTCAACCCATTTGCGAGTTTCTTCCGCCGAGAAAACTGGTGTTTCCAAGAGTTGTGTTTCATCTAGATCGTCGGTTATGTGAATACGCGACTCATATGGGTTATATCTCTTAATCTTCTTGACAATGCCTACTTTGGTAGATAGTCATGAATGCTTCAGCTTCTTAGGTGTTGGGACACCCATGTTCTAGTCCTAAATTCCTTTAAGTTTTGCAAGTACAGGAATCAGCGTCCCCATGGAAGAAGTTGGTGGCAGGGGACTATCATGATGGCATGGCTGGAGTGGTTCAACAGCTAGTGCGGTGGGAGGTATTGCGGATCTCATCAGAGTTCCAATCTGCTGCTCTTTATCAGTAATGATAACACCCTGTATGCACTTTATCTTTGTAGTGGCAGGGGTCAACGCACTTGTGGAGGAATGCCCTACTATCCTACCATCATGGCGATGCGGTTGAGGGGGCTCCACAAGAGGGTTAATAAGAGGCATGGTTGGTCTATTTAGAGCTCTAGCATTTGTATCTTCAATAGGGGGAAGCGCAGGGACCTTAATGATCGTGGAGGGAGGGGTTTCTAGAATCACTTCTTCAGTCTCAGTAGATTTGTCCTAAGCTCCATAAAAGGTTAGCCAATACGAACTATGTTCCTTAACTTCCGCACGTAACCATTGGCCAAAAGCCATCTTTTCTTTGCCTACCATTTTTGCTTCATAACAATACATAGCATAATGGCTTAGCCTGCCACATGAATAGCAGAAATGTGAGAGTCATTATAGCGAAAATCGAGCCATATAGTTTTCCCATCAATGCGAATCAAGTGCCCTGTTTTCAATGGCTCTCGTAGATTGATTTCGACCCTAGCTCTGCCTGCTCTGAAAGTTGTGCCCTCCTTTGTTTCTAGTTTAACCTCAAGCACTCTCCCAACACATTTAACAGCTTTGCTGAGCATTTGATCAGAGCACCATTCTAGAGGTAGACCGAATATTTGTACCCAAAATGCACAGGTGGAGAAATCATAACAATGTAGTGGCATATTTGGTATCCATGGCTTAAAAATTACCAAGTGACTAGAGAAAAGCCATGGACCGCCATCTAGGACCCTCTGTTTTTCTTCCTTAGATTTGACTTTAGCAACATATAAGCTAGCTTCATGTTGGGCAATCTCTACTTGTTCTGTGCACCAAGTTCACTTCAGGGTATTTTGAAATGCTGGGAAGTTAATCGAGGGATTAGAGAGAATCTTATCAACTAAAATTAGCTTGCACTTTTCAATTTTTTCCAGTGGCGGCATGTCATCCCATACATAAATTTCATGAGCAGACCAGAGCCAGCCCAACCTGTTGCAAAGGGCGGCAAGTCGCGAATCTACCTCCTAGTCGTAAGTGTCCATGAAATCACAATCCAAGGCAGAACACAGAATGGTTGGGGTAGGGAGAGATTCTAAATGCAGGGGAATAGGGCGCACTAAAGGAGTGAATTGGGTTTTCGACGAAGTCAAAGGAAAAAACCGCAAAATTGGAGGGATATGGTCAGAATAGTGGGCAAGAGGGGCTGAGGGAGGGGAGGCGAAGAGGGGCGTAATTGAAGCTGGCCAAACCCATATCCAAAACCAAAGAACCTAGAGAATTGTAATCGGAATTGAATTGCTAAGATTAAGGTGAGGAAGATGTGCACTCAAGGATGGCGTTTTCCATTTCCAATGCAATCTACAGTAAGGGAATGCCGAAGAAATAGATGGAGACTGTAAAGGAAAAGGAAATTAGGGCAAATGAGATGGGGGCGGTGGTGGGAAAAACTTCAAAGTTAGGGGTTACTAGGGCAAACTACCATCAAGGTAGACGATGGACTTTGCATGTCGAGAGAGACAATGATAATCCATTTTGGCTTACTCACTTGCTTGATTGGGTAGGAATCAAGGCCATATGGCCTAAGCGCATGCTTTTTCTCTCAAATGCGTGATTTTTAGATGAATGATTTGGGTGCAATGCATGATCACATAGGTCACCTTGAGATATCATCTAGAGCTTAACCTAGGGACTTCATGGCATTAGTCGTCATTTGCAAACACAAATAATGACTAATGGCAATAAGTCATTTAAAATGAACTGGGTAGAATTCGTAAGAAGCCGTTGCATAAATTCCAAAGGCCAACCCAGAGGTCATGTTTGTTCTATGGATCGATCTTGTTTATATTATTGATTGCTTGTTTTGGGTTCCTTGGATGTATTGATATGAATCTTTTTAATTGTTAAATGAATTTGCTTGTATTACTTTCATTTTAGTCTTAACATTAGACAAGAACTAGGGTAGGTCCCATAAGGCAATCCTTGGCGGTGACACTTCTGAAGACATAAAGATGGTGGATGGTCGATATCCAATCCGACCTTCTCATTTGTAATATTCATTTCCCAACGTTTGTCTTGGGTTATCATATGTTTTGTATAAATGCCCGACAAGTTGCGGGTTTTTTTTTTTTTTTTTTTTTTTTGCAATTAGGGTTGCATGCTTAGACTTTACTTATGCCCTTTAAAATTGTCTTGGGTATTTACTTTCTCGCTTTGCAATTTATATTACTTAATTGCATTTCTCTTCCTTTTTCCATAGTCAGCATAGAAAAGACACGAACAAACCACCCGTGTGTGATCACCTACCTTTAGACTTGTATGAGAATATAAAAAAAAAAAAAAACAACATGACCACTTTAGATAACAACCATACTCATAGGTACCGAAAGGGCGCTAATAGAAATTTTTAGCATAACCCGAGTCCCCAAACCAACAAAATCTCTATTTCTGTGGAAATCAAGGGTGGTCTCTCAACCCTTGATTGGCTTTCTAGCTGGCCTCCAAACAAGAGGTTAGTGGCAACTCCTAGATTCATATTTTAGGTTGTTTAAACAACTTTAAAATAAACCATTACCATGTGAAACATGAGTTTGAGAGGACTCAAGTTTATAACTGCCAATCCGTTTGCGGTATTAACAAATTGGAAGATTCAATTGAGGTCATTGTTTGTATGCACTATTCAGATTTTATATCTATTTGTGGGGTTGTTCCGTGACTTCATTTGAGGTTTCTATTTGTACAAACCATTCAGATTGACTTTATAAATAAATGCTTCTAAACCTATTCCTTAGGATTATTGTAAGAGGCTGAAGGGATATAGGTCATGACTATCACGAACATCCCCATTCTTCTCATCTTGTTCTCCCTCAATCAAGGTCTTTCCAATATACAATTCAACCAATATACACACTAGTAACCATTAATTATCTTTGTCATCATCAAAACAATATAGGAGATTTTCCCAACATGCAAAAAAAACTTAATTAGGTTCTTTATTCTTCTTTTTAACCTCAAGTAATCATTATACTGGAATCTCTTTTACTAGACAAGTAAAATTTAGGATCAAGCTTATATATCCACACCTTAAACTTTAATGAACTAAAATATAGAGAAAATCTTTCTCTATGTGTAGGAGAATAAAACTACATCCAAATAAAGTCATTTTCTTCATATGGGGGCAATCACAAGTAGAGGTTTATACATGGTTACAAAAAATACCAGTGACAGATAATGAAGTCTGATTCGAGATATTAGAAGCACTATTTTTTACAAAGAATCCGAGCCAACAATGATCTAAATAAGTGGAAGATAAGAGGATGAATCCAATGTTGCCGCAAAAGAAGCTGACTTCAAACACATTTATCAAAGCCCTATAAGATGAATCTAGAAAAATAAGTAATAACATTTCACAAAATTATTCAAAACTTGAATATTAAGGGAAAAAGTCACAAGTAAAATTATAATAGATAAATTCCTCGACTCCTCCAACAAGGGCCGATGATTGGATGGATAACAAGCATAGTCCTCATAAGGCCAAAAGAAGGACATCGCATGTCAAGATAGTAGGAAATCCATCTGTTACTTCATTTTTATTTTGTTCATATCTGAAATCATCAATTAATAATGTAATAATGGTACAAGAGAGGTCTTGGTGGTCAATAGTGTCCTCACACTAACCAGCAAATATCTATGTAAAGAATTGAAGTTGGAGTGCAAACATTACTTATTTAGGGTTCTTTCTTCTTCCTCTCTCAAGTAATTATTCTACCAGAATCTCTTTTTATTGAACAAGTAAAAATCTAGGATAAAATTCACATATTCCTCACCTTGAACTTAAAGAGACCAACATATACATAAAATCTTTCTCTTTGTGTAGGCTCAAATTAAAGCCATTTGTCTCAAGTGAGGCAATCCCATTAAGAGGATAATAGATGGATAAATACTTGTGGTAGATAATGCAGTCCAATTTGAGAGATTAGAAGCATTATTTCTTAGACTAAATCGGAGCCAAATGCAATACAAACGTGCAAAAGGTAAGAGTATAAATCCCGTACTGAATTTATATTGCGACAGAAAAAGATGACTTCGACAAATTCATCAAAGCCCTAGAAGATGAATCTAGAAAACTAGGTATTAACATTTGATAAAATTATTCGAAACTTAAATATTAAGAAAAAATGTCACAAGTAAAATTATAACTAAATAATCCCCTCTACTCTTCTAATAGCCAATGATTGGATGGGTTATATGCATGGTGTCACACCCTGATCCTCGAGCACGCACCCATCTCTCACCTAGTCGATTAATAGCGACGTCCCAGGACGTATCGCCGATCCTTTCATTTTAATACGCAAGCGGAAGTAGATATAAGATCCCCAAACAATAAGACAATGTGATAGAAATGTAGTGCCATATTTTTCAAACCTTAAAAACCACAACCACACTTTTATACAATGCAAACCTCATAGTATATTTTACAATACTATTAACAAAAGTCAGATAAATCACATAAGGTTCATAGCTCAGGTTTTGCAAACAAGGTAGAGTCTCAATCCTCATCCGGGTCATACTCCGGATCATCCCCGGGGTCCATCTCCTCCAAGTCTTCTTCAAGTTCTTCTTCAGGTTCCTTCTCTTTGAGCTCCTCCTCTTCAGGCTCCTCTTTAGGTTCCTCTTCTTACTCAACAATCTCCCCTTCCTCCTCACTCCAGCTGGAACCACTACCGAGTACACAGGAGTGTTAGAATCTCCTATCAACTTGGGATCCTTGGCATCGACCACCGTTCCATCCTTGGGATCCACAGTTCCCTTCCCGAACACCACCTCCAGCACGTACAACGGCACATCACCCTCCGGTATGAGACCCTCCCTTCACCCATTATCATAAAGATGATACATGACCGGTACTTATGAGGTACATGATGGGATGTGCCTACATCGACCCAGACAGTCGACTTCACAAGGACATACTCTAGTCCCTTAGGGTGATGGTCTATCGGGATATGGTATCCTATCTTGGTGATCTCTTCGGGTATACCAAAATGCATGGGAGGACGAGGAGGTGGAGGTGTTGCCATCTAAGGATTTGAAATATTATCCCACAACGAGGTGAGACAACGTCTCAGCGAGTTTTACCCCCTAAGACCCGATTAGGAAGCCAATACGCCTTAGAGGCTGCCTAAGCACAACACAAGTTAGAGGACTTACCTTGGCCTCAGCTCCATCCTGCAAATCAAACGACAACCAATCACTTCACCACATTAGATTAAATCATTGATCAATCGACCTAGTTGATTACATATCACCACGACTTCCCTCCAATTGGTACATTCAATACTATCTATAATATCCTCTCAAATCAGGACCCGCTCACTTTAAGCTGAAAATAGATAATATAGCTCGCACTAAGCTGATAAATAGTGTACTGCTCTCAATCTAAGCTGGCATATCGAACCCTTGGGTTGATATAGTACACTAATAGTGCTCTCTCTAAGCTAATGGGATAAACTGCTCACAAATTAAGCTGACATATCAAAGCCCGTAGATTGATATAGCATATCGGTATACTGCTCGCAATCTAAGATGACATATCGCTCGTAGGCTAATATAGTATACCACACCCAACCATTCAATCGATTTGTAAATTTTATCATACCCCCAATAAAAATACACGTGTATGGGTACAAGGCCGGTCTTAGCCAAAATACAAGGTTTTTACTTTTAAACCTCCCACAATTTTTAGTAATCCCAAAATAGATTTTTGGTGCTGTAGACCGACGGCCGGTAATTTTCTAGTTAATTACTGAAATTTATTAATTTAGGAAATAAATCATAAAATCACAATTAAATCAATTCGTCCCAAATTAGAACTCGAATAAATAAACAAATTGCACCACGATAAACAACATAAAATTCCGGTCACCAACTATCCTAGTCTAATTTCTGAAATTAAATAATTAATTAATTAATTACAGAAAATAATAAATAAATGCCAATAAATCAACTTAGGCCCCTAAATGCCTAATTGAACGCTGAAACGACTCGGAAAAATTCCGAGGTTCGTTTGATAAATACTAAAACTTATCTATTCGCTAATTGCTACAACTAATCACTTAACATGCATTGGCAAATCATTAAATTAATTACTCTAATATAATCTATCAACATAATCACACTTAGTTAACTCTAATAAACATCTAAGCATCATTAACCTACTAAGTGAGGATTAATGAGTTGAACTCACTTGTTTGATGAACGGTTCAGTGCAAAACAACGATGAGAACGTCGCGGGGCTCGACTCTCCTCAAGGCGGGCCAAGCTTTTGGGGCTGGAAAGCGGGCCAAAATGGGCCTAGAAGGTGGCTAGAAACCTACCAACTTAGCTTCTATTTTGGGCTGAAAAGAGAGAAAACAACGGCTAGTTAAGACAAGCAAGACCGGTAGAGGTGGGCGGACGGCTTGGTGAGGCAAGCGGTGGCCGTAGGAGCTCCGGCGGGCTTTGGTGGTGGCTTGGTCGACCACAGTTGCCTGCTGGACACACGGAGGGGCTGGGACGACAACGTGAGGGAGGCGGAGATGCTCGAGTAGTGACGGGCTAGCGTGGTGGCACGAGCGGTGTTCCAGCGGCGTCGGGCGGCTGCAATAGTGTGTAGGGTGGATGGCTCAGCTGCTACTCCTTCTCTGGCTTGCTGGGTGTCCAAATTGCATAATGGAGAAGAAGATGGGCTGGTCAGCTAGCTTGAGGAGGAAGAGAGGGGGACAAGGGCCCTACTAGGCCAATTTCTTCTCCTCCATGGTCCCCTTGACCATTCCTATCCACTAGTTGCTTCTTCGCTCTCATTCAGCCAACAAAGCTCACCCTTAGACACTTGAAATGGTCCAAAACCATAGGCAATGGGGGAAGCTACGAATTTTAAGAGTTTTGGCTTCAATTGGACACATATTCTCACTTGATTTAATCCCAATGGACCATCAACAATTCAATTAACATCTCAATGACCACAGTTGCTTGTTGGACGCACGGAGGGGCTGGGACAATGACGTGAGGGAGGCGGAGACGCTCGAGCAGCGACGGGCTAGCGCGGTAGCGCGAGCGGTGCTCCAACGACGTCGTGTGGCTACAGCAGTGTGTAGGGTGGATGGCTCAGCTTGCTACTCCTTCTCTGGCTTGCTGGGTGTCCAAATTGCACAATGGAGAGGAAGATGGGCTAGTCGGCTAGCTTGAGGAGGAAGAGAGGGGGACAAGGGCCCTACTTGGCCAATTTCTTCTCCATGGTCCTTTGACCATTCCTATCCACCAGCTGCTCCTTGGCTCTCATTCAGCCAACAAAGCTCACCCTTAGACACTTGAAATGGTCCAAAACCATAGGCAAGGGGAGAAGCTACGAATTTTAAGAGTTTTGGCTTCAATTGGACACATATTCTCACTTGATTTAATCCCAAGGGACCATTAACAATTCAATTAACATCTCAATGACCAAATTTGTATTTTTTCTCACCAATTGATCCCACTTGCTTCCCAATTGCGCGATCAAAAACGATCCCAACCTTTTTCTAGACAAAAACGGCTCTAGGATGACTTTTTCCCAAAAAGTCTCGGGTTGCAAAAAAATCTTTTGAAATTGAGTCGACGCTCCTAGAATTTATTATGACATGAAAAAATCTTCAATTTCTGAAATCGGACTAGAATTCATGGTTAATTTCCATTCGCACGTTTTTAGGGTGACCTAAGCTACTGAGTAACTTTCAGAAATTTTTAGTGCAAATGACTTATGGTCGATTTTCTTCGAGCGACAATGAGCCCATTCGACTCATTGGCAACTCTCGGTTGTCATGAAAATCTCGAGAATTCAAATACGGACACAAGATACCAAAACGATAGAAAAATCAGTCTAGTGCCGGCCGACAAGAATTTTCCAATTTAGTGGTGTCACCCACGATTAGCCATACCTCTCATTTGAACCAACCTATCTAATCTCAAATCAATTTTTTAACTGTGCCGTAATGGCCTCTAAAGATGAACACGGTCGAGAAACCGATTCCTGGTCGAATTATCAAGTCTATTACCTTAAAATTCCTTAATGGTTTCCCCAGATAATCTAGTTATCTCAAGAGTGATCAGTTCTAAAAATAGCCCTATAGGCGCGTCAATGAATTGCCCGATTTATTCAATAGAAGACAGGATCGAAAATCTGGAATGTCACACATGGTCCTCATAACGCTAGAACAAGGACATCGCATGTCAAGTTAGTCGGAAATCCATCCAATCCTTCATTTTTATTTTGTTTGTATTTGAATTTATCAATTAATCATGTAATAATGGTAAAAGAGAGATCTTGTTGGTCAATAATGTCCTAACCCTTGCTAGCAAATATCTACGTAAAGCATCATCATTGATGTGCAAACGCTACTTTATTAGGGTGCTTTATTCTTTCTCTACCTCAAGCAATCATAATGTTGGAATCTCTTCTATTGGACAAATAAAAATTCGGGATAAAGTTTACGTATTCTACACCTTGAAATTTTAAGGGACTAACATATTGAGCAAATCTTTCTCTGTGTATAAAAGAATAAGGAATACATCTATTAAAGTCATTTTCTTCAAGTGGAGGCAATCACTAGCAGAAACTTATATATGGTTGTAAAAAATAATCGTGGTAGATAGTGAAGTCTAATATGAGATTTAGAAGCATTATTTCTTAGACCAAATTTGAGCCAACTGTCATTTGCAAGCGCCAAAGATAAGCTTATGGATCCCGTGCTGCATGCATATCCCAACAAAAAGGGCGGACTTCAAACAAATTCATCAAAGCCCAGGAAGATAAATCAAGAAAACTACTTAATAACATGTCATGAAAATTATTAGAAACTTGAATATCAAGGAAAAAAAACTCACGAATAACCACCCTCCACTCCTCTAACTGGGGCCGATGGTTGGATGGATTATATGCATGGTCCCTATAAGGCTAGATAAGGAAATGACGTGTCAAATTAGTCAAAAATCCATCCAATTATTCATTGTCATTTTGTTCTTTTGAATTCATCAATTAATCATATAATAACGGTAAAATAGAGATCTTAATGGTCAATAGTGTCCTCACACTGACTAGCAAATATCTATGTAAAATATCGAAGTTGGCATGCAAACACTACTTAATTAGGGTGCTTTATTTTTCCTCTTAACCTCAAGCAATGGTTATGCTACAATCTCTTTCCAATGAACAAGTAAAAATCCCGAATAAAGTTCATATATTTGGCACCTTGAACTTTAAGAGACCAACATATAGAGAAAATCTTTCTTTCTATGTGAGGGAATAACTACATTTGATTATAGTCATTTGCTTCAAGTGGGGGAAATCACATGCAAAGGCTATGGATGAAAAAACTACCCCTAGTAGATAATGCAATCTGATTTGAGAGATTAGACACATAATTTCTTAGAACAAATCAGAGCCAATTGTGATATGAACGCACAAAAGATAAAAGTATGGATCCCAAGCTACATGCATATCATTGCAAAAAAAAGTTGACTTCAGACATATTCATTGAAGCCTGGGGAGATGAATCTAGAAAACTAGGTAATAACAATTCATAAAATTATTAAAATCTCAAAAATTAAGGGAAAAAGCCACAAATAAAATTATAACTTATAACTTCCTCCACTCCTCCAACAGGGGCCGCTAATTGGATGGATAACACGCATGGTCCTTTTTCTTTATTTTTCTTTGGGAAAAGTGCATTGGAAGTCCTAAAACTTATCATAAAAGTGAATCGAGTCATAAAACTTTCAAAAAGTGCAATCAAGTCCTAAAACTTATCACGAAACTGCAATTGGATCCTAAAACTTTCTTAAAAAAATGAAATCAAGTCATAAAACTCGTCAAAATGGTTTAATCAAGTCCTTAGGTTCATTACACTTTTTGAAATTATTATGACTTAGTTGCACTTTTGTGATAAATTTTAAGACTTGATTACACTTTTTGAAAGTTTTATGACTCGATTACATTTTTGTAATAAGTTTTAGGATTTAATTTCACTTTTGAAAGTTTTAGAACTTAATCGCACTTTCGTAACAAGTTTTAGGATTTCCAATACACTTATCTCTTCTTCTTTTTAACCTCAAGCAATCATTATACTAGGGGATAAGTGCATTAGAAGTCCTAAAACTTATCATGAAAATGCAATTGAGTCCTAAAACTTTCAAAAAGTGCAATTAAGTCTTAAAACTTGTCACAAAAGTTCAATCAAGTCCTAAAACTTTCAAAAGATTCAATGAAGTCCTAAAACTTGTCTCAAAAGTGCAATCGAGGCCTAAAACTTTCAAAAAGTACAATCAAGTCCTAAAACTTATCAAAATAGTTCAATCTAAGTCCTTTCATTGATTACACTTTTTGAAAGTTTTAGACTTAATTGCATTTTGTGACAAGTTTTAGGACTTAATTGCACTTTTTGAAAGTTTTAGGACTTAATTGCTTTTCATGACAAGTTTTAGAACTTCCAATACACTTATCCCTTATAGTAGAATCTCTTTCTATTGGGCAATTAAAAGTTTAGGATAAAGCTCACATATTCTACACCTTCAACTTTGAGGGACTAACATATAGAGGAAATCTCTCTCTCTCTCTCTCTCTCTAAATCTACATCTAATTAAGGTCATTTTCTTCAAGTGGGGGCAATCACAGGTAGACTTTTATATGGTTATAAAAAATAGCAACGACAAATAATGAAGTTAGAAGCACTATTTCTTAGAACGAATCTCAGCCAATAGTGATCTAATCGCATAGAAGATAAAAGTATGGATCCCATGCCGCATGTATATCGCAACAAAAAAAAAAGGGACTTTAAACAAATTCATCGAAGTCCATGAATTGAAACTTGAATATCAAGGAAGAAAACTCATGAATAACCCCTCCACTCCTCTATTGTTTGATGGATTATATGCATGGTCCTTAGAAGGCTTGATAAGGACATCACGTGTCACATTAGCCAGAAATCCATCAAATTATTCATTGTCATTTTGTTTGATTTGAATTCATCAATTAATTATGTAATAATGATAAAAGAGAGATCTCAGTGGTCAACAATGTCCTCACATTGATTAGCAAATATCTATGTAAAGCATCAAAGTTGGTGTGCAGACGCTACTTAATTAGGGTGCTTTATTCTTCCTCTTAGCCTCAAGCAATGGTTATACTCAGAATTTCTTTCCAATGGATAAGTACAAATCCCAGATAAAGCTCATATATTTGGCACCTTGGGCCTTAAGAGACCAACATATAGAGAAAACCTTTCTTTCTATGTGAGGGAATAAAGACTACATTTGATTATAGTCATTCACTTCAAGTGGGGGCAATCGCATGCAAAGGCTGTAAAAAAATACCGATGGTAGATAATGCAATCTTATTTCAGAGATTAGAAACCTTGTTTCTTACACTAAATTAGAGCCAACTATGATATAAACGCACAAAACATAAAAGTATAGATCCTGAGTTGCATGCATATCGCTACAGAAAAAGTTGACTTCAGACATATACATTGAAGCGTGGGAAGATGAATCTAGATAACTAGGTAATAACAATTCATAAAATTATTGAAAACTTGAAAATTAAGAGAAAATGTTACAAATAAAATTATAACTTATAACTTCCTTCACTCCTCCAATAGGAGCCGATGATTGAATGGATAACATGCATGGTCATTTTTCTTTATTCTTCTTGTGGAAAAGTGCACTAAAAGTCCTAAAACTTGTCATGAAAGTGCAATCGAATCCTAAAACTTTCAAAAATGATAATTAAGTCCTACAACTTGTAACAAAGGTACAATTGAATCTTAAAACTTATCAAAATGGTTCAACCAAGTCCTTGGTTGATTACACGTTTATAAATTTTAGAACTCAATTGCACTTTCTTTACAAGTCTTAGGACTCGATTGTACTTTTTAAAGTTTTAGGACTCCATTACACTTTTGTAATAAGTTTTAAGACTTAATTATACTTTTTAAAATTTTTAGGACTCAATTGCACTTTTGTGACGAGTTTTACAACTTTCAATGCACTTATCCCTTCTTCTTTTTAACCTCCAGCAATCATTATGCTAAATTCTCTTTCTATTGGACAAGTAAAAATTCAGGATAAAGCTACATATTCCACACCTTCAACTTTGAGGGACTAACATGTAGAGAAAATCTCTCTCCATGTGTGGGAGAAGAAATGCTACATTTGATTAAAGTCATTTTCTTCAAGTGGGGGCAATTACAATAAGAGGCTTATATATGGTTATAAAAAATACTAGTGGCAAATAATGAAATGTAATTTCAGATATTAGAAGCATTGTTTCTTATAACGAATCTGAGTCAAAAGTGATTTGAACGTGTAGAAGATAAGAGTATGGATCCCGTGTTGCATGCATATCGCAACAAAAAAAGGGGACTTCAAACAAATTCATCAAAGCCTTGGAAGATAAATCTAGAAAGCTACTTAATAGCATTTCATAAAATTATTAGAAATTTGAATATCAAGAAAAAAAACTCACGAATAACCCTCCTCCAATCCTTTAACAGGAGCTGATGGGTGGATGGATCATATGCATGATCCTTATGAGGCTAGATAAGGACATCACATGTCGAATTAGTTGGAAATCCATCCAATTTTTCATTCTCATTTTGTTTGATTTGAATTCATCAATTAATCATGTAATAATGGTAAAAGAGAGATCTCAGTGGTCAATAGTGTTTTCACACTAACTAGCAAATATCTATGTAAAGCATCGAAGTTGGCATGCAGATGCTACTTAATTACAGTGCTTTATTCTTTCTCTTAATATCAAGCAATGGTAATGCTGGAATCTCTTTCCAATGAATAAGTAGAAATCTCAAACGAAGTTCATATATTCAGCACCTTAAACTTTCAGAGACCAACATATAGAGAAAATCTTTCTTTCTATATGAGGGAATAAAGACTACATTTGATTATAGTCCTTTGCTTCAAGTGGGGGCAATCACATGCAAAGACTATGGATGTAAAAAATACCCGTGGCAGATAATGCAATATAATTTCAGCAATTGGAAACATTATTTCTTAGACCAAATGAAAGCCAACTGTGATCTGAATGAACAAAAGATAAAAGTATGGATCCCGAGTCCCATGCATATCGCTGCAGAAAAAGTTGACTTCAAACATATTTGTTGATGCCTTGGAAGATAAATCTAGATAACCAAGTAATAACAATTCATAAAATTATTAAAAACTTGAAAATTAAGGGAAAAGGTCACAAGTAAAATTATTACTTATATCTTCATCCGCTCCTCCAACAGGGGCTGACGATTGGATGGATAACACAAATAGTCCTTTTTCTCTATTCTTCTTGGGGTAAAGTGCACTGGAAATCCTAAAACCTGTCATGAAAATGCAATCGAGTTCTAAAACTTTCAAAAAATACAATTAAGTCCTAAAACTTATCACGAAAATGCAATTAAATCCTAAAACTTTCTAAAAAGTGCAATCAAGTCCTAAAATTTGTCAAAATGCTTCAATCAAATCCTTAGGTTGATTACACATATGGAAAGTTTTAGCATTCGATTATACTTTCATGGCAAGTCTTAGGAGTCGATTGCACTTTTGAAAGTTTTGGGACTCGATTACACTTTCATAATAAGTTTTAGGACTTAATTGCACTTTTTGAAAGGTTTATGACTCAATTGCACTTTTTAACTTCAAGCAATCATTATACTGAAGTCCCTTTAGATTGGACAAGTAAAAATTAAGGATAAAGTTCACATATTCCAAACCTTCAACTCTGAGGGACCAACATGTAGAGAAAATCTCTCTCTATGTAGGAGAATAAAGGCTACATCTGGTTAAAGTCATTTTCTTCAAGTGGGGGCCATCACAGTCGAGGCTTATATATGGTTGTAAAACATATCTGGGGCAAATAATGACATGTAATTTGAGAGATTAGAAGCATTGTTTCTTACAACGAATCCGTGTCAAAAGTGATCTACACATATAGAAGATAAGAGTATGAATCTCGTGCTATATGCATATTGTAACCAAAAAAAGGGGGGACTTCAAACAAATTCATCGAAGCCCTGGAGGATAAATTTGGAAAGCTACTTAATAACATTTCATAAAAGAATTGGAAATTTGAATATCAAGAAAAAAAACTCACGAATAACCCCCCTCCACTCCTCTAACGGGGGCCGATGGTTGGATAGATTTTATATGCATGATCCCCATGAGGCTAGATAAGGACATCACGGGTCAAATTAGTCAAAAATCCATCCAATTTTTCATTCTCATTTTGTTCGATTTGAATTCATCAATTAATAATGTAATAACGATAAAAGAGAGATCTCAGTGGTCAACTGTATTTTCACACTGACTAGCAAATATCTATCTAAAGCATCGAAGTTGGTGTGCAAACGCTACTTAATTACGATGCTTTATTCTTTCTCTTAACGTCAAGCAATGGTTATGCTAGAATCCCTTTCCAATGGATAAGTAGACATCCCAAACGAAGTTTATGTATTCGGCACCTTAAACTTTCAGAGACCAACATATAGAGAAAATCTTTCTTTCTATGTGAGGGAATAAAGACTACATTTTATGATAGTCCTTTGTTACAAGTGGAGGCAATCGCATGCAAAGATTATGGATGTAAAAAATACCCGTGGTAGATAATGCAATCTAATTACTGAGATTAGAAACATTATTTCTTAGATCAAATCATAGCCAACTGTGATCTGAACTTGCAAAAGATAAAGGTATGGATCCCGAGCTGTATTCATATCGCTGTAGAAAAAATTGACTTCAAACATATTCATTGAAGCCTCGAGAAGATGAATCTAGATAACTAGGTAATAACAATTCTTAAAATTTTAAAATTTTAAAATTAAGGGAAAAGGTCACAAGTAAAATTATAACTTATAACTTCCTCCACTCCTCCAACTGGGGCCAATGATTGGATGGATAATACGAATAATGTTTTTTCTCAATTCTTCTTGGGGAAAAATGCACAAGAAATTCTAAAACTTGTCATGGAAGTGTAAACAGTTCTAAAGTTTTTAAAAAGTACAATTAAGTCCTAAAACTTATCACGAAAATGCAATTGAGTCCTAAAACTTTTTAAAAAGTACAATCAAGTCCTAAAACTTATCAAAATGGTGCAATCAAATCCTTAGGTTGATTACACATTTGGAATGTTTTAGAATTCAATTGCACTTTCGTGATAAGTCTTAGGAGTCGATTGCACTTTTTGAAAGTTTTAAGACTCGATTACACTTTCATAACAAGTACTAGGACTTAATTGCATTTTTTGAAAGTTTTAGAACTTAATCGCACTTTGATGATATGTTTTAGGACTTTCAATGCATTTATCCTTCTTTTTAACCTCAAGAAATCATTATCCTAGAATCTCTTTCTATTGGACGAGTAAAAATTCAAGATAAAGCTCACATATTCCACACCTTCAACTTTGAGGGACTAACATGTAGAGAAAATCTCTCTATGTGTGTAGGAGAATAAAGGCTATATTCGATTAAAGTCATTTTCTTCAAGTGGGGGCAATCACAGGTAGAGGCTTATCTACAGTTATAAAAGATACCAATTGCAAATAATGAAGTCTAATTTGAGATATTAGAAGCACTATTTCTTAGAACGAATCTGAGCCAACAAGTGATATGGTCGCATAGAAGATAAGAGTATGGAGCCCATGCCGCATGCATATTGCAAGAAAAATAGGGGACTTCAAACAAATTCATCGAAGTCCATGAAGACAAATCTAGAAACTTGAATATCAAGGAAAAAAACTCACGAATAACCCCTCTACTCCTCTATGGTTGGATGGATTATATGCATGGTCCCCATGAGGCAAGATAAGGACATGTCGTGTCAAATTAGTTGGAAATCCATCCAATTATTCATTGTCATTTTGTTCGATTTGAATTCATCAATTAATCATGGTCAATAGTGTCCTCACATTGACTAGCAAATATCTATGTAAAGCATCGAAGTTGGCGTGCAAACGCTACTTAATTGGGGTGCTTTATTCTTCCTCTTAACCTCAAGCAATAGTTATGCCGGAATCTCTTTCCATTGGTTAATTAGAAATCACAGACAAAGTTCATATATTCGACACCTTGAACTTTAAGAGACCAACATATAGAGAAAATCTTTCTTTATGTGTGAGGGAATAAAGACTACATTTGATTATAGTCCTTTGCTTCACGTGGGGGCAATCTCATGCTAAGGCTATGGATGTAAAAAATACACGTGGTAGATAATGCAGTCAAATTTGAAAGAATAGAAACATTATTTCTTAGACCGAATCAGAGCCAACTGTCATCTGAACGCACAAATGATAAAAGTATGGATCATGAGCTACATGCATATCACTGCAAAAAAGTTATTAAAAACTTGAAAATTATTGAAGCCCTGGAAGATGAATCTAGATAACTAGGTAATAACAATTTATAAAATTATTAAAAACTTGAAAATTAAGGGAAAAGGTCACAAGTAAAATTATAACTTATAATTTCTCCGCTCCCCCAACGGGGGCCAAGGATTGGATGGATATCATGCATGATCCTTTTCTTCATTCTTCATGGAGAAAAATGCAATGGAAATCCTAAAACTTGTCACGAATTGCAATAGAGTCATAAAACTTTCAAAAAATTAAATTAAATTCTAAAATTTGTACGAGTCTAAAACTTTCAAAAAAGTGCAATCAATTTCCACAACTTGTCAAAATGGCTCAACCGAGTCCTTATGTTGATCACACATATAAAAATTATTAGAACTCGATTGCATTTTCGTGACAAATCTTAGGACTCATTTGCAATTTTTGAAAGTTTTAGGATTCAATTACACTTTCTTAACAAGTTTTAGGATTTAATTGCACTTTTTGAAAGGTTTAGGACTCAATCGCACTTTTGTGACGAGTTTTAGGACTTCCAATACAGTTATCCTTTCTTCTTTTTAACTTCAAGCAATTGTTATATTGGACAAGTAAAAATTCAAAAGTTCACATATTCCAAACCTTCAATTTTGAGGGACCAACATGTGGAGAAAATCTCTCTATATGTGTAGGAGAGTAAAGGCTACGTCTAATTCAGGTCATTTTCGTCAAGTGCGGGCAATCATAATCAGAGGCTTATATATGGTTATAAAATATACCAGTGGCGGATAATGAAGTGTAATCTGAGATATTAGAAGTGTTATTCCTTACAATGAATTCGAGCAAAAAGTGATTTGAATGTATAGAAGATAAGAGCATGGATCTCGTGACGCATGCATATCGCAAAAAAAAAAAAAAAAAAAAAAGGGACTTCAAACAAATTCATCAAAGCCCTAGAAGATAAATCTGGAAAGCTACTTAATAAAATTTCATAATTTTTTTAGAAAATTGAATATCAAGGAAAAAACCTAACTAATAACCCCCTCCACTCCCGTAACGGGGGCCAATAGTTGGATGAATTATGTGCAAGGTCCTTATGACGCTAGATAAGGACATCACAAGTCAAATTGGTCTAAAATCCATCCACTTTTTCTTTCTCATTTTATTTGATTTCAATTCATCAATTAATCATGTAACAATGGTAAAAGATAGATCTTAGTGGTCGACAATGTCCTCACATTGACTAGCAGATATCTATGTAAAGCATCGAAGTTAGCGTGCATATGCTACTTAATTACAGTGATTTATTCTCCCTTTTAACCTCAAGCAATGGTTATACCGGATTCTCTTCCAATAAACTTATCATTTCTTCTTTTTTAACTTCAAGCAATCGTTATACTGGAATCCCTTTTTATTGGACAACTTAAAATTCAGGATAAAGTTCACATATTCCAAACCTTCAACTTTGAGGGACCAACATGTGGAGAAAATCTCTCTATATGTGTAGGAGAATAAAGGCTACATCTAATTAAAGTCATTTTCTACAAGTGCGGGCAATCATAATCGGAGGCTTATATATGGTTATAAAATATACCACTAGCGGATAATGAAGCGTAATCTGAGATATTAGAAGCATTATTTCTTATAATGAATTCGAGCCAAAAGTGACCTAAATGTATAGAAGATAAGAGTATGGATCTCGTGCCACATGCATATTGCAAAAAAAAAAAAAAAAAAAAAAAGCAAACTTCAAACAAATTCATCAAAGCCCTAGAAGATAAATCTGGAAAGCTACTGAATAACATTTCATAAATTTATTAGAAACTTGAATATCAAGGAAAAAAACTCACGAATAACCCCCCTCCACTCCCTTAACAGGGGCCAATGGTTGGATGGATTATGTGCAAGGTCCCTATGACACTAGATAAGGAAATCACATGTCAAATTGGTCGAAAATCCATCCACTTTTTCTTTCTCATTTTCTTTGATTTGAATTCATCAATTAATCATGTAACAATGGTAAAAGAGAGATCTTAGTGGTCGACAGTGTCCTCACATTGACTAGCAAATATCTTTGTAAAGCATCGAAGTTAGCGTACATATGCTACTTAATTACAGTGCTTTATTCTCCCTTTTAACCTCAAGCAATGGTTATACCGGATTCTCTTCCAATACACTTATCCTTTCTTCTTTTTTAACTTCAAGCAATCGTTATATTGGAATCCCTTTTTATTGGACAACTTAAAATTCATGATAAAGTTCACAAATTCCAAACCTTCAACTTTGAGGGACCAACATGTGGAGAAAATCTCTCTATATGTGTAGGAGAATAAAGGCTACATCTAATTAAAATCATTTTCTTCAAGTGCGGGCAATCATATTCAGAGGCTTATATATGGTTATAAAAAATACCAGGGTTGGATAATGAGTGTAATCGAAGATATTAGAAGCGTTATTTCTTACAATGAATTCAAGCCAAAAGTGATATGAATGTATAGAAGATAAGAAAACGGATCTCATGCCGCATGCATATTGCAAAAAAAAAAAAAAAATGCGACTTCAAACAAATTCATCAAAGCCCTAGAAGATAAATATGGAAAGCTAATTAATAACATTTCATAAAATTATTAGAAATTTGAATATCAAGGAAAAAAACTCACGAATAACCCCCTTCCACTCCCTTAACGGGAGCCAATGGTTGGATGGATTATGTGCAAGGTCCCTATGACGCTAGATAAGGACATCACGTGTCAAATTGGTCGAAAATCCATCTAATCTTTCTTTCTCATTTTATTTGATTTGAATTCATCAATTATTCATGTAATAATGGTAAAAGAGAGATCTTAGTGGTCGACAGTGTCCTCACATTGACTACTAGATATCTATGTAAAGCATCGAAGTTGGCGTGTAGATGCTACTTAATTACAATGCTTTATTCTTCCTTTTAACCTCAAGCATTGGTTATACCGGATTCTCTTCCAATACACTTATCCTTTCTTCTTTTTTAACTTCAAGCAATCGTTATACTGGAATCCCTTTCTATTGGACAAGTAAAAATTCAGGATAAAGTTCACATATTCCAAACCTTCAACATTGAGGGACCAACATGTGGAGAAAATCTCTCTATATGTGTAGGAGAATAAAGGCTACATCTAATTAAAGTCATTTTCTTCAAGTGCGGGCAATCATAATTAGAGGCTTATATATGGTTATAAAAAATACCAGTGTTGGATAATGAAGTGTAATCGAAGATATTAGAAGCGTTATTTCTTGCAATGAATTCGAGCCAAAAGTGATCTGAATGTATAGAAGATAAGAGTACGGATCTTGTGCCCCATGCATATTGCAAAAAAAAAAAAAAATGCAACTTCAAACAAATTCATCAAAGCCCTCGAATATAAATCTGGAAAGCTACTTAATAACATTTCATAAAATTATTAGAAATTTGAATATCAAGGAAAAAAAACTCACAAATAACCCCTTTTTACTCCCTTAACGGGGGTCAATGGTTGGATGGATTATGTGCAAGGTCCCTATGACGCTAGATAAGGACATCACGTGTCAAATTGGTCGAAAATCCATCTAATCTTTCTTTCTCATTTTATTTGATTTGAATTCATCAATTATTCATGTAATAATGGTAAAAGAGAGATCTTAGTGGTCAACAGTGTCCTCACATTGACTAGCAGATATCTATGTAAAGCATCGAAGTTGGCGTGCAGATGCTACTTAATTACAATGCTTTATTCTTCCTTTTAACCTCAAGCAATGGTTATACCGGATTCTCTTCCAATACACTTATCCTTTCTTCTTTTTAACTTCAAGCAATCGTTATACTGGAATCCCTTTCTATTGGACAAGTAAAAATTCAGGATAAAGTTCACATATTCCGAACCTTCAACTTTGAGGGACCAAAATGTGGAGAAAATCTCTCTATATGTGTAGGAGAATAAAGGCTACATCTAATTCAAGTCATTTTCTTCAAGTGCGGGCAATCATAATCAGAGGCTTATATATGGTTATAAAAAATACCAGTGTTGGATAAAGAAGTGTAATCGAAGATATTAGAAGAGTTATTTCTTACAATGAATTTGAGCCAAAAGTGATCTGAATGTACAGAAGATAAGAGTACGAATCTCGTGCCGCATGCATATTGCAAAAAAAAAAAAAAAGCGACTTCAAACAAATTCATCAAAGCCCTCGAATATAAATCTGGAAAGCTACTTAATAACATTACATAAAATTATTAGAAATTTGAATATCAAGGAAAAAAACTGACGAAAAGACCCACCTCCACTCCCTTAACAGGGGCCAATGGTTGGATGGATTATATGCAAGGTTCCTATGACGCTAGATAAGGACATCACGTGTCAAATTGGTCAAAAATCCATCCAATTTTTCTTTCTCATTTAATTTGATTTGAATTCATCAATTAATCATGTAATAATGGTAAAAGAAAGATCTTAGTGGTCGACAGTGTCCTCACATTGACTAGCAGATATCTATGTAAAGCATCGAAGTTGGCGTGCAAATGCTACTTAATTACAGTGCTTTATTCTTCCTTTTAACCTCAAGCAATGCTTATACGGGATTCTCTTCCAATACACTTAGCCTTTCTTCTTTTTTAACTTCAAGCAATCGTTATACTGGAATCCCTTTCTATTGGACAAGTAAAAATTTAGGAGAAAGTTCACATATTCCAAACCTTCAACTTTGAGGGACCAACATGTGGAGAAAATCTCTCGATATGTTTAGGAGAATAAAGGCTACATCTAATTAAAGTCATTTTCTTCAAGTGCGGGCAATCATAATCAGAGGCTTATATATATTTATAAAAAATACCAGTGGCGGATAATGAAGTGTAATTTGAGATATTAGAAGCGTTATTTCTTACAATGAATTCGAGCCAAAAGTGATTTGAATGTATAGAAGATAAGAGTATGGATCTTGTGCCGCATGCATATTGGAAAAAAAAAAGGGGACTTCAAACAAATTCATCCAAGCCCTAGAAGATAAATCTGGAAAGCTACTTAATAACATTTCATAAAATTATTAGAAATTTGAATATCAATGAAAAAACTCACGAATAACCCCCCCCAACTCCCTAAATGGGGGCCAATGATTGGATGGATTATGTGCAAGGTCCCTATGACGCTAGATAAGGACATCACATGTCAAATTGGACGAAAATCCATCCAATTTTTCTTTCTCATTTTATTTGATTTGAATTCATCAATTAATCATGTAATAATGGAAAAAGAGAGATCTTAGCGGTCCACGTTCATCAATTAATCATGTAATAATGGAAAAAGAGAGATCTTAGCGGTCCACCGTGTACTCACATTGAATAGCATTGCTACTTAATTACAGTGCTTTATTCTTCCTTTTAACCTCAAGCAATGGTTATACCGGATTCTCTTCCAATACACTTAACCTTTCTTCTTTTTAACTTCAAGCAATCGTTATACTGGAATCCCTTTCTATTGGAAGAGTAAAAATTCAGGATAAAGTTCACATATTCCGAACCTTCAACTTTGAGGGACCAACATGTGGAGAAAATCTCTCTATATTTTTAGGAGAATAAAGGCTACATCTAATGAAAGTCATTTTCTTCCAGTGCGGGCAATCATAATCAGAGGCTTATATATATTTATAAAAAATACCAGTGGCGGACAATGAAGTGTAATCTGAGATATTAGAAACGTTATTTCTTACAATGAATCCGAGCCACAAGTGATTTGAACGTATAGAAGGTAAGAGTATGGATCTCGTGCCGCATGCATATTGCAAAAAAAGAAGGGGACTTCAAACAAATTCATCAAAGCCCTAGAAGATAAATCTGGAAAGCTACTTAATAACATTTCATAAAATTATTAGAAATTTGAATATCAAGGAAAAAAAACTCACGAATAACCCCCTTCCACTCCCTTAACGGAGGCCAATGGTTGGATGGATTATGTGCAAGGTCCATATGACGCTAGATAAGGACATCACGTGTCAAATTGGTCAAAATCCATCTAATCTTTCTTTCTCATTTTATTTGATTTGAATTCATCAATTATTCATGTAATAATGGTAAAAGAGAGATCTTAGTGGTCCACCGTGTCCTCACATTGACTACTAGATATCTATGTAAAGCATCAAAGTTGGTGTGTAGATGCTACTTAATTACAGTGCTTTATTCTTCCTTTTAACCTCAAGCAATGGTTATACCTGATTCTCTTCCAATACTTTTATCATTTCTTCTTTTTTAACTTCAAGCAATCGTTATACTGGAATCCCTTTCTATTGGACAAGTAAAAATTCAAGATAAAGTTCACATATTCCGAACCTTCAACTTTGAGAGACCAAAATGTGGAGAAAATCTCTATATGTGTAGGAGAATAAATGCTACATCTTATTAAAGTCATTTTCTTCAAGTTCGGGCAATCATAATCAAAGGCTTATATATGGTTATAAAATATACCTTTGGCGGATAATGAAGTCTAATCTGAGATATTCTGAATGAATAGAGGATAAGTGTTTGGATCTCGCGCTGCATGCATATTGAAAAAAAAAAACAAAGGGGACTTCAAACAAATTCATCGAAGCCCTAGAAGATAAATCTAGAAAGCTACTTAATAACATTTCATAAAATTATTAGAAATTTGAATATCAAGGAAAAAAAAACTCACGAATAACCTCCCTCCACTCCCTTAACAAGGGCCAATGGTTGGATGGATTATCTGCAAGGTCCCTATGATGCTAGATAAGGACATCACGTGTCAAATTGGTCGAAAATCCATTCAATTTTTCTTTCTCGTTTTATTTGATTTGATTTCATCAATTAATAATGTAATAATGGTAAAAGAGAGATCTTAGCAGTCCACTGTGTCCTCACATTGAGTAGGAAATATCTATGTAAAGCATCGAACTTGGCGTGCATATGCTACTTCATTACAGTGCTTTATTCTTCCTTTTAACCTCAAGCAATAGTTATACCGGATTCTCTTCCTATACACTTATCCTTTCTTCTTTTTCGCTTCAAGCAATCGTTATACTGGAATCCCTTTCTATTGGACAACTAAAAATTCAGGAAAAAGTTCACATGTTCCGAACTTTCAACTTTGAGGGACCAACATGTGGAGAAAATCTCTCTATATGTGTAGGAGAATGAAGGCTACATCTAATTAAAGTCATTTTCTTCAAGTGCGGGCAATCATAATCAGAGGCTTATATATGGTTATAAAAATACCAGTGGCGGATAATGAAGTGTAATCTGAGATATTAGAAGCGTTATTTCTTACAATGAATTCGAGCCAAAAGTGATCTGAATGGATAGAAGATAAGAGTATGGATCTCGTGCCGCATGCATATTGCAAAAAAAAAAAGGGGACTTCAAACAAATTCATCAAAGCCCTAGAAGATAAATCTGGAAAGCTACTTAATAACATTTCATAAAATTATTAGAAATTTGAATATCAAGGAAAAAAAACTCACGAATAACCCCCCTCCACTCCCTTAACAGGGGCCAATGGTTGGATGGATTATGTGCAAGGTCCCTATGACGCTAGATAAGGACATCACGTGTCAAATTGGTCGAAAATCCATCCAATTTTTCTTTCTCATTTTATTTGATTTGAATTCATCAATTAATCATGTAATAATGGTAAAAGAGAGATCTTAGTGGTCAACAGTGTCCTCACATTGATCAGCAAATATCTATGTAAAGCATCGAAGTTGGCGTGCAGATGCTACTTAACTACAGTGCTTTATTCTTCCTTTTAACCTCAAGCAATGGTTATACCAGATTCTCTTCCAATACACTTATCCTTTCTTCTTTTTTAACTTCAAGCAATCGTTATACTGGAATCCCTTTCTATTGGACAAGTAAAAATTCAAAATAAAGTTCACATTTTCCAAACCTTCAACTTTGAGGGACCAACATGTGGAGAAAATTTCTATATATGTGTAGGAGAATAAAGGCTACATCTAATTAAAGTCATTTTCTTCAAGTGCGGGCAATCATAATAAGAGGCTTAGATATGTTTATAAAAAATACCAGTGGCGGATAATGAAGTGTAATCTGAGATATTAGAAGCATTGTTTCTTACAATGAATTCGAGCCAAAAGTGATCTGAATGGATAGAAGATAAGAGTATGGATCTCGTGCCGCATGCATATTGCAAAAAAAGAAGGGGACTTCAAACAAATTCATCAGAGCCCTAGAAGATAAATCTGGCAAGCTACTTAATAACATTTCATAAAATTATTAGAAAATTGAATATCAAGGAAAAAAACTCATGACTAACCCCCCTCCACTCCCTTAACGGGGGTCAATGGTTGGATGGATTATGTGCAAGGTCCCTATGATGCTAGATAAGGACATCACGTGTCAAATTGGTCAAAAATCCATCCAATTTTTCTTTCTCATTTTATTTGATTTGAATTCATCAATTAATCATGTAATAATGGTAAAAGAGAGATCTTAGTGGTCCACCGTGTCCTCACATTGACTAGCAAATATCTATGTAAAGCATCAAAGTTGGCATGCGGATGCTACTTAGTTACAATGCTTTATTCTTCCTTTTAACCCCAAGCAATGGTTATACCGGATTCTCTTCCAATACACTTATCATTTCTTCTTTTTAACTTCAAGCAATCGTTATACTAGAATCCCTTTCTATTGGACAAGTAAAAGTTTAGGATAAAGTTCACATATTCCGAACCTTCAACTTTGAGGGACCAACATGTGGAGAAAATCTCTCTATATGTGTAGGAGAGTAAAGGCTACATCTAATTAAAGTCATTTTCTACAAGTGCGGGCAATCATAATCGGAGGCTTATATATGGTTATAAAATATACCACTGGCGGATAATGAAGCGTAATCTGAGATATTGGAAGCGTTATTTCTTGCAATGAATTCGAGCCAAAAGTGATCTGAATGTATAGAAGATAAGAGTATGGATCTCGTGTCGCATGCATATTGCAAAAAAAAAAAAAAAAAAAAAAAAAAAAAAAAAAAAGGAGACTTCAAACAAATTCAGCATAGCCCTAGAAGATAAATCTGGAAAGCTACTAAATAACATTTCATAAATTTATTAGAAACTTGAATATCAAGGAAAAAAACTCACGAATAACCCCCCGCCACTCCCTTAACAGGGGCCAATGGTTGGATGGATTATGTGCAAGGTCCCTATGACCCTAAATAAGAAAATCACGTGTCAAATTGGTCGAAACAATTTTTCTTTCTCATTTTATTTGATTTGAATTCATCAATTAATCATGTAATAATGGTAAAAGAGAGATCTTCGTGGTCCACAGTGTCCTCACATTGACTAGCAAATCCTCACATTGACTAGCAAATATCTATGTAAAGCATCAATGTTGGCATGCAGAAGCTACTTAATTACAGTGTTTTATTCTCCCTTTTAACCTCAAGCAATGGTTATACGGATTCTCTTCCAATACACTTATCCTTTCTTCTTTTTAACTTCAAGCAATCGTTATACTAGAATCCCTTTCTATTGGACAAGTAAAAATTCAGGATAAAGTTCACATATTCCGAACTTTCAACTTTGAGGGACCAACATGTGGAGAAAATCTCTCCATATATGTATGAGAATAAAGGCTACATCTAATTAAAGTAATTTTCTTCAAGTGCGGGCAATCATAATCAGAGGCTTATATATATGGTTATAGAAAATACCAATGGCGGATAATGAAGTGTAATCTGAGATATTAGAAGCATTATTTCTTACAATGAATTTGAGTTAAAAGTGATCTAAATGTATAAAAGATAAGAGTATGGATCTCGTGCCGCATGCATATTGCAAACAAAAAAGGGACTTCAAACAAATTCACCAAAGCCCTAGAAGATAAATCTGGAAAGCTACTTAATAACATTTCATAAAATTATTAGAAATTTGAATATCAAGGAATAAAACTCACGAATAACCCCCCTCCACTCCCTTAACAGGGCCAATGGTTTGATGGATAACATGCATGGTGTTTTTCTCTATTCTTCTTTGGGAAAAATGCACTAGAAATCTTAAAACTTATCAGAAAAGTATAATTGAGTCCTAAAACTTTAAAAAGTTAATTAAGTCCTTAAACTCATCAAGAAAGTACGATTAAAACTTTCAATAATGTGCAATCAAGCTGTAAAAGTAGGCAAAATAATTCAATCATATCCTTAGGTTGATACACATTTGGAAACATTTAGCTCTCAATTACACTTGCACGACAAATCTTAGGACTTGATTACACTTTCTTAACAAGTTTTTGGACTTAATTACACTTTTTGAAAGTTTTAAGACTCAATCACACTTTCATAACAAGTTTCAGGACTTCCAATGCACTTATCCTTCTTCATTTTAGCCTAAAGCAATCATTATACTAGAATCTCTTTCTATTGGACAAGTAAAAATCCAAGATAAAGCTCACATTTTCTATGCCTTCAACTTTGAGGGACTAATATATAGTCAAAATCTCTCTATGTGAGTAGGAGAATAAAGGCTTGTCTTCAAGTGGGGGCAATCATAGGCAGAGGTTTATATATGGTTATATATCAATGATAGATAATGAAGTGTAATTTGAGATATTATAAGCATTATTCTTACAACGAATCTAAGCCAACAGTGATCCGATCCCATAGAAGATAAGAGTATGGATCCTATGCCGCAAGCATAGCACAACAAAAAGGGAAACTTCAAACAAATTCATCAAAGTCCTGGAAGATAAATCTAGAAAGCTAGTTAGAAACATTTCATAACATTACCCAACCATGGGCAATTGCGTTGGTATTAGTTCTCTCCTTCAATGCTGAGGTCGAGAGTTCGAATCCTTGTGTTGCTAATATGTCTTAAGCGGGGGGCCATGGTGTTGGGATCCTATGCTAGCCTCCCTCCAGGTATAGTTGGTGGTCTCCGTTGGGCCTATCGGGCCAACGGTGGCCATGAGCACCCGTAAGGTGTGCCAAGTCGGATCCTGGATATTAAAAAAAAATGATAACATTATTAGAAACTTGAATATCAAGGGAAAAAAAACTCACAAATAACCCCTTCCACTCCTCTAATAGGGCCGATAATTGGATAGATTATATGCATGGTCCCCATAAGACTAGATAAGGACATCACATGGCAAATTAGTCAAAAATCCATCCAATTATTCATTGTCATTTTGTTTAATTTGAATTCACCAATTAATCATGTAATAACGGTAAAAGGAGATCTTAGTGGTCAATAGTGTCCTCACATTGACTAACAAATATCTATTTAAATTTAAACATTTCAAAATCAAATTAAATTTCATGATTAAAAATTTATTGAACGTGACTTTAGTATAACCTAAACTATTGGGTGGCTTTTAGGGGTTCTCGCGGGGTTGACTCGCGGTCGATATTTGATCCACGTTTGTAGCTCTTTGAATCATGGACGACCCTTAGTTGTCATGTAATCGCGAGGATTCAATTATGTACCTTGAATATAAGATCAATAGAAAAATCAGTTTATCGTCGTCCGACATGAATATCGTTATAGTGCGGAATCATCCACGAACAGACTACGTACTTCTGTCGAATCGATTTATATCCATTCACTAATTGACTTATAACAGTGTAGTATTGACCATGTCCATCCTTATGGTCGAGTGGTCAATACCTCGTTGAATTCTCTGATCTTTCGTGTTTTAATCATTTATGGCCTCACTCAATAGATTAATTAACTCGTGACTGATCAATTTAAAGTAAAATAACCATAAGTGTGTCAATAAAATAATCATTTCATATTGCAAAGTAGGGCCAAATTTCAAGATATCACACTACTTAATTAGTGTGCTTTGTTCTTCCTCTTAACCTAAAGCAATGGTTATGCTAGAATCTCTTTCCAATGGAAAAGTAGAAATCCCAAATAAAGTTCATATATTCGACACCTTGAACTTTAAGAGACCAACATATAAAGAAAATTTTTCTTTTTTTGTGAGGTAGTAAAGACTACATTTGATTATAGTCATTTGCTTCAAGTGGGAGCAATCGCATGCCAAGGCTATGGATGTAAAAATTCCCATTGTAGATAGTGCAGTCTAATTTGAGATATTAGAAACATTATTTCTTAGACCAAACCAGAGCCAACTGTGATCTGAGCATGTAAAAGATAAAAGTATGGATCCCAAGTTGCATGCATACTGCCACAAAAAAAGTTGACTTCAGACATTTTCATTAAAGCCCTTGAAGATGCATCTAGATAACTAGGTAATAACAATTCATAAAATTATTAGAAACTTGAAAACTAGGGGAAAAGGCCACAAGTAAAATTATAACTTATAACTTCCTCCTCTCCTCCAATAGGGGCCGATGATTGAATGGATAACACGCATGGTCCTTTTTCTTTATTCTTCTTTGAGAAAAGTGCATTGGAAATCCTAAAACTTATAACGAAAATGCAATCAAGTTTTAAAACTTTCAAAAAGCATAATCAAATCTTAAAACTTATCATAAAAGTATAATTGAATCCTAAAACTTTTTAAAAAGTGCAGTCAAATCTTAAAAATTGTTAAAATGATTCAATCAAGTCCCCAAGTTAATGACACGCTTGGAAAGTTTTAACACTCAATTACACTTTCTTGATAAGTCTTAGGACTCAACTACAATTCTTGAAAGTTTTAGGACTCAGTTACACTTTTGTAATAAGTTTTAGGACTTATTTACACTTTTTGGAAGTTTTAAGACTCAATCGCACTTTCATAACAAGTTTTAAAACCTCTAATGCACTTATCCCTTCTTCCTTTTAACCTCAAGCAATCGTTATACTAGAATCTCTTTCTATTAGGCAAGTAAAAATTCAAGATAAAGCTCTCATATTCCATACCTTCAATTTTAAGGGACTAACGTATAGAGAAAATCTTTGTGCATGTAGGAGAATAAAAGCCACATCTGATTAAAGTCATTTCTTCAAGTGGGGGCAATCACAAGTAAAATTATAACCTATAGCATCATGTGCTCCTCCAACAAGGGCGGATGATTGGATGGATAACACGCATGATCCTTTTCTTTGTTCTTCTTTAGGAAAAGTGCATTGGAAGTCCAAAACCTGTCACCAAAGTGTAATTGAGTCCTAAAACTTTCAAAAAGTGCAATTAAGTCCCAAAACTTATAACAAAAGTGCAATTTAGTTCTAAAACTTTCAAAAATGTGCAATGAAGTCCTAAAACTTGTCAAAATGGTTCAACTAAGTCCTTAAGTCCATTACACATTTGGAAAGTTTTAGTACTCAATTGCACTTTCATGACAAATCTTAGGACTTGATTGCATATTTTGAAAGTTTTAAGACTCAATTACACTTTCATAATAAGTTTTAGAATTTAATTGCCATTTTTGAAAGTTTTAGGAGTCAATCGCACTTTTATGACAAATTTTCGGACTTCCAATGTACTTATCCTTTCTTCTTTTGAACCTCAAGCAATGTTATACCGGAATCTCTTTCTATTAGACAAGTAAAAATTCAAGTAAAAGTTCAAGATAAAGCTCACATATTCCACACCTTCAACTTTGAGGGACTACCATATAGAGAAAATCTTTCTGGGAGAATTACCAAAAAAATCATAAATCCATTACAATTGTGCCAATTCAGTCCTAAACTTTTTTTTTTTTGTTGGCCGATTCAGTCCTAAACCTTTTACAATTATGCTAATTTAGTCCACCGGCCAAAATTGGCTGGCCGGATGCTAACGTGGACACCAACCGTCCAGTGAACACTAACGTGGCAATTTTTAAATATTTTTTTGATTTTTTTATTTTTATTTTTTTTGAATTTCTTAATCATTTTTGAATTTTTAATCCTTTTTTCCTCCTTTTTTTTTTTTCCCCTTCTCCCTCCTCGCCGGCCAGAGGCAAGGGCCGATGAGGTCATCCTCACCGGCCAATGGCGAGGCTTGCCCTCGCCAACCATTGGCGAAGGCGAGCCTCGCCCAGCAACGGCAAGGCCGTCGTTGCAAATCTGGCAAGGCTGCCATCGCCAAATCTGGCGAGGAGCCTCGCCAGTGGCCTTGACCCCGGCCTCGCCGACTTGCATAGCTCCACCGTTAGCCCCACGCCGTCACCGCGACCGCCACCTACGCTACGGTAGGGTCTCCCCGCCGAGCCGCAACACCGGCCACCGATACTCCCCAACCATCCGCTTCACCTCCTCGAGGTGGCTCCCGGCCAGCAACTCCGCCGTGGCCCCCCAGCCCAGCGGATCATCCCTTGGCTTCGCGGAGCTGTTGCTGCAAGGCAAAGTGTGGCCGTGCCCATTCCCGTTCTTGCGTGCGACCGCTGCCGCCGCCATCACCAACTCTGGCGAGGCTCCTCGCCAGATCTAGCAATGGCAGCCTCGCCAGATGTGCGACGGCGGCCCTGCTGTCACTAGGCGAGGCTTGCATTTGCTAGTGGCCAACGGGGGCGAGCCTCACCATTGGCCAATGAGGATAACCTTGCCGACCCTCGCCTCTAGCCGGCCGGCCAAAGGAAGGAGAAGGGGAAAAAAAGCATTAAAGAATTAAAGGATTAAAAAATTCAAAAAAGGATTAAAAAAAAATATATTTAAAAATTCAAAATATATAAAAAAAATTGCCACGTCAGCGTTCGTCAAACGGCCGATGTCCACGTCAACGTCCGGCCAGCCAATTTTGGCCAGATGGACTAAATTAGCACAATTATAAAAGGTTTAGGACTAAATTAGCACAATTATAAAAGGTTTAGGACTGAATTGACACAATTGTAAAATGTTTATGACTAAATTGGCCAAAAAAAAAAAAAATTTTAGGACTGAATTGACACAATTGCAATAGGTTTAGGACTTTTTTGGTAATTCTCCCAAATCTTTCTTTATGTGTAAGAAAATAAAGGCTACATCTAATTAAAGTCATTTTCTTTAAGTGCAATCACAGGCAAAGGCTTATATATGGTTTTAAAAATTACTCGTGGCAGATAATGAATTGTAATTTGAGATATTAGAAGCATTATTTCTTAGAACGAATTGAGCCAATAGTGATCTAACACATAGAAGATAAGAGTATGGATCCCGTGCTACATGCATATCACACAAAGAAGGGAGACTTCAAACAAATTCATCGAAGCCTGGAAGATAAATCTAGAAAACTAGTTAATAACATTTCATATAATTATTAGAAACTTGAATATCAAGAAAAAAAACTCAAAAATAACGCCCCCCTCCCACTCCTCCAACGGGGGCAAATGATGGGATGGATAACAGGCATAGTCCTCGTAAGGCCAGAACAAGGACATTGAGTGTCAAGTTAGTCGGAAATCCATCCATTCCTTCAATTTTTTTTTTTTTTGTTCGTAGTTGAATTCATTAATTAATAATGTGAACACGGTAAAATAGATATCTTGGTGGTCAACAGTGTCCTCACACTAACTAGCAAATATTTATGTAAAGCATTGAATATGGCGTGCAAACATTACTTAATTAGACTGCTTTATTCTTCCTCTTAACCTCAAACAATTATTCTACTAGAATCTCTTTCTATAGGACAAGTGAAAATCCAGGGTAAAATTCACGTATTCCTCAAACTGAACTTAAAGGGACCAACATATATAGAGAACTTTATCTTTGTGTAGGCGAGAACAAAATGTGTCAAATTAGTCTTTTGTTTCAAGTGGGGGCAATCCCATTCAGAAGATAGTTGATGGATAAACACTTGTGGCAGATAATGCAGTCCAATTTGAGAGATTAGAAGCATTGTTTCTTAGACTAAATCCGAGCCAACTGCAATCTGAATGCGCAGAATATAAGAGCATGAATCCCATGCGAAATCCATATCGCAGCAAAAAAGACGACTTTGACAAATTCATCGAAGCCTAGAAGATGAATCTAGAAAACCAGGTAATAACATTTGATAAAATTATTGGAAACTTGAATATTAAGAGAAAAAAGTCACAAGTAAAATTATAATTAGATAACCCCTCCACTCTAATAGCCAAAGGTTGGATGGGTTACATGCATTGTCCTCATAAGGCCAGCACGAGGATATCGCGTGTCAAGTTAGTCGGAAATCCATCCAATCCTTCATTTTTATTTTGTTCGTATTTGAATTCATCAATTAATCATGCAATAATCGTAAATGAGATCTTGTTAGTCAATAGTGTCCTAACTGTAACTAGCGAATATCTATGTAGCATCATAGTTGACATGCAAACAATACTTAATTAGGGTGCTCTATTCTTCCTTTAACCTCAAGCAATCGTTATGCTGGAATCTCTTCTATTGGAGAAATAAATATTCAAGATAAAGTTTACATATTCCGTACCTCGAACTTTAAGGGACTAACATACAAATAAAATCTTTCTCTGTGCGTAGGAGAACAAGGAATACATCTATTAGAGTCATTTGCTTCAAGTGGAGGCAACCACAGGCAGAGGCTTATATATGGTTGTAAAAAATAGCTGTGGTAGATAATGAAGTCTAATCTAAGAGATTAAAAGCATTATTTCTTGGACCAAATTCGAGTCAACTGTGATCTGAAAGTGCAAAAGATAAGCGTATGGATGCCATGCTACATGCATATCGCAACAACAACAACAACAAAAAAAAAGAGACTTCAAACAAATTCATGGAAACCCTGCAAGATGAATCTGGAAAACTAGGTAACAATATTTCATAAAATTATTAGAAACCTGAATATGGAAGAAAAGCCATGAGTAAAATTATAACTAGATAACCCCCTCCATTCCTCTCTAATAGGGGCCGATGATCGAATGGATTATGCATAGTCCTCATAAGGCTAGATAAGGACATGACGTGTCAAATTAGTCCGAAATCCATCAAATTCTTCATTTTTATTTTGTTCAATCTGAATTCATCAATTAATCATGTAATAACGGCAAAAGAGAGATCTTGATGGTCAATAGTGTCCTCACACTAACTAGCAAATATCTATGTAAAGCATTGAAGTTGATGCGCATAACTACTTAGTTAGGGTGCTTTAGTCTTCCTCTTAACCTCAAGCAATGGTTATGCCGAAATCTCTTTATAATGGACAAGTAGAAATCCCAAATAAAGTTCATAGATACTACACCTTGAACTTTAAGAGACCAACACATAGAGAAAATCTTTCTTTATGTGTGAGGGAATAGAGACTACATTTGATTAAAATCATTTGCTTTAAGTGGAAATTGCAGGCAAAAGCTTATATATGGATGTAAAAAATACCCGTGGTAGAATTTGAGAGATTAGAAACATTATTTCTTAAACCCAATTAGAGCCAACTGTGATTTGAACACACAAAAGATAAGAGTATGGATCCTGAGCTGCATGCATATTACCACAGGAAAAGGTGACTTTGACAAATTCATTGAGGCCCTGGAAGATGAATCTAGATAATTAGGAAATAATATTTCATAAAACTATTAAAAACTTGAATATTAAGGGAAAAAGCCACAAGTAAAATTAGCTAGATAACCCCCTCCACTCCTCCAACAGGAGCTGATGATTGGATGGATTACACATATGGTCCTCATGAGGTCATAACAAAGGCATTGTGTGTAGGAGAGTAAAGACTACATTTGATTAAAGTAATTTGCTTCAAGTGTGGGTAATCCCAGGCAAAGGCTTATATATGGATGTAAAAAATACCCGTGGCAGATAGTGCGATCCAATTTGAGAGATTAGAAGCATTATTTCTTAGACTGAATCCAAGCCTAATGCGATCTGAACGCACAAAAGATTAGAGTGTGCATCCCAAGCTACATGCACAATGCTGTAGAAAAAGATGACTTCGACATATTTATCAGAGTCTTAAAAGAGGAATGTAGAAAACTAGGTAATAACATTTCACGGATTCATATTTTTCCCACCCTTTAACTAATTTCAAAAAAAAAAAGGCGGGCTTAGCAAGTTGTAAAAATTATTATAAGCATTTGAGTTATTGTTAATTTCAAGAAAAGTAAAATGAGTAATGCTGCAAATGCCAAAAATTTAGTTAGAAAAATTTTCAAGAAAAAAGTACCGCAAATGTCACAACTTTCATATAGTGCTCACTTGAATGTTACAACTTTTTTTTTTTAATCACTTGAGTGCCATGACAACTTGCTTAAGTGACACAACCTTTTTTCCAATCACTTGAGTATCATATAACTTTTTAATATATTACTTGAGGGGAGAATTACCGAAAAAGTCCTAAACCTATTGCAATTTAGCCAGTTCAGTCCTAAACTTTTTTTTTTTGTCCACTTTAGTCCTAAACCTTTTATAATCGTGCCAATTCAGTCCATCCGGCCAAAATTGGCCGGCCGGCGCTGACGTGGACGCCGGCGGGAGACAACCGGCCGGCGAGGTAATTTTTTAATTTTTTTTTAATTTTTTCAATTTTTAAATATTTTTTTTATTATTTTTTATTATTTTTTTGGCCTTCTTGAATCTTCTCCTTCCTCTGGCCGGCGTCCAGCCAGAGGTGAGGGCCGGCGAGGTCAGCCTCGCCGGCCACTGGCGAGGCTCGCCCCGCCGGCCACTGGCGGAGGCGAGCCTCGCCCAGCGACGCGAGGCGGCCGTCGCTAGATCTGGCGAGGCTCGACCTCGCCATGGCTGGGCGAGACCGAGCCTCACCAGATCTGGCGACGGCGGCCTCGCCGTCGCTGGGCGAGGCCGAGCCTCGCCAGATCCGGCGAGCTCGGCCCTCGCCGGCCACTGGCGAGGGCGAGGCCCCGCCGCGCTGCGTGGTGTAGTCGAGGAACCCGCGGAGGAGCTCGATCTCGTCCTCGTCGGTCCAGAGGCGCTGGAACAGGGTTTTGGCGATGGTCACGGCCGGGGAGGGCCGCTTGAGCTCGGAGGGGGAGATCGTGCCGACGATCGGGGACGGGGAGGCGGCGATGGCGACGGCCGCCTCGCCGTCGCTGGGGCGAGGCTTGCCTCCGCCGGTGGCCGGCGAGGCTGACCTCGCCGGCCCTCACCTGCCGGCCCGGCGTCCGGCCGGCTATCCCCGCCGGCGTCCACGTCAGCACCGGCCGGCCAATTTTGGCCGGATGGACTGAATTGGCACAATTATAAAAGGTTTAGGACTAAATTGGACCAAAAAAAAAGTTTAGGACTGAATTGGCACAATTACAATAGGTTTAGGACTTTTTTGGTAATTTCCCCATTACTTGAGTGTCATAAATTCTTATGACTTTCATCGAAGTGCCATGCCAAGCCAAGTTTTCAACACCTAAGTGAAGATTACTAAAAAGTTATGGCATTCAAATGAACAATTGAAAATTACAACACTTGAATGAATGTTTTTTTAGAAGCAATGGTACTCTAGTAATTAAAAAGAAATTATGGCATTCAACTAATCGTTGTACAAAAGTTATGACACCTAAGGTCTTCTTATCTCAAATTTTTCCAAATGATGTGGCAACTCGTGTGGTTTGTGCCATGTCTTCTAGTATGTTTACAACAAGCAATATTGATACATAAAAACAAGGAAAGATAGTACAATTTTGGGCAACTATAAGAAAGATTTCTTTTCTTTTATTCTAGTCAAGTTTGATGAAACAAAATTTTCTTTTTTCCAAGCTTCACTTATTCTACTAGAAATAGAATTAAAGGGATACTTAAGTATGATTAACTTGCATCACATGAATGTCTCTTTTGTGCACATCTAGTATAATTGGGATAAATTGGTCTAAAAATTATTGGCAGGGTGCTCATATAGTATGAGGATATTTTTATATGCATGGAAAGATGTCGCATGATAGGGACAAAAAGATGATGCGGGGACGACATCCAATCGGAAGAAACTTCTGATTCGTTGAAAGGAGCTGGGCAACAAGCTAAACTCGATGCTTAGGCCTTGCGTAATCAAAGTCCGTACGCTAGTACTCTACCATTCTATGCAAAGAAAGAGGGAAAATAGGATTTGGGATCTCACTAAAGAGAGAAAGAAAATATGATGCTGTTAAGAGAAATGATATGAATCATGCCCGGGGGAACCTGTCTCCACTTCTCTAAAATGCCATGATCCCCCTTTCAAAAATTATATTTACAACATCAGTGGGAGTTGATATTTTGGTGTCACCCTTTCAAAATTGTCCAGCAAACCTGATACATTAGTTGAATGGCCTACTAATTTTAGTGATTCGGATCTAGCAGGTATTTGGATAGAATTATACTTTTTTCTTTTTCCTTAATCTAAATTTTGCAAAACACGTATTTAGCTGAGATTAAGAGTATGCCTCTCGAGATGAATATATAGCAAAGCCCTGCTTCTTTATACTCCATTCGCACTGTTAGCTTGCGGGCAGCAACATAGAGCCAGTAAAAGGCAGGTCTATGACAAAACGCTTAAGTTTTCTTTTGACAATGCTAGTGTTAGTTCAAAGTATTAAATTGCTTCTTAGCAGGGTAAAACATTTTCGAAATTCAGGCCAAAATCACCACTTGCAGCCTTCAAAGCACAAAGTTGCACACTGTGGACTCCTTGTCCATCTATGGCTTGGAAAATAGCAAACCAAAGGGGAGGAAAAAACGCAGAAAGTGTCCCAATGATCAACGTGAAATTGATTATTGAAGGAAAGTAGCCATTCTCTGGTCAAAAGGAAAAACAAAACATGAGATTGAAGCGGCCAATCTGTAGAAATCGGTATGGAACTTCCATGTCTGCCGATCACTTTTGGTAAACGTTAAGTATCGAAATAGGTTTTATTTAGTTGCTACTTGTAACCGTTTGGGGATGACATTTACTTTTGACTTCTTTTGGCAAACTTTACGCTACTCACACTTTTACTTTTATTTAACGCCAATTCATATATCTATCAATTAAAAAATTCCAATTGAAACGTGTACAATCGCATAAAATGTAATGAAATTATTCAAAAGTTGAACATTAAGGAAAAAGTTAAAAGTAAAATTATGACTCGATGGCCACCCTCCGCTCCTCCAACAGGGACCGCTGATCTGATGGATTACACGCATGGTCCTCGTGAGCCCAGACCAAAGACATCGCAAGTCAATTTAGTAAGATAACCATCCAATCCTTAAATTTTTACTTTGTTCATATTTGAATTCATCAATTAATCATGTAATAGCAATAAAAGAGAGATCTTGCTAGTCATCAATATTCACACTGATTAGCACATATCTACGTAAGGCATCGGCATTGGCGTGCACACACCAAGTAATCACAGTACTTTTATTCTTTCTAAACCTCAAGCAATTATTTTGGTGGAATCTCTTTCTATTGAACTAGTTAAATCAAGGAAAAAATTCACATGTTCTCCATCGTGTGTTTTAAGGTACTTACATACAGGGAAAGTCTTTCTCTGTGTGTAGGATAGTACAAACTACAGTCGATAAAGTCATTTGCTTCAAATGGGGGCAATACCCAGCAGAGGCTTATATAAGGATGTAAAAATACCTGAGTAATGCAGTCTAGTTTAAGAGATTAGAAGCATGATTTCTTAGACTAAATCCAAGCCAACCGCAATCTGAACGCACCAAAGGATAGGAGTGTGGATCCTGTGCTGCATGCATATCGCTGCACAAAAAGGTGACGCCAGCAAATTCATCGAAGCCGTGGAGGATGAATATGGAAAACTAGGTAATATGATTTCATAAATCTATATTTTCCCACTGTTTCTTAGAAATGAAAATCTAAAAAAATCTGCAAAATAAGAAGAGTTTTTAAATTAATCATCTCAACACTTTTTTTTTTGGGGGATTTGCTCTTGACCTGTCTTTTTGGTCTGTATATATCTATTATATATATAAAGATTATATCTTTCCAGTTGCTTCTGTCTAATAATAATTTGTCCATGGCCACAAAAATTTGGCCAGATAAGCAACCTAGAGAGAGTAGGTTTGCTTTTGACACATTATTAATGTCAATCGAGTGTAAGTTCTTTTTTTCCATTTTTTTATCCTATCAAATGCAATTTTGAGAACCAAAATTAACAGAATCTGAGATATTGAGGTTGTGTTTAGTGGGCCAATATAACTTTGGAGATGATAACATTGATCCTATTCAGTGTTTAGTGCTACATAATCCAAATATGTTCGGATATAGACTAGGTGAAGACCGAATATAAAAATCCCACATAGGGGATGGAATACAGCCAGACAGGGTAAGTACTCCATAGTTAGAAACCAATGCGACACTCCGCCTTTGCTCACCGGTGGTGAAATGAGAGAGAAAATGGCTGAGGACTTGGGCAAAGGCCGGTGAGGGCCACCAGGCTTGGGCAAGGGTCGAAAAACCCTTGGTGGCCGCTAGGAAGGGCCGCTGCAGCCTGGGCAAGGGCCGACAACCCTTGCCAGTCGTGGGCAAGAATTGTTTGATGTGGTGCTGGTGAGTTGGGTGGTGAGAGCTGGTTTGCGGGGATGATGAAATAATATGCGTAGGTGAAAAGAGAAAGGAGAGAGCGAGCATTATGTGGAAGTAGGATTTTGATAGTTTCAAGGTTATGGGTGTCTCGGTTGTTCTAGTTTCATAGAATGAAACTCAAAAAAGTAAAAAAATCATCATATTTGGGAAAGAATCCCACGTCCTTCAATTTTTCTCCCTCAAATCAACGTCCTTTTACTGCAATTAGGGTTCTCTAGAGATCCCAACATTGCAATCACATCAAACAATATAAGCATGCATATTTGATGATTGATTAAATGAGATTGATTAAATGAATAAGATAGAGGATGAAATAGAAGCTCTTGAAGATGAGAGAGATGAAGGGCACGGATATCCATCTTATTTTAAGGTGCACCAAATGCTTGATAGGATTAGATATGTCCACATTACTATCCAAAGGATTTTATATCTCACCTTATGCTATTGTATCTCAATTCTTGTCCCAGCAACCAAACGCAGCCTGATGGGTTTACTTTACTTGTATCAAAACCAAAGGAAGGCCTCACATGCCATACTCTATTTTTTTTTTTTTTTTTCCTTTGGAGGGGGGAGGTGTCTAGCATTCTGCCCATGAAAAATCACCTCTTCTCAATAAATCGATTCCAATGGAACGTAAATTATACATGAAAGTGAAATCGTATATTTAAAAAAAAAAAAAAAAAAGTTTCAAGGCTGATTGATATAAAGGAAATACAAAATCTTAATAATTAATTAATAAAAAAAACCGAATTTTCTCATGCAAAATTTGATCTTGATTAAATCAAAATTTCTTTAAAAAAAAATTCCCCTACTGAACTTCATCAAGAATATTGCTTCAAAATGAGAGCTGTTATGTAAATTCATAAAACATTTAATAGTGGATTTATTGGAATGGCAAAAGTTGGTAGACTAGTTATACAATGTTCTTAACTCCAACAAGACCGGCAGATGAAAAACGGTACTGTGGGAAGAGGGGACAAAATTAAGTTGATTGAGAGTTGAGACCGACTAATTATGTTCAATGGGATTCGTGTGGATTTCGCCATGTCTAAGAAACATTGACCCACGGAGTGCGAGATCATTGAGGATGAGGAGTAGTGATTAAAAATCCCCTTAGTTTTTTTGTGTTTTATTATTATTTCTAGTTTCGATCATTTTTCCTCAATTCATTGATCACTAATTTAAGTTGGAAGTTCCTTTCTACAGTTGGCTTGCCATTTTTCGAGATGACTCTATGACGCCTTTTTGGATTGATTGAAAGAGTACTTAATAATTGACTTGGTTTATTAATGATGGAATGAACGGAATTAATCACGGTGTAGAAATAACATTGAAACTTGTGTTCTTTGAACAGCATTGGTCTCACTGTTTTTGGACAGGATAATTAACATAGTCTACAACAACTTCTCGGGCTGATCACTAATTGACTCGGGGGGTCCTTAATCAATGACATTGGCCGAGGTTTTGTGGGATCGGCTGTTCGGTTGATGTAAAAACTTGACCCTGTATAAGAGTGAGTGCTCTCTCTCCTTCTGGATTCTTACCGCACTGGGGGGAAGTGATCAAAAAAAAAAAAAAACTCCCACAGTCCGAAATGGAGCATACTGTCATCATAAACAGGAGTGAAATACCGGCAACGCCGGAAGAAAAGCTTGAAAAGCTGAAGACGAGAAACGTCTCAACTCCAGATGACCAACAACCGTCTGGAGATGTTGATCTGAACAAGTTTATGGATTTTAAACTATCTGAAGCCACAAAATCTGGGGATGCCGACAAATTCATCACGGCATTGGAAGAGGTTTCTGACTCAAAGAAACTAGCATTGTCACTAATATTCGACCAAGTCACCCCCTCCGGGAATTCATTGCTTCATGTAGCAGCAAGCTCAGAGAAGGAAGATGTTATGAAGCTCATTCTCAGCCATTTCCCTTACCTCATGACCTGGAAAAACTGCTCAGAGGATACTCCACTCCATGTTGCTGTACAAAATAAAACGTTACATGAGACAGCAATGCAATTACTGCTGGAAAAAGACCAGGAAAGTCTAGACCGGAAAATTATGTACTGGAAGAACAAGGATGGAAAATCTCCATTGTATCTGGCAGCCAAAACCGGGTGCTTGGAGATTCTTCAGCTTCTCTTGAAGCATCTGCTCAAGATGGAGCTTATGCGGTCAAGATGGAGGGCATGTCACTAGTTTTGGCCGCACTTGAGGAGGGGAAATCAGGTAATAAATACATCCGCATGTAGTTCTAGCCCATCAATGCATATATGCAAGCAAATTGCGCTTCTTTTTTCTCTTTTTGAAAATTCATTTTCGTCGAATATGGTAAAAAGCTTAATAATAGCTTTCGGTCAAAAAGCAAATGACTGTGCAGGGGCTAACAGCAACAATTTTTTAACGACTAAATTGCACACAACCTAAAAATTGCTATGATCCATAATATCAGCGACGTTGAAAGCAATTATAGACCAGCTTCCGGAGTTACTTCACGTGCGCGATGAAGACGGGGCGACACCACTGCACTCTGCCGCATTGGTTGGAAATGTTGAGGCAGTAAAGCTCCTGCTGGAAAAATGCCATTATCTCGCCCTTCAAACGGACAAAAACGGCTCCTATCCAATTCACATCGCTTGCCAAAACGGCCATGTTGATACAATCCGCGAGTTAGTGGAGAAGTGGCCCGACCTGGCAGAGATGAAAAACAAAAAGGATCAGAATGTTCTTCATGTTGCAGCCGAGGGAGGGAAGATCGAAGCGGTTGAATACATACTTGAGAATCCTGTCATCGAGAAGCTGGTGAATTCAAAAGATGTGGATGGAAACACAGCCCTCCATCTGGCATCGATGCACAACCGTTGCCCAGTTTTGCTCTCTCTGGCAAAGATAAGTAACTTGAACTTGAAGCTTCGAACAACGACAATTTGACTGCCCTGGATGTGGCCAGGGAACCCGAAAGCTTGTCACAGAATGATCCAGCGGTAGTGCAATTTTGGTTGCAGGCTTTGTTTAGTGTTAACTGAATCTACTGTGCTCATGATTAATGACGGATTCTCTGATTTGACATTGGCAGTTACGAGGACGTGCAATTTTGGCTGCCTTCGGTGTATCACAAAGCAAAGGTCGAGATGTTCGATCAGCGAAAAAACAAGGTTCTGAGGCAAGCAAGTCATCTCACGCCGAATGGATCAACCAAGAGATTAACGCTAGATTGGTAGTGGCCACACTGGTGGCCGCCGTCACGTTCACTGCCGGCTTCACCTTGCCTGGTGGAATTAATGTTTCCAGTGACCCACACCCTGGAATGGCAACCATGCTGCACAGAGGACTGTTTCAACTTTTTGTAATTTGCGACGCCCACGCCATGTACTGCTCCATTGGTGCGGTCGCCGTCCTCCTCAGGGGTCACGTTACCGATCTCCAGATAGCAGAAGAAGCTTTCGTCAAAGCAGGGCGTCTTTTATTAGATGCTCTCATCAGCATGGCAGTGGCATTTTTGGCAGCCCTAATTATGGCAGTGAGCGAAGTTACCTGGCTCGTGGCGGTCATTGTGTGCACAGCGGTCCACTGCACCATCGGACTTTGGGAGTTTTTTACAGCCTCCGTAGAACAATTCTTGATGTACCTAGTCAAGATCCCTGGCATACCACGTCGTCATAGAGTGTATATGGTAACGTTTCTGTTCAAAATTTGTTTCAAGGAATAGAAATAGAAAAAACTATTTCTATTCCAAAAATAATTTTTAACCAGAAGAAGGCGTTTGGTAAACTTGTTCCTGAAATATAAAAAGAACATAAACACGTTTGATAAACTTGTGTAATTTTTTATTTCTTTGAATTTTTTAATATTTTTATTTTATTTTTCCTTTTTTTTCTTTTTTTTTTTTTTTTTTTGCGAGCGGTGGCCCGCCTTGACCATGGCCAGCGACCGGCCGACGAGGGCCGGGGACCTCGCCCAGCCACGGCGATGCTCCTCGCGAGGTCGACGGCCCTCAATGGGTCACCAGCCATGGGCCACCACCGGAAAAAGAAAGAAAAAAGAAAAGATGAGAGAGAAAAATTATTTCTCTGAATTATTCCAGAAACAAAAAACAAGTTTTCTTTCTTATTTATCCAAATTTGTTCTCGGGAATAAAAAAATAGATTTAAAACAAAAACCAAAACAAACACATTTTTTTCTTTTTTTTTTGTTCCCCGAACAAAAAAAAAAAATTGTGTTCATAAACACGGACCAGGAATACAAACAAACAGCCCCTTAAAATGTGGTTGCTATACTGTAAACATTTTTTATTCCGCCATTAGTCAACATGCGCTAGCTTGCTTATCAAGCGATCAAGCTACTAGTTACCTTTTCTTTATGCTTTTGGAGTACTGTTTCACCCAAAAGTGAAAAATCTATTATAAGATGGATTGTTTGGATTGAATTGACAAAGACTGCGAAAGGGTTGTTGTTTAACAGGAAAGTAAATGGCTTGAAAAGTAGAGAAATTACAAAGTGAAAGGTAATTGTTATAGGAAATTGAAAAGATGCCGGAATTGTAAAATTACGAGGAAATTAAAGATAGGGCCACACTAAATCCTCCACTATAAAATGGCTGCATCCACCCCTGGAAAATTTACGGGACGGAATTTACCCAAATCATGCGTCCCACTCCCCCACCTTCCCTCCTCTCTCCTTCTCTCCCCCTTTTTCTTTGCTGCTCATGTGCGCCTGTACCCTAACCCACCAAACCTTGCCGCTTTGAGCTCAAAGCCTGTATCGCTCGAGTCATGGCTTTTCAACCAGAATCCTTCTGACTATTTGCTTGGCTTTCCACGGTCCAAGAGGATGTAATGCAACCGGAGATGTTTTGTGATTATGCATTCTCTAATTGCGGCTCTCTTGGTGACTTCCATGCTCAGAGTTTATTTCTAGTTGTTTGAATAGTCGATTTATATTTTATGCCTGGTTGTATTGTTCATGGTAATAGAATTGATCCGTTAATCAGTTGCAAAGTCAAATGAAAAAAAAATAAAAAGAAGATTACATAGGGGAAAAATTCTTGAACGACAGGGGAGGTGGACAAGGGCAGGGAGGCAGTCATGCGGTCGAAAGTCTAGGTGTTGAAGCTGGACTTAGAGGGGGTTGTGTCAGCCGTGGCAGACAGGGTAGCAGAGATGACGAGTGATGCGGGATAGCGGTGGAGTTGGAAGGTGGTTTCACCGTTGTTGAATTGGCGAAAGGCAAATCTTGTATAGTGCAGTGCTCGTAGGTGCATGGAGTGCAAGATGGAGCACGCTCGTCTCGCTTTCACGAATTGCTTCATGTACCTCTTCCTCACTCTACAACAAGACACCATTTTTCTCTCTAAGCCCCAAAGAAATACTATTTTTCTCGTCCAAATTTTTCTTGTTGCCCTCCCTTTCATGGGTTTTCATTGGATTTTCTGAAGTTACTTCCTACTCAATGTCAGGTGTTTCACAATTTTCGAGCCCATTATTGGCAATTTCAGTGAGGGGCTAAACTTTGGCTGTTTGTTGATCATGCACTTTGCTTCAGAGTAACCAAAACAACTCCAAACGTTAAAAAATTGGGCGCCTTGCTTGCCATTATTAGTAGAACGAAAAAAAAATAATAATAATAAATTGAGGCTAGTGGTGGAGCACGAAGACTCGGTGGAGACAAAGGAGAGGAATGGGACCCACAAGTCGGATGATTTGGTCTTTTCGATCCTGTAGGGGGTGCATGAAGCCATTCTAGGAGTGAATGTAGAGCCACCCTTAAAGATAAAATGCATAAAGAATCTTGTTCTCATTCACCCTGTGTGTGTTTGGGGTAGATATTATTAAGGCTAACAACACAATCTAGAAGGGTGAATAGGTTATTATAAGGGGTAGTTGTTTTGCTAACAATACAATCTAGAAGCGTGAATAGGTTATTTGAAAAAAAAAATTACAGAGATAACAAATTAAACTTTGACGGTAGCATAAACAAATTATTAAAATCAACTACACGTGCTAATATCAAACATATAAATATAGTAATGAATAGAAAAATGCCAATAGTAAGGAGATAGAAGATATTGCCAACTTATATATAGTAATTCGACTCATAATCAAGCCGTCATCCACTCTCCACAACTCACAGCTAATAAATGATAGATCACATTATTAGGATATAAATACTACTATTATCATTATACACTTGCTCTTATAAGGACGATTACATAAATACCAACAAGAAAAGAGTAAAGAAGAACACTAAAAGCAATATAATAATTTTATTCTTTTCCACCCAATCTGACTACTTCTCTTGGATTGAATATATATAGCTGTCCAAAGTAGGTGGCCATTTATAACTCAAATCCCTTAAGCAGCCATTGTTATAATTTTGATCGATTCATATAAGATTACTTTACTACTTTTTATCTTTTACTAGTTCTTATATTACCTTTTTTTATTAATTGGTTGTGATTCTTTTATATTGTTTTTGTGTTGAGATTTCTCTATTTTAGTAGAATGGTTAGGTTACACCTTTGGATCACAATAAACACAAAAATATCGCATGTACATTTAAAGGACAAGAACTTTAGTGTTCATAATTTGGTAAAAAGACTATGTAGATGCCTTTCGACACATAATCAAGTTTAGGTACGGAAAGGGTATTAGTTGTATCATAAGCGCAATCGAGTCTCCAACCCTAAATCTCTGGTTATGTAGGAAGTAAGTCCAATAGGCTAGTGGTGACTCCTCATATAAGATTCTTATAGAGTTAATGAAATTAAATGAATTTTCCAACATCGCACGAAATAAGGATTTGGGAGAGCCCGCGCCAATTGAGAATCATTTTCAATAATAGCTCTAAACTTGTAAATCCCCTACTGGAAGGTCATGATAACTTTCTAGGGTGGCACAACTTCCCTTGACTCTTTAGGAAGATGCTTGGACTTAAACGAGCAATTAACCTAAACTGACATGGACCGACTAATGAATAAATAAATTACAAAATGTAAAGAGAGGTGACTTACTTCACCAAAAAGAAATGGCAATCACATGCGCATGAAATATGAGGCTCAATTTATATCTAGGTGAAGCTAAGAGGATGATCTAACCGTCGCAGTCTCGCATTTAGGATGTCAGGTCCTCTTAACTCCAACTTAGTTGAAAAGAATGTCCTATCGTCATGCAATTTCGCGGAGAAGAACAAACACAGACCACACCATGAAGAACTTTTTGAGGGTTTAGTTGTTGTTGAGGCTAACAATACGATTTAGAAGGGTGAATAGGTTATTTGAAAAAGAAAAAATTACAGGGATAACAAATTAAACTTTGGCTGTAGCATAAACAAATTATTAAAATCAAGTACACGCGCTAATATCAAACAAACAGAGATAATAATGAATAGATAAATGCTAATAATAAGGAGATACAAGATATTGCCAACTCATATATAGTGATTTGACTTATAATCAAGCCGACATCCACTCTCCACAACTCACAGCTAATAAGAAGATAGATCACATTATTATGACATAAATACTACTATCATCATTATACACTTGCTCTTATAAGGACGATTACATACGGTACATGGCAAAGACCAACAAGAAAAGAGTAAAGAAGAACACTAAAGGCAATATAATATTTTATTCGTTTCCACCCGACCCTACTACTTCTCTTGAATTGAATATATAGCCATCCAAAATAGGTGACCGTTTATAACTCAAATCCCTTAAGCAGCCATTACTTGACTACCTTTTATCTTTGACTAGTTCTTATATAACTATTTTTAATTAATTGGTTGTGATTCTTTTATATTGTTTTTGTGTTGTGATTTCTCTATTTTAGTATAATGGTTAGGCTACACCTTTGGATCATAATAAACATAAAAATATTGCATATACATTTAAAGGAAACGAACTTTAGTGTTCATAATTTGGTAAAAAGATTATGTAGATGCCTTTCGACACATAATCAAGTTTAGTTACAGAAAGGGTATTAGTTGAATTATAAGCGTGATCAAGTCTCCTACCCTAAATCTCTGGTTGTGTAGAAAGTGAGTCCAATAAGCTAGTGGTGACTCCTCATATAAGATTCTTATAGAGTTGATGAAATTAAAATGAATTTTCCAACATCGCACGAGATAAGGATTTGGGAGAGCTTGCGCCGATTGGGAACCATTTTTGGCATTAGCTCTAAACCCTTAAATCCCCTACAGGAGGGTCACAGTAACTACTTGGGGTGGTGCAACTTCCCTTGATTCTTTAGTAAGATGCTTGGACTTAAAACGAGCTATTAACCTAAATCGACATGGATGACTAACAAATAAATAAATTGCAAAATGTAAAGATAGATGACATACTTCACCAAAATGAAATGACAATTACATGCGCATGAAATTTGAGACTCGATTTCTATCTAGGTGGAGCTAAGAGGATTATCTAACTGTTGCAATCTCACATTCAGGATGTCAAGTTCTCTTCACTTCGACTCAGTCAAAAGGAATGTCCTATAATCATGCAATTATACAAAGAAGGACAAATACAAACGACACCATGAAGAACTTCAGGGAAGAGAAGTCAACCTCTACGTAACAATCTCACTTTCGAGGAAGTGACTTTCTCAACACCATCCTAGAATATCCTATCACAGCCTAGATCCGACGATATGGTTGTGTGTGCAATAGTAGAGTGCTACAACAATAAGACATGCATAACAATTTAAATGCAAACAACACTTCCAAATGGGGAGTATAAACCATTTATTCAAACACCTCTCTGCAAAACAAGAGTTAGCAAAGACTACTTCTATTATAACTATTTTTTCTGCAAAAACATTTAACACTTGATGTTAGAAATGTACCTAAAATCCTTGTTGCCAAATAAGGATTTAATATTTTGCTTTAACGCTTGATATTTACTTCTCACTAGTCAACGTTTTTCTGTATCATATCATCCTGAACAATGGATTAGCATTGAAACTGCAGTTTCTTACTTGCACAAAATCCATTCAAACAAAATCTCAGTGTTGATTGCTTTCAAGATTCTAAGGAATACTGTCCCCAAAATCATTAAAGGGCACATCCAAATTGCTGCACAACCCATAAGATCCCACAAGCTACATCAATCTTGTTCATTACGCTTAGACAAAGACAATCTCTTTAAGATTTTTGCATAACTTCTATTCTTCAGATTCATATATTTTTCAAACCCAAAAGGTCAAAACCCTTCCTTTCACTTCCTTTCAATGAAAGGCCTCCCACTTTCAACCTTGCTTCTTTTTGGGCCACTTTCCAACCTAACTTCCTACAGCACTCGCGACAACAGATGTAGAACTCTTCATGCTCTCTGCAATTGCCTCACTACCAACATAATCATCTTTCCCAGTCTAACCTTCTATTCCAGTTGACTTCTGTCATCTCTACAGCCTTCAATTCCTTCAAAGGTAGGTCATGCAGATAATTTCACCTCTCAGGGCCCCCACGGATGGAAGCAGCAAAAAGCAAGTTTAACTTTGATGCGCTCAAATCCTCACAACAACCTCCACCTTTGTGAACTCTACCAGCCCCTGAATGCCAAGCTTTTCAGCCATGGAAGAAATATAGTAATTCTGGGAAAAAGGAAAAAGAGCTTTCAATCCCCTCAGGAACCAAACCCTAAGAAATCACGATGAACAGACGGAATGAAAGAGCCAGCGGGAGACAGGCACCTGACGTGAGGGACATCTCGGGGAGGGAGAGGGACGTGTTGACGGCGAGGGGCAAGGAGGAAATGTCCAGCATTGACGACAGCATTAATCACGTAGCTACTGGGTCTCACCTAACTTTGATCACTGGTCTTAATACGATATTCCCAAATTTATTCCCAAATCACCCAACCAAGACTCCAAATCCAGTGGAACCTGGGTATGTCAAAATGCAGACGAACTCGAAGGAGAAAACAACGGAACGAAGAAAAAACACAAAGAAAAGATCCCGAGAAGAGGTCGCAGGAAAATTTCAGAGCAATTCCAGAGAGAGAGAAGTGTGGAGCGATTCTTCATTCCTCGTCAGAACTTTGCCAAAAAAAAAACACAGAATGGACGAGAACTTGAGATCGCGCACAGACAGAGAAGAGTCAACAGCAAAATAGAGCACAAAAGAGAGAAAAAAAAAAAAAAAAAAAGAGACGACCGGGCACCACATAACGATGGACATTGGAGAGAGAGAGAAAAAGGGCACTCACCGATTCACCATGGTCGTGCTGTCGACCAAGCTCTCGTCGCTCTGCAGTTCGATCAACGGAGAAAAGAGAGAGAGAGAGAGAGAGAGAGAGAGAGAGAGAGAGAGAGAGCACTCACCGATACACCGTGGCTCCGCCGTCGACCAAGTTCTCGTCGCTCTGCAATTCGATCAACGGAGGGGAGAGAGGGAGAGAGAGACAGGGAGCGCAGAGGGAAATGCAGGGTTGGTCTCTGTTGTCGGTGCTCTGCAGTTGAAAAAAAAAACAGAGAGAAAAGAGAGAAATGACCGTTGGATTGCGTGACGATTGTGAAGGGGAGGCCGCGAAATTCTGTACTAGCAAAAGAGTGTTTAATTATATTTTCTGCATTTTCACTTTCTATGAATTTCGTACTACTGATTTAATTATTACGTGAAGAAATTAATTGGTGTCGTTTCAGAAAATCTCAAATAATTAAATATCAAGGTCTTTTTTTTTTTATATCTAAGTTAGTTAATTATTTAGGGCGGTTTTTTTATTTTCCTTGGTGACTGGGAGGTGATTGTAATAATTAGTTATAGTAACTCGTGACCAGATTATGGCATTTATGAAGAAATGGGCCTTTGGAATGGCCTCAAAAAATTTCTTTATGCAACGAATCATAGCTTTTCTTCTCGTTTTATCATATGTATATTAATGTTCATATTCGATTGTAATGCCTTGTATCAATACTCAAATGGAAAATTCTTTAAGGAGATGGATAACTTTTTAGGGACATGCATGTTAGAAAGTCAAGTCAAAAAGCTTAAATTTTATAGATGGAGGGTGATTTTATGATATATATCTATAAATCCCAAAGGCAAGCGATGTTAGATATTTTAACAATACAATTCTATTGCTTGTATTATTGTGCCAAGTGTTAATCTATCCTTGTAATATTTAAGTACTAACTTTTAAGAGATAGCGAGACATCTAACTGATGATGCACGTAATTGTGATCTAATTTATTAATTAAAAGCACCAAGGAATTTAATAATTGGTCTAGTAGAATTAACATACCAAGAACACAACAAATATTTATAGAATGAAATCTTAAGTCTGTAAATTTTCAAATAATCATCTGTTTTATACTTTGTCTTGAATTATATATGTACAACGTCATGATGTGTAGTTGAAATGGATTCTGCACTTATATAGTTACAATATAGCTACTACATATGACCAGGCTTTAGTTTAATAGAACTAATTCATTCTTATGAGAAAGTGCAAAACATTTGACTCTCCATCTATTTTGACATGAGGAATAAGTTAATCAAATAATCAACGGTAAATGGATCACTTTGAAAACAAATGAATGGTAGCCGATGAATTAAAAGTACGTAATTAAGAATAATTTTTATTATGGATCAATCAAAATGGTATTATAACTTTCCAAAAGTATGTGAATGTAAATGGACCATCAATAAAAGATGTGGATTCTCATCGCTGCTTGATCAAGACACACCAAATCAATCCAAGACAGGGGAGACTTCTTGGTATTAACACTAGAATAAAACAGATCACTTGAGCATGTGAAGCCTCTCATATCTAAAAATAGTGGTCAAAATCCGAGTTCAGTGGATCAACATGGTACTAAGATAGACCGGCTGGACTCATAGACAAAGAATTTCTCTTGTTCTTGGGTTACGAGACATTCACTTCCATATAATTCTTTTATTGGGATCACTTAGCTCCAATCTACAAAAAAATGAAAACAAAATATAAGAAAGCTTATTGTCATGACACAATGACTTTGTATAAATTCTTGAGATAGGTGGAGTAGTATCCTTCAAGTAATCAATGAGTTAGATGATAAATGTGCTAGTTTTGTGCAAATGCTGAGATGCGATGTTGTCGAATTTTCACCTATTGGCAATCGTGAGTTTTCATTTGGATAAGGAAGAACCTATTAGGAAAGAGGAAAAAAACATTTCGCATCATGTCATGACCTATTGTCGCAATCCTACCCAGCGGCCTAGGTCCAAGAACTGCGCAGTGAGTGCTGCCACATTCACTTGAGTACACTAGCCTATTCGAGCAGACAACGACCTAAGAGTCGTGGGATGATGCACAATCTCGTGATTATGGTTTAGGATTATTTTGTAAGAAATCTAGAAAGTGATAAGCACGTGAAGAAAGGTCTAAGGAAATCCCCATTGTACAAACATCATTAACTGCAAGAACTATCAATAAATGGTTTCAATAAGAGAAACAGTTAATGCTCTTAAAAACTCAAAATTGATACGACAAATTTACTCTAAACTAATTTTTTGACAACCAAAAATCCTAAATTAATACACATTTGGCAAATTTGTCCCAAACCGATACATTTGTGCAAATTTACCCTCTATTAGTTTTCATTAAATTTTATTATCAAATTATTAAATTAAATGACGCGTGACTATACCAATTTAGGATTTTACTCTTCATTTGTCACCGTTGACAATTTTTATAATTTTATGTGATATTAATCTAATTTAATATGGGGTATATTTGTTACAAATGTACTAGTTTGGGATTTTTGGTGGTCAAATAAATTAATTTGAGGTAAATTTATCATAAATATATCAATTTTGAGTTTTTTATGGCCAATCAATGTAAATTTATCATAAATATACTAGTTTTGGGTTTTTCATGATCAAAAAAATAATTTTGGGTAACACGTGTACTAGTTTGAAGTTTTTCATAATATCAACCCTAAGAGGAATCACCACGGAAGATAAACTCTACTTTAAGGACCATGTCCGTCAACATAATGAAGTTCCCAGCTCAGGCTCAAAAAACCCTAACTAGCATAGCACTCGTCATTTGAGCATGAGAACGAACGAAAACGCTTGTACATTTAGTCCGATTGGCCGTTTCTTTTCTTCTTTTTTTCTTGTTTGGGCAAGTAAAAATGTAAGTCTACCAAGTCAGTCGCGATTCGCGACCCATTCCAACTAACATCCCTTTTGCAGGCAACATGAACTATTTGGGAAAAAGAGAATGAACCAGGGAATGAAATGAACCAACGCGCTCCTCGTCACTATTCGGGAAAAAGAGGATGAAATGGAACATGCTATACCGTAATGTGATGTGCTCTTTAATCATTGTCACGTTCTTAAGTTACAATAATGTACTTCGGACAAAACATGGATCTTCTGAGACAAATGGTAAGAAAAAGGCCATAATCATATTAGTTTCAACAGCTTCACACGGGGCTTTCTGATTCAGGAGCTGAGTCACTGAAACAAAAGACTTTGTTATATAGAGAAAAAAAAATCACAAGATGGGTGAAAAGAACAAAGCAAAATGTCTAGTGGATCAGGGCAATCAAAACACTCCCCACTAGCGACTGGGGGCCATAGCCACCACTGCATCCCCGCCACGTCGCTTCTTCTTCCCCTCCCCGTGCCTTGAGCGCCTTGGAGCCTCATCCTCGCTTTCACTCTCTTCATTCCTTAAGCTGTTATCTTCCTGATGAGCTCGTGGTCCTGGCTGATATGATCTCTCATGATCAGCACCCTCACCTGGCCCCATTGACTCTTGATCCCTACCCTGGTCTGATCCTGCACCAGGAGATGGCCTTTGGTCTCTCTTCACTAACCTATTCGGGTTTTGAGAAGGGGGAGGTGGAAGGGCTCCAGGCATTCCGGCAGATCGGCCAGCTCTTGCAGGGTTCATACCCGCAGGGCCCATTCCTCCCATGAAGGGACCACGTCCAGGACCCATCATCATCCCAAACCCACCAGTAGGAAAAACTGAGCCAGGCTGCATGGGTCGTCCAGGAAACATCATGCCTGATGCGGGACCTGAAAAGTCCCCTGAAAACCTTGGCCCATAAGGAGGGAAAGCACGGGGACCCACACCAAAGAGATCGGGCATTCCAAAACCATCAGGAGCAACACCTCCGTAAGGAAAACCATCAGCACCCATCATCCCAGGAGCAAAAGGCCGCATCCCGGGGATTGGCCGGGCTCCACGTGCCATTTGCATCGGCGGCCACATCATTCCCCGGCCCCTTCCTCTAGCAAGAGATGCCGGTCCAAGAAGCGGACCGTAGCTCTCCTCCTCCTCCTCACTTTCTTCCTCTTCCTCTTCTTCTTCTTCGTTGTCATCAAATGGAACGATATCCGGATTCTCTGCCCCATTATCAGGATTTAATCCTTTGGCCTTTTCCTCCTCGCGTTTAGATTCTGCTGCCAGAGAAATCGGCTGTAACCATGATAAAACAGGGTTTCAATTAGAGTTCTTATCAAGCAGGGATGCATGGTAATCGTATATGTTCAGCTGCTGATGATTTTCGTTTCCTTTTACCCCACTGTTTGTTTCATGTGCTGTTCTTTGACTATTTTGGTTGCTCTTGAATGATGAACCACCAAACTCATTAATTTCTTCTAAGATGATTATGTATGAAAGTCGACCAAAAATATGACAAGGATATGAAGTTATGAACTTACTCGCAGATAATCACATTTTCTCACATATGAGTTAATTTTACCATGTTTAAATCCTCCCCTTTCAGCCAAAGATCCATCAGACTGCTGCCTAAGCTACAGCATACTGTTAACTGCCTATTGTTGAATCATGACAATGGAAGTGCCCAGTGTCATCATGTCGTGACTATAACCTGCCCACTACTCCCTCCAGATTCTCTTAAGTCATTTTGTCTCTAAAATGTCCACCTTTACAGGTAAAATAGGTAGTTTCATTAAGATTCACCAGCCTTCACTTTAATAGTTCAATCTCTATCAATATTTTAGTTTTTACTGAGACTCGCTTTTCAAAAGTTCAAGGAGATACGGCTTCATCAGAAGTACTTTTGTTCAAATGCAATTAAAACACATCTCTTACAGTAAAAATGCTATTGAGTTTGACTAAAAGTTTCTTTCAAGAAAGATTTCCTTTCCTATTTGATCATGACGCCCAACAAGTTCAACCTAGTCTGTTAGCAAGCTAAAATAAGGAAAATGTTTATTTTGAACCTTGCTAAAGCATTACATACAATATTTCAACAGTAAAACATACCATGAGTTCACTATCAGGCTCTAAATAAAGCAAGGACGCCAACTGCTCACCAACAGAGGGCTCTAGCTCCTGACAATCTCTGCTGATCTGCATTCACAAGATGCTGGATGAATAAGGAAATAAGCCGAAAGTTTAACTGCAATAGCCAGAATCCAATACTACTGCATCGTTTTCTTTTTCTTTTTTTTTCTGCCAATAATAATAGCAAAAGAAATTATATAATATTATCTATTCTCCTTAGGCAAAGATGATCAAGGTTTATGGCCAAAGGAAAACAAAAAAGAGGTGATCAAGGCGATATGGCTCTCTTTTCAGCAACTACTATACTAAGGAAGTGGCCTCCCCTTTTCATTGGTGTCTGGAAACACATTAAAGAATGGGATTCTTTGACACAATGGATTAGTTTTGATGGACACAGCTAATTCTGGCACAATCTCATGGGGTGATTCATCTATAAATATGATTTTCTTTTTCTCTTCACTTTATGTGTTAATCAGGATCCATTAAATGAATGATTTCATTGCTTTGGATTAGGTAGTGCCTCTTGTATTGCAATGTTCATTAGGAAATATAATAACTGGAACTTCTGCCTGCTCCTCACTTCTCTTCAAAATGCCAAGTCACAGCACTCTCAGGGAAGACAATCTTATATGTTACACTTAATGAAAAAAGAGTACTATGTGAATCTAATTGCTTAGCTATTGGTAGTTTCTGCCAATTCTTCCAGTCAATTTCCTGTTAAAGCTATGTGACTTTCCAGCGCAAATTCTAAGATTATTTTCTTCTGCTAGATGGTGACTCGGGATAGAATCATAATCAGTGGTAACCTAGAAGAAACAAAATTCTTTTTAAGAATGTTGCCAGGGAAAAAAAAGCAAAGAATCCACTGGAAGACATAATTCTTCCCTTGATCATGCTCGACCATCCTGGAGATTCATTTTCAGCTCTGTTAGTTATTCCAAGAATCTTTCTTCAACTATTTCAGGATTTTCCCACCAGGTCTCATCATTCCAGGAAATCCTGAATTGCTGCCCACATATGGCTCATGTGCTGCATTTGAGAAAACAGAATAAAAGACTGTTGTAAAGATCCAGGTCTCCATCTTTTTAGGTTGCTTTCAACTGTTAAGTAGTCAAGGACGTACTCAACTAATCCTTCTAATCATTGTGTTACATGGCTACTTCAATTTTGGTCCACTTTCCTTTATCTGTTCTTTAATCATACCAAATGCGTGTTTATCTGTCCTTATGGCTAGTCTGTTAAGATCTTTTCTGATCATTTACTTCCCAATAGTCAACATTTTTTATATCATATCATCCTGAACAATGGATTAGCATTGAAACTGCAGTTTCTTCCTTGCACAAAATTCCATTCAGACAAAATCTCAGTGTTGATCATTTCCCCTAATTTCAAGATTCTAAGAAACACTGTCCCCAAAATCATTAAAGGGCACATCCAAATTGCTGCACAACCCATAAGATCCCACAAGCTACATCAATCTTGTTCATTATGCTTAGACAAAGACAATCTCTTTAAGATTTTTGCATAACTTCTATTCTTCAGGTTCATATATTTTTCAAACCCAAAGGGTCAAAACCCTTCCTTTCACTTCCTTTCAATGAAAGGCCTCCCACTTTCAACCTTGCTTCTTTTTGGGCCACTTTCCAACCTAACTTTCTACAGCACTCACGACAACAGATCTAGAACTCTTCACGCTCTCTGCAATTGCCTCACTACCAACATAATCATCTTTCCCAGTCTAACCTTCTATTCCAGTTGACTTCTGTCATTTCTAAAGCCTTCAATTCCTTCAAAGGTAGGTCATGCAGATAATTTCACCTCTTAGGGCCCCCACAGATGGAAGCAGCAAAAAGCAAGTTTAACTTTGATGCACTCAAATCCTCACAACAGCCCCTGAATGGCAAGCTTCTCAGCCATGGAAGAAATATGGCAATTCTGGGAAAAAATGGAAGACACTTCAATGCTCCACACCAAAAGCTGGCCAGGCCTAAGACCAGATAAGCTTGAAAGCAAAAATCCTCTTCCAAGATACTTTTGGTGCCAAATGTCCCTAAGCAGAAAGCAGAGACCCTAATTTCCAGCCTGTCACTAAAAATCAGGCTGGTTAGTTCTTGGACAAAAAGTCTTCACCAGCCCAATGTTCTTTTTAAAACTATTGCCCTTGATCGTCCTAGTTTCACCACCAAGTGCGACGAAATACTTAAAACTCACTTCACCACAAAAAATAAATAAATAAATAAATAAGACTCTCAGGGATCATGGAAAATTGCATAGGCAGTTCACCAAGCCTTCCTAACCAATTATGCCGACACTTGAGATCCTACTGCAGCATCCTTGTCTTCAAACATCAGCCAACACCTAGCAGTTTCAGATAATCTGAGAAAGCTCACTCTTTCCCCTTGAATGACAAATCATGGACTTACTTTTCAGCGTTACCAATGAGACACCTGAAGAGCTTACCTCTAATGAACATTCACTACGTCCACTCAAGCCCAATGGGTGAGAGGGTGGGTGCACACGAGAGAGAGAGAGAGAGAGAGAGAGAGGCTCTGGAAAAACAATTATAGTGCACTCACAGAAATAACTGCACTTGGACAAAGCACAGAGGACGACACTCCATTAACAACTCACGAAATAACAAGCAGAAGAAACCCTCTCATGAGCGAGTTCTGATTCCTCGGGTCTAGGATAAGCAGTTTGAATTAAAGCACAGCCCTTGTCATCCAGATTCCAGTAAATATACTTGAAAATTTCAGAGGGTGCAGAGAAAAACACAGATTTAAGAGCAAAAGCAAAAACAGTAGGAAACACCAGCAAATAATTTTCAATTCCACCTCAGCCATGCAAAGAAGCTTAAATTGAGGGCACATATCCTACCTTGACTGGTAAGTTCTCATTGTATGGGTTCCTCAAATGGCGAGTCTTTTGAAAGGATAATTCACACAGCTGCAGACAATTAAATTAGAATCAGCCAGTAACACAGTATCTTGTCAGACACAAAATGAATAAAGTAGATCCTTTTCTATGTACACATTATGCAATTTGTGGAAAGAACTTCTGGTAAATACTACAGTTGAGGTCATGATTTACAATGTACGTGCATATGGAAAAATGAGAAATCGTCGACCCACCCAGCCACCCCTAAACCCACACCACAAGAAATGGAAACAAATGTTTATCATTCTTGCAAACTAAAAAACTCCAATATAAAGGTATTGGATCTCTTTTCGGAACTATCCATGTTCTAGAAATTTAGACGCTGAAATGTCTTACGAGCTGCACCATCTCCTCAACCAATAAGGGCAGAGAGCGGTAAAAAAATAAATCAAAGAAATTCCTGTCTGTAAGATCGCCAAAGATCTTGACGTGATGGAGTGAACAATTCAAAGATAAGCAATCAGATGAAGTTGGTGACAGTTTGGCTTAAGTTCTGAATCATGGAAATGGTGCCCATGCTTATTGGCAGACAAAGACCATGTACAGCAAGATAAAAAACGAAGGGCAAGTGAAGTGCATGAAAAATAACCATAGACTACCAATGCACCTTTAACCACTTCACTGAGAAATTTCGCCCATAATGTGCAGTTCCATGTGCATATTTCCAGTTCCCCCCACTTGCAGCTCCACCAATTCTCGAAGTCATCTTTGCACAGCCCTGATAAACCACCCAATTTTGCATGTTAGCTATGCAAAAGAACAAAGTAACACAATATCAGACAAATCCGACAGCTGAATTGCCTTTGTACAAAATTTAAACACGACCAGCATAAAAAAAGACAGCTCATCAAGCAGAATAAGTCAAACTACCTGAAAATGACGTGTACGATTGACGGAAAAGATCAAAATCACATTTGCAGCAGAGTCAAATGCCTCGTTCAGTTTAGCCTCATTGCTCCTCTGAGTTGCCCATACTCCTTGTTGTACAGATAACTCCAGATTTTCACGGTTACAACTTTTAACAATGAAATACCTAAGATTCCACATTTCAAAATCCAAATACACTTATAGATTATACATCTCAAAATTGAAATGATATCCTTATAACGACAATGCAGAATGCTAAATCTACAATGTGCAAGCAATAGACCACAGCAGAGAAAGACATCATTCAAGTGATTTTCAAGGAACTGTTCAGTAGTTAAAGATTATGTTACCCTCATGATCTTTTTGAGTTGTCAACCAAGTCATATCTAAACAGTGCATTTTCAAGAAGCATAACCCGTACATATAACTACTGACTTCGGAAGGGCTGAAAAACATCATTTCTCTGCAGTTTTATCAATGAAATCCACAGAAGGCTTCAAGCCTACCCAGAAGAAATTTAAGTAAGAAGGATATCTTATCCACCAGGTAATGTTAAATTTGAGATTTTACCATTTAACAAACATAGATGCACTGCACTCTGCAGTAAAGTTTTCCACCAGATTTCGAAAAGCACAGGACCTCCATCCTCATGGACAATGTATAAATAACAGGCTCATATTCATTTTAAAACAAGGTTCTTTTGGACTGATGAGTTATGGGCTCTAAAATTTCTAGGCACATTGCAGTCAGCTGCAACATTTATCAAAAGGTGGGTACTGGGATCACATTAATGAATGTAGAGACAACACAGATACTTAGGCCCTGCAACTACAGAAGTGCTTCTGTATAAGCATTATGGAGGATAACATCTTAGGAAAAATAAGCAGACATTTCAGGAAAATGATACTGGGATTTAGAGTACAGAGATTTTATACAAGTGACTTAGACAACCCAGTGGTACCCCTAATTGCTGCCACTGATTAAAATATATTCTAAGAGTGCCCAGCTGAAGCAGCTTTTAAGAAAGTCCTACCAAAGTGAAAGGGAAAAATATTACTTAGGTTTAGAAAATGAAAGAACTTCTACATGATCTTAAACACCAATAAATGCCAAAGTCTATATTTTGTAGAAGATTTGAGATGCACAATGTCTATAAAAATCAAATTTCAAACAATAAAGGAAAAAGGAAAGGTTAAAAGGTAAAAGGAAAAGACACTCTAAAATATGGACTAAAATTCCCAAATAATGAAGCTCCAGTAGTATCTATAACGGTCAGAAGTAAAATGTTTTAGAGAAACACATTTCTGAAAACTTCAAGGTAGAATTTTGATCGCTGCCATTTTTCTTAGTGTAAAATCATGCCTTTCACCAAACCACACCAATGACACAACATCTTTGCATCATGGACTTGACTCACTTCAGGTGTGTCCTGATTTTATTCACCCAATTCTGTGTTAAAGGCAAAAAAGTGTTAGTCCTATTCGATGTTTGCAATCATCACCAAATAGATTGATGAATCCACCTAGTGTCATCAATGCAAATTCTCCGTGGATCTCTCAAATATGGGCAGGACTAGACCATTTTTTAAACACTGGTCAATGTTTTTCTAATATGGACTGGTATCTAATATGGCACACCCAGAGTAACAGAATATCTGTTTGGACAACTAAATGGACCCTTAAGCAGCCACTCGTTCTCTAATCATACTAAAAGAAAAAAAAAAAAGAAAAGAAATTAGTTCACACTATAATAGGTAACGCATAGACAGGAAAACTAGTTAACACCAATAGTATGTCAAGTAAAATTTTGAAGTCATAGGTTGGTGAATAAATTTCAGGGATTAGCAAAAGAAAGTGAAGAGAAAAGAGTATGTCCTTGTTGATGACATTCCTTGTCTCCCATAATAGCATCATATGAATAAAAGCAGTTACCACAATAAAAACCTACTGATGCTGGTAGCAAAAGAAACACATGATGATATTTTCATAAGAAAGTCAAAATAGGGAAGTGCATACACCAAAACAAGTATAAATATCCCAGAAGGGCAGATTGGATTAAATATAAAAACAATGATTCTATTTAGAGGCTAAATTCAGCCAACCTCCTTCGGAGGATTATTAGATATTGACAATCCTCCAACCAAAATGTCCTGGAGAAATACAAGAATGATTTACATAGAGACCTAAGACTCTGAAATCTGAACACACCTAGATACTCCTGGAGGCAAAGGAGTAGGACCTCTGCCTGCCTGATTAGGCGTGCCGCTAGAAGGATTCTGATGCTGCGTTTGGCTGAGCTGTTGCTGGGACTGCTGAACAGGCTGCTGCTGCTGCTGCTGCTGCTGCTGCTGCTGCTGCTGTTGCTGCTGTTGCTGCTGTGGCAAATTAGCAGGCTCCGTCATAGAAGGTCTTACAATTGCACTTTGATTTACAGCGTTGTTTCCTACTGAATGAGCTTTTTCATTATGTTGAGCAGCGTTTGCATTACGCTGCTGAAAAAATCTGTTTGAATTGCCATAATGGTACGAATTCAATTGTTGAATCTTTTGAAGGACTTCTTCCACAGGAGGTGGAGGTCCAGGTAGCTTCGCATGCCTATATCGGCAGTCAGGACCATTTGGACAAAAACCCAACTTGTACCTGCAGTCACATAACCAAAGAACTCAGACAGAGACATTTAATCTATACACCCACCCAACTTTAAACACCCTTCCTCATCCTAAACAAACATCTCACAGCACGCTCCTGACAAGAAAAGAACAAGAAAACCCAAAAACAACAAACTAATGCTCTTGCATCACAAAATTCTCTAACAAGCTTCGTGCATATCATCATCATCTCAAGCCCCAAAATACTTCCACCAGTTCACTCTGGAGAAAAACTTCAGCAAAATGTCAACTGATAAGGACCATGACCAGTTATCCTCACCTCGCACGCCAAAGCTTAAAACAAGGAAACCTACCATAACACTAGCACCATTCATACCAAAACCAATTCAAACAAATTACCTCCAACCCACTAAACAAACATCACAGAGGATGCAAACCAAATCCAAACCCCGACAGGATCGCAAGGCAGAGAGAGACTACCTACATGTTACACTCCTTGATATCCTCGTTGGTGTGCTTGTACACGCAGTCCTGCTCGCGGCACTCCCCGTAGAGCCGGAAGAACCGGCAGATCGGCATGCGAGACTTGTCGTACTGGTGAAGGAACCCGCAGGCGTCGCCCTTCATGCACAGGCTGCGGAGCCAGTGCCGGCACACCGTCTGCCGGAAGCTCCGCCGCCCGCCCATGTTCCCGCCGCCGCCGCCGCCCCCGCCCCCGCCCCCGCCCCCGGCCCCGCCGGCCGGAGTCCGCACCCCCGGCACCACCGTGGCCGCCGTGGCCCGCCGCCGCCGCCCCCCCGCCGGGGCCACCGACGGAGGCGGCGGCGGCGGCGGCGGAGGAGGGGTCGGGGTGGTGGGAGGCGGGGACGGAGGCGGAGGGGTTGGGGGCCGGCGTCGAGGCCGCCCTCGAAATCGAAGCTGAGAACACCTTCGGCGTCCTCCATTGCCGGGGGACGCAAAGGGGTTTTAGGGCTTTCCGATGAGAGAGAGAGAGAGAGAGAGAGAAAAGACGTTGCAGAAAGGTGGAATTTTTGGCTGCGAAGTGCGGAGATTGGATTTTGGCGGACGTTTTGTTAGTTTTAATGTCGGGATTTCGATTGAGCCCACCTCGGTTTTTATTAATGTGAAAATAATAATTTTAATAATAATTTTACTCATTGGGGAATCGACGTGTGGGATGATTCGGTTTTGGAACTGATAGGAAATGGTGCTCGCGTGCGTCGATCGCCCGCAAGATGGTGAAATGCGTGTTGAGAAGACTTATTCCCAAGATTTTTTTTTTTTTTCTTTTTCTTTTTTTCTATTTTTTTAACCCAGCCGGCCAAAGAAAACAAAAAGTGGCCTACGAGAGAACTTGCTCCCCGAGATTCTTGAGGGGTTGATGGATTCGAACTCCTCCTTCACGATCATTCTATTCCATCGCGCCACCAATCATAAGTAATTTTTTTTTTTTTTTTTAATAAAAAAAAAAAAAAACATTTGGTACCACCGGCCGGCGTGGTTCCACCGGAAGTCTTTCCCATCGTGAGAGGACTCACGACCCCCTTCTCGGAGGCGAGGTTCGACTCGTCTTCAAACGCTTGGCGTCCTCTCATTCCACGGGGATGGTGGGTCCTCCCGTGGGGCCCTAGGGGTTCACTTTTTTATTATTATGTTCTTTTAGTCAAAAAAAAAAAAATACATTTGGTAACTATACAAAATTTTTTATTATGGAATAAAAAAATAACAGAAATACATTTGATAAAGATATATTTGTTTAAAACTGTTTTATTCCCTAAAATAAAAATTTATATTCTTTTGTTTTAAACAAAAAAAAAAAAAAACGTGTTTGATAAATATTTTTTTTCCGAAAACAAAAGATATATTTTTTTGTTCTCAAAAACAAATTTGGAACAGAAACAAGAAGTAGAAAAAAATTCCTTTTGTTCCCATGAACAATTTAAAGAAAAAATTTTTCTCTCTTCTCTTTTTTCTTCTTCTTTTTTTTCTTCTTTTCTTTTCTTTTTCTTTTGGTCGGTCGTCGGCCTTAGCCAGGGTCATTGGCCCCGGCGGAGAGGCCGGCAACCTTGCCGGAGGATCATCGGCCCCGGAGACACCACGCCACGGTGAGGCTTGGCCTCATTGGTGGCCTAGCGAGGCTCACCTGGCCCGGCCACCAAGGCCACCAACAAGGCTTCGGCGAGCTCGCCAGACCTCACCCAACCGATCACTGATGGCCAGCGACCGACCACAAAGAGGAAGAAAGAGAGAAAAGAAAAAAGGAAAAAAAAAAAAATATAATAAAAATATTAAAAAAACTAAAAGAAATAACAAAATTATACAATTTTATCAAACGCATTTTTTTCCTGAGTGCAGAAATTTTGTGCAGTTACCAAATACGTTCTTATACTCAGAAATTGTTCCCAAGAACATAAATAAAAAAAAAAAAAAACTATTTATATTCAAAAATTATTCCTCGGAACAGAAACGTTACCAAATGCACCTAAGCGTGCGGTTCAAGTGGATCCGAATGGAATGGGGAGTCACTTCTTTTGATGAATTTCTTAGCATTTCACTATAAGAAGTTGAAAAGTATTTTTCTTTTTCTTTTTTGGTCAAAAAGTTTAAATATTCTAAATGAATGAATTGTGGGGTATTTATAGTGAGTGGATCAAAAGAATGTTTCATGAGAAGGCAATCATAAGGAATCAACAGTAGATAGACTGTTTGGAGAACACGAGTGAGCACTAGGGGTGAGCGGTTCCAGGTTCCGGTTCGGTTCCGTCTGGAACCTGGAACCTACCCTCGGGTACAGGTTCCTCAAAATGAGGAACCTAGAACCTACCCGTGGAAACCGAGAACCTGGAACCTACCCTGTCACAGTTCCAGGGTCGGTTCCAGGTTCCAACAGGTTCCTTTTTTTTTTTTTTTTTTTTTTTGTTATTTTCAGATTTGAACTATAACATATGCGCACGTTACTCAAAAAAACTATAACGTACGCGCACGTTACCAAAAAAACTATAACGTACGTGCACATTACCAAAAAAAAAAAAAAAAACTATAACATATGCGCACGTTACCAAAAAAAATATAACGTATGCGCACGTTACTAAAAAAAACTATAACGTGCACGCACGTTACTAAAAAAAATATAACGTATGCGCACGTTACCAAAAAAAAACTATAATGTACGTGTATATTACACGGTAACTTCTCATTGACATGTTATCTTGATACATTAACTTCGCACTGCACAACAATAATAGAATATAATTAGAAATTTCAAAACAAATAACAAACTAAAAAGTAGAAATAAAACACCACTAGAACAAGAATGTCTAGAGGTACAAGTTTTGAAAACAATTTCGATTAAACCCTTAAATGAACTCAGAAAATTCTGAAATTTGGACACGTTGTATTTAAGACCTAGAGGTATAAGTTTCATGAAGAAATCGTAGTCCAATTCGTTTTTGATTAAAAGATAAAATCGATTTACTTTTCCTATTCTCTACTTGCACAGTTTTTGAAAATTTTTTTGGTTAAATAGGCAAATGAACTACAAAAATTACGAAATTTAAATATGTTGTAGGGAAGACATGAAGAGAGATATTTCATGCAGAACACATTTCCAAAAGAACCTCATACAAAATGATATAGTCCACGCATTGCAACTTACAAGATCCGAACACATCAGATTGCACAGTTTTAGAAACATTTCCGATTAAATACCCAAATGACCTTCAAAAATTATGAAATTCGACTATGTGATAGCCAAGACCATAAGGTAGATACTTCATGAAAATATCGAAGTCAAATTCGTCCTAGATAATTAAATATGGACGGTTAAAATCCCTGTTCGTAGTACCGTAATTCCAGATCTAACCATCTCCAAAGGACCACGATTTCACCTACCTATTCTTGTTTTTTTCTCTAAATTTTTATATGTGGTACCTCAGGATGTCCTTTACAACTTTTGTTAAGAAACCGAAGTGAAATTTCGACAAAAAGGTTGCCTTACAGTCCATGCATTCATCAAGGGTCGGTCCCAAAATCTCCAGATCCAGTCTTTCCAAAGAATAATGATATCACCCACTTATACTTGTTTGTTTTGTCCCAAATTTGAGTATGTTATACTCCAAGAAGTCCTACAACTTTCATTTAGAGGCCAAAGCCAAACTTCAACTAGAACATCACATACAAGTCACTAGAACATCCAAGGTCGAGCTTTTTCTGCCCTAAGTAACCGGTTCCGGTTCCGGTTCCGAAATAGGTTCCGGTTCCAAAACAGGTTCCGGTCCCCCTTGGAACCGGGAACCAAACCGGACCCTCCTCCGGTTCGGTTCCGGTTCCCGGATAACCCGGGAACCGTGCTCAGCCCTAGTGAGCACCAAGCCCACTAAAAAAGGTTGGTAAATAAATTGAGCTATAGTTAACGAGCTCTCTTTCAAGTCCACTAAGTCAAAACTCTCTAGAACATCACAAATAAATAAGGATAACCAAATCCCTAATGATGATGATGGTTATTAGTAAATTCAAGAAACAATATATAAAAAAATAACACATTTATCATTGAATATGCAAGGATAAAATTGGACATCAATGCTGTGTATATATATTTATATCGATAATATATCTAATAATATTCCTATTACCTTTGTCGTATGTAAAGCTAACATTCAAGTTTAGCATCATTTTTCCATCTCGATATAGAAAATGTGAATAGAACATTATATGTCATTAATCATTAAGATTCAGTACTTTCAGACTCTTACTTAACAAATCATTTATCTTTATCAGCATTTGTCCTTATCTATTGAAATTCGTACTAATATTTTCTATCAAAACTTATCTAAATTCATCTCATATTAGAGACGGCTTTTGGCCTGCTAAGGAATTAGTTATATCCTGAAAAAGGACTCAATTTGGCAAATTACTTTAACCGTTGATTTCAAAAAATGAAAGAGAGAATTTTGCCTACAAAGATTGCCGTTATTACCACATATTTGGAATATTGGAGTGCCTGACTTATCTTATTCAATGTTGTGGCTAGTGGCGGACCTAAGGGGTGTAGTTTAAGAAATGCTTAATTTTTAGGTAAATTTTTTAAAATTTTTATTTATATATGGCATCAACTTAAAGAAAAGTTCTCATCTCCTAGACTCAGCTTCTTGACAAAATTACCAAAAAGATCATGAACTTATTATATTTGAGTCATTTCAATTTTAAACATTTTAATTTATTTAATTTAGTTCTAAACTTTTTAATTTTGCTTTAATTTAGTTCTAAACTTTTTAATAATTTGCTAATATAAACAATTTGTCCAGTTGTACGGATTTCCCTCATCAAAAAAAAAAAAAAAAAACTATCAAGTCAATTTTGACCAGAAATTGCTTACGTGAACACCGCTATTTTACGAGACACGGTTGGCGCTAACATAACACAATTTTTATAATTTTTAGTTTTTTTAATTTAGTATTTAGTTCATGTTAATATTTCTATTAGTCATCAGCAAAGATAGAACTAACAAGGGTCACTTTTTTTTTTTGGCAATTTCTAAACTTGTTTTATTTGAGACTATATTCTAAATTAGAAGTCTCGGCAGTTTAAATTAGAATAGATGTACTTAAAATAAAATTAAAATTTTTAAAATTTAATTTTTCATCAATGTTATTAGTGATAGAGTGGAAGTTTTTTTTTTGGTCGTAAATATTTAGTTTGTATTTCCATACGAATAAAGGCAGAATTTAATTGAAAACTTTCCAAATGGCATGAAAAACTTATCCAAATGTTGAGGCTTCACTCTCTAAAAATCCCAAAGTTTAGATCCAATATCAATTATGTTATGAACTTTTTATGCATAAAAAAACAAAAAATCACAAACTTATTACTCTAGTCTCATATCTACCTCGCTTTTAAAAATTGTCACTACCATCTTCAAAATTATCACTATCAACAGACTATAGACATTCTAAAATACAAAAGTTAGACAATGATCAGCTTATAGTCATTCTAATGTACAGAGCTTATAGTCCACAAGTTAAACTATAATCATTCTAATGTACAAAGCTTATAGTCCACAGGTCGACGATTACCCTAATTGTACCTTTCAAGGCGGAGGCAAAGGTAATGGGACGGTTAGAACATCTGGGTTCGTTGAGATTGGACAACGGCAGAGGCAAAGGCCGCATGGTTAAGACTCAGTCGGACATTACCTTAATCGTACCTTTTGAGGCGGAGGTGGAGGCAATGGAGCGGCATCATCAATGTGAACCCTCTGGGTTCATCAAGATTTGGCGACGGCAGAGGCGGAGGCTACGCGGTTAGGGCTTGGTCGAACGATTACCCTAATCATACATTTCGAGGCTTTCAAGGCGGAGACGGAGGCAGCGGGGTAGTGTCGTCGGTGTAAATCCTCTAAATTCGTCACGATTCGACGAAGGCGAAGACGAAGCCGCACGGTTAGGGCTCGGTCGTGACTTGGAAGCAAAGAGAGGGCAGAGTCGAGAGCGTGCACCACCGAGCCTTCCACCGGAGCTGGAGGGGCTGCACAGTGGTCCGTTGGTCGGGTGCAATGGTGCGTCAGTCGTGCGTTGGATGAGGGGTCGGAGGGAGAGAGAGGGAGCCGGGAGAACAGGGGAAGAGAGAACGCTCTCTCTCTCTCTCAAGAGGAAGAGCCAAACATATTTCAAAATTGGCCAGACAACGCGAGCTTCTCTTCTCTTCAAAGGAAATTGGCCTGACAACGTGGGCCACGTTGGACATATGGCGCAATTTGAGTGCCCTCTTATTTGCCAGCTGGAGCATCAGACGTAGCCAATATTTTTTCTGGTGATCCCATTTAATCAGCTTGTTTTATTTTTTCATTTTGTTTTTAATCTTCAATGGAATTAATATTGAAGAGACAGTTACTGTTTTAGAAATAAAAAGTTACTGTTTTAGAAATATATGTTCTATCATAGAGCTTTGATCAGCTTTTGGGCAACATCAAATTCTTCAATGGCAAACCACACTGGGTCTTCAGATTCTTTCTTAAAAAACTGTTGATGTTCTTTTGTGGATTGTAGACTTCCTTACAACTTGGGTAAAAAATGTTTCTTTTTTTGAATAAAAACGCGTTTAGTAAAGTTATTCTGGGAATAAAAATGAACAGAAACACGTTTGGTAAATTTATGTTCTTTTTTTTTTTATTTCTTTTAATTTTTTAATATTTTTATTTATTTCTTTTTTTTTCTTATTTCTTTTTCCTTCTTTTGGCTGGTCGCCGGCCTCGGCCATGGCCGGCAACCGGCCGACGAGGGCCGGGCGGCCTCGCCCAGCCACGACGAGGCTCAGGCTTAGCCTCGCCGAGCCATCGCCAGGCCAACGAGCATCGTCGGTGGCTGGGCGAGCTCCACTCGCCGGATTTGGGCGAGCTCAAGCTCGCCGGGCCGGCAATGCTCCAGCGAGGTCGCCGGCCATGGCTGAGGCCGAGAGACCAACCAAAGAAAAAAAAAAAAAAAAAAAAGAAAAAGAGAGGAGAGAGAAAATTTGTTCTTAAAAATTGTTCCAAATAAGAAATACGTTTTTCTTGTTTCTTATTTCTGTTCCAAATATGTTCCCTTAACCAAAAAATAGATTTGGAACAAAAACGCAAACAAATACGTTTTTTTTGTTCCCTAGAACAAAAGAACAAAAAATTTATTCATAAACAAAAACAAAGAACATTAACAAACAGGCCTGGGGCCGTTTGTTTGGTTTTTGTTTCTGTTACTCGGAACATAATTTTTGTTCTTTTGTTCCGAGGAATAAAAAAAGAACAGAAACCCGTTTGTTTACACTTTTGTTCATAAACAAAAAATCTATTTTTTTTTTTTCGAAACAAATTTAGAATAGAAAAAAAAACAAGAAAAACTTATTTCTTGTTCGAACACTTTTTAAAGAAACAAAAGAACAAAAACACAAAACTTATTTCTTTTTTTTTCCTTTTTTTCTTCTTCTTCTTTTTTTCTTTGGCCGGTCGCTAGCCTCGGCCATGGCCGGCGGTCGGCCATCGAGGGCCATGACCAGCCATTGAGGGCCGGCAACCTCCCAAAGTGTAGCCGACCCTTGGCGAGGGCCGCCGGCCAAAAGGAAGAAAGAAAAAATAATTAAAAAAGGAAAAATAAAATAAAATATTTAAAAATTAAAAGAAACAAAAAAATTACACAAGTTTACCAAACGTGTTTTTGTTCATTTTCTATTCCATGAATAGAAATTTTGTGCAGTTACCAAACACTCTTCTAGTCAAAAATTGTTCATCGGAACAGAAATAGTTTTTTCTATTTTTGTTCCTAGGAACAATTTTTGAACAAAAATGTTACCAAATGCACCCTTAGTATCCCCTCCTCATTCTTTCGCTTTCCTTTCTTTGTTTCAAATTTTCATAGTGCTTGTTCTTTTATTCGGTATAGTTTCTGATCCAATGCAATTCAATGCTGCTGTCATTAGAACTTGTCTGTAATGTTGCTCTATCCAGGGGATCTTTTCGCTTAACCAAGGCATCATTTGTCATTGGGTTTCTATCATGCATCTTTTTCTCCTTTGTTGCATGTGTACATTGCTTTGAGGTTGGGAGGCAAGAAGCTGTGGAAGAAAACAATGGATGCGGATCCTCTAATGGCAATTATGGTGCCGGCATTCCGAATATTATTCTTGGTTGGGACGTTGATTCAGATTATACTCCAGACAATTCAAAAGCTCGTATAACTCTTCGCAATATCTGTAGTGAGTTTTTCTGCTTTCCCTCAACACTGCCTGGTTTTTCGTCTGAGAAGTCCAGCACCAAGGATACTACTTTGGAAGACTCTTTGATTAGGCCCGATGATCCATTATTCGTTGGAGTGGGACCAGGTGAATTTACCCACTGGGCAAATAACTCCAGGTGGTCATCAGATTATGGTACATCTATATTATCAAATGGAAGGACCGTCTCTTGTTCTTTGAACTCTAGGAAGAATGTTAATGAATTCTCATATATTCAAACATCTGGTGCTAATCAACATGATATATCTTTCTTGTAGAGCACCTCTCCTTAATCCAAAAAGTGTCAGTTTTAGTCAGGGCAAGAATTCTGAGATGGACAAGTCAGTTCCTTTGACGGGTTTTTGTCACCCAATATAGAAATAAACCCTCCTATACTTGACTGGGGAGAAAAGTACTTGTATGGTCCTTCCATAGCCTTCTTAACAGTGTCAAACAACTGGAGTGACAGCATTTTACATGTCTACCAGCCATTCAGCACAGATGTGCAGTTCTTTTCTTGCAACTTTACTGAAGCAGTACTAGAACCTGGTGAAGTAGCTTCTCTCTGTTTTGTCTTCTTGCCTAGATGGCAGGGTTTGTCCTCAGCTCATTTGATCGTGCAAACAAATTTTGGAGGTATTTTGGTGCAGGCCAGAGGCTTTGCAGTCAAGTCTCCGTATGGGATTCAGCCCATATTAGGTGTAGATGAATCTTCCGGTGGAAGGTGGAGAAAGAACTTGTCGTTGTTCTACCCTTTCAATGAGAGCCTCAACGTGGAAGAAATAGCCCTACGGCTATCAGTTTCTCTGGGAGATAATTCCCTCCATATGGAAGCAACTTGTACACGCGAAAATCCCTCGAGTTCTGACGGCCTGCAGAGTGTTAAAGATTGGTTTCTTGTGAAGAGTAGTCCTATTGATTTGCCAGTGATGGCAATGAGATCTCATAAAAGTTGGGAAGTTGGTGTTGACGCCTAAATTTCGTTTAATTAGGTTTTTTTATATTTATTTTTACCTTTTTCGGATAGTAAATAACAATTAAAAAAAAAAAAAAACAACAAAAAACAGAAAAAAAACAGAAAAAAACAGCAAGAAAAACATAAGCCAGCAACCCATTTTTCCTCTCTTTCCTTCGCGCAGGCCCAAGGCCCAGCCATTTTCCCCAAAGCCCGGCCCCCCTTCTTTTCTTCTTCTTCCTTCTTCTTCTTCCTTCTTCCTTCTTCCCTCTTCTTCCCCCTACACCTCTGCAACTCACGCGCGATGGTCGGCGACGCGCACAAAGGACGGCCTACGGCCGAGGGGAATAGGCCGACGTCAGCCAGAGAAGATAAGATCGCGAGCGCCATCAATGCCGAGCACGCTTTGCTGGATGAGCTCGGATGGGACGCCGGTTCAGCCGAGGAGAACCGCTCGGCGCGCGAAGGGGACCGGCGGTCGAAGCTCCGTCGACCGGATTCCCGCCTATAAAAGGGCACCACCTTCGTCGAAGAACACGAGCGAGCTCGAGATCTTCCCACCGAGAGACTTCGGGAGGAATCGACAAGCGAGCGAGAGAGAAATCGAGTCGTCGCGAGCTCGGCCGACCTCCCCCGAGAGACCGGGGAGGCCGCCGGCAAGTGAGTCAGGGAGGTCGGATCCGACCGGTGGAGGCTCGGATCTGACCGAAGTGAGAGAGAAGCGAGATCTGAGGGAGATCAGCCAGAGGGAAGGTCAAATTCAAGGAGAAAGGAGCTGCCGTTGACGCTGCCCGACGCCATTCCTGCGCCAAACAGAATACTCCCGACCACCCCGACGTCGCCGCTACACCAAATCGCCGTTGCTGCTCACCACCCGACGAAGACATCCCCACAGCCGCCTTACCGTGCCCTCGTTGCGAACAGGTAAAGGCCGTGCTCGCTTGTATCGTCGCCGTCGCATTTCCCCCTCTCGGACCATGTCGCCACCAACCACACCAACGCAACCGCGTTGTCGCTTGTCCTCGCCGTCCCCATAGGCGGTTTGTCATCGTCGCCGCCGCCATCGCCGCCGTAATGCCTCGGTTTTCCTCCCTCGGCGCCGCGGATTCGCAAACTCTAGGGTTTGCGATTTTCCGGGTCATCGAATCGGAGCCAGGTCGACGAGTTGGGTAGGGTTTCGCGAGGTCAAGGGAGGTTGGAAACCGGGTCGTGGAGTTGGAGCCGGGTCGACGAGTCGGGTAGGGTTTCCGCGGTTTTGGGCGGTGGAAATCCGGCCGGCGAGTCGGGTAGGGTTTCGCCGAACCGGGTCGGCGGGTCGGCCCGGTTCTTTTCAAAAACGGGCTCTTGGGCCACGACGCCGTTTCGGCAAATAATAAAAAAAAAAGAAAAAAAAATCTGAGTTGGGCCTGCGTTGCGGGCCCATCCTCGACCAGGATCGCCGACCCACGTCGGACCCGGCCCACGGATCCGACTCGGGTCGGCTTTTCTTTTTAAGTTTTATTTTAAATAATATTTCAAATAAATAAATAAATAATAAATATTTTATTTCAAAAATCAAAAAATGTTTTATTTTCAAAAATATTTAAAAAAATGTTAAAAAATGTTTTATTTTCCAAAAAATCAAGAAAAATCAAAAAATAATTTATTTTCCAAAAATATTTTTTTCCGAAAAATCAAAAAATCAAAAATATTTCATATTTTCCAAAAATGCCAAAAATCCAACAAAAAAAAAGCCAAAAATTCATGAAAAAGCCAAAAAAATTCAGAAAAAGCCAAAAAGACTTGTATTTTTCCAAAAATGCCAAAAAAGATCAAAAAAAAAAATCCCTTTCATGTCAAAAAATAGAAAAAGACCCAAAAATGTTTTTCTCAAAATGCATGGAAAACCCCTCTAAAATCCAAAATGCGTGGAAAATCCGTTGAACATCCAAAAGCCTCAAGGTTTAAACAAGATTAGGTACCGAAAGGGCATTAGTGATTAACTAGTGTAATCAAGTCCCCGATCCTAATTTCTCTGGTTGCGCAGAGTGAGTATTTCTCCCGGTACTTCACTTAGGTTTCTAATCAACCTACCCCAAATCGATTAGTGGCGACTCCATTTTAAAAATTGGATTACAGGTTAAAAACCTGAACCATTAAGTCGTGAATTGGTGGACTTGGGAGAGTCCGGGCATAATTAATTTCAACCGAGCCATTAGCCTCCTTAGGCTCCCGTACCCGACAGGGCGCCTAAAAAAAAAAAAAAAAAAAAAAGAGAGTCGCGACAGTTGGTCCTCAGATTTTTTTTTTTTTTTTTTTTTTTTGAGCAAAAGTTGGTCCTCAGATTAGTGAGGACATTGTAGAGATAGACTTATCTTTTGGTTCTGTTGGTAAAGTTTTGGGTGCCTTTTGCATGCAATTAACAACATCTTCAAAAGATAGAGCTGACATTATGATGGTAACGATTGAAGCTGAGATAGATGATATGGCAGCAACTCATGATATAGATGGTCTTCTTTCGGTCTCTCTTGAGAGCGTGACATCATCTGAATGTTGCTGGAGGTTTCGTTAGCATATCTTTGAGGAATAGCGCTACACGTGTTATTACTGTTACTAAGATCAATGAAATTGCAAATTCGAAGCTTTTTCAGATCAAGTACATGGACAGATTGGTACTCTTTCCCAACACCATTACTCAAGGTTTTTAATGAGGTAGTATCATTCGATGCACATTCATGATGAATACAATAAATATTCAAGAGGGAGTGTTATGAAATACATGAATGAATATTCATTATATTCATCTTATCTAATGTATTTATTATGGTACATTTGTATCATACATTCTAAATACAATTCCCTATATAATGAATGTTCATTCTCCCTATCCAATACATGTGTTATTTAATATATTGATATTAATGATAAGTACATCATTGTTTTCTTATAAATAGGAGCTTAATTTTTGTTTTCTCTACTACTATTTTTGGTGTTTACTTGCTTTCTCTTCACAATCTCTTTATTTTCTCTACTATATATTTGCAAAGCAATATTTTACAACATGGATTTAATTAAACAAAATTAAAATTTTTGGTCCAGCTCACTTTTCTCCCCCATCTATACTTTCTCCTCCGTCTCCAGCCATCTTGAGCCCAACCTCCCTATCTCCCTCCACCGTCGTCACAGGCGGAGTTACCGACGGCGAGTCCAAGGAGAGAACCGTCAGGCAAAGTTGCACATCTGAAAGTTGACCACCGTCACTTGTCGCCATGGACGAGCCCCTGTCACTGGAGCCACGGTTGCAGATCTGGAAGTCGTTTCCAGGGGTGTGTTGGTGGTCACCCCGGAGGACATCTGGGGCCGTGTCAACCGGAATTGATTCCCAATTCTGGGGCGCTTCAGCGTTCACATGCAGGCGTGTACAAGGCAAGAGCGGCAGGGCTGCTAGTCGGCAAGGACGGAACACGTGGATGAAAATAGACAAGAGGAGCATGGAAAGCAACGCTAATGACAAGAGATAGGGGAAAGAGTGAAAGGGGCGCCGGACCAACAACGACATGAGGGATGCCACCGAAAGCGTGGCGGCAAGCATCATGAGGATGGGGAACACTCGGGCACAACAATTGGGAGCCAACGACAGGTGAGCAACGAGGGACAATAAGCAATAGAACAGAAGAGAGAAGACGGCAAGTGTGGTGGCAAAAGGGTTGGTGTCGAATGGGGATGCGGGTCTCCCTTGGAATTTCACCTGGACGAGGTTGACCAGCACGGTAACAAGAAAGGCGAGAATGGCGTGGAGGGCAGTGAGTTCAAAGGAACCTTGGGCGTTTGTGTGGGGATGACCGCCGGTCGGCATCTGGGTAGGCTTCTGGAGGATGATTATGGAAATGATCAGAGAAAAAGATGGCTAGAGCGTGAAGCAGAACTTGGCGGCTTTATAGGCGACGAAAGGACGGCATCATAAGTCTTTGAGAGCGAATTTCCCCTTGACGGGATGGCAATAAAAAGTTGGAATTACGGGATGGCAATTTGCTAGAGGAGAAGAGTTTGAATCCCGCTGAAAAGTTGGGATTTGGTAAAATTTCGGCTGTCACATAAGCCGTTCGTTGGGTAACGGTAGTTGGTCGGGCAATTATATAGTCGCCTATTGCACTAGCCGTTAGTGCCCTTCTACTGTTGCCTATATTTACTTTTATCAAAATATATCAATCTAAGATAGCTCGACTTCGTTAGGAAGAATATTCGGATCCATCGAAAAGGTTTCCTAGGAAACCAGACACTCAAATAGCCACAACATGCACGCATGACTCGAATGGTAAAGAAATCCTTTCAATCCTTTTGAAGAATGAGATTTTCTGTCCCTTTGGCACAATTCTAAGCATATTATTTCCAAAGGAGCTATGGCAGCTCCATCAACTGTCTTTGGCAACCATGAAAAGATATACATGACAGTAGAAAAAGATGTCACATGCTTACAATTAACTGATCGTAATATAGACTTATTTTTAAAGTAGATTGTGGGTGAAGAACTTTACGCTCTCTTGCTGGTTGTTTCCAGATCCTATTTACAATTTGTGTCTAGAATCGTTAACCAATGGTAAGTCTCACAAGTGAAAGCTAAAAGCGAAAGGATAGGCCATGTGAAAAAGACAAGTACCTAGTCCCAGGAAAGAATTAAAAATTGCCAACATTTCTCTGGAAACCATCAATTGATTCATCATTCTCATCCTTGTTTGAGTATGACACATAGTTCCAATTGTAAAACAAATATAGACTTCTAATTAAGTGCGACCATCTTTTGCATATAGAGCTACTAAACACCCACTCATTAATAAACTAGATGATTTGAAAACTCTGAACCTCATAAGGCATGCGTTTGACACAACTAGAGCTATATATGATAGTTAAAAGTCCTTCCTCTTAAAAACCTCAAATTATTATACCCATGTGACATTTATCTCAAACTAATTTTTGTATCATAAAAAATCCTAAATTGATACTCTTGTATCACACTTACCCTAAAAAAAAATCCTAGATTTATCACAATTTGGGATAAATGCAACGACGGTATATCAGTTTGGAGTAAATGTGGTGGGAATGTACTAATTTGAAATTTTTGACATAAAATTAGTTCAGGTAAATGGGCATGAGTCTACCAATTTGGGACTTTTGTGACAAAAATTAATTTGGGTTAAATGGGGCATAAGTATAAGTATACCAATTTCAGGTTTTTTGAAGTATTAGCCCTAGCATAAATTGTGGCATCAACATATGATCCAAACTTTATAAAATTCTTTTAGAATCAGCATGAACACAATTATTAATAAATTAGATTATTTGAAAGCTTTAAACCTCACAAGATCAAGATCGATCATTCAACCTAATTGAAACTAAACTTTCTTAAAAAGGATAATGCACTCTAGTTTAGTAGTCAAATGAGGCAATATTACTTCTTTCAATGTGGCATTTCAAAGCCATAGGTTCAACTTTGACAAGAAATGTCAACAAGCTATAGCAACATTGACGACGCAAATCAGTCAACAAATACCAAATCTAGTAACAAAAAGAAAACACAATCATTTCACCTTTGCAAATATGAGAAGTATCCTAAGCCAAAACCAAACACAAGTTAGGATTAATTTTATCTAAACCAGAATTTTATCTTAAGTAGCAAATGAAGCCTTTTTGATAAACTTAATACTAGTAACCAAATGAAGCCTTCCAAATGGAAGGGAGAGGTGAAGATTTGATGGGGGTAGGGACGCGTAACTAAACTTAAGTGTAGAGTAGGAATAGAGTAGGACTTAATGCTAGTATTTAATGCCTTCATTAAGTGTGTTGAGGATCATATCTACAACATGTATATTCTAATTTCTGATTATACAAACATTTGAACAAAATCTCATGAAGCTCATAAATCTGCAAAAGGAAAGGTCTTAAAGCAAGGTCTTATTTCTAGAAAACAGTCGAACTTAATGGTCGAGCACTTTTCATATATAAATTCAAATACCATTGGAGTTTCTAAATCAAAGACCCAACTCATAACATTTAAGTATGATATTCCAATATTATTTATGCGAAAAATTGTACTAATTCGCTCAAGATATTGATGAAATGGTGTGATTAAAATCTGCCTTCAATGGAAAATTTGATTGGCAGGCTAGCCTGAGGGAAGATTATGCACGTGTTTTTCAAGAATTTTGCCGAGATTTTTATAGAGAATAAGATGACATAATGCCTACTTGACTCAAATTTAACGTTCGAATTGGAGCTCTATGAAATGGAGAAAGCTTGACCAGAAGTCATTCAGTCGGAGAAGGTAATAACAAGAGAAATTGAGTATTCTTGAGATGTTTTTGAGTCAGTATCTTTTACAAGTTTGCAATACCCATTTGAGTGTCGGTTCTAAGAGTCAGAAAGAGTTACCAACTCATCTGTAAACAAAGAAATTTAAAAAAAAGTTGTATTTAAGTGAAGGCATTCATATAGATAAGAGATAAGTGTGCAATTGACTATTCAAAAACACTTATTAGATGTGCGGTTTATAGTTTGGGAAGAAGACATGTTGCGCTACATGTACAAGGTGTGAGAATGATATTGGAAGGTGATAATTACTAGGCTATAGTGGGGTTGCTATAGAAGGAAACCAAGTTCCGTGTGGCAACAGGTTCTACATTTTTAACAAAGCGGTACTTGTGCTCTTGGCGTAACTAGTGGTATCTAGCCGATTTGAACAGCTAGAGAGCTAAAGGAGAAAAGTGGGCACACCTAAACCAAATCTTCAAAAATATCGTTTGCAGTTTATCTTTCTCTAAACTATTTTATTTGCGATGTCTGTATTGCTAGTTCATTTTATTGGGGTTAATTCTAAAAGATTAATCTGCATTTTCTGTAAAATTCAATTTACCATCCTCTTGATTGCTTATTTGGACATAACAGTTACTAGGCATCTTAGAGGCTCTCGTTAAGCATTATCATCTCTATACAACAAAGCAAACTCAACATCATTTTCGACTTCAAACTTTGCCCAAATATTCTTGTAATATCTATGAGCGTTAAAGATGAATAATGACCATATCTAGTTAAATCAGGGAAATAATCTTAATATAAAATGGCCCACGTAACAATGATATGATTGCATAAATCTCTCGTTTATTTTGAAAATTTAAATTATATCCTACAACTACTTAGTTAAATTCATTTGGTCAAGTAAGTCAAATTCTTCTTCTTCTTTTTTCCTTAATTAGCGATTTTCTTTTGCGAGTCATAATTACAGGATTCGAATTTCCAAGATAGTAAAACCGAATGAAATTAACGCAAAAAGTTCATCTGCACACATTTCCCAATCCCATTCACTTAGGCAAGCAGGATAAGAAAACAGATCAAAATTGTCCTCATCAAGCGGTTCTGCCAACGCATAGAACATTTCCTGTAAGATGATGGATATAATTGTTAACACATATTAAGTTCGACAAAATATTCAGATAGTTGGAATGATGTCCAACGGCGATTCGATTTTGGTGGGACGGTGGTGCATGAATTAAACAAGGGGTTCGACATTCATGTTCTTCTGCAACATAAGTTCATTCACCTTAGCAGAAACGGATCTTCTCCAGACTATATCATCTACTTCTCCAAGTTAAATGTCCTTCAAGTATGACTCACCCGTTGAAGCATTAATTTTTTTTTTTTATTAATGATTACAACTGCTAAAGAAATTACTTGTAATTAGAATAAAGTTGGGGTTACAAAGAATGGTCTCTTTAACTATATTCTAATTTAATAAATGAGTTAAATTTAAATTGATTCGCCCATTTGCTTAAATGCTATTTTCACATCACTTTGTGTACTAATCTAATAAATGAATTTTTGAACGTCATGCATAATCCTTTATGTTATGAGTTTTGTTAATGTGTATTCTGGGGACACACTTTTTAAGAAATCAAATTAAGTATCCCAAATCGGTGTTCCGACAACCCTCGCTAAGACGATCCTTATTTTAATAGCAATCAAACAGAAGAATTTCTTATGCCTTGGGCGGCTAAGCATGCACATTCTAAACCAATTTTTAACGGCTTAATCAGGAGAACCATCGAGACAATGAAGGGTAAAACGACAGAGTACAAAGACAGTTGGTATTTCACTTGAATCTGTCCACAAAAGAAAATGGTACGAGCTTGCACCCAAGCCGTCAACATTTTATACTATTCCCCTCTAAGTGGAGAGTAAGAGAATCCCTAAACGTTTGGTGCCGGTGGATTGCGGTAGGGGAGCCCAGTTTTGCTCATCATGCATTCATCTATTTGCTGAATCCCTTCATTTCCAGATATGTCCTACTTATTATAAGAAGGGTTTCTCTGACAAGTAATTCAAAGCACCGGTCTAAACAACTGGCCGCGCATATAATAAGGTTATAGGGAAAACTACACCATAGGTTCTAAACTAACTTTAATCCTAAACTTCTAATCAAACCAATATAGTTCTAAACTGTTGATGAAATGTGCAATCAAGTACTATTGGCTAAGTTTTATCAAGGTTGACATGACGTGATAATCCCGTCATCGTCAAACGTCCTATACATTCAAAAGTGTCAAGTTCCATGATTTATCATTGAGGACTCTTCTCTTACTTAAGTTAGATATAGCATTCAATAGTAGGGCAAGTTAAGAGCAATGTGCAAGATCATTTCGTCGTGTGCTTGACCTGATGTATCTTTCTCACAACCTAATTCCATGGCAGAGCCGTACTTATTATTAGCTAATCCTTTGTGCTTGCTACATAAACACCCAAAATTAAACCATGAAACGAGGTCAACCAATAGCAGTCGTTGTCATATCACATGCCCCATTCAATACTACAAAATAATTTTCTTCTCCACTATCGACAGTTCAAAGCAAGCAGTGGCCAGTTTTATTTGGAGGAGTTTTACAATCGTCAAAGTCGGCGCGAGAGCATTTTTCGTTCGGGTCTTCGTCAATGATACAAGTGGGAAAGTGTTAAAAAGAACACCATTAACATAAGCACGCACAAAACAGGGAGAGAGAGAGAGAGAGAGAGAGAGAGCTAAAATTAGAAGAAATAAATAAATTGCTCTTGCAATGACATGACATAACATTTACTAGCGCTGCCCTTTAAGTGATCTCTTTGCAATAATCACCACCACGAGGAAGAAGAACCACAATGAAGTCTACATACATAATTTAAAATATAATCGGTCGGTGAGTTAAGATTCTCAAAAAGTCGGCGAGAGAGCTTTTTTCGTTCGGGTCTTCGTCAATGATACAAGTGGGAAAGTGTTAAAAAAAAACACCATTAACATAAGCGCGCACAAAACAGGGAGAGAGAGAGAGAGAGAGCTAAAATTAGAAGAAATAAATAAATTGCTCTTGCAATGACATGACATAACATTTACTAGCGCTGCCCTTTAAGTGATCTCTTTGCAATAATCACCACCACGAGGAAGAAGAACCACAATGAAGTCTACATACATAGTTTAAAATATAATCGGTCAGCGGATTAAGATTCTCAAAAAGTCGGCGCGAGAGCTTTTTTCGTTCGGGTCTTCGTCAATGATACAAGTGGGAAAGTGTTAAAAAGAACACCATTAACATAAGCACGCACAAAACAGGGAGAGAGAGAGAGAGAGAGAGCTAAAATTAGAAAAAATAAATAAATTGCTCTTGCAATGACATGACATAACATTTACTAGCGCTGCCCTTTAAGTGATCTCTTTGCAATAATCACCACCACGAGGAAGAAGAACCACAATGAAATCTACATACATAGTTTAAAATATAATCGGTCAGCGGATTAAGATTCTCAAAAAGTCGGCGCGAGAGCTTTTTTCGTTCGGGTCTTCGTCAATGATACAAGTGGGAAAGTGTTAAAAAAAAACACCATTAACATAAGCGCGCACAAAACAGGGAGAGAGAGAGAGAGCTAAAATTAGAAGAAATAAATATATTGCTCTTGCAATGACATGACATAACATTTACTAGTGCTGCCCTTTAAGCGATCTCTTTGCAATAATCACCACCACGAGGAAGAAGAACCACAATGAAGTCTACATACATAGTTTAAAATATAATCGGCCAGTGGGTTAAGATTCTCAAAAAGTCAGCGCGAGAGCTTTTCTCGTTCGGGTCTTCGTCAATGATACAAGTGGGAAAGTGTTAAAAAGAACACCATTAACATAAGCACGCACAAAACAGAGAGAGAGAGAGAGAGAGCTAAAATTAGAAGAAATAAATAAATTGCTCTTGCAATGACATGACATAACATTTACTAGCGCTGCCATTTAAGTGATCTCTTTGCAATAATCACCACCACGAGGAAGAAGAACCACAATGAAGTCTACATACATAGTTTAAAATATAATCGGTCGGTGAGTTAAGATTCTCAAAAAGTCGGCGAGAGAGCTTTTTTCGTTCGGGTCTTCGTCAATGATACAAGTGGGGAAGTGTTAAAAAGAACACCATTAACATAAGCACGCACAAAACAGAGAGAGAGAGAGAGAGAGAGAGAGAGAGAGAGAGATCTTCTAAAATTAGAAGAAATAAATATATTTGAAAGCTTGATTGATGAACCAAAAGCCTAGGTACAACAAAATAAAAAGTTGGAGTTGTGTCGTGTGAGTCCTGTCAATTCTGGTTTAGTTAGGTCTCATGTCCCAAAATGTCATTCTTCAGTGCCCCTGGAAATGGTTCTAGTTGATGTGTATAGGATTGTCTGTCAATTCAGTATTGAACTATGTAATTATTTAGTGAAAAATTCCGCAAATATGCATCAGTTATAATATGCGTCCATGTTATATGAGATTCTAGTCTTTCGTTGTACTACTTTCTTCTCAAATCTTCCCCAGTGTCATATGATGTTGTGGCCAGGAAAAGTGCAAGGTCAGTAAGTTCCTTTTGGTATCTTAAATGGGAAACAAATGCATGAATGATGGGCAGAGATGCAACACAAAATTTGGTAAACCTCGTCCAGAAAAATGACAGGACGTGTCCATATCAAAACGATGATAACAGACAGAAAAACAGACAGGATGATGGTGACAATGCTTTATTTGAACTTGTGAGCAATGCTTTGACCATTAAGAATAATCTCTCCACGTGGTAAAGCAGACCCAGAAGAACGTAGACCAATGAATTCCACAAAAGCCCATGTGTTATGTCAAGTGGCAAGGATCGAGTGCTGTTTCTTCTTCAGAAAGTGGTCTCGATTTTTCACATTTTATATGATCATCGCTCTTTACCCGAAGGCGCCACCTCTCGCCGGTTATAGGTACGGTTTCTTTCACTAATTTATTTCCTTTTAATTTAATTTTATAAAGCTTGGAATATGCATTTACCTAATTTTTCATCTCGCTGCATACGTAGTCGCCCGATAACTCACTTGCTATTGACGTGGGCTTGTTTCATGCTTAAATTATGTCTAACCTTGTTTTTTTTTTCAGTATATCTACCTTATTCATATCTAAAAGAAATAGAAATATGTCGACTCGTGTTAATCTAAAGTTAGTCTCATTCAAGTCGTGTCATCTATTCTTCTCCATAGATTTGTTCAATAATGTATTATGCAAATGGCGTAGCTGATGAATTTACAAAACATTTGAATTGAGCAAACCTTAAAAGGTAGGCCAGAAATAAGAACTCGTGCACTATTTTGCAAGTGACGCCCATAAGAACGATCCAAAAAAACTCAGCTCGAATGCTATATTGTTGCAAAACTTATAAACCCACGCTGCAGGAGTTGTTTTCTTCTTTCGGCCTAGTTTCTGCATTGGTTTGGCTCATTTGATGTTAATTGCTAGTATTTAGGTTTTCATTTCCTTTTTAGGGTTATTGCGAATCTCTAGGGTTTAGAGGTATTACAATTTTTGATATTTTAGTAATAATTTACTCAAAGCTCGTTGTTAGCCAACCGTTGGATTTGTGATCCCATCATTATTCATGTTAAGATTTATGTCCCGCAATCCCCACATAGCAAACGAATAATTTTGTCTATGTGACAATACTAAAAGACTGATGAAGCAACTACATAAAAGCATGGTTTAGTTGTTGATGACGTGATAAACGGAATCAATCAAAGTACAGTAAAGGAAATTACATGAAAACCTATTTTTTTTTAGTGGAATCTAATACAAGTCTAGCAGATATCCTAAAATGTGATTATATAGCTTAATCTAGTAAAATTACTACAAAATAATCGCTCATAAAAAATAAAAAATAAAAAATCCATGCTTTTGATTTTGTAGGGGAAAACGATCTTTCCAGATGCATCCGAGCAACAGTATGAGGGACTGAATGGGTATTAATGATGTCGAAAAGTTTCCTTTATTAGGGGCTAATGGACAACTTTATTAGTACCTTTTACTCGGAAAAATTTGGCACATTTGGTGTAGACCTCCCACAATGGACAAAGGAGATGCGTGATTTAGAAAAGTTGGCAACCAAGGGCTTTCGTATTTAAATTCTCCAGGCAAATGAAGTGACAGATTTCAGCAGAATATTCCACTTAACATAATACACATGTACATAGCTTAAATTGGTTTTTCCCCCTTTTTTGCACCCTTCCACTTTTTCATTTTGTTTTTTGCATTGTATTTTAGGATAGTTTGCACAATTCTATGGCGTTGCATCGAACATCTTGGAACTTTGGATTAACTTAGTCAATTGAATTAAGGCTTTCTTTACCATTAACTTGTTGGTGAAAAAATTTAGATATGCTTGTTGCGAAGAGATAAAACTTAGGTAATCCAAACTAAATTAAAAAATTTATGCTTTCTAGTAATGTCCATTGTGTATCACTTTTTTTTTCTTTACATGCGATTGAGGATAAATTAAAGAGAATGAGTCACTATAATAACTTTTGAAAAATGTTCAATTGAGCCTATTTCTAGATTGGCAGTTCTTTCTTAATGAGGTAAAATAGGGGTGTACTCAAAATAGTAGATAGTGGACCCAGTACTTAATTTTTATGACTTTTATCAAACTTATATCCCTGAACTCAAATTAACACCGAAGCAACAGTTGTTATTTTCTCATCTATCGACCTAAATTAATTTAGATCACAAGTTGCTTGACTTGCCTAGTGTTGGGAAAAATATTTGTGGAGAACGCCCAAAAAATTTTTTTTTTTTGGTAACCTAGGGCACCTCCGCGCACCGCTTCGCGGTTGGAGTAAACCCTGGAGGGAGTAGAGTCACCACCACCCTTGCTCCCTGAGTAAGTCGTGGGTTCCATTCCCATAAGGCAGACGATGCAGGGATTCAAACACTGGACCTCTCGCGAAAGGAACCAGCACCCAACCACTACACCGCCACCATGGGTGGTACGCCCAGAAAATTTTTCCCGCTACTATTTCCGTGAAAATTAAATAGGATAAAATACTAACCGAAAGCAGTAAAGATGAATAATAAATAATACCAGAATTTTAACGTGGAAAACTCTCCAAGGTGAAGGGAAAAACCACGGGACCATAGTCCACTTCAAACTTTCACTATGATAAATAATGGGATGCAACTTCACCTAAAGGTGGATCTCTTTCTGTCTTCAATTTGTGGATTTGAACCTCTCACAAATTAGATAACTCACTCAAAAATAACTCTCTTTCTTGGAAGAAGAAAACTGTTTCTTCCGCTACGCTGCTCTGATATTCTTGCTTTTGTATCCTCTTCTTCGTTGAGGAGGACTCCTATTCATAGGAGCAAATACAATCCCAATTGGAATTGTATGATACAAAATCATGTAGATTTATCTCCTTATCTCTCGTGATTTTGTATATATATGAGAATATCACTTTGATTTCTTTTCCAATCTCCCTTGATTTTTTGGATGTGGAAGATTATGTTGATTTATCTCCCGATCTCTTTTGATATTTTATTTTTCTCATTTTTTTCTTTTTACTTTTACACACTCACTACTATACTACTACAAATATACATAATTGCATTGGCCTCTCCAATTGGGAGTGACCTACTCAACAAATCTCCCCCTCGAGCAATTTAGAGAAGGTGTCAAACCTGCAAAAGTTCGACAGGCTTGCATCTTCACTGTAGATAGAGATTTTGTCATCATATCTGAGCCATTGTTGTCAGTGTGTATCTTCTTTAGCTGTAGGGCTTTTTCTTCCAACACATCACGTATCCAATGATATCTAATGTCAATATGTTTGGATCGGGAGTGGAAAGTTGCATTTTTGCTGAGGTGTATTGCGCTTTGATATCTAAATACAAGATATACTCCTCTTGGTTGTGGCCCACTTCTTGTAGAAACTTCTTCATCCACAAGAGTTCTTTACATGCTTCCGTTATCGCAATATACTATGCTTCCGCACTAGATAGGGCAACACATTTTTGTAGTCGAGATTGCCATGAAACTGCTCCCCCTGCAAAAGTCATTAGGTATCCTGATGTAGACTTTCTTGAGTTCACGTCCCCTGCTATGTCTGAATTCGAAAAACCTTCTAACACAGTTTTACCATCACCAAAACATATACAGTTATTGGATGTACCACGAAGATAGCTAAATATCCATTTGACTGCTGCCCAATGTTCCTTACTAGGATTGGATAGAAATCTACTTACCACACCAACTGCATAAGCGATATCGGGCCTCATACATACCATCGCGTATATTAGACTGTAACCGCCGATGCATAAGGGACTTTTTCCATTTTCTTCTTTTCTGTCTCACTTTTTGGGCACTGATCTAAGCTGAGTTTGAAATGATTTGCAAGTGGAGAACAAACTGCTTTGGATTTATTTCATATTAAATCTTTCAAGAACTTTATTAACATACCGTTCTTGAGATAACCAGAGTTTACGATTATGTTTGTCTTGCAAGATTTCCATCCCAAGAATTTGTTTTGTGGGTCCCAAATCCTTTATCACAAAGCACTTGCTCAATTCCTTCTTTAAGTTGTTGATCTTGCTTTTATCCTGGCCAACAATTAGCATGTCATCAACGTAAAGCAAAAGAATGAGGAAATTACCATCAGTAAATTTCTTGATCAAAACGCATTGATCAGCGGTGGTTTTGTTGAACCCATTTTCTTCCATGAAGGAATTGAATTTTCTGTACCACTGATTTGGTGCCTGCTTGAGCCCATAAAGACTCTTCCTCAATCTACACACAAGGTTTTCTTTGCCTTTGATTTTGAAACCTTCCGGCTGATCCATGTAGATCTCCTCATTTAGATCTCCATTTAAAAATGCGGTCTTCACGTCAAGTTGCTCGACCTCCAGGTTCAAGCTTGTTGCCAAGCCAAGGACAACTCGGATAGAGGACATTTTAACTACATGAGAAAATACCTCATCGAAGTCGATATCTTTCTTCTGAGCGAATCCCTTCACAACCAACCTTGCTTTGTATCGTGGCTGTGAGTTACCTTCTTCAGTCTTTAATTTGAACACCCACTTGTTTTTTAGAGCTTTTTTTTTTATTGTGGCAACTTGACTATATTATAAGTATGATTTTCATCTAAGAATTTCATCTCCTCCTACATAGCTTTTAACCACTCCTTTTTATGCCCGTGGTATACAGCTTCTTGGTAGTTCTTTGGTTCTCCCTCGTCAAGGAGAATGACGTACTCATTGGGAGAATATCTACGACTAGATTGTCGTTCACAAGTTGTTCTCCTCAATTGAGGTTCTGATGGGACCTATTCAACAATTAGTTCAAGCTCAGTTGAAGTAGTTATACCTTCAATCCTAGATTCAGCTTGCTTGTTGATAAGAGGAGCGACTGGGCCAAGATCAACTGAGTATTCGTCTGTTGATGGAGATTTCTTGTGCTTCTCGAAGTCCTCAATTGTCTGATCTTCAAGAAATACCACGTCCCTGCTTCTGACTATTTTCTAGTTAACGAGATCCCAGAGTTTGTAACTGAATTCTTCATGTGCGTACCCCAAGAAAATACATTGCTTTGATTTCCCATCAAGCTTTGATCTCTCATCCCTTGGAATGTGAACGAATGCTCTACAGCTGAACACCTTCAAGTGGCCATAAGAAACATTTTTACCAAGCCAAACACTTTGTGGTACATCACCGTTAAGTGGAGCTAAAGGTGATAGGTTGATTAAATCAACTACCGTCCTCATTGCCTCACCCCAAAAGTGGTTTGGCAACTTTGCGTTGGAAAGCATGCATTTGATTTTTTCACATATGGTTCTATTTATCCGGTCCATGACACCATTGTGTTGAGGTGTTTTTGGTAGCGATCTTTCTAGTTTGATCCCAAGATTTTTGCAATAATCTTCAAAAAGTCCTCGGTATTCACCACCGTTGTCTGAGCGTACACACTTCAATCGCCTACCTGTTTCTCTTTCAACCTTCATATGAAATTGCTTGAAGATTTCCTGCACTTGATCTTTAGTTTTCAAGGCAAATGCCCACACTTTTCTAGAGTGATCATCAATAAATGTTACAAAATAAAGCGCACCTCCAAGTGGCCTAGTTTGCATTGGGCATATTTTGAGCACCAAAGTCTAAGGCCCGTTTGATTCAGCATTCCCACCTCTTGGAAAAAAATTTTAGGTGTTTGGTTCAACATTTAGAGGTCTCATTGGCCAAATGTTTGCCTTTGAAATGCTGAAAGACCAAAACAGGTGGGGACCTACTTTGGGCTTTCAACATTTTTGGAATGCTAAAGAGGGTTTTAATGATTTTTTTTCTTTCCAATATTGCCTCACTGATAATTGCGTTTTTCTATTTTACCCTAAAAAATTACTATTCATCTTCTTTCTCATTGGACTTGTTTCTTCAAGAGTGAAGCTCAGTCGGCTAGATCTGGTCACCCACACACTGCCGTCACCAAGCACCACCGTCACGCCTCAAGTAGCGTCGCCTGGGTTACGCGACCCACGCGACGGGCTAAGCAAAGCTCAGCCAACCAAATCTAGTTGCCCATGCACTACCGTCACCACACCGCCATCGCGTGGGTCACGGCCTCAAGCAACACCACCTGGGTCACTCGACCCCAAGCGGCGTTGCTTGAGGCCGCGCAACCCATAGGACCACACCGCCTGAGGCCACGCGACCCATGCGACGGCGGTGCATGGGTCACGCGACCGGCCGCCTCCCCACCACCACTGCCACCAGCCACCTCCCCCACCACAACCACCAGCTTCAACTACCTCCTGTTTGTTCCCCTCTACTTCATTATCTCCTCTTCCTTTTTCCTTTTCTTTTTTTCCTTTTTCTTTTCACCTCAAAGCTACTTTGCAAAATACACCAACATAGAGTACCCAAACACCTTTGCCTTCATCAAATGCCCATTCCTCTAAAGATACTTGGGGAAATGTAAAGCCATTTCCCTAAAGTTAAACCAAACGGGCCCTAAACCTCCTTCCAAAGCTCACCTTGGATATGGTACTTGCACATTTCCACTTTTGCCCCTCGACGATGCCCCTTTTGTAGTTTGCTAAGAAGGTGTATTATTTTCCAAACATTTGCCCATGAAAGAGGCTTAAATAAAGAAAAGGGTGGGAAGACAAATTATCATGTTGATTGCCCTCCAAGTTGTACCATATTTACAAAGAGGCCCAGAGCTTGACATAGACCTAAAGTTTGTCCATGACTCAAAAGACCTTGTGGAAAGACCTAATTTTGTCTCTTTATAGCATGTTATGTTTTCACTTCCAATGCATTGATTGTGTCAATCACAAGGATGGCGGTATTTTGGAAATGATGAAAATTGCTTGTTCAATGGTCTTTTTTTTTTTTTTTTTTTTTGGTAAATTGGCATTAGTTTTGGTTTAAATCTTGAAAAGCGTAAATGAATCAAATTTGAAATGACTAATGACCGTCTTAATTATGAATTACTTATTGTTTTCTAACATGATAACATGTGCTTGCCATGCACGACAAACATGACTGAAGCCTACCATGTGCGTTTGAATGCGAAGATGAAGCCTCTCGTGCCCATGTGGCAGCATTCGATAGGGAATGTTTTAACACAAAGGCATTCAAATTGCCATACACGTGATCATCGCGCAACACGGAATCCCATATGCATGCATGTAAATTGCATAGACAAGACAAAGGCGAAGTTCATTTAAGATGGCATAGCAATAAACGGTAAAAAAAACTTAGCATTGGCTTGGTTTCGCAATTTAGACAGATCCAATCAAATTATAAAAATAAAAGCTTTGGATTCTAGCATGAGATTCTGTATCGAGGAGATTCATAAATTTCAAGATGCAAAAAACATAGGAAGTGAAATCCATCCTTCCTAAGAGATTATAAAAAATCTCACAATCACAATCACCCTAGAACCTAAACCCCACTCTCATTTTCCTCCTTGTGCCAGCCAAGACAAAAGAAGCTAGAGGAAAACTTATTGACCTTGACGAGTCCCAATCTCATGAATACCTCCACCGCCAAGGGGCAAAAGCGGGACCTCATTCCCTTTGTTTTCAACGTTCCTCTCTCTCTCTCTCTCTCTCTCTCTCTCTCTCTCTCTCTCTCTCTCTCTCTTCCCTGTCTCTGTAGTCATATCGTCTCTCTCTCTCTCTCTCTCTCTTCGAGGCCATTCATCGAGGCTGTGTTTTTGTTTGTTTATCAGGTGGTGCTTGCGTTCTAAGCATTTTCCCTTCTTCTCTTCCTCCAGAAATTCTTGGAAGTCAGGCACACAGAGAGAGAGATCGAAAAACCCTAGACAAGAAAACCCCCCTCTGCCCCTCACACGGTCTTCTTCCTCGCCCTCTCACATGGAAGTTGTTGCAGCCCTACCCTTCGTCGGACCCACTCCATGGTGTCGCCACCCGATGCTTCGTCTCCAGTAAGAATCTCCGATCCTCGTCCCTCACCGGCCTCTCGCACGACTCTCTCTCTCTCTCTCTCTCTCTCTCTCTCTCTCTCTCTCTTTTGTGTCAAGCTCCGTCTTGTGACGAAGATGATGAGCTTCTGTTTTTCCTTCTTCTTTTCTTTTTTTGGTGAAGATAAGATGGGTTTTCGCTTGTGTATTTTTCACCCATTCTTGAGTTTCTTGAAGCACGCTTGGTCTTTCGCTCTCGTTTTCTTGGGTTTCTAGGGGGGAAGACTATTCTTCTTGGTTCAATCGATCTTTTTTTTTTATATCTGCTTATCCATTTCTAGGACGGGGGCCGGGATTGACTGCTTGCCGATCATTCCATGAGTGCCGGCGTGGAGGCCACCCTCGAAATCGAAGCTGAGAACTGTTGGAGAAAACTTCCTTATTTGTTTTGAAGCTAACAAAACGTTTCCATTAGTCTAGTCTAAAGACTTGCAGACTCCTTCGTCAAAGTTTGAAGACCGTCAGACCGCCAAACTCAAGATTTAAAGTTTGCCTTCATTGACAGTTTCTAGACCGTCGAAGAAAACTTATCTAGAATCGAGTATTTCTTTAAGGATTTGATTCGAGCGGTTGAAGAAGATCTCACGGCTGGAGATAGCATCTCAAGATCTATTATTCATTTCGATTTTAATTCGAGTAATTTGGATCCGTTGATTGGTGAAATATACTTGGAAGGTTCTACTTATAGAAATCTAGATCCTGATTGTATGAGCGAGTAGGATTTGTGGGCTATCATCACATTCCTTAAGTAACTCGAGAACTCCTTAATTGATTCTATCAAACGGGTAGATTGGAAGAACTCTTTTAGAAGGTGCAAATGGTTATGAAGGCATGAAGGAGTATATAAGGAAGACGCTCTAGTTATTCGAGGAAGTGCGCAATAGATAAATTCCAAAGTCTGAAGCTCCTTATTCTTTGCTGATTCAATTGTTGAGCGTAAAGTTATACTCAAAAGAGAGTTTATACATTTGTAAGGCATTGAAGAAGTGTAGCAGAGTCTCTACACTATGGAATCAATGACGTGATACTGTAACGACTCTTTTAATTCATAGTGAAATCCAGCCGGTGGGCTGCTAGTGTTGGAGAGTGGACGTAGACTTGAATTAAGCCGAACCACTATAAACCTTGTGTTCTTATTCTCTTCGCTAAACTCATTTACTTTGCTCGTAACTCTATTTGATTGTTAGAGTCTAATTTCCTCTTCAAAGTCTACTATTAAACAGACTCGGATTAAAAGTAAAGTTTTATACTATACTCTACAAAAATTTGTTTTCGCACATATTCACCCCCCTCTAGGTGCTTGTACTAGCATTTACAATTGGAATCAGAGCCTGTGTACTCATTTAAATTGAAATGTTTTTACTTCAAAATTAATGATCCATGACTAGTATGTTGGCTCTAGGTTTGGTTGAAGGGTAAAGCAACACCAGACCGCCTTATTTTGATGGAAATGAATACATTATATGGAAAAACAAGATGAATGCATTCCTAAGATCAAAAGATCATCTTGAATGGGATGTGGTAGATAAAGGAATCATACCTAAAGCTACAACAGTCTCAGAAAGGGGAAAAGAAGCTGTTGAGTCCAGCGAGATGACTTAAGAAGAGATAACCAAGAGACAAGCTCTTAATGCAAAAGCAGTTTATTCCTTATATTGTGCATTATCTTCTACTGAATATAATATAATATCTTCTTGTGAAACAACTAAAGAAGTCTGGGACCTAGGCTGCACATCACCTATAAAGGAACCGATCGAGTGAAAGAAACCAGAACTAATATTCTGCTTGGTCAATATGAAGCATTCAAGATGAAATCAGGAGAATTTATCACTAACATATTTAGTCGTTTTACATAAATCGTGAATGGTCTTGAGTATCAAGGTCAACCAATCTCTAGACCCATGAAGGTTAACAAACTGCTGTATGGACTTTCCAAAAATTGGAATCACATAAAGACCTCAATAAGGGAGACACAAATAATCATGCCACTCTCCATTGACGAATTGGTTGGCACTCTTTAATCTTATGAAGTGGAGCAAATCAATGAAGATAGGTAAAAAATCTATTGCTTTAAAATCTAATGATGATTATGATATTATAGATTCTGAAGACGATATGGACGATGAAGAGCTTACTCTCATGATAAGAAGGTTCAGAAAACTAAACAAAAAGGGAAGAAGATTCAATTGGAAGAAACAAAGTTCTCAAAAGTTTCAAAATAAATCAGTAGAGGACGATGAATCCAATAAAGATGTGATTTGTTTTGAATGCAAGAAAAATGGACACATCATACCCAACTGTCCCTTACTGAAGAAAAACAAAGGAAAAGTTGAGAAATACATAAAGGCTCTCAAAGTAGAAACTTGGAGTGATACCGAATGCGAAGAGAGTGATAATGATTATGCTAATATTTGTCTAATGGCACAATCAAAATCAGATTCAAACTCTGAGACAGATATAGACTTAAACTCAGACTCAAACAGTGAAATCAAGGTAAGTAATTTAAAAATTCCTACTAAAGTCTCTAAATATATTGATGAACTGTGTCTTAGTCTCAAAACCTCTCTTAAGAGGATTTCCGAACTAAAAAGGGAAAATTCTGCACTGAAGCAACAGGAGATTGTTTGGAAAGAAAATGTCGAAAATTTAAATGCAAGTGTTATTACCTTGAAAAGAAAATACAGACTCTCTTTCAAAAGAAAATGCATTTTGAAAAATGATATTTCAAGCATTTCAAAAAGGTTTTCTATAAGATCTGAAAAATTGGAAAAAATTCTTTTAGCACAAAGACCTTACTTTAACAAATCAAGCTTGGGAATGACTGCTGAAACCATTCCTCTAATTGATTTTCCAAAAGTAAAGGAAAAAATCAAACAAAAACCTACAAAAGATTTTTATAGAAATCATTTTCAAAAAGTCTTTGTAAAACCTGTAGGCCGTAGTGCTCTTAAATGTTCTAAGTGCAACAGTTCATAACATTTTGAGAAGGAATGTCCTATGGTTTGGAAACTTGTTAAGAAGGTTTGGGCAAAGATTGTATATTGCACTAACTCCATGGACCCAAAAAATATGGGTACTAAAGAAAGCTTGAGTTTCTTTTTTAAATGCAAGTCACTATCAAGAAAAAGATCAAATGGTACTTGGATAATGGATGCTTAAGATATATGACAGGAGACTCAAGTTGTTTCATAAAGTTTATGCAAGTTAATGGTGGAAAAGTTTCTTTTGGAGGAAATAGCAAAGGCAGAATTGTTGGATGCGGAACAGTAAAGATTGGAAGTCTCACAATCAGCAACGTTTCCTTAGTGAAATGACTCAACTACAACCTGTTGAGTATCAACCAATTGTGCGACACAGGTTTCAAAATCAACTTTCAATAAGGAATATGTTCAGGAATCAGTAAAGACTCCTCTTAGACTTTCACGGGACGAAGACATGGGAACATCTATCTTCTGGACATCAAACCAGAAAAATCCCAATGTCTAATTTCAATTCAAGAGGAAGTTAATCTCTGGCATAGAAAACTTGGCCACATCAACATGAAGCAAATAGCCAAGATCTCTATAAAGAAGCTTGTTCATGGACTACCCAACCTGATATACCAAAAATCTGATCTATGCACACCATGCGTGTTGGGAAAACAGGTTAAAAATTCTTTCAAACCAATAAATCAAGTTTCCACTAATTGTGTACTACAGCTCCTACATATGGATCTTTTCGGACCAACTAGAACCCAGAGCATTGGTGGAAAGAAATATTGCCTAGTAATAGTGAATGATTATTCACGATTTACTTTGGTATATTTATTGGCAAGTAAGTCTGAAACTTTTTCTTATTTCATAAAGTTTGCTAAGAAAGTACAGAATGAGAAAGGGTATGTTATTTCAAGTATACGAACAGACCATGGAGGTGAGTTTGAAAATCAAGATTTTGCTAAATTCTGTGATGAATCTGATTTTCAGCATGTGTTCTCCTCTCCATACACTCCAAAACAGAATGGAGTTATGGAAAGGAAGAATAGATCGTTGCAAAAAATGGCTAGAACTCTTTTAATTGAAAGAAACATCTCTTCTCGTTTTTGGGCTGAAGCAGTTTCTACAGCATATTATATTATTAATAGAGTCTTCTTAATGCCTATTCTAGAGAAAACTCCCTATGAGTTGTTCAAAGGAAAGAAGCCGATTGTTTCCTATTTTCATGTGTTTGGATGCAAATGTTTTATATTGAAAAATTCAATTGATCGAATTGGTAAGTTTGAAGAAAAATCAGACGAAGGTATCTTCTTTGGATATTCAACACCAGCAAAGCTTACAGAATCTATAATAAAAAGACTCAATCGGTGGATGAATCGATGAATGCCAAATTTCAAGACCTTATACAAAATAATCGATCTAGACTCAATCTGAAGAATCTAAACCTGCTCCAGACTCTATAAAGTCTAAATCTCCAGAAGCAGCTCAGACTTTAAAGACCAACAACGAACGATCGTTGAAGAATCAAATAAAGAAAAATATGAGCAGTATGTCAGACCAACCAGCAACTGGAAGCACAAGTCTAGTCATCCCAAAGAATTCATTATTGGCAACATTGATGAAGAGATTTGTACAAGATCCAAAAGGCATGAAGAGTCTAGTGCTGTGGCTCTTATTTCTAAAATAGAACCCAAGAGCATAGAAGAAGCTTTAACTTATGAAAGCTAGATTGAAGCTATGCAAGAAGAACTCAGGCAATTCGGTATTAATGATGTTTGGGAATTGACTTCTAAATCAAAAGGTAAATCTGTTATTGGAGCTAAATGGGTTTTCAGGAATAAGATGGACGGGAAAGGAAAAGTTACAAGGAACAAAGCAAGACTCGTAGCCAAAGGATATACGTAAGAAGAAGGGATAGATTATGATGAGACTTACGCTCCAGTAGCAAGGTTAGAAGCAATTAGATTATTACTTACTTTTGCTTGTTATAAGAATTTCAGGTTATTCCAAATGAACGTTAAAAGCGCATTCCTAAATGGATTTATCCAAGAGGAAGTCTATGTAGAACAACCTCTCGGATTTGAAGACCCAAGGAAACCAAACTCTATATTCATACTGAAAAAGGCACTATATGGTTTAAAGCAAGCACCTCGAGCTTAGTACGACATGTTAAGTAAGTTTTTAATCCAAAATGACTTTGTTAAAGGTAAAGTAGACACTACCTTGTTTATCAAAAGAGAAAGTAAAAACTTTTTATTTGTTCAAATCTATGTTGATGATATTATTTTTGGATCACCTAACGAAAATCTGTGCAAGAAATTTTCTAAGTCTATGCATGATGAATTTGAGATGAGCATGATGGGTGAACTATCATTCTTTTTAGGACTACAAGTAAAACAATTGAAGGAATGAACTTTCATTCACCAAGAAAAATATGCTAAAAAACTTGTTAAAAATTTCGGTTTGGAGAATTGCAAAAAGACTGATATACCAATGTCAAGTTCTTCTAAGCTAGACAAAGATGAAGGAGGAAAGAAAGTTGACCAGAAGCTATGCAGGAGTATCATTGGTTCACTTCTTTATCTTACTGTCTCTAGACCTGACATTTTGTTTAGTATTTGCATTTATGCTAGATTTCAATTAGATCCCAAAGAATCTCATTTAAGTTTTGAGAAACGCATCATCAAATACGTTGCAACAACCTCTAATTTGGGTCTCTAGTATCCTAAAGAATGAGACTTTACTCTCCTTGGATACTCAGACACAAACCTAGCATGATGCAGAGTTGATAGAAAGAACACCTCGAGCACTTGTCAATTGCTTGGTAACAAGACAGTATCTTGGTTTTCAAGGAAGCAAAGTAATGTAGCTCTTTCTATAACAGAAGTAGAGTATGTGGCTCTTGGAAGTTTTTGTTCTCAAATCTTGTGGATAAAACAACAGCTAAGAGACTTTGGAATCAAAGACTCATGCACTGAGATCAAATATGATAACACCAGCGCGATTAATCTCACCAAGAATCCAATTCTTCATTCAAGAGCAAAGCATATAGAGATTCGACATCATTTTATTAGAGACCATGTTCAGAATTGAGAAGTCTTGATTCAATTCATAGACTCAAAAAATCAGTTGGCGGATATTTTTACAAAGCCACTGGAGAAGTTCAAACTCGAGGATAAAAAGTCTAAAGATACTCAGACTCAGAAGATCAAGAATCACGACTGTAAGTTATTTCTGTTTTAGAAATTTATCTTTCGAATAAAAAACTTGAAAAGGTACGTTTGTCTATTAATTAGTAATTGATTAATGTTATCTTCCCAAGTTTTCGTAATTATAACAATCTTCCTTTTCGAAAAAAAAGTTATCTTTTGAAATGAAAGTTATCTATTTTCAAAAAGGCAGCTATTTTTGAAAAGGCATTTTCTATTTTTCCTTTTACAACGATCCGTATACCTCGTTTCGATTGTCTTATATACCAATCTTCTTCTTCACGAATCCTAGAAGCACAGAACATCACTTTCTTACTTTTACTCTCTAGTTTAATCTTCAAAGTTTTCATCTTTCTCGGATCGAGTTTGGAATCTCTCAAAAACTGTGAGAATGTCTTCCCAAAGAAAGTCCTCAAGGATCGCAAATAGGGGACCACAGCATATGCGTGAGGGTCCTACGCATTTTGACCTCATCGAGGAAGAAGAATCTCCAAGACAACAGCAGAGTCCACAACATTCTCAACTGCGTCATTTGCCTCGTGCTAGACCATAGGATGTTCAACAACAAACAAATGAAGAAATTATTAAGGATGCAGAACCCGTAAGAACTCAAAACCTTCTTTTACCTTCAAACTCTAAAGGTTGGAACTCAATATTTTTTTTTTTTTTTTTTTTTTTTTTTTTTGTTTTTTTGGTAACCCGCCTTTTACCTTCAAACTCTACCCCCACCGCCTTGAAGGTCTTCCCCTTGGCGTGGAGGTACCAAGCCTTAACCTTGAACTCCCTATTAATATTATTAATTTTTGAAAGAAAAAGGGTACAGAAATGAAACCCACTTTTTGCGAACGATGGAATGTTTGGGAGTTGCTCCTGCGGGCTCGGCAAAAGAGCCTTTGCGAATATCCCAAGCGATCCACGTGTTGGAGGACTTAGTCAACTTGATGGAAATGATGATGAAAGGATGTTCACTCATTTTAAGCCTAGAATAGGTGTTGCCGCGAATATTCAAAGCAAAAGGACAAATCCGTTTCGTTCTGAGGAACACAAGCGACTTTACTCTAAGTTGCTGAAGCGAGGGGTAATGAACCCAAGGAGTGTGGACTTTGATTTTCTCAACTCTCTAAACGTGAAGCTACGAGAGAAATTCATTTTACTTCAACTTAAACGATTTTGCTCTGAAACAACAGTGGCTCATCCAGAACTTACTGCGTATTTCTATTTCAATCTAAGCTTTTTGGATGCGAATAGATTCTCTTTTAGTGTTAGAGACCAAGACTATGTAGTTGATATTGACACTCTGGCTGATGTGATTGGAGTAGAGAGGGGTTTCCAATCAATTAGTGTGTCTATTGGTCGTGCGACTATGGAGCTTGTTCGGGATGGAATGACAGAAGGTCAAATTTCGTACTTGAGGATGAATGCCTCAAATGTCTTGCTTCATAAGATTGTGATCAATTGTCTTAGGCCCAAATCGACTTTGAAGACAAACATCTCCAATTCAGAAGCAAAGCTGATGTATGCTATCAATACTGGCAAAAAGTTCTCTCTGCCACACACTATCATGTTTCATATGTATAGATCGATGGTGAAGGACAAGTGCCAACTTCCTTATTCAGCACTTGTTACTAAGTTATTCAAACATTTGAATATTCAGCCTCCCAAGATTTTGTGTGTTCGAACTCGTGATCAAATGGTGATGGGACTGAAGATGGTTTCCAAAATGCGTCTGAAAGAGCTAAACAAGGCTTTCGAGCGATTTAAGGAAAAAACCCCTGTCAAGACTCACCAAGTCTCTATGGCTGCAAAACGGAAAGGGAATGAGCCCATGACAGCTCCATCCAAGAAAAGAAGAGCACTCATCTTGCAGGATGAAGAAGATAAGGAATATGTCACCATTTCCGCTCTTGCATTAAGAAACTTATAGCGTTTTTTTCCCAGAGACAAAGAGAGAGAGGATCAAGACAGAGAAGAAACGGAGCAGAGAAGTGAAGAGAGGGAATCAATAAGAAAGAAGCAAAGGAAGAAAGAACTGTAGAAGAAGAGGAAAGAGGAGAACAAGATCATCATGTCACTGAAGAAGAGATAGAGCATGAAGAGTACTTCTCTCCACTCGAAGGCACTGAAATAGGGGAAGCTGCTGAGAAAAGAGGTACATCTTCAATTGCTTTTACTAGTGAAGATGTTAGTCATTCTCCTGCCGATCCAGAAGATGTATATGCCTATCAATTTCTTGAGGAAGGTCATGAGATTTCATCTTCAAATCTGGGTGCTCATGCTAAAATGCCATCATCTGCCAATACTCCTCAAACTGATCATGCTATAAGCAAGCACTCAAACTGACAACTCAGCGGACTTTTGAAAATTGCTTGATATTCTTATGGAGATGCAAGGCCAGATTTATGTTTTGAGATGCGAAGTTCAGAATATGCAAAATGCCAATCAAGCCTCTTCAGTTTCTTTGCACAATCAAGTTCAGGCCCTTAATCTTCAAGTTCAAGTAACTGCCAAGGGTGAGGACATAACGCAACTGAAGGAGGATCTGAGAAAGCTAGAGGAGACAGTCAAGTCGATGGGAGATTTCCAGCTTGTTCGCATTCCCAAACAATCTTAATTTTATCCAATTCTCTTTTCGTCTCTACCTTTTTAATGCTGACAAAAAGGGGGAGAAGTTGGTGCAGATTTGCAGAGTTGATCTCTTTGTTTGTTTTTTTGTTTGACTTTACTTTTGTTTGGCTGTGATTGGTTTGGTTTGGACTATGTTTTTGGTTTGGATTGTTTGATCGTTTAATGCTTGCAGTATCTTAAGCATTGTTGGTATTCATGGCAAAGATAGTTGTTTTTACATGACTAACTCATTTCCTGTGGATGCAGATTCAATACTATCTTTATCCTAATCCATTTATCTTTTATGAGATATCCATGTTTGCTTAAGTATTGTCTTGTAGGTCAAAAGTATCCAAATCTGTAGGAAAGTTTTGTCACCATCAAAAAGGGGGAGATTGTTGGAGAAAACTTCCTTATTTGTTTTGAAGCTAACAAAATGTTTCCATTAATCTAGTTTGAAGACTTGCAGACTCCTTCATCAAAGTCTGAAGACCATCAGACCGCCAGACTCAAGATTTAAAGTCTGCCCTCATTGACAGTTTTTAGACCGTCGAATAAAACTTATCCAAAATCGAATATTTCTTTAAGGATTTGATTCGAGCGGTTGAAGAAGATCTCACGGCTAGAGATAGCATCTCAAGATCTATTATTCATTTCGATTTTAATTCGAGTAATTTGAATCCGTTGATTGGCGAAGTATACTTGGAAGGTTCTACTTATGGAAACCTAAATCCTGATTGTATGGGCGAGCAGGATTGGTGGGCTATCATCACATTCCTTAAGTAACTCGAGATTTCCTTAATTGATTTTGTCCAACGGATAGATTGGAAGAACTCTTTTGGAAGGTGCCAACGGTTATGAAGGCATGAAGGAGTATATAAGGAAGACACTCTAGTTATTCGAGGAAGTGCACAATAGATAAATTCCAAAGTCTGAAACTCCTTATTCTTTGCTGATTCAATTGTTGAGCGTAAACTTATACTCAAAAGAGAGTTTATACATTTGTGAGGCCTTGAGGAAGTGTAGCAGAGTCTCTATACTATGGAATCAAGGACGTGATACTGTAACGACTCTTTTAATTCATAGTGAAATCCAGCCAGTGGGCTACTAGTGTAGGAGAGTGGACGTAGGCTTGGATTAAGCCGAAACACTATAAACCTTGTGTTCTTATTCTCTTCCCTAAACTCATTTACTTTGCTCGTAACTCTATTTGATTGTTAGAGTCTGATTTCCTCTTCAAAGTTTACTATTAAACAGACTTAGGTTAAAAGTAAAGTTTTATACTATACTTTACAAAAATTTGTTTTCGCATCTATTCACCCCCCTCTAGGTCCTCATACTAGCATTTACAAGAACACCTTCGGCATCCTCCATTGCCAGGGGAGATGGAAGAAGAGATTGCATGCTTTCAGAAGACGCAAAGGGTTTTTAGGGCTTTCCAATGAGAGAGAGAGAGAGGACGTTGCAAAAGGTGGAATTTTTAGCTGCAAAGTGCGAAGATTGGACTTTGGCGGACGTTTTGTTAGTTTTGGTATCGGGATTTCAATTGAGCCCCCCTCGGTTTTTATTAATGTGAAAATAATAATTTTAATAATAATTTTACTCATGGGTGAATTGACATGTGGGATAATTTGGTTTTGGAACTGATAGGAAATGGTGCTTGCATGCATCGATCGCCCGCACGATGGTGAAATGCGTCTTGAGGGGTTGGTGTTTGGTAACCACAAAAGCGAGTAGTTCGAGGGGATCCAAATGGAATGGAGAGTCACTTGTTTTGATGAATTTCTTAGCATTTCACTATAAGAAGTTGAAAAGTATTTTTCTTTTTTTTTTTTGTCAAAAAGTTTAAATATTCTAAATGAGTGAATTGTGGGGTATTTATAGTGAGTGGATCAAAAGAATGTTTAATAAGATTATGTTGCGAGGCAATCATAACGAATCGACGGTAGATAGACTGTTTGGAGAACACGAGTGAGCACCAAGCCCACTAAAAAAAAGGTTGGTAAATAACTTGAGTTATAGTTTACGAGCCCTCTTCCAAGTCCACTAAGTCAAAACTGTAAGAGTTTTCCTAATATTGACTACATTAATTGATATTGTAATTTATTGTTTTTACGGTTACCGTAAAACAAAGTTGGTCTAAGGTAAGATAGAAGGTTTCTTAAGTAGTCTAATATGGGATTGGCTAGTGTGGGCCGAGTTGAGCCTGGCCCGTAATGAAGGGGCGTGGCTGGAAACTCTATAAATAGTGCTCAAGTCTCTCCTCTAACCCTAATTCTCACATGTATCCTCACATAAGAAGCATTTACCTAACGTTAAAGGTGAGGGGGCCGCCTCATTGAGCTAGTGATACAGAGGGCAATAGAGGAGAATGACTTGCATGTGGAACATTAGTTTTCCTCTTCCACTTCAAGAATGATGGATCCCAAAACAGGTGCGTTAATCTTTATGCTCAATTATGCATGTTCTTGTTCTGGTTATAGAGATTTTGGAATTGCGGAATTTGCATCCAATATGTAGTATTAGAGCTACCATAATCCTAGAACTCAAACGCATCTAATTTTTGCCATAATTTGTGATTTTCGTGATTTTTTGTTCAATAAAAATAAAATTAAATCATAAATTCGGACTGGGCTCGACAAGACAAGCAAAACAATTGGTGGCGCGTCGCCAAGGGAGGTCTCACACGCCCCCACGCGCGGTCACACGCCGCCAGGGCATTGGAGACGCGCCCCACACGCAGTCACACGCCCTCTCGCACTCCCACACGCGGGGCGCGGCTCGCACGTGGCTAATGTCATGGACCGACCCGACCCAAATGGCAACCGACCCAACCCGAATGACGACCAACCCGACCCGACTCGAACCGTTGACCTGACTTGACCCAGTCAACTTTTTGACCGGACCGATCAATCAGTCGGACCGGGCGGCTGGACCGAAAGGTCAAGCCAAGAACTGGTCGGAACGCTACTAGTCGGACCGATTTTGACTAGTCAAGTTACGCCCGTGCATGGGCTCCACACGCCGCGCACTTAGGCGGTGCGTGCGGGCGCGTGGAGCATCTAATTGGCTCGTGGTTGGTGGCGTTGGATTCATATGATCCTCTTCTATCTTATGGTATATTTTTTTTGCATGTTTGATGATTTTATGGATGTGAAAATACATATAAAACCCTTAATACGAGTATTTTTAGTGTATTTTTGCATATTTTTCTTGTATTTTCTGTGATTTTGGAAATACATATGTTGGATTACTGGTATGCTATCACATAAATATTATAAATGTGTGATTCATTAATAAAAATTAAACTTTATTATAAATTGAAGCTAACTTAATGAGATACAACCAGTATGGGATAGTAATTGAACTATATATTGAGGTGATGAGAAACAGTAAAAGGTTATGAAACTTTTGTTACTCACGCATACTCTTTTACATGCTAGTAATTTTTGAATGATGGACGTCTTAAGAACTCGTGACCAAACTAATTGTACTGATTAACACATCTTCTGAATGTGGATAATGCATGTCAGTTAAATTATTGAATATTGTACCTAAACTCATTTAGTCACTTGTTAATGTCCATCAAGTTGAACATTTTTTTATGGTTAAGGAGTATGACAACATTTACGCAGAGTAATAGTTTAGATATTTGGTTCTGTGGTTTGACTCAATTTATAGGCCACTGGTTGATACAATGATATTTGTTACTTAAAATTGGCTAAAAAATCAGCTGTTGGCCTTAGAGTCATGTTCAGCCTTATGCAACTATGAGCTATAGTGGATCAGCTATTAGGTTTGTCGATCTGTGGTACCCTGTATTGCTATTGATGTTAACTTGTGATAGATTTTCTATACTAGCATTCTTTTATGTTGTTCTAGTAATCTGTAATCATGGTGCATAAGAGATACTTTCTTCTCTGTTATGAGAAATTTCTTGTGTTGCTATGATCGATAATCTCATTGGAGTATGTTTTTCAGGTTCTATATATATATATGATTAATTTTTATTAATGAATAAAGTAGTGTAATTAGCATGATATGTGATTCCAATGATATGTTGCCCTTATCACTAAAGTTAAAATCACATGTATATGGTGTATGTGAGAAGTAAAGTTTATATCATTGGTATGAGAGAGTTTCAAGGATTCAATTGAGTAATGACCGCCAAAGTGACACGCTTGATTGTGTTTGAGAAATTCCGGTCTCATATGCTGATTGGGATATCTCCTTGTCTAATGCTTGGTCATACTCCGAAATGAGGTGATTATGTATTAGTTCATGGAGGAATACGTGATGGTGTAGTGGAGGAGTGACCAATCCTAATGGTTCATATGCCCAAAGGTGATGAATTCATGAAGATTAGAATATGATTTCATAACTACTATCATGTGAGGAGTGTACAACTGCATGTCATGTATTTTGCCCAAAGTGATTATATGATTATGCGTGTAACTCTTGAGATATGTACTTGTACGTCAAGTTACATAGTGCTCATATGATGCTAATTATATACATTGCTTATTTTTCGGTCACCTATTCTGTAATTAATAACTCTATTATTATTGAGGTTTTTACTGTTTCAAATTTTAAGTAGTGGATATATGATTTGCTGCTTAAAAAATAGTAATCAAATTTGCTTACTATTCATGAAGTGTTCCATTCAGGAACACTTGAAAAGTGGTTTGCTTGCGGACTACACTGCTAAAAGATGATGGAAGCCTTAATAGCTTGAAGTTATGTATTATTTAATACCGAAATCATGACACATCTGCAAGAATTAAGAAAAGTTACTTAAAGAGTAGAAAAGTTGACAATGTTAATATTCTATCTACGGTTATCTAAAGACTTCTATAGATTATTATAGAAGTAAAATGACCGAGGTAAAGAATTAAGAAAAGTTAGAATTAGTCTTAAAGGTTGTCAGGCTTAATAGTGACAGTGGGTATTTTGACAAGTATGACAATGCAGAATAACTTAAAGGATCATTTGTCAAATACTTGGTAAATTCTAGGGTAGTAACTTAATTTACTATGCCTGAAAATCCTAACAAGAGATTTGGCCAAAATGCATAATTGCATCATAATTAACATTGTGATGAGTAAGACTAATATATTAGTCTACTATGGGCTAATATTTTGAAAACAACCTTTTTCACATACAAAACGTGTTTCTTATCAAAGTTGTTTCATAAATTTCTTTTGAGTTATGGACTTGATGTAAATTATTTGAATCATTTTAAATTTAGAGGTAGTTATCTAATCCAATATTAAGTGCGTTGCAATTCAGATCCATTCAGAATTATTTTGTATCTTACATAGATTGTTCAAATGGGTATTGATTTTATGACTCCAAATAAGGTACAAGAATTATGGAATCACATACAGTAAAGTTTCTAGAGATTAACATAGTTGTAGAGGATAGTTGCTCTCAGACTATTAAAGATAATAGTATGATAGAGGTTACTGTGTCTTTGTCTTTACTTATACTGACAATTGTGAAATCTCCTGTACCATAGACTTTCCTTAGGAATCTGTCTGGGAACATGAATGCAAGATACTTGATCATTCTGCATGGAAATGAATAAGGAGATACTATTTCTCAAACCTCTCAAGTGTAGAATGAAATGGTTGTAACTTTACTCAGGAGATTTGTTAGGAAAAGACGATAAATTATTCCATGAGACTACATATTCCATTTGTGAGAGCATGATTGCAATATCCACTACATGATTGATTTAGCGACACATATGAATGTTGTTTCTCATCATTAATTAAGTATGTGATTAGATGCCATAAAAGACGATATGCAATCTATGAAACATCATAATATTTGGAAACTTACTGACTTGCCTAAAGATCACAAGTTCATTAGTTACAAATAGGTGTACAAAACTAAAAGGATTTCAAAGAAAGATTATGGAATTTAAAGCCAAATTGGTAACTAAAATTTTCACTCTGAAAAAGGGGTGGATAGTTAATAATGAAGAAATAATTATTTATTCCTGGTAATTTTTAAAGATTCTTTTAAAGTGAACATGCCATTAATAGCCCTTTTTGATATGGAGTTACGTCAAATAGATACAAAATCTATAAAGTACAACTGGAGGATTTTGCAGCAGATTCAAGTAAACTTGTGTGTAGACTGAAAAGTCTTATTCATGATTTTAAGCAAATTTCCAGACAATATTATTAAAGTTTCATAGTGTTGTTATTTTGTTCAATTGGCAACAAAGTAATTCAATATACTGCAAGGTCAGTGAGAGGAAATTTATTTTTCTCATACTCTATGTACATGATATTTTGTTTACAAGTAGTGACCTTGAGGCATCTTTTGTCTTTTATACTGAGGTCCATAAGGATTGTTCTCGCCCTATAAATATTGAATTTTATTAGATTTATCTCAGAGGACATTTGCTGATTGTATTTTGGAAATATTCAATATACATTATTACAAGCTAGGAATTGTTCCTGTCGTTCAGGGTGATGGATTGAATCCATTATATTGTCCTTATTTAAATGTTAAGAAACTCTAGTTAAATGGTGTACCTTGTGTTAGTGCACTTAAAAGTATAATATATACTCGAATTTGCACTAGAATAAATATCGTCTTTGTGACAGAACTTCTAGGCAGAAATCAATCAAATCTAGGATGCGATCACTAGGTTGCTATCAAGAAGGTTTTAAGGTACTTAAAGAGGACAAGAGATTATATGCTAATTTACGGACATGTTCAATTTTTACAGCTAATAGGGTATTTAGATGTCAACTTTGATGGATGTTAGGATGATATGTGATCAATAACAGAATACATATTTATGTTAGCAGAAAGTGCAGTAAATAAAGTTTTATGTCATCTTCTGCTATGGAAGCAGAGTTTGTAACATTCTTTTAAGCTGTTATTTGGGCTATTAGGCTCCGGAACCTCATTAAGGAGTTGACCGTTTTTAACTTTATATATAGACCCATACGGTTGTATTGAAACAATAAATTTATAATATTAACAACAGAGGTATCAAGGGGTCTAAATATATGGCGGTCAAATATTTTTTACCATAAGAAAACGGTACAGAAAGGTGATGTTATAATATAACATATTTTCACAGATGATATGGTTGTAAATCCACTAACTAAAGCTCTACACCCCCGATGACGGTGAATCTCGTATCACCATGTAAGGTGCCCTCATCCATACCGGAGGAACGCGAATCTCCCCCTCCGAAGGCCAATCACGAGGCCTCTGTTCGTCAAAAAGGAATCCTCCGCTCTGAATCTGCTGAGGCGAATATACCTGCTGGCCCGAAGCTTATGCCACACTCGGCAAGGAAACGAGGTGGCAAGAGAAGATAATCTTATTATCTCATTCCTATGTTTTTTGGTGTTTGGAATATTAGGGGTCTTGGACAAGCCCTCAAACAAGCTGAGATTAGGAATTTTGTGAGGACTAACCGCCTCTGTTGTATTGGTATTTTGGAGACTAAAATATCCCCTGTTGCCCATTCCCATGTTTCGGCTTCCCTTCTTCCTGGGTGGTCTTGGTCTACAAATTATTCTTATTCCATCAGGGGTCGTATTTGGGTGGGTTGGAACCCCTTGGCCGCTTCTTTTTGCATCTCAGCTTGTACTGCTCAGGCCATTCATGGCCGGTTGGAGTGTTTTATTTCTGGTGTTGCTTTTAATCTTTCGGTAGTTTATGCGGAGCATTCTTTTGTCCTAAGAAGACCGCTTTGGAATGATCTGATTTCCACTAGTTCCATTTGTATGCGGACATCCCTTTGGATTGTTCTTTGGTGATTTCAATGCCATTCGGTATGCTTCGGCAGAAGCCGAGATAGATCAATTCTTGGATCCCGGCCTTTGAAGACTTCGGAGAGTGCCTCATCCAATACGGGTCTAGATGATCTCCTTTGTGGGTAACGAGGTTTACTTGGTCTACTTCGTGCGGTCCTAATCGAAGGCAAAGAAAGATAGACGAGTTCTTACTAATGCGGCTTTGGATTTCGGCCTTCTCCTATTCGGAAGCCAACTTTCTTGCTCCTGGAGTATCCGATCACTCTCCTATGGTGGTCAGGATTGCCCCTGTTCCTATCTCGCGTAAACCCTTCAAGTTTTTCAATTTCTGGATGTCTCACCCCAACTTCTTTGAGTTGGTTCGGCAAATCTGAGCCGCATTTCTACGGTACGCCTATGTTTGTCCTTTGTAGTAAGCTTAAATCCCTTAAACGTAGACTCAAGTTATTAAACAGGGAGGCTTACGCTGATATTTCGGCTAGAACATCTGACGCCAGACGCCTTCTCGTGGAAGCCCAAAATGCTATTCAGTTTGACCCTCATAATCAAGATCTAGCTGATGCGGAAAAGGACCACCTCCGTGTCTTTTCTGACCTTCGCCTCAAGGAAGAATCTTTCTACAGACAAAAATCAAGGGTCAGATGGCTTAAAGAAGGGGACTTGAACACCACATTCTTCCACCATTCGGTGAAGCGAGGCCATCTTCGGAATAGAATTCTCTCGATTTCTAATGGTAGCAATGTAATTACTGATGAAGCTGAAGTGCAGCAACTCTTTGTTGATCATTTTCAAAACCTGCTGTCAGCCATTACCCCCTCCACCGTTCCGTCTGTTGATGAGATTCGTGCGAATCTGGCTTCTACGCTCGATGATATTCAGATCCAAGCCATCTCTCAGCAATTCACTGAAGATGAAATCCGAACTACTTTGTTTTCATTGGCCATCGGAAAAGCCCACGGCCCGGATGGATTTAATGTTGATTTCTTTAAGCAATCGTGGATATTGTAGGCCCTTCCGTTCTATTGGCAATTCGGGACTTCTTCTCTTGGTTCGAACCGCCGGAGATCAACACCACTATTCGACCTTGGTCCTGTCCCCCAATGCTTCCACGGTAAATGACTTCCGTCCTATTGCTTGTTGCAACACTATACAAGTGTATCACGAAGCTTTTAGCCAACAGTTAGCTTCTATGCTCCCATCTTTAATTAGTTTTTTGTTAACTTTATATATGCTTACTCAAGACTCACTACCATGGTACTCTCCGAAGAACATTATCAAGGTGAAACAATAAATTTATAATATTAACAATTAGAACCCCAAGTTCTCTATAGCTTTAAACGGTGAGTTGCATGGTTTTTCATTAGGTCAAAGGGGTCTAAATATATCTCCCCATATATCTTTACTCTTGTAATGGAAGTTTTTGGCATTATTAATGCAAATATTTTTTACCATATCTATTCTTCGAAAAAACATGCCATCTCTAAACCTTCTAATGGATGGAGTAAACACTTTTGCTGCCTGGTCTGGTCTCACCCCAACCTTAATAAAGAGTGAAATCTTTATCTCTGATGACTCTTTGTGATGGTTATAATATAACTTGGCGTCCCCGTATAAGATTTTCTTTAGTGGATGCTATAATGATGATATGGACTTTCCTTTCAGTAGACTCCAACTCCTCCATTCCATTCGGGTATACTAAAGCTCTACTTTGGCGTGGCCCGAACCTTGTATTTGTTGGGAAGTGAAAGCATGTCATTAGCATGAATTTAGGAATCGCTCTGTGGATCTTGGGATTTGTTCTTGGTCTTGGAAGAAACTTTTTGGCCTTGAATTGATTCAGTGGAATGGGTTATCGACTTCTTTTTGGTTTGATTTTGATTCTCGGATTGACATATATTACTCTCGTATCCCTCGGAATAAAGTTTTGCCTTGGCTATCCCGTCTAATGTAGGCTATCCATACTTGGGTTGATCCTCTCCCCGGCCTCAACGACCCAGGATGATGTTACATTTATGGACTATGCTTCGAGCTGACGATTTGATTTGTCCGGAGCTCCACTCTTCCCCCGCGATATCAAACCCATTTATGGCAACTTTTGTATTCATGTTTCTGCGCCTTCGCTCATAAAATATTTTTAATATGTTGTTATTATGTTGAATACATGTTGATAAAGTCTCAAGGTACTCATCTATAAACATTGAGTGAAGGCTAAATTTCTTTGGGGCATCTTTGAGTAAGATTCTTCCTTGCTTGTGAGGTTATTAGCCTTGTGCATATGCCTTGTTATACATAAAGAAATGTTAACCGTAAGGACAAGGCATATGTGAGTTCATTGGTACCATAAAGATATTCTCTAGTGGCACAAGTTTTTGTGACGCTTAAGGTAAAAGAATAGTGACTGATAAATATGATCTCTCCGTGAAAAATGTTATCCATTTGACACACTACCATATTAAATCAATATTAATAAAGTTGAGAACATTAGTGACCATGGAAGGCTCTGTGTATATACATGCAGTTACCGCCATGATTCGGTATTTAAGACTTTATGGGATAGGATTGACTATTGAGAATTATCTTTGGACCAATGTGCACATATACAGTATGATTTCAATTAACATAATCCAAGTGGGAGAATGTAAGAGTTTTCCTAATGTGGATTACATTAATTTTTTTTGGCAAAAAATGTTGATTACATTAATTGATATTGTAATTTACTGTTTTTACGGTTACCGTAAAATAGGGTTGGTCTAAAGTAAGATATAATGTTTCTTAATTAGTCTAATATGAGACTAGCTAGTGTGGGCTGAGTTGAGCCTGGCCCGTAATGAGGGGGCCTAGCTGGAAACTTTATAAATAGTGCTCAAGTCACTCCTCTAACCCTAATTCTCACATAAGGAGCGTTTACCTAACGCTAAAGATGAGGGGGCCGTTTCATTGAGCCAGTGATACGGAGGGCAATAGAGAAGAAGGACTTGCGCGTGGAACATTAGTTTTCCGTTTCCGCTTTAAGAACGATGAATCCCAAAACAGGTGCGTTAATCTTTCTGCTCAATTATATATGTTCTTGTTCTGGTTATGGAGATCTTGGAATTATGCAATTTGCGTCCAATAAAAACTCTCAAGAACATCACAAACAAATAAGGATAACCAAATCCCTAATGATGATGGTGGTTGTTAGTAAATTCAAGAAACAATATAATAATAAATAAAAAAACACATTTATCAGCCAATATGTAAGGATAAAATTTATATTTATATCAACAATATATCTAATAATATTCCTATTACCTTTGTCATATGTAAAGCCAACATTCAAGTTTAGCATCATTTTTCCATCTCGATCTAGAAAATGTGAATAGAACATTATACGTCATTAATAATTAAGATTCAATACTTTCGGACTCTTACTTAACAAAGCATCTATCTTTATCAGCATTTGTCCTTACCTTTTGAAATTTGTATTAATATTTTGTATCAAAACTTATCTAAATCCATCTCATATTAGAGACGTGCTTTTGGCTTGCTAAGGAATTAGTTATATCATGAAAAAGGACTCAATTTGGCAAATTACTTTAACCGGTGATTTCAAAAATGAAAGAGAGAATTTTGCCTACAAAAATTGCCGTTATTACCAAATATTTGGAATATTCGAGTGCCTGACTTATCTTATTCAATGTTGTGGCTAGTGGCGGACCTAAGGGGTGTTCAAGAAATGCTTAATTTTTAGGTAATTTTTTTTAAAATTTTATTTTTATATGGCATCAACTTAAAGATCATGAACTTTACCAAAAAGATCATGAACTTATTATATTTGAGTCATTTCAATTCTAAACTTTTTAATTTGTTTAATTTAGTTGCAAACATTTTGACAATTTGCTAATGTAAACTTTCCAGTCGATTTTGACCAGAAACTGCTTACGTGAATACTGCTATTTTACGAGACACAGTTGGCACTAACGTGACAATTTTTATAATCTTTAGTTTTTTTTTATTTAGTATTTAGTTCATGTTAATATTTCTATTAGTCATCAGCAAAGGTAGAGCTAACAAGGGCCACTTTTTGTTTGGCAATTTCTAAACTTGTTTTATTTGAGACTATATTCTAAATTAGAAGTCTCGGCTGTTTAAATTAGAATAGATGTACTTAGAATAAAATTAAAATTTTTAATATTTAATTGTTCATCAATGTATTAGTGATAGAGTGGAAGTTGAAATATTTTGTATTTCCATACCAATAAAGGCGGAATTTAATTGAAAACTTTCCGAATGGCATGAAAAACTTATCCAAATGTTGGCACTTAACTCTCTAAAAATCCCAAAGTTCAGATCCAATATCAATTATGTTATGACTTTTTTATGCATAAAAAAACAAAAAATCACAAACTTATTACTCTAGTCTCATATCTGCCTCACTTTTAAAAATTGTCACTACCATCTTCAAAATTATCACTATCAACAAACTATTGCTATTCCAAACGAGAGCGTAGGTGTTTGTGAAGATGTGGGTTTTGATTATGAACCTCTAATTGGCCAAATATTAATAATTTCAAAGAAATTAGTGGCAATTTTTGAACGCAAGAGCAAATTTAGGATTATAGTAAAAGTTTGTGATTTTTTAGAGTGTCAAACACCTAGAATGCTAAAATTTGGCATAAAGGGACAGTTAGGTGCCAAAAAATAGGAAAGTAACACTTAAATTTCGTATTATTTTACTTACTACACCAGCCGCTATAGCATAAAATTGGAGCAAAATGGATCACTTAAGTGTCAACAGCGAAAAAATCCAATCAAAATGTTGACGTGGCAATTTTCTGGTGAGGTAAGTGCAAAACGACGTTATTTTGCACGTTAACGTGGCTAGACAAATGCAAAAACGATGTCATTTTGTTGTTGACTAGGTAAATAATTAATATAAAAATTAATTAAATTAAATATAAAAATTAATTTATTTAAATTTTAAATTTAAAAAAAAAAAAAAAAAGAAGAAGAAGGGGAGGAGGCACGCGGCTGAGGGCCGAGTGGCCTTCTTTTCTTGACAACGACGGGGAGGTGGTGGCGGCAAGGGTTCAACCACCTTCTTCCTCCCTCCCTTTTTTTTTTAAATTTATTTTTTTTTTTAATTAATTTTGTATAATTTAATTTAACTAATTTTTATATTAAAATTCAAATCTTCACTAAAACGACGTTTTTTTGCGTTTCTTTGTTGAGTCAGCTTTTCAATGAGCCATGTAGACGAGTAAAAATAATAAAAATACATAGAATTTCCAATGGTGTTAGCCGGAGGTGACACTTAAGTGTCCACTTTAAAAAAAAAAAATGGCATTTAAATGTCACTTTTTTTTAACTTTTGACACTTAAAGTGTCCTTTCGTGCCAAGTTTTGGCACTTGGGTATACTTTTTCCCATTTTTTAAGACAACAAAAGCTCAGGGCAAAATTGGAATGGAACCTAAACTTAGGGTTTTTTTAAAAAAAAATGGAATAAGACCCAATTATAGGCGATTTATGGAAAACTTACACATGCTAAAAGTAATTTATATTGTGGATACATAATTTATATTGATATTTTTAAAATTATTTAGATATAAATTTTACTTGTCTATTATAAAATTTTTAGAAACAAAACATAGACAAGCTAATTATTTTAGAAATATATAACTTTAAAAAAAAAAATCCATGGATCGATATAAGCAAATATTTTTTCAATTTACGAAGATATTTTTAAAATTATTTAGATATAAATTCTTGTCTATTATAAATTTTTTTCTGAACTAATTATTTCAAGCGATATAAGCAAATATTTTTACGAAGATATTTTTAAAATTATTCATTTTTCTTAAAACAAATGGAGTATTTATTGCAAAATTCTTATTCATTTAAGTTTATATATTTTCTAGAGCCATTGATTCATAGATAATATTCAACATTTATCTTAGGAGAATGAGTTGAGTTATGGGAACGGGAGGATGATCATGCAAAAGAAGAGGAAGGGGCATCGTTTTGAGTGGAATAGCGGAATAATTAATGGGCTGGGCTTAATCAATTCGAGTGACCTTGGGCTCTATTTGATCTTAAAGTTAATTACCATGAAAAATCTCAAATTAGTATACTTATAATAAATTTATCACAATTTATTTTGACCACCATAAACCCCAAATTAATATACCTTTGACAAATTTACCCCAAAACTATATACTTGTGAAGAATTTACCCTCTATTGATTTTCATTAAATTTTCCTTTCAAGTTGCTAAGTTGGATAATATGCTATGGTTGACTAGTATATCGGTTTTGGATTTTGTTCTTCGTTTGTCACATATATACATGTTTTATGGTTTTTTGTGATATTATTGAATTGGGCTGGGAATAGTGCTGAAGGGAGGCAGGGCTTTTGGCAACGGCTTGGTGCAGCTTTGATGGAAGATTGGGGCCTAGTTTTGGGATTTTTCTGAGTTGGGCTTCGTCTAGGCCTTCTTTATTGAAGGGCTTGAGAATGAGCCCAATTGTGCGTTCGGCCCAGGCCCCCGAGGCCTGCGTGCAGCCCATACTCAGACCTGGCCCAAAGGCCCAGCCTGATTCCCTACGCAATGGTTGGGTGAGGACATGGATTTCCATTGAGCAGGAAAGCTGGCTTAACTTGACATTGAGTTGCCACGTGGCCGGGAAGTTTCCCTTGGACTTTTCAACCATGTATCCCATGAATCTCAATCATTGATTCGGAGACCCACGTCATCTAACGGTTGTGATCATGCAGCTACCAATATCGGTGCACCAAGTAAGAGACTCCCCTTCCGCGGACTCCCCTTCCGCGGAGTCTGCAATCTTTATAGGCAAAACTAGGCACAGGTCACAAGTTCGTCATTCAATCAACGGGTCCGCTTGGTCCTACCGTCACCAAGTGCACAATACACATTGACATGGGGACATGTAAATCCACAGGATGCACAAAGGTCTCGGTTAAAGGGGACAACAACTCATAGCTATACATTGAGTTTTCCTAATCATGGGTCCAGCGGCTCTCGAGCTTGATCGGTCCAATCTAGTCTTGGCTGAGCTTGCCTGATTTAAAGCTCTTCAAGTGCTTCAGACATAAATGCATGTGCATATTGCTAATCTACTTCTTTTGGAAAGCTCACTGAATTCATTGATTGGATAATCTCTATGGGTTATTTCGCGTGGACATAAATGCATGTGCTTGTTAATCTACTTCTTTTGGAAAGTCATTGAATTTCCATGCAGAAGCCAGATATTCTTTACACAGTGAAGCCAATCTTATTCTTCTTCTTATATAAACCCCTCTCTCCCTCCCTCTGACACACGCACCATCTCAAACCATGGCCACCTTCGCCCTCCTCCTAGCCCTTCTCAGCCTGATGGATTCCACCTATGGCGGCGGCTTCACTACAGACCTGATACACCGCAACTCCCCGGCCTCGCCGTTCCATCCCAACCCCACGCGTGGCGCAGCCCGACGCTCGATCTCACGATCACCTCTGGGCCAGACACAGTTCGAGGAAGATCCAATCCGACCTGATCTATGGCGGCAGCGAGTACTACATGAAGGTGGCGATCGGGTCGCCTCCTCTCGAGACATTCCTGCTAGTCGACACAGGGAGCGACCTCTCGTGGACACAGTGCAAGCCTTGCATCAAATGCTACCAGCAGAAGCCGCCCATCTTCAACCCACGGAATTCCTCCACGTATGAAACCGTCCAGTGCCGCACGAGGTTGTGCAAGTCCCTGCTCGGGGCCAGGTGCGGCGGGGATGATGGAAGCGCATGCAACTACTTTTACAAATACGGTGACAAGTCCTTCACAAGAGGTGAAGTGGCCATGGAGACCTTCAGGATCGGAACATCCCCTGGCAGCATCATCACCCTCCCCAGGATAGTGTTCGGGTGCGGCTACGACAACGGCGGGGGCTTCGACAGCACCGGCTCGGGCATCATCGGTCTTGGCGGCAGTGGCCCCTTCTCGGTTATCTCCCAAATAGAGGGCTCCATCGGCGGCCGATTCGGCTACTGCCTCCTCCCGGAGTCTAGTAAAGGCACAAGCAAAATCAGCTTTGGCGAGGACTCTGTGGTCTCTGGCCCGGGTGTCTTCTCGACACCTCTCATCTCAGTAGGCCTGGACCAGTTCTACTTTGTGAACCTAGAAGGCTTCAGCGTCGGAAAAACGAGGTTCTCATATGGCAACAACTTCTCTGACTCAGAAGCCAAAGACTCCAACAAATTCAAGATAATGGTGATCGACTCCGGGACGTCCCTGACTTTCATGCCGTCACAATTCTTCGACAGCCTGGAGAGTGCCATAACCGCGGCCGTCGCCTTGCCCAGAGTTCGAGACCCCAATGGCGAGCTCGACCTCTGCTATAGGAGCCTTGGCGGCAAGATCAATGCGCCGATTGTGACACTCCATTTCGCAGGCGACGCTGACATGGCGCTGGACGTAGGCAGTACGTTCCTGCACTCTGCAGAGGATCAGGTGTGCGTCACGATGAAGCCGACGGATGAGCTGCCGATACTCGGAAACTTCGCGCAGATGGGTTTCAAGGTTGGGTTCGACGTGCGGAACAGGACAGTGTCGTTCATGGCCTCTACGGATTGCGCGGTGCAGTAGTGACGTAGTTTCAGGAGGAGTTTGCATTTGAAAAATAAGGACCTTTTCTTTCCTGGTTTTATGGTCGGTTTTTCACTCAAACATCTGAATAGATCAAGAAGGTCGATTCCAATGTGCTTTTTACCCGCTTGACCTCTGCTACAACAGCCCGAGCGGCAAGATCCATGTGCCGGTTGTGACATTGCATTGCGCACGTGGCGTTGATATGGCGCTGAACATAGTTATGGGGCTAAACTATATTAGAGCTGGCAAAATAGGTCATAAACCCATATTATGACCCATTTTTAGTTAAATGGGTCATATGTAGATTAAGTGAAAGTTAAATGTGGGTCATAAATTGATCAAGTGAAATTTAAATGTGAGTCATAAATGGGTCAAGTGAAAGTTCAATATGGGTCATGAATGGGTTTTGAGAAAGTAAAACACAAAAAAAAAAAAAAAAAAGATCTAAATGGGTTATTAAGAAGCCCACTTTAAAGTTTAAACCCATGGCCTTTTTTAACATTATAAAAATATTTTTTTATAAAAATCAAAATTATAATTTTTTTCATATTTCAATTTTTTTTTCTTTTCTTTTTCTTTTTCTTTTTTCTTTCTTATTCTTCCTTCCGCGATCGGCGGGCGACGGCCGACTGCCGGTCGGCGACGGGTCAAGCGAGGCTCGAGCCTCGCCAGCAGGTCACCGATGACTGGGGAGGCTCATCGGCAAGGCCGAGCCTCGCCGGATCTGGCGAGACTCGAGCTCGCCAGCGTCAAGCGGGGCCTCGACCTCACTACGACGGCAAGCTCAAGCCTCGCCCGACACTAGCGAAGCTCAAGCCTCAGCCAAATCGGCGAGATTGAGCCCCGGGCGGGGCCTCGGCCTCGCCAAATCGGCGAGATTGAGCCCCACCCGACACCGGTGAGTTCGATCTTGCGCATGTGGCCGGTTGTCGCCCGTCGTCGTGGCGGCGGCCGGTCGAAGAAGAAGAAAAAGAAAAGAGAAAAAAAAAAAAAAAAAATTATTAAAAATTATATTTTAAAAAATAAAAATATTTAAAATTTATTTTTTAAAAATTAGAATTTAAAAATTATATTTAAAAATTAAAAATTCGATTTTTTAAAAATATTTTTAAAATAATTATAAAAAAATCCATTAAATTTGTATTGCATAAAAATTGTTAAAAATTTTGTATTGCATAAAAATGTTTTAATGATACTTTTTTTATAAAAAAAAAAATCATAAAAATGAGTTTTTTTAGGTTTAGTTAAAAAAATTTATGTTACTATTTTTAGTTATTCAATGGTATGTTCACTTCAAATAAGAGAAGCATGTCATAGTCTAATTTTTTTATAAATATTTCAATTTATAGGTTTTTTTAACTTTTTTATTTTATTTACTATTTTTAATTTAATTTGAAGTTTTAATCCAATTAACATATAGTAAAAGTGGGTTTTCCTAGAATATTAATAGGTTTTAGCAATATGGATCGGGTTGGGTATGGGTTGAGTACGAGTCGGGTTGGGTATGAGTCACTAGATTTACACTGAAAGAATATAGGTCAAAATGGGTTAAATGGGTCAAATATGGGTCGACCCATTTTCGACCCGACCCACCCATTTACCACCCCTAAACTATATAATGTATATTCCTAGTTAAAATGGTGAACCGACTTTCTTTGCCCTATTTAGAAGTCAAAAACTTGTCCAAGTTTCTCTTAGATATTTTTGTGACATCCTAAATTAACTCAGTATTGTTAGCTTCGACCAGTCCTATGATGAAATTCACGGTTTTGCCCTTTGGCTTAGAACTCACTTCTATGTATGTCAATCATGCCGTGGACAAATCATCATTCAGAGTAACCCTTCATGCAAGTCACGTGCAAGTCACGTGCAATTCATGTGCAAATTACGTGCAAGTTCGTGAGGTATTATATAAATCATAAACTTATAATATCATTATAGATGAGACTAACTAGTATTCAAATCATCATCCGATTCATCTCGATTAAATTCCGGCCACTCCAAAATAACAACAAACCATCATACAACTCATTCATTTAAGTTTTATCGCCGAAGGTAGAATCCACAGTCCATCACCACATATCAGACCAGAAGCTGCTGAAGGAACCATAAGCGCCGCGTTTTTGCTGTTCAGCTTGGTCTTGTGCAGACTCAACATCCTTGGACGTAAAACATATAAAGGGTAGAGTTTGGTATGGGGTAGAGAAGACTTTAAATAACATATTTTATGAAGGAATCCAAGCCTAATCCGTTTTGTATAAAGAGTAGAAAATCATTAAATACAACCCAAAATCTCGTCCGTTGAACAATTGCAACAATTGCAGCTAACCTTTGAACTCGTTTGTTATGTTTGAGACAAGTATCCACATAATTTTTTAATAAATCTCCAAATTTTCACACGTAGTAAAATAATTTAGACACTTATAAAACACATAGTCTTATATATGTAATAACTTACTTCATAGATTTTCATTCGCTAATTAAGGATGCCATATGTGAATTATCATTTATGAAACAAACATTTGAGACTACCCATATTATGTCCATGCAAAGAAATACATTCGTTTGACATCTCGCTAAGTAGCAACAAATAATAAAAATGTGGTCCCAGTATCCAATAAATTTGATCAAAATGGGTGTAAATTTAAAAGTTTTTCCCAGTCATAATACAATTGATGCAAACTCATGATCATTTTCATATTTATTATAATAATTTCGATTCTCTATTTTATGGACTTTTGAAGAAAATGTTTATATGTACCAATTCGTGCTCAACGGCGAATAATTTTCATTAGTAATTTATTAACAGAGCAATTAAACATTGCTTACTGAAAAAGCTAGAGAAGAATGATGATATTTTTAGGTTCTAAAGGCCCATTCAAATGTCACGCGAGAATTATTAAGTAGTTAAGTTCACCTATGACCTATGCAAGTGATCCAAAGTAGCTTGCACGCAATTGATATGATTTGGACAGGTACAGTGCATAATTTTCGAATATATCTTCAAACTTTCACATGTAGTAAAAAAATAAAAATTAGACACATATAAAACACGGTCTTATCGGACACCCGAGGATCATATCAAGCGCATCAGGCATCGCCAGTCGCCACCTTCTTCTTCTTCTTCTTCTCTAACAAAGTCCACGGAATTTGTTCGACTTGTCATGAGACAAGGCACATTGATTATGTTAGTATTCAGTTCATGTGAAAAGTTTTATAAGATACTAGTAGAAATTGAACTAATGAGGGCTGCTATTTTTATTTATTTTTATTATTTTTGCAAGATTTAAACTCGTTTTATTCGAGACAATATTCTAAATTAGGAGTCTTGACAGTTTAAATTAGAATAGAGGTACTTAGAATAAAATATAAATCTTTTAAATTTAATTGTTCTTCTATGTATTCGTGGTTGAATGCCAATGGAAGTTGAAATATTTCACATCGGATGTGTTTCAATTCGCCAATGTAGTCATTAACCTTTACATGAAATTCCAATATAGATCTTTCGATTAATTATTGCTAGACATTACTAATGTTGCATTCAATTATCGCCGTTCATCCTATATGGCACATTGACATGGAAAACTTGTGGATTACCACATCAACAATTTTTACTATAAGTTGCCAAAATAATTATATCGGAATCCATGCAAAAGTTTATGATTATATTAACAAAATCGAAAAATTTAGAATTGAATTGATATCTATGTCATAGATCTAGGACTAAATTGGATATTTTTCCAATAATTTACAAGTTCTTAAAGTATCATTAAATTGTGGATACATTTTTCCATAAAGAAAAGGTGGTTTATGTTTGTTGATTCATACAAGGTCTGCAATTGCTCGATATGGTATGGGCTCAATTTCCATGTTAGGTGGTCGCTGTAGTAGTGCTCGGATTGCCTATACATATTCAGAAACTTAATGTGATTTTTCACTACCAATTCACCATCATATTATAGCTTGAAGAAAAGTGAGAATAGAAGGTCACAAAAATGGCATCCGAAAGGGTTTGTCTATTCATATGCATTCTTTGTCTGACCGCTCTTTGCTTTACAGGTAAGTTTTGAGTTTACAAAAACTTGAAAGGACACGATGATGTATAAAACATAAGAGAATTTTAAGATCCAAATGCAAAACTTACTTCACAGCCTTCATTCTTTAGGCAAATTGTATGGAATTGTCTAGAGATTGGAAAAGCTAAATCTACAGCACGCGCCTTGAGTTTTTCATTCAAACGAACTACCGAAGCACCACTGAGGATTTTATTGCGATATTTTAATTTCTGATAGGACTAATAGCCGAATCTGGAATTCTCAAAATTGCGTCCATTTCATTTTGCTATAGCATGCGGATGTCGGACAATTTTCCTAACCTAATATTGTGAATTGAACATTTTATTAGTCACTCTAGGTATCTCTTTATTATATATAATTACGTTGGTTGTTGAAATTTCATAGATTCTTGTATCTCAGGAAAACCAGTTGCGGGGAAACTCAGGAAAGATTGGCATGTAGATGTAGGGCCCTGTTCGAAGATCTGCAACAGTTTCTGCATCGAATCCTATCACCTTCGAGGGTTTTGCAAGCAGGTCGGCGGATCCGGACAGATTGATTGCTTGATGAAATTAGAAATACGTTGAGCCGTGGCTCGTGCATAGGCTCAACGGCCGGCCACCCGGGCTCATTCGAGCCCGGTCCCCTTCATTTCCTGCGCTGCGCGCCCGTGTGTTTCAACGGGAAGCCCACTTGGATCCAGGTTGGTAGCCGTTCCCATTCTTCCTAGAAGGAAGGTGGGAATGTGGCTGGTCTACCAGTGGGGGAGGCTTATTTTTCAAGCCCCTCCCAAGCTTTACCCAGGAGCGTCCGGGACTCCCACCCGAGGGAGGTTATCCCTCCGGTATCCTAGGACCCGTCTTCCGGGCCGTCAAGGCCTTTTAAGGTCCTGCCTAGGACCAAAAAAACTGGAATCTTTTTCGAGCCCCGAGAAAAGGCTCTATCCTCTTGTGCTCCGAGGACCTGCTAAAGAGCAGGGGCAAGGCACCTACCCGTGCCTAGGGGCCTTGTTATCGGAGTTGTCCCCCCGGAGTGCTGCAGTTTAAGGTCTTGTCGAGGACCAAAAGAAGGAAAAAAAAAGATTCCGGTGTTTTAATCGTCATGGATGAAGTTCAATCTTCCTTACAAATTCCCCTTCTTAGCTCTACTTTTCTTACCAAAAAAAAAAAAAACTGTGTTGCATACGCTCGTGGATAAAAAATGTTGCATAGATTTGTGTTGATCTTTCTTGTGAGACTCGTCCCATTTCTCGAGAAGGAAGAAAAGTCTTTTTATTTCTACAGAGGGAAAGTGAAAAAAACAAAGTCAAGGCCAAAAATAAAATTGGACTAAAAAAGCTAAAATTGAATATGTTGCGTGAGAAATGAGCTTACTCATGCCTAATCGAGGGTCGTAAGCCTAAAAGAATCTTTTAGTTAATACCCAAAACTATGTCTTTTCTCTTCCAAACGAAAATATAACTTGCAACAATTGTAGATCTTTAATTCCTACCAATTAACCTTAATATTAATGACCAAATCAACTCAAATTATGTCTCAAGTTTGAGTCCATAGATAAATCGCCAAGAAATCCACTTTTGCACGTGGATTAGAATTTCTCCAATTATCTAACGAAGGGGCACACTTATTTTGGGGTCTTCGATTTCTATGGTCAGAGGACTTTGTTTTCTAATTGTTGGAGATATTTATCCAAGTTTGGCCAAGACAGTGGAGTCTTACAAAGGTGTCGAATCTCCTTGTGGTTTATTTCTCTAATTATTTTGTGTAAGCTTAAATTGCAAGATCACGTCGATTTCCATGTTATTTCGCGTCGGCTGAATTTGCCAAGTCCAATTTCACGCCCGAAACTCAATCAGTTGATTTTCTAATATATGCTAATAATATCCCTATTTTCAAAGGTATGACTTAAGTCCTTTCATTCTACTTTTACTTTTATGGACACGGGATTACATGTTGAATAACACGGTGTAACTCTAATACCACTTGTTGAGTTTTGCGAAAATGTGACGTAGATATAACTCACAAAATATGACTTTTACTATTGTAATATTTTCTCACACTACATACAACCCTTGGAGCAAACTAGCTCCTAGGATACTCAGAGTACAAAGACTCCCACAATTTTCTCATTCTCACTCTCACGGGCGAACTATTCTCTTTTCTCTCTTCATCTTTTCTTCACTGAACTTGTGGGGCCTCTCTACTTTCTTTTTATTTCTCTGGTCACGCCACGCACCGCACCACTCTTACAACTTTGTCCCTCTCACTACTCAAGGTCCCTAACACCCCACACACACTTCTCTCGCCACACACAAAGGGAAGGGGGACTGCCTATTCGTAGGCATGGGTAGTCGGTGGAGCCCTTCAATTTGTCAACTTGCCGACGACAAGTGGTCGACAATTTCGGCTGCTTGTCCATCAATGATTTTGACCAAAGGAACAAAGATGTGGCTGGAGAGCTCCATAGAGACAGCGAAACCAATTTTAGAGGATTGCAAAGTGCTGCCGACTGAACTTAAGGGAATCTCGATATCCTGTACGCCTAGAGAAGTAAACAAGCCCACAGGTTAACTAGCAAAAGTCCATCGGGACAATCGCCTTCCTCACAATTGAATTTGATATCCCTCCTGTTGGAGAAATCGCTCTAAGAAGATTTTGAAGCTGATAAAACGTTTATCGATCTAGATGCGGATATTTGCGTGCGAAGATTTTCGATCACCAGACTCGACTCAAGACTCGGTTCTCAAGACTCGAGAACTCAAGACTCAAGAATCAAGACTCAAGACTTAAGACTCAAAATTATTCTCATTGTGATCTATCGATTCGGTGTCGAAGGAAATCCAAATGCGAAGAAAATGATTAAGGATTTCATCCTCCTGGAAGATCTTTTAGGCTGGATAAATATAACGGATTCTTTGATTCGTATCTAGATCAATTGAAGATCCGATGATCGACGAAGTATTCTTGGAAGGTTCTATTCATGGAAACCTAGATCCGATTGTATGGGCGAACGATTGATGGGCTATCGTCAGATTCCTTTAATAGCTCGAATGATCTTCTTGATTGATTAGTCCAACGGGTAGATTGGAGGAATTCCTTTGGTAAGTGCCAACGGTATGATGGCATAAAGGAGTATAAAGGAAGACGTTCTAGTTGTTTTAGCAGTGTGATCGATAGAGAAATTCCAGTCGAAGCACCTTGATTATTAGTCGATACGGTCGAGCGAAATTGTATACACGAGAGAGTGTCTATATTTGGTGATACCTTGAGTGAGTGTGGTAGTTCATCTACACCCGAAATCAAGGAAGATCAACGCTGTAACATATCTTTGTTCATAGTGGAATCCAACCGATTGGCTGTCGGTGCGGAAGAGTGGACGTAGGCTTGAATCAAGCCGAACCACTATAAACCGCGTGTTCAATTCTCTCTTTCATTCACTTTGAGTTTTACGATTGATTGTTATTTGTTACAATTCCTTAACTGTCTAAGTATTGTGCGTTTATCAAGAAAAATCGTTTATATACCTATTCACCCCCCTCTAGGTACTAGCACTAGCAATATCACCTCCAACCATTTTGGGTCTTATTATGTAATGATTCCAAACATAGTTGCAGTTGTGCGACTTATTAATAATGAACACTATCTTTCAACAAAAAAAAAAAAAAAAAAAGACTCCATAGAGACAGAGGCGGTAATTTTCTAACATTACGCCACCGGAACTCTATATTTCTCCGATCAGGCAAGGTAAACACATAAATGATCATGTTTAATGTCCATTTTGCCTCCTGTAACCTTAAATTAGTATGGATTTATATTAAACTATACAACACCAATGAAAAGTGACCAAGAAATCTTAGAGACGTAGTGTAGAAACTTTTTCATGATCTTTTGGAAAATCTAAAATATATGAAATCGTAGTTATTAAGTTTTAATATACGTAAAATTGACTCCTTATGAAAGGGGCCAATTAGTTATCAAATACAAAATCTATTCGATTATTAATCTTTCGTTGCAGATATAAATAATCTATTCACCCATAATTTCGTACACAAGCACATCTACGAAATAATTTGTCCACGAAAGCCAAAGTTTGACAATCTCAAATGCTTTCTACAACACTCCATCAACATATATTTGCGCATACATTTCATTCTTGTCACATTGTTCCTTCGATAATTCATAATCACATCATAATGGACAGAACTGACCAATTCAAGTGCTCTTACCTTGCGTAAGGACAATTCGGATTTTGCATTAACGTCGTATACCATGTCAAGCGAAATGAAGCACATTCGAATCGACCACCTTAATCTATTCAGATGTTTGAGTAAAAAAGCCGACCGTAAAACCAGAAAAAAAAAAAAAAAAAAAAAAAAAAAAAAAAAAAAAAAAAGCCTTTATTTCTCAAATGCAAACCGCCCCCAAAATCAGAGTCTTTTTGTGGTCCCTTTGCCACAATGCACTAGCTACAAGGGAAAACCTATACAAACGACATATCCTCCCCACCCCAGATTGTCAGTTATGTCAGACTCATCTCCCTGAAACTCCCGAACACTTATTTCTATATTGCCCACAAATTCAGGGTATTTGGTCTCATCCGAAAGTGCAGCTTAACTTTTCAACAAACCACACACAACCACTGTCTTCTTGGCTAGCAAATATATTGTTGCAGGATAAACACATACCTGATTCGGAAATTGTAGCAGCTCTTCTTTGGCAAATCTGGCAAGCGCGAAATCATTCTATCTTCCGCAGCAAACGCTCAACCCCTGAACAGATTGTAGATCTAGCATTTATATCTGCAGAGAGCAATCGCAGTAAGTCGCAGGAGAACCCCCAATCAGATTGCCGTCGTGGTTTCTGCAAATACAAGCCACCGAACCTGTCTGATCCGCCACGGGGAAAGCCCCATCAACATTTACTTTGATTGTCCCAACCGGTGGAGGATTCCAAGTCCGAGAGGTAGGCGAAAGTCCCTGCCCTGTAGATAATATCTCCTGCGACTTACTGCGATTGCTCTCTGCAGATATAAATGCTAGATCTACAATCTGTTCAGCGGTTTGTGCCTTGGTAGTACTCCTGTTCCTACGTAAATAATACAGTTGGTTTTTCTGATCAAAAAAAAAAAAAAACTAGGTCACTACTGCGCCGCGCAATCCATGGTGGCCATGAACGACACCGTTTTGTTCCACACGTTGAACCCGACCTTGAACCCCCTCTGCGCGAAGTTTCCGAGTATCGAGTCCTGATTCGTCGGCTCTATCGTGACGCACAGCAGATCCGCGTGATGCAGGAATGTACTGCCCGGGTCCAGCGCTATGTCCGCGCCGCCTGCAAAATGCACCACCACAGCTGGCACATCGATCTTGCCGCTGGGGCTCTTGTAGCAGAGGGCGAACTGACGACGGGGGTCGGGGACTCTCGGCAAGGCGATGGCCGCGGTTATAGCAGTCTCGAGGCTGTTGAAGAGTCGCGACGGCACGAGCGTCATGGACGTCCCGGAGTCAATAATCATTTTCCCGACTCCGCTGGACTCCTCGGCTTCTGAGTCAGCGGAGTTGTCGCCATATGAGATCCGCGTTTTTCCAACGCTGAAGCCTTCTACATTCACAGAGTAGGGGTTCCCGGGACGTAAGGTGTCGAGACGACACCCGGGCCAGAGACCACAGCGTCGTCGCCGAAGCTGATTTTGCTTGTGCCTTTTCTGGACTCCGGGACGAGACAGTAGCTGAATCGACCGCCGATGGAGCCCTCTATTTGGGAGATCAATGAGAACGGGCCAGAGTCGCCAAGACCCATAATGCCTGAAGCGGCATCGTCGAAGATGCCGTGGTTGTCGTGGCCGCACCCAAATGCTATCCTGGGGAGGGTGATGGTGCTGCCGGAGGCTGTTCCAATCCTGAGGGTCTCCAAGGCCACTTCGCCCCCCGTAACGGACTTGTCAATGTACTTGAAAGAATAGCTGCACCGTCCACTGCCGCGGCCGCACTTGGCCCAAGACAGGGACTTGCACAGCTTCGAGCTGCACCGGACGGTTTCGTATGTGGAGGAATTCCGCGGGTTGAAGATGGGCAGCTTCTGGCGGTAGCACTTGGTGCAGGGCTCGCACTGCGTCCACAAGAGGTGGCTCCCCGTGTCGACCAGCAGGGACGTCTCGAGGGGAGGCGATCCAATCGAGACATTCATGTAGTACGCTTGGTCGCTGTAGATCATGTCAGATTGGACTTTCTTCAAACTATGTCTGGCCCAGAGGCGATGGGTGCGCGAGATCGAGCGCCGAATCGCACCACACGTGTGGTCGGGGTGGAACGGTGAGGCCTGGTGATCGCAGGGTATGAGGTTGGCGGTGAAGCCGCCACCGCCATAGGCAGATTCTATGAGGAGGGCGAAGGTGGCTAGGAGGAGGGCGACGGTGGCCATGATTTGAGAGAAGGTGGCTAGGCGTTTGTGCCAAGAGGAGGGAAAGAGGGAGGGAGGGAGGGAGGGAGATAACCGACAAAATATTGGCCGGTCCCGGACCATCAAGTCAGCGTGGTCGGAAGCGATACGTGGTGTGGGGCCGACTCGCAAGCAAACAAATTTATGCACAAAAATAATTTTATTTCTTTCTCACTAGCCTACACACACTAGCCCCCTACTCTCTCTCTCTCTTGTGCTCTGCACACAATTATTTCTCTCATATTCTCTTTCCTTCTGTTAAAATTTGATCCATTTTTGAAAGCACTAGAACTCACTAGACTTCTCATGCTTATGAATTAAGTATACTTAATGGAGAAGACCTTAGCAGATCTTTAAACTGCTCCACCTTGAACCGCCCCATCCCGGGGTGTCTTCCCCCCACAAGCCATTTATAGGCAAATGAGGGAAAGAAATACGGGATAATGGGCCCACTGGGCTCTCCGGCCACGATGCTTCTAGCACTGGGATCCCAACCATAGAGCTCGCAGCGCCACTTCTTAAACCGCCTGAAAAGAAAACTCTAGAAGAAACTACAAGCATTTAAAACAAGGGGCACACAATAAAATATTATTATAGTTGTTGCTGGAGACTTCGAGAGCACGAAGGAAAGGAAGGAAAGAAACTAGCGGCTGGCAATATTTTATTCTCACCGAAAACAGCAAGAAGAAGAGAATTCGCAGCCCACAATTGTTGACTCCTTAAATATTGCAATATAGAGTAAAGCACAAGAAATCACATAAAATGCAATTAGATAAAACTCCAATCACTAAACATAAAAATTAAGATAAAAATAGCAAGAAACATGAAATTTGACCGTTAAAAAGAAAAAGAAAACTTATCTTGAATATGATTAAGAAATAAAATTAACAATTTCAAGATATCATGAGAAAAATATTTTTTTCGTAGAATGATACATGTATTAATCAAAAGTACATTAATTTGAATTTAATCCGCTTAATTTTACCCATCCCTCAATTCTGACTATTTCTAGTGGGCCCCAATCGCCCTTTCACATTGCCATCCCGCCCTTCCCCTCGTAATCCGACGGTCCACGGTGCCCTTCCGCTGTGTATTTGGCCTGTAGTGTGACTTAATGCAGATCCCAATGAATTTATCTTATTAAGGATGAAGCTATATGTTGATATCAGTGACAACGCGTCATCTCAAAATTTGTACTGTGACAATCGAATACGACAGAAAATACATTATGTTGAATTTTCTTCCAGAAAAGCTTATCTACAAATATGCGAGATTTTTTCAAAAATTTCGTGTTTCATAATTTTCCGCTGACATATAACAGAAAATGGCTTCTATATTATTTGAGCAATACAACCAAACGTAAATATATATATACACACACATATATATCACTTCCCTTTAAAATAAGTTTGTTTTAAAGCATTTTTCAATAAAGTTAATTTTTTGGGAAACAAAAGTAAGTTAAAAATATGCTCCACATACAAAATCTTGAATGATGTCGACAGTTTGTGAAAAATGTGTTTTTTTTTTTTTTTTTTTTTTTTTTTTTTTTTTTTTAAACTTTGGATTACGAGTGCATAAATCAAATGAAAACGCATTAACGCGGAAACCGAGCCGACACCTCCTCTGTCTTGGCCAAATTTGGACGTGCCTTTACTAGACACGCATATGGGAAACAAACTGAGCACTATTCCCTCATCCATTCTTGACTTAGAACGACAACGTTGGTGTCGGCAAAAGGGGATTGAAGGCTTTTTGTCGCGTAGTAGGACACGAGGTTTTCTTCCATCTTTCCTTACCTTTCGCCTTGGTCGGGAAGTTACCTCTTCAAACCCAAAACCACGACATCGTTTTCAATCTCCCCCCCTCCTTCAAACCCTCCAGATCTCTAGTGGGAGTGTGCAAAAAAATCAGAACCCGCCTAGAACCGGACTGGAACTGCTCGGAAACGGTGGTTTTTAAGGAAACCAATCCAATTCCCGATTCCAATTTATTAGAACCGGTGGGTACCGGTCCGCTTTCCGGTTCCATGGATGGATTGGCCCACTCGCCCACTTGGACCGGATTGGTTATATTATAATAATTTATTAACTTTTAATATTAAAAAATTTTGAAATTAGCAAGTCTAAAGTTTAGGACTCCAATCACTTTCTTGTCTCAATTCACTACTCTCCTACTCCATCTCATCTCTCTCAGTTCAAAATCTCCCCGAGCCCCCTCTTCCTCTCCGATTCACCTTCAGATCTACTCATCTCCCTTTGAGTCCCGAACTCGGCAAAACAGTAAGTTAATTCTCTTTTCCTCCCTCGAGCTTGAACTCTCTCTCCACGTTGTCGCCACATCCGCATTCACTGTCACTATCGTCCTCTTCGTTGTTGGGCTCGTCCCGCTTTTACCTCCCCTCTTCCTCCTCCCCCTTCTCAGGCTTCTCCCCCATCATCCTCATCTTTGAGGACGAGTGAACTCTAGGTCTAAGAATGGCTCATCATCCCTGTTGTCCTCCTCATTGTCAATCTCAAGGGAGGAGTGGGAGATGACGAAGGCGATGGCCAAGATGGTGGTGGTGGTCGAGATAGAAGCGAAGCGAGGGTCGTAACCGATTGAAGGCAAAAAGGAGAAGGCATGGAGGTTGGACCGGTTCTATGGATCCACCAGGAACCGGACCGGACCGGACCAGCGATCCAGTTTCTGGATAGATCTATGCAACTAGCGGGTGGTTCCCGGTTCCTGTTTCTAGGTCGGAAACCGCCCGCTTGGACCATGCATACCCCTTATCTCTAGAGTCTTCCTGTCACGTGTGCTAGATCGAACCTCCGTGCATCTCAAGGATTTACGTATCTCCATATCAATGTGCACTATGCACTTGGTAACAGTAGGACCGGAGCGGATCCCACTGATTAAATGATGAACTTGTGATCCGCACTCAAGTTTGCATGTATAAAAATCGTGGACTCTACGGAACGTGAGTAGTCTCTTCCACAGACTAGGAGCGCCAATATCGGGAACCGCGTGATCACAGCGGTAGAATGATGTGGGTCGCCGATCAATGGTTGAGATTCATGGGGGTAACCTGCCTTAATGCAACTAAGTCGTGATTGGCATGGGGCAAAACCCTAAAACCAAGGGAGCGCTTGGGCTGGACCACTGTCCTTTAGGCCAATGAACGGCCTTGATGAACCACGCACAATCCAACGGAAAGTCCAACCTTTATCAAGTTCTTCCAGCACGGCTAGAAGTCCAAGGGAAACTTCAACGACGGAGCAATTCAACTGTCAAGTTAAGCCAACTTTGCCACTTGATGTAATTGTTCGTAAAATTTTAAACGCAAGTGAACATGTTGAACAAGTAATATAATGATGAGAAAAAAGTATCGTCCCACGGAGATTGATGATTGATAAACTAAATAAATACTAAAATAGATTAATTCTAAAATTTATCTAACAAATCAAAATATAATTGAGAATAAATTGGAAACAAAATTTGAAGACTAAATGCAATAAATTAATCAAATAAATATGTTAGAACATTAGATTTCACCATAACCACTAAATATGAATTTCATATTGTTGTGGGTATAAGAATGATATCAAACATATGATAGCGAAATTTCTTAATCTATTTACTATCATATCTCTAGGTATAACAAACTTACTCAGTTTATTAATTCACTATATCTCTATGTGAATTAAAATAAACATAAGTGCATTAAAAATTATGAATATTCGGCTTACAATGAGTTTTTTAAACCACCTTATCACCGAAAGCTACACAAATAACGCGGTTCATGATTATATATTATAATGAGCAATTGCATATTATCACTTCTCAATTTCAAACATACACATCAAATTATTCAAGTGGTAATCAGTCACTCAAAAGCATTATGCACAATAATATATAACTCACATGAATGAAATCAATTGCAAAACATAAAAATCATGAAATTTATATCATCATAGTTAGGCTACATCGTAGCCCTAACAAAAGAAAATTAGAACATAGTAGAATAAGAAATAAAAATATAAATCAAACCCAGCATCTTGAATCAATGAACAAGAATTCTGTCACCACTTTTTTCTTCACTTCAAAATACTTGGAAAACTCTTAAAATAATGAAAAATGATCTAACAAAAACCTAATTGCTCCCTCAGGCTCTTAATGTTCTCCTATTTATAGGATATATCCAAGATCATTATCTCTAAGCAATTGCGCATAAAATTAGGGAGTAAGTAAAAGGATATTTGATTTGATATCTATCTCTCAATGCTTGCAAATAACATTAGAGAACAAAATCAAGAATTTCCTCATTTGAAATCCATCTTCCACTGTTTTTTTATTTGAATTCCTGATTTTTGCCATTCATTTCCTTATCTTCTCCATATCTCATTATTCTGCATAAAAAAAAGAAAATTTAAATAATCAAAAGGAAGTCCAAATATTTTCTCATAGATATTGGATTATTTGTTGCCTAAAATAGGTAAAATAACTCTATTTTTATAGAGTTATCAGCTTCCAAGCTTCTTGAGGGGTTGGTGTTCAATAACTACGAAAGCGAGCAGTTCGAGTGAGTTTGAATGGAATGGGGAGTCACTTATTTTGGTGAATTTCTTAGCATTTTGCTATAAGAAGTCCAAAAGTATATTTTTTTTTTTTTTTTGGTCGAAAAATCTAAATAATCTAAATGAGTGAATTGTGGGATATTTATAGTGAGTGGATCAAAAGAATGTTAATAAGATTATGTTACGAAGCAATCATAAGGAATTAGCGGTAGATAGACTATTTGGAGGCACGAGTCAGCACCAAGCTCACTATAAAGGGTTGGTAAATAAATTGAGCTGCAGTTAACGAGCCCTCTTCCATGCCCATCAAGCCAATACTCTCTAAAACATCACAAACAAATAAGGATAACCAAATCCCTAACGATGATGGCAGTTATTAGTAAATTCAAAAAACAATATAAAAAAAAAAAAAAAAAACACATTTATCAACGAATATGTAAGGACAAAACTGCACATCGATATTGTGTATTCATATTTATATCAACAATATATATAGTAATCCTTACCAAAAAAAAAAAACAATATATCTAATAATATTCCTATTACCTTTGTCACGTGTAAAGCCAACATTCAACTTTAGCATCATTTTTCCATCTCGATATAGAAAATGTGAATAGAACATTATACATCATTAATAGTTAAGATTTAGTATTTTCAGACTCTTACTTAACAAATCATCTATCTTTATTGGCATTTATCCCTACCTTTTGAAATTCATACTGATTTTTTCCATCAAGACTTATCTAAATCCATCTCATATTAGAGACGCGCTTTTGGCCTGCCAAGGAATTAGTTATATCATGAAAAAGCATTCAATTTGGCAAATTACTTTAACCTGTGATTCCAAAAATTAAAGAGAGAATTTTGCCTACAAAAGTTGTCGTTATTACCAAATATTTGGAATATTTGAGTGCCTGACTTATTCAATGTTGTGGCTAGTGGCGGACCTAAGGGGTCTAGTTCAAGAAATGCTTAATTTTTAGGTAAAAAATTTTTAGATTTTATTTATATATGGCATCAACTTAAAGAAAAGTTCTTGTCTCCTAGACTCAGCTTCTCAGCAAAATTACTAATTGAGCCACTTCAGTTTTAAATTTTTAAATTTGATCAATTTAATTCTAAACATTTTAACAATTTGCTAATGTAGACTATCCGGTCAATTTTGATTAGAAATTACTTACGTGGACACCGCCATTTTTATGAGGCACAGTCAACGCTAACGTGACAATTTTTATAATTTTTAGGTTTTTTTTTTAATTTAGTATTTAGTTCATCTTAATAGTTTTACTATTCATCAATAGAGATAGAACTAACAAGGGCCAGTTTTCTTTTTTTCTTTTTTTTTGGAATTTCTAAACTTGTTTTATTTGAGACTATATTCTAAATTAGAAGTCTCGACAGTTTAAATTAGAATAGATTTACTCAGAATAAAATTAAAAATTTTAAAATTTAATCGTTCATCAATGTATTAGTAATAGAGTGGAAGTTGAAATATTTCATATTTCCATACAAATAAAGGCGGAATTTAATTGAAAGCTTTCCGAATGGCATGAAAAACTTATCCAAATGTTGGGGCTTCACTCTCTAAAAATCCCAAAGTTTAGATCCAATATCAATCATGTTATGAAATTTTTTATGCATACAAATTAAAATCACAAACTTATTACTCTAGTCTCATATCTACCCCGCTTTTAAAAATTGTCACTACTATCTACAAAATTTTCACTATCAAGAGGCTGCTGCTAATCCAACAGGAGCGTAGGTGTTGGTGAATATGCGGGTTTTTATTATGAACATCTAATTGACCCTAATATTAATAATTTCAAAGAAATTAGTGGCAATTTTTGAACGCGGAAACAAATTTAGGATTATAGTAAAAGTTTGTGATTTTTTTTAAAGACAATACAAGTTCAGGACAAAATTGGAATGGAACCTAAAGTTAGGGATTTTTTTAAGGGAATAAGACCCAAGTATAGGCGGTTTATGGAGAACTTACACGTGCTAAAAGTAATTTATATTGTGGATACATTTAGCCATAAAAAGGCTAGTGATTTATGTTGAGAACAAAAATATACCTATTCAATAAAGTCGTCCTTTCTTACGAAAAAATAAAATATAAAAAGGTCAAAATGGTAGAAACAAAACATAGACAAGCAGGTAGATTAGCAAATAGTAATAGAATAATTAGAAAATATATAACTTTAAAAAATCCATGGATCGTGCTCTCTCACCCGGGCCCATCTCTCTTTCTCTCTAGGCCAGCCGCGTCAGCCCACGTCCCTCTCTCGGCCCACACCTCCTTCCCTTTCAATTTAGGGAGCGTTTGCTTCACTCAAAAATAAATAAACAGAAAATATTTTTATCGTTCCACAAAAATATTTAGATATAAATTCTTGTCTATTATGATTTTTTTCTGAATTAATTATTTCAAAGATATAAGCAAATATTTTTAAGAAGATATTTTTTAAATCATTCATTTTTCTTAAAATAAATGGAGCATTTGTGTTTGCAAAATTCTTATTCATTTAAGTTTATATATTTTCTAGAGCCATTGATTCATAGATAATATTCAACGTTTATCTTAGGAGAATGAGTTGAGTTATGGGAACAGGAGGATGATCGTGCAAAACAAGAGGAAGGGGGCATCATTTTGAGTGGAATAGCATAATAATTAATGGGCTGGGCTTAATCAATTCGAGTGACCTTGGGCTCTATTTGATCTTAGAGTTAATACTACGAAAAATCTCAAATTAGTATACTTATAATAAATTTATCAAAATTTATTTTGACAACCATAAACCCCAAATTAGTATACCTTTGACAAATTTACCCTAAACTATATACTTGTGAAGAATTTAGACTCCACTGATTTTCACTAAATTTTCCTTTCAAGTTGCTAAGTTGGATAATATGCGATAGTTGACTAGTATATCGATTTTGGATTTTGTTCTTCGTTTGTCACAAATATACATGTTTTATGGTTTTCTGTGATATTATTGAATTGGGCTAGGAATAGTGCTGAAGGGAGGCAGCACTTTTGGCACTGGCTTGGTGCTGCTTTGATGGAAGATCGGGGCCTAGTTTTGGGATTTTTCTGAGTTGGGCTTCGTCAAGTCCTTCTTTATTGAAGGGCTTGAGAATGAGCCCAATTGTGTCCTCGGCCCAAGCCCCCGAGGCCTGCGTGCAGCCCATACTCAGACTTGGCCCAAAGGCCCAGCCTAATTCCCTACGCAATGGTTGGGTGAGGACATGGATTTCCATCGAGCAGGAAAGCTGGCTTAACTTGACATCAAGTTGCCACGTGGCCGGGAAGTTTCCCTTGGACTTTCCAGCCATGTATCCCATGAATCTCAACCATTGATTCGAAGACCCACATCATCCAACGGTTGTGATCATGCAGCTCCCGATATTGGTGCGCCAAGTAAGAGACTCTCCTTCCGCGGAGTCTGCAATTTTTATAGGCAAACCTAAGCACGGGTCACAAGTTTGTCATTCAATCAACGGGGTTCGCTCGGTCCTACCGTCACCAAGTGCACAGTACACATTGATATGGGGACATGTAAATCCACAGGATGCACAAAGGTCTCGGTTAAAGGGGACAACAACTCATAGCTATACTGTTGGAAGATATGCATCGGTTGGATTCCGAAGATATGCTTGGAAGGAATCATGCTCGATTATATTTGTGCATAAATTAGTTATGAATTGATGTCAATCGTTTATACAAACCTTTTCTTGCCTTTATTACATCAACTTTGTATTATATTTACAGCACCTTATACATTGAGAATATACAATGAAATACAATTTCTCCAGAATTCTCTTAGTCTTCTCTCGACACTCTGTCTTCTTTCATGGTATCAAAGCTTCAACTTCTGACCTTTCCTCGCTTCCGCTCCTGATTACCTGCCAAAGGAGATCTGAGTAACATAATAGATCTACCATCTGGTATAGGAATCATTCTCGAGGAAGAAGATAAGAGCTTCTAGTTTTCTTACCTCCCATGGCTGACGACCAATCTACCGCAGAAGCTTCACCTCCTTCGCAGATCCAAGGTTCCCCTATAGTGATGCAACAGCAAGTACTCCAGGCTCAACCCGTTCAATGGAGACCCACACAAGCTCAGTTTGGTCTAGGGCAACCCATTGCGGGCCAACCTTTCCAGTGGGTACCTTACCCATGGTATCTCGGGCCAAGCCCAAATACATCATCGCCTGTTTATGTGGGCCACTAGGGAGCCCACGTCCAACCCGAGGGGAGCCCACCAGCCGTGAATGGGGCAAGCTCGACCCCCAGAATGGAGCAGGTTAGCGGGTCTGGAGAATCGGGTATGGGAACGAATCCCTACTCGGGATTTTCAAATGTGGCTTATCAATTCGAATCGAGCGAACCGGGTCAAGGGACAAATCCCTACTTGAACCTTGCACCCAAATTCATGTTGTTCCCCATTGCTGCTGTCACCGAGCGACTAGAGCCGGGTGACCCCCCGCATGTCTCAACGGCCGACGGCCCCAAATTGAAATTGATCAACCTACAGTTAACCAGACCGGAGAATTACACCAGGTGGGCCCGAGACTTCCGGCGCGCCCTTGTGACGATAGACAAAGATGGATTCCTCGACAGGGCAGTTTCAATTCCTGCCGATGAGCGACTAGCCCGATTCTAGAGGAAATGCAACTAGCTCATAAGGACGTGGATCGACAATTGCATTTCTCCAGAGGTCGCGGCTGGCCTTCCACCAACAGAAAACTCGAAAACCATGTGGGACAACATCAAACAGATGTACGGCAAGTTAGATCGGGCATAATTGTTTTCCCTTTTTGTTGACACCTAATTTTAGCAAATCTAGGAAAATAAAGAAAATAAAAATTGCATTGGAACAAATAAAAGGAAAAAAAATGAAAAATGGGGGAAATTGATTTGATTAAAGTATGCAAGGAAATTTGAAATTCGATGAGTATTGATTTCGATAAATGCAGAAACAATTAAAAATCAGGTAAACAAATGGCAAGAATTTTTATAAAACGGAATAAATCGGAGCAAAATCGAGTTGATTGCGAAATCTCGCTTTGATTTGCGAGCTTTGATTTAATGCGACGAAGATGGAAACTCGAAAAATACCATACAAAGTAGCCGTCTGGAATTCACTATAAAAGAGAGTGCATTTTTCGTGACTAGTGGTGGGTGGATTTTCAAAAAAATCGGGGGCGAATTCAGAAAAATTTTCAGACGACTAGAAAATTTCAAAAGAATTCATGCGAGAGAGAATTCGTGCAAGAAATCGTGAAAAGAATTAGAGCAAAAAGGTGAGAGGCCTTCCTTCGGTTTTGGGGGAGAAAAGAAAAGAAAAGTCAAAAAGAAAGAAGGAAAAGTCACGTCAACAGGAGGGAAAGAGAAGACCAGTGAGAGGACGTGAGGTAAAAAAGAAGAAGAAAGGATGAAGATGAACTGTTCATCTTCTTCGTGAAAGTCCCCGCCGGTGTCTGCTGCTGTACGCCTCTTCCGCGCCGACCACCGCGCCATCACCACCGCCGCTCCACCGGTCTCGCCCGCGACGTACAGCTCCGCCGCCAACACCCGCCGTTGTTTCCTCGCGCAGATGCCCGCGCCCTGCCAGTCTCCATCTGCCACGCCCCCAATCGTTCGGCCGCCCTTAGCGACGCCCGCACCTGACCTCCGCCGCTGACCCGCAGCACCGCCACCGCGCTGCTGCCGACGCTTCATCGACGCCCCAACGACCGCGCTCCCGCCCTCGCCGATGCCGCGCCGCTGCAACACCCCCGCTCCGCCCGCGACGCCGCCTGTCGATCTCCGAGCTCTGCCGCGCCTCCGCACCGCCACCTCGCTGGTTCGCTCGCCTCCGCCGCCGCGCCTCAGCCCGCACCCCATCGCCGCGACCCTCCTCTGCCCCGACGTCCAGCGGATCCGCTGCCCGACGCTGCTATTCAGCCCCTCGCTGGCCTGCTGCCCCGACAGACCCCGCACCGCAGCCGACGCCGCCGCCCAGCGACCTGCGACCCAGCTCCGATCTCCGCTGCCCCGAGCTCGAGCCCGCTGCCGTCCACCTGCAGCCGCTCCCGCCGGAGCCCCGACGACAGACCAGCGCCGTCCACCGTCGGTTTATCCCCCCTTTAGGTAGTTTTTATTCTTTTTATTTTATTTTGTTTTACTTTTATAGTTTAGTTTATTTTATTTGTTATGTCATTTTTGCTTATTTCATTTGATAGCATTTTTAGTTTAGCTATTTAATTTGTAATAGTGGATGTTAATATTTGTGAATTTAGTATGCATTATCCGTAGGGATTTTGTCCGAAATTAATATAATTATTAATTTGATCCGAGAGAAGAACGAAAGAAACAGCAGCTAGATGCAGGCTAAACAACAGCCAAAAAGGAAGAGAAGGGGAGAGACGAAGGCACCCGCGCAGGGGAGAAGGAATACAACCAGGAAATTGAAAGGTAGCGAAGAAGGGACACCATGGATGCATCCAAAGCTGAAGAGACTGGACGCCTCATTACTCAAAATGAAACGCCTTAGTCAAAGATCGAAGGATGGATTCCCCAACTGAGTTGTAGTCTTCTGTTACGAGTCGTATCCGGGACCTTTGAAAATGTAAAGGCTCTATCCTTGATAGCCATGCGAAGATGTTCCCTTAAAGCTGGGAGGGATAAGGTTTGGTTGCAGAAGATGATGTTATTCCTCTCCTTCCAAATAAGGTAGCATAAGGCGGCAAAGCCAAAGCGAGCCACCGATTGATAGAAGCTAGTGTCGGAGAGATGCTTGATAACCCAATCTAAGTTATCCTTCCACGTAGAATTCCGCCATGGAAGGTTACACTTATTCGCCCAGAAAGCACCCAGACTAGCCGTAACCGGAATTTCATGGATTCTTGTATCTCAAGAAAACCAGTTGCCGGGAAACTCAGGAAAGATTGGCATGTAGATGTAGGGCCCTGTTCGAAGATCTGCAACAGTTTCTGCATCGAATCCTATCAACTTCGAGGGTTTTACAAGCAGGTCGGTGGATCCGGACAAGTCGATTGCTTTTGTAAACTTACTTGATGAAATTAGAAATACGTTGAGCAGTGGCTTGTGCATGGGCTCAACGTTTTAATCGTCATGAATGAAGTTCAATCTTCCTTACAAATTCCCCTTCTTATCTCTACTTTTCTTACCAAAAAAAAAAAAAAACTATGTGTTGCATAGGCTCGTGGATAAGGAATGTTGCATAGATTTGTGTTCACCTTTCTTTTGAGACTCGTCCCATTTCTCGAGAAGGAAGAAAAGTCTTTATTTCTACGGAGGGAAAGTGAATCCTAGAAAATGTAGATATGTTATGAATCGAATGTTAAATTACCTCAAGTATGTTAAATAATAACCAAACGAAATGGATGGAACAGTTCCATACTCTGATAAACTAACAGGTACCCAAGCGATTTTCGAAGAAGGGACAAGGTTGTCTCCAAAGAAAAGGAAGCCTCCACCTCAAGTACTCAGACAGTGATCTCGTATGTTGCGTATCACGCCGAGGCTACTTAATTGAGAGAGGATGCTAGCTTTGCCATTGCCAAGACCAAGGACACCGGCAGTAGGAGGAGGAGGACGTTGACCATATCCACATCTTGGGCAGAAATATTGGAAGTCATCAAAAATCAATAACAAGTCAAGATAACCATTTGGACATTAGCGACTCAAAGAGCACGAATGAAAACTACTAGGAATAAATTCTAACCCAAAGGCCAATCAAGGGCTGAAGGGAGATCCTTTCCATGATTTTAGGAAGAAAGAGTCATTGACGAGAACACCAAGAGATGAACCTTGATCTGCATATTCCACCTCATAATCACACTGATCATCGAGGGTCTCACGTGGTTGGTTTCCAGATGTATGCATGGCAGCACAGAGAGGGTTCTCACGGTGCAGGAGGTTGTTGTTCTCACGATCCTTTCCTATTCAGAGTAACCCTTCATGCAAGTCATGTGCAAGTCCTATGCAAATTGCGTGCAACTCACGTGCAAGTCATGTGCAAGTAACGTGCAAACTATCTGCAAGCTCGTGAGGTTTTATATAGCCCCTAAGCTTGTGATATCATTATAAATGGGACTAACTAGTATTCAAATCATTATCCAATTCCTCTCAATTAAGTTCCAGCCACTCCAAACAATAGAGAACCATCATACAACTCATTCAACTCATTGCACGCACATCCATCATCCCCGGCGTCGTAGCCACACCTAGCCGTGAAGAAGGACTTGCGTAACCTCATCCGGCACTAGATGGTTTCGTATCTGGAGGAATTCTGTGGGTTGAAGATGGACGGCTTCTAGCAGTAGCATTTGATGCAAGGCTTGTCCATAAGAGGATCCCTATGTCAACCATGTCGTGACCCATTCTCGCTGCCCTCGAATCCCTAATCATCACGAGGAAAGAAAAGGGGGAAAGGTCAGATTTAGAGGTACTTGATCACGAAAGTTCCCTCACGACTCACATTCCAAAAGACATCATCACCTCGCCTTTCGGATCAAGCCTCTCGTAAGTTCCCTCCACCAGATCGTGAGCTCTCCCAAGCTCGTACCTCGCATGACAGTAGAATGTCGCTATCCATACCCACACGGGCGACACACCTTAAAAGAGGGGGTCAAGTGTGAATATCAAATTTAAGGGTACCTTTACCATGGTAGCCCTCTCAACAGTATGCCTTGCCCATAGGATGGCATCACTTCATCCTTTGGGGTACTCCCATATCGAGTATGCTAAATCATGGTGAGTTTCATCGAAACTCGTACCTCGCACGATGGGTTTATTTATACGGTCTAATTGTTTATGACAACCTAGAAATAAAACGGGAGTCATCACTAACCTCATTTAGGGGTTGGCTAGAAAATCCAATCGAGGGTTGGGAGTATTCTCTCGATTCCTACGCAATCAAATATCTAAGTTTGGAGAATTGGGTTACGTTAATATTTCTATTAACGCATTTTCGGTACCTAAACAGTATGTTGTACTTTCCTAACATGTCCATGCGTTTCTTTTTACATTTTTGGGATCATTAGTCCTAAACTAAGCAATCATGCGTGATTGGTCATTTTCATTATATTTTATTTCTAGAAAAGCAAGAAAAGAAAGCAATCGATGGAATTGAAATTACAAGATAATAAGTAAACAATCAAGGAAAGCAATAAATCTACCATGCAATCCTAGAATATATAAAAGAGAAACACAATTGAAGAAGATGAGAAAAAGATTATAAAAAAAAAAAACCCGTAACTCGTCGAGTTTTATACAATAAATGGAACCGAGACATATGTCGGGAAAATGAATAGTACATGATAATGGTCGTAATGGACATCGACCTCCACCATCTTCATGCTTTCTCCACCTTCAGGGTCTTAATCTAAACATAATCTAAGAAATCTATAACTAGGTGCATACAATGGAAAGAAACAAGCATACACATCAAAACAATCAAAAACAAAATATCATGTCAAGATCAATCATTTAAAAGAAGTGCAACACGAAAATCAAATTTTGGGACCTCGGGGTCAGCCTTTGTTTTTCATGCGAGGGTCCCACTAAGACACTTACCCAATCCATCTTTTTTGTGACTTATAGCAATTGTTGACTAATTGTATTCTCATATGGCCAATAAGACTAATAAGTCTCCTAATCAAGCAATCTATGTATTTCAAGGTTTTCCCTCGATATCAAGCATAGACCCTATCATTCATCTAAAAGTCACATGCTTTGCAAAAATGTAAACATGCATGCAAGTCTTTTGAACCTTATTTCTCAATCAATCAAACAAGAAAGTGAACTGTTGGCGGGTTACTTATTACCAAGGGTATGCGCCAATCACAAACACAGACAATTTCTAATGCATGACGGGATTATATGTATGAGGGGTACATGTAATATTTCAAAAATATATCTCGAAATCATTTATAATAATTTTTTAAACAAAATGACGTTTCAGCTATGAAAGGTATTCAATTGCCAAAGCTAGCCCGGGGCTTGCATAAATGCACTCACAAGTATCGCAGACATTTTGAATACAATTCAAACCGTGACTTTCACAATATCAAAACAAGATTTTATAAAGGTTTGAAAATATTTAGGATTAAGAAATATTTAGGCTATAGAATACATTCAATTGCTAAGGCTAGCCCGGGGCTCGCATAAATGCACTCACAAGTGTCGTAGGCATTTTGAATATGGTCCAAACCATAATTTTTCCTTAAGCCAAATCAAGTTTTGGAAAAGAACTTTTCAAAATTGTTTTCTTTTTTAGAAAACATCACATGTACCAAAAGCATTTTTTTCTAAAAATGCAATTTGAAAAGGCCGATTGTTTAATAACAAAGATCAAAGCATTTAGAACAATTTTTATGAAGATGGTGTGACCTAATTTTATGCACAAATTGGCCTAAAAAGTATAACTAAACAATCACAATCATGTTTATATCAGAAAATTTCAAAACAAGCGTGTAAAGACAGAAAAATTGAGTAATACCTATTGACAATCTAACTATGGAAAAATTTCCTAATATGTACAACATGATAATAAACAACTTTCATAAAGAAAGTTTTCTTGAACGAGCTACACATGAATTTACAAAAAACAGACAACAAGTAACAGCACATCAGAAATTTGCCAAAACAACAGGATATTCAGCTAATGTTACAAGAATTTTTCCTATCAAAACATGTCTAAAAATCATCAAATTTACATACAACATGGCAAACATGATGACAAGAAAGTTTCTTCAAAGGCTAAGTTCACATTCCAAATAGAAAAAATGGAACAAAAATATCAAAGGTCTGTCCAAATATGGGTTAGAACAGGGGTCCGAATTTGATCCATTATCCAGATTGTAATCCGACTTTGAAAAAATGGAAAATTAATCCAAACGATGAGTAATTGACATGAAATTAGCGGCATTAGAAATTTTTAAATGTGTCTTACATCTTCCTAGAAGAGCTCGAGTCCAAACTAGGTCAATTTGGTATCTTAAGAAAACAGAACATAAGCATTCATTAGAAAACCTTAAAATCACTCAAAGAATACAAAATGGCATGAAGAAATCACACGGGATTTAGGATTGGATGCAATGGAAAGTTTGGATAGTTATCTAATCCTAAGTCAGTATGCAAAATGTCATATAATTTAAATGACATTATAGGATGATTCGTGATTCCTAATGATATGCTTAGGAATTTTAAGTGTGATGAACACTTTTTGTGAAACAATTTATGTGCAAGATGAAATTCAAATGACATGACCTAAACACGTATGCAAACCTTGCAATATGTAGTTCAATCATCAAGAAAGCATGATCGTAAGATTTGATCTCTAGATAACTCAAACAAGCATGGAAATGTGCGCATATGACAACGTTTCATTTAAGCATTAAGTTTACAAAATAAATATGATTTCAGTCATACTCAAGACATGCATAAATCCTACCAAAAATCTCACATATAAAGCATATGATAATGAAAATTTCTCATTAAGAGATCGAAATTCAATTAAGATCACATGAGTGGTGGCAAAAATGCCAAAATAGACCAACCTATATGTCGAGCACATGTTGCTGCAGTACCTTTTACTCTAATGCATGCAATTGATTCACTTTATCAATGTAAAAACCTTGCAATGAATGCATCAATTGAACATATATATCATGTATTTCAACTCTCATGAAGGATTTGAGACCAATAAGTGCATATATTGACTCAATTTCATCAAAATAAATCTCGGACTAATACAAAACATACTCACCTATGTCTAGATCTAAACAACTTTGACCTAGCTAATCATGTCTAAAATTTTTTTTAAAAAAATACAAGAAATGTACAACACTTGTACGAGCAACTTTCATGAAATAAAGTTATTTCAGAATTCAGTACAAAAATAGCAAAATCAGATATCGATACAAAACAGATTGACCTAAGCCTAGATCTAAGTAGATCTGACCTAGTTGAATAGATCCAAAAATCATGAAAAAATTACATAAGATGCACAAGATGATTTGGAAAAAAACTTGTGAACAAAAGTTTGTCAAAAAATGATCAAAGTCGGCACAAAAAATAACAAAGCCAAAAGGCGGAACAGAATCAGAACCGAAAGAAAACCTAAACTACTACAGAATTGTTAATCTTCGAATGTGTTTTTCGAGGGTCAAACGATACTCGATTAGGGTATGCAACCTATCGTTTCGAAGTTTGGGATGTTTATTATCTAATCTTAAGAGGACTCGAGCTGAAACGAGGTCGTTTTGGACCTTATTTTGGCAAAAACAATAACCTATATATAGGCCTACGAAAATCACAAATTAGGCTTAAAATCACAATCATCATTCAAATCATCAGCAAATCATTGCAACATTCATACTCATCGATCTTAAGCATGTAAAAGCTCTTAATCTTGAATCCTAGCCCCGATCGACTAACTTGATCTCGCTTCATCGGATTCAAGTTTCGAATCGTTGCCTTCGTCGTGATTTTCGTCGATTTCTATTGCAATTGATCGGATCAAGCTGCCGAATCATGATTGGGACTCCAAGAATATAGATCAGGTCACTACGGCTTGGATCGAGATCAATCGAACCACCAGCTCAAGGGAAAAAGGAAGAACCGGTCCAAAATGGACCTACCATGACTAGCCGGCGAAGATCCGGCCGCCGATGAAGATCCTGCCACCGATCTAACCTCCTCTGTCCACAGCAACGTCAAAGGCCCCTGGTGCTGTAGGTCACCAACAGCTTAAAGGCTTGGGAACTCCGGTGACCGCTAGTTTGAGCTTAGAACAAACCGGTCCAAGAGGTGAACCAAAACTTAGAGAGAGAGAGAAAGAAAGAGAGAGTGATCTAATTGGGCAGGATTTGGAGGGAGAAAAGAGAGAGAGAGAGAGAAGCCTGAAGAGAGATGAAATTTCGTGCAAATGAGCTCCCCTTGCTAAAAATAGAAGAGATTTCATTTATTTAATCCCACATTAAGCGATTTTGGCCGTCGGTCCAACCCAACGGTCGAAATCTCGATCCAACGGTCAAAAATCTATTTCAAAGGCTCCATTATGATCTCGAGGTATCGGGTAATTGATCTAGTGGGTTTGATTTGCAAAAAACCAAGCCAAAATCGAGAATTGCATCAAAATGTCTAATTATGAGTTAATTTGCAATTTAACAAAATTCGATGACCAATTTGTAAAATTTTGGGAAATTGAAGGTGTAGAAGTGAAATTGGGAGTGAGAGGGTTCCAGAACTGGTGGCCGGAGGCCAAGAACTAGCCGACAAGAGCCTGAACCAACCCAGTCCCGTCGATGGCCGATCAAACCTGGCCAAACCAATTCGGTCCGGTTTGTCTAGATTTTGACCGGTTTTTGACCGGTTTGGTTCGATTCCTACTGTTTTGTCCACTTGGGACCCTTGTGGGTCAAAAATTTATGCAATTTGACCCTTAAATGACCTAATCGAAAAGGAATTATATCATTTCTATAAAGAAATTGACCAATTAAGATACAATTAAGCTAATCAAACGTTATGAACGTGATCTAGGGGTCTTTTATTGACATAATTGAATGATTATCGTGGAAAAAAATGAGTAAAATCTATGGAAGCTTTGAATTGGGCCTAAAGGGCTAAAATGGTAAAATTTGCAATTCAATGGGCAAAATTGCAAATTAACTAAAATTGAACTCAATTAGTGTCATAATTGCCCTATCTAATGAGCTAGCCAAATGTGGGATCACTTACCCCATTCAAATTGACCATGAATTGAAGTGCTCGAGCTTAGGTCAAAAATGGATCTAAGCCTAATATTAAAATTGGACATAGTTTTATGAAATTAAACCATAGCCATGAATGGGTCGATTTGAATTTTATCAATTGAAACTTAATTGCTTGACTTTCTAATGCTTGGGAGGATAAAATTCTTCAAGTTGATGAGTTTTTGTGTGAATTTCACAAAATCGATCTCGAATTTAGACTTATCTTAAGAAAAAGAGAAATGAGTGAGAAACAATCGTCCATTCGCAAGTTATGAAGGATTAATTTTGGTCCCCTAATTAGGGCTCAAAACGCAATTAGTATTTTGACTCAATAAATCGCAAAATTGAATGTTCAAACAGATTTCGAGATAGTCTCTAAACCAAATGTCAAAGAAAGAACTACATCTAATTTATGACTAGAATAAAAATAATTTTATTTTTAGTCGATTTAGAACATAAAACTAAAAATTCAGAAATCAAGATTATTAATCAAATTTTATGAAATTTTTGACACAAAAATCAAATTAGTAGTCTTTACCCAAAAAAAAAAAAAAAAGTTAAATCGGTATTAAAAGAAATGCATTTGTGCATTTTTTTTATTTTTATTTTTGGGTCAAAAGTTTGACCAAAAATCAACCATTTAGTTGACTTTTTCGAAAAGGTTGATTTTTGGCCCAATCTTTGAATTTTCAAAAAATTGATTTGAAAAATGTGAAATTAAAGCTAAGTGGAATTTCTTTTTGGGTAAAAATCAATTTTTGACCCGTGGTTAATTTTTGGTCAAAGGGTTACCTAAAAGTTCACTCGAACTACCTTTACCAAAAAAAGAAAAAATTCACTCGAACTACCGAACTGCGGTGGCCTGGTGGATAAAGGCTCACGATTAACACGAGGAGGAGAGTTCGAATCACTGCCTGGCCACACATGAGAATCTTAAGCGTGACGTCGGGGTGGTGGGTCCTCCATTAAGATCGTCCCTGGGTTTCTTGCATGCATTTGTCGAACATGGGATTCAGGTCATCAAAAAAAAAGTTCACTCGAAAGTCAACTGTTTGACTTTTTAGTTTTTCTTGAAAATGAGCTAAAAACTTCTTAAAAACGACTATGCAAAATAAATAAATGAAAAACGACACTTTTTGATCGAGAGAAAGAATTCCGTCGCCATTAGAAACTTAAGTCTCGATTTTTTTACTTTTTAATGTTGCATTGACTAAAAATCAGGTGTCAACAAACTAGTAGGAAAGTCTCAAGGGATGGCGACCCAATCGACACCTTCTTGTAGTATTCACCATGGGGTCGCACATGTGATCAGAGCGTGTGGCAAGAGTGGTCGGGGTGGAATGACAACGCTAGGGAATTATGGTGTATCAAGTTGATAGTGAAGCCGTTGCCATAGGCAGATTCTATGAGGCTGAGAAGTGCTAGGAGGAGGGCATAAGTGTGAAAAGGACATGATGATGGCTTATAGTGCTTGGAGAAGAGATTGGAGAAAATATTAGGTGTCCTGAGTGTCAAGTCAACGTGGTCCCCGGCCATTCATGATGCGCCACGTGGAGGCGTGGCCCGCTTGGTGTTTTCTACCTTCTTCCCCTCTCTCTCATTTCCCTAGCCTTTTTCCCACTCTCTCCTAGTCTGCACACGCTCTCTCCTCCTAGCCTACATGCCCTCTCTTCTCTGTAATACATTTATTATGGTCTTTCCTTCTCAAAAGAAGGAAAGAAAAGCCAGTTCCTCTACATTTCTTTCACCTAACCTGGAGAACAAAGGTTTCTAAATTTTGAATCTCAAATTTTCTCTCTCCCCACTCATTGCCGCTCTACCCTGCGTCAAGGGATCGTTCCCCTACCATCGTCAACGATCCTCATTACAACTACCCTTGCTTTGGCGCTCGCTCACTTCTCTCTCCATGCTCGTTGCTGCTTTGGCATTCATTTTGGCATTCCCGAGATTGTGGACACAGCACGCGGAGGAGAACCAGGCCTTTTCGACCTCCCCTCAACGTCGGCAAGCTTCGCCTACCAAGCAAGACCCCCTAGACATGGAAGGCCCGGAGTCGAGGTTCCTAGAGAAGCTGGTGGTGTACATGGCCAGCGCGGTGCTCGACTACCTCGTCATGTTCGCTAGGCTCCGCCACCTCAACCCGAACCAAGAGGGCTCCAAGAAAGCCCTCGAGCACAAGAAGGAAATCGCCAAATGGTTCAGTCGCGGATTTCGTGCTCCTGAACTGCGGAGGTGACAACCCACACAAGGCGTTCGAGGTGGCAAGGGAAGGCGGCAGAGGGACCATCGTGGGGTACAATGCCCGAGGGCATGTTGTGGAGTGGATTGAGAGCTCACTTTTTCCAATAGGAGAGGGTCTTATGGTGACTAGGATTGCAAAAGGTGCCAAAGCTAGCGACAAGATCCGCGGCAACAGCGGTAGCAGGAGCTGTAGGAAGAAAAGTAGATGGGTAGTTACGGTGAACGACTACACCGTCGAAGAGCATGTTTTTAGGATCGTCTTGCCGTCAAGACCGATTGAAGCTTGAGGACGAGATGCATTTGGTTTTTGGGATTTGCTAGAGAAATAGAGAGGACCAAGAATTTCTACTGGATGTGGCCATCCAAACGAACTTCCAAAAAAAATTTTGTAAATGTAAATATTCACTGAATATGTAATGCAATTTACATTTTTTTTTTTTAATAAAAGACAATCTACAATTTTTGTTATTTTTTTTCGGGAAATTTTCAAAAAATGACCTGAAGTGAGACCCTTTTTTTCTTTTCTAAAAAAAGGGCCTAAAATAAGAATTGTCTCAAATAAAGGTCTCAAGTGGCTAATTTACAGTTGGGGGTATTTTTATCCAAAAACTTTTCTTTCTTTCTTTTTTGTCTCTTTCTTTTTGTTTTTTTCTTTCACCTTTCTCACGCCTCCTCCTTCGTTGTAGCTCCCCCACCTTCGAGCTTGAAGTTATTTGCTGCCAGTCACTTTCTTTGACTACATAATCCTCAGTTCCTCATGATGCATCAGATCTAGGCTTGCTCATGCTTGATCTAGGGCTCGGATTTACCTCCATCTGATGATTAAGTTTCTGGAAATTCTGTCAAGGGTGGTGGCGGATAAGGTCGAGGGCTTGAATAGGACTTGTCAATGGTGGCAATATGGCCATTGGAGAGCAAGGTGTAACCATATGATAGGTAGGAGTTCCATGTGTTGGCAACTGAATCTAGCAGTTGACAATGTGAAGTTGGTTGATGATCATCAATTTGAGGATGGGTTATTCGTAGAGGAGAAGTCGAACTATGTCAATGAGAATGGCAAGAGTCAAGGTGGTTGTCTTCATACTATGGATTAATCCAAGGAGCCACTGCCATTGCAAAGGCAAAGGGGGATCAACCGCGAAATTGAAATTGATGAGGTAAAACCATTGGCGAGGTTGAAATAGTCACCTACGTAAGTTAGACAAGATGATATGGCGACGCTTGAATAACGCTGCTTCTTTTGTTGGCAAGCGGGACCAAAATTAGTGCAAAAATTGTGGTTGCTCAATTGGTGCAAGGCGTGGAATACGTGAAGTTTGATGCGCTCTCGAGGTGAGAGAACATATGTTGCTAAAGGGATTAGTTGCATTGCTGAAGAGCTGGACAACAAGTTGGCGGTTGCTGAGTCTCAGCAAAAGCAAAAATGTATTGCCAAGAAGATTAACCAATTGGTAATTTTAGCCAGAGACTTAAGAGGAGTTACATTAAGGACTTAATCTTCCTTGTATGATTATTGAGTGCTTCAAAGTTCAAAGTTCAATCCCGTTGTGACAATAGAAGGACAAACAATAGCGCAAACTTGGTGCTGAAGAAGATTTTGCACATAAGATGATAAGAGAATATTTGAGAAGTTATAGTCTTGCATTGTCTCAATGAGATGTACAATCCATTCTGATATTCAAGAGGACGATCTCAACAACCTAAAATCACATGGTAGAAGTCTGTGTAGTTGAACTCAATTCAGCACCACATCAACTCACTCCCATATTGGTTGTGCGGCTGTATTTGTGATCTAATGAAAAAGAATTCACAGCACAATATTTATTGATTTTTCATTCGACTAATAGCAAAAACTAGTGATGGTTGATGATGAAAATTATCTGAGAAAATGATCTAAGTTGTGTCGAATTGGTAGCACCACAACAAGAAGTTCAAAGCTTTGGACACTGAGACAAATGCTATGCACTCTACTAAATCACCGCCTTTGATTCAACATAATGTCAAAGGACTTATATGATTGCAACATCTGTGCTCAAATTTACTGGTCAAGATAAATCAAGATCCAGAGACACCAAGAAATTTTATTAAGAGCAACGGTTTCAAACAAAGCAAAGATGCAAAAAGCTAGATAAGAGGCCAACTATGAAGTGCTCAAACTTTGTCAGCAAATTCAACACTACCAATTTGCTCATAGTACTTTTGCTTCATAACATGTTGTCAAACACTCCTAATTCACGCAATATCATGCTCTTTTTCTTGGAGCTCCACAATGAACTCATTCCTCATCCTAAACCGCAGCTTCTAAGCTTCTTCCTCAAACTTCTTGTTCTGCAACTCCTGGTAGTTATAAACCTCTTTATAGCTTCAGCGAGGGCCTTTTTTGCTCAACACCTTCTCAGCATCGAGCGATTTGATATATTGAAGCCCTAGAAAAATCATATTGTCACATCAAAAAGGAAGAAGTTTCTAATTATCCATTGTTAAAACAAAATAAACCCATTCGGGCATTTCATCAAACATCTTTTTGTAAGCTCGCCACTGTTGGCTCCATGTAATCGTTTACAAACAATTTCGATGAGTGTAACTTAGAATATTCAGTGAACTAGGTTGTGCTATAATGGCGTGCGTTGAACAAAAGCTGGTGCCGGTAATAAGACGAGATGGCAGAGAGAGAGACAGAGAGGGGGGGCTGATGAGTGATGATAGTGTGGAAGATGGAGGTGCGGATGACCAACTGGTCTTGGTCCTGGTCCGGGTAATTCATCGAGCTCACAGGTGGGGGCAGCTGGAGCGTGAGGAAGATGAAAGAACAAGAAGAAAAGAAAGAGAGAAAGAGGAAAGAAAAAAAAAAATTGTACTTGGACAAAAATGCTCTGGTCGGAAATAAGATTTGGCCAACTGGTAAAATCGGATCCTTATTTGAGATTAAATTGATCACTTTAGACCATTATTTGAGACAACATTCACCTTAGACCTTCTTTTGAAAAAATACTTCCACTTGAGGTCTTTATTTAAATTTTTCCCTTTCTTTTGCATACGCAAGCTGTGTTTTCTATAGAGTTTTGCCTATCTTTGGCCCTCAAAGCGGGAGAAGGGAAAGAAACTATTGAGAAAACATGACATTTCTGCACATCCAAGACCAGGGACTTAAAACATTTGCTTTCGCTAAACCAAATCGCGGTTCGCCAAACACATCGTCAACAGAAGTTTCGGGTTCATAGTATTAAGTCAGAAATGGTGGATTCATTCATCGCTGAACAGCATGATCATTTACAACATGGTCTCTTTACTTGTGGCTTGCATCAGTTAAATAAATTATCACGTCACGTGATTTTGCTATCACGACTCACTTACTCGACAGAAACTAAGTACAATTGATGACATGACTCATTTACTTAGCAAGCATTATCATCTCCATTTAGGTGTTGGGTGATTAGGAGGGAGAGATAGCATTAACTCTCGCTCCGTTGCTGAAGGAGAGTATCCTGCCTTACATGATCCGACTACTAAATTTTTGTGGCTTCGGTGGCTTTGAAGATAGGGGAATATCTCGAAAATCTGACACCACATTATTTTGGGATGGTTATAGTGTTGCTCATGGTGATGTTTTCATGAATGAACAAAGTATATCGAAAGTGGCTTCGGGGGGTCATCTGAGCGTTGTTTGTTTATCATGAAACACAATATATGATTGTAAACAGATCAGAAAGATAAGAGGAGCCTTATAATTGCAAAATTATAAGAATAACTAAAGGAGGAACCGCTTAGACTCGATAGCACTAGTTTGAGGGCTATATAGCCCTCACTTCGCGAGATTTTCTAACTTTCTATATACAGTCCTCCATTAGCTCATTAGAATAGCAATATGTCAACATGCCAACTTACCAAAATTAAGCATATTTTTACAGCTGATAAGAGTAATTGACAAAAATTTTGTCAACATAAAGGAAAAAGAAAAACAAAACAAAATTTGACAGAGGGGAATGGAAGCCCTTATCATGGCTGGGCAGGGGTCATGAAACCCTCAGATATCCATGACCTTGTGTTATGTCATATCTATCAAACTACTAGTGAAAATTTACCTATGTCCATTTATCACAAAAAGAGATGAGATTGTCACACTTGACCCCCTCTTCCCTATCACAACTCATCTAGCAATCGTAGCTGACGACCATTCAAAACCATAACATCTAGGATATCTTTTAGGGAGAGGGGATTAAGGAAGGGAGAGAGTGATTTGATGCCGGCTATTATATTAATGGGTTACTAAATCGGTAATGGCGGGGAGATTTTGCCAACCACCTTGAATTTTCGAGCAATAGTAATGGTCAGTATTACAATATAGAGAAATCGGGACCAAAAAAAAAAGTGCACTTAGCGATTTTTTTCTGGTCTTTTGTGATTAATTGGTAAAAATAATAAACTTAAGATAATGAAGAAGAAAAGAAAGGCAATGGGATCAAGCCATCCACCATGTCAAAACCCCAAACATAATTAAACTGAACAAGAGTTGCACGTCTGCTGAGAATCTCCTTACACAAGACCAACAACGGTGGGCCGATCACCATAACCATCTCTCTCTCTCTCTCTCTCTCTCTCTCACACACACAGATTGAGGGACGCATGTGCTTCAGGGGGCTATGAGCTGCTGGGAGGGCAGCCCGCTTGTTGCTCGGGCTGGCGGGGCTTGGGTTGTGGATAAACTGGGCCGCCTCCAGGCAGTCCACCTTGGCAATCTTGTCGGCTAGCTGTCTCTTAAGCGTCTCGACTTCTTGTTCGAGAGCCCTTATCTTCCCGAAGCAGCCATGGGCCGGGTCCTTTACTCACACAAGTGGGTCAATGATCCCATGGAATTGATGGATCGCGATTCAGAGCTTCATTTATTCCGAGTCAAGTTTGTGACTTCATGATTTGGTGTTCTTTTAGAATCTACTCGTAGAACAACTATATCGCCCCAGAAGAAGATGATGGCAATATAAGTATTTTTATGGAAGTCATTTCCAATTTTTGAAGAAATAATCTAAACCTCATAAAATTTATAAAAATAACTCTTTGCGTGCGCGTTCTCATTTCCAATTTTCACTTTAAAACGAAAAAAATTACTTTGGCCTTCGTAAAGAAAAATATTAAAAATCTGACATCAAACAAAAATAATGCTCCTAATCATTCTCCTTTAAAACAATCAAGTACTAATTACAGTCATATAAAAAGAAATACCCTATACAGACCCCTGTTGACCAAATCCGGGGAGAATTACCCAAAAAAGTCATAAATATATTACAATTGTGTCAATTCAATCATAAACTTTTTTTTATTTTGGCCAATTTAATCAGAAACCTTTTTACAATTGTGTCAATTTAGTCCATCCGATCAAAATTGACCGGTCGACAACGACATGAATGCCAGCCGAGGGACAGGTGGCCGGCGAACGCTGATGTTGTAATTTTTTAATATTTTTTTCTAATTTTTATTTTTTTGAATTTTTGAATTTTTCTTTTATTTTTTTCCCCACCTTCTTCTTCCTTTGGCCGAGGCGAGGGCGGCGAGGGACCTCACCAGCCACTGGCGAGGCTCGCCCCCGCCGACCACGCCGATCGGCGACAAGGCATACATGCTCTCCTTGCTCTCGTCTACCGCCACCAGTATCTTCCTTTCTCTTGCTACCGTCTCGGCCATCCCTCTCTTTTAGCAAGGACGAGACGGAGCCAAATCTGGCGACGGTCCTTGCTAGTGGCCGACGAGGCCACCGTCGCTAGATCTGGCGAGACTCAACCTCGCCCAACCATGGCAAGGTCGAGCCTCGCTATCCAAATCTAGCGACGGTCCTTGTTGGTGGCCAGCGAGGCTGCCATCGCCAGAATGAATGGACCTAGACTTAGAACCAACGAAGATGGAGTCGGTTTTCTACAAGTATGTTTTCCCACGGTGGGCGAACAACCCCGTTTAAGCCTTTTAGAGATGGCTTTTTAGCAGAAAACCACCCTACCCTGTAGTTCAGAGCCTGGAGACACTCAGAGATGCCGGGATTGTAACATTTCTAACTATTTGAGCTACATTTCTCAAAGGATCCTACCAGACTTGAGAAGGAGAAGAAAAATTTAAAAAGCCATTTTTCACAAAACACTCACTTTACTTCAAGGGTCTCTGCCCAACACATTACATCCTCCTCGCCTTTTATAGGTAATAAGAGGTGACATACAAACAATGACCATACTCACGATCATGAAACAAACAAAGGCGCTAGAAACTTCCCGTAGGGAATTATTCGCACAATATAAAAGTGACAGTGAACAAAAGTTGCACAACGTCCGCTGAGAATTTCCTCACACAAGCAACGGTGAGCCGATCACCATAACCATCTCTCTCTCTCTCTCTCTCTCTCTCTCTCTCTCTCTCTCACAGATCGAGTGACTCTCTCTCTCTCTCTCTCTCTCTCTCTCTCTGATCGAGTGACACTCTCTCTCTCTCTCTCTCTGATCGAGTGACGCTCTCTCTCTCTCCCTCTCTCTCACATTGAGTGACCTCTCTCTCTCTCTCTCTCTCTCTCTTTTAGTGACGCATGTGCTTCGAGGGGCTATGAGCCACTGGGAGGGCAGCCCGCTTGTTGCTCGAGCTGGCAGGGCTTGGGTTGTGGTCGGACTGGGACGCCTCCTCGTTGTTGGCTAGCTGTCTCTTAAGCTTCTCGACTTCTTGTTCGAGGGCCCTTATCTTCCCGTGGCAGCCATGGATCTGGTCGTTTACTCGAATTTTGGCTTCGTAGGCCATGCTCTGAAAAGCGTCTCCTTGCTTGTTCTCCGGTAGGCGCTGCCAAGTTTCTCACACAAGTGGGTCAATGATCCCATGGAATTGGTGATGCATCGTGATTCAGAGCTTAATTTATTCCGAGTCAAGTTTGTGACTTCGTGATTTGGTGTTCTTTTAGAATCTACTCGTAGAACCAATATATCCCCCCAGAAGAAGATGATGGCAATATAAGTATTTTTACAGATGTCATTTCCAATTTTTGAAGAAATAATCTAAACCTCGTAAAATTTATAAAAATAACACTTTGTGTGCGTGTTCCGATTTCTAATTTTCACTTTAAAACGAAAAAAAAAAAATTACTTTGGCCTTCGTAAAGAAAAATATTAAAAATCTGACATCAAACAAAAATAATGCTCCTAATCGTTCTCCTTTAAACAATTAAGTACTAATTACAGTCATATAAAAAGAAATATCCTATCCAGACCTCTATTGACCAAATCCGGGAAAAGTTTGCCCATAAGGGTTATTTTTTCCTCTGATTCTTATCTGGAGAATAGGGAGGCTTTATGTCGGGAAAGTCTCGAGTATGTAATGGTGGTGCCTCTTCACATGCTAATTGACAAATCTCATTTTCCCTTCCAACCCAGAGATCCTCGTACTGTTCATCGTCTTCTTCGCAGGGACTCACTTGGCTAGGTGCTCACTCATCGCCACCCAAACCTCCGATGACACACCACAACCTCCGACAATCCCTCTGCGACCTCAGCTCATTATCACCGCGACGGTGTCGTGGGGCTCAGGCAAACCTTAGATTTGGGGTGGGCCGAAGCCGTCTCGGTTGGATTCGTGCTCAAGGATGTTGAATCCGACGTTTCAAGCTCGAATCCTAACTTATTGCAGGGACCTAATATATGCAACTAATCATTACTTATGCGATGCAATGCAAGAAGCGAGAACTATACTAAATTACTGATGGCTCAAAACTTTACGCGAAACATCTGCTTGAAAAAATCTAAGATACTTCACCGGTTGTATGGAACAAGCAACATATGATATTATACAGATGAGGAGGTGAGGTGCATAACCTTTCGCATTACATCAACTTGAACGATGTGGGGGGTAAAATTGGAGAGTTTGAGTGGGGTGGAACTACAAATTTGCTTAATCGAGAGAAATTCCAGGTCAAGGCAAGGCAAAATTTAAATAAATAAATAAAAAGAGTAGCGACAGTAATAATAAGAGAGGAGTGGGGGTGCACCTTTAACATCTTCATGAAGTTGTTAGCGCCGAAGACATAGTGGATGTCGGGGAACTTCTCGTCCCCCTCTGGGAAGAGTTGGGCGAACTCGCAGTCCTGCCTGCACTCCTTGTGCATGTGCTTGCACCGCGCGCACGGCATGATTCCTCCTCTACACACAAAAAGCAGTGTGTTGTGCTTGCACGGTTCTGCGTGTGGAAACGAGTGGGGAGGAAAGAGAGGTCGAGTTAAATAGAGGAGAAATCGACGGGAGAGGGCCCCGCTCACCCACTCTCGAGCAAAAAAAAGGAGCTAATATTCAACTTCGCTCTACTTTTCTTCACGCCGAAGACATACTGACTAGACAAAATTTAAACTTTTATTGCTAATTCGATGTTTTGATTGCATCGTGCAATTTGATTTCCATATTTTACTCCGATTTTACCTACGCATCCTTTTTATCATTTTTCGGGTTGCCGACTCAATGGCAAAGTATTCAACATTTAAGTGGGGTACAGCATGGTTCCCACGTTTATACGAAGTAAAATTCATTCATGCCTTTTATAGAGATTTTGTAAGACTATCATTGATTCCTAGAGCCGTTAAACAGGTGGGTCAGGTCGGGTTTGGGTCGGGTCATTAATGGTCCGACCCAAATTAATCCATTAACCCATTTATGACCCATTTATATTTAATGTAAATATTTCGACCCAAACCCGACCCGACCCATACCCAACCCATACCCGACCCGACCCAACTCATATTAATAAAATATTTTCATATTTAACAAATTTAGAAAAACTTATTCCTATGTTTTTTTAAAGATTATATTATTAAAATACTTCCAAGCTTTTATATATATATATATTATTTTTTTAAAAATTGTATTGCTAAAATAGTTTTATACAATATAAATTTAATTGACAATTTTTATAAATTTTAAAATAATTATTTTAAAAAATCGAAATTTAATTATTTTTTTAAATTAAATTTTTAATTATTTTTATTTTATTTTTAAAATATAATTTTCTTTTTTTCTTTTTCTTTTATTTTTCTTTTTTTTTTTTTCTTTTTTTTTTTTTATTTTTCTCTTTTTTCTTCTCCTTCTTCTTCTTCTTTGGCCGGCCGCCGCCCACAACACAACGACGCGGCCATCCCACAAGCGAGCCTCAAGCTCGAGCTCGCCGACGCTAGGAGCTCGAGTCTCGCTAGATCGGCGAGGCTCGAGCCTCGCCCGACACCGGCGAGGCCTCCGCCTCGCCGGTTCGGCGAGCTCGAGGCTCACCGGTGTCGGGCGAGCTTGAGCTCACCCCTCGCCGAAACCGGCGAGGCTCGAGCCTCGCCCGACGTTGGCGGGCTCGAGGCTCGAGCCCGGCCAACGCCCGGCGGGCTCGAGTCTCGCCCAGGATTGGCAAGGCTCGAGCCTCACCGGGCGTCGGTGAGGCTCGAGCCTCACCGGGCATCGGCGAGGCCTCCGCCTCGCCCGGATCCGCAAGCTCGAGCTCGCCGTGCCGGCCGGCGAGCTCAACGCTCGCCCCGGTCGGGCGCCGTCGCCGTGCTTAGGTGACCGGAAGGAGGAAGGAGAAAGAAAAAAAAAGGAAGAAAAAGAAAAGGGAAAATAAAAATAAAAAATTATAATTTTGTTGTAAAATATCGCGTGGCGAATATATAATAGAGAAGAGATTAAAGAAGAGAAAACAAATGAACACTAGAGATAGTAGAGAAAGCCAGATATTTCAAATTTGATTGTGTGATTATATATTGTACATCAAAACTAAACTCCTATTTATAGGAGAACAAGAATGTACTTATCATTAATATCAATGTATCGAATGATACATGTACAGGATAAGGGAGACGAACGTTCATTGTATAGGGAGATGTACTTAGAACATTTGATACAAATGTACTATAATAAGTACATCGGATAAGATGAATATAATGAATATTCATTCATGTATTCTATCTATTCATGTATTTCATAGCACTCCCCATTGAATATTCATCATATTCATTATGAATGTGCATCGAATGATACTGCCTCATTAAAAACCTTAGGCCGGAAAAACCCGAGTGGGATAAAAACCGAACAAAAGGGAAAAAGAGTGCAGAGCACAAATGTTATGATATCTCCCTTTTATGGATGCATTAATTGCCTCGTTAAAAACTTTAAGCCGGAAAAACCCTATGGGAAAAAACCGGACATAAAGGAAAAAGAGTGCAATGTATATATAGCCACTCACACTAATCATTATTGCATCTTGTGAACTAGCCGCATATCAATGCTGCAATGCATAGTTCATAATATCTCCCCCTCAATGGAGCCATATAGCCACTTCTAGGGCTAATTAATCTTACATCTTATGAACTCGCCTCATACCAATGCCATATACTAATTTCTCAAAACTTGATGTTGGCAATGATTTGGTAAAAAGATCTTGCAAGATTATTTATGGATCGAATCTGTTTAACATCAATTTGTCGACTTTCTTGGAGTTCATGAGTATAGAAAAATTTCGGCGAGATATGCTTGGTCCTATCACCTTTGATATATCCTCCCCTGACTTGTGCAACACAAGCAGCATTATCTTCATAAATTATAGTGGGAGAATTTGTAACCGGTATTGAGTAACAAGAATTATGAATATGTGTTATAACGGGTCTTAATCAAACACACTCTCTTCCAACTTCATATAAAGCAATAATCTCAGAGTGGTTAGAAGATGTAGCTACTAGCGATTGCTTCGTAGAACGCCAAGAAATAGCCGTGCCGTTATAACAAAATAAATACCCGGTTTGAGAGCGAGCCTTATGTCGATCGGATCTATATCCAGCATCAGCATATCCAACTAAACCGAGTTAGTGGAATCCTTGGAATAATATAATCCAAAATCTATGGTTCCTCGGAGATAACGGAAAATATGTTTAACTCCATTCCAATGTCTCCGAGTTGGCTCAGAACTAAAACGTGCCAATAAATTTACCGCAAAAGCGATATCTGGTCTCGTACATTGTGCCAAGTACATCAAAACCCCAATTGCATTAAGATATGGTACTTCAGGACCAAGTATCTCTTCATCAAATTCTCTAGGACGAAATGGGTCCTTTTGGGGATCTAGAGACCTTACAACCATAGGGGTGCTCAATGGGTGAGCTTTGTCCATGTTGAAACGTTTAAGCAATCTTTCAACATATGCTAATTGATGGACGATTACTCCATTTGCTTTATGCTCAAGCTCTAGACCAAGACAAAGTTTGATTTTACCCAAATCTTTAACTCCAAACTTACTTTTCAAATACTCAACATTTTTAGCTAACTCTTATGGAGTTCTAATTAAATTTATATCGTCGACATAAACTGCTACAATAGCAAATCCGGTATATGATTTCTTAATAAACATGCATGGACAAATATGATCATTCTTGTATCTTTCCTTAATTAGGTACTCACTTAGGTGTTGATACCACATGCGATCGGATTGCTTTAACCCATATAAAGATCTTTGCAATTTTATTGAAAGTAAATTGTGAGGAGTGCATGCATCAGACATTTTGAATCTCTTAGGAATTTTCATATAAATATCAGGGTCTAATGAGTCATATAAATTTGCCGTCACAATGTCCATAAGACGCATTTCCAACTTTTCAAAGATTGCTAGGCTAATGAGAAAACGAAATGTAATCATATCCATCACATGTAAATATGTCTCATTATAATCAATCCCAGGTCTCTGAGAGAATCCTTGGGCAACGAGTCGGGCTTTATACCTAACAATCTCGTTTTTCTCATTTCGTTTTTGGATAAATACCCATTTATATCCAACGGGCTTTAAATTATCGGGGATACGAGTTATAGGTCCAAAAACTTCTCGTTTAGTTAGGGAAGCTAATTCAACTTTAATTGCTTCCTCATACTTAGGCCAATCTTGCCTTTGACGACATTCAATAATAGATTGCGGCTCACAATTATCATCCATAGTTTTATGAGCAATTGAGAATGCAAAAGCATCATTAATGATGATTTCATTTCGATCCCAAATTTCATTACAATATGTAATGGAATTCTCGTATTCCGGGGCTAATGCTCCTTTCATGGGTTTGCGCCTCTTCAGGGGCAATAAGCTCTTTGGGAGCAAGCACAACACCAGGCTCTTCTGGAGCGGATTCCTGATTCTTTCCCCTTCGTTTTCGAGGAGCAGTGTCTTTTGATCCTATCGGTCTACCACGCTTCAAGTGCGGGGGATTTTGATCCATTTTAGCTTGTTCTTCGGGAACAGCTATCCTAGCTGGAGCATTTGCAGCTGGAATATGAGACTTCGTTACCTTAGTAGCATCATTAAATGCGTCAGGAAGTCTATTGGCCATAGCACATGTAAATGGATCATGCATTGCACCTCGTTTTCACATTCAGGAGTCCTTGGGTCTAAATGAGATAAATTTTTCTCATTCCAGGAGAAAACCTTAACTGGTTTTTGTTTTGCAGTCATGGAAGTTGTAGGTATCCCAATTGATGGAAACCTAGTCTCATCGAAATGACAATCTGTAAATCTGGCAGTAAAAAGATCACCGGTAGTTGGTTCCAAAAACCTAATGATAGACGTTGAATTAAACCCAACATAAATGTCTAAACGACAATTGGGGACCCATTTTCATTATTTTTGGTGGTCCTACAGGCACCTGTACTGCAAAACCAAATGTGCATAAATGTGAAATAGCTGGTTCATAACCAAGAACCATTTGAAAAGGAGATTGTAAAAGTCTAGCAGTGGGGCGTAATCTTATTAGGGCTGCCACATGCAAAACTGCATGACCCCATGCTATATCTTGAGATTCGTTTTCAATAATAAAGTGCGGATAATGATTTACATATGTTTAATCAAAGATTCTATCAATCCATTTTGAATATGAACATATGCAACCGGGTGCTCAACCTCGATTCCGAGTGAAACACAATAGGTATCAAAACTCTTTAATGTAAATTCACTAGCATTATCCATCATTATGCTCTTAATTGGATAATCAGAGAATTGTGCGCGGAGCTTTATAATCTGCGCAAGTAAACGTGCAAACGTGACATTGCGCATAAATAATAAGCAAACATGGGACCATTTACAAGGATGCGTCCACTAATACCATAAAATATCTAAATGGTCCACTTGGTGGTTGTATTGGTCCACAAATATCACCCTGAATTCTTTGCAAGAATAAAGGAGATTCAAAATTAACCTTTGTTATAGAAAGTTTGATAATGAGCTTTCCTTGTGAGCAAGCCTCACAATTATAATCTTTGGACAACAATACATTTATATCCTTTAAAGGATGCCCTTTTGTATTTTGAATTATTCTACGCATCATTGAAGCGCCAGGGTGACCAACGCAATCATGCCACAGTCCAAACTAATCAGGATTTACCAATCTCTAAGATGTGGTAGCGTAGGTTTCAACAACCTTAATCATGACATAATACAAACCCATAAAAGAAACTTCTAGCTTCTTATGGATAGTCTTCAGGCTCATTTTATAAAATGAAATGCCAATATATTCCTTATCTTGCTTATAAATAGTCTCAATATGGTACCCATTACGGCGTACATCTTTGAAACTGAGCAGATTCCTTTTTGATCGAATGCTTAGAAACGCATTCTCAATATGCAGGATTGTGCCATTTGGCAAAATAATTGTAGCATTCCCAAAACCATCAATAATCGGAACATGACCTGATATTGTATGGATTTGTGCCTTACGCAATGTCATACTCGAGAAAAAGTGTCTACTACAAAATATAGTATGTGTTGTTGCACTATCAAGCAAACAAACATCTTCATTTTTCTCGGTATTTTCCATTTGCATTTATATTGACAACTTCAAGTGTCAAGTATCATAAAAGTTGCATATTAGTTATATAGTCGAATAAAATTTCAAAGATAAATATTTATATAAGGTTCATAAGTATTTCATAAAGAACAATAAAAAAAAATACATTTAAAAAGCGAAATAACATAAAATTCAAAGTTCAAATTATCATCCACCAATCTGATTCATCAAAGTAATCAGAGGTCCTCAAAGAAATCAGAGACATCCAATGATGCATTTGCTACTTCAAGAGCAAAAGGAGTCCCACCAACGGAGATATTGTTGGCCTCAACAGTAGTTATGGCAGTAGGATTGATTTCAATGGCATGAGATTCACCACGCTTGCCCGTATGCTTTAAAGATGCCTGGTATAGGTCAACAAAATGTTTTTGCGTACGACAGGTACGTGACCAGTGCCCAGTCATGCCACAGCGATGACAAATACTTTCATTAATCACCTTCTTTTGCTTCTTTTCTTTGCCATGATTCAGGCCAAAGTTTGATTTCTTAGGGCGGTTAAATTTCTTGCCATCCCTTCTAGGATTATATTCTTGCCTTATTATAGCCCTTAAAATGGCCAGTATTTTTCTCAGCATGTGCTTCAAGCAATGCTTTTGAGCCAGCGGGTCTAAGATCATGATTTTTGAGCAGCAATTCATTAGTTTGCTCGCGGTAAGAAGCACAGAAATTAATTCAGAATATGTGGCAAATTGCGCGTTACCGATATTGCTGTTTGCAATACAATATTCAAAGCATGAAAGGTGGAAAAAGTTTTCTCAAGCAATTCTGCATCAGTGAGTTTGATACCGCATAACTCAAGCTGAGAAACGATATCAAATAAAGCAGAATTATAGTCAAACACTGATTTAAAATCTTGCAGTATGAGATTTTGCCAATCATATTGTGCTTGGGGGAGGATAACGATTTTTGTATGATCATACCTATCCTTCAACCTCGTCCACAAGATATGTGGGTCTCGAACGGATAAATATTGAGTCTGTAGGCTCTCATGCAAATGACGACGAATAAAAATCAACGCATTTGCTTTATCCTTTTCATTTGAGGTTCCATCCTCTGTAATTGTATTAGCGAGACCTTGCCCTTGGAGGTGCATTTCCATGTCAAGGCGCCAGGATAGATAATTCTTTCCACTCACTTCCAAGATGCGGAATTTGGGCTTTTCAATATTTGCCATAATCCTTGCAAAAATAAATCCTTAAATTAATTAAAAGGATTTCCAAATATCCACCGCTACTTCAGGAGCAGAAGGATACTTTTAGATTTAAATTTTTTTGGCTTCGGGCCAAGAAAAATAAAAATGAAGAATTGATAGAAGAAGATGAAGTATAAGTTGATCAATAATAAGAATACCCACCTTGCAAAAATTACTTACTCGGTCGATAGATCTTCGTGCTTGCAAAAGTTACTTACTCAATCGGTAGATCCTCGTGCTGATAACGTGTTGTAAAATATCGTGTGGCGAATATATAATAGAGAAGAGATTAAAGAAGAGAAAACAAGTGAACACTAGAGATAGTAGAGAAAGCCAGATATTTCACTGTATTGTGATTGTGTGATTATATATTGTACATCAAAACTAAACTCCTATTTATAGGAGAACAAGAATGTACTTATCATTAATATCAATGTATCGAATGATACATGTACATGATAAGGGAGACGAACGTTCATTGTATAGGGAGATGTACTTAAAACATTTGATACAAATGTATTATAATAAGTACATTGGATAAGATGAATATAATGAATATTCATTCATGTATTCTATCCATTCATGTATTTCATAACAAATTTCGATTTTTATAAAGTTGAAAAGAGAATGGAGGAATTATAATGTTTTTGTTAAAGATGAGTTTTCAACCCAACCCATTTAAAAACCCACTTAAGACCCACCTATCTTAAACATTTAATTGTAAAACCCATTTAACTAGCTTTTGTTATAAACAAGTGACCCATTTAAGATTTAAATGGGTCATAAATGGGTTTGTGACCCATTTTAACACCTCTATTGATTCTGAAATAAATTATTAAAAAAAGAAAAAAGTAGAGCATGTCGTATCAATAGAGGATTCTGAAAAAATTTCATCCTTACTTAATCGGCTTGTTTAAATTTTGTGAGGAAAAAAAAAGAAATTAATTTAGAGTTGAGCCCAATGAATAAATAAATAAGAATCTTGAACTTTTCTCACGTGATATTAGGGCGAGTGCTATCCCTTTCGCGTGTGCTGGTATGCCCACCCTGCATGAGCTAATTCCCCTTGCTGCTGCTAAGTGCATGCGAGAGGGATTATTGAAAACGGTGAGCAAGATGGAGACTTTTGGTCGAGATTGAACCACCGAAAGGTCTCTGACAGCCAATTGATGTCGCAACTTTTGCACCTTTCCACCGTGACCTACTATTTTACGGTGTTTGTGTATGCCGTGATTTGCGGAGTGAGACCGACCGGCCCCGTGACCGCTCCGGCAACTTGTGTATAGCGCCTCCACAGCCGCTTCTATCTCCTCCAGCTCTGCAACCGCCTCCTGCCCTACCGCCTTGGACGACCTCGAGACCATGAAGACCCACCTCTGCATCATCAGGAGCGGCCCCGTCTCCGACGCCGATCCCGATGCCGACGCTCACGCTCACTCCAAGTTCAAGCCAATTGTCTTTGAGGGCTGGATGGCCAATGTCATAGCCCGCAGTGGCCAACTCACCAGCACTTCCGATGTCAATAACTTCCCTATTGAGAGAAGGAGAGATGGAGAGGGAATGTGAAGGAATGAAAAGCAGGATTTATATAAATGGGAGGTGGTATCTACAAGACAACATTGTTTGTTGTAACCAGTAAAAGGAAAGGCCGCTCCTAGATGCACGTGAGAGGGGCTGTTGAAAAACAGTGAGCTGGGGACTTTTGGTCGACGGTGAGATTGAACCACCGAAAGTTATCTTAAAGCCAATTGATGTCGCAACTTCTGGACCTTTCCGCTGTTACCAACTATTTTACAGAGTATACCGCTTAGGCAACAACTAGTGTATACCGCCTCGACAGCCGCTTATATCCCCCCCGCCTCCTGCCCTCCCGCCGTCGACGACCTTGACACCATGAAGTCCCGACTCTGCATCATCAGCAGCAGCGCCGACGCCGACGCCGACGCCGACGCGGACGCCGACGCCGATTGTCTTTGAGGGCTGGATGGCCAATTTCATAGCCTCCGGCGGCCAACTCTCCTGCACCTCCGATGTCAATAACTTCCCTGGCCTATTCGAGAGGGGGAGAGATGCAGAGGGAACGTGAAGGAATGGAAGGCGGGACTTTGTATATATGGGAGGATCCCCTGACGAGGAGGGGCCACTCGCCACCTCTAAAGTAGAAAAGAAAGAGGAAAATGAGTGGGGCGGCGGATTTGGGTGTGGACGGTGAGATTGCCAACTTTTGACGCGTCTTCGGCGGGAATCACGCTTGACATTTTGTACGCGCGATTTTGGCTGCGCATGGTAACCATCCCCGGCCCAACTATTTCTATTCTTCTCTTCCCCAAAATAAAAAAGAATAAAAGCATGTTTGATAACGGCGTGTTAGTTTTGTTAAACAAAAGTTAGCCGAGAATGGTTTTGGAATAGAAATTAGAAGTAAAAAAGTTCTTGCTTATTCCGAGAACAAGTTTAAGAAATAAGTAATTTTTTTTTTTTTATTCTTCTCTTGCTAACCGCTATTGACCGCCGTTGACCACCACCCGCCGCCGTGGCCGACCGCCGCCGCCGGCCGACCACCGCCGGTCGCCACCAATCGCCGGAGGCCGACCGACCATCGCCGCCACCGGCCGCCGGAGGCCGACCGACCGTCGCCGCCCGTCGCCGGCGTCCGGCCCGGCGGTCGACGGCGGCCGATGGGCTTTCGGCGGGGGCCGCGGTGACGGTCGGTGGCCGGCGGTCGTGCGGCCGTGGCCCGTGAGCCGGCGGGCGGGCGCGCGATCCGTCAGCAAGAATAAAAATGAATAAATAAATAAAAGAAATTGTTGCGTTAAAACGCATTTCTATTCTTTTTCTATTCCAAGAAGTAGAAATTTTGTGTCGTTACCAAACGGGTTCTTTTTACTTTCGAAATTATTCCCAGAGCAGAAATAGAAAAGAACCATTTCTGAAAAAAATCTTCCCGAGCAGAAGCGTTGTCATGCGCAGCCTTTGTGTCGGGCACCTTTCGACCATTTTCCTTCGGCGCTACTCGGACGTGGGCTGCTAGTGGCGTGGTGAGATCGACAACCCTTTGACAGATCTTTGGCGCTATCTTATCTTGTGTCGGCACCATTTTTCTCTGCCCCTATTCGGACGTGGGTTGCTAGTGACTTTGTATATATGCCTCGCACATGGGAGGATCCCCTGACGAGGAGGGACCACTCGCCGCCTCTAAAGTAAAAAAGAAAGAGGAACAATTTTCTTTGGTCCTATTCGGACGTGGATTGCTAGTGACCTGGTGAGATTGACATTGTCCGGCATGACACCTGCGCCAACCCCCGTCGCCACGCGCAATCACGCCAGCCGACAGAGAAGAAGATGAACAGTAATATCACGAGGGCAAAAATGAAACAACAAAAATTAAGTGAGGTTAGTTTGGGAACGAAATTTGTAAACTAAACCCTAGATGGGCATGCCGAGAACGGAAAACCCAAAGCAGCCTAAGACCTGTCTTAGTTTTCAGCCTTCTAAAAGCCTTTGTGAAATGGAGTTTTAAAAAAATTGGCCACATACCTGTTATTTGACCCAAGAGAGGCTTTGGAAAGCCTCTCCCAAATCCTGTGTTGTCTTTTGGAACCAAGAATAATAAGAAGGATAGGATACTTGTCTCAGTTACTTCTAACTTTGAACCCGCCTCCTAAAATTTGGTTCCATAATAGTTTCGAAATGCTGCCGAACCCGTCTTCCAAACCATATAATTCTCAAAATGAAAATGAAAGCTGCAAATTCAAGAAATGATCGAGAAGCAAACAGACCAGTTGTTCGAATTAATCGCGTGACTTTCAAGGGGAAAAAAACAAAAACAGTTTATAGTAAGTTTTGTCCAAATTCTTCGTACTTTTTAAATCTTACAATTCAAGAACATGTTTCTACATGAAAGCTGCAGCCTAAAAATGGACACTGAGGCCAAAAAGCCACCCCAATACCCTCTCAGAACACCGACCAGATTGATCACCACCACTTCACCGCTCAGACAAACTCAAGGCGAGCACGCGATCACAGATGTAAGAATTCAGCTGTATATGCACAGTATGTTTCGCAAGTGATAAGAAACAGAATTTGCAAAAAGAGGACAAGGCGGGTTTCAAGCAACTAAAAGAGATTATCTTGAATAGTACTCCGAGCGATTCTAATCTATCGAGAAAATTTACATTATTCGTCGAGCAAATATTGATACATCAGGCGTCGGTTATGTTTCTTCTATCGAACACATGATCACAAATAATTCAGAAAATAATCTGCAAACTCCCACCATGGTCTTACCAATCAATGCCTAGTTCTCTTGAAAGGAAGAGTCTGTTGATGTAAAGAATGACGGGCTCTGAAGCAACAACGTAGTCCTGCAGATGAGTCTTGGCTGAATTCTCTGCGAGCAGAAGAATCGTTTTGAGAGGAAAGCCACCATCATTGAATCAAGTCATACATAGTCAAGCAAGAGGGCAGTGCATCACATCTTTGAATAAATTTACTAAAATCCCATACCTTTATTCAACATCAATAGTAGTTATCTTCATTCACTCTATCTGGCCCTTACTAACATGAAAACCATCACACTACTCGTCAAAGATAGGCAATCTGGAGTACATGTCGCCTTCGATATATACCAGAAATCGTCACACTAAAATTAACATTCTGACTAACCAATACTGAAATAATTTGGTAAATTCATACTACATATTGTCCCTAGTGTAATTCTATCTCCAGAAGTACATCTTGAGAACAAGTTTGTAATTTGAGTGTAACAAGTGGCCTTGCAGCTATGCTCAAACATACCATTATGTCTATCTTCTTTTGTGCAACTAAAAGATAATACTTATTCCAGCTACATTATTAAGCATCAAAAGAAGCATCCGCATCATTGGAAGTTTGAGTCTGGTGCGAATGGCAGCAACAAAGAGTTTTCTTCAGAGAGTACACCTACAGGTTCAAGTCCGCATGGCCTCATTTTCTCCTTTTTTAACAAGACACAGAGCTCTTTAAAAGATATTTAATTTACTTTAGATTCTGACACACGTGGATGAGCAGTCAAGTTTGCCAAAGTGGCGAAGCCACTTGTTTGCAACAACAAGAAGCGAGTTCAAAGCTACATGTGGACATAGACCAGGGCTTTCCCAAAAACACTTCAGACAAGGTCAAGGGCATATAGGATTCCCAACAGAGAAAACACATGCAGAAACAAAAAAGCCAAGGACACATCTTGTCTCTTAAAAATCAGCATTCTCCCTGTAGGATCAAGGAAATTCTTAGAGCCTTTGATGTTGTGGAAAAATCGCCATTTCCTATGCCTTGGATGATCCAGAATTTTTTCTTTATAGGACAAGTAACACCAATTTGGTATAATACCACACTGCTGACGGAGTATATTCACTACAATGGCCTTTACGTTCTCCTAGGACCAGTTAGACCAACAAATTACCAGGTCTAATTAATTGTAAAAAGAAAAGAAAAGAAAAACAATGTTCATTGTTTTGATGTTGTCATTCAAGAGATTGTGATTTGCTGATCCGATGACTGAGAGTGATGCTCCAGCACTGGACCAAATAATTGCATATTGTCATTCATTGAAGCCGTCCCTGCTTTACAAGATAATTTTTAAATGGCATCACCTAGACCCTTGTACTAAATATAGTGGCTTGTTCCTTCATATGAATTTAACGACTGATGCAAGGATTAATCCAAACTTACCACAATGAGATATGATTATCGAACTTGTTTTCTAGTAATGCATCTTACAGTTCAAGAGCAATGACATAATTGGCCCGGATGCTAGAGCTTCCAATGGTAATCCACACTTTTGCATCATATTCCTTCTTGCTCTTTCCAAATTAAAACATCGTTGCCAGGACTTGCAAATAATGAGCCACAGAATTTCAAAGCTGATAGTGCTTCGTCTCTATATTGACATTTATTCCTTTAAGCACTTCATAATTGGTCAGAGCATATGATACGTTTTTACTGATTCTATGTACCTATTTTTCTTCATCCACCCAGAAAGTGTAATGTCAAAAAGTAGAATGGCTCCAAAATCAACAGATTGGCGTCAAGACAATATGTTAGAAACAGTGTCACAAACAGAGGAGCCAACCAGCACTTCCACGTATCTCTGGGCAATTTCCTAATTGTTCTGACAAAATAAAAAGAAGAGAGGAGGGAGGAATGAAATAAACAATCCTATAAATACATACAAACTCACCATCCTCATTGAGTTTCTTCAGTAACTGTGCCTTTGTGGGAAGGGCATACATCCCTGCAGCTACAGCTGTCCTAATAGCCCACCCATGGTGAGGAGCGAAAACCTGTGCATAAGCCTTGGAAGCTGGATCCCTTAAGGAATTCCCCCTACCAAGAAGATTAACAAACCATAAAAATCACCCATAACATCACAAAAAGGCAATGTCAAGCGCATTACTGAAAACAAGCTGGGATAAGCCAACAGATCCAAAACAATTTCACCAGTTATTTAGTTTTAATCTACATGACGACTCCATAAACTGACATCCTTATTTATCTCATGTCTCCCTCATCCTCCTCTCATGGCAGTGTCCCCAGTGTAGAACTACATTTTGTAGAGGCATACTGACTAGACATATCCGGTGTCTAAACCACTTTAAATGAGTCCCTCCCATCCCATGCTAGATCAATGCAGCACCAACTTTCTTCAAGAGACGTGCACTCTCCAACGATGGAGTTCTTAAATCAGATTTTTTCGTTTTGGTTTCCACAAGAGACCATAATTTCATCTAATCCAAGAAAAAAAGTAGTTATTTTCGATGTTAACTTGTTCATTAATAATTTGACTCTTGAGTTTGAGCCCACTGTTAAGTGTGACACAACCCACATTATATCCAAATCAGGCCAGAAAATGAGACGAGCCATTTTGAATTTTCTGTTTTGAAGGTTCCAGCATCATGGCAATTCGAACCCAAACCAGTTTCCTACTTTAGGGTCAGGTAATAGACTGTTTGAGGATTCAACATTTTGTGATTGTACAAATCAATATAGACAGGATGAAATTGGCTTACAGTAGATCTGGATTGAGAAGATATCCATTGCTGTAACTCCTCAAAGCCCGAATTTTATAAACCTCCCCATTGATGTTGGTCACATTGACATGATCCCATACCTATATCTTCTCTATTCGCTACTTCAAGTATAACATTGTGCAGCCTTTACAAGACACGCATATAGAAACTTAGCATTATTCCCTCATCCATTCTCAACTTAGTGAACTGGGTCTCCTCTCTTGCTACACTAAAGTCTCTATCCTATAAAGTTTTTTGGAAAGGGGGTTAATAGGCTGTTAGGAGGTGGCTTTCTGGGCGTCATGAAATCGTGTTCACTCAAAACAAGTCGAAAATGGACCAAATAAGTACGATGGAAAACCTGAGCAAATGATATGTTACAATTTCAGTTCTCCTTCCCCCGCTACTTAATATCATTAACAGTTCAGGAAACACACATTTGCTAACTTGTCACATAAACGTGCAAAGAAGCATCACAGAGAAACTTAAATTTCGTTAACATACTCTGATACGAGAATTTGTTCAAAGAGCACCCTGACCATGTCCAGGCCACGCTTCACCCTCAGAAGATTCCTCGAATGACTACCTGCTTTCCTTATGCTGTTCATTTCTATATCATGATCCAGCAACGCCTGCAATGTCACGATGGACTTGGACGCGTCTGCCAGATCATTGACCTGTTTCTCACCAGAAACGCCAAAAAAAAATCGCAGTAAGCGCACCAACAGCAAGATGACCATCCCCCGCATATATGGCCAATCAGAAGATTAATATCTGGAAAGGTAAACGGCGTAAATCGCAAAACCGAAAGAAGAAGGTCGATCGGCAAATCCCTATTTAAACCCAAGAATCACTTCTAGTGAATGGCATTCTCGATTAGAAGAGTCATAGAATCACAGGAAGACACCTGAAGCTAGGACAGAGCTCCTTTCGTTAACAAGCAAGATTACAGCCGGCACATAAATCACAAAATTCTACACTTTTATTTTTGGTGACCAAGATCCGCCGGAGCATGCCCTTGTCGGCATATGCCGATTTGGGGTACCTCCGCGCTGGAGAACCTATAACCACTATACCTCAGCGGAACTGGCCAAGCAACCCATCGCTGGGGCCCGCTTGAATCGCTAGCAAGGCAGGGAGGTTTCGAGCTCTCCACCTCCATACGCTGGAAGGGGAGCTCTCAACCAACTGCGCTGCCCACAGTAGTTAGAAAATCTTACATTTTCCTTAGAAAAACTCGATAAAACAATGCTCAAATGCCTTCCCCTCTACACGCTTCCAGGTCACGATCACTACTACTACCGACTCAGCCACCAAACCCTGGCGCCACGCGCTTCCACAGCCTAAACAGTTCTAACCTCGATTGATCCAAGGGGAGTCGGGGAAACGAATCCGACGGCGCGGGCAACGCCACGGGCTCCGGCGGGATCGAAGCAGCAGTTACCTTGGCGACGTAGTCCATCTCGGCGAACTTGAAGGCGATGCCGAGGCAGCCGAAGAGCGGGGACACGAGGGAGCAGGCGTGGGAGAAAGGCGCGACCTCGACGGCGGCCGCCCCGGAGCCATCCCCCGCAGCCGCCGCCGCCACCGCCGCCGCGAGCTCCTTGAACGACTGCGCGATCTTCCGCAGCTGCTTGTCGCCGCCGCCGCCGCCGCCGCCGCCGCCGCTGAGCTCCGCCATCGATCGGAACCAGAAACACTCTCTCTCTCTCTCTCTCTCTTTCGGCTGAGGTCAAAGTTCGAGTCTTCGCCGGCGACGGCGATCTTATGCTGACTTTTATAACGAGAAAGGACGAGAATCGTTAGCGCATCCTCAAAGAAAGTTAGGGCCCGTTTGTTTATGTTTTTTTTTTTCTGTTTTTAAACACTTTTTCTGTTTTTTTTGTTCCTGGAAACAAAAAGGAACAGAAACGCGTTTGGGTGCGTTTCTGTTCCTTTTTTGTTCTTTTCGTTCCAGGAACAAAAGAAATAAAACAAAAACACAAATTTTGTGTTTCTTGTTTCAAACACTTTTAAGAAACACTTTTTTTTATCTTTTTTTCTCTTATTTTCTTGTTCTTTTTCTTTTGGCCTGGTCGCCCCTCGGCCATGGCCGGCGACCGGCCGACGAGGGCTGCGGCCTCGCCCGGCCACGGCGAGGCTCGCCGCCCCCCGAGGCCGAGGCTCGCCGTCCCCGACGAGGTCGAGGCTCGCCGTAGCCGGGCGAGGGTCGGCCTCGCCATGGCCGGGCGAGCTCGAGCTCGCCCAAATCCGGCGAGGCCGACCTCACCCGGCGGCCGGGCGAGCCTCGCCGAGCCACCGCGCAGCGACGCCGACCGGCGGTGGCTCCCAAGAAAGCCGAGGCTCGTTGGCCGTTGGGCGGGTCGGCCTCGCCGGATGGGCGAGCTCGCCCGCCCATGGCGAGGCCGACCTCGCGCCGCTGGGCGAGCTCGATCTCGCCAGATCCGGCGAGGCCGAGGCTCGCCGACCGCCGGGCGAGGTCACCCGCCGGATCCGGGCGAACTCGATCTCGCCCCGATCCGGCGAGGCGAGGATCTCGCCAGATCCGGCGAGGCCGACCTCGCCCAGGCGGCCGGCGAGCCTCGGCCTCGCTCGCGGTGGCTTCGAGGCCGCGCCGCCCGCCGCCGGGCGAGCTCTCGGCCTCTCGGATCAAGGCGAGGCCGACCCTCGCCGCCATGGCGAGGCCTCTGCGACCCGGCCAAAAGAAAAAAAAAAAAAAAAAGGAAAAAGAAAAAAAGAAAAAAAAAGGAAAAATAAGAAAAAAAATAGAAAAATAAAAGAAATAAAAAAATTATCAAAATTTACCAAACATGTTTCGTTTATTTTTTATTCCCTAACAAGTTTACCAAACGCGTTTTTTTTTGTTCAAAATTGTTAGAACGTAAACACTTTTTTCTATTTCTTTCCAGAACAATTTTTAAACGAAACACAAACAAACGCACCCTTAGTGTCTTTTGGGATGGAGACTGGAGAGACACCTAAAATGATAGTCGTGAGGGTTTCTAAAATGATAAATTGATCGGCAGCTGCTTGGGACATAGTGACCACTAACCAGTCTGTTTCGAGAAGAATTTCTGCTTAAAAATAAGTTTATTTTATTCTGTTTTCTAGATGAATTTAGCATTTCAAGTCATTTAAAACTAACTACTAGAGTGTCCACCATTCCAACATGGAAGGAAGAAGTGAAGGGTTCGAATCCCCACTTTCTTAAGGAGGGTTGGGGTAAGGACGATATAGTTTCAAGAGTAGATTTCAACTACTACGCCGCCCTATAAAAAGGCAATAGAAATAAAGTAGGACCGACAAAAAAAAAATCATTTAAAACTTGTTTGGTAAAATCTATTTTTGTTCCCCAAAACAAAAATATCTCGTTATTTTGTTTCTAATGGAATGAAAAAAGAATAGAAATATGTTTGATAAAACTTTTATTACTATAAATAGATTTGAAACATAAATAAGAAGTTAAAAAAAAAGCTTCTTATTCCTGGAAACAAATTCTAAAACCAATTTTTTCTCTCTTCTTTTTTTCTTCTCTTTTCTTCTTTTCTTTCTTTTCTTCCTCTTCATTTTGGCCGGTTGTCAAGCCTTAGCCATGGTTGGTGCCGGCAACCAACCAAACGAGGGCCAGTAATCTCGCCGGAGCGTCGTCGCCCTTGGAGACGTCGAGCCATGACGAGGCTCGTCGGCCCGAGCTTGCCGTGGCTAGGCAAGGTTGACCTCGCCTAGATCTAGCAAGGCCAAGTGAGGCCGACTCGCCCAGCCACGTTGGCGAGGCTCGGCCTCGCTAGGCCACATCCGTGGCGACCCTCAACCTCGCCAAATGTCGGCCAGCCAGTCACTAGCCACGATGGTCTATAACCGACCACCGATCAAAGAGAAAAAGAAAAGGAAAAAACAATAAAAGAAATAAAAGAAATAAAAAAATCTAAAAATTTTACCAAACGTATTTTTATGTCAAAAATAGAAATTTTGAGAAAATGTGTTCTTGTACTCATTTATTGTTCTCCGAAACAGAATCGATACCAAATACATCATTAGTAATCGTCCTATTATTAGGATAGAGATACCTTTGATACGATTCTCAAATTCTTTTGTGGTTTAGAATTTCTTTTAATTTTTTAATAGTTTTATTAAATTTTCTTTTTTTCTTTTATTTTTTTCTTCTTCCTTTAGTCGATGCTTTGCCTCAACCATGGCTAGCAACCAGCCAAACAAGAGTCGATGACTTCACCGGAGCATCATTAGTCCCCAGCAAGAATTATATTGTACATTGAATTAAAATCAAAAAATTATATTGACTAAATTAAAAGTACAAGAACTACATTAAATATTAGACTAAAATTAGAGACTATTTATAACATTATCTCAAAAAATTCTAAGAATTTTTCTTTTGTTAGTGATTTTCTAGCCAAACAATAAAGCACGACCGACGAACAAGATAAAAAGATAGATTGACGTGATGGAAAGCCTGCCACGTTACGTTATTTTTTCTCTAAGATCATATAGCGTATTCTATAAGGAAAAAAATGTAATGGCTAGTCTCGTACACTGACATCTGATCAGATCAGATGTAAAAGAAATTGGACGAAATTGCTAATGTTCGGACAGATTTGACCTTTTCATGACAAGAAGAGTACTGGCCCTTCTCCGTATGGAACGGGGAAATCATGTTCTGGCTGCTTCTGAAAACGAATATGCCATGCGAAGTCAGAGATTCCTTTCTCAGTGATAACATGGCAAAGTTCCAAATATTTCTGGCATATTTGTACGTGCTTAAAAGGTTTAAAAAAAGAATTCGATTGTCCGTCAAAAACTCGAATTATCATCTAAATTTCAAGAAATTAAATTCACATGTCTACATTCATATTTTGTGAAAATTTCAAGTATTTTGAATCACGAAAAAGTCCAAGCGCATTCACAGTAACATATGAATTAACTAAATTGAAAATTTAAAAGTATACCCGAATAAAGGTGTAATTAGGAATTAAGTTCCAGCAAAAGGTTTGTTTAGTTTTTCAGCATCCACATGGGGTTAGTCAAATGTTCCCTATGATAAAGAAAAGAAAAGCCAAGGCCTAAAAAGAACTAAGATAAGAGAAGAAAGAAAAGCAGCATCGTCAACATCAGATGCTGCTCTTGTGAAAGCTGTGGCTGTGCTCTTGCTCTTTTGTCAGGCATATGTTCCTTGGGAGAATGCTCCTTCCTTCATTGCTAAGGGAAACTAAACTAAAAAGAAATATCCCAAGATAAGGCAGAATGATACTATTCTCTCCCTAGCATTACCGTCTAGACAATAATATCCGCACATCCTCAGTCCAATCAAAGACGAGCTCTCCATGTCAGAACGAAGAGAATCCAATGGAATTATTTCCTCATGACTAGATCTCAACACATTACAGTCCAACCTGATACTTCTCAAAACGTCCCAACCCTTCATCAAGTTCTTCTGGCATAGATGGAAAGTCCCAAGGAAAACTTTTAACACACAGCAGTTAACCGTCGAGCTAAGCCAACTTTGCTGCTTGATGTATCCATGTACTCACCCAATTGTTGCTTTCAATCACTGAAAGCTGTAAAGACTGATACCCGCCAATAAGATCATGACTGAATATTATATGAACCGTGTCCATCAGATAAATATCTGATCATGTTGTTTTTTTCTCAACAAAATGTTTCACAGTATCCATCCACCTGATAAACTCGGTTTTATCTTTATTCGCCATGTACTGATGCAAGAAAACCGCAAGTTCCTCATCTACTCCTCTCTCTTCAAGGAAATCATAAAGTGCATCCTGCAACTCATCATCCAATTCCCTGCAAATGGAAATAATCACTAACCTGATAAATAACAAAATCAAACTTTTCAAAGACAACACAAGCAAATTCTTATTCAAGCCTACAAATGACAGCATAGGCTAAATTCCTTCTCCATCCATATAGAATTTGCAAGTCAGAAGTAAATAAAATAAGAAGAAAGAAATCGACATACTTGAATCCAGGACCAGTATACAAGCCAGATGGCATGCTTTGACAACCATGGACAACAAGTTTGTTTATCTCAATACTATCGGGCCAAGCAGAGCACATGATCTCCAAGACATTACTGCCTTTATCCTTCGTGATATTGACAATGAAAGAAATATGGAGTTCTACATCTTCTCCAAGGCTGCCAGCAGTTTTTGAGGTAGGAATAGATCCATCAAACATGGTGGCTTCAATGTTGATATCTTCATTCTCCCCAAATTTTCTTTTCAATCTAATCCATTGCTCTCCTGGCCGGTCATCAACAGTGAAGGGCCCAAATCTATCCACTGGCTGTGGAAAAGGAACTCTTATATTAGACCAGAATCAGAAATAGAGTCATCTTTCCCCACTATCTTTCAACAAAAAGAACATCTATCATTTTATCAGACTAAGTCCAGAATTTCTTAAGAGTGTCTACAGTTCCAGAAGTGACTTCAGAAAGGGCCAATTATCAAGAAACCCCTTGACTTTAGACCACAATTGCAGAGTAATCTCTTACATATCTCAGGATTATCCTGATAATTGCTGTCACTTGTCAGGAGTTATCTCAAAATTGCAAAAATGTAAGAGATGTCATTGAAATTTAGCCAAAATTATGACAACGCCACCATTTAATCCTTCGATAAAATGAAATGGTTGTCAAATTGGTCGGCCAATAAAATGTCAGTTTACCAAAGACTAGAGGATGGAACACCAAAGCTATAAGTACATTGGCAACAATACTAAGCACAAATTTGGCGGCGCATCTTAAAAAATCTCCAGCTATAAATTGAAAACATTAGTGATGCTTTAGGGTAATTGCAACTACGAGCAAGCCTTAACACACACTGGTTCTTGAATCATCTAGCAAACAGATAACCAAGAACAAATATGACAAGGAAGAGGCTCCCTTGTTTTGAGACCAAGCATGAGATACAAAATCCGGCTAACTATTTCCAATCAACCTGACAACCCAAGATCGAAAATCAAATTATTTAACTATTGATGCAAGTCAGTCTAAGGTACAAATCTCCCAACTAGGAGGTCAAATTGTAAAAGTTCCATTCGCAGGGAAAAAGGTGGGAATTTTTAATGTTCAACGAACATGTTGTCCCGCTGTAGATCGGGAAACAGATAAGCTACCAAAGAATCTACATTCAAACCTCGGTTCTCCCATAAAGAAAGAAAAGCATCAGGGCAACTTGAAAATAAGCTTATACTATACAAAAGGCTGAACAAAGTCGATTGCAGCTCCACATGGTTTGCTAACTGCTAAGTAATACACGTGAAACTTTTAGTAAAGGACCACTCTGGTAGATGTCAGTTATGTATATCCAATCCTCTCGCCAGTGAAAAGGGGAAAACGAGACAACCCAATTCCAAAAAACAGATTTTTTTTCAAAATCTCAATTCAAGAAAGCCCAATCTCCATTTTCTTGAAAGGAACTTTCAGAACCTTACTCTTAAACAAGAGAAATTGGCTTCTCGCGCGCGCGTAGAAATGCCAAAAACATCAAAGCCAGCCAGCATCCTCGCATTAAAGACAGGATGAACATCGCGCATCAAACCCAAGAACGATTTCGCCATTTACCGCGCAAATGGACCGAATCAAACGCCTACACCAGCAAAGAACGAGATCGAAAACCCAAGAAAAGGGCGGGAACGCACTACCTTGGCGGGGGGCGCGCGTTCGAGCTCGAACTGAATCTCGTTCCGGAGGAGCCTGGAGGATGTTGCCCTCGAAGGCGGACTTGCGCATGTCCGAGATGTAGGTCCGAGAGGGCGCTCGAGGGGCGCCACCGGGAGGCGGCGGCGGCGGCGCCGCGTGCCTCCCCGACGGCGACGCGCGAGAGGAGGACGAGTGATGAAGAAACCGTTGCTGCTGCTGCTGCTGCCGCCGCCGCCGCTGCGTCGGAGGTGCCGGGAGACGCGGCGGCGGGTCGGCTAGGGTTCCGATCAGGCGACGGAGGGAGCGGGCGGTCGCCATTGCGGGGTGAAGATGGCGGTTTTGGAGAGAGCTTCGCAGGCAGGCTTTTGGTAGGGTTTAAGGGCCGAAACAGCGGCAATTTTGTGCGGAATCATTCGAAAGGAAGCTCAATATCACGTAAAATGTTAAATTGATATATCTTTAATAAATTTTTTTAAATTTTATTTTTTGACTATTAAAAAATTTAAATTGATAAATTAATAACTTATCACAAATTTAATTTTTTATTATGAAAAATTTTAAGCTAGTACATTTATGACAAATTTAATGTACATTAATTTCATTAAATTGAATTAACACAACAAAAAATCACAAATCGACATTTATGATAAAGAGAGGGTAAGACTTCAAATCGATACATCAATTAACTGTCACATATCATTTAACTCGAAAATTTGACTTTAAATTTTAACGGAAATTAACGAAGAAGTAAATTTTTCATAGATGTACTAATTTTAGGTTTTTGATAATCAAAAAATTTGTTGAGGGTAAATTTAGCACAACTAGTTTTAAAAAAAAAGTTAGTCAAAAAATTAGTAAGATAAATATGTTACAAATTTATTTGTGTATATTTTTTTGTGGTATTAATCATTGGAAAAATTAAAAGGAAACTATGGTAAAAAAAAAACTTGTGAGAAAAATGTGTAATTAAATTTTAAAATTATTAAAAAGTATAATCAAATCCTAAAATTTATCAAATTAAAATAATCAAATTATTTCGTTAATTTCATCTAACTTGACTAATGAAAAATGCCATGTGTTTTTTAATTATTATTTTCACTTTCTTACATGGTTAGTACATGACTAAAACAAAGTAGCATTGGTCCAAAACGTAATTCTTTTAACCTAAATCTTAATTTAAATTGATAAAAAAAAGGTTAAAACTTTATAAAAACACAAAAAGAAAAAGCCAGGGATCCTCGTCAATCATGAGTGACGAGGTGACCTCCATTGCCTCACCGACCGCTCCCGATGGTGGTGGGATGGTGGGACAACCCATGGAGATGCCTGTCTTGTGTTTTTTTTTTTTTTTTTTTCTTTTCTTTGTTTTTTTTTAAAATGTTTTTACCTTTTTGTTCTTTTAAATCTAATTTATCTAAAAGATAGGTAAAAAATTAGAATGTAAACCAAAACAATGTCGTTTTAATCATATATTTTTTCGACCAAAAAAATTTGTATATTTCCTACTTAGTGCCATATGAGAGAGAAAATATAACAAGATAATCATGTTATTATTTTTCGTTAATCAATTAAACAGAATTACGGAATGATTTTATTACACAAATTTGATAAATTTTAGAATTTAATTACACTTTTTGAAAGTATAAGAACTCAATTATATATTTGTGAGAAGTTTTTAAACTTGTGCACTTAAACCATCGAGATAGACATTAAAAAAAAGAGAAAGAGGAGGGGAGAGAGGGATGAAGTGGAAAGAAGAGGCAAAGTAGCGGCGGCGACACCCCGAGAATAGGTGAGGATTTGGCATTCCATGGATCGGAGGATTTTGCCGTCGCGGCCGCGGCTTCAGATATGATAGAGAGAAGCTCGGGTTATTTTGCGCAATTTAGAAAATAAGAAATTGGTAGATTCCATTCTCAAAGAACCAAATTAGTTGAATCACTAACATAGAATCACATTTCTCCCCAAAAATAGATCCAAATATCAAGAGGTCCATTTCCTTCCCGCACGCGTCGTAGAGCCCATCATAGTTTCGACAATTACCTTTGGCATGAGGTGCCAAGAGGCATGTATTCCGAGCATGCGTTCGTAGCAATTGTAACTTACGTTTCTTCCATCTCTCTCATATTCGACGGGGGCCGCACAAAACAATAGTGCACGCCAAAGCCAATCGAGGCGCACGACATCCTCGCCGATTCGTTGGGTGGCCGTCGCTATGGCCGCCACTCCGCATTCCCTTATGTTGGAAGTTTGTTTATAAAAAACAAACTAAATTCATGTTTTATTGTCCTACATAGGAAAAATGAGAGGGAATTGGCAAAATAATAAGTGAGGGATTTATGTAGTGTATCTAAAAAAATGATTGGGTATAGGCTAGACTCTACCATATCCGCGTGCGGATGTGCAAATAATTACCTGATTATTAGGCACAGTTATCTTATTCAAAGGTTGCAACATTTCCCGAATGGTTGCATTTGTTCATTTTTTCGACTTCTTCCGAATAATTAGCAATAACCCCTTTGTTATTTTTATTTTGTACGATTATCTTATTCAAAGGTTGTTTTTGTTTCTTGAGAATTTTCGAAAATTATATAAAAAAATCGAATTTTTATTTAATAAAATAATAATATATATTTTTAATTATTTTGAATTTTTGTTTGTATCTTTTCAAAACAACATTTGGAAACTATACTCATTCAATTTGCAACCTTTCCCAAAATGTTGCATTTGTTCATTTCGAAAATTATATAAAAAAATAGAAATTTTATTTAATAAAATAATATACTTTTAACTATTCCGAATTTTTGCTCATGTCTATTTAAAACAACCTTTGGAAAAGATACTCATTCAGTTTGCAGCTTTTCCGAAGGGTTGCATTTGTTCATTTTTTCAACTTCTTATGAATGGACGCTTTTGTTTATCTTCGCAATTTTCGAAAAGATACGTTTATTCATTTTTGCAATTTTTCGCAAAGAGTTAACTATGTTTTTAAGACTGTTTTATATATACATGTCAATTTTCAGAAGAACAAGAACAGAGCGTGTGATCATTTTATCATTTCGAGCCTTCTTTCTAAAAAAAACTACAACCATCTTTTCAATTGTTTCCTAGAGAAATTATGGAGAAATATTAGAATTGTTATATAGTATTCTCATTTTGAGACTTTGTTGTATCCTAGAGGAAATTTGCCCGTGACCATTAGCAATGTTGTGGAGTAAATAAATCCTTAAAGAAAATGACATCACTCCTCAAAGTTCGACTTTATTATTCTACCAAATTCGAAGTCATATTTTCCCAACACCTTCCCCCCTCATTCCTCCGTTGTTTGCTGCTAGATGACGTTTTTTAATGATGCGATGGCCGATATCATGTCGTTGTGGATGCTACTTTAGACAAGTACATGGTCATATGTAGACCTTTTAAAGATAATTAAACATGCGTCCCAAGTACAAGTTAATTAAGAAAAGATATCTAAAATCGGTTCTTGAGCATATGACTGAAGTACAAGTTGATCAAAGTTTTTTTTTTTTTTAAAAGACGAGTGATTAGACATCATCCTGAGTGCACGCCGATCCCATGGGGAATTATTCTGTTTTTTAAAATGATTTGATCGCAAAAGGTACGCTTTTTTGCCCATCATTGGTTTCCAGAGTTCTAGAGAGAGAGTCATGATTTGAATGACGCATGAGGATCCCCAAATTCATCATTTCAAAACTTTGAATCGAAAGTAAAGGTTAAGACTCCATGTGGTAACGTATTTATTTTATTTCCTTTCTTTTTGTTTCTCAAATAATAAAAAAAATAAGAATTTATTTGATAATGTCAATTATTATTTTTATTTTGTGAAATAAAAAAATTGGTGGAGAATAAATTTGAAACAGAAGCAACAAATATAGAAAGAAATAATAATTTTTTATTTTTTAGAAATTGGAATAATTTTTATAAATAAGTCATTTTTTTTTTTTCTTCTTCCTTGGCCCCACCCCTGATGTCCGACCATTGTTGGCTGTTGTTGATTGCCAAAGAAAAAAAGGAAAAAAAATCTATAAATTATTAAAAAATTAAAAGAAATTATACATTTAAAAAAAAATTATGGATTGTACCAAATTCATTCCTATTCTTTTTCCATTCAAATAATAGAAATTTTGTATAGTTACTAAATACATTTTTTTACTCATAAATTATTCTCCGTAATAGAAATAGAAAAAGACTATTTATGAAAAAAAAAAATCATTCCTCGAAACAAAAGCATTATCAAACAAATTCTAAAAGTCCTTTTTTTCACTATAACAAAAAGTAAATGATTCCACAAAAACTTTTTTGATAGACGTTGAAACAATTACAAAAATGAATGAAAATATTTTCATTATCTAAAAAAATATTTAGACATAAATGGTTGTAAATAATAAAAAATTACTCATAAATATCATTTTAATAATTTTTTTCAATTTTTTTATTTTTTACGAAATAAATAGGGCTTTGATGTTAGTGGCCCTAATTGTTTAAAGTGAAGCTATATGGATTCGACCCTTTGAGGTCCTAATTGATTTAACGTCATAATTGTTATTTTTCGAAAAATCATCAAGAGGCAAATGAGGCATCAAAATACAACATTTTCGAATTCATTAAACACTTGTTTGGCTAATATTCAATTTTAAAAGTTAATTGAAGAGCACACAAAGCTCTGAAAGATTGTCGAGAATCACATTTATCATTGAAAGTCATTGTAGTCGAGTAGTTCCTAAGCTTTGGTGATTTTCGAAACAACTTTTGTATGACTCACTAGAACGACCATTGATTCGGTTAAAAAGAAATGGATATGATCACTCCAGAGTAAGTGCACCGAATACCTAATAGTTAAGATGCGTGAGCTGAATTTAATAGAGCAATGGTTAAAAATCTATTTAGGATTTTGATTGTCACGTATAATGGTAATTTTTTTATCTCGGGTGTGACGACATTACCCGAAGGTGCCCGCTAGAAGGAATGGTCGCTAGGGAGCCACTTTTTGAGTTCAATTGATGACATTAGTCGATGGGGATAGTTCCGTTTGTTTCGAAGATTCAATATTTCCATTGCAATAATTTTTCATCGTCCTCTTCCCTTTCATTCATGTTTCTTTTTCCCATCCAAGGTGACAAACCTTAGACCAACGTTACCTTGACAGCAACGCTAGCAATTGAAAGCGAAAGAATCTAGGCTAATATCATGTCACTCACGGATGCTTCTTTAGGTAAGTAGATGGTCATATTTAGACGTTTTAAAAGATAATTAAACATGCATCCCAAGTGCAAGTTAATTAAGAAAAGATATTTAAAATTGGTACTTAAGCATATGACTGAAGTACAAGTTGATCAAAGGTTGTTTTTTCTTTTTCTTTTTTTTAAGACGAGTGATTAGACATGCATCCTGAGTGCACGCCAATCCCATGGGGAATTATTCTGTTTTTTAAATTGATTTGATCGCAAAAGGTGCGCTTTTTTGCCCATCATTGGTTTCCCGAGTTCTAGAGAGGGAGTCATGATTTGAATGACGCATGAGGACCCTCATATTCATCATTTCAAAACTTTGAATCGAAAGTAAAGGTTAAGACTCCATGCGGTAACGTTATTATTTTTTCTAATATCTGTTCTTTTGTTTTTCGAAATTAAAAAAAAAAAAAACCATAAATCTATTTGATAATATCAATTAATATTTTTATTTCATGAAAAAAAAAAATGGGTGGAGAATAAATATGAAACAAAAGCAAGAAATAGAAAAAAATATAGTTTTTTTTGCTTTTAGGAAATTGAAACAATTTTTAGAAATAAGTCATTTTTTTCATTTTTTTCTTTCCTTCCTCCTTGGCTCTTGTCGCCACCCCCATTGTTTGACCATTGCTTGCTGCTGCTAATTGCCAAAGAAAAAAAGGAAAAAAATCTTTAAAAATTATTAAAAAATTTTAAAATTTTACAAAAAAAAAATTATAGATTGTACAAACTCATTCCTATTCTTTTTCCATTCAAAGAATAGAAATTTTGTATAGTTACCAAATGTATTTTTTTAATTTGAAATTGTTCCCTGTAATAGAAATAGAAAAAAACTATTTCTGAAAAAAAAAAAAAAAATCATTCCCCAAAACGAAAACATTAAAGTCCTTTTTTTTCACTAAAACAAAAAGTAAATGATTCCAAAAAAAAAATAAATTAAAATAGATGTTGAAACCGCTTACAAAAATGAACGAAAAATATTTTCATCATCTAAAAAAAGAATATTTAAACATAAATTGTTGTAAATAATCAAAATTACTCGTAAATATCATTTTAAGAAATTTTTTTTTTTTTATTTTTGCGAAATAAATAGGGTTTTGATCTTAGTGGCCCTAATTGTTTAAGTTGAAGGCCGTATGGATCCGATCCTTTGAGGTCCTAATTGTTATTTTTCGAAAAATCATCAAGAGGCAAACAAGGCATCAAAATACATCATTTTCAAATTCATTAAACACTTGTTTGGCTAAGATTCAATTTTAAAAGTTAATCGAAGAGCACACAAAACTCTGAAAGATCGTTGAGAATCACATTTATCATCAAAAGTCATTGTAATTGAGTAGTTCCTAAGCTTCGGCGATTTTCGAAACAAATTTTGTATAACTCGCTAGATGTGACCGTTGATTCGTTTAAAAGAAATGGGTACAATCACTCCAGAGTAGATGCACTGAATACCTAACAATTAAGATGTGCGGGCTGAATTTAATAGGGTAATGGTTGAAAATCTATTTAGGATTTTGATTGTCACATGATTCCAACAATAATTTTTTATCTCAAGTGTGACTACATTACCCGAAGGTGCTCGCAAGGAGGAATGGTCACTAGGGAGCCACTTTTTGAGTTCGATTGATGACATTAGTCGACGGCGATAGTTCTGTTTGTTTCGAAGATTCAATCTTTCCATCGAAATAATTTTTCATAGTCCTCTTCCCTTTCATTCATGTTTCTTTTTCCCATCTCAGATGACAAACCCCCATCTAAGATGACAAACCTTAGACCAAGGATACCTTGACAGCAACGCTAGCAATTGATAGCGAAAGAATCTAGGCTCGGCGCAGGCAATCGAATGAGACAAAACAACCAAGAATTTAATGCAAGGAGAGCAGTCCACCGAAGCGAATCATTGTGGTCACCGCCCGCCTTGATAGTACGAAACAATTATGAGGGAATAATTACAATGAAATAATAATAAATTATATATATATATATATATATATATTGATTTAGCCATAAATCTTTTAGATTAATTTATTTAATCATAACTATAATTAAACATGCGTCCCAAGTGCAAGTTAATTAAGAAATTTAAAATCGGTTCTTGGGCATATGACTGAAGCACAAGTTGATCGAAATTTTTTTTTCTTTTTTCTTTAAGACGAGTGACTAGACATGCATTCCCAATGCACGCTAATCTTATGGGGAATTATTGTGTTTTTAAAAATGATTTGATCGCAAAAGGTGTGCTTTTTCCCCGTCATTGGTTTCTAGAGTTCTAGAGAGGGAGTCATGATTTGAATGATTCATGAGGATCCCCAAATTCATCATTTCAAAACTTGAATCGAAAATAAAAGCTAAAGATGCGTTTAGTAATGATTATATTTTAGGTAATAATTTTTTATGAGAAATTATTTTTTTTGTTTTTGTTCTCGAACAATTTATGAATATAAAAACGTCTTTAGTAACTACAAAAAAATTATATTCCTAAAATAAAAGTATGTTTGGTAAAATTGTATAATTTTTAAAATTTTTTTTTTTCTTTTTTTTTTTTTCCTTCTTCCTCCTTGGTGGTCAGTCACTAGCCACGGCGGCGGCTAGCGATCGATTGGGCGAGGTCCGATGAGCTCGCTGTGGCTCGACGTCTTTGGGGGTCGGCAACGCTTGCCAAGGCGCCAGCCATGCCAACGTTGGCGACCGGCCAAAAGGAAGAAGAAGAAGAAGAAAAGAGAAGAAAAAGAAGAGAGATAAAATTTGATTTTATAAATTGTTCTTAGGAATAAAAAGCTATTTTTTTCTACTTCTTATTTCCGTTCCAAATCCATTCTCGGTAACAAAAGTTTTACTAAGCACGTTTCTATTCTTTTATCATTCCTTGGAACAAAAGAAATTTTTGTTCTAGAGAACAGAAATAGATTTTACCAAATAGGCTCTAAGCTCCCATTTGGTAACGTTTTTAATTTTTTCAATCTCTATTCTTTTGTTTCTCGAAATTTAAAAAAAAAAAACAAGAATCTATTTGATAATGTCAATTAATTTTTTTATTCCATGGAATAGAAAAATTATTGGGGAATAGATTTGGAACATAAGAAAGAAATAGAAAAAAATAATTTTTTACTTTTCGGGAAATTAAAACAATTTCTATAAATAAGTTATTTTTCTCTTTTTTTCTTTTCTTCCTCCTTGGCCCTTGTCACCACCCCCATTGTTCGGCCATTGCTGGCTATTGTCGACTACCAAATAAAAAAAAAAAAAATTAAAAAATATTAAACAATTAAAAGAAATTCTACATAAAAAAAATTGTGGATTGTACCAAACTCATTCATATTCTTTTTCAATTTAAAGAATACAATTTTTTTATAGTTACCAAACAGGTTATTTTACTCATAAATTGTTCCTGTAATAGAAATAGAAAAAGATTATTTTTGAAAAAAATAGTTTCCCAAAATAGGAGCATTATCAAATAGATCCTAAAAGTCATTTTTTCACTAAAACAAAAAGTAAATGATTCCACAATTTTTTTTTTGAAATTAGATGTTTAAACCACTTACAAAAATAAACAAAAAATATTTTCATCATCTAAAAAAATATTTAGACATAAACTATTGTGGATAATGAAGATTATTCATAAAGATCGTTTTAAGAAATATTTTTCAAATTTTATATTTTTTCGTGAAATAAATAAAGCTTTGATCTAAGTGGCCCTAATTGTTTAAGTGAAGGCTGTATGGATCTAACCCTTTGAGGTCCTAATTGATTTAATGTCATAATTGTTATTTTTCGAAAAATCATCAAGAGGCAAACAAGGCATCAAAATACATCGTTTACGAATTTATTAAACACTTGTTTGGCTAAGATTCAATTTTAAAAGTTAATTGAAGAGCACACAAAGCTCTGAAAAATCTTCGAGAATCACATTTATCATCAAAGTTTGTGTAATTGATTAGTTCCCAAGCTTCGGCGATTTTCGAAACAACTTATGTATGACTCACTAGATGCGACCATTGATTCAATTAAAAAGAAATGGATACGATCACTCCAGAGTAAGTGCATGGAATACCTAATAGTTAAGATGTGAGCTGAATTTAATAGGATAATGGTTAAAAATCTATTTAGGATTTTGATTGTCACGTGACTCCAACAGTAATTTTTGATCTCGGGCGTGACTATATTACCCGAAGATGCACGTAAGAAGGAATGGTCGCTAGGGAGCCACTTTTTGAGTTCGATTGATGACATTAGTCAATGGCGATAGTTCCGTTTGTTTCAAAGATTCAATCTTTCTATCGAAATAATTTTTCATCGTCCTCTTCCCTTTCATTCATGTTTCTTTTTCCCATCCAAGATGACAAACCTTAGACCAACGATTCCTTGACAGCAACGCTAGCAATTGAAACGAAAGAATCTAGGCTCGGCGCAGGCAAGCGAATGAGACAAGACAACCAAGAATTTAATGCCAGAAGAGCTGTCCATCGAAGCGAATCATTGTGGTCACTGCCCGCCTTGATCGTACGAAAACAATTATGAGGGAATAATTACAATAAACAAATAATAAATTTATTATATATATTAATTTTAGCCACAAATCTTTTAAATTAACTTATTTAATCATAAATATAATTCTTCTGATAAAAACTTTGGATTTAGTTAATTTTTTGATAAATATTTTTATAATTTTTTAATATAATTTTTCCAGCAAAATGCCAATCGCTCTATGCAATTTGCATTTTAAAAAAAATCAATTTTTTTTTTTTTTTTTTTTTTTTTTTTTTTTTTTTTAATTTTCCTCTACCAATACATGGCCTTAATGCCTGGCAATATGTTTGCTGACAAAGAGCCGCAAGTCTTTGTTGTGGCCAATAGGGCTCGTAACCCTCACTCAATGCTTGCAAGGGTCACCAATCCATAATTAAAATAAAGGAAAAATTAAAAAATAAAATAATATCAACCCTATCAATATCACGTAGAAAAAACTACACCGTCATATCTTTAAAAGAATTGGTACTAATTGATCTTTTAAAAAAATGTAAGACTAAAATTATATTTATATACTAAATTTTAGATTTTTTTTTCCCTTGATCACGAGGGACACCAAGAAATGGTTTGATAATGACAAAATTGCCGGACAAGTCCTGTCTAACACATGCCCCACGAGATAATTAGGTGCGACGCCAACATCATTCCCATTTTTCTCTTGGAAAAGAATTACAAACTTCCCAATTTTGTCCCTAGTTCCATTTCCCATTTAGGGATTGCAGAGTTCGATGATTGCTGCACCTGCAGATGTCCCCGAAACGAAGGCGAAATCTGCTCGGAACCTCTCGTGACTGCCGTAGAAACCGGAAGGGACGAAAACAGCTCCCTCCTCATGCAAGACGACGCGCACGGAATGCTCAGAAACACTTAAAAATTAAAATAATTGCGAAAGACTCGATTTTTTTTTGTGAGAAACAGTTTTTCGAAAAAATAGAAACAGTTTTTCAAAAAAGAATAATTTTTATTATTTATGAAATGAATGAATGATAGAATAATTTAAATATTTAAATATAAATTATTATCGGTAATGAAAACATCTTCCATTAACTAGTTATTTCGAACATTATAAGAGATTATATTTTGAAAAATGTTTTTCAAATAATTCATTGTTCATGAAATATGACAAGTAAATTTTTGCGCAGAATTCCAATGTAGTCTTTATAACCAATAGGCTTATAAATGATTAGGTAATTTTCAGTTGATTTGGTGTTTTAATCTAAAGCACTAATTTGTCGCATGTCTAATCTCGATAGAGTGAAAGGCAGGACTTATGTTGGGGTTCTTGTTTTCAAGAGTCTTTTGAGCAGGTATAAGAGCGACAAAGTTGTTAATCATAATGTGGGTAAGAGATTTTCTGGAGTCACTGATAAGACAGTGAATTCTCTTGGATTATTGATTTGAGGGCTGATTTGATCTTGATTTGATTTTGTGTCGAGGATTCAAAGTACGTAAAATTTGAGTAGGTTGGATTCACCATCTCCTCATTTCCTGAGTAGGATTGACACACGTCCTATAGTAGTTTCCATCTTCTCGTCTTGTAGTGTCTCTCACCTTTCCAATCTTCGAACCATCCTCGACCTGCTCCTTATCGATGACGAGGTCATCAAAGTACGGTGAGGTGTGTGGTTGGCATGTGTGAATAGCACAAAGGCTTTCAGATCATTGACAAACATGGCGACTCTTTCTTGACAACGGAAAATATTTCTGATTCAATTTCTCCTTCCAAAATTGAGCAAACTTGTTGAAATTTTAAATGGTTTTCTATTTTCATCTCTTATGAATCAATATTAGTTTAGTAGGTTGGACTTAACTCGTTGTTCATGTCTCAAAGCTATGAAGATCTAATTGAATTAATCCAATCATAGTCAACCCGCTCAAACTTTCTTGGATTGTCAAATTATTAATTTATCATTTTTGTCATAATAGGTCATCTTATCTCATTAATTCCCAAGGTGATCAAATGGCAATCCAAATCCCATGTACCGTGTGAGTTGGACCTTGAACTTCTCAAGTGTTTTTGGCAACGGTATCAATCATGATAGGGATTTATATCAAAACTATTTGGCCCATCTTCTTCCCCTTGCCCATCAAGAGTGTAAAGGTGCCAGCGGTTAGGTTTGGCAATGTTTGTGGTGGTGTCGAACAAGCGTGGTTTTGCTAGGCAAATTTGGTAGTCCGTGAGTGATGGTAGTAGTTTCGGCTAGGAGTGAGCGGTTTTGTGTTTTGTTAAAATTCTTCAAATTTCACTTTGAATTTAGAACTTACTCGTAAGAACATGTTCCATTTCTTTTAGAACCTAAAACTAATTTTACATGCTAGGAACTTGAAACTTATCATAAGTTCTAGTATCCACCCAAGTTTCACTTATACTCTTAATTGAATAATTATAGTGAATTATGACTATGTGTTACAATTCACCTATAATAACTTATATTTATACACATGAAAAAATACAAAATATTTTAACAAAGCTAAAGTTTCTATCATAAATATTGCCATAAATAAAAACTCAAATTAGTGGCTTCGAATTACATACCATCACGGAATGTTGCAGAATGGTGTGAAAACACAAAACAACAAAAACACAGATTTATTTTAAGTTCCTGTTTGTTGGATTAAGTTTTCTAATTTTTGTAACTTAAAACTTATCATAAAGAAGCCAGACTTGTTGCTATCGGTTAGATTATCAAATAGTCGGTTCTTATCCATAACCACGTTCACCCCTCGCAGCGGCGGTGGCGGCCGGACTTACGACACCTGCTGAACGTCATGTTTGTGGTGGCGACCGAATTAATCGGCGGCGACATTCAATTTCGCGGCAGCGACAACAATGGCCCTAAAAACATGAAATGAAGTCAAAAAAAGGACAAGCCGGCCGCCAATCCCACCGCACGCGTCGCGGTCGCGCAATCATTCAAACAGCGATTTCAAAAAAGGAAACGCCCAAAAATCTCTCCCCCACCTCCACAGCCACAGCCGTTTTCCGCCAATTCCATTTCCTCGAATTTCTAATCAAAAAGACAAAAAAACAAAAAACAAAAAAACAAAAATATCCGTCCTATTATTTTATTTCAGAAAATTCTCTCATCTACTGACTACTGACAGCCTGACACGCTAACCTCCTTTAACAAAAAAAAAGAAAAGAATGGAAAAAGAAAAAAAAAAAAAAAAAAGACCAATTTCTTAAACCTCACTCCACTGTACTTTTGAAACCCATCATCTTCTCCAACACACTCCCTCCTCTCTCTCTCTCTACTTTCTCTCTCTACTTTTTCGCTTTCCTGTCTGGTGCGGAAGCTGCGAAGCAGACAGTCACTCTCTCTCTCTCTCTCTCCATCACTCCCTCCTCTCGCTACTCTCGAGTTCGCTCGTCGCTGCTTCCGCTAGATCTGACCGGCATTGCTCTCTCCGCCGCGATCTTGGGAGCTCCGGTCGGTGCTCCCGTCGCTCCGGCGACCTCCCCGGTCCCGTCGGTCCGTCCGGCGGGCTTCTCCAGCGTCCCCCCTCTGACTGCTCTCCGGCTTGGATCGTGCAGGTCGTCCGGCGGGCCGGTCGAAAGGAGCTGCATTTCCCCGCGGCGCCCCGGATCCGGGGCTGCATGCGTCCGCCGCCGTCGCCGGAGGTTTAGCGCGGCCGGTTTTTTGTAAGTTCCCGGACTCGGTTGTTCGTTTTTTCTTGTCGGTTGGTGCCTGTAATCGAGAATGTGGTTTCGGATGAGCTGCTTTTTCGAGTGGTAGCTTTGACAATTGGGGGGTGGGGAAGTGTTAAAAATGGTATCTTGCGCGGTAGGACGTCGGAAAATGACCCGTGTGATGTTTTAGTTGAGAAGATGGGGTGGGTTGCTTGTTTTGTAAGTTTGCCTTCCTTCTAGATCAAACAATTCTACTTTTGCTGAGTAGGGAAGACATTCACGTTGGTTGTTGGTTTGTGTTGGATTGATTCAGCCCCTTACTTCGTTTAACTGCTTTGTGCTGAGCCGAAATGGATGATCCAGAAGGAGGTTTTAGTGAGCCTGCAGTGGACAACTCCGTGAGCTCGGAGAAACATTCGTCTCTTACTCCGAGCGATACTCCGAAATCGGTCGCGAAAAGTGTGAAAGCTATTTCTGTTGAGACTGCGGGGTTCGCAAGACCCACCTTGTCTAGTAGAAAGAAAATGGACCCGAGAAGTGTGTCGGATTCAGATTCCGGCATAAGCAAACCAGCCGGTACTCCCTCAGGGAAGACTTCGAATTCAGTTCCTGCGACAAGAAGAAACAGCACGGGAGGTTTGGCCCAGAAAACGTCTGCCCTGAAGAGCAATGTGGGAACGGCTGGAGGCAAGAAGGACGCATCTCCTTCAGCTCCAGGAGCAGTGAGGCGATCTCTCCCAGAACTTAGGAGGACCTCATTGCCCTCTGTAGTGACTAAACCCACGGCCAGCAGAGCAAGTGTTTCAAATACCAAGGGTGCAGTCGTGGAATCACCGGTTGGACGGGGTTCAAGAACTACAACAGGAGCTGAGGTAACAAAGCAAGGAACCACGAAACAGTCTGCAGTCAAGGGAGCTGTGCCAGCTTCATCACCTTCCGTAAGGAGAGTTGCTTCAACTTCTGTGGATAGCATGGGTAGTGGTGGGACCAGAAAAACAGTTTCGAGGGTTTCGTCCCCATCTGCCCGAACACCTCGAGGTCTAGTGGACTTAAAACAGGTTCCTTGTCCTCATCTCTGGATAGGAGTTCTACTTTGTCAGGCCGGCGGAGAATGATGACACCAGATAGTAAGGATTCAAAGTTTATGATGCTTCCTCATGTGGAGCTTAAAGCTAGTGATGATGTGGTAAGCTTTTCGCTTTATGATGTTCATGGAAGGAAAATAGTGCCCCATGATCGCTTGAGTTTTTATACCGCGTTAGATATTCATGAACTTATAATTTTGGAGGTCTGTTGATAATTCTTAGGAGCTTTGAGTAACAAATTTTGGTTCATCAATGTGTTTCCTTGTCTGGCTACATTGCATTTTACATTCTTTTATCTTCCTTTGAATGGTTTAGCCCGAAGAAAAGATTATTACATTACATTTCAAGAATATGTTTTCATCGTGTATAGGTTACATTCATTTAAAGTTGTTTTGATTGGTGTCATCAATTCATCAGTACCAACTTTTAGTAGCTTTTAACTTTTGCATTTGTCTGGTCATAACATAAATAGCACATTTGGTTGCAGTAATGACTAGCCACCACAGCCCTATTATTTATTAGAGTGTTCATTTGAGGTAGTTGTTACTGCACTTCAATCCCTATTACAATCAAAGCAGAGTCCCTGCTATATGACCCTTGTATAGTAGCTATTATGTGTCTGGTACACTTTACTATGTATAATCTTTTTTAATAATTATTGTTTTTATTTTAGCAGTATACTATACTGTATTATAATTCATCATAGCTACATAACATACAAATACATCATATTCATAATTTCGTAATATGATGGTAAACCTTAACTTAATTACTTAAAACAATAAATATAACCATAATTTTATAATATGATTATGATATACAAGTAAAGTTATTAACTTACTAGAGAGTGAAGGCCTGTTCTTTTGATAGGTAGAAGAAAAGATTGATATAGGGCACCAAGGGGGTGCAAACCCATATACAAAAAGAGCTCAGAACCAAAAGAGCTCAATTACTAGGCAAATCATCTACAGTATTGATTAAAGCATTTACATCCGGACATAACTTTCCACTGAACCAAAAATTTAATACTTTCAATCAACTAGTGATAATTATAGAAATGGGTGTCTCCTCTTTGATTAAAACTCTCTTATTCTGCTACGAAAAAGCAGCCAAAGAGATTGAAGAAATTCTCCTCTTCTTAACATGACGCAAAAGAAGACCTTGCCAAGCCCATTATTCTTGTTCATTAGATCATCCAATAACCCAAGATAGTGTGGTGCACGCAAAAGTGGCCACCTCGATCAATCTTGTCCAAGGACAGTGAAAGAGGAGAGTTCTAACCACCTCAGCCTCTCTTGGCAAAAAGAGCATCTGTTGACAAACACAATCCCTCTTTTTTGCATATTGTCCAAGTGAGAATATGTTCCCAAACAAAAAAATGAAACTCTAGTTGGCACTCTCGCTTTATATATAGCATTCTAAGGAAAAGCCTCCTTGCCACCAACAAGAGAATAAAGGCCTTTCTGATATTTTCTCTGTGTTTGCTATTACAGGGTCAAATCAACAAAAATATTGATATTCCATTACTTAAACCAATCACATAATAGCTATTGCAGTTCTATTCTATTTTAACATGATAATAATTTAATTACAAAAGAACCATCAGTTTTACAGGATGAACTTTGATGTACATTATACTCACAGCCAGGATGAGAAAAATAATGATATTATCTTTTTTTCTTCTTAAGCTGCTAGTAGTATGTGGCATTGTCATCTTGGAGCTTGATGTTATTTATCATGATAGCTTCATTTAAATTCACTTTCCTTTCTCTATGTTCTGATTATACTCTCCGATAAAATTCCTCCTTTCAATTTCATGCATCCTGAAAGTCCATTGTCTCTGCTGAAGCTTTTGTGAACTTTGTTATATCCATATGCATGTAGGCAACTTGGATTTGGCTGATGATATGAAAATTGAACTCATTTGATTAATTATTCTTATGTCTTGATTATTTAGGCATGTCTGGATTGACTTTTGTTTTTTACTTTTTGCCAAATCAAGATGTTGTGGCTTACACACTTTGAATTTTTTTAATCTAAAATACTTGACTCTTTCACAACATATGAATTTTGACTTGAAATTAATATATAATCTTGAATGATTTCTCGAGATTTAGATAATTGGTTTAGATTTTGGTGGGTTAGTTAAAAAAAGCACTTCTTGCTGTTGATCAGTGGCAAACAAATAGGCCCTTAATAGATTTTAATTGGAACAGATGTAATCAAAACTTTCCCTTCTTAGCATAGACTGGTCTGGTTGCTTAGGTATTTATTCCTTTTCCTACTGAGGAAAACTGATCAAAATGGAAGGTCAGTGAGAACAGCACAACTCTTGACAGACACGGGCACTGAATGGCTTGAAACCAAAGATAGACGCTTGATTATCACATACAGGAGTTACGGAATTTTAAATGCATTGATGTTGTGGGGCAAACCTCCTGAACCCCTCCCTAAGAGTCATCTGTGTGTGGAAATTATCCCTCGTAAGGCCCTTGTGAAAAAAAAGGGAGAAAAATTTGTGGAGAATGCGTGTCCTGTGTGTTTGTTGGGGATGAGTCAGGTTTAAATTCTTGTGTCATCAAAACAAAGAAAGAAAAGTGGGGAAACTAAGTTTCTGCAAGAGAGTTAGTATTTGGTTGCTTATCTCAGCCAAAATTAGATTATGTTTGAGTATGTTTTGCCAGGTCATTTTATGTTTTGTCATTATTTTATAATGCTAAGCATGCAGTAAATTTGATAAATCAAACCCCTTGCATTTCTTTGTTCTCCACAACCCCCATCCTTACAGACACGCCCAATTCCAAACTGAGAATGACCTAACATTTTCCACTGAAATGACCATGCTGTATTGTTTTTGTCCATTGGTCATCATCTATGTAACATCCTCTGTTTTCCTGTTAGAGATTGGACCTAAGGGGTCACAGAGTGCGTACTCTCAGTGCTGGTGGCCTGAACTTGACAGCAAATTTAGAGGTAAAAGATTTTCTTTCAATCGAGCTATTTTGATGCTGTAGTCATCATTTTCTGGTGTTCATTAAAGAATTCGCTATCCCTTTGACTTGGCTTCTTTTAGTGGTGACTCCAGGATGGCTCTGAGCTTCTGGTTGATAAAGTGTTAAGCAACTGCACAATGCTATTGTCAATAATTTTCTGATGCGATCCTGGTTACTTCTAGCTTCTGATGTTACCTAGCACACGTACTTGTGATTGTGTTGTCTTCAAGATAAAGTTAATTAAGTAGAGAGAGAGAGAGAGAGAGAGGAGAGAGAGAGAGAGAGAGAGAGAGAGTGATGGTATAAGGATGTTAGAGAGGTTGTGGGAAGGTGAGGCTGTGAAAGGCTGATAATCTGCTCTGTAACTTCAAAAGGAGTTGGTTTCAAAAGAATATGTGCTAAAACTTGAGCTTACACTCAGTGGGCTGTGGATCATTTTGAGTGGCCAGAGCTCAGTTGGAACTAAAATGTTTTAATCCAGCAAATAGAGAGCTTTGAAGTATGATTTTGGCTGTGTTGGTAAAATGACATGCAACATCAGGGGAAGGGAAGGTGGTGGTGTAGAATGACTGTGAAGTGAAACTTATAAGAACTTGAGATTGAGTTGGTGGATGGTAATGTAATAAAAACTTTTCATTTTGGTTTGATTCGTCAAGTTGGTCGTGCCTTTTGGACAACCAACAAGATATCATTTTATAAATAAATCATGGTTCCATTCCCATGATATTCCTGGTTGAACCAAAGGAAGCTTACATCTGCTCCCAAAGTAATTCCATAAAATTTTAGCTTATCCCTGATAAACAAAAGTATGACTATTTAGAAAATCAGCTTCATATATGCATCATTTCATAAACATGAGTCCTTATGGCTGGAGCATATATACCAACTAAACTCAGCTTGTAACAAATGAAATCTACATGAGGATAATTAAGAAATTAGCAAGTTCATGAAGGCTGTGCAATTTCACCAAGAGTCAATTTCTCTCTGATGAAGCAGATTCAAACTTTTTTTTATAGAATGCTGAATTGGGAGTAATGTGTTATGTAGCCTAATAATGATCAGACATTGTTAATATAGACACTGCCAGTTTGAATCCCGACTCCTTAGACATTGTTATATTCACATAGATAGCATGTAGTAAAAGCCACAGCTTTATGTTCTGGTTTTGCACTCCACATCAAATGGTTTATGCTATATTATGCTAAATGATCTGTCTTTAAAGCTTTAGCCATTAGGTGGAGGAAATAAAATGTAGAGAAGGCCAGAATAAGTTCCCTTAGATAGTCCATGTGAGATAAATTAAAGACCCAACATAATGTGCAACCTTGATGAAGAGCAGGAAATAAGATAAACAAGAAGCACTTGTAAAATTTGTGCTGGGCGGGGGCACGATGGCAATTAATCCTTGATCTTTTGTCACGTTATGCTCATAAACATGGCTCTGATGTCATGCCAAAGTGAGACAATGAAAAGATTTGAGACTGAATCATTATGCTTTCTGCGCAGCTACTTATTTGGTTGTTGTATAGAATGAATGACTTTACAACACAAATATGCCACTGTACACTAAATATTCACTAAAACTAATCAATAGGTATTTTCCTTCACACTTCAACCACGTCTTTCCTTTCTTTGGCATCCAAAGTATTCTTGGAAGTAAATTCTTCTATTAATCAGACAATGTTTGTATGATCATGATTTAGCAGTTATGAGCACATTATGTGTTGTTCTCCTATTGTCTGATGAACGTTGGGTAACTAGTTTGGTGCATGGTTGGATCTCATTTCTGTACATGATCTTTTGATGTTCCTTTGAATTTGAATTCTGGATGGCACATTTCTTGAATGGATGGTGCTATTCCTATTCATCCTTGACTTTTTATATCCTCAACATCGACTTCCTTTTTTTTTGGAAGGTTCAACAAAATTCTATCAACGTTTGCTTCTTCTTATTGTTTTTTCTTGAGATTTCAATAGCAAGGTATTGATTTGTCAATAAATATATGCTCTAGCATTAGAAAGAGGTTTTACTTCTTTTGTTGTACAACTTACAATCCTCTTTTGCAGTTTGTTTACCTCAGAGACAATCTTTTGTCCACACTTGAAGGGGTTGAGATACTCACCCGCGTCAAGGTCTGTCATCATGCTTCAAGCTACTTGTTTCCGTTTGGCAATATTAATAATCTTTAAAAGTTGGAGCAAATTGTCTCCTCATTTTTACTGTGGTTGGTTACATCTTCCCTGTAAATGGGCCTTTAGGTGAGTTGATCAGCAAAAACTAAGCATTTTAAGTTTTTTTTCCAGGTTCTTGATTTGAGTTTCAATGATTTTAAAGGGCCTGGCTTTGAACCGCTTGGAAATTGCAAGGCTTTACAGGCATGTTTTTAGTATTTAAGCTGTTAACTACTCTGGAGGTTAATGTCCTTTGTCATGATGGTGATGTAATCTGTGCAGCAACTTTATTTGGCTGGAAATCAAATCACTTCTCTAGCAAGTCTTCCTCAGTTCCCTAATTTAGAGGTAATTTACTGAAACATTATCATTGATCAGTGCTTGCAATTGTTTTTCTTTATTTTGCTGATGTTTGAACTCACGTCTACTTATTTTTGTTTATATCTTCCTTTAGTTTCTATCTGTTGCCCAAAATAAGCTCAAGTCTTTGGCAATGGCAAGTCAACCACGTCTACAGGTAATAGCAAGACTGTGATTGTATTGCCAATAGCATTACCCTATTCCTTCTTAAGCAGCTCATTCTGGATTGTTTCTTATATACCTCTCATGCAGGTTTTAGCTGCTAGCAAGAACAAAATTTCCACTCTAAAGGGGTTCCCACATTTGCCTGTACTTGAGGTGGATTGGCTCAGCATACTCATATCCTCAGTTTTTTTGTGTTCTATAAGAAGTACAAGTTGATCCATATTTTTACTGCGGCAGCTGTATGTTTCATGGTCTGAATCAAGAAGCCATTATGCACTTATTTAACCATGTAACAGATACATACGAAACTCACTACCTACTTAAATAACTCCCAGCCCTCAATTGTCTCGTATCCTGTTTTCTTCAAATATCAGTCTTAGCATTTGTACTTTGGTTTAAATGGCCAGGATCTTTAGCATCCTTTTAAGTTTCCTTTTTCTGTTTTCTCGATTATTTGCCACGCTTTTCAATATTATTGTCTTTGGCAATAGGATTCACAATATGCATGAGAAATGTGCAGGTTTTCGAATATTAAGTTCCCTTCCCAACTAAACTTAATGGTTGAGTGATATCTATATTAAAAAGATATCTTCTTTCCTTTCTAACTGCACTACTTATGATTGAGGAACTCTTTAAAGTGAGAAAACGGATATGTGTTGGCCTCAGAGCTTAGGGGAAGGTAGCTAGATGTTACGGCCTAAATGCTGAACTATTGACTGTTCTTTAAATGGGTGTTTACCCCAAAATGAGGTGGGTAAGGTTAAGGATGTCTTTAGTATAGTTGATGATAGATTTGATTATAGCTCTCCTTTCTGTTCGGAGGGAGTTGGTGGTCTGTGAAATCTTAAAAATTCGTTGTTTGTGGAATGGAAGACTGGGTAACTTAACTTACGTGGCCCAATCCCAAGGGGGTTGACTAAGATCTCTTCTTCCTACTGGCCAATTCTAACTAATCCACTGCTGACCAGACCAATAAATGTAATTTCTTTTCAATATTCGGTTATGGACACTGCTTAATGTACTGTATGATGAGGGTGGTGGATCAACTACTAGAAAGCTTCGAGATAATGTCTCTATATTTTGGCAGAAATATGTCTTGAGTCTGTCTCTTTGAACTCCAACAGTGAATCCAAGAAACATTAATGATAAATGGGTAGGTTTGCTTTTAATTTTGTTGTATCTGTCTTGTGATGTAGCATCTACGAGTAGAGGAGAATCCCATACTTAAAATGCCTCATCTGGAAGCCGCTTCAATCATACTTGTCGGTCCTACTCTGAAAAAGTTCAATGACAGAGGTAACTGCAGTTTTCCTTGTCTAAGATGAGAAGTTTTATGTCTAGATGACATTAATATAAAGAGCTTCTTTATTTATATTTAAATCAATGCATTTAAGGATCGTTTTATGGTCCAGTTAAGTGTAAGAAATAGTGGAGGTACTGGAAGGGAGTTTGGTGGTTGGGCAACAGGCAGCTCCACCTTAGCACTCAATTCAACACAATTTTATATCATTTTAAATAGATATTGGATTAGGGTAGATTCTCTACGTTAAATTTTCATTCAGCTCTGTCAATTTATTATTTGCCTGGATCAACCTAGTCAAAGCTTTAGGTACTGAATTTCTTGCTTTTCCTGTTGAACATACAATTTGGCAATAGATCTTTCACGTGAGGAGGTGGCACTTGCAAAACGTTATCCCAAGGTCACAGCTTTGTGCATCAGAGATGGATGGGAGTTCTGTCGCTCAGATCATGCGGCTGGTATGGCTTCTTGATACCATACTTTTTGAAGGTCTTATGCTGAACAATGTCAGTTGAATTCGTTATTGTAAACAGATGTTGGCTTTGGATTGAGCTTCTATGTAAAAATTAATACCTCTCTCTTTTTTGGATTGCTCTCTAAGCATGTTAGATTCCTGAAGATTTATTGAATAGCTAATAAGTTAGTTAAGTGCATGCAATAAAATCCATAGATATTCAGTCTTCAGTACCATCCTTTTCTAATCATGTCTCTGGTACTAGCGAACCTGGTGAATGGCTCTGCAAGATGGATGTAATTGTCCATCTAAAGCACTTATTTTCCTTGGATGGAATTTGTATGTTTCTATACATATTCTTGCTTTGTGTGGATGACATTTTGGTTTGCAACTGAAGATATTACTGGTATTAAATATGAGATCAGGCAAATAGGTTCCTTTTCTCTCTCCCTCTCCCTCCCTCTGTATATATATATATATTGTGTTGTAAGACATTAAGTGAATGTTAACCAGCATACTGAAATAATTTTCCATACCTATTAACTATGAGTATTGCATTCTATTATTGTTATTGCAGACTAAACTATCTGCTGATTAAGCTTGTCAACCATGGATCTATTAGGGATGTTCTTTTATGCAGTCTCTGTCGGTGTTATTCTTGTGCGCCTAGTGAGCTTGGTAACAGCAAAATCAATTCAATTTCCTTGTAGGCTCTCCAGTCACTTCCTGCCACACCAAACAAAGAGATATTTATGCAAGACTATGAAAATGTCTTTTCTTTGAGACCCATTATATACTTGTATGCAAATCTAGGATTGCCCTTTTGATTGGCATCTGTCAAGTTCCCACTGATGAAATTCCTTATCCATATACCCTCTCCACTTGTATACTGACACAGACTTGTTGATTCTTTAGCCTTAACAAAGGCTGTTTTTCCACTATAGTTTCTCTCTCAAATTGTGAATTCCAGATTTTGTTGTATGTAATTTTCCTAGGAAATAAAGTAGTTTTGTTCTTCTCAATACTAGTTTCTTCTCTCTATTATACCTTATCTTTGGGAATGTTTGTGAAAGAATCCTATTTCTATCCTTCCTATAAGAAAATGAATTATCAGTGCTGATTAATTTTGTATCTAAATTTGCATTCATTGCAATGTCAAGGTGGAATAAGACAAATAAGTTGGTTGTTTATACATTTTTATTGCTAGAGCATATTGTTCAATACACTTTGTCTTGGATTTTCTTAGTTTTGTGCAACCTTTAGTTCTTCATGAAGTGTATTTCCCATGATCAGATTCAACATTTCGGTTTCTGTTGGAGCAATGGAAGGATCAGTTTCCTCCGGGCTACCTGCTCAAAGAAGCCTCTGTTGATCGACCATTTGAAGAAGATGTCTGCCACTGCCACTTCACCTTTGTTCAAGACAGCACTCTGACCATTGACCAGCAGTTAGGATTGAAATATCAGTGGTTTGTTGGAGAGAGAACACCGTCGAATTTTACCATGGTTCCTGATGCTACTGAGGAGGTGTTATATTTATTAAGCTTCTTAATACTAACTGATGGCATTATCATTCTTTCATTCTTAAGCTCTTTCTATAACTGGTCAGGTTTATTGGCCAAAGAAAGAGGACATTGGTAAAATACTGAAAGTGGAATGCACTCCTGTGTTGGGGGAGACTGAGTATCCTCCTATTTTTGCCATATCCTCACCTGTATCACCAGGTAAACTGTTTAACATTTTCTTTGAACCCACAATTTCGGGAAAGTATCTTCACAGAATGGCAATTATGATTAAATTTCACTTTAATTGCACTTGCAAGACAAATTTCTTGGTCCCCCTCCCACTGTTTCACACAATTTTTTATTTCGGAAACCAGATGAAATATTGATCATGCACATGGGACCTGTTTTCCTTTTTCCTTTTCCTGCCAGGAACTGAGATATCTTCCAATGGCATGCTTTTCATCTGTTATGGTGAATATTTGAAGTTAACTGCTTAGCTTTCCCTTAGGATTCATGGAATCCTCTTTGGTGAAGTGTTGTTAACATGACTTCACCTCTTTCTATTATTTCATACAGCTTCTTTTGGACACGAATTTTGCCCTGTTTCGATTTTCTGTTTCGATTCTGGTTGGAACATTGATGTCCACTTCCATCTATTTTCTCTGTTTTCTTCTTCTCTGAGGAACTGTGTCCCTTTCTTACCTGGGAAATGAAGAATGTTCAGCTACTCAGGAATGACAGATTCATTTACTATATCTAATATTTTAAGGTTCTCCCTTCTCATTGTGTTCTTTCAATAGGATGTAAAATCCCAAAGGTTGTTAACCTTGAAGTGCATGGTGAGTTGGTGGAAGGAAATGTAATTAAAGGCCATGCAAAGGTTGCTTGGTGTGGTGGTATCCCAGGAAAAGGCGTTGCCAGGTGAGTTTGCTTCTTGAATGCATGCAGGATTTGTTGTACGTGCATGTCTGCTTGATGGTGTCTGAAGAAATTAAAAGATGTTTGATCTTTCAGTTGGTTAAGAAGAAAGTGGAACAGCAGTCCAACAGTTATCCCTGGGGCAGAGGAGGAGGAATATCAGTTGATGCTGGATGACATTGATACAAGTCTGGTTTTTATGTACACACCGGTAACGGAGGAAGGTGCCAAAGGAGAGCCTCAGTATAAGTACACTGACTTCATCAAAGCAGGTGGAAATGATAGTAGCTGTTTGCGTAAAACTTATAAGTTCTGGTCTTAGGACTGATCTTGTCATAAGACCTTGCCATTCTTTTTCTGATTTACTTTTTTGACAAGGATGCCTTATTTGAACTGATTTGATTTTGATTTTTACCCTGAATCTGCACGGTTGTGTGGCATCTTTGAAGTATGAGGATGCCATGTTAAGGAATTTTCTTTGTTAATTGATTGGGCATTTTGATTGATCAAGTAAACCTAAGCGCAAGTTACATTCAATCAATGACATTTCTCCATTTTACTCCTATTTTGATGTTAAGTGTGGCAAAAGCAGTTACTTCTACAAACAAATAACATATAAATTAAAAGTATTGATTAAAGAGGAAATTCCATTGTCAATCATTTCTAGTGGTATTGCTAGAAAGAAGAGGAAGTGTTGCTTCAATAAGTCTGTAATTTTCCGTCCCAAAAATGGAACACCCTTGAAGATTGGTCTTTTAGCAGTCATGGACCTGATTATACTGTTCTTGTCAATCAACAGCTATTCCTAATTTTTCACCCGTTTTGAATGTTTATTTTTTTAGATCTTTCTTCCCCCACTGAGAAAGTAAAAACAATACGATTAAAGAAAAGGAAAAAGCTCTATGCTTTTCGGGAAACCTGGAGCAGTGAAACACTCTCCAACTTGATTGACTTGAAAAATCCTTTTTTTACAATTGGATGAATGTCCTGATAGCTTTTCCATGAAGGATACAGAGTCCCTCTTGTATTCTCATGAATCTGTCGGAGTGGTGGATTTATTCTCACTTTTTTCCTCCTTTCTTTCCTTAGGCACCAGATAATTTTCACATGACTTACAGTAAGAGCTATTTAGCTTCACACTAGACACCATTGATTGTTTGCGTTTCTCTTGCTCTTTTATCATGTTTCTGCCTTTGAAGTTCTAAATTTAGTTTTCCATCAGTCACAATATCTCTGCCAGTTATTCTGTTGCTCTTTGTACTTTCATATGAGCGAATAGAAATCTTTATGATATGTGGCAATGATCCCTATACTTGCTTCTCGCAGCTTTTCCATCAGTGAATAATGTTCAAATCATTGGAGAGGTTGTTGAAGGGAATACAATAAAGGGAGTTGGAGACTACTTTGGAGGACGTGAGGGTCCGAGTATGTTTGAGTGGCTTCGTGAGAACATTGACAATGGGTTAGTATAACCATTCCATTCATGCATGTATTCCCTGGACACTAGACAAATTTCTGAATTTGTTACACAACCTTATAATCATCTCTTTGTGAAATTGTTGGTTAGAATCTGTTACTTATTGTGTTTTTAGCATTTCATTTTCATTTTCTTTTCATCTTCTCCTACATTATGTTTTCTTAGGAGTAGCATTAAAGTCCTTGTATGTTTATTAAAATATCAAACATGATTATAAAAATTTGTACTGTAGTATATTTCCTTGAAAGGTTTAGCCACTGCTTGGCAAGTTTTAAGGTTCATTATTGGAAGCATACAAAATATAATGTAAGGAGATACATATGCTAATACTTCTTTCTCTTTGTTGAAATTAAGCTGTATCACTGACAATATGTTCAATAAATTAAGGTCATAGAAGGAGTTGTGATTTAATATTTAAATGCTATAATGATCCCCTTGATATGCAATTAGGATTTGGCTTGAGACAAAAGTGTAATAGTCACTATTTCCGGTCGGAATAAAAGTGATTATTGATGGGGAGAGAAAAGAGAGTGTGAGAGAAAAGAGATTTGTAGAGATTCCAACGCCTGAATTTGAGCCATGCCAATTCATCTTAAAGCTTAAGATGGTTGATGGAAGCATGGTTTAGTGGTGCTTTAACACTTATCCATATAAACCTATAGTCAGGATATTATGGATGGTTTCAGCTTCCCAACACTGTAAAGAGGCATGAGAAAATCACTGCATAGCCAAACCTAAATGTTATGGCACCAAAAACTATGTTAATAGTTTGAAGTTAGTCTGACTGTGCTGTCATTGTGCATGCTACATGATTCTGGAAATGATTCTGACAGGATCTGTTTCATTTTCATCTTTTTCCCAGAGATTTTGTGATAGTTTCTAGAGGAACATCTGAGTATACATTGACCAAGGAAGATGTTGGGCGAAGACTATCTTTTGTCTATATTCCAATAAATTTTGAGGGTTGGTCCACTTGCCACTGTAGTAAATAATTGTTATGATCTTTACTCATTTTGAAGCTTATAGTTTCTTCTTTTCCTGACGAAGCAGTTGTTCATTTTCAGGACAACAAGGGGAATCGGTTTCTGTTTTGTCTCCTAAAGTAAAAAGAGGTAACTTTGATTTAAGTAGAGAAATGTTGTTATATGTTCTTTCTCAACAAATGATAATTTTGTTTTAGTTATACCATCTGTCATGGTAAATCTGATAAGGCTGTTGACAGTGTTGTCCCAATGAATCCTTGGCCAGCTGTTGAGACCTAGCTATATCATGATTACATTTATTTGCTTGCAAGAGCCATCAACTTTGTGTCCTTGTGACAATGCACCCCCAATCCTGGACTAATCTTTACGAACAGTGCACATATATGATTCTAGTAGCTTAAGGGATGGCTTTGCTTGGTTGGACTTGAACAATAACTATTCCTTTTCTGAATTATGGAGAAAATGAACAGGTCTTGTACCATGTTGTGGCTCATAGTTATATTAGGACTTATAAATCCAAGAACAACACCTAGTTGTGATTGGCAGGCATGATGAAATTAAAGGTGTGAACATCCATAGATGTATCTACATATATACTGCACTCAATAGGTGCCAATAAATGAAGATCGTGGAAGTCTTACTGTCTTGTGTTGGGCAGCCAACAGCGATTCTTTTTGCATAGGTCAGCAAGTTTTGCCCATCACCCATTAGGAAGTTTTTCATTGGGAGTTATTGAGCTAATGCCAGCAGTGGTTTTTTGAGGTGCCTGCCTCTTTTATGTGAAGTGTCTGGGACTTATTCCATCTCTAGTCTGATTAGCAAACATGAGCTTCTAAGTATTGTCTATGTAGCTGGTCGATGTCCATGTGTAAATTTTTGAAAGCAACCTTATTTCTTGACCCCCATGCTAGTATGTTCTCAGTGGAGCTGATGTTGTTCTACACCATTCTGTTGGCTTCCTTCATTTCTAATGCTTTTACCTTGACTAAATTTCAGCTCCCCCCAAAGTGTCACAATTGAAAATAATTGGCGATTTGAGAGAGAATAGTAAGATTACAGTTACTGGTTGTGTTACTGGTGGAACTGAAGCCTCCAGTAGAGTGCAGTGGTTCAAAACAAGTTCTCCAACTTTGGATGGAGAAAATGGTCTAGAAGTGTTGAGCGCCTCAAAAATTGCCAAGGTAAGTTGTTATTTGTTTGGAGAGATCATATGTATGATTAAGTTGGATTTATTTATACTTTCGCTTTTCCTGTTTCTAGGCACTCCGCATACCTTTGGGGGCTGTTGGATATCACATAGTTGCAAAATACATTCCCATGACTCCAGATGGTGAATCTGGTCAACCAGCTTATGTTGTGTCTGAAAGAGCCGTTGAGAGTAAGTTATATGTCTCTCCATCTTGACTTAGCATTGTCTCAATGAATACGGAAGATATAATACAAAAATGGTTTTGTTGGCTTATTTCAGTTCTGTTTTGTTTTCTTAAAATATGAATATACTTATTCAGCTTCAGTAGATATCATTCTTCCGGTTGTATTTAATTTGATGGTGCTGCATCTATTGCTGACCACTTCAACTTTAAATTTGTTTTGGGGGGACGGAAGTGCCTTTATTTGTCTCAACCTTTTTTATGGTTCATTATCATCTATTTCATAGCCAGCATGCTATAATTGATAAATGTTTGAGCTAATTGATTGGTCTTTGACAATCTGCATGACTGTATTTGTTTTTGATAGTATTCACCAGGTTTTCTCTGAGATCTTCTGAATTCTAGTTCCACATGAGTGAGAGCGTTCAAATTTTATGTATTCTTTTATGGATTACTAAAAAGAATTAACATGAGGCGACAAGGAGGTTGCTTTATTGAAGAGCTAAAAGTCAACTTTTTATTGATTTACCTTGTCTTATTTTCAAAGGTCAGATGACATTATGTATTCTGTTGCAAAATTGGATATATTAGTTATGTAATCTTGTTAGAATTTCCTTTTCAAGTCTCTGCAACTTTACTCTACCAGCATGCCTGATTGTTGGTATATTTACTACAGATCTTCCTCCTAGCTTGAATTTTCTGTCTATCAGTGGTGATTATATGGAAGGTGGGATACTGACTGCATCATATGGTTATATTGGGGGTCACGAAGGAAAAAGTATCTACAAGTGGTATCTTCATGAGGTAAATCTTGTCTTGAGTGTGGGTGGTAGTCCGCTTCTATGTTTGTGGAAGTTCCATATTTGGTAAAGTAAGCTGATTTCTCCTGGCGTCTGTGTTCTCTCTGGAATATACATGACCATATTCTCATTAGGTTGTGTATCGATCAATTGGGTTTACAGGGGATCCAGATCATGGCTGGCTCAATCACACTAATAGTGAATCGTAACATTCGAAAGAAATGTGTAATATCCATTGCAAAAGCCATCTGTGAAGAGAAGTTAAATTATATTATGCATGACAGTCTTTTGACCGGCGTTAAATAGTGAGTGGTCAATGGGAAGCCAATCATCTGTAAACTGGATGATATGGTTGTACCACTTGATTATGCAGTATAACATAAATCCTAGAATGGTTTGATCCTGACTATACTAGACCTATCATAGTAACAATAAACTAATAATCAGATGGTTGCCTGACTATGAGGTCAAAATTACAAACTGCTAGCTAATAGTCAGCTAACAAGGTTTTTCCATAAAGTGCCTCTCGGGTGTGAGCTTTCTCCAAGGCTTGAAACTATGTTGAAAAAATCTGATTGATGCAATGATTAATAAATTGAAGTCCTTCTGTGATTTTTAAAATGATGAAAAGATAGATGGCTAATTCCATCCTGATAGTTTGAGTCACTAATTAGAAATGTTTTCCTGCCATAAATCTGCGGTTATAGAATATTATAATCCACATATAATGAAGTTGAATCAAGAATTGATAGAGGTTGACAATAACTCACGTATTTGCCGTGCATGAGAGGTGCCATTCCATTTGTTATTGATTAAACTATTTGTCTGTAAGAACTTTGTAGTAATTGCATTTATTTTAGAGTGCACGTGCACACACACCTATATGAGCTATAAAGGGAAGTTTCTGCAAGTAAGGCACCATTTAGATACCATTACATGCTCCCTTCTAGTCCATTTCTTGGCCTGAGAGCATAGTCAGACTATTATCCAAATTGGAGAGGGTTTTTCTGTGAACCAAAAGCTCAAAAGTTGTGACTATCTATCTTCACACTAACAAACTACAGCCTTTTTGTTTTACAGTTGACTTTCCCAACAAAATGAAAAAGAATTATTTTAATTTTAAATAATTAGGAAAATGTGTATACTTATTTAATTTACAAAAATTTGAGGTTTAAAAAAATTGAATAAATTCAGTCATCAATACTAACAAAAATGCATGAGTCATAGTAAAAGCCAAAGTTGCCGTGAATAGACCCTTGGGTTCATGACTCTCAAAATACCTCAAAATTTTGCCCCTCTAACATGTCAAAAAATTGCTGGAGGAGCAGCAGCAAACAAGCAACATTCTTTTGACTTATGTTTACACCACATATAATAGCTGCTTTTTGTCAGCCTGACTTCCATTTGTTACAGACTCTTTGAAGTTCATCCAACTTAAGTAATTGTGCTGCGACGGAAATTCTTTCAGTTAGTGCGTGGAAGTTCCTTTCACTACATTTCTATCAAATTAAAATATGTGATGCCAACTACTGTGAAACAGAAAACCATAATTGGTTGATTCATGGTGTTGTGCTTCATTTGTGTGGCTCTCAGTGAAAAGTGGAGATTCGTTCTAAAAGATTTTCTGAACTGCATACTGAATTTTGACACTCATTTGAAATTTGCTGGTTTCTCTCAGATTAGACCCGTATATAGCTGGTCAGTCTTTCCAAGCTGAAAGTGTGAATGGATGGGCATGGGGAAAGTATTTTGCATTTGAAAGTCTGACTTGGCCCGCTGGCTTGCCCTACCCTGAAATTAATATGCATATTTTTGCGAGTGGTGGGACTTTGTTAATGAAGCTAGGCTCTATCTTCGACTAATCATGCCCTATTTAGCAAGTCTATGTAGCATTCCTCTAGTAGTTGGTAAACTGCAGTGGTACCTATTGCATATTGGAAAACTGCAATGATGCCCGGTGTTTGTAATAAATAGAGGAAACGACAATCATATCCATTTCAGTAATCAGTGGACCTTGAAATAACTGAATATGTAGAGGATGCTTTTAGTCAAGTCTTTTGAAGTATGTGGGCTCTAATTGATGACCTTGTCAAATATTAGCACTTAGTTCTAGTATTAATTGATTATAATCACTTGTATTTTAGTTAGATTGGTCACAATCCATTCACCAATGCATCTAACTTGCCATTGACTCGTTATCTTTCATATCGACCACTGTAGTCTAGCTAAAACCAAAAAAGTCAAATTTAGCATCTTTAAACATTTGGGATCCAATACTTTACCCCAAAAAAAACATTTTGGGATCCAATAACTTCCCGTAGGGTGACAGATTCAATCTTTAAAAAAAGATGAGGGGTGCATTGCAATTCCAGAAAATTTGAGGGGTGTCATTGTAGTTTAAACCAAAACAATACCTTTCAGTGCTATTGAGATATGGAGAAAGATTAGGTTTATTGTCATAGATATTTGGCCTTATTGTCATTATGTAGCTTCAGGAAACAAATTCTTTCTTTGAGGCCGTTGGTTTAAAATTTACTGAGTTCTAGTCTATACTGTCATTAGAGAATTTACAGAAATCTCTGACTTTTGTTTTGTGCTATTCATTTTACTATTTGAGGCTTCATGATAAGGTAGTTGAACATGAATTTGTAACTTGCTAATATCAGGAAATTTGCCCTTTTTAGAATGGAATCTAGTGAGAGAATGTGTCATTTAATTATAGTACATCTTCACCTTTAGAATGTGTATTAACAAATGCTGCTTGGGGCTAACATGTGCCTGGCAATTTGCAGGCAGAGTCTGACTCTGGTGCTTTAGTAGCTGAAGTCTCAGGGCTTCTTCAATATTGCATATCGAAAGATGCAATTGGCAAGTTCATTTCCTTTCAATGTACACCAGTGCGTGATGATGGTGTCATTGGTGAACCAAGAACTTGCATGGGACAGGAACGCATATGTCCAGGTAGGTTGTCATCTCTAATTATGGAAAATCGTCTCAATGTATTATTCTGATCAATAAACCTATTTCATGGACCAAAGGGTACTGGCCCCTTAAACAGAGCAAGTTAGAAATTGTGTAGACAGTCTAATACATAGGTGGTGATTTGACATGAGAAGCTAGTGCAGTACCCCAAATAAAGCACTCTAATCCTGTGTCAATAATGATCGTCTTGTGCCTGGATCCCTTTTCATGTGAAGTTGGTTTTACCTCCACTTCTCCTCAAAGAGAGTGCATAATTCTTTCAGTTGTGCATTCTTAATGTTTCTATCTTCCAAAAGCAATATTTGACCAGCAACACAATCCTTCATCACCCAATATTTGCATACATTATGCAGCATCTTTCTGCTCAATGATAGATAAAGTGAATAGTCCTATCTATTTTGTATCCTTAATGTTCCTTTGTTATCCAAATGCAACATTTGACCAGCAACAGAATCCTTCATCACCCGATATTTGCACTCCTACTTTTGCTCAAGGATAGATGGAGCAAAACTCAATTTCACGTCCTTAAATTTTCATGCTACCTATGACGTTATGTATGAGCACAACCAACTATTCTAAAAGCTTAAGTTATTTGATGAAGGGCGTAGCTTATTATTTAAATATTCTAACACTTCTCCTCATGCATAGGCTAAATTTTGGCCTAAGCTTAAAGCGTGAAAATATGTGATTGGGGAGGCAAATATGGGCTTGAAAGATTCAAACTCATTACCTCCTAGCTCCGATAATCCGTGAGATTATGTGGGACTATTGCCAACTATTCTAAAAACTTAAGTTATTAGATAAAGTTGTGGTTTTTTATCTAAATATTCTACAACTATCCAATCTTAATATTTGACCCAGGAGAGAATCCTTCATCATCCAATATTTGCACATTGGATGCAGCACCTGGCCTTCTTCTGTCGAGCCCTTTAAAGGGTAGGAAGAGTTAATCATCCAGCTCTGCTACTTCCTTCCAAAAACCAGCAGCTTAGTCCTTTTTGATCACCTTCAAAAGTCCAGATTCATCCACTGGCATCCTCCTACTTTAACAAATCAATTTTAAGAGAATGTGGAAATTAGCAATTTCTTTCCATGTAGAGCTCTTATCAAGGTTGTTAAACTACTTTAGATCGGCAGAGGATCTATGGTGCATGATATATGAACAGATGTTAAACTTTTGATATAATATCATACTACTTGTTTGATGTATAATGCCAAGATTAGAACAAAACAAATAAATTTATTTCTGTGTATATTCTAGAGCATTATCTATTTGCAAAATTTTAAGGGATGTATTAAATTGATTAGTAACTTAACGATGAAATAATTGGAAAACATGTAAAAATTCAGAACGGTCATGAAGCATATAGAGCCATGTTAAATGAAAATAATCATCCACAAAAGTAACGAAGTACTTAAAACCATTTCTACTAACAATATGGGAAGGTCCTCAGATGTCCGAATGAACAACTTCAAGTAAAGTAGATGCACGAGAATCACTACGACTAGGAAAAGAACTACGATGATGTTTCCCAAGTTCACAAGCTTCACACTCAAGAGTAGAAATTGATTTACAGTCAGGAATTATTTGTTGTAACTTAAATAAAGATAAATGGCCTAAATGAGAATGCCATAATAGGGGGTTAATAGAACTAGCAGCTAGACCATTGGCGTCAGCAGTAGAGACACCATTTAGATAGTAGAGTCCATCATGTTCATGCCCTCCACCAATCATCTTCTTTAAGGTCCTGAAAAACACAATAAGATGGGTAAAATGTAACCGAACAACTAAGAGCTTTAGTTAACTGACTAATAGATAACAAATTTAAAGGAAGTTGGGGAACATGTAAGACAGAGGACAAAGATAAGGAAGGTGTAAGTGAAACAGTCCCTGATCCAACCACTTGAGTCGAGGAACCATTAGCTAAAATAACTTATGATGAAGGATTAGAGTTATGGTGGGAAGAAAATAGTTCTTGTTTACCCGTCATATGACTAGAAGCTCCCGAGTCAATGACCCAAGGGGTGCTAGGAGACAAAGCAGAGAAAGAGGCCATGTTACCTGTATGTGCAAGAGTGGAGAAATTGGAAGCCTCTAGTTGTTGGACAAGTTTGATGAGCTGTGCAACCATATTATCTTGGGTTGTAGACTTAGAAGAACTACCCCTAGGTGGGATAGATGGGTTCATGTTGCTGTAAGACACATTTCCAGCACTCCATTCAGACACAATAGCATTTGCAGTAATTAATCGTTGAGCCCACTTAGGCTTGCCATGCTTTAATCGTTGAGCCCACTTAGGCTTGCCATGCTTGGCCCAACAAGTGTCAACAATATGACCGGATTTGTCACAGGATATACACTGATGGCTTTCTCGATCAAAACTTTGTCCACTATGTCCACCACCAAGACTACGACCTCCCCGAAACCACGACCTCTATTGGAAAAACCACGACCACGACCACGACCACGACCACTGCTACTAGCCACAAATGCTGAATTGTCTTTAGATGACGTAGAAGACGGAGGGACAATGCGCTGAATTTGACAAAGTGCTTCATTTATAGAAGGAACTCTCTCTCCAGCAAGAAGTTGACTCTTCCCAGGCTGTAAGTCGGCATTCAAGCCAGATAAAAACTTGGCCACTTGAAATTCAGCTCGCTGTGTCTTAAGTCTTTCAAGATCAGTAGTGATAGGCTGATAAAGATTAAGTTCTTTCCACATACCTTTCAAAGCACTATAATACTCTCCAAGAGACTTGTCTCCCTGTTTAAAATTAAAGATCTTCTCATATAGTTCATAAACTCTAGACATATTTTTGTCTTGTGAGTAACTCTCCATAAGATCATCCCACACTCCCTTAGCAGTTGTGTGGAACATGACATTAGCAGCGATGGATGGTTCCATGCTATTCCATAACCACACCAAAAGTGTATCATTTCTCTCATCCAATCACTATAGTCTTTAGAATTTTCAGCAGGAGGGTCTGTAGTAAGATAATGGAGTTTCCCTTTGGCATTAATATAGACCTTCACAACTTGGGCCCATAACAAGTAATTGGAAGATCCATTTAATTTAATAGTGATAATTTGAACATTGACACTATCTGTAGAAGCCTTAGTATCACTCATGATGATAGTCTCAATATAAATAAATCTACCACTTAATCAAGAAGACTGAAACTTTAGTGCAAGAAACAAAACAGTAACACTAATGTATAATCAGATGTAATTGGCTTAATCAGTTAACCAAAAGAAACCCAACAAGATCAGTCAACCATAATCAATGAAGTACTCTGATTCTTGAATCCGCTTATCAGTAAGTGTTGTAATCCATGTTCACAAATTGAACCTGATGAATTTGATATCTTCTGATCTCATACATATTGAGAATCAAAGAGAAAACCGATAAAAATTGCAGCTTTAGGTGGCTGTGCACCAGAGAAGAAGTAGGGTTACTAGGGGACTCTCAAACCAGCAATAGGATCAAGTAATTAAGTAGTTAGACCGGGCTTTAATACCATGTCACAAAGCTGATTAGAGAACCCGCAGCAAGTAGAAAGAGAGAAAGGAGGAGAAGGAGAACGTAAAAGAAACAAAGAGAGCGCTGTAGTTTTCTGTGTAACAGAAACCCTACACCCATTGTGTTTATATTAAATATAAATTGTATATGACCATAATACCCTTATGTAAGTAAAATAAAAATAAAAATTAAAAATAACTCAATTAAAGTAACTTAACAAATTTGTAGGATCTTGTTTGGCTCAACCATTTTTTAAGCATTTATGAATTTCCCTCCATATTTTTGAACATGAAAAGATATATTTTTAGTTTTAAAAGATCATTATATGCAGATAAGTAGTTAACTCATTATTACTTACAGGTAAATAATAAGAATGTGTTTTTCTCTTTATGCTCATCCAAATTCAATGCAGAATTCATCATTTACCATTATAATTTAGTGAACTTATATAGTTCAATGTAAGGATGTGTTATCATTTATGCATTTGTTTTTTGTTATTCTAAATGCTGCTTTGCCATGCAGGAAGTCCTAAATTGCTTTCTTTGCAAATAGTTGGAGATGCAGTTGAAGGAAATCTGTTAAGTGTTGATAAGAGATATTGGGGTGGTGAAGAAGGAGACTCCATATTTAGATGGTTCCGGGTACTTTTGATAAATAAAATGCTATAAACTTTCTGTTTAGGTCTACAGATTATAATCTCATTTTTTTTTTTTTGTTATGCATGATCCCTGGTATAGAGCTTTTTATTCTTATTATGTAACAGAGGTAAAATTAATGCAGACAAGCCCAGATGGCACACAGTATGAAATTAGAGGTGCAACTTCTGCATCACACATGCCCTCATTTGATGACATTGGTTGCTTCATCTCTGTTTCCTGTGAGCCAGTCAGAGCTGACTGGGCTCGAGGGCCAATTGTTCTTTCTGAACAACTTGGCCCAGTTGCACCGGGTTAGTTGAGTTCTTAAATTCCAAGTTCTTGAATTAGTCTAAGCCTTGTGAGATACCTTTCACCAGATTGGTGTCTGGGTGATGATTTTTTAATATTTTATGCTGGGTTATCCTTCCAATGTACCCAGGATTTTATTGGAGTTGACAATAATCTTGCATTAATGTTTTGATACAGGTCCCCCAACTTGTCATTCTCTAGAGTTCGTTGGATCATTGATAGAAGGACAACGCTTAAGCGTTGCAGTTTCCTATAGCGGAGGGTATGATACATGAGAATCTGTCAGTAATTTCGTATGACTTCCGAACACTGGTGTTTATTATTTGGAGCTCGTGGAAGATATTAATTTAAGTTTGAGCACAATGGCATAATAGAATCCATTTAGCCACCCATATTTAGTGGGATATGCTTGGTTTCTTATTGTTGTTTTTGTTAGTTTTAGTCCTGAAAGAGATCACTATTTTATTTTTTTTTCAGGGAGAGAGGCCAATGCATATATGAATGGTTCAGGTTGAGAGGGAGTGGTGCTAAGGAGAAATTAGGCACTGAAGGTGAGTAATATTTTTGCAGTGTGCACTATCCATGTTGCCCTTTAAGGTTATGCATTCAGTTAATTTTTTACATTTTACAGATTTCCTTGATTTGACACTGGCGGATGTGGGAACTTGCATTGAACTTGTTTACACTCCTGTACGGATTGATGGAATGAAAGGCAACCCAAGTAGTTTGCTGTCTGATATTGTTGGCCCTGGTGAGCATAGCCGTTGGTTTGTTGGTTCAGATAATTTGAGTAATAACTGCCCACTGAGGGAAGCTAGTCAGAGATGTGTGTAACTGATCGAGTCTTTCATTTATTGCTCGTTGGCATTCTGGTGTGACAGCGGATCCTGTTGGGTTGGAGCTTATAATTCCTGATTGCTGTGAGAGTGAAGAAGTAGTCCCGAAAAAATCATATTTTGGCGGCATGCAAGGTCTTGGGGAGTACATCTGGTTCCGGGTCAAGGACAAGTTGCATGAGCCTGAACTATTGGATATCGTTAAGATTCAGGAAGGTGTTGTTGAATGTGGTAGAGCCTTGTAAGTTCAAAGACTCAGCAATCTGTGATTAATGTTGTGCTTCCAGCATTTCATTTTGTAGAGTAGGTATTGATGATAGATCTACTCCTGTACAGAACCTATACTCCATCAATTGCAGATGTAGGTGAGTATTTGGCCCTCTACTGGCTTCCTACTCGCACAGACGGGAAATGCGGAAATCCTCTAGTTGCAATTTCCAGCTCTCCAGTTTCCCCTGGTAGGATATCATCCAGTATTATTTTAAAAACACAGTCTTCTATATGTTAAGAGATGCAAAGTGCTGCTCTCAACCCTCTGCAGCATGTCAATTTTTTTTGTTTTTTTTTTTTGTTTTTGGTTTTCACCTCTGCTGTTCTTACGACAACTTTAGACTTAGGATTAAATTGCAAATTCTTTTCTTTTTGTTTGCATTAGCATATGATATGCTATTTTACTTAGCATTATTGGAGCGGTACTGACACTTTTCTGAGTGACAATGTTCAATAAAGCTCCCCTCTTGTGTCAGTCTTACCCACAATATGACAATGTTTATTTTGTCAGTTTGATGGACATCCCTTCTAAACATCTTGCAACTTCTTATGCCAGCTTTGCCTGTGGTGTCTAATGTTAGCATAAAGAAACTATCTTCAAGTCTCTATTCTGGAGAAGGAGAATATTTTGGTGGACATGAGGGGTTGAGTCTCTATAGTTGGTATAGAGAAGATGCAGAGGGAACTATCAACCTCGTAAATGGAGCAAATTCTAAAACATATGAAGTGTCAGATTCAGATTACAATAGCTGTTTATTATTTGGGTAAGTTTCTTGCTGACGCTTATTTTGCTAACTTGCATTAACAATGTTAACCATGGTGAGTGTTAGTACTTTTGACCTGAAACTTTGGAAGTAAGCACTTGACGTAAACTATGGTGAGTGGTATACTTTTTACTTGAAACTTTAAACCAAACTTTCTCAATTATTGGTAGCCAAAGATTTTGTTTGAGCCAGACAAAAGGGTTACCGTAAAATTTGTGGGACTACTTATATTGTTTTGAAAGCTTAAGCTATTAGATGAAAGCGTGGTTTAATATTTAAATATGGTATTGCTTAGCTCACTTGTAGGCAGGATTTGAATTCAGGGTCTCATGCTTTGATAGCATGTAACATTTTGAGGGACCATTCCCAGTTTAAAAGGTTAAAATATTAAAAGATGTGGTTTAATATTTAATGTGGTGTACATTGCAAGTTTTATACTTTATTGACATTTTCTTAGTGTCTCCCTTGATTTTATAAGAGAATCTTGTTCACTGAAAGTGGGATGGTTTTTGGTAATTATAAATTGTAGAATTTTCAGCAAAATCCTCTTATGTATAATGTTGTTTTGCAAGTGTCTTACAAGGATAAAGTATCCGGGTGAGTATTGGGAAATCATAGTTGTGCATGATAAACTGTGGAAAAAGGTGACCGTTACTTGATCTTTCCACAAAATCCATATTCTAGTCTGCCTAAATATATCAAAGACAGATGCAGACACTGCTGTTCCTGAGTCTCAGAAACTGTGCCTTTTGCTCTTGTCTCTCATATGACCTTGAAGTTATTGGTCTCTCCACATTGATACATTTTAGGCAGCAATATAAACTTGAAAATGTTTATTTGTTAATGATCATTCTTTTGCCTTGCCTGCAATGACGACTGAAATGCCTACACAGTGGAAGTTTTAAGGGAAATAGCTATAATGCTACCAGTTAAGTCAAATTGTGGCCTTATGACTCCTCTAAAGTTGAGAAACATCCGTGTCACAGTTTAACCATCAGTTAACTCATTTCATTTGGTTCTGTGACACTGCTTATTGCTTGCCACGGGTTAATTTTGGCAAGAACCATCAATTGCTGTGGTTAGACTTGTTTGTTTATCCAGATTTTCTATTGGTTTATGTAAGGAACGATTTTTTTTTTTTAACAAAAAAATCCAAGCAGTATATAGTGCCATGCTTATAAGTTTATTGGTTCTTGTCTGTTTCTTGATCTTGAAATTGTGTCTGACAGATATATGCCAGTTCGTTCTGATTCTGTTGTTGGGGAACTCAGATTGTCTGAGCGGACAGACATTATCTTCCCAGGTGAGCCATTCCACTTGCATCTAGATTGGCCAATGAGAAGGGCCACTAGTTTTTTTCTTTCAAAAAGAAGAGAAGGACCACTAGTTATGAATTACAGAAGCATTTGCCTGTAAAGTGCTTGTTATTTTGGGTATTCTGTCCGTCAAAAGCAGATTATCTCATTGCAATTCAAAGTTCTATTGACTTGGTAATGGATGAGCATTCAATATTGGACTGGGAGATCTTGATAGTGAAATCTAAGCATAGGAGCATGGTTTTTATTAGAATCAGAAGCCGCAATGTAACTAAATACTTGATCATATAAAAGTATGTCGCAGTAATGTCCTTAAGACTGTCTCATAAAACCTGCAGAGTGGATTATTAGTTGTCTGTGGAAGGGTAAAGAAAGCACAGAGTGTACTTTTTCTGAATATAGGATGACATCAGGTAGTTGAATCACTTGAAACACTGAATTTTTGTAAGCATGGCACGAATATGTTATATTATACTACTTTGATGTCATAGACATCTGACTTTTGAAAGTGCTAAATCTTGATCATATTATGCTGAGGTCTTTGGTGTTGGAATTAGTTGAAACAATGAGAGCTGAATTGCAACTGCAACGACAACAATAACTAGGCCTTATCTGGAAACAATGATACTTTAACTAGTTTGTTCCCAACTAAATTTGTCAATATTTTATGTCAGAGGATCTGAAAGTAGAGATGCTTGCTCTCACTGGAAAGGCCATAGAACGCGATGTACTCACTGCTGTTGAAGTGATTCCAGAAAATGAAACCCAACAACATTTATGGAGTAAATACAAGAAGGATGTCAAATATCAATGGTATTTACGCTCCTCTCTCCCAGTATTACTTGTTTAGTGCTATTGATTAATCACTGATTCTCTAGTAGGTTAGAAAATGGTGTGCTGTCCTGTTTATAGAAATGTCTCAACATGCGTCTAAGTCCTACAATCAGAACTTTCATAAGAAAGAATGTAATTCCTGCTGGAGAGGAATTCTTCTGAACAAGGTATACTTGGAGGAATTTTGATTCTCTCGTGGCATATGAATACTATAAAGAGCCGTACCAATCCAAACCTGTTGTCCAACGAAACAGGGCATTTGTGAAAAGAAATTTTTAGGCTGAAGCTCCAATTAGTAAAGTGAATTCCACTATTCCAGTTTAAAATTTTATCATCGCTTTGCATTATTCCAAGTGGTCATTTCTCATGGATGCAAAGAGTGCTCTCCAAGTTACCAATGTTTGGTACTATTGAGTTAGGGAAATCGTATATTATTTACTTATTCCAGTTTTCTGTAGGTTCTGCTCATCGGCAAGTGATTGCGACTTGTTTGAACCTTTAACTTCACAACGCTCCTGCTCCTACAAGGTTCGATTTGAGGATATTGGTCGATGCCTCAGATGTGAATGCATAGTAATGGATATCTTCGGAAGATCAACTGAACCAGCATATGCTGTGACTGCTCCTGTTCTACCAGGTACCTCATGTTTCCACCAAAGTAACTGGACTGAGCTTGTGGAAATTTTGAATGCATTTGGTCCACACCTTTTTGTCATTGGTCATGCTCCACAGGTCCTGCATTGATACTTTGACAGACTATTGTTGCATACTGTACACATTCCCATTTGGTTTCATCTTATCATATAGTGGTCCAAAACAAGGTTTTGAAAAGTGGAGAGTAGTGGCCTCGAATGGTATCTGTGCGTAAGGATATTGGCGCACACTGGTTGAGGGGTGAAATGAAAAGTCTGATCAGAGACAAATGTTTTGATGGCTCCTTGCACTGCTTTACCAGCCTCCAATAGTTCTCTGCCGATCGAGATAGCTCTAACGGTATCTGCGGGCAAGGATATTGGTGCACACCGATTTAGGGGTGAAATGAAAAGTAAGGATATCTGTGCACACCGATTTAGGGGTGAAATGAAAAGTCTCATCAGAGACAAGGTTTTGACAGCTCCTTGGACTTGTTGCTTGACCTATGTGGATCAAGGCAGGTCATTGCAAATGAAAATCTCAGTCCAGTATTACAATAAGGCCCATTCCATAATCATAGCTCCCACTTGAAAGATTTGGGGTGCCACTTGGTGCCTCTGCAATTTGTAAAACCTAGAAGATAAGGGTTAAGGCAACTTAGTGCGAATCATTATCCAGATTTAATCTATTTTGGCTTATTTATGGTTTTTATCGTTGTTGGCTTATCTTGTCAGTACATTCAAGTCCATTAAGAAGGTCTATTATTGTGCTTTGCCAGTATATGATGTTGGATGAGATTATTTATCTCATTTCCAGCTTTAGGTGACTGCCGGCATATGTGGCAAGGATTGTGATAGGTTGGTAGAAGATATGGTCTCAAGTTGTTGGATAAATTAGGATAGGCAGGATTTGGCAGGCTACTGTAGTGCTTAAAGATAGAGAAAGGCAGACAAAGGGAGTTGTTAATCTCAAGTTTCTGGTGCCACCTCGTATCTTGTTGGTGACAACTGTGACAAACTTTCAATTGAGGACATTGTTGAAATATCTGCACTTTTTATAACATCCATAAGAATTTAGTTCAAAGGGTCTGTTTGTTCACACTTTTTTACATTCTGAACATCTCAATATTTGTAATTTTATGAGATTTTGGGCATTTTGTGTTTAATAAAAATCAGATTATGAAAGCCACAAGATTAAAGCTAATTCAAAGTACAAGTTACTACTGACAGACCTGAAATAGTAGACAGTAACTGGGTGGTCACAAACCATATTCTTAATCCAAATCCTATGGACTTTGTGCCAGGCTAAAGTTGTCCGAGCTGTGAAACACCGGGTCAACAATACGACCATCATCAGTACTGCATAGTTATGGATATTTTGTCAGTTTCTCGATGTAAGACTGAGTCTGTGAGAGGCTTATATTATGAGATGTGGGCTGGGAGAATTGTTCTGGTGTTCTTTTGAATTTATTGTTGAGGCACATCAATGGTTCTTTACAGTAAAAGGATTCTGCACCTTGGCATTGGTGACATGATGTCAATCCTGTTTCAATTTTTGATGGTCTTAGATACTTTGTTAGGATTATGAAGCTGCTTTGCTGATACTTTTCCCTGGTCAATATGGAGAAATAACAAAAACTACATCCATTTATACATACCTTGTCTTCTTTTAAAGTGCAGGATTCTTTTCTCTCTATACTTTCTTCTTTCAAGTCATAGGAAGATCTTTTGATATCTTCAATGGGGAAATCCCTGTTCCTTTTCTAACTCATATTGTATAATCTGCCATCTATCTTCAGGTTCTCCCAAAATAGATAAACTGGAAATTGAGGGCAGGGGCTTCCACACAAATTTGTATGCTGTTCGTGGAATCTATAGTGGTGGGAAGGAAGGGAAAAGCAAGATTCAGTGGCTTAGGTCTATGGTTGGAAGTCCAGATCTTATCTCCATACAAGGCATGTCATCCCCATGAATAATTCTTTTGGTCTTTGTGTTCATTTCTGAAGTAATCATTAAGTCTGTTGGGCATCGAATGTTATTTGTCTCCTTATGGTTACTCATGAAGAAAATTTGTTTCCTTATCTGTTCTTCATATAAAGTTGCAAGCCTTAGCATTAGAGGATGATGCACGTTTAGAGAAAGATACACTATGTAATCTTGATTCAATTGTACATAGCCTGCATTGTATGATATATGGAGTTAAGCCTTTAAGGCTCTGGAAACTGAAGGGCTATGCTTTATTGTAGGCTGGGCAGGTCCATAGATTTTTATCTGAACGAGGGTGTGGACAAGAAATTACTAGCATGTTTAGAAATTGCAAATTGGACATTACAACTAAAAGTAATGTTACCATGAGAAAATTATCCATAATCACTTTTCTTTGAATATACTGTCCTATAAGAAAAGACTAGAAGCAGTCCTGTCTTCTGAATTCAATGGATTTAATAGATCCCCTACGATAGTTTGTCTTGATCAAGATCTAGAGCTACCCTCAATGGTTTGTGTGGTCACAAGTGGGGTGCTTTGAAAAGCTTAGACTCTAATGGCGCCTGAAAGCCTTGAGGTTGTGGTTTGGGAGGTTCGGAACCCCTCCCCCCTTGTAGAGACTGGTACGATACAATTCAACATTTTGTTAAGTTTGGGTTTGATGGTGTCGTTTGGGTTTGGAACCCTTCCCCCACTGTAGACTGGTGTGATTCAATTCAACCATTTGTTTGGTTGGGCTTGATTCAATTCCATTGAGAGTTTGATTTTCTCAATTTGTCTTCTATCTATGTGTACATATGTGTATTTCGAATACTTTTGGTCTCTTTCATGATTTTTCACTTTTTGAAAACTAAAACTCCAACAACTATCACTTGAATGTTGTGGACTACTCTGTTTCATGCTTGCGGGTACCTGTGAGGTTCTGTCATTTCCATGAACTGTGCTGCTCGTAGTTGTTCTGCTTTCGCTCAATCCTTCACTTGTGACTTCCTTTCCTTCAGTAAAAAGCAGGTGTCAATGGTAGTGCCATCCTTGTTTCTGGTCAAGTGATTAGTTTGCGAGGTCCATGAAATAGTTCCCTAGCCATGACCATGATGGCAGAGATGCAGTTTCAAGGGACACTCATAGGCTCATATTTTAACTGCCACAAGTTCTTACTGGATTTTATGACTGCAAGCCTTTTTTGGCCCAAAAAATTGCTAGCTTTTAAGGATTTTGTTTTTCCCTCTTCAGAATGAAGATTCATGAAACTAATAAAAGCATACAAGTCCTTCATTTTCCCATTCATGAACTTGAAAGTTTCATCACTGTCTGGCCATGGTTGCCTTGAGTTTCATGAGTTTGCTCCTTATGTAGAAGAGAATTGCTATGTGTATCTTCAGGTGGATCTTTTTTTATTAGATTATCCCTGTATTGCATCCACTCTTGCCATACCTGATTTGGGAGGTCAACCTATGTTGCAGGAGAGACGGGAAGAATGTACGAAGCTAATGTTGATGACGTAGGTTACAGGTTAGTGGTAATTTACACTCCTGTAAGGGATGATGGAGTTGAGGGGCAACCGGTGTCTGCATCTACAGAGCCTATTGCAGTTGGTAAACAAATCAAAATCCCCAACTTATTTGTCTGCACCTCTTTTGTCTACCTGAGATGAGTATTACTGAAATTGATCTTTTTGCCCTTTGAGTTTTCTGGATCATCTTGGGCTATTCTTCCTTTTCAAAGTCTACAATTGTATGCTTATGTTTTTGTGATGGTATTACCATGATTTTTCTTCATTCAGATATCCTAATCGTTAAGATTATAGCTGACTGAATTTGTAATATGTGGCGTATCAATGTAAAGGTTTGAATACATGCAGTTCAGTAACTATTAGAATTGAGCTTATGAGTAAGAAAGGAAACTACTTAAATGAGATAAAACATGATAGGCACTCAGAAAAGCTATTTAAGTCATACGAGGGAGATATGAAGATAGACACCATTCCTCACTTTGCTGATGAAATTATTACTTACGAAGCAAGAAAGATAATAGAGCGTGGTGTATTAGTTTGTCTATATGAAAACAAAAAACATGGATTTAATTTTATCCTTGCTTCAGGGCATGTAACAAGGCCAAAAATGAGAAAAAAAAAGAATTTACCCAAGGAGGATTTTGGCTAATGCAGGGATGTTGAGTTATGGCAAGTGGTGGCTAACTTAATGTATTTCCTTCATTGGTGTTAGTTGTATATGGTTGGATCATCCATCCTTAAATTGGTTTCCTTCCTTAAGTGATCTAGCAGAAGTTACTTAATTCTCTTAATTACCTATGTCCTTATAATCACAGTCTGCATCACCTTATAGAACCATTGGATTACCTTGGGACAAATTTTAGATGACAGTACTGATTTTCCCCTCATAGAACCAAAGATGAAAGAACGTAATTGAATTTAAGTATTATGGTCCTCGCATATAATGTCTCTACTTGGCCTAGCTAGTGAAGATATAAAGACAAATATGGCATTCCATATGCATGTACAATCCTTGTTAAGTAAATTAGAATTGGGTGGCCAAAAACCTTAACTTCTAAAAAGCTTTATTTGAAAGCTCAATAATAATGACGCTACTTCGAGACACTAACATTATATACTATGTGATGTGACAAGCTAAAATGAACCTTTAAACAGGTGACCCATTTTTAACATTCAATAAAATCTGCCACATCACTTATCACATTCATTCATGATTACAGTCTTAGTATGTCTATTATTATTCTTGCACTTTTATAAAGGTAAGATGATGTTTGGGGGGGCCTGGGCCTCCCTGGGCCCCTCACATCTGGTCTTGTCTCCTTCTGGCTTGTTGCCATTTCTTTTCCGTCTTTAGTGATATCTTCAAAAGCTCTCTATCTGTTTACAATATAGATACTGAAATTTCCAGACTATTTGTATTGCAGAGCCTGATGTTCTTAAAGAAGTTAAGCAGAAGCTTGATCTTGGATCAGTGAAATTTGAGGTGATGCTTATAGCTTTATGATGATTTATGACTTGTAAACTTACCTCAGGCCTGCTGCAGTAAATGCTCATCGGTCCTTTTGTATTGAAAGATATTATCCAAGTCCTAGATTCTAGTTATTGTTCATTTGGACTACAGGGCATTGATGAGCAACAGTTCTTTCTTAGAACTTAGTTCACTGATGGAATTCAATTAGGAGATTGAGAATAATGTCTAACTCCAAAGCATAACTTTTACTTAAAAGAGTATCAACTTTGATTTGTTAATGTTCTGCAACATATTTGCCTCAATCTCGTAGTTTGTGGAAGTATATTTTACCATGTACATGTTAAGTCCTGATGGTATGGCTAAAGGTGACAGATCAAGATTTGTAACTTGGATGTTACCGAGATTTTTCTTAGTGCCTTTTAATTAGCATATTAAGCACCGAATGTTCTCTTATATTGATCTCTTTCCTCTTAATTCTGATTTCAGTGTGATAAACTTTGGTATTTATTTTTAGTGCTTAATTTTACAACAGCATGCCTATCCAAAGGTGAAACAATGAAAAACCCTGATGTTTCTCTCACTGTTTTCTCTTGATAATTGAACTGTCATTTTGCACTTGATCTTGGTGACATAACACTAAGCTCTCTGCTTGCAGGTCCTCTGCGACAAGGACCGAAACCCGAAAAAGGTTATCATATTTGCTTTTCTGTGATGTCTCATGGTGAAGAGATTTTTCAAGCTGGGTGCTTATTTGATTGTTGGTTACAGGTTTCTGGTGAGGGAAATCTTGAGAGAAGAATACTGGAGATCAATAGAAAAAGAGTCAAAGTTGTTAAGCCAGGTTCAAAGACTTCTTTTCCAACCACAGAAATTCGTGGAAGTTATGCTCCCCCTTTCCATGTAAGTCTCAGTGTGTGAACGTTGAGTAACAGTATATATTTGCATCAGAACAGGCCCATAAATCTCATCACATAATTCCTTCCAGCTACCAGCTTGTGACCTTTCACTCGCTGATGAATTGATAATTTTGGTTTGCAATTACCGTTTTAATGATTTCTGTTCACCATTTGTCTGAGATGCTTATGATGGAATACTGATATGCCATTTTCTATTGTTGGGGAGGGGTAAGAAATAAGTCATATGCCACTTGAAATTTGCTTGGAAATGTAATAGTGGGATATGTAATCACATGTAGTTCTGAGTCTTCTGACCAGGATAATCCAGCTATCAAAAAAGTGATAGGTGGTGTCCCAGTGTTGTCTTCAACACAAGTTTTCTTGTGAAACAAGTGAAGTGCACAACTGTGCTGTGGTTCCTGTCATTCTTTAAGCAGCCGTACCAGACTGACCAGTTTCTGAAATCTTGTTTATTTCCATAGAACAAGATAAAAGCCCTGTGTGGACCATGGAGTCATCCAAACAGTAGAGACCAACAGAGAATAATCCTAATCATATTACTGTCATGTGATAGATAGATACCATCTCTAGATTCTCTATTATGTTTGATTGAGAAAAAGTTTCGAGTCCATCCAACAAAAACCCTTCACATCGCTTTCCCTTCTCACACGCATGTAAGATTTCTCAATGCTTTTGCTTGTATAACGAAGGGCATCATCCTCTTTGACAGGTGGAGCTTTTCCGCAGTGACCAACATCGTCTTAGGATCGTAGTCGATAGTGAGAATGAAGTAGATTTGATGGTGCAGTCCAGACACTTGCGTGATATAGTAGTCCTTGTCATCCGGGGTCTTGCGCAGCGGTTCAACAGTACATCTCTCCACTCCCTACTCAAAATAGAAACATGAGTGAAATGGAAGACTGTATAGTGTTCATTGCTTTGGTGTGACATCTAGCTGGGCTTTGGAAATTGTCAGGTTACTTGCAAAGTTTCGTCTCGCTTGAGTGAAAATTCTTTTTCTGATGTCCTTCCATTTTCTTGGTGTTGCCGTTTGAATCTATAAATAGTGTTAGTCATCTTGCACTGACTAAAGAGTGAGGGTCTCCCGGTTGTATATCTGGTGATAGGGATGATATTGAAAGTTATTTGCTGAACGTTAGTGTGTATCTTTCAAACAAGATTCGCAGTAATAGTTATTGGCTGATTTCTATTTTCTCATTGTGTAGACAACTGCTTTCCTTTTGCTTCTGCAATCTGCATCATGAAACACCATTGGAATTTGATATCTCGTGGTGTGAACTTTTTGACTATGACTCGGCAAAGATAAACCAAATCCTAAGAACTCGTCCAAAACCACTCAGAAAATGTGTACCAGTGGACTTCAGTTTGAAAAAGATACGGCCAATCCGATCCGGCTCCGAAAGTTTCGACTTGAGTTGGGTCAACTAGTTTCTAAATGAGGGCGAGCGAAGTGATTTGGTTTGTTTTTTCTTGGATTGCAAGTAAAATGATGGAAACTACACTATTATCTTGTTAGTCAAGACATGATCGTATGAGATGTCTATGGGGAACCGCGTGATTTTTTGCAAGGTATGGTGTTGAATTGTAGAGATAATGAGAATAGTGCAATTGCCAAATATAATAGGCACATCTAGTTTCCATTAGATTTTGAAATTAGTTTGCGTGATTTTTTTGTCCTGGTCAGATGGGTTACGTGATTTAAACGTGAATGAATTCATCTTCAAATAATCTACAGATCATAGCAAGAGAGTTTCTTCTTAACAATTAAATTTGAGAGAAAGAAATTTGAGAATTTTGAGGTTATTATGGAAGTTTATCTACTTATGTTAAACAAGCGTGTAGTCGCCAGTCGGTGGGGTAAACAAAAATTAGTGAAAAAGGTTTTAATTGTGAAAAAGAAACAAAATGCGACGAAATTAAACTATTTGGGAAAATTGGTTTAGATATTCGTAGGATGCTAAAGATTCATGTCTAATCCGAATCAAATCTAGTATATGAGAATTTCATGGAGTTGCATGATGATTATCCGGAGAATTTGAAGTTCCAATTTTGTCCATCGGATGACATCGTGTTATCATTTCTACTTCAAATCAAATCTAGTATGTGAGAATTTTAAGGAGTTGCATGTCGATTATCCAGAGAATTTGAAGTTCCAATTTTGTCCATCAGATGACATCCTGTCATTCTAGAATTCAAAATCATGGACTTTTGCAGAGAGAGAGAGAGAGAGAGAGAGAGAGAGAGAGAGATGCGCTGCGAGGTTAAAGAACATCAAGCCTTTGGGCCTTTTTGTTTATTATAAATAAGAATGTCAAAACGTACACTTATAATATCACAAAAACGCCACTGCACATAACTCTGTCGACATGAACCCTTTTTCACTCAAGATATATATACATCAGCATTTCAGTTCAAGTAGAGAGATGGCTGTATTTTCCGATCTTCCTTCCTTGTTTCTAATCGGTGTGTTACAATATGGACATTGCCCGCTTACAAAAGACAAGTACAAATCAGTGTGAGCGCAACAGATGCTTGTGCTCGAACATCGAAGGATTGATTAAAGGTAGCATCATACAATCAAGGATGGAGATGGCTGACATTTTTAGCCATTGCTAGACATGTTGGTGAGATAAGAGACTCGTTCATGAGTTTTGACTTAATCTTTTAATGAGATCTAAGGGCTGAACATTATGAAAGGTCACACGATTGTGATTTAGGATTGTAATTGATGCTGCATGATTGTAATTTCCTTTTTCTGATTCCTCAATTGAATTTTGCCGAGGTCCTGACATTGGCCTAGGCGCACGTAATGAAAAGGCATTTTTGAGCATCAGATGTAGCCCATGATAGTGACACGTGAAGAAACAAGTCAATCATAACAAAAGAGAATTTTATCAAAATTGAAATGTAAAGTTAGTTGGAATGCATTTCAAACTAATATTGCAGTTGATTAGTTAGTAACAATATATGTATACAATACGACAGACCCACATCATTTTTTTCGATAAATGAGCTACATTTCATTGTTCAAAAACAAATGCGACCTGGACTACATCTCAGTACAAGCCCCATACCAGAGAGGGCAAGCAGAAGAGCCATATGAACTCATGCGTTTCTGTATTTTATGATCATGTTTTCGCCGTCTGATCGTCGAATCTGTTATCTAGTATTAGGAATTGAACTTGCAGCAACATTCATAAAAATAACTAAAAAAGAAGAAATCGACTGTTCATTGCGCCCCTACACTCAAAAAGTAGTGAGGACAGGCCAAAGTAGGTGTTCTTCAATTTTTAGCATGACGGAAGCCAAAATCCTCTTCTTGTAGATTAGTCAAAAAAAAAAAAAAATCATTGTAATTGAAGAAGAAAAGGTAGAAAAGTAGTGAGCGGTCGGTGAAATTTCCCAATGAATGAGAGAGACCAAAAAGCAGATGATAAACAATTGAAATTTGCGACTGTTTTGCAGACAGTGCTCTACAAGTTCAAGAGCAGATCACCTCCTCAGTACCTTGGAAAGCGGACGTCGCAACTTAGACGGCCAAAGCGAGGCTTCCCATGCAAAGCGCCGTGCCCGAATGAGCATCCCATTCTTTTGATTCCCCAACAACATTAGGAAAAACACCGCCTGCATCGTCGTAAAATGGAATACTCATTTGAGCAAGACGCCTTCCACAGGAAGAAGGGACAAGAACAGCATCGCCGCGAAAAGGCAAACGAGAAGAACATCATGATGTCGACGATGAGAATGGATCTGTTAGACGGGGCCTCTCCCGCATTTATAAGCGCGGCTCTCTCATCTGCCATTGGAAAGAAACTAGAAAGTTTGAGAGGTGGTTGCAGCAGCCTACTCTTCCTCTGGTGCAAAATGAGATAAGTTTGAAAGTATAGTAAAGCCAAGCCACTCCGTTTTTTCATATGTTCTATCTAAAAACTAGGTAAAGGAGCGTGCGCGTGGATGCTGGGTTTGGCTGTTAGCTGGGAAGCCTCGAGTCATCCTCAAAAGTCCACGTCGTCCGTTCTTCGTCGACGTGCATGCGCATGCGGTACGCTCGCCAGCTACTTCACGTTGCCGTACTTCCCCATGTATGCCTGTACTATGCCCTCGTGTGCTGAGGGACTCAGCCCTAGCCACCTTGTACTTCTTCATTTGCAGGTTTACGTTGGTTCTAAAGCAAGGGTTCTTTGCATTTGGCTACCTCTCTCACCCTCTCCCTCTCTCTTCAATCCATGCATGATCTTCAATCGCCTCGGCGTGCATCGTGCGGCGCTGCTTCCATCAGAGGGACGGGATGCAAAGCATAAAAATGGTGAAAGGTCGTTCTCATTCTTCGTCCCTCTTCTTCTGTTAGCGAGGCGTATCCGAGCGATAACTTCAGCTCAATCTGGTGCATCTACCGAAAGGTGTTCAGCCCATTCACAATTCATGGATCCCATTAAAATCTCACATGGGTTTCACTTGATTCCATGAATGGTTCATTCCTTCCTTCCTTCCTTCCTTCCTTCTGCACAAAGCTAAGCGGCTTTCCTCGTTCTTCCGCGGGCCTGGGCGCCGGGAGTCGGCGCCTGATAAAGCAGCCGTGTCTTGTGTCGAGATTTTGGAGACTTCTCGTTTGTTTTCTTGATTGGTGGCTGTTCTTTTGACTTTGATTGGCCGTTGCTCTACTTTCCTATTCTTGTGACTTCTGATGGTGACATGGGGTGTTGGAAGTATTATATATCCGAGCGAATGTCGGATGTTCTTCCGTCGGCATAGTGGATATTTGCATTATTATTAAAACAATTTTTGAGATAAGGTGTGGATGCTTTGGTCGGACAGATGAATTCATGATAATATATATTGTAGTCGGGTCAGAAGGTAGTGACTCCTTGTGAAGCTTAGCTACCAAATGAATTTGATCTATTTTTCTGGAAGGGGAATATAGATTTAGTTCCAAGTTCTCTTAACGTATGCCCATCGAGCAACTGGTTAAGCATTACTCAACAAGGGATAATGAGCAAATTAAGGCTTTGTCGAGCCCTTTGATCGAACCAAAATCACAGCTCAATCTACCGGTCTATAAAAAGTATGTCGGAGGAGTTGCGGGTTGGGTGAGCTTAGCTTGCGCCCTACTATTGTAGTGCCTTGCTCAGCCCACCCGAAGATGCCTTTGATAGACCATAGCTCAAATTGGAGCTAGGTGCCATCAAGCTTATGATCGGATCTAACTCTAACCCTATGAAAACTAAAGAATCATGCTGGTTTTTTTGGTGGTTGTCAAAATTCACGTCACGGGAGGTCTATGAATTCGAGATCGCCTTCATTATATCATGTGGGGTCACTCGGTAGAAAAAAATTGTCTAATTAATCACTTAGTCAAAAAGGCTATGAATCATGCATTGGACCCTCACCCACATGAAGTGTTCGCGTACCCTTTCTAGTCAAATCTTTGGTGCCAGAACCCGTAAAAGATGGTGTTCTTGACTTAAGCATATCTCACTTGTTAGCCACATTACAATTTGAAAGCAATTACCAAAACGTGTGGTCCGGATGGTTGACTCCATTATTTCCTCATCCGTCTGCAAAATCTGCCCTCACGAGTAGCATATATCGACTAGAAGACACCCTTCTAATGTCACCTCAACCACCAAAAGCTGTCCTATGCTGCATCCCCGAGGGTCGCTCCAACCACCCATCTTTATTCTTTGGGAGGATCCCTGTCGGTCCAAATTTTGCTATTGACATCATCACCCTTTTACTCCTTTGAATGAATTAAATAATAATTAAAGGGAATATCCTTGCCTTTGGGATTACCAAAAAAGTCTTAAAACTGTTACATTTTTATCAATTTAGTATTAAAAATTTAATTATTTTAATTGAGTTCTAAACATCTTCACGTGTTGCCAGTTGAGTCCATTCAATCAATTTTGATTATAAATAGGCATTGGCTGTACTTTTTTTTTTTTCAGTGGCCGAGGCAAGGGTCCGCGTGGGTGTTGCAACCCTCACCAGCAGCTGACAAGGGCTTTGTTGCCCTCGCCCAATGGTTGGTGAGGGCTTAGCGACCCTTGTTCGTCACGATAAAAAAAAAAAAAGAAGGAAAATAAAGAAAAAGAAAAAAGAGAGGAAAAGAAATTAAAAATATTACGAATTGTCTATGTTAACATTGGGCCATGTCTTGTAAAACAATTGATATCCATACTAGTGATTTCTAGTCGAAATTGGCCAGATGGACTCAATTGGCAAAATGTGAAGATGTTTAGAATTCAATTGACACAATTAAAATGCTTAGAATTGAATTCACGACAAAAGCACAATAAGTCCAAGACTTTTTTTGATAATTTGCATTTGTATTTGTGCCATGAATGGACCTAGACTTAGATCAGGGAAGGAGAGTAAATTTCCTGCAGGTATGCATCCCACATTGGGCGAACAACTCCCGTTCAAGCCCTTCAGGGACAGCCTTTTAGCAGAAAACCACTCAGCCCTTTAATCTAGAGCCTAGAGACACTCAGAGGATGCCAGGATGGAAACGTTTCTAATCTACCCAAGCTGCATTTCTCGGAGGATCCTACCAAGCTAAAGAAGATGGGATTTAGAAAGCCATAGAGAGAATTTGCATAAACACTCACTTTACTTCAGGGGACTCTGCCCAAAACAATACAACAACGAAGCCTTATATAGGCAAATAAAAGGCAACAAGGACACACACGGGGACCAACTCATGGGTCCGATACAAACAAAGGCACCGGAAACTACCGGAGGGGAATTATTTGCGCACTATGAACAGAATTGTACCGTGAACGGTACCTTCCCTAGCCTAGTGCTACGGTAAAAAAGTGAACAAAGACTTTGCTACGGTGAAATTGTACGGACTTCAACGATCTCGTCCGTCGTGAGCATTGTAGCTACATACTGAGTCGTCATCTGAGTTGTCTTCTAGGAGATGTGCTTCATATTTCTGCTGGAGAGCTTCAAGATCTTGGGGCGAAAGGATCTGGTTCAGCCTTTGGGATGAGGATGCTTCATGAGCCCAATGGGATGCTTCCTCTTCTCGTCCAATTTGTATTTTCTCCTGCAGGATGGTTGGCATGCTTGGCCGAGGCCAATTGGACGGCCGTGCATAAAAGGACATGTCCAAAGCGTAGGGATCCCAGGGACAGAGGACCTCCAAAGCGAGCATAGGGGTCTTGAGTAGACTGGACAATGTCATCTTCAAAGTGGTCATTTCATGTTCTGGGACGATGAAGCTTGTCTGTATTGTTCTAGTGCTTCCTTGGCTTCGGTGCTAGATCATAATGATCCCACGTGGTGGGTGCATTATTCCGGACATCTTCGGGAATGGTCTTGTTTTCCTTTTGGCATAGGATTCTCCGAGTTCTCGGTAGTCATGTTCACAAAGTCCTAGATCTTGGATAAGATTTGTGAATCTTAGCTTCTCGGTTGTTGCAGTGAGGTTTATAGGCTGTGGTTCCTATTTCAAGTGGTGCATCGAGAATACTACCATTATTTCTGTAAAAGTTCCATGGACGTCGGAAAAACAAGATGGTGTGCACTTCAGGATTTGGTGTCATGGTTCTCAGTTCTCTTTCCAAGTCTTGTTTCCAACATGTAGGATGATAGAACCAATTTAGAAATTCTAAAAGATTTTTATCACATTCCTTTTCGATGTTTCTTCCGAGCATGAATATCCTGGTGAGATTGGCAATAAATCTTCTGGTAGGAATTTCAATGGCTATTAAGTACTTATTGGTTAAGTACCATAACAAAGCGTTTTGAGTGATCGGGAAAATCATCTTCCTTCCGGATAAGAGGATGAATAAAAGGATAATTCAAATTTAACCCGAAGGATAAAGGATCGAACCTCCATTGAATCTCGAAAGGTCTCAGTGGCATTGCCACATGAGGTTCTCCATGTTCGTCGCAAGACTGTCATTTTGGATTTGCTGAATAATCTCTTGTGGATATTTCTGGCTCGGCGAATATTTAATCTTCTCGATCTTGTATTTGACTCCATGATTAAGCATATGGAAAGCGGGTCTCTTGATGTACCTGTTGATTTCACAGTGCTTTGGGTCTTGACAAAAAGTCAGCAAGGACGTTCTTTTTCCAGGAATATGTTTGGTTTCAAAAGAGTACTTTGAGAACCATTCAGCCCATCGAAAAAATGAGAGTTTGGAATCTGTTTCATTTAAACTTGGTCATCCGAGGAAAAGATGCCATGTCTAATTCTACCGAAAGTGATGACCGATGAGATGAAATTCAAATTTTTTGATTCCATTTTTTTGCTAGGATTTCCTTGAAAGTGGAATGGTAATGCATTTCAGCTGAAAACTTTCCACTTTTGTGAGCACAAAGGTGTTTCTTACCATCAATTTCTTCGAACAGGGACGGCTGCCCAAAGATTCGTCACTGGCATCGGTTTGAAGGATTCTCTTGCCTGTTGATGGTATTTGTAATGGTGGGAGATTCTCGCATAATCTCCTTCACTCAAAGAATCGCTTTAGTTTGGATCTTTCCCCAAGGCGGGAGTTCTTTTTTAGCATGGATTGCAAAGGAATCGAAGCTTTGCAATGTTTGGGACAAAAACCCCGAGATAATTAATTATCCCAAGAAATTGCTGAACTTGTTTTGTTGTGAAGTTATCTTCAGAAACTTCGATAGTTCTTGAGCAATATGTGGCCCGGATAGTACGTACCTTTGTTAAGGTGCATACCCAGAAATTCAATTTCTGTTTGGGCAATATTCATTTTCCTTTGAGAAAGCATAATGCCATGCTTTTTCACAATTTCTGCAAATTTCTCAAGGAGTTGGCAATGGCTTTGTTCATCGGGGCTATAGAGCGAAATATCGTCGATATAAACCGCTGCACTTGATAAAATGGGTTGGAAAATACGGCACATGGCCTTTTGGAAAAGGGATGGTGCTACCTTTAATCCAAAAGGAAGAACTTTCCACTGGAAGTGTTGGTTCGGGATACAAAATCCTGTCTTGGTTCTCGTCTTCAGGATGAATGCCCAACCGCCAAAATCCGGCTTTGAGGTCGAATTTGGAGTAGATATGAGCTTTGGTTAACCCACTAAAGAGAGAATCTCTGGATGGTAAATGGAACTTATCATCTTGGAGAAAAAGATTGAGAGGTTGGTAGTTGATTACCGTCTCATTTTTCCTCCGTTTCCCGCTTATTGACATAAAAGGCTTCACAAGCCTATTGAGAATCAGAAACTTCAATAAGGCCTTATTGCAATAATTCTGAGCATTCCCTTTGAGCTAGAGCCAAGTGCTCTGGCTTCATTCCCACATGACTTGCCTTTGTTGGATTGATGTCTTCATTTTTTTGAAGGGGAGCGAACAAAGAATTCTGGATTTTTCCATAGAGGATGAGAACATTTTTGAGCGAATTCAGTGGGATTCTACGAACGGGATTCTAACGGTTTTTGCATGATTGGATCTAACAAACTCATCTGGATAGAAAAGAGTCTCGGATATCAACAAACTCGGAAAAGTGATTTTTATATCTAAGACCCTTTCCGAATGATGCGAAGTTGAGAGATCTGAGTCATGATGTCCCACCCAATTAACAAATCTTTATTGGGGAGATTTGATCCAAAGATTTTTGCCTTTATGGAGCAATCGGGGAAGAACTGGATAGTAACTGGAGTAGTCCTGACATTTGTGGAGAAAGTGTCTCCAGAGGCAGAATTGAAATATCGGATATGAGGAGTCCAGTATTCTTCAGGCAAAACTTTAGTGTCCAGAATGGAACAACTTGCTCCGGTATCAATGAGGGCAATGACATTGATAGGTTTAGCAAATTTTGAGGTGAAGATTTTCACAGGGAAGTGAGGACAGTGAGTTTGACTTGAGAATATGTCTAGATTTGGTTCTGAAGATGTGGGTGATATGTGAAAGATATCTTCAGATTCTGATTCATCAGACTCAACTTCACTGGAGGTTTGATAGAAGGGAATAACACAAAGAGTCTGCATTGCATTGGTTCTTCGTCGCGAAAATAAGGATTCAATATCATCATTTTCAAGAGAAATACTGTCTCATTTTCAATCGATGATTCGACCTTTTTTCGCCTGAGGACAATTTTTGGCAAAATGTCCTTTCTTGTTGCGTATGTAGCAACGGCTTGATTTCTTATGGCCCATGTGATCTTTTCTCTTGCGGAGATATCGCCATTTTTTCTTTTTCCGGAAATGCTTAGAACCATGTTTAGATTTTTTGACCGAGTACTTCTTGTAATGCTTTTTCTTCCGGGAGTAATGGCCACAAGTACCATCACAATCTTGTTTGGAGCATTTGATCTTCAACTTCTGGTGAGAACAAGCTGATTCAAGACGCTTGTCATCTGTGATGTATGTTTGAACCATTCGTCGCTTTAAGCATAATTCTTCGAGACAAATATGGACTTCTTGCTGGATTTCCCCCAAGGGAATATCTTGTATCCTTCTTTGTTTTCCAAAGAAAGATCTTTCAACCATCTGTGATAGTTCTTGAGGAATAGAAGTGAGGAAGACATGCTTCAGATTTGGATCTGCGCCGACTTGGTAAAAGAGCTGAAGCATTAGTTGGTAATGCTTATCAAGATGTCTTTTTTGAAGAGAGCAGCATCTTCTTTGAAAGAATTCTCTTCTTTTTAGCTCTTTGAGGTCTCCGGGAGTTCCCACAAAAACATGGTACGGTATGTGAGGGCATGGCTGAAGGTGGGTGATAACATAAACGTGAGCTGGTCTTGTTCTGTGAGTGATTGCCACCAGAATTTAAGGCTTCCTACGAACCTTGTAGCGAAATTGCAAAGGACATCACTCATATCATGGTTGGTGAGGGCCTGTGTATTCAACCAAGTATGGAACTCTTCAAGTCTTTCTGGCCATTTTGGATAAGGAATATCGTCAATGGAGAAAAATTGTTTTGATGCCATGGACACATGCTTGGTAGAATTGTTTCTGGTAGGATTACTTGTCCGTCCAAATTCTGGATCTGGATCGAAATAGTTTGATTCCATCTCATAGTCTCGGAGGAGAGTCACCATGAATATTTGTGAGGCTGGTGGATCAATGGGGGGAGAATCGATTATCGGATTTGAGAAAGAGGAAGATGAAGTAAAAGATTCTGAATCTGATGTAGTGGGGGAAGTTTGTTCAAGGTGACCGAATGCTTTTTTTTCGAATGACAGGATCGAGCTCGAGCTGTTGAGTAATCGGATCAATTGCTTGATTACTCAAATCCTTCAAAAAGGATTCTAATGGATTTGATAACATCATATGGTCTGGTCTTTCTCTGATAACTACTGAGCTTGATTTTGCAGGTGGTGTTTTTTCTTTTCCCTTTTCTTTCTTCCAAGCTTTGAGACGATCTTGTATATTTGCTTCTCTTCTAGTGGAATCCACCGGGATATTGGCAAAAACAGACACTTGTGGTGTTGGGGATGCATATCCCGTTTGGACAGGAGGTGCCAACGGATCGAAAGGTCTGAACCTTCCTTCTTCAAGAAGTTGAATTTGTTTCTTGAGCTTGTCTATCTCTGGCTTCGGACTTTCAAGATAATGGTACCCAAGATGCTGTCCTGATTCCAAGGCATGAAGCCTTTTCTGGAACTCAGAAAGTATCTTCTTGGTACTTTCATCATATCTTCGGAGATCTTGTTGCACATTTCCTATTTTGGAATCAATAGCCTTAAAGGCATTGTTCTGTGCCAACAGAGTCTCGATTGCCGCTTTTAGAACGGCTTCAGCAGCAGGAGTTTTCTTCCGTCTTCCCTGTTCGTCCACGTCAGTGGGGGTAGGTATTTTGGGAACATGGCGATACCTGTTATGTGGATCAATAAACTCTTCAGAAAGGGGAACGAGTTTAGAGCTTTCCTTAACAAGAGGAGGAAAGTCGGTATCTTGGAACATGGCAATAGAGGAAACGGGTGGTGTTTCGCTGAACTTCGAAGGGGTAAGAATGTTTCTTAGCCCATTTGAGGATTGGCTTATAGAATGGAGAGAGAGCTTGCTTTCTCTGGGGAGGAGAAGGTGGAGGTGATTTTGGTGGATCTGGCGAGGTTCGGGATGTAGTACTAAGCTCTGGTGATGGAGGTGGTGCATAAGACACCATGAATTGATATTTGTCACATTCACCAAGAGTATCTACGGAGGAATCTCCGTCTAAGTACCTTTGGTATACCTTATCCTTGGACTTTTTTCGTCGAGGAGGAGACCTTGCTAGAGGGTCTACTTCATCGGGAGAGTTTATGCAGTAGGAACATTGGCAGAAAGGATCCCAAAAACAATGACCATAGTTGTCTTTATAGTAATGGACAGGATGTCCATCACCGTTAAAGTGTCGGACATGCTTTTTTGGGTCTGGTTCGGAAATGGATTCTGGAACACATGGTTCAATCATGAGAATGGTCTGGAAGATAGAAGGACTTTCTTCCTTTTCTTTGCCAAATTTGATGGAAACAGTTCCATCTTTTTTCCTTACAAACTCCGAGTCGATGGACTGGAACGGCTTGTTATCTTTGGTGTAGCTTTTCATAGTTGGTGATCCAAGTATCGGAAGGAGCTTGGCCAACGTATCCTTCGGAATCTGCATGGGTACATGGATGCGGGGCGCCCGGTCATTCGCATGGATATGAACAGCGCATCTTCATTACCATTGTTGAAGTTGAGGTCGAGGGCATGGTTCGTACTCAGAACCATTTGGTAATGTAGGGTTGCGCTACGATTCAGCGGTTGGGGTGCTCCGGTGAGCTGAACTTGAACTTTCAAAAAGGAGAGAAGCCGGGGTCCGAAAGAGCGATGTTGAAGTTTGGATACAAAGTCACAAAGACTTCCCAAAGATTCGAGTGGTTTGAACAGTACCAATGCAAGCATGTTGGTATTGTAAAACCTCGGTATCTAGTAAGCGATTCTTGCCACTACTGGCAATCCTTTACGACCATGGAAGGTGAGAGCAAGACGAACAGCTCCATAATGAACATGAGAATATCCCTGTTGGACCCATTGTCTGGGAAACTCTGGAGGGATCTGGAGAGTAACAAAGTACTCCTTTTCAGTAGCGGGAATGGGATGCTGATCGAACTTGGAGGACTGAACATACTCCTTTACTTGCTTTGGGGTTTGGTGAATAAGTTGGCGGATTGAGCGAATGGGTGAGAAAGATGAAGTGGGTTTAGCAAAGGCTGAATATGGGTTCATAAGAGGAAGTTGGGTTTCGGAAATCTTGGTTTCGTCACTAAGAGAGACTTCATAGAGATAGTCTATCTTAGAGGCATTGGAAACACGAAATTCTGAAAGAGCTGTGGAAGAAGAAGAAGGTGCAAGAGAAACTGGTGCTTCAAGAATTTCTGGATCTGTCATGGTATCAGAGCCACGGTTTCGTTTTTAGTATTATCCAGATACTTGGATCACCAACTATGAAAAGCTACACCAGCATAACAAGCCGTTCAAAACGCTGTTATGGTACTTAACCAATAAGTACTTAATAGCCATTGAAATTCCCACCAGAGATTTGCATATCCACTTTCGAAAATCTTCATTAAGTTTTAGTTCAACTTGCATCTCCAACCCATAATCCTCATCCATATATTTACCAAATCCTCGTCCTTCTTTCCCGAGTTACCCTCACCACCCCCTCACTATTAACTCTCCGGAAAAGTGTATTGAAAATTCTAAAACTCTTCCTTGTCGATCCTCTCTCTCTCTCACACCCGCCACCAGCCTCGGCCACCATTGTTGGTGCCTTCTTTGCGCAAGGCGTCGTCTTCCACGATTCGTCCTCGTGCAGCACCCTTCGCCCCTATCGTGCAAATTGACATGTTTGTTAAAATTGAGGATGTTCGCTTTATTAAAAGTTTGCCTCGATAAAGTGAAAGGTAACTGGTAACTAGTCATATTTGGAACTCCATACAGCCAAAAAAAAAAAAAAAAAAAGAAGAAGTAATATTTGGAGCTCTCAGTTCAACAAATAGGTTGAGCCTTTTTTCTTAACACTAAATTAGAAAATAGGGAGAAATTTTTTGTCGAATTGTCATAAGCATGTTCATAATTTGTGCTTACAGAAAATGTCATAATTTTCAATATATATGCCGGTAGTAAAAGTATAATGGCTTTGTGTGCATGTGAAAAATTGATATTTAAAATAAAATAAAATAAAATTCTTGATAAGATGGTTTATAAAATAGAAGTGATTCAAATTTTAACACTGAAATACTTAAAGATATAATAGAATGATTAATTTAAAAATTTGTCCAATGATATAATGATATTGTGGGGGAAGAAATAAAAGATTGAGATGCCTTAAAAATAGAAGATTCTCTTTGCTTTACATAATAATATAGATGAATTAAGTTACCATGAAAACCTGTTAATTTGTATTAATTTGTGTTGTATAATAAGTTAAAAGTATTATGGGATGTCATATTCCGCGTTTTTATTCGTAATTCATTTTTTGTTTCATATTATGTAAACGAGATGTTTTCAATATTGTCAGCCGAAAATAAAAATAAAATCCGCTCAGGGTAAAGTACTTTCTGTGTATCATATTCTCGTGCACCTTAACCTATAATAACAAGTTGCCTTTTCTTTTAAGCTGTCTTCTTTTTGTATCTATGTTTTTAAATGCTTTTCCATAATAAATGGCAAGGATCTTTCATTTAGATATCCAAATGAAAAATTGATGAATCTCACTTTTGTAGAATTATATTAATTCTATTTTGAACATATGGTACATTACCAAGTTGTTTTGTTTTACTTGTGCAAAACATTATAAATGCAAGTACTAAAAATTTAAAATGAAATACAACACGTGTGTATGAAATTATTCAAAATGAAACCGTAATATCTATTTATAATGCATTGTCAATTAGGGATGAGCAAAAAGAACCGTTCGAATCGGAAACAGCCCAGATCAGACTAAACCAACCGGTTGGGTCTGCTTCCCAAAGACACTGGTCTAGTTCTTGATTCCACAAAATTGGAACTGGTGAATGTTGGTCCGGTCGTTGGCTCCATAGATAGAACCGATTGCTGGACCAAACTAATTATTCATTTTATAAATGTCAATTTTATTAAAAATATGTGAAGAAAAATTTATACTAAAATTTTCGTGTAATGACAATCCCTCTCTTCAAGGCCTCTCTCAGTGCAACATCGCATTTGATCGCTGCCAAAATACCTACTCCTCTGCTCCTCGTCCCTTTGCTATTTCTTGAAGAGAGGGATTGTCATTTCATGAGAATTTTAGTATAAATTATTTCTTCACATATTTTCAATAAAAAAAATAGAAATTTATAAAATTAATGGTTAGTCCGGTTTGAGCTGTTGGTTCTAACTCTAGAATTTAAAATTGGACTGACATTCATCGGTTCCAATTTTGTGGAACAAAGAACCGGACCAGCGTCTTTGGGAACCGGACCCAATTGGTAGATATGGTCCGGTCTGGGTGGTTCCTGGTTCGGGTGGCTCTTTTTGCTCATCTCTACTTCTGTCAGTCACAATGGTCGGCGGCCAAGTAATGGTGATCGCATTTGAGTCACATTCTACATGTCCATCTCTGTTGCTGCTGCCTTCTATAATCGGATGGTGTGCTTTTTTGTTGCTGAAATTTTAGAGTTTTGTAAAATATCCGATGCTTGAGAGCGCGGTGGGAGGGAATTTCTGCCTTGTATTTCTGGTAAATTTGACTTCTGGTTGTAGTGCACAGATTGCTAGTTCCTTGGAGCTTGAGAAGATTGAGTTCTTTTTCGCAACTGTTATGAATGCTGTTGTTAGCAAGTAATGACGTTTCCAAGAGAATGGGGTTTGCAATTAGTCCATGATAGCCCAGGTAAAATCAAAACTCTAGCCGTCTGTGGGGACCAGTTGAAAATTCAATAATATTGGCTGATTTCTTGTAAAGATTTATTTTGTGATTCAACACCCCCCACATGAATGATCATTGTTAGAATATTTAAATAATAAGCCACACTTTTATTTGATAATTTAAGCTTTTATAATAGTTGGTAGTGTTCTTACAAGATCTCACATAGTATTAGAATTGGTGATCCTGATTTCAAATCATTTCAGGCCTAATCTGCCTCCTCAATTAATTTTTCACATTTAATACTAGGTCCAAAAATAAAGGCGACTAAGTAAGAGATAAACATAAGTTTTTAAAATAGTTGACAGTGGTTCCATAAAATTTCATAATCTTCAATCGTCTCACGGTGTATTGCTCAGCCCCGGCCCTACTTCCATCAGGGGGGACGGGATGGAAAGCATGAGAATAGCAAAAGAAAGTGTGTGGCTCGTTCTCATTCTTCGTCCATCTTTTTTCTGTTCCACTAGTGACGGGTATCCAAGCAATAACTTCAGCTTAATCTAGTACATCCATGATATGTGTTCACAGCATTAAGAATATGTTGATCCCATTAAAATCTCACGTAAGAGTCACTTGATTCTTTGAATTGTTCCTTCCTTCCTTTTACACAAAGCCAGGCGGCTTTCCTCGTTCTGCCGTGGGCCTTGGGCGCCGGAAGCCGGCGCCGGCGCCTGAGAACAAATTGCAATTCGTCTGAATCTAAGGCAGCTGTCTCTTTTGGAGACTTTTCGTTAGCTTTTTGATTGGTGGCTCTTCTTGACTTTGATTAGCCGTTGCTCTGCTTTCACATTCTTTAACTATTGATAGTGACATAGGGTGTTGAAATATTATATCTGAGTGAATGTCGGATGTTCTTCCGTTGGCTTTGTGTGGATATGTGCACTATAAAAACCTTTTATTATTTTTTATTTTTTGGTGATAAGGTGAGGATGCTTTGGTTGGAGAGACTATTTATGATAACATATTTTGAAGTTGGGTTACAAGCTAGTAATTTCTTGCCAATCTTAGCTACGACATGAATATAGATTTAGTTCAAAGTTCTATTAATGAGTGTGAGTCGATCAACCGATGAAGCATTACTAAATGAGAGAGTTAAGACCTAATCGAGTCATTCGATCAAATCAAAATCACAGGTCAATCTGTCTATCGATAAAAAGCATATCTGACAAATTGCGAGCTGGGTCAGTCTAGCTCAGGCCCTACTACTGTAGTGCCTTGCCCAAGCCCACCCAAAGATGCCTTTGGTCGCTTGTGGCTCGGGTTAGCCTAAACAGGAGTCTCGAACCACTAGTTTCAAAATCAGGTCTAGCCGTGACCCTCCTGTTCTTTTCTGTCGAAATTCACCTTACGGGAGGTCCGTGAATTGGACATCGCCTTTACAGTTTCACGTGGGGTCACTGAGCAGAGAAAATTGTCCAATTAATCACTCGGTCAAAAAGCCTATGAAGCAATCATGTAATGCTTTAGGCATTGTATCCTCATCTGCACGAAATGGTCAGGTGGCCTTCCTATCCGGTCAAATCTTTGGTGGCAGGTCCCATAAAAGATGGGTGTTCTTGACTTCAGCACGTCCCACTTATTAACAATATTGCAATTTGGAAGCAATATTAAAACGTGTGGTCCAGATGGTTGACTGCATGATCTCCTCATCCGCCTGGAAAATCTCCCCTTGCGAATAGTATTATGTCGACTAGAAGACACCCTTCTGTCATCACCCCCTCCTCCAAAAGCTGTCCCAGACCATATGGCTAAGGGTGGTGGGTCCAACCAACCATCTTTAGGAGGATTCCCTCTCGATTTAAATTTGGCTATTGTTTACAGCACTGTCCTCAACTGGGGAATTGAGCTGACCTATGGTTGAGGACGATGTCGTAAGGCATGTCAACTCAGTTGTTGGCATTTAATTCATCCTCACTTACTCTATACGTGGGAGGCTACTATATTTACCTATTCGATAGTAGCCGGAGCCGAAATTCTGACATGGTGTCTACCTTTACCACTGTGAGGCTCCCCAATTCACTGTATATCTTTGTTTTCCCGACAAAGAGGGAATAGAAGGACAATGCTGGGTCTCCCACCCCAAGGTGGAGCTCCCGCCTGTTTCCTCCATGAGCCTTTTAAGAACTTACTCAAGTCCAACCCTTTTACTCCTTTGAATGATTTAAGCAATTATCAAAGGGACTATCCTCATATTTGGGCAGATACATCAATCTAAATAATCATTTCTTTTAATATAGTTTTTCTTGGGAAATGAAAGGCGTTCTTGTTAAATTTCCAGCTTTTTAGAAAACCTTACATTTTTACTTTTTGTTTGGTTTTTTTAGGTTTTCTCAGTATTACTTTTCCTTTTCAATTATTTATGTGCTTTGGTGGATCATTGTGTAGTTAGGTTATGTTTGATTGAAAAGTGTTACTATTCATGGATTTCTCACCGTAAATGGAACTTTTTTTTACCGTTCATGAGCTTGTTCCTCGTAAATTAAATTTTCTACTGCAAAATAGGCAACATTTACCGCATAATAGATATTCTCACCAAGCATTCTGTAAGAATAGGTGACCTGCTTAGTAGGTAAAGAAATTCACGGTTTCAAATTAATTTTTCGTTTTATCATGGTTAGCTTAGAAGCCTTCTTTGTAACTTTGGGGTACATTTCTATCTGTATTTTCGATCTGTCGATGATGCATATCATTTTACATAGAGTGAGAAAATTAAAAAAACTGAAAGACCCATTAATAAGAAACTTTTATCTAGTTTAAAGCCTATGGCCTAATTCCCTTAAAAAAGCCCATGAGTTTAGGTACAATCTCAATTATGTCCCGAACTCTTTAAAATTATTAACATACGAAGGTGATGGTATTGATGAAGAAGTAGGTTTTGATGATGAATCTTCAACTAGTTCGAATCTTGATAATCTTCAAGAAAACATTTGCAATTTTTGAATGTGTGGGCAAATTTGGGATTAGAGTGAAAGTTAGAGATTTGTTCTAATAAAAAAATTCTAGATAGAATTGGGATTGGACAAAAAGTGCAGGATTTTTTAGAAAATCTACATGATAACCTATGCAACACTATTGATGAACTTATCATCATATATTAAAAATAAAAGACAAAATCAAAGTTTTTAAAGATAAATAAGTTAATACTATGAAAAACTTCAAATTAGTACACTCATGATAAATTCACCAAAAACTAATTTTTTGACAAAAAATAATTTCAAATTAGTACATTTGCAACAAATTTATCCTTCATCAATATTTGTTAAAATTTTACCGTTAAATTGCCGAATTGAATGACACGAGCAATTGACGAGTGTACTGGTTTGGGGCTTTACCCTCTTTTGTCACAAATGTATCCGTTTGTGATTTTTTGTGGTGTTAATTTAATTTAGTGGAAATTAACAAAGGATAAATCTGACCACCGCTTGCGGTGGCCTAGTTGGATAAGGCTCTCTAATGAAACTAATGAAAGTGAAAGGGGTTGAATCCGGCTGGCCGCACGGGATCTTAAGCACGACGTTGGGGTGGTGGGTCCTCCGTTAGCGTCGCTCCAGGGTTTACCGCAGCTACCGACTCGTACGGGGTTCCAAAAAAAAAAAAAAAGGATAAAATCTGTCGAAATATACTAATTTATGGTTTTTAGTGGTCAAAAAATTAGTTTGGGTAAATTTATAACGGGCCAAGTAGCATTGATATGGACACGAGATACGTGATACGCCACGACGCGATATGCCAACTTGTCATTTCTCAAAAACGAGTCTTTCGACATGTGAAGATACGTTGTATATTGAATGTAAATATATATATATATATATAATATTTATTATGATTTCAATGAAATTAGTTTGATTCAAATTCACAAATAAGTAAATAATGAAAAAAGCCAAGAATGAATTTACACTAAAAATATTAATTCACTATTTATTAAAATCATTCATTGTTTCAATTTGACAAATTCAACTCGATTCTAATAATTCATAAAACTTGGAGGAAAAAAAAAAAACAAGCAATTGACATTATAGACTCACGTGTTAGATGTGTCGGAAGAAAAGAGAAAAAAATTGGGGCGAATTATATCATTGAAAGCAAGAGTTCGTACATAAGAGAAACTAGGTTTTATTATTTATTTATTTATTTATTTTTCACACACACATATATATATATATATATATATATATATATATATATATATTTTAACCCATCATTTATTGAAAACTTTTAAAATTGACATTATGTCTCGAAATCATGTGTCGGAAACTCACATGTTAGAATTCGACTCGAGAGTCGGGTAAGTTGACTGGTGTCGATTTTTGACATGTGTTGATCAAGTGTCGAGAGATCGGATACGTGTTGGAGTGTCCGACATGATATAAAGGCTCTCTTCTAGATATCGGGTGGATTGATTTGAGATTTTTAATAAAAAATAGTTTTAGGTAAATTTAGAGATTTTAACCCAACTTAAAAACTAACTTAATATTGCAATAATTATAACTTTTTTATTTCATTTTTTTTCACGCAAACCCATAAAAGCACCGATTCTCATCTTCTATTCAATTATTGTTACAATAATCTAATTTGTGATTTTCCGTGGTATTAACACAGTATAAAAATCTAACTTGATATTGCAATAACCATAACTTTTTTATCTCACTGTTTTTTTCCATGCAAACCCCTAAAGCGCCAATCCTCATCTTCTGTTCAATTATTGTCACAATAATCTAGTCTTCCTCTTGTTTACCCATTTTCTTTTTTTCATTTCATGAGGTGGTCCAAACCCTCGAATATCTTCTTTTTGTTCACACTAACAAAAACATTTTTATCTTCTTGTCCAATCTTTTCTAGGGTTTTAGAAAGGCAAATCCAATTTGATTAAAACAAGAAAACCAACCAAAAACCCAAAAGAAAGAAGTAACCGCGCACCACAATCGTATTGAAGGCAACAAAATTATGAACACCTTGCACTTTCCTGATTTTTTCTTTTTTTAGTCGGAAGGAAAATTTTCATTTCACAAAAAAAAAGGATACATAATTTCAAAATAAAGATGATCCCACAAAATAAGTAAATCTGAAAGATAAACTAACTTAGTATAGCTTGCAAAAACTCATTCCTTCCATAAAGATAAATCGATCATAGCATCAAAACACGTCCTGATTCACTATGAATAAAATTCCAACTTTCTCACGAATATAGAAATAAAGAAAGAAAGAAAGATATTTCTGAGGGGGAAATGTCCTTTTTGCCCACAAGTTATGAGTGTTCGATCCATTTAATATGGAATTATATAAAATTATTACCATATAAAATATCATTCTCTTGAAAGATCCTCTTTAGCAAGGATAAGTATCCTCTTGCATGACAAAAATGCTGCGCTCGGATCTCTCGTCTACGTATGGCAACACAGCTCAGATACTCTTATTAAAGTGTCTATAATAATATATTCATAAGAATCAGAAACTAAGACACCGCTTTTTTGGTGGTAAATAAATAATTCAGAAAATATTTTATTAAAAATGATTATTTGTTTTGCTTGAAATAATTGATTAATAAAAAATATTTTCGTTTTTGATAAATATTTACATCTAAATATTTTTCGCGAGTGATGAAAATGCTTTTCGTTCGTTCACTTTGTAAGCCGTATGAACGACATTTTTTAGGAAATTATTTTACGAATCATTTATTTTTTTGTGAAAACAAACAAAACCCGAACTAAAAAGCAAATGTCAGTGCTATTTGCGATTATAAATTCACCAATCAGAAATTCTGATTGGAAAATCTTTTCTTTTCGATTCAATTAGGGACGGAGGAAAACACGGCCCTTCAATTACTACAGTGCATAAAAGCTTTTCTAATAATACTAATAAAAGCTAAGCCGCACAGTTTCACAAAATATTAATTAATTAATTAATTAACTAATAATAGAGGGATGATCATTTTTAGGAAACCAAAGATCCCCCCTCCCCCAAAAAAAAAAAAAAAAACCCAAAAATTGCGGAAATCACAGGTGCGAAACCTGCCTAAAACCGGCGTCGATGTCAGCCGTCGAGTCTCCTGGGCCCCACCGGGCAACCCCGATTCGACGGCTCGGATCTACTGAGCAGTCACTGAATCCGGACCATGCGATGATTTTCCTTTTTTTTTTTTCGCCTTTTTCCCTAGCGGTTCCGCTATTTATTCCGCATCGGGGATCCCAGATTCACCCCACAGATTCCGAGGAACCGCCTCGCTTCTCCCAACCCCCCGCTCCCCGGTCAATCCCGCCGCCGCCGCCGCCGCCCGCCGCCGCCGTTCTCCCCTGATCCTCCCCGTCCCCCCGGCCACAGGTATTCTTCACGTCGCTTCCCGTTCCTCCGTCCGTGAGATCGCACCCTTTCGGAATATACGATGAATCCTGTCTGCTGCGTTTCTTGATGATGCAGATCGAGATGGGGAGGCCGTGCGCCGACGGGGTGCTGCGCGAAGCAGGACTTCCTCCCGGAGGAGTCCTTCGCGAGCCTCGGGAGCTACGCGCGGCCCTCCGGGAGACGCCGGCCAGGCTGCGGGACCGGCTCCTGTCCCGGTCCCTCGACGCGACGGAGCTCCACGAGGTCAAGGCCCAGAGCCAGCACGAGATGAAGCGGACCCTCAACTGGTGGGACCTCATCTGGTTCGGAATCGGCGCCGTCATCGGCGCCGGCATCTTCGTCCTCACCGGCCTCGAGGCCAAGAGCGACGCCGGCCCCGCCGTGGTGCTCTCCTTCGTCGTCTCCGGCATCTCCGCCCTGCTCTCCGTCTTCTGCTACACCGAGTTCGCCGTGGAGATCCCCTCCGCCGGTGAGTTGTACGACGCGTGTTGCATCGTCATCATCATCATTGTTTCCACCCACCCTCGACAGCGACCGTCACCCTAAATATCTGAGATGAGCATTAATGATGTCCGACGAAGCGCGCATCCGTTTCACCAAAAAGTTTCGATTTTTTAAGCAGCTTTTCTCGGCTACCCGTCAACTTTGACGCGTACTGTCGAGATTTATGGAGCGTCCAGGAATAAAAAATTTGAAGAAATATATGATCTTTGACCAAGAGGAGAGGATGACATTCCCAGTTCCCGCCCGTCATCTTCAAACGATCTTTGACTCGACAAGGCTTTTGCAGAGCCGTACATGCTTCTTGAATCTGGCGTCATCAAATAGATTGATCGACTCTCCTTTGTCCTTTCTCTGTCTGTGTGTGTTTGTGTACGTGTGTGTGTATATATATATATGTATATATATATATATATATATAATATTCATGCATGTTGGACAGGAATGTGACTGAAAGTGATTTTGCTTCTCCTTGTTATTGTTCAGGTGGATCGTTTGCGTACCTAAGGGTGGAGCTCGGCGACTTTGTGGCGTTCATCGCCGCCGGCAACATCATCCTCGAGTACGTGATCGGCGGCGCCGCCGTGGCCCGCTCGTGGACGTCCTACTGCGCCACCCTCTTCAACCACAAGCCCACGGATTTCCTGATCAAGGCGCACGGCCTCGCCGACGGCTACAACGAGCTCGACCCATTAGCCGTCGGCGTCTGCGCCGCGATCTGCGTCTTGGCTGTGCTGAGCACCAAGGGCTCGTCCATCTTCAACTCCATCGCCTCGGTCATCCACATCGTGGTCATTCTCTTCATCATCGTCGCCGGCCTGAGCAAAGCCGACCTGAAGAACTACTCCGACTTCGCTCCTACGGGGCGCGCGGCATCTTCCAGGCTTCGGCCGTGCTCTTCTTCGCCTACATCGGGTTCGACGCGGTCTCGACGATGGCGGAGGAGACCAAGAACCCGGCCCGGGACATACCCATCGGCTTAGTAGGCTCGATGGTCATCACGACCTTGTGCTATTGCCTGATGGCCGTGACGCTCTGCCTCATGCAGCCTTACAAGGACATCGACGAGAACGCGCCTTTCTCGGTCGCGTTCCAGGCCGTCGGGTGGAACTGGGCCAAGTACATCGTCGCCGCCGGTGCGCTGAAGGGCATGACGACCGTGCTGCTCGTCAGCGCCGTCGGACAGGCTCGGTACCTCACGCACATTGCCCGGACGCACATGATGCCGCCCTGGTTCGCGCACGTCAACGAGAGGACGGGGACCCCGGTGAACGCCACCGTCAGCATGCTCCTCGCGACGGCGGTCATCGCCTTCTTCACCAAGCTCGAAATCCTGTCCAACCTCCTCTCCATCTCCACCCTGTTCATCTTCATGGTCGTGGCGGTCGCGCTCCTCGTCCGCCGCTACTACGTCAGCGGCACGACCACGGCCGCGCACCGCAACAAGCTCGTCGCCTGCATCCTCCTCATCATCGGGTCTTCCATCGGGACGTCTGCTTACTGGGGCCTAAGCGAAGGTTGGATAGGATACGCGATCACGGTGCCCATATGGCTGTTGGCGACCGTGGCGCTGAGGGTGTTCGTTCCTCAGGCCCACAATCCGAAACTGTGGGGAGTGCCATTAGTGCCGTGGCTGCCGTCGGCCTCCATCGCCATCAACATCTTCCTCCTCGGGTCCATCGACAAGGACTCGTTCATTCGGTTCGGGATGTGGACCGCCTTTCTGCTGGTCTACTACGCGCTGTTGGGATTGCATGCATCATATGACACCGCCAAGGAATTTGGGGAGAGAAAGGCTCAGCAGGTGAAGAGGATTGAAGAAGGAATTTGAGACTAGATGCGGCAACTTCATTTATGTGTACACGTTGAAAGCAGGGTCTTAAGATATTGTACATATGGTAAGCTGGGCAGAGCAAGGAATTGTGGATTTAATTCTTCTAGAAATTGGGTTAGGGGGTATGCGTTGTGCTGATCATTTCTTAGATGACTGTTCGAGAAATATTATTTGAGGATTGCTTTCGATGATTTTTACAAAGATATATGACAATGCGCAGGCAAAAACACAGAACATTTGGACCAGCGTTTCTTGAAAATAGTTTATTTAACTTCAGCCATGATCGTAGACATGTTTGCATGCGCAACGATTGTGAAATTAATAGACCATCATCTGATAATCGCGTTTGTCTTTGATGAAGCTAGTGTATTCTCGTCCTTTATGCTATATTCCATCCAGGAATACGATTCTGTGAATACACCATCGACCATACGAAAAGGATAACATTCCGTCGAGGCGAGGCGACCATCCCATCCGGTCATGTACTACTATAAATACTAGCAGTCTATCCCTGCCTGTCAGCTGCGTTCGAACCATTTTGATGGCTGATCAGATCGTGAATTGCCAGTTCTAGCAAGTTTTCGTGCCGGTCCGATTGTAACAGCACTAGCAAAACCGGGTGAGCAAGACAAATTCCACACTGAGATGAAGTAATTCCATTGTCATACGATCAAAGATGTGCAGTCTATACAGGTTCGTGACCACACTACAGAAGCCCAGAATAGAGGCCTGAGGAAGATGGGAGTGTACATTAACAGGCATCAGGATGTATAAACATAGAAAAGCACGAATTAATCTGCTTCATGAATGCAATTTGAATGGCCGAGTTATTTTGCTATGTCCAAATGCATAGCAAGTACGGGAAGGCTGAAAAATAAGCAAAGTCATCGCATCTGATACACCGTTGAGGAGATTGAGCTTTAGATGTACCATGTAAAATTGATTGAAGTGGAATAACCAAAAGGAAGGACTTTATCGAGGAAAGGCTGTAACAAAAGCAAAGGGTCTTTACCCCTCCAAAGATAAATTTTTCTTGTGTTTACCGCGCCTTTCCTTCAGCTTCTCGATCTTACCGGTTGAAGTTCTGTTGTTCTGGCTGACAGATTTCTCTTCAGCGCTGCACATCTGAGACTTTATACTGAACCCGAATTTCTTCGTCCACGCGCTCGAACTCTTTCCCTGACCCAACTTCTCGATCTCCCGTCTCATCTCCGAGCATTCCTTCTCGAGCTCAAACACTCGCATCCTCATGCTGTCCATCCCGATTTTCAGGACTTGGTTTTCCTTCACGGCTGTATCCCACCCTCCTTCGTTCGGCCCACCAAACCCACTCCTCAACTGCCTTGACCCCTCAAGGTTTTCTGATACCAGAAAACAACCGGCGATCGAAGTCCTAAGCTGAAGCTGCTCGAAGAATAGTACTTGGACCACTATTCTTAAAGGCAACCTTTCGTTCTGTGCGGCGTGAGTGCAAGCTTCAAGGGACAGCTTCTGGCAGTCCATCAGCCTGCATAGTTCCTCCTTATCGGACTCTGCCAGCCATGGATGTGACTGTAGAATAAGAACATTGCATGAGAAACATAAACGAAAAGGCGTGATAACTATAATGAAGATGTAGCGGATGGAAACGCCATCTGGATTTTACAACCAAGAGTGTTGGGCTGAGCGTATTTCATCATCAAATGAAAAGGAAATATGAATTAAGTTGGTTCACTATCAACAAATAAATAAACGCAAAAAGAAAGAGGAGGTAAGGGAAAAGGAAAACCTGGAAACTATGGGGAGAAACAAACACCTTAATTCAGACCAGTCAATAGAACCAAATATTTAATATTTGTTGACAGCATTATGATTAGTGAGAGACTCTTTAAGATTCTTATCAATAGTCAGTCACTTTCCATCTTCTGTTCTCTTCATCAACATGCAGCTAGAGAAGACAAGACAAAAATAGCTGTCAACTATTTATTAGACAGACTTACCTTGAGGTAGATATCTATTGCACGATAAAGACCATCATCTAAGGGTCTGGCAAAATCAGGAACAGCAGCAGCAAGAGCCTGGAACTTGGGGAGTTTCAAGTTAACGTCAGGGGCAACCTCTGCGAGATAGCCATCAATAAGCTTTGCGACCATCGTAATAGGAGTCAGTGAAGGTGATCCGATCAACTCGCCATTGTCCTCTGAACATGGAGAGGCCCCACCAGTAGCTTGATCCATGATGAGGAAGTGTTCAAGAATCCGCTGGATACAGTCCACATTATAGAGCGTCTCTGTCGAATGACATAGATTGGGCATTAACAGATCTTCAAGAGTAGCTTCATCAAGCTGCATCCCAATCCTTCTCTCCAAATTTGATATGCAATAGGGGCTTACGTGAAGAATCACACCGGTTCGGAGCAGACCAAACAAGAACTTAGTTGATACTAGGCTTTTCTGCATAGGAAGTAACCGATCAATATCTTCCACTAAGCTCTTCTGTTCCACTTCGGAAGGTAGGGCCGCTGGACCAACAGCAGACAGGTTAGAACTAGACTCGGTAATACCCCGACGCCTATTCAGGCCAGGGAGGTACCTTTTGGCATAGAAAGAAAGTGATCCAGCTATTATTTCTGGTTTGACACCACGAGATTCCATTACTGAAATCAACCTTTGTACAGAGCGAAACTCAAAACCGTCACATCATCATACCACCAATCTGAACTTAGATTCTTGGGCCTTGCGCCGGTGCTTATCCCGTTCCATAAAAGACCGCCACCTGGACTCTGCAAAGGTCCGCCGTGCTCCATGATGGGCCATCCAAATAGATTAGGGTCAGTCGATGCCTTGATGGCCAGTGACTCAATGCAGCGTTTAGTGATGTTGAGTTCGTCCGCATAAGAAATAAGATCATCACAGGTCTGGAGTGCCTTTAGGGAGTCTTTCCAGCTTTTAAGGACTACTTGGTTAAGGAAATTATCAGTCTTCATAATCAAATTACCCTCCCCAAGATCCTCCGTCATTTCAAGATGCTCAGCTGCACATCTGAGGGGCACGACATTCGAGGCAGTAAGTTCGAGTTTCATCCCGTAACAGAATTTAGCTATAAGTTCGAATGTCTTGGCACCACCAGGAATATCCGGAAGGACTACGGAACATTTGTCTTCCCCCTCTTCAAATGCCTCTGTAATCATTCTTTCCATGACCGCACTTCTAGAGAGCAGTGGAAACTGCAAATAAGAGGTTTAAAAAATTATTCTGAAACATAATCAAGATATAGAAAGAATGTAGTTAAACATAAAGGCCAGTTTGAAGCAGATTTACATAAATTGCTAAAAAGACATTTACTAGACTTCTGGGATAGTATCAATCAGAAGTCCCATATAATTCCACCATAGTCAACATGAACTAAGTGGAACTGCTGCATTATTTTCTCCACTCATTATGTGACAGAATATGTCAAAATAGCAACGAAGTAGAGCCACAGAAAAGGAAGAAAAGGACAAATTAAATCATTGTGTTGCCAAATCTTTGGAGTGAATTTAAAGCGCAGTTACTTCAATTTCCTCGTTTTCAGTCATAACAAGGTAATATCTGCTCCAATAAGTCAGAACCCAATCCCATCATGAAATTTTGAAGAGCGTAACTATATCATAAATAGGCACCCTGCACAGAAGCCCCTAGTGGTGCCATATTTCAATGGCATCTTAGAAGCTTGCGGTGGTTTTACTAGACAAGATCTCACACCCTCTCATGACCCCCTCAAGAATAAAACCTCATACAAAATTTAATAAGACCAACAGTTTTGGTATAAGAAATCCTGATCATCATCTCTACATTCAGATGACTGAATTAAAAGATGCTTGTTGAAAACCGAAATGGAGAGGTAAAGGCCTGTACATCAGTCCAGTTAAAAATTAATGCTGAGTTTACAGAAATGTCGAACAAATTTTAGCGTAAAGCTTATAGACTAGTGTTTCTTGCTTATATGCTCATTTGATGAGAGTTCCTTGCACTAAATATGCAGTCCATTCATCTAATGAAACACTCAATAGATGATCATATTGGCAAGTACTGTCACCTTGTGAAGATGAAAGGACATTTCTCCAACCTCAACAACAAGATCGCTCGGAAGACCAGTTGTGCAGAACCTATGAGCATTCAGAGAGAGATGCAAGATATATTAGAAAATATCAACTTATATAATCAGATTCAAGTCCTGATACAAAATGCACACAGAATGCGCTAGCCTGACCAGAACTTTAAAAGATCCAATTAAGAAAATGAATGTTTTCCATTTTCTGCTACAGAAAGAACTCCACATTTCTTCTATTCTGCTTTCAACGTCATGATAAAATGAGTGAAAGTTTTAAAGTTCCTAATCATGAAAGTTTTCAAGTTCCTATTCATCTAGAGTAACAAGGTACTTGAGCTTTAGCAACTAATATGGATTTCAAGTTGTCGGACAAATTTCTTAAGCATTGAAGTTCTATTCCTCTCAAGGCTGCAGGTTGTGATCTGCATTGGTGACCTCTGAAAAAGGGAAAAGTACAAAAAGTATGAACACGGAATAAACACAGGCAACTGCTTGATCTCTGAACTGAGCATCTGATATTGACAAGGCAATCGCAAGTTAGATGGCCAAAAACAGATGATATACCAGTCCTGGTGGAGTGGAGAATTCATGCAAATTAATATGAGGATGCAAAATCCAGAAGCATCCTGAGTAAAAAGCAGGGTCATATTTCCATTTCAATAGGAATAAGCTGTTTTACCGCAGCAGCGACATTAGAGCAGATCTGAACAGTGTCTGAACATACCCCAGTCCCAAAGACATGGCATTATGCCACACAGACAAACTATCTTATACATACTTTAAACCAAATGTAGGATCGTGGTTGAAGAACTTTCACAATGGGTTGTTTTCTTGGTTCTAGAAGGTAGGGTCATTTGAAAATTGTCATAACGAGAAAGGTCCTTTGGAATGCATTAGATCAAGGAGGAAGTGCAGCATCTCTAGAAGCAGCAACTAAATAGGCAGTTGGAAGTCACTACAACTAATGCAAGGCATCCCCTGCTACTCTGATGAACAAGAGGGCAAAGCTGAACACCAATCAACTTATGACACTGATGGCTTCAGAATTTTGCTTTCCATAATCATTGCAGTAGAAATAACGATTCCAGTGATGTTGAAACAACTAGATTTAGCTCTAAAGAGGTGTTCACTGGGGTAAAAATTACGCCTCCAATGAAGTTGAAACAGCTAGCTTTACCTTAATAGGTATTAAGTTTTGAAGTAAAGGATGGCTAGGTCAGACACAGAAAAAGAGCTGGTCCTGTCACTCAAAAATGAATAGGCTAGATCCCTAGAGTGAAACTCAGGAACACGATATGCAGATATAATTTTCCTGATGCGGCTTGGAACACCTCCAATGAAAACCAACTTTCCATAAATTGCATGTCTTACACAGTCTAAAAGTTACTTAGGACACACCAACTAAAGGCTAAGATCTCAGTTATCCTGTTTAACTTTTTAATTTGACTAAACACCTCCGCCACACCTGATTATTGTTAAAGTTAACTGGCTCGAGAAACTTGTTCAGTACACACTCATGAATATCTCGGATATAACCACACTATAATTGTGACATCTGCATCAACAACAATAACTAGAACTCATTTCAGTATCCTGGATGCGCTACCTGAATTGATATCTCTACTCTATTATGCCCAGTTGTAGAGAATCTTTCAAGATTAGGAGCTTCTTTTTTCACTATTGTAAGAAAGAAATTTGTGCATAGAAGGATTGTTGCAACTTACAACCTAAGTTTGAACTTTGTGACCTAAGCAGCAGGCTGCAAATGATTAAAGTGCAATGTGACGGGGTAATTTCAAATCGACACATTACAACAAATCGAATGCCTGCAAAATAAGTCCTGAACTTTCCATAAGATTTCATATTCCACTGATCACCAAAGCATTGGAGGAGAAGTGAAACAATGGGTGCCTAGATCAAATTGACAACTTACGGGAGTACCTGATTGCGAAAATTCAAGCAAAAAATAAGGGTAGGATGAATCAGTCAGACTGAAAAGAAACATACAATTGTAGTGTTTTTTTTTTTTGGTAAATTACAATTATAGTGTTTTTAAGCTTTACTGAGGTCTACAAACCAAATTTCTCTAATCAAACCAACAGATATCAATGGAAGACAACGGGACATGCAGGATAACAGCATTCCAAATTGTCAACACCCATCTAAAACATCAGACAGGTATTATAAACCACCGCAGAACCGAAATATCAAATCGGAGAGGCACATACCAAGCCTGCCCCTGGCGTTGGAATGCATCACTTTTGGATCCCAATTTCACACAGGCCATTTCTCCCAAACAATTTCAGATCCCTATACCAATCAGAGTAAATCCAATCTGTGCTGCAGCCCCCAAGATCCGTCTTCAACACCACTGCCAGATAAAAATCACCCAGGATAATCAAAGTCCCCCCCCCCTTCCCAATAAATGCAGCCACTTCAGAGACCTTTTCCGCCCACAAACCAGCTCCAGAAAAGCATAAGCTCACTTAACAGACAAGTGGGATTCTACCAAATTTACCAGCAAATCCAACAGATTCAAAAATGCCCACCAAACAACTCCCAGTCAGAGACCCCTGCAACCCTTCTTCACCAAATGCCCCGAGTCCCGTTCCGAACTCAATGCACATTACCTCCGGCGTTCGGACAGCAAATCTAGGTCAACCCCTCTTCCCCCAAGACATCCCTGCTCCAAGAAGCCCACCGAACCACTCTGAATTCTGGCAAAACCAGCCAAAGCCGCGATTTTTTTAAATTACCGTCCCAAACCCACCAAGAAGATTCCAAAGCTCGGACTCACGCAGAGAACAAAAAGGGCCCGGAACCGCTGGTACCCATTAAAGAAAAGACGCTTAACTCAGCGCCCCAGCGACCTTCTTCCTTCTCCTCCCGCCCCCAGCGATTAAAATAATGAGGCCACGATGCCACGACCACTCCGCAGGCTAATCATGCACGGCGCCAGAAGAGACACGGGCAGGAAACGCTCGGGAAACTCGCAAAAAACGTTGTTGGGTCGCTAAGCAAGCAAGCAAAAGCTCCACCACCCCCTGACGGCCTTACACGCATGTGGGGTCTGGATGCTTGGAGCACACTCATTGCATTTCGCAGCAGGCAGCGCGAGCTTTGATACGGTAAAGCGAGACCGAAGTGCAGTGGCCCCCACTCCCCTTCCTCGAGAAACGCGCGGCGTATTTATGAAGACTTTTCTTGCTTCTTCTTCTTCTTCTTCTTCGTCCTCGAATTTTTCTTTTCGGTTTCTTTATATCTTGAGTAACGGGAATCTCTCTGCCTTTTTTACAGGGAGGCCATGTGGGGGAGATGATGATGCGTTACGGGGCTCTTGCCTTTGCTCTACTGCATTGAATAGGAGTTGAAGGCTCGTGGTGAGAGGGACTTGTTTTTCTTTGGTGGGGAGATCTCACGTGGTGGAAAATGATGAGTAAGAACGTATATGGAAAAAAGAAGAAGGGTTTTTGACACCATAAGTGAGGGTGTCAACGGGTCGGGTCGGGACGGGATTGGGCTCGGCCCGAGTAGATCGCGCCGGCTTTTCTTGTGCCTGAGGGCCGGTTTCCGGCTGAAGGTGAATGAGATTGTATATGTTCGGACCTCGACCTTTTCTTTTTGTTGTGTACATGCCTCCTTTTTTGTATTCGAGATCCCTAACACCCCCTCATTGTTTATTAGAACTTTTTACCGCTTAGTCGTAAATTTTGTCTCTTGTTTTGGTTTTTATTGGGAAGTTTCGAGTTCTTATAAATTTTCATTTTGAGATATTCTTTTAGGGTTGTATTTTTTCCACTCCTCATTTGACTTTGACACTCCTTTTATAGTGTATTGACTATGTTACCCCTCATTTTTATGCAAAGAGTCAAAAGTGGAGCCTATTTGGGATTTTTATTATTTCGTCTTTTTTTTTGCACTTTTCTTTTTCATCTTGATGGTTTTGTTAATTAGGGACTTTTGGATTTGATGACGTCGCTATCTCCCACAATGATTTCTCGATGAGAGTGTCGAGTTTTTTACCCTCTTGGGTGCTAGTTGTAGATGCATCAAAATTGTCCTCTTCAAGTTCAGGCCTTTGCTCATTTTGCCTGCATGCTCGAGTACCTCAATCATTTTGTTCTGATTTTTGAAAATCATCACAAAAATTAAAGGATCATTGTAGAGAAGCACATCTTGAGGAAGCTTATGCCAACGTAGGGATAGTTCTGCTGCCAAAGGTTTGTGAGGAGCAATTGTAAGGTAGAGAGGAAGCTCATGAAGCTCTGTGGGTACACTCAATTGTTAGTGTGCATGGAGGTGTTGGAGGAGGAAGATGAAGAAGGAAGATGAAGAAGCGTAGGCAATACACTTCAAAAGAAGGAAAGTGGAAGAAAAAAGAAGAAACAAATTCAATAGAGGACCCCATAAGGGCCCCACATTTGATTATGTGAGTACTAGAAGAGAGCGTGGTCAAGGTGGGACCTTAGAATCGAAAATCACCCATTAAGAGCTAGTTTCAAAAAATTGAAACTGGTAACCACTCGTTGGTTCAATGGTTCCGCCCGAGAATCAGATCACTAGTTCGATTCAATTCTTGGGTGAGTCCATGGAACCGGTCTTTAATTCTTATAAAATCGCATTCATCAATTAATATTAGATTGAACCTAGTATCTATTTTAGAGCACCAAAACTTGTTCGGTATTATATTTGGGTTGAATTGCAAGCCATTAATTTTAATTAAGGATTGAAAATTATAGAACAAAATGAATAGACAATACTCATTAGCTAGAAACTTAATTTCTTTGAAGTCATGGTATGGTCTTCTTAGGATTTCCCAACACTGGAAACATGTGGAGAATTAGACTCTACGTTAAAAGTCCAAACTTCTACATAAGTTAAAACATTAATCACTTGATCCCTTTTTTTTTCAATATTAACCTAATTTAATCATGGGAATGGCTAATGATAGATTTAATTATAAACTTAAAATGAGCTGTTAGCTCCTAATTTTGTATCATGACGACAAAGCACTACAACATTTATGGACATCTCCAATTGGTCTCTTCCTTATTATTCATTTGTTTATTTTGTTTTGGTTGAGAAAGTAAGTAAATGAATTATTAGAATGAAAAAAGAGAGAGTAAGGAGTTAATCTTATTATACACCAAAGAAACAAAATTAGTCAATAATATCTAATAACTACAAACATACATGTATGTACATATATATATATTTGTTCGAAGGCTACAAAAAAATTAAGTAATTGTGAATAGAATTTCTTTTTAAAAAAATATATATATCGATTCGGTCCAAATAGGTGGATGGGTGGTTCTATGCCTAGAATTGAGAACCAGACTGGCTTTCATGGAGAACGCCGATTCCGATTTGGTCCGGTCTGGTCCCATTTCGGACGATCTAGGTGGTTTCCAGTTTTTTTGCACACCTCTAATGGGTACAACATTTAAAAGAAGAAAAAGCAAAGGGTAATATGGTCAGTACAAAAAAGAAATGTTTGAGCCAAATGAGGAGTGGAAAATGCACAATCCATTCTCTTATCATATGGTTAAGTTTGTGCATGTTCAAGTCTTTAAGCTTCTCAATCCTAAACTCTGAAGTTAAAAAGGGAGAAAAAACAAAATCAATTTAGGGCCCAAAATGCACAGACCAATCTAGGATCCGGATCGAAGTTGGGCGAACCGACGCAAGCCGGACCGGGCTTCCAATCCTTGGTCTATCTTTGAGTTACCCTAATTTGCATGGAAGATACTGGCCATTCAAGCATGATTTTGTGATCAAACTTTGGGGCATGTTTCGAGGGCCAATTTAACCTATCTTTAATTGGGCTTTGGGTTCAAGATCACTCGGCCCAATGGTCATTGCCGGGGTGGGGTTGGCGCTTTAGGCCGGTGAGGTCTGGGATCAAAATCAAACAAAGAAATAGCAAATGGCAACAAAGAAAGAAGAAGAAGAAGAAGAAAATGAACTAAAATCTTATAATTATGACAAAAAATTTATGTATGCTAAAATGTCGAAAATTGAATTATAGGTACATTTGTTTGAGTGAAAGAATCATATGCTACGTATAGAGATAGAATGCATGTCTCAATGATAACTTTTCTCGCTAATAGCCTTCGTTGGACTTCAAGGATGGTTGGAAAAAAAGTTCGAAAGGAAAGTTTTTTTTTTTTAAAAATAAGAAAGAAAATATAGCAATCAAAGTGAATTCCACTAACATTCCATAAAATTAAATCAAACTGAAAAAAAAAAAGCTATTGGAGAGTTATGTAATTGTTTTAATAGAGAAAATATATTTGCAATTTTAAAAATTCTAAATGCCAATTAAACTTTTAATTTGACTTTGTGGAATTAACAAGAGAAAGAAAAGCAAAGTCAATAATCAACTTAGTAATTAAGTAAATTGTTAAATTTTACTAAGGGGTAAAATTTAACTGCCCAGACCTGACAGTTTTTGATTCAGGCGGTTCGATCTAGTGATGGCTATTTTTGTGGTGGAAGTATGAAAACCTTTTCTTGTAATAAGAAGAGGGTCATTCGAGCAATATCCATTCCTTGGTGAGACACAAGAGGCAACATTAAAAAAAAAAAAAAAAATACTTTGCTATAAAAATATTTATTAGTGAGATAATACCATGAGATGTAAACATATAATACGATTCAAAGTGGTATATTACCTCCAGGATTTACATCATTGCATTTTATCTTGGGCATGAGGTTCCACTGCACACTGAATGTAATTACTTATGATGAACTATCTTGAAACTTCTGTGGTGTTCTCTTTATTAATTGAATTATACTTGACAAATCTCCATCTTCATGGGCTTTAGTTTAGCATGAACATAAGAAGATCAGCGTAGAGCTTCTTCATTTTTTTTTTTATTTGGATATTTAATCCTTCGTATTGCAATTAATTCAAAAGAATATGCCACTCATTCACAGAACAACAAAAACCTCCCATATGCACAAAGCTAGCAAGTGAGAACCCAAGCTTCACAAGTTCGGCTATGACAGCAAAACTTTGGACTCAACACTCTTTCGACGACTAAGGCTTAGTCTCACAGTGGTAGCAATACTTCTCTGTAAAGATACCGTTCAATGAGGGCAGAGAGTGATCGCCAAGTTGAAAGGATCTAAATGAGGAACTGCTCTCGATAGGCTTCCAAAAAGGAGAAGGGAGTATGAATTAACCAAATTGCGCACTGAATAAGGAGAGATCGTTATTGACTTATAAATGTGAAATTGGATGTAACTAAGAAAAGGCGCCTTGGATGTGACAGCAACATTTAGAGTCGGAACTCCAATTTTAATCCAGTGATGTTGCATCTAGAGTTTTCTTTTGCTTGAGAAATGTTAGATAACATAAAAAAAATAGTAAGAATTGTTGGACATCTATTAAAAAGGGTGAGAAATAAAATCAATTATCTGAGGCTTGCAAGCATTATTCTTAAAAATAATTATAGCCTTCGGAATATGAAACTCGATACGATGCGATAGACTTTAGTGACTATCCTCCTAAGATACAAAAAATATTTTTCTATACTCTGTACTAAATATTAAAAGAAACATGAATAACATTATGAGTATAACCTAGTAAAGAAAAAAAAAGAAAGATATTTAATGAGAAACAAGAATATTCTTGTTTTGATATATCAATATCAATTTCCAAAACACATAGTAACAATCTGTAGGTAAAAAGAGAAAGCCGCTTTCCATAATCAATTGGTAATTACAATGATGACCGTTATAAAATAATGGTGGTTTATGAAGAAATAAATCAAACGTTACAAAGCCGTTATAAAACTACAAATAAAGCTGTTAGAAAGCCGTTAATATGATCATTGCAAAACCATTACAAAATACTGCTTTCATGGTTGTCATAACTAGTTAATTACTATCAAAACAGTTACTATTAAAAATTTCAAAACTGCTGAAATATCTAACGTTTTTAGTATTAACCCAGCAATTCTCATCATGCATCCTTTAATTCCTAGCAGCGCACAACCTATTAATAGTTGCATGCCAAGAGATATCGAAGAGAAATGCAGAGAAAGATCTTCTTTCGGCAGCATATTTAAACCACTGAAATTCAGCAGTCCAAGCAGCGGGGGCCTTGAAACTCCAGAACTCTCGTCCATACCAGTGCAGAAAAGTAGCACTCATGAAACGGATGGTCTCTACTTTCATCACGTAGTCCACAAAGCAAGCAAGTGGCAGAGGGCAGAGAACACAATTTGGAGAACCTGTCACGAGTGGCAAAGCTAAGATGAATAACCAAGTGATGAAGTGGTGCACAGAATACAGAGAGCAAACCAAACACAACTGTGCCATTCCACATGAGGACCCCTTTCTCAAATAGCATTCCAGGCACAAACTACACTGAAAAACTCCAGAGGAGCAATTGAGTCCAGATCAACTGATCAGAAAGCAACGGAGGGTGAAGGAACCAGGCTCTCAAGCAAAGCGACTTGCAGCTGAACAAGATCTTCAGATCTAGCCGAGGGGCAATGCCAACTATACTCACTGGTAACTTCAGAATCCAACTCTTCTAGGAAATCTGTCAGGAAGTGGCCCAAAAGGGTATCAAGAATTACACCATAAAAATGAGGGAATCAGTGTTGTCCAGATTATACTTCAAAAGGTTCTTGGCAATAGGAAAAGTTTTGGGCAATTTCAAAGACCAAAGTTGAATGAGGAGCTCCATTGAAGAGAAATCAAAATTCATAAAAAAAAAAAAAAAAAAAAATTAAATGTCTATTGGCGAAATCATTGAGATCAATGTGAAATAGAATGACATTTCAAATATAAGAATTTGAAATCCATAAGAAGAGCTTCGACGATTGTCAGGCTGGCAGCAATGGCAGATTGTAATAGTGCTTGAAACGACGTTTGTGCAATTCTGGGAAGAAATGATGGTGGAGTAGAAAGCTAACCTTTTTCTCTATTTTTGACAAACTTTGTTTTGAAAAGCCGATTCCACGGCGCATGTCAACATAAACAACCGTCTCATTTATTAAGAAACCCCCAGTAACGTCTTAGTACGTGTAGCATTACTCGTGTACAAATAAATGTCAAATACTCTGAAGCCTCGTCATATAGAAAAATCTAAATTACAAAGTTATACTTAAATTAATTGCTAGGATCTGTTGTGCCACATCCGACGTTAATTTTTGGTTGGATAGCGGCTTCATTCCACTGAGCTTAGGGGACCGTGGAATTAACTAAGAAACTAAGTGGGGCTGATGTTGATTTAGGGGACCGTGGAATAATCCTCCCTCCAATTGACGATCTTCCCAATTTTAAACACACTCCATTTGTTTCACTAAAAATGTTTTTTGGAATACATTTTCCTTAATTTTTTACTGTTTAGATTGATTAAGAAAATGAGTCAACAAAGAATTTATACTATTCAAAAAATGATTTTATCTTTAAAAAAAAATTATTTTCCAAAGCAAAATTATATATTAGTGTTTAGATGAGAAACCCATGCCTAGGCATGGGAATGTTCTTAGGTCTCTAGTGTGCATGATTAGGTCCCCCAGGGTCCATTACTAGTAGGCCCACAACTCTAGTGCCTATGCCTAAGTTTCAGCGCCTAGGCCTAGGCTTGGGACTGATAGTTTTCATTTTACATCTCATGGAAAACCCTTTTTCGCTTTGCTTAGCCCTATCCCCTTCTAGGGGTATTTTAGTGATAGGTTCTATAGGAACTTGACGATCCTATTTGGTCAAATGCCTAGCGACAAACTCCTATGTTCCTTTCATTACAGTATTTCTGAACAAGTTCCTGGATAACAAGCCTAAAGAATCACCCTACATAGTTGGTTCTCATCCTTCAGAGACCACTTACGAATCTTTTTTCGGATTACACCCATAATCTCAAGTTTTGGATCGAACGAATCCATTGACACAAATTGTTCATGGGAGAAAATTGAGTTATTTGGGCCTAGGACTCCAGTGCTAGTGGCTGGGTCCATAACTCATGGCCCGGGGTCCACTGAGGCTAGGCCTAGGTCCTTGGCACTTGCGCTTGGGTTCATCAAGGTTGGGCTCGGGACCTATACCCTAGCTTGGATTCCTCGTGCCGATGTCTGTGCATGGGTCCATTGAGGCTAGGCTTGGGACACAGGCACAATGCCTAGGTCCCCCACACCTAGGCCCATGCCGATAGAGGCCGAGCTCGAGACCCTTATGCCCTTGCTCGAATCCCTTATGCTTGAGCTTGTGTTCATCAAGGTCGAGGCCCAAGAGCTTGGTGCCTAAGCTCGAGTTTGGGCCCAAGACCTTGGCTCCCTAGGTTGCGTCTATTGAGGCCAAGGCTTGAGATATTGGTCTATTGAGGTTGGGTTTAGGACCTCGGTGCTTGTGCCTAGATCCAACAAGGCTAGGCTTGGGACCTAGCGTTAATGCTTGGGTCCTTAGTGCTCAAGCCCCTCGTCCATGATGCTAGGGCCATGTCTTATTGATCAGGCTTGTTCGCGGGGGTCTTGGCCTCGATGGACCCAAGCTTGGTGCTAAGGACCCAAGCCTAGGCATTAGGGATCTAGGTAAGGGCATTGAGATCCCAAGCTTGACCTATATGGACCTGGTCTCGATCATTAGGGACTTGGAAATGGGTACCGGGTCTCGGGCCTAGCCCCAATGAGCTAGGACATAGGCATTGGAGCTCAAGCCTTGGCCTTAATGGACTTGTGCTCAAGCACGAGAGATTTGGGCACAAGCATGAGCACCAAAGTCGTCAACTCAACCTTTATGGACTTGAGCTTTAGCTTATTGGATCCGGGCATGAGAATTAGGGTCCTAGACCTTGGCCTCAATGGACTGAGCTTAGGCATGGGCAATGGGGTCTTGAGCCTAGGTGTAACGACCTAGTCTGATGAGGACATGAGTAATTGCTAGTGCTAGAGAGGGCTTAGATAAGGTGCAGCTCCGACTTTAGGATTAAATAGGGGTAGAATAAACCAAATCTCACATTGGTTGGGTGTAGTGAGATGAAATGTCCTGTATATGTGATGCCACAACCTATAATTAGGCTTTTTTTGAGCAAAGCCCAAAAGAACAAAACTCTACGAGCTTCAGCCTAAAGTGGATAATATCATTACAAGTAGGACCTAAGCTCACCACTAGGCATTGGAGATTAGAGCATAGATACCGGGATCTTGAGCTTGGCCTCTATGGACTCAAGTCAGGATGCTAAGAAGCCGTGTATTGGTACTGAGGTCTTAGTTCCAACTTCTATGGACCTAGGACCGGTGCTTGTGTTCTTGGTCAGGACCCAAGTGCCCATGCCTCGGTCCCTGACATCGGGATCAGGGTTCATTGAGGTTGGATTGAGGTTGGACCTAGCATTCTGGTGCCCATGTTTAGTTTCTGATTGTGTGCAAATCATCAGTACCCAAATAATGTATGTGTATTTAGGAATAATTCTTAATTAAATTTTCCAAGCAACAGAACATATTTCCCAGAACTTTTTAATATTATTGTCATTTAGAAAATGTAACGTTTCCATGAACAAAATGGAGAGTATGCTAGTTATTCCATCATATCCCATTAAATTTGAGTCTTGGCATGCTTGCGGGAGAGCAATTCCCTTCAACCGACGTTCTTCCACAGCATCTTTAACCGACCCTTCTTCACCGCAATTTCCGAGAAGGCGTGAAATGATTCGATAGTTGTCCATCAAGTTCGACGCTACAGCTCATTATCCATTTAATTACTGTGGATCAAACCCACATCTCATGGGGGACACTCTAAAAAGTCGCACTCCACCGGACCAAATCGTAAGCTTTCTGGATGTCCAACTTCAGAAACACCTCGAGTTCTCGCGTGCTTCTTCTCGTACAAAGCTGATGGAGCACCTGCTGAACAACGAAGACCATGTCTTGTACTTGACGTCCCTGAAAGAAGGCGCTTTTCGTGGGTGAGATGAGCTCTGGGAGGATGAATTTGAGTCTGTTGGCTAGTGTTTTGGTGATGATTTTGTAGGCGAAGTTGCACAAGCTTACTGGATATGGGACTTTTGGTATGAGGGTGATGTGGGTTTTGGTTTAGCCGACGTTCGAAAAAGGCTAAGCTATGAAATTTATTCAAGGTCTCAAGGATTGAGATCTTGATAACATTCCAGTTTTTCTATTAGAATAAGCCATTAAGACCATTGTGATCTGAAGCTTTCGTCGCCGCGAGTTCAAAAGATCCGGTCCTGATCTCATGATGGCTGGGTGAGAAAAACATTCAAATCTTGGGGCCTTGGAAGATCTCAAAAGAAGTCCAGTCATAATCATTAGTTGTTTGGGACAGCGACACCATTCCCCATTATGATACTTAAGCATAGTTATCTTGTCCGCCGTCCCCGCTGGCTAGTGGAAGCGTGACAGAATTTGGAGCTGTGATGTCCAACTTCAGCCATTGAGTACGCAATCGCAAACCCTAGCACAACTCCTCCTGACACCAAAATCGCTGAATTGGTGAGACATTTTAGGGTGTGTTTGATAACGTTTCTGTTAAAAAATTGTTCCCTGAAACATAAATAGTAAACTATTTCTATTCCTAGGAACAATTTTTGAACAATGGAAGAACGCGTTTGGTAAATTTGTTCCTAGAATAGAAAAAGAATGTGAAACACGATCGGTAAATTTTTGTTCTTTTAATTTTTTAATATTTTTATTGTATTTTTTTTATTCCTTTTGGCCAATCGCTAGCCTCGGCCATGGCCGGTGACCGGCCGATGAGGGCCAGCGGCCTTGTCCAGCCACAGTGAGGCTCGCCGGCCCTTGGCGAGGCCGAGCGTCATCGGTTGCGCGAGGTTGGCCTCGCCAGATCTGGGCGAGCCCGAGCTCACCTAGCCAAGGCAAGGCCGCCTCGCCAGGGGCCTGCGACGTTCGGCCTCACTGGGGGCTAGCGATGCTCCGACGAGGTCACTGACCCTGGATGGCCGGTCACCGGTCATGGCCGAGGCCGGCGACCGGCCAAAGAAAAAAGAAAAAGAAAAGAAAAAGAAAAGAAAGAGAAGAAAAGAACGAAGAGAGAGAAAATTTGTTTCTCTAAAGTGTTCTAGAAATAAGAAACAAGTTTTTCTTATTTCTTGTTTCTATTTCGAATTTGTTTTTGCAAACAAAAAAATAAATTTGAAACAAAAATGCAAACAAACGCGTTTATTAACTTTTTTGTTCCCTAAACAAAAAAAGAAAAACAAGATTTGTATTCATAAACAGAAAAAGAAAAGAAAAGAAAAGAAACAAACAAACAAACAGACCCTTCTTTTCTGCGAGCCTTTGAGCTATTTTGAGATGATGGGTGATTCCATTTTTCTCTGAAGGGTCTGAGGCAAGCATCGTCCTCCATCCACCATGCGTCGAAGCACTTTGTACAAAGTGATGCTAACAGAGTGGCGATGCTTCAGCGAGCGGGAATCGAGTCTGCCACCCTATGTTAGCCAAGACCCGGTCCGATGTGTCACGAACGTTTGCATCATATGGACGGGTGTTGGACCATGTGGATGGTTGGCAAGGAAACAGTACCATTGTCCCAGCTGTATCGCAGGAACGCATGTGGAGAAAGACGGATGATTGATAATATTGCTGTGGAAATTATGGGTGATCATGTCCAGCCTTGAACAAGGAATCGCCCTCGTGACTCTCGTTCTTGATTAAACGGGCAACCGGCTGCTTCTTGTTTTGTGTTTAAAATCAAATCTTGATGATAACTATGAAAGTTGCACTAATACAACTGTGTATGTTGCAGAGTTGTTATGTTGTTAGTTTATGTTAAAAGATCATGATTCGATTCTGGATAGATACTAAAGTATTTTTATTTTCCAAAATAGGTTTTAGAACTTGTTCTACCTTACAATTAGGGAACTAGAAACCGAACTAATCCTAGGTTTATGGACTGATTCTTGATTTGAAGAATCAAGTATCGAATTGGTTCTCTTTCTAGAATAGACCTTGAAGTGGTTAGTTCAAATTAATTGGTCCAATTCTCAGGTTAAACTAAATTCGGTGCAAACTCCTAAGGATAATTAACTTTAGGATGAGTATGTCTCAAATATGAAACCTGAAACCTATCATGTTATGGCCAATTTCCATTTTTAAAATTTGGAACCAACCTTATTGAACTTGTAACCAACTTTAAATCTGAAACCACCATTCTAGGCCAATTCCAAGGTCAATCTAGGAACTGGCCAATTCTTTTTTTTTTTCCCTTACCTTTAATTCTTTAAAAGGACATGGCCAAAAGCAAATGATACATCACATGCACACCAAAAATGCTCAAAAGTTAACACAACCCAATTCTCCTCTTAATGCAATCTTTCATGCATGAATTTTAACAAGGTAAATAAAATTCACTCTATTTGCAAAGACTGAGGATCTGAACCAGCCCAAAGAACTCATTAGACATGTCTAACGATGGATTAGCACTTCGCACCATGATAAATGATCACTATAATTAATTCAAATGTGGCTATCTAACCAAATAATCCGCATGCCTAAGAAGAAACTAAATAATCCAAAACAATGAGTTTTTCTCTTCAATTAATAGATCATCTTTCATTGAAACATTAACCTGCACCTTCACTTATCAAGAAATCCCGGAAAAATCAATCTCATTCTCAACCCTTCCCACATCGGAAAGAGTCCAAATCATTCCTTAGTCAAGCAAAATGAAATCTAAAGCAACAGCCTAAATCCCCACTTTTCAAAAGCAATCACTCATAAAAATGAACACATAAAAAAAATAAACAATAAAAACTTCAATACATAGAACACAAAGCATTAATTATAGAACTTGTGGTGCAGACATTTAATTCTTTAACTAAGGTTGACCGAGATTTGATCAAAATTTGACCGACAATAAACCATACATTACCACCGGCCGCGGTGGCTCTACTGGATAAGGCTCTGTTGATCCTCAACGAAGAGGTGAAGGGTTCAAAACCCAGGGGAGACGCTAGGTGTATTAAGTGTGACTCAGGGGTGGTGGGTCCTCCCGCTAAGTGTCACTTGGGGTTTATGGCGCGCTATCGGCTGCAAGTCAAGTTCCTCCTCCAATACCAAAAAAAAAAAAAAAAAAAAAAAAAAAAAAATAAACCATACATTACACGCATTTTAGACATCATAAATGGGTTATACTCATCAAGTCTTTCAAAATTCATATTGCTACTCTAATCCGATGGTCAATTTTATGTGGAAAAAGCAAGATTACACATTGAATATTCAAGAAAAGAAACTTCAATAGAATTCAATATATCCATATTTTATCTATCACCTATCTATGAAATGGAATCCACGCATGGAAAACTTTAATCCTCCAACCAGCCCTTCCTAATCCTCAATCTCTCTTACCCTTTTACCATCGAGAAGCTTCCAAAGCATAGATGTTTTTGTTACTACCAATGCGACGTGTGACTTGGCAACATCAGTAATAAATGCCGGCAACGGTAATAAAATGTCGTACAATTGTGGAAGTCAAAAGAGAAGATAGAACCAAATTGTCATCTAATTAATCACAAATGTTTCTTAAGAGTGCGCGTCAATTGATGAATTATTGGAATTTCAATCATTGCAACACATTCCCACATTGATTTTCCAATTGGATCTCTCTCTCTCTCTCTCTCTCAAGAGTAATGATTTAGGGGAAGAAAAGATCTAGCGCCAGCTTTGCAATGTGTGTGGCTCATTGTTCGGCCCAAAGCGTCCCCGCTCTTGGCTTGAGTTCATTTTCCCCACCTCGAGCTCGTGCTAAAAACACAGAGATGCGCTTCAATAAAATAGATTATCTCAATTGATTTTTTCCCGAGTGTCATGGCTAAGTTAGAGCCCTCAATGAGGTGTGACTAAAAAGCGAGTGATGTGGCAATTTTCGATGTGGCAATGTTGAGTGAATTGCTTGCTTTTTCGTTTTTATAAAAGGAAAAGTCGACCTAAGCATGTTCTTAAATTGCTTCTTTCTGAGTCAACCCCAACAAAAATGGGGTAATGATAACCGCGGGGGTCTGGACCACCCTTAATTTGGGTCCCCCGGCTTTGATTCCCATGAAACCCTTCTCCTAGCATATTAGGCTGGGTTCAGGAAAGTGATAGGCAGCTGGTCCGGTTCGGCCCAAAGCGTCCCCACTCTTGGCTCGAGTTCATTTTCCCCACCTCGAGCTCGTGCTAAAAACACAGAGATGCGCTTCAATAAAATAGATTATCTCAATCAATTTTTTCCCGAGTGTCATGGCTAAGTTAGAGCCCTCAATGAGGTATGACTAAAAAGCGAGTGATGTGGCAATTTTTGATGTGGCAATTTTGAGTGAATTGCTTGCTTTTTCGTTTTTATAAAAGGAAAAGTAAAAAAGTAGGCAAGTCCGGGTGAGGTAAATTATTTTCTATAATACATAGTGTGAGACTGAGTGATTTCCTTTTTTGCTTTTTAACTTTCTAGAAGCAATGAGTTCATCCTTTCCCATTAAGTCTTAAAATGGGCGGAAGTTTGACGCGTCTTTTTTTTTTTTTTTATAATTAATTTATTCCAATCTCACACTTCGCTTCCCTTTTTATTTTAGTTTTGCTAGCCTTTTAATTTTTATTTTTTTTACCAATACAAAATCGACATTTGCAAAAGGGTGTTCTGACAATAATGATTATAAGCAGCACCGGTTTACTATGGACCACATCTCTACTTCATAGGTGGTCCATTCAAACTAACCATATGGGCTAATCTTCCTACTTGAAACAACATGATTAATATATTAAACAATGTAAAGTGATCAATTGTGCAAGCATGGTGTCCAAAGTCTCGTTTCCTTCAATTCAATATGACTATAGCATTATTAAATTTTTTGAAAATAAAAACGTATGATTGTTTTATTGAAAATGAATAATTTGAAAAAATACTTCTAAAAGAATGGTCGCTTGAATCACTTACAAAGAAGAATGAAAAAAAAAAATATTTCATCATTCACAAATTTTTTTAGATATAAATTATTATTAATAATGAAAATTTTTATTGACTAATAATTCTTAGTGATATAAGCAATCATTTGTCGAAAAATATTTTTTAAATAATTTATTTTGCTTGAAACAAAACAAATTACAAATTATTATTATTATTATTATTATTATTATTATTTCCTTTTCACGTTAGAAAAGTTTATCATGAACAACAGTTTTCAAAGCCTCTTACATGCCAACTATATTAGGTTAAATTCAAGCATATTTACAGTTCGAATATCCCACTATATTACAATTCGTAAATAATTGTTTTTATTAACAAGATTCATGCATATGTGGATTTAATGTCATCGACAGAAAGAAAAGGTCAATAAAATAGCAACAAAAAAAATTACCAAGAATTCACGATCCATTGGGGTTACTACTGAACTTATAGTGACTTATAACTTTTCTTTTAAGTTATCATCTAGATATTCTTGATTTCTTTATAAATCTCGTTAACTTTCTAGTTGTCACATAAGTATTTGAAAAAATAAACAATGTTGAGTTGCTGATTTTATGAAAAATCAACGAACTTATAGAAAGGAAAATCATCTACCTGTTTTTAAATGATCAGCCGAAGTGGATAATATGTGATTTGACATAAATAATGTGGAATATTATGAGCGCCACAAGTTAAAACTCTGGCAGAAACGTGTACTTTCTTTATTGGAGCAGGACAATTTACTTTTGTTGTTTTTGTTTTTAAATATAACCACTAGAAACAACTAGAGTTAGTGAGATAAGTAGTGATGGAATCATGAATTTAAAATTCATGATATAAAATTCGGATTTTTTTTTTTAATTGAGATTTCATATATTCGCATCTTCCTGTGCATTGGTTCTTTTCTAGTATTTCAACTTAGCTTAGATATTAAGAATAGCTCGCACTTTTCCACCTTATATTTGATTGTAGACACCCTCTACCACTTTGTATTAATCATATTATTCCTTGCAGATTACACTTTAGCATGCTTTCAAAACTTAAAAATATTCAATATAATTCTACCCACGCAATGAAAAGGTTATTTTTTTTACATTTTCCTTCTTTTTGTTTGGTTTCATCTTCTTCTTTTTTTTCGCATTTTTTCCATTTGAGACAAAAATGGTGTCGCTCTTCTAGAAAAAAAAAAAAAAAGTAGTTTATTAGGAAGACAGCTGATGAGTTGTATATTGTACTAGGAATCCACTATTTAAAACATTACACGAGCACAATAAAAAAGCGAAAAGAATTGTCCATTAGTATTATTAAATGAATTTGATTTAATTAAAACTTTAATATATGTCATTAAACTATATTTCACATATTTTAACTGCTCAACTTTCATTCTTTTTGGTTAATTTAATAGTCCTTTTTTTTATTCGTTATTCATGTCGCACTACATTATCCATTGCTCTTTTCCAAGTCACATCTTTGTCGTCAATAAATAATTTAAAGCAATTTGAGTCCTCTTGATACCTTCCATAGTGACTACACTCCAAAAAATAATAATAATGAAAAGATCACTCTAATTAAAAAAATAAGCGAAAAGTTTCAACCATTACGAAATGCAAAATATTAAGTTGTTTGGTCTTAACAAGCCATTTTTCAAACTTTTCATTCTTGTACATGTAGTTACAATGATCAAGTTCTCTGAACTGATAATAGAGAATACAGACCGTGCACAATGTTAAGATCAATCGCAAGATTCAATCTTTAAATAAAATCTCATCAATTTACATCACAAATCGAAATCAAAACATTCACAATCACGAAGGAGAATCTAGGGATAAATAATGTGAATTAAACTAACTTATCTTTACTCCATCAGGTAGTTAAACTGTCACGCAAATGGATAATAAAAGTAAGATTCCATGACATAATAGGCGTGGAAGAAGTGGCTGGAGAGTTGGAAAAAGAGGTCGTTCAAGGGTAGTTGAGTTGTTATTGTCGTTCTAGTAAAATTGGAAATGAAATGTCCTAACTTACCTAATAGTCTTTCCGAGGATAACATCGTCCGACCAATGCATAGGATAAGTTGGCTATCAAACTTTGCTAAGAATGCCACATCTCCTGTCCTATGTCACTGGCTATATTCCGGTAATGGCACGTTCCTGTCCCGACCAAAAATGAAAAATCCATGAAAGCAGCTTTCCTAAGTTTTTCCCCTCGAACTTTGCTTTGGATACCTCTCTCCTTCCTCGTCTTCTCGATTGGGTCTTGAGCCTTTTCAAGAAGCACGCCCACGTAGCGGGGAAATGCTGGGGGAGAACCCATCTGACGGTTCTTTTTGTTAAGGGAGGAGGGAAAGAGAGAGAGGAGGCAGAGGGAGGAAGAAACCGCAGCAGTCGTCGTCGGAGGAGGAGGACGTTTTCCAGGTCAGACTCTGACCTCCGCTTCTTCTTGTCCGCATCTGGTTGTTTCCCTTTATTTTTTTATTGGGTTTGTGTTGTTTCGATTAGTTTTGCATTAGATAGTACCGTGTCAGAGCGTCTGCTCTGAGCAAAGAGTGTCTGGTGGAGTGGAGAGAGGGGGAGTACGGTCTGGTCTGGTGGACTCTGCAGCTGGATATCGTTTCTTGCTTTTCTTTTTTCTGGGTTTTTCTTGGAGTGCTCTGTCGTTGTTGCTGCTCTCTGTGTGTTCCCTTTTGGTGAGCAAAGAGGAGGAGGTGGACGGAGGACAGTTTTTTTTTTTTTTTTCTCCTTTTTGTTTTTGTCTTTTTGTCTTTGTTTTTCTTTGCATCGTTTTGGAGAGAATTTCCGGATCTCGGGTGAGTCACGTTTTGAGCTGTAGATGCGTCGTGGCTGAGTGGGAATTCAAGCGATCTTGAAGGTGCAGGTGGGTCGTCTGGCTTGTTGGGAAATTCTTTCGATAATGCGTGCGACTTCCCGAGTCGTGAGAATTTGGGATATTCTCTGGGAAGGTCCTTTAGTTGGTTTGGAGTGTACTTTCCGTGTTCGAGAATGGAATTCGAATATAGGCTGTTCTTGTTTATCTGGTCTTGTTGTGGTTGATGTGGCGCCTGTACCTTAGAAGGAAGCGGAATCTGGTGAGAGAATCGTGATCTATGCGAATAGCATCCTGGGTTGTGGGAACTGGGTCTTGGTTCTTGAAATCAGCATCGGCTGAGCGAAATTTATGGGATATGGTCTGCTCAGGGCAGTAGCTTTCTCCTGGCGTGCTTCAAGTCCTTGAATTGGTGAATGTAGGTGAACCCCAAGTAGAATTGCGATATTGGCTTATTCGTAATGGGTTGCGTCGCTTCGAGAATTGATGAAGAAGAGAGGGTTCGGGCGTGCAAGGAGAGAAAGAGGCTGATGAAGCAGTTGCTGGTGTTTAGGGGGGACTTTGCTGATGCCCTGTTGGATTACTTAAGAGCGCTGAAGAACACGGGAGCGACACTCCGGCAGTTCACTGAGTCGGAGTCGTTGGAGATCGAGAACACTTTGTATGGCCTGGCATCACCTTCTTCTCCTCCTCCCCCTTTGCCTCCATCACCTCCACCTCCGCCGGTTTTCAGTCCGGATAATAGGAGGCACAATAAAAGTAAGAGAGAGATTACAAGCACACAAGAAAGTATAGAGATTGATGACGATTTTATTTGCAAACCGCCTCCTCCGCCTATCCCTGGCCTTCTCCATGAGGAGAATGAGGGAGGAGATGGGGTAGTAGAAACTCTTAAAAGGGGGACAGTAGATCTGTTGCCTGAGAATGAACAAGCTGTGGAGTCGGACGATGATACTTCATCACAGATGAGCGGGGACACTAATGAAAGTGCTGATATGACCATGGAAGTTTGGAAGAGCAAGAAGTCCTTGGAGGGTATTGTGAAGAACTTGGATGAACATTTTCTGGAAGCATCAGCTCTTGGCAGGGATATAGCTATTCTTGTGGACATCAATTCATGGGATAGTTTCCCACCCAAGAAAACAAAAGAACACAAGAGTAAGTGCCATATTAGGATGCTATTTCTTTTTTTTTTTTTTTTTTTTGATATTGTTCTTACTGGATTCTGCCTTTTTCCCCTTGCAGTTCAATATACATTTTGATGTGATTGTAGAGCTTTAGTCTGCTTAGATATGTGCAGGTTCCTGTTTCCGATGAGTTTGATGTAGTTCAGCTATTTCAGTAAGGTCTATTCTTGCTCAAATCTGATTCCGCATGTAAAAGGATTTGTATTTTTATTGTCGTTTTGGTGTTAAACTCTTAGAAATGAAGGTCATTCCTCTGAATCTTGAGGCCATAACATAGAGAGAACAACTCATGGACTTTGATGTGATTGACTTGGGTATAGTGACATTTAGTGCATTTTCTTTTTGCAGTTATCTGTAGAGAGTTTTCCTCTATTACTCCTTTTGACTTTGATTTGTCTTGGATTTGTATCTTACTTTCAGAGTGTTTCTAGTCATGCGATGCACTGTTATAATTGGTTCCCTAATATATATTCTAGTGTTTTTGGTTGACCAGAGCATGTACACTTTAAAATAGGAAGCTCATGTTTTTGTCTATGTTGCTATAATGGAAACTAAAAACTTGAGTCTCATATTTCGACGCTAATATCCTTTATCAGCTGGATTGCTTTGGATTAATCTTTTTCAACTAGATCTGAAGTTACTGTGTCCAGTACAATTTAAGCAGTTCGGCTCTGCCTCCATTACTTTCCAAGTCAATTGCTTGCTCTACCATCATGTACCATTTGCTTAATTTTCCTGTAGGTGCTTAAATGTAACTCAACTTTGTACAGGGAAGAGAAGCAGTTCTGCTAAGGTTGTGAGTGCTCTTTCATGGAACTGGTCATCTAGGTCACTTCAGCTTCCAAGAGATGTTGCTGAGTATCCTCGTCCTAGTGAACCCTGCATGCCGGGTGCTCATCCGATTGCTCTTGACAAGCTGTTCACTGAAGAGCATAACCTTTATAAACACTTAAAGGTACAATTTTGTCCATGATTGCACTCCAATTTTATTAAGAAGACGTTCTATATGTGATTCTAGCCATTCAGATGTATACTAGATAGTGTACAATTAAAGCTTAGCTTGAAAAGTAAATGGCTGTGCTCATTTTCAAGATAATTATGGCCTTATTGTATATGGGAGATATTTCTCTGTGCAGTTGCCAGTTATGACTGGTGTCGGTTGCCACTCTCAAGCTTCACATTAGTATCCCTATCCAGTTTCTTTTCCTGTCTCTAGTAAGAGTATTACTTAGAAATGAGTCATCTTGACTCATTGAAGTCAAGCATTTTCTCCTAAGTTATAGATCTCTGAAATTGAAATTTAGGCCCCATCTAGTTAGTGGGAAATGATAATCAGACTAGGATGATTAGAATCAGGATCAACAGTGAGAAGTCAGGATTGTATTAATCATATCAGAATTACCAACACCTAGAAATGATAATGGAACATTTCTATAATTTAATTTTACATTGCAAATTTTCTGGAATATAGGTGAATCGATATCCTAGCCATAGCCATTGCTCTATATGCATGCTTAACTTTTTCGTTTGGTCATGCTTATTTATTTCTTAGAAAGTCCCACCTTAGTTAAAGCATGGTTGTGAAATATTTGATATTGGGTTCTAACATCCAGTGGCCTGAGCACGTGGGATAAGAATGTACTCTTCCATGTTAAACCATGAATTCAAAATTTTCTCCTCGCTATATATGTAACCTAATAACCCTGCATACTGTTAGGTCAAGAAGTAGCAATTATGTAGATGAGCCGATTATTAAAGTTTAATCTGGATAAGTTGATTATGCTTGTGAGTGATCCTTTGTCAATTTGACAGAATGCTGCAATCTAGGAGTCACGGGCTAAATTGGGAGTGTGGCAGTTATAGAAGGAGAAAGTTGTTATTCATGATGATATTAATGTTGTTATTCATGAAGTTCAAGCACAAGTGTAGTGTATGAGCATGTGATCTTGGTGTAAGTTTGGATGTTGATACTTGAACTTCGAAATATTGATCTCTTTACCTGAATGCAGTATAAGTCGATATGCATGGTTTTCTAGGGATATATACCGTTACACTACAAGACTAATGATTTTGCTTAAAAGATTTTGTCATTGCAAAATTAATTTTAAAGTAGTCCTGAATGTAAATGTTGATAAAGCATTGGCATAGTTGAGATTAAGTGTTGACAGGTACATGCTTCTGTTTGCGCTTACCTTATTAAGACGGTCTTGACATGATTAACTTTGCATCGAGTGCACTAGGACTGCAAATAACTTTTCTCCCAAATGTATGTGTTATGATTTTCAATGGCAAATGATTGATTGTCATATCATTAGCTACTTTCTAGTTTTTTCATGTTCCCGCTTCAATGCTTCTCTCCCCTCATATGTTCTGCAGGACGAAGAACACACAAAGCTAGAGTACGAGAGAAAACTCTCGTTACTGCAAAAGCAAGAAGATGAAAACCAAGAATTGGCGAAGAGGGACAAAACCAGATTAACTGTGGAGGGTCTGGAGTCTGACCTAATTACCCTGCAGGAATCCATTAGTAGAACTTGTGCTGTAATAGTGACTCTAATAGATGAGGAGCTTCACCCTCAGTTGGTTGCATTAATTTCCGGGTAAAAGTTGTTAAGCACTGATTTTACACGAGTTCCCTTTTCATATCGAAATTGATAATGAGATCTCAAAAGTTAAAATAGTTATAGCATGATGTGTTGCCAAAAAATAAAAATCTTATCACCTGAAGTATTTACTTTTGGACACTGGGAGGTATGTTGCAAATCAGACTCCTGTGTAGTTTTGCACTCTGTTGACAGTGCAAATTATTGATGATGTGACGTGGGATTAAAGAAGAGAAGAAGCAACTAGGAAGATGAACAGTCAAGTGTACTTAATATTTCACATTGTGTGATGAAATAAATAAGTAAACTTACGTATGTCCAATTGTTTCTCTAATTATGGTATAAGTTGCCACAATGGCGACTTGTTGTTTGCTTTTTTGTTGCTGTTTCTAATATGAATCTAACATTGGCATCGCTACTTTTCTGCCTCCACCTTGTTTTGATTTTACAGGCTGATGCACATGTGGAGCACAATGTTTAGATGCCATAAACTTCAAAACCATATAGCACTCCAATTAAATCATATTTCAGTTAATCAAGTAACAGAGCTTTCTTCAGACTTCCATCGCCAGGCCGCAGTACAGCTCGAGACTGAGGTGGAATCATGGTATGACAGCTTCTGCAAGCTCGTTACATCTCAAAAAGGTTATGTCAGCACTCTCCAAAGGTGGTTAAAATTGACGGATTGCCTTGCGGATGATCAACTCCAGAGTAATTTCTCTTCTGTGCTTTGTACACTTTGTGAGGATTGGCAGATTCACCTTGCAAGAGTACCTGATAAGGTAGTGCCATTAACCTATTAATCCCCTTATGCCAATGACTAAGAATCTGATGCATGCATTGAAATGCTTATGAATGAGAATGAGCTACCCCACCACTTGGCCGATTGGAAACTGTATATTGATTATTGATACAATTACTCGATAGTTCTTTTCATGTTGTTTTGGTGTTTTCTTTGCCAATTGTGTTAAAATGTACTGTCTGAATGTGTAAATAGATACTTGGATGGTTAATACTGGCTATGACTATAGTAAAACCAAGCTTGAAACGGGCAAAGGCATGGTCATAGTTAGTGTCTTTTATTTAGTTATTACCTACTCGTAGTTGCAGTTGCTGGTAGAACTTGCATTATCATCTCTTGCACAGCGATGTGAGGGCATGGTCTGTTATTCTTTTCTTGTACAGTACAACATCTGTTAAATATGCACTTTGTTTCAGAGCATCGTTCCTTACTTCCATCTCTTCTTTATTGGTTTTATGTGGATGGCAGTATGTTATTCTATCTTCATGAAGTATCTATTCTTGTTTCTTATGTCAATTATCTCGCGCTCAGTGGGTTACTGCTGAGATATCTTTGTTTGGCAGCATTCTTGTTGCTTATCACATGTATGGTCGACTTTGATATTGATTGTACCATATGGAAATGTCCACAATTGCTTATTGTCGGAACTTGGAATATGGTCCACTTTTAAGCAATCTATTATAAATTTTGTTTGATGAGTTAGTATCAAGAAGTGGCCATTGACTTGTAATCCAGATGATCCCAGCAATTTGGAATATATCATCGTCTGCAATATTTTTCTTCACGGGCCGCATTTATTCTATCTGTTTTATTGTTTACAGCCAGCTTCAGATGCCATCAAGAGCCTTCTATTGGGTGTCCGCTCCATCCTTTTGCAACAGGCTGAGGAACTAGACCTGCAGAGGAAAGCCAAGAAGCTCGAAAAGAAGTTGCAAAAAGAGTCGTCTTCACTGGATGAAATGGAGAAGAAGCTCGAGCGAGGCGTTTCTGCAGATAACCCGACTTTGGAGTTGGGTCCTAATCATCCTATATCACTGAAGCGTGCGAAGATCGAGGCCCTGAAGAAACGGTTGGACGATGAGAATGCCAAGTATGCGACCTCGGTCGAGTTCACCAAGGCCATGGCCCTGAACCACCTCAAGAACGGCTTGCCTCGCGTTTTTAAGGCATTGATGGAATTCTCGGGTGCTTGCACTAAGGTATTCGAGGCTCTGAATAACCCCAGCGAGCAGGTAGGCAGTCGTGAGAATGAGCCGCGGGTTTTGCCCGCGTGATTTCATGGATGCCTCAGGCCGTGTGTATAATTTGTTTCAACATTTGGTAAACCTTGATAAGGTGTCATTGCATTTGCATAGAAATACTGTGACATTCTTTCTTAATTTTGGTTTGATCTTAGCTTGATTTTGATGCCTTGTGGGTGTTAAAGTTCGTGACAAAGAGAGACGGAACTTTGTCAAAGGTTAGAGCAATCAAATTCAAAAGCAGAGAATTTGGGGGCTTAAATATGTCTTTACCCAAGTAGAAAATGCCATTGCTTTTCATCCAGTACTCAGCCAGCATTGGGTCAAAAAAAAGGAGACGTATGTTGAGGCCAAGCCCGACTTAAAGAAAAAATGGGTTGAATCATGCCATGACAATATGGTTAATCCATAAGATCAGATCGATGGCATGCCTGATAAGTTATTTTTGATCATGAATGGCATGACAATATGTTTTCCCTGCAAAGCCCATCAATGGAATAAATTATGAGCTCTTCGCTTATGAGTTTCACATGGGTAAAGTTAAAAGTTTAGGACATAACATGTGACGAAGATTGATTGACTTGAACTGTGCACAGAAATTGAAAACCGAGTTAAGGAGGATTCATCTATCGAGGGATGACTGTAACTAAAGAATTGAGAGTACTTGCAAATCATCCTTATTGTAGCGTAAAATTCGAGACAACTAGAAATTCTTGTGGGGATGGAACGCACTATGAAATGGTCTATTTAAAGATACAATAAGAATTCAGTGGTAGCAATACATCAGATTTTGATACTGAAGATGTGGAGATGGGATGATCTTGTACCAAGATGATTTAGATTAGATATTGTCTAACTTTGAATTTGAAATTCGAGTTAGATTAGGTTTTGCAATTCCAATGCTCTTCTTTGATTATAAAAGCTTTCCAGTTGTATTTGTAACCTTTTCACCTTCTATACATATTGCAGTCACCCCTATTTGCAGCTCATGTTCAAATTCACTCATTGAGCAACCATAGCCTTCAAGAATGTAAGCCATTCCTTCTAATTCAATAAGGCTGCGTTTGACAGTTGCAATAAAATTCGGGATAGGATATAATTTATCCTATCCTACATTTGGTACTTCGCTCAATACATGATAAAATCGGATATAATGGGGATATATGCCGAATAAAATTATCTTATGGGTGAGGTGGGATAAAGGCAAATATGATTTTTAATGTTCATAATAGAAAAATTATTTTTCTCGAATAACAAACTTATTAAATTTACAAAATTGAAATTATATTTCAATATAAATAATATTTGAATTCTAATTTAAGAAATTTAAAATAAAAAATAAAAAATTATTTTTAATTAATCTTATTTTAATTTATATATTCAACTTTAATTATATCTTATAATAAACATTCAATCTATTAAATTATATATTTATACTTATTATATTTTTAGGTATTTTTGTATTTTAGATTGTTAGTACAGTTTACTATTTGATAAAATTTTATTAAAGAATGATGAAAGGGAATTAAAGAAATAATAAAAAAAATAATATAAAAAGAGGAAAAATAAAATAAAATAAAATTAAGGAATAGTGTTACGAGAGATTTTTACCATCTCTATTTACAATGATATGCCGTTACATGATATGATGTGAATATATCCAACTTTAATACTGTGATACACCAAACAATAGATATAATATAAAAAAATCACAGGATTTCATATATTATCCTATTCAGTTCTATCCCGATTAGAAATCTGGACGACCAAATGTAGCTTAAAAGTTTATACAATCTGCTTGTTGTTTTTGTCATTTGTTTGTGCTTTGTTTAGTAATTGGAACTTTGCAAACTCCTCGAGCTAATTAAAAGTCAAATTTGGCACTTTAATTGGCCATTTTTCTTAAGAAAAAACGAGAGTGTATAAAGTAGCTACTTACTTAGACTTCCCTTAGCAATTTGACTGAAAGCTAACTCTTTAAATGCTCTTTTTTTTTTTTTTAATTGATGAATTGGAAAATTGCTTATATCGTATTAGATAGTGTTAGTTATGTTGATGCAATGTGAACTTGACGGTGCAACTATAAAAGATTCTTTGGGATTGTGGTCGCATTCCTTCATGCAATGAGGCTTGGAATCCATGGTACAGAAGCATTTGCGAAGATCAAGTCTTTTGGTAATAACAGATGCACTGTAATGACTTAACCTGCGTGCATTCCTCCAAAGATGACCATGATAATACATAATAAAACGTTTTTGCTACAGTTGGTTAATTTCCTAGCCTATAGATTAGAAATGAGGATTGATTTATTGAAATGGTAAAGAGTACAGAGACACTAAGCAACGATTATGGATATTTTCTACTAAACTGGATATATAGAGTACGAGGAGGTAAAGAAATGGCACTTGTCATTGTAAAATTCACTGACAACTGGTCTCATACTTTAGTGTTCTTGCCATTGTAGGAAGTAAGATTAGTCAGAAATGTCGAACGAAATCATTCAAAACCATCGAACTCAAATTTGACACCAAAAAGAGAGAGAAAGCCTTCAATTTTAGTTATTGTCAATTATCTAGATCTTTCAAGGGTTAGCTTGCAAAAATGATTTTTTTATGCATTCATATTCATTTTGAGATCGAGTTGGCATTCGTTTTAATGATTTCAAGAATTTTCTTTTTGAGGCTGCTTTATGAAGGATTAATTATACTTATATTGTTTCTAAATAAAAGATTAATTTATTCACTGAATTGCTTAATTGATGGGATAAATAATTTTTTTGACATGTGTGTTAAGTCAAAGTAAAAATATCACATTGATAATATATAAACTTGTGAGCTATCTAAAATCTCAAGCGTACTGGATTGAAAGAGATGATCTTGAGTTTTAGTTTAGCAATTTAAAGGATTGGACGAGAATGACCTTTAAACAGTACAATGCTAAAATAAGGAAATTGACATACTCAAAACTGAAAAAAAAATTAAAAATTAGTGAAGAAGAAGCTATAATTAAGATCTTGTTTTCGAATATTTTTTTCTAATACATACGTTTAAGCAATTTTTTTAATTTAAACTTTTAAGCCGCTTGTGTCCACTTTATAAATTTTTCGTCTGATTTGTTCTATCCTCAATGGGCTATAGCCCCAAATAATACTAATACATACGTGATAATACATGTAAAGGTACATTATCAATATATGTTAACTAGTAATTTTTCCAAGGGTTAATACCATAAAAATCTCAAATTGGTACAATTGTGACAAATTTCCTCGAATTAATTTTTTTTTTCACGAAAAACCTTAAATTAGTATACTTATTATAAATTTACTCCGACTTATTATAAAAAAACCTTAAACTGATACGTTTGTGATAAATTTACTTCAAATTAATTTATTTGACCTCCCAAAAACCCCAAACTAGTACATTTATGACATACCATCCGTTAAATTATAAAAAATCACTGTGACAAATAGAGCATAAAACCCCAAATTGACATACCGGTTAACTGTCACGTGTAATTTAAATTAGCAATTTGATAGTAAAGTTTACTGGAAATTAATAAAATGTAAATTTGTTACAAGTATACTAGTTTGAGGTAAATTTGTTGTACCAATTTGGGTTTTTTGGTGGTCAAAAAATTAATTTTGGATAAATTTATCACAAGTTTATAAGTTTGAGATTTTTAATTCTACAAATTTTCACATTTCTGCATTCCTTTGAAATCCCTTTGCTGAGCTGATACACTCATAATTGTTCAATAGATTGATGCCTTTGAAGAGGGAGCTTCTTATTAGTTTCCTAAGCTTTAAAGAAATCCCGTGTATCAGTTTTAATTTATAAGATTTATTCACTTGAATTGTAGTGTGTAACGTATGAGTTTTCATCCAACCGACCAAAAAAAAAAAAAAAAAAAAAAAAAAGTATGAGCTTTCATTCCACGTTCAAGGGTACATGGGGTGTCACAAGCTTATGAAGTTCATTTATCAGTTTCGTATCGAACAATTTTTATCCATACGGAAGTCAGCCTGCACGATGTGAATTTCTTTTCATCAGAGTGAGAAGCATATGCAACAATTTTGAAGGAAAAACAAGGTTTCCATTCGACAAGCAAGAGACATTTCAATTGCTAATCAGGAATCATATACAAGTCCAGCCGTTGCTGTCAAAAGAATCAATGTCTATACAAAAAAGACAGCCCAAAACTTGTATTGCGGGCCAGACAGTAAGTAGGTACAGCCGTCCCGTTTCTTGCTCTCAATCACAATCCCAGTTGCATCGTAGCATAGATGACATTGTCTTCCTTGCGAAATTTGAACTCCAATGTCAATAGCTTGATTCTGTCTTCTACTTAGCATGACTCCATCGGTTGAGGAAGCTGCTCTTCTTGGCTCTTTGGAGGATCCAACCAGTTCCAAACGGTCAGTGTCCCCGCAGCATCTCCCGTGAAGAATTGGCCTCCGGGAGCCGTTTGAAGAGTCCTAACTTCTCGTCTTGAGAATATCTTGCCCCTTTCGGTGAACCTGGCGTACGATGCACAAAGTCAGCCAAGCAGAAGAAGAGAAGAGTCCCACTGAGAGACAGGATGTCAAACCAATTGGAGAAATTATTTGGACTTACGATGGGAGCTCGTACAACCGAACGGTGTTGTCAAGGCATGCACAGAGAAGGACCGGCTTACCACCTGCATCAATCGTCCCCGACAGTGCAAGAATTCCCTGTGCAGGACAAAATGATACTCGCAACATCAACAAATGATACTACATCACTTCCTTGAGACTAGGAGCACAGTGAGAAACTGAAAAACACCAACAGGTGTAAGATGAAAATCCAGGTCTTCCCCACATAGAGCAAGCACATGGAAGGTACTTGACAGGATGGGCTATATTACAAAGCTTCAGTCCACATTATTCATATAGTTAATTTTAACTGCGGAAATAAAACTGAAAAGAAATAAGGCGCGTCTTTGCAATCATGCACTTTGCACGTATGAGGACAATAAAAGAAAACACAATTTCACCCTATATAATCTAGACTTTTTCCTACAGTACCATCATCAACCACAAAATACAAAGCAATAAGGTGCGTCTTTGCGATCATGCACTTCGCACGTATGAGGACAATAAAAGAAAACACAATTTCACCCTATATAATCTAGACTTTTTCCTACAGTACCATCATCAACCACAAAATACCCTAATCCACATGAGTGAGAAAAAAAAGAAGGAAAAAAAGCAAGCAACATACATGGTCCTCATGATGTGTATAGCCAACTTCCAAGCTGCCTCCTTCAGTGGCAACCCCCCAGATCTTAATTGTCGCATCCAATGAACAGGATATCAAGTACTGGTCCCAGCAAAGAAGTGACATCACCACATCAGTGTGTCCAGCAAGTTCCTGAACACACTCCAGAGTGTGCAAGTCCCACACCTGCGGAGAAGAAAACAAGAAAGACGTGAGGGGTCAAGATGATATTACAGCGGAGCGGGGCAGAAAGATACAGAGAGGATGTAGCAACCGATAGAGGTGATGCAAAAGAAAACATAAACTCCAACTGCCAAGTCATGCCTTCCTAGTACACACAACTAAATTAAATGAGGGGGTGCGACATCTAAGACAAGCCAGCTTACCCTTATGGTCCGGTCAATGGAACCAGAATACAACCGGTCGCGCCCAACAGTTAATGATACCACGCCCTTCGTGTGACCCGTGAGAGGCGCAGCCATCTGAAAAGGATCAGCCTCACTACCTCCTTTCCACACCAAGATAGTGCCATCCTAGAAGGAAAGTTTGTTCAGCATAATCATTGAAAGCCAATGCAATTCATCACAAGGATCAACAAATGAGGCAGTCAGTGATCAGATGAATGCTGACTCAGGTGGGCCCCACATAAAGAAGAAGACAAGAATTTCAGGTCTGAACCAAAAATCCACCCTCACACTCAGCATCAACTTTTATATCACTTATGTTGCTAATTCACAGAGGAACGAGATTCCAAAGAAACGGACTAGACAATATTACGACAGATGAATCACCTAAATTGATTAAATTCTCTCTAATAATAAATTACCTGGGCTCCAGCAAAAAGCATGTCATTAGCAACTTCCAGAGCATGGACCTGTCCAACTGGTCCACTGATATTGTAGCTAGCACCATTCTGGATATTATATGCCTACAAGAAATACAAGAGAAGCGATGAATTAGAGTTCAGCAGTTCACCAATTCAAGAATTCCCCCATAAAAAGAAAAAAAATAACGAAGGACAAAGTAGACCCAGCCAACCGCTCACCTTAACAGTATTAGGCAGGCCAACAAACACCCAAGGACCTTCACATGTAAAACACCCAACTTCTCCTCCAAGGTTGATCACCTGATCACATTGACCAGTGTGACAGTCCCAGATTCTAGCCGTTCCGTCTTTGCTTCCAGAGTAGAGCTTAGTAGATCCGGCAGGAAGTGCTATCCCAGAAACACCCTGTCATAAAAAGCATCAGGTAAGTCCAGACCCATTTTTATGCCAGACAGGCAAATGATATTTCGACATCTTAATTAGAAAAAGGACAGAAACAAATTAGAGTTGCAACTAAATTTTCTCCAGCTATAGTCTGGAGAACACAGAAGGCAAAAACTAATCTCTAAATGGTACCTTTTTATGGCCCTCAAGCTTTGCCAACATAGCAAAATCAACACCGTGAAACCACGAATGCAAGAAAGGACATGCATCGCCCTTCACGCAGTTGCCTGTTATCCAGAAATTGCATAGTTTTTCTTGGGGCTTCAGAGGGTTTTTATTTGTCGACGATTCACTTCTCTCTCCAGAAGTCGAACTTGCTGAATTCACTCGACTAGATTCAAGGCCCTTCCTCCCAGGGCAATCCTCAGCCATATGACTCGACTGCTTTGCAGCTCGATGGTAAACATTGCCCAGAAGAGATGCATCGTGTGAAAACCTACAGGGATTCCGGTTGCACCTCCCTTCGAGCCAATAAGTGCAAACTCTGCGGCTTGTTGGCGCTTTATAGTGAGCAGCTGAATCGTGTGGCCAACCCACAGTACTCCTTGCTGTCTTAATAGCCATGCTATCAATCGCCGAACTGAACGACCTATCCAAAGTTAACTCAAAGCATCAGAACTCGTTCTTGCAAGAAGATCCCTTTTGCAGAAAAGCCAAGGTCCGCCGTAGTCAGCAATCCCAAGCATTTAAATTCCTCTTATCACCAACAATAAGAACGATCGACCTATAAGAGAATGGATAAACATCTCCATCCATCCATCATGATTCCCATCTCTTTCGTTTCGGTTCCAACCAAATCAAATTCACCCAGAAGCAGAAGCAGAAGCGAATAAAATTCTAGAAAACGAAGTAGAGACAGTAGATGTCGACAACCACGTCGCATCGTCCGAGCCTTTTCAACATAAATTCCAGTAATCAAACCTAATTTCCCGATCCTCCTTCAAGGCGGAACAAAACCCCCGATTCCTTCGGGACTAAGAAACCCTAACAATCGCCGCGAACGACTGCCAAACGCCGCAAGCCCGACGGCCCTCGCCGTCGTCAGCGGCGGGCAACCACTTCCCGGAAAACCCTCCGGCGGCGAGCGGGAGATCGTCATCGTCATGGTCGAAAGAAGAATGGAAAACCCTAACCAGGGGGAACTTCTTCCTCGTCGCTACTTCGCTAGAAACTGATACGGAGAGAGCGCGTCGGAAAGAGAAACGAAGCGAACCTTAGCGAAAACGGCGAAAGCGACGGACCGACGATCGGCAACTCGAATCGGAAAGTACGAAGATCGGCGGCGGTCGATCGAGAAGAAGAAGAAGAAGAAGAAGAAGCGAAATCTCGGATGGGAAGATTGCCGACTGGCCTTCATCTTATATAAGGAAGCCAAACCGCGTTCGCGTCACGCGGGGTGCAAATATTGGAAATTACCAATCCGGATTTTCTTTATTTTATTTTTTATTTTTATTATTATTATTATTTTGGTCGTATCTTGATTTTCTAATTGGAAAAGTGAGAAAATAATATAAAAAATTAAATATGGTGTAAAGATAAATTTCTAGAAGATTTTAGTAGATTTAGGGAAAAAAAAAGCCCAATAAATATAAGAATATCTTTATTAAGTTTCGATTCGAAAGTGTTAGAGAAATCTTACAATAGAGGGCGGAGAAAATATAAGCACGGAGAAAAATGAGGTGAAAAAAGAGGTGGTGATGGAAATTATTTTCGTTTAATTTAAATAGGGTGGAAAGTTCTTTTACTTGTGTATTTATTGTAAGTATCGTGGTGAATGAAGTATAAATGTAGTAAACCTAGTGGAAAAACTTGCTCCAAAAAAAAAAAAACATAACATCTTTCAGAAAAAAAAATAAGAAAATGAATCGTTTTCCCCGGAAATTATCTATTTAATAATTTTCAATTTTTATCAAATAATCGGAATCAACAATTCAGAAAATGCTTTCCTAATTTTAATTTTTCTCATTGCTTAGAAAAATAAGTTAAATAACAACTTATTTTCATTATCGATAAAATCTATCCTGAATATTTTTTTTTTTTAACAATCAAAACATTTACATAAATATTAAAGTCAAGATTTTTTTAAGTTATTCATTTTTCGGAAACACCAACTTTCTGGCCTTTCGCTCTGCAAATTATAGATCTGCAAATTTTCCCTAATTTCTCATTCCCCACCCACATGCTTCATAGCTTCCCAAACAAGGTGATCAAAAATCTTTCCGTAGGTTTTCCTGTTCTTATCTTGACTTCCTTTGGATGGGATGATATTGTGACATTGTCCATCGGTCCGATTGTCTAAATTTTATCTGCATTCCTATAAAATTTGGGAAGTAAAATTTGAAAGTTGAAATGACTTTTTGATGAGATTAAAAGTTATTAACCATACCGGGAGATCATTGATTTCATGAAGTAGTTTAAATTAGTTTTCTATGTAGGTTACATGTAAAACTTGTTATTTTGTGATTCGACTTGTTTAGACGCACTCATCTATCGAAAATCCCTTTAATATTATGAAAGCCAGCATTTGCTCTGATCGGTCTTCTAATCCAATATAATAGTGTCTATCCATAACTCAATTCACAAATAATTCATTAAAGGCATTGCAAACTATGGTCACCAAGCGTCGTTCCACAAATTATTTTGCAAAACCATTTCATGCATCTATGTCGCAAATTTCTAAGTCATTGGTAGTTCAAATTGCCATTTTCGGATCCGGGGAAGAGATGGGGATCGAAGTAGCACTTCCATAGTTTCTTGGCACCCCTCTTCTATTGCCTTGCACATTCTAAAGTTAGTCCCCAAGTAGGAGAGAGATTCTATAATGTTTCTCTTACGAAAAAAACCTGTTGAATTAACTCGAGAATTCAACGCCTTCATCGTCATCCTTAGAATTCCTCTTAAAAATCGCCAGCTTCCCGTTGTGTTCTAGTAGTTTCAAAGCTCGCATGAGGATGATGCGATCCATGCCTTCAAGATCTAGCAGAGAAAAAGAAGCTCCACTTAACTTGCACGAAAGAGGTGTGTAAATCCTAATGAGTTGTCAAACCACGATTCACTTTTTTTTTTTTGGGGTCTGAAATAGATAATATTATTACTAACACATATTAGAAGTATCGTTTTGCATAATGTCATAATACAACAGGTCACGCAAAAACAAAGGAGGGTTGTGAACCCAATCCAAAAGAAGTAATGAAGCCTAGGCCTTCGCGGCCCAGTCTGCTACCATATTCATTTCCCTCTTGCAGTGAGCTATTCGAAGATTTGGGCATCGAGGAAGCATCGCCGTGCATTCTTCAATAGGAAGAATGATATTGCTTCCTACCAAGATGAGAGAATTAGAGAAGAAAACTCAAAGAGAGGAAATATTTCATGTGAGTTTGCGAATCGCATTATCTAACCGCAGGACTTTGAGGAAATTAAAAACTTCTATCAATGTTGAACTCCGTAGCAAAGATGTTTAGAGAGAGAGAGAGAAGAGAGAGAGAGAGAGAGAGAGAGAGAGAGATGAAATACATTTTAAAAGAGTATGAATTGTGTGTTTTAATTCGGTGTTTGTACTTGGACATATCCCGTGGGTTATAAGATCTCTGGCAAAAATTGGTTAAAGCCAGGAAAGTGTTTTCTCCCGTGATCGCCATCTGGCAAATCACTTTGTTTCTGTGCCATACCACCCGATAAACATTGTTTTATAAATTATTATCTTCAATACTTTTATCTTCTTATTGAGTTGAATTTCAAAGGACAAAACAAATGAAGAAAAAGTATTCCAAATATACTCTCTAATACTTATCTCTTTGAATAAAATAGGTTGATGGCATTTGGCTTTACTTCTATGATCATCACGTGGCAAGAGCATAGGGCATGGTTCTGTCACATGTCTCATGCTGAACCAATAAACTTCAGTTTATTGATTTGTTATCTCTCGACTTTTTCTTTGATTGAATTTGAATTTGAAAGTACAAATTGGTTAAAAAGTAAGCATCTCATATATGTTCTCCCATATTTATCTCTTTCAACTTTTCTCTCATTGTTTTAAACTTGAAAAGAAAAAAAAAATTAAAGAGGCAAGATATTTTGAAAATTTCCATCGTTATCCTTTCGAGAGGCTAAGCTTTTTCAACTTTTTATCTCTAATTAATTTTAAAATTGACAGTTTGGCATATATATATAGCCATACAATTTGTCTAGGTAATCATAAATAGGTCAGAGGGTTAACATTCTGAAAAATCCCAAACTAGTACACGTGTGACAAATTTATCAAAAACTATTTTTTTGACTACCAAAAACCCCAAACTAGTATACCTTTGACAAATTTACTTTAAACTGATACACTTATGACAAATTTGCCTTCCGTTAGTTTTTGTTAAATTTTACTTTCAAATTATTAAGTTAAATAACATGTGACAGTTGATTGGTATATTAATTTGGATTTTATGCTTCGTTTGTCATAGTTTACAATTTTTGTGATTTTTTTTTGTATTAATCCAATTTAACAGAGGGTATATTTATCTCAAATTTACCAGTTTTGGTCTTTTGCAGTCAAATAAATTTGTTTTGGCTAGATTTGTCATAAATATATCAGTTTATGGTTTTTTATAATCAGTCGGGGTAAAATTGTCACGGTCTACTAGTATGAAGGTTTTTTATGGTCAAAAAGAGAGTTTTGGATAAATTTGTTACATGTGTACCAGTTTGTGGTTTTTTAGGGTATTAACCTGAGTCAGAAGAAGAAGTACATCTTGTTAGATAAATAAGATGCATATTTCTAAGTATGAGATATTTCAACATGAGAATAAATACACATTTTAAAATAATACAAATGTAAATAGAAGGATAGCTTATGTTGAAAATTTTTATTCAATATTCTCTAACTATAAAAATTTCGATAACAATAATTTATCAGAAAAAGAAGTTCGATATTTTTTACTAACTTGAAACATGCATCTAACATTTCATTCGATTTTAGGTCCTCATGAAATTCACTTGATTTAAATATATCTCACATCCTTTAAAGCAAATCTATTCAGTAAAAAAAAATATTCGAAGAGGAGAAGGCACACAATCGAATGCCCAAATTACAAGATTTTCTTATTTTGCTTTTAGTCAATTTATTTTTTTTTCCTTTCCAGTCAGTTTACTTTGCTGCAATTTGTTTACATGGTTCCTTGCACGCCTATCCCTACTCTTGAAATTTGAGGTTGTTTACAACTAGTGGTCCTGTGTTTTAGTGAACCCATAAATGGAGTTCTTGGTCTTTTCTTGGTTGTAATCGTCTATCAATCAAGTACAAAACTATGGCGGGACTTTCGAAATTATCAATCCATGTTGTCCAGGTGATGATTAGTGATGACAAATTTTTAACTAACACCATTCTATGAAAAATCATCGACTTTAGTGCCGCAATGTGATATACTCCTAGTCCTCACTTGTAATAATTGGTGTTATATAAGAGAGAGAGAGAGAGAGAGAGAGAGAGAGAGAGCTTTGTTGAGGAGGTAAAAAGGGGCAGGTGGCTTTTAAAAAAAGAAAAAAAGAAAAAAAAGGAGGACACGATTAATAAAAGGAAAAGAAGAATGAATGAAAATGGAAAAGAAAGGTGTCACACTCCGATTCACAAGAATAAGGATATGACATGACCGTCCTTTGTTGAGGGGGTAAAAAGGGGTAAATGGCTTTTAAAAAAAGAAAAGAAGAAAAAAAGGACACAATCAATAAGAAGAAAAGAAGAATGAATGAAAATGGAAAAGAAATGTGTCACACTCCGATTCACAAGAATAAGGATATAACACGATCATCCTGTCATCAAAGGACACAGCCTTAATATAACAAAAAAATCAGCCTGATACCTATATATATATATAATCCACACACACACATATATAATATATATATGACAATAGTGACATTTAGTTACAATATCAGAGTTTTCTATAAACAACCAAATTAATATATACACCTCCACTTAAAAAAACTAACTTATAAACTTATCAACTATATATAACTCATACTAAAAAGTTCCTAATCAGAAAAAATCCTCGAAACGAATGCTCACTCCTACTTGTGGTTCGCTAAAGAACTTGAAAAATACATTTATCCTAAGTGGATCGATAAATCACTATACACATTTAAAATACAACCATAACTCACTTTAACATAGTATATAATCATAACTCAAATATCGAAGATACTAATGGTCTAGTCCCTTGGTTAATCTCATAAAACATGTATCAAAGGTCTATCCTATTGATTAATCTCATCAAACTACATATCGATAGTCCATTCCATCGACCAAACTCAAATCACGTGTCAATAATCCACTCTATTGATCACGCTTAATGCTCGTGACAACACGACCAAAATTCTCCTTTGGCAAAGTCTCCACCTTTTATTAGCCGGTGGCTCGGTCTACAAGGATATCCTAGACTGGTATGCGCATATCCACACACCTCTCAGGGTTCACAAAGACATTGAGCATCAACCATCAATCACAAAATCTAGTAATCCAACATCAGAATGAGAGTCATATCACAACTCAAGCATTTGATATATAAATATCAAAGCATTCTTCAAAAACCACAAACATTTCAAGATTATTTCTTAAAGAATTTTACAAACCATTTTCAGACAACTATTTAAATCGAATTCAAAATATAACTCTCTCTTTCAAACAACAAAATGATATTAATAGCTTGATCATATTTTATACAACAAAAGATGTTTTTCACCAACTCATAAAATATATAATCCATGATTTTATTTTTATTTCAAAACATAAGTTTAAAATACAAAGAAAATATAGTGTCACTTATCTAGGAAAAGTCAAAAATCAATTACGGTGGTAACTCAAGTCCACGCACTCGAATTCCTAACAAATAACCGAAAAATAATATTAAAACACAAAGTAAAACGATATTCTAATGAATGACTCGATTATTCAAGTCTTATTTGTCGATAAAGCAACACCTACACGCCACGAAAAGCGCACCTCTAGTGGCAACCTATTGTTGTTCGCTAGGCATGGTCCGCGTGCTAAATTTCGTCGCGCCATAACTTCCTCCACAAAATTTCGTTTCAAGCCATCTTATAGTCCTTAGAAAGCCCTCTTAATGTACTACAACAATCCCAACTCAGCCACTCCAAAACATCTCCAAAAATGGCTAAAAATTGGGCCCAAAGCTAGCGTTCGCTACAGTTCCAGAATGCGCCCCCAACTTGAAAATTTAGTTCCAAATAAACCGTAAACTCAAATCACGATCTGTAAAATGATATAGCTTTACAATACCCTACAATACCATTTCTACAAAAATATGCAGCTCATTGACTCAAAAATATGGTTTCGCTGCACAAATTTCCAAGAAATCCGAATTTTGAGCCATAATTGTGATGATTCCTTTGAATAGATGATTAAAGGTTTCGATCACTTACCGAATTGTAAAACAAACTTGAGTCGGCTTAATGAGGCATCTAGATCGCGAGCATGGAAATTTTTTTTCCATTTTTCTATTTCTTTTTCTCTTCTTTCCCCTGTTTCATTTCTACCTGAGCCCTTCTTCTCTCTTCTCTTTAAAGATAGCCAAAGTTTCCACTATTCTCCTTGAGCTTCTTTTGTTGACTTTTCAAACCCTCTTCTTTTCCTTTTTTTTTCAAAGCTCATATTTTACAAAATGAAGAAAAAAGAAAAGAAAAGAAAAGAGAGATAGTTTTGCACATAGGCTCTTTGGAGACCTTGTCCAGTCAAGCCTACTTCATTTGTAACACTTGGTAATGATTTGAACCCTTTGTTCATCTAATCAAAGTAATATTTGGAGTTAAGTCATAAATCAATGTTACATGAATTTTTAATTGTCTGAAACGATTTACGAGTTGCTGAGCTATGAAAATGATAGTTAAGATAAACTTGTTGGGTTTGACGAAAATCAATTTTGAGTTATAGTTTGATCGGAACGAATTTTAAGTTTTGCGCACAAGCTACGCATAGCAGACGACAATAAATATCTGCTTTCGACGAGTATTTTATTGGTGCATCAGAGTCGCTTGTTAGTGATTAAGCTTAGTTTAGCCAACTTGTAGTTGAGATAGCATTTTGCTTAATTTTGATATTGTTTCTCACTTATTTGATACGATTGCAAGTTCATTGGTTCCAATAATCTTTGTTGTTTGATTTTAGGCTATCCCAAATGAGTGGTGCTTATTTCTTATGTGGGATAAGTGCATTAGATTTCATAAAACTTGTCATGAAATTGTAATTACGTTCTAAAACTTTCAAATAGTGCAATTAAGTCATAAAACTTGTTACAAAAATTCAATCGAATCTTAAAATTTTCAAAAGGTACAATCAAGTCCAAAAACTTGTCTCGAAAGTGCTACTGAGTCCTAAAATTTTCAAAAAAAATAATCAATGGAACGACTTAGATTAGACAAATTTGAAAAGTTTTAAGACTCAATTGCACTTTATGACAAGTTTTAGGACTTAATTGTATTTTTTTTTTTTAATTTTAGGACTCAATTACATTTTCATGACAAATTTTAGGAATTCCAATGCACTTATTCCTTCTAATATCAATTTGGAAATTTAAGTCTTGAAAGTGATAGGGATTTAATATATTATGAATGATGAAATAACAATTTTTTTTTTTTTTTTTTTTTTTGCAAAAAATTTGGATTGTGGTTTTACTACATTCTAGTGTTTGTGAATGATTTGAGAAGTCTTTTATGAAAGGTATTGTAAAAGGAATTGCAAAAGGCTATAGGTACTACTTTACGAATCTAGTTTACAAAATGAATTTTTAAATGAATTGGCAAATGTTTTACGAACGGTATTCTAACTAATAAATTGAGTTACAATAGGTAATCTATTTGGTTTTGTGGATTATTGGATGATGATGATTTGATACTCATTCTTGTTGTGAACCTGGTAAGGGATTTTTAGGTACGCATATAGGTTGGGATCTTGCCAAACAAGAATCTTTATGGCATTATCACTAGGCATTATATTGTGACCATGGTTGGATAATGAGCAACATAATGATCGAAAGAATAAACCATTGACATGTGATTTGATAAAGATTGATCAATAGATTTGATTATTTATGTGTGATTAAATATTGTTGATAAAATAAATAATTCTTATCGTTATGATACATGTGTAAGTGAGTTGTGTTAAAGAAATTCCACATTAGAAACTTGATATGGTGTGGAGTAATTAATATATCATAGTTGACCTATAACTCATTGGCTTAGGCTTTTGAGTGAAAGTGGGTTTAACTGGATATATTGATGGGCTTGGATTTGGGCTTCCTCTTGGCGATCTCCTTAGATGAAGGTATCGGGCTTCTATTGTGTGCTCCTAAGAAATGGTATCATAGCCAAACTTAGTTGAGTTGGAGACAAAAGAAGGAAAAGTGAGAATCGATAAATTTGATAGAAATGATTTTGATTTTTATAAGATGCAAATGGATGATTATCTCTATCAAATGAAACTGCACTTGTCTCTATTTGGAGAGAACCCGAGACAATGGAGTAAACTAATTGGGAAGTACTGGATAAACATGTTATGGGTGTTATTTTGCTAACATTGGCTTGTAACATCGCGTTTAACATTGTGAAGGAGAAAACCATTGCGGGTTTGATAAAAACCTTGTCAAATATGTACGAGAAGCCCTATGCATTAACAAGGTCTATTTGATATGACATTTGTTTAACTTGCAAATAAGCGAAAGTGCATCAGTTGCAAATTATATTGTTTGATTTATAGTGAAATTTGTTGCCGCTCTCTCGTGAATGTAGGTCACTACGACTGAACCATGTAAATCTGGTGTCCAATTTATTATTTTGTTTTGTTTATTTTATCGTTCGATTGCTTGCTTTCCGCAACAATGGTATCAAAGTCAATGGTTACGGTTTTTGGGCATGTGGGTGTTGTGGTGTAACATCGGGCTAAGGATGAAATTGGGACAGAAGAATACCCGAATTAGGGAGGAGCAGACTTAACATTGAGTTCACAAGTGAAGAGAAGATTGTTATGATGCATGTGCGAGTGAGTTGTGTTAGAGAAAATCTATATCGGAGAATTGATGTGGTATATAGCAGTTAATATATCCTTTTTTTTTAAGTACCACTTTTAGATTAAGATTAGTTAATCTAGTGTTTGACTATCTAATTGTCATACAAAACTTTTTGAATTCCATGTAGAAAAAGATTTCGCTAAGGAAAAAGCTTTCAACGCTGCCCATGAGTTCATAACTCATTGGTTTAAGCTTTTAAGTGAATGTGTGCCCAATTGGATATATTGACAGGCTCGGGTTTAGGCTCCCTTTTGGCGATCCCCCAAGTGAAGATATCAAGCTTTTACTGCTTGCTTCCAACACTTATATGTATAAAGTTATGTTGGAATGGAAATAACTCATATTTGATTTGGTACGCACATCATTATTAGGGTTTGAATTATTGAGTTTCTGGTATTGCTTTATAAATATGCATGATAAGATGTTCAATATGCTTAGAAGGGACTTGTATTACTCACTAAGACGTGGTTGTTTATCCATTCACCTGAAATCTTTTCAAGTTTTCCCTCTAATGGCAAGTAGGATGAAAATGATATCAACAAGGAACTTTTGATAGTTGATCTTGCATATGGGTTGACATAGTTGGATAAATCTCTGGAATAACAATTATTAACTTTTAGTTTCTTAGTTTGGGAATTACTTTCTTATAATGGATTTTAGAACCCTGATCCTGTAACAAAATAATTATATATCAGAATATGGAAAGAAATATGTATTTGATAACAAGTTATTATTGGTTACGTTCGAGGTTGCGTCCTTCAAGTAAGAGGATAGCAGTGTCGTTCCCCCTATTCTCGTAGGAGTCAGCGTATGACATTCCTTGGCATCAAAACTTGTTTTTTTATTTTTAAAAAAATAATTCTTTTTGGGTGTTGATTTTATGAGACATAAGGTTGTGTGTTAGTTTATAACAAGTAAGTGTTTTGTTAGTCACTAAGATGCACATCTCATTTTAGTCCAAGTAATCTTGGGTTCTGACTCATAGACTCTTGTTCACTTTGTAAGAATAATCAAGTGAGTAATAACCTCCAGTATGAGATATGTGCCTCAAAATTCTTGAGGCGTGGCTTCGACAAGAAGACACAAGGATCATTATGATAGAAGTTTGAATAGGAAACCTCACAAAACATATGATAGATCCTTAGTCTTTTATTAATTGCACTTGCTTAAGAGATGTCTATAGGTTGATGTAATGAGCCATGGAAATTTCAATATAGAATATAATGAATGGTTTGAGACATCAATTGAAAATTATTATTGTTTATCTTTGTGGAATTGAACATGAAGATGTGGGCATTAGGAGACATGGGAAGTCTTATTGTAGATGGTCAATATTGAATTTCATCAACATGACCAGAAAATTATGTTTTAACTTTTGTGGATGTAGGATTCCGATTATTTGATGCTAATACTAGAATGAAGTCCTACCAAATTTGCTAATCTAAATAAAAAACACATTTTTAACTTCAGAAAAGATCTAAATCAATTGTATCATAGTGGTAAGTGTTGTATGTGCAAGCACAAGGAGTCAGTGGAACATCTTCATACGCCTTTGAGGTTGCATTGGATATTTAGGTTTGATTCATGATAGCAGGTCATATAGTATGCTAAAAGATGTAAAGGAGTTGATAGTATGTCGGAATTGTCACGAAGTGCTCATAGCTCATCCTGATCTGTTGGGTTGAACGTATGCTTGCGGGGATTACGAGGATTCTTTCATATGTATCGACATTTCTCTAGCTAGTTGAGGGCGTGGAGTTAAGACAAAATTGAAGATTGTTGCTCTAAGCTATGCTATTAGCTGGATTGCTTCATTGCTTTCTAGTTCGAAAGTTGTAGAGTGTGCATTCATTTGTCTCTCTTTGTGCTTTCCATTTTCAACTTTTGGCAAAATGACTTCAGCACACTGCTTTTGCTATGAGCAAAGTTATATTTGTTGATGCCATACTTTCAAGATAGAGATTTATCATCTTTGCATGTGGAAGAAACTCTTTTTTGATTTGAAGAAGCAAAGATTCATACTCCCTAAGGAAAATGGTTGAGTTTCCAATATTGTTTTAACTAAGTGGATTTAGATGATAAAGTTCAAGTTATGTTTCTCAGTATAAAAGCACCGTCCTTTGGTAATGAGTCGTGATCATTGTTATGATATTCAACTATTTAGTTGAGATATTGAGAATTATGTTACGACTAATTGTAATATGTCATAATTTTGTGGTAAGAAAATGCGAATTTTTATTGAAAATGTTAATGCGTTACATGGCAATAATTGGGATGATAAGAATTGATGTTAGAAGTTGTAAGCTTGAATTGTAAGATAGAGATTTACATGTGATATAGAGAGGTCATAATAACATATGTGATCTTCATAATTGTAGCTTGTGAACTTTTAACTCGCAAGTTGTGATCTTTTTTTAAAGAGCTTTTTGGAGCAAGTAGACTTGGTCAATTTCAGTTTTAGTTTCCTTTAAAATGATTATGCAAGGCAAGTACTTAAGCTAGATACGTTACTATCTTGTTGATTTGAAATTTATAAGAAGTCAATTTTAAGATAATCTTTTAAGTGGTGATATTCTTTGCTAAGATTTGTGGTTCAAAGAATGTTCTTGTTTTGAAAATCTCACAATAAAGAGAACAATGGCCAATTGTCTTGGGAGATTATTGAGATTGAAATTTGAATAAGTTGATCTTTATTCTAGTGTTACGATTAGAAGTACACATTTATTATTTTAATATGGTGACATTATATGTCTTCTCTCGGTTGCATTAAAAGTTAATTATTCATGTATCAACTCAAAGTACAAATAAGGACATGAAAAGTATTTAAAAGTTTTTATTAAATAGATAAGAGTTAATCTGCATAAATCTTCAAGTAAATGATGTGATAATATTAAGCTATGTACGTGACCGAAATGAAGAAATGTTTATGATCATTATAGAAGATGTATTATATTTTAGTATGATTGCAAATATTGGATTTCAAGTGTCGACGAATGATAACAAATATTTATGGTCATGGAGAAAATTGTTGTACAGGTGTTATGTTGATGATACTTTGGAGATATTGGAAGATGATGGTGCAGTTCACGATCGTCATGAACCACACCGGTTATGCATTGGATGACATTTATGTTGATCCTAGGCCACAGTAACGAGTCAAATGTACAAAAAACGGAGGTCCAGGCGTGTTTTTGCTGCCATAACCATCTCATAATTCTAGTCTTTTGTTGACAGATAAACACTGCTCGAAAATATTAGTACCGAGGCATGCTGTTCTCTACATCTCAACTTGGTCCCAGTCAAACCTTCCGTCTTCAAAACCATATTCAGATCGGGGAAGTCTGTTTCTCGACAACCTGCTCATCATGGCAAGACCTAATTTGCAGAAACATAGAAAAGAAAGTTTGTCAGGCCCCATATAAGCATAAGAAAGCAACCGCGTATAACTTTGTGAAGTTATCATTGCTCTGCCTTCACTTAAGAAGTTAGTAATTCAGGTAAAAAAATTAGAAAGAAAAGCATTTAAAACCGTATTCATTATAACCAAACTAGAAAAGCATAGAGTAATATATTCAAGTTGTTAGATGCGTTTGAGGCTTTTCTCAATGGGAGGATAATGTAAAAGCACAAGCCATTTAATCACGTCTAAACAAATTTGATCAGATGCAATTGAAATCTCTTCTATGAACAACATTGGATCTGTGTATTTTTTGTCCCACAAATTATGAAAATTACTTTTGACAGCAACACGGTGAGATGAGTTTTACCTTCAACCATTCGATAAAGAGCCGACCACCAGCCTTCACTAGAGATTTGATACTGATCTAGCGATTCCTCAATTGTTTGATCATGCTTTCCTTCCAAAACTCCCCGCAGAGTTATGACCGCATCCTTGGTCGCCTTCAGAATGCTGTTCTCATCCTCAATTTCCAACTTTTGAAGATCGTTTTGAGAAGTAGTGAGACTGACAGCCAGAGCAAACTTAGCAGCATCGTTCCAACGTGATGATGCAAGCCATCTCCTCTGTCCATCCAACCGCTTGTTCTCTTCTCTGCCAGATCTGCTTTCCTCGACTAACTTGCGTAAATACTGAGCATTAGCTTCCCCAGTACTTTGTACCATTTTAGAGAAGGCACTTCCTTCTCTAGACAACAATTCCTCTGGAGGATCATATTCCAAAACCTAGAGCACAAGCCAGAGAAATTAATGCACGAACTGGGATAACATAGAAAAAAAACTATCATCCAGCTTAAACAAGCTTGTGCTGGTGATGACTCTTAGATGCAGGTTTCATTTACTCCTAAATACTAAGCACAAGCTTAAGCAAGCTCATCTATGATATGAAATCACACATATGGAAAGAGGATGTTATTACCTGGCCAGAATCAAGAAGAAGGATGCGGTCGCAGTCAATTATGGTATTTAGCCGATGAGCAATGATAAGCATTGTACATGATTTAAACTCCTCCCTGATAGTTTTCTGGATTAATGCATCTGTTCTAACATCAACAGCTGCTGTCGCTTCATCGAGAATTAGTATTTTTGATCTTCGCAACAATGCTCGAGCAAGACTTAAAAGCTGCCTTTGTCCAACACTGAAATTCTCTCCAGCTTCTGAAACCTGGAAACAGGATAAAAATGTTGCTTCTGAGTGAAGTTACACTTCTCTTGATCAGTAAAATCAAAATCTATAAATGATAAGAAAAGTGGGTCAAATGGGCTTGTTGATTCACTTCATCACAAACTCCATTCCCTCCCACTTCTCCTATGTTACTTATTTTTATGTTGATGAGATAAAAGGGGGAAAAAAGCTATTAATTCCACTTAATATGCCCCATTAATGTTCCGATAAACCATGATCTAACATAGATTCTTTTAAGTTATTTTGGATGTAATGGGACATAATTTCACACAATAGTCCACAAAGCTAAAATCTTCAAGAGAGAACATCTTTTTGGAGTCTATAACAATGCTTTTGCCAAATGATTATGGAGGTGATTGCCAAAAAATCTTCTAATAATATGATAATAAAAGATATAAATTTATGTTCCTTATATGCATATGAGAGGCATTGGAAAGGCCTGGTCATATCAACTTCCATTGAATCACACATCAGATATCTAACTTAACACAAAAATTAGTGCACATATAAAGGCTTTCTTTGTTTTCAATTGAATGCAAATACTTAATTCTAATAGGGCATTAAAGATTTCCTACTTTGACTTGGAGTGGTACTTTTAGGGAGTCTATAATTGTTATAAATCATTCTTGTCATCAGAGGTGATATATATTATAGAATTTAGCAAGTATTTGCTTTGAGATTGTATGATGCAATGCTTCTATTAGGTGTGATGCACAAGGAACCCTAGATGTGATGCATAGGAAGCTTTGGGTGTGAATCCTAAAGTTTTTTTCTTTGTTGAGGAACTCATCATCCTACATTAGAATGTGAAACATAAATCATTCTAAGTTCATGTGTCAAACAATGCTAGCACTTAGCAGACATGCTGGTAATTCAAAGAATTTTATCATGGAAAGTTTGAGGCAACAGAATGAGAAAGGAAGTGGACATGGATATGTAGGAGCAGGACAAAGTAAAACTGCTGATCCTCAACTATCTACTTCAACCTCAAAATGAAGAGACTGACAAGTAAATTACCTTGCAGCTAAATGGTGATATTTTACTACCAGCAAATTCTTAATATCCATGTTGATAACATCAGGGTTGAAGAAGTAATCGTATAAAAGAAACGTATGTCGTGAATGCAGAGAAATCCATACCTAATCTGAGCACGGAACTCATCCTAAGTACACTATACACAGGTAATATCAATGTCAACCACTGTTGGTGGTGTTCTTGTCAAACTGGATTTAACTCTCAAGTGAATAGGAGATCCAAAACCCAATCATATCACTTCAGGGAAAGCCAATTTAAGGAAATCTACTACATGACATAACTTTATCCACAGGAAAGTGCACTTAAGTGGAACCAATTCCACGTGCTTTATTATGCTAGTTGATCAGTTGTGACAACCTGAATTGATAGAAAATAGGAAAAACAAAATACGTACCTCTGCATCGAGGCCTAAAGAGTTTCTACAAATGACATCCTTCAGGTGTGCCCTCTCCAAAGCCTCCCAAAGGTCAGCATCATTATGTTCACTGAAAGGATCAAGATTAAATCTCACGGATCCTGGACAAAAAGGGAACAGATTTAGTCACAAGGAAAATTACCCAAATTATCAAAGAAAGGCTATTGCCATCCTGGTAAAGTGAACTTTATTATATTAAGATCAATTAACAATATATTACATACAGTTTACCTGAAAAGAGCACGGGTGACTGTGGTATTATACCAAGAACTTTGCGTAGATCCATCAGCCCAAACTTTCCAACGTCATAATCATCAATCAAGATTCTTCCTCTTTCTAGCTCAACAATCCTAAACAAAGCATTAATCATGCTAGATTTCCCTGCACCAGTTCTTCCGACTATTCCAACCTTGTCGCTTGGAGAAACAGTGAAAGATAGCCCATGCAGTACTGGAGGAAGTTCTGGACGATAACGTAGGACAACATCCTCGAACTTTATGGATCCAGATGACGGCCAACCCGGAGGAGGGCGGTTGCTCTCAACAATAGGTGGAGCCTCTGAAGGCAAATCTATATATGTGCCTACCCTCTCAACAGCATTTAGACTATTTTCAGCAAGACTTGCAAGCCTCAGAACTCCAGTCAACAATCCTGTAATATTTAAAGCATAACTAAGAAGGAGACCCATGGTGGATGCAAATGCCTGCTGATTCTCTGCTCTTCCATTTTGCATGACTGCAAATGTTGCTGTAAACCATATCATAAGGCCACCCAAAAATTCGAGACGAATGCCAAGCCAACGGTTTCCACTCATGTTCACAAGAGTAAATCTAATGTTGTTATCCATAGACTTCCCATTTATTTCAGCCATGCGATCGTAAGCTTTGTATGCACGGATAGTTGATAGACCATTCAGCGCTTCTCCAAATTGTGCATAAACTGGGGACCTTGTTACGGAATCTAAACGTTTCACTTCACGAGCTGTGCTCTACATGAAAAGAACAGATCACTTTCAGTGTAAAAAAAAATCGTTCTAAAATTACTATGCATAGCAGTAGTGGAAGGCTGAAGAATTGGGATCAACGTAAAGCAACCTGAATGCTGACTAGTAATTCAGCGGACATTGCAACCAAAGGCAAAGAAGAACTCAGAGTTGAAAAATAGCAACCAAGTACTTCTACCATGAAAAATCTTGATTTGAAATATGATGTAAGCAATTTAAATTACTATAGTGCTGAATATTTGTGAAATCATCGATAGCAACATTTTCCAATCTTCAACTTACTGGTCTATATTTTTTTTTTTTTTTTAAGTGCAAATAGTTAATACTTGAGGTAGCTTGCTACAACTTTCACATATACATAGTGAAATTTTAAGTTAGGAATCAGGATATCCAAAATGTAGCAATTGCATGAGAATGATAAATCGCCAGTGGGAAAGTATTGGACATTATCAGTTTTCACTATGAAACAAAAAAAAGCAACAACAAATCTGCATTTTTTAGCAACTGACAAGTCCCTAAAGAGGAAGGCAAAGAACTGGATCCATCTTTAACTTTTGTGGCTTCATTGTGATTATATTTATGTCCAACAAAACCTAAAGATGAGATCAAAGGAAGCAGTCATAAATTTCATAAGCAAAAGAGTCACGCCACTTGATAACATAAGTTTCTCAACTTTTAATAAAATAGATTTGAGTTTCTCTGCATTTAACGCTATAATCCATTTTAACCTTTTGAAATTGTCATACTACAATCAATTTATCATGCCAAATAATATTAGACATTACATAAACTAAACTATGAAAAGTACTTAACAACAAAGTACCAGCTTCTATTACTCCATAAGCAAAAGTGGGAAAACATTCACGAAAGGATGGACATACCTGATAGTACAAATAGGCTCCATAGAACAACACCAGAAGAGGCATTATAGCCCACAAGGACATTGTACTCACAATCCCTATCAAAGCAAATGTAGAAAGAAGCTGCGACACCATACCCAGAAACATATTAACAAATTGTGCGACAAAGCGATCAATGTCTCCAAGATCCTTGGCAAACCGATTAATGATACGGCCAAGAGGATTCGTGTGAAAGAAAACCATTGGAGCTCTTAGGATAGAATTAAGCATGGCCTCATGCAATCTTTTTGCTGCATACAGACTTGAAATGATCAACCAGTATGAATTTGCAAGAGCCACTAAAACCTGAAAATGAATCCACAGATGGTTAGTACAGAGATTTCAGGAGATACTTTCTCAGTTTTCCAATAAACTAATGATCTTGTCAATGTAGTCTGTGCACTTTCTACATAATAGCAGCAGGCAAACAAAGCAAAAATATATATTTAAAAAAAAGAAAAAGTCCTTTCCGTTTTTTCTTTAGGTCATATTACTAGAGAAAGTAGTGTTTGCACATAAATTCCTGCAGAAAAGAAAAGACTGCAAAAATAGTCAATTAACTGTAACCATCTGGCATTATACCTGACCAAATGATAGAAGTGCATATATCAGATTGTAGAAGCCCTGGTTGTAACTCTCTTGGTTACCTTGATCTGTCCAATAACTTAACCATGTGCTGCTTGAAACTCTTAAAACTTCAGTAAGTATATAGCATGAAAAGAGGATCATAACCACCCACATGCCTCCCAATGCATTTTTATACCTGAGAAGGAAGACTTGCAATATTAATTACGATGCCAAAAAAAAAAAAATAAAATCAGCATAGAATTCTTTTCCAAACATTTTCTCATAGACATCCAATCCCAAGGACATTTCTAGCCTCATTTCTTTTCAGTAGGAAAAAGTCATGTACACATATTCTGCCCTCCTTTGTTAATTCTCCTTAATTTACAATTCCCAAACTCTCTCTCTCCATCTTAGTTCCCAGCCTACCTCTCCCATCTGAACAAAAATGTAAATAAAAGTACAATAAGCTCTATCATCCTCCATAGAATTGAGAGGCGCGCAAGAGAAATATTAAGCTTGAGCTTCTACTAAAGGAACCGTTTGCTGCTCTTTCAATTTTCTACCACATTGCTACCAAACAATAAACATAGCTGGAAAGACATGAATAGTAAAGCATCTTCCCCAAATTTCTTTGTGTCAAAACGCTTCTAGAAATTTAAAAGGATGTGAATTAAATTACAAAGATTTCTAATATCATCAAGTTCCTCCAGCAACTGTAGCTAACTTCAGAGGAAAAATACTTTATAGACTGGTACTTTGAAGACCTTGAATATTAGAAGAATCAATCGGGCATACTTTGACTTCTAATTAAGCCATTTTCAAAAATTTGTGCTACTTTTTAGTTCTGGAATACCTAAAGAACATATTATTACCTGGCCAATACTTTCAGACTAATAACACCTGTTTCCCTTTCTTCCTGCTTAATAAGCACTGATTTGGTTCCCTTCTTCTCGCTTGGGTTGCTTGAGCTGTTGGGTACATCATTAGCAACCCCATTAGCGACAGGTTTTGACGAACTCTTCTCATCAACTGAATCACTATTTTGCTTCTCCTCCACATATTCCTCCATTTTACCCGCATTTTCCATCAACTTCTGAAATCGCTTGCCACTGCGAGAGAGCTCATCAAATGTTCCTTCCTCTTCCACTTTCCCATCATGTACCAGGATTATCCTATCTACTTGTGATAGAAAATGAAGCTGATTTGTGACAAGCACTCTGGTTTTCTTGTTTAGTTCTCCCTTGATGCACTTATCAAATACCTGGAGAAGAACCATGGAGATTTAGCAAGAATAAACTACATTGCATCTAGTGCATATACTGGACAAGCTAAAATCACACAAAGACAGAGCTAGGATATGGAGCCAGGGGAAGTGGAAACAAAATCTGCACCCAAGCTGCAATGCATCCGTATCTGTCTGCACACGCACTCATATAATAACATCGACACATGGAGAGGACCTTTTACTTCTGAATCATGAACTCTTTCATTTTCAAAACTTCTGTACATCTGGGGATAACTATCACGGAATATATTAATAAGTTGCAAAGAGAAGTTAAGCAACCAAGATGCGTTTTGGTAGATCACATATGCCCATGCAATTTATGCTTGCATATCAAAGTCAGTTGTTTTACTAATTCAAGGGGAGAAAGACAGGTAAAAACAATCTTAAGAATCTCAGGCAATTGCAAGACTACAAGACAAAGGATCTGATAACAGTGGGTGGAAAATTATCTTTATATGCTCAAGCCATCTTGACATGATAAAAGATCAGAAGTAAAAAAAATTCAGTAAAATTAAAATTAGAAACAATTAATGCAGAGCAAACTTATTTAGAAGGATTAAGTACCTGTCGAGCAACATGTGCATCTAGAGCACTTAGTGGGTCATCAAATATGTAGACATCTGAGTTTGAGTACACAGCCCGTGCCATAGAAACTCTCTGCTTTTGTCCACCACTTATATTCACCCCTCTTTCACCTATCTCAGTTAGATCACCACCCTGGTAATTATTCATGTCAGAATGCTGAAGATTTTGGCAAAGAGCATTGAACAGCATGGGATTGCTAGCACAATCCAAGTCCACAAGAACTACATTAAAATACAATTATCAGATCTAAACTTACAGGTAGCAAGTCAAGGTCATGCCGCAATGCAGTCACATCTATTGCCTTCTCATATCTTCTTGATTCAAAAGGAGATCCAAATAAAATGTTATCACGTACCTGCAAGAGGTCATTTATGTCCCTGCTGAATTTAATGCTTTTGAGGAATGGAAGAGCTTACAAGGTTTAGTTGGGTGTGAATAATCCAAGAGGTCCACATTGTTATTAATATTAGAGTGCAAAGAACACTCCAGTGGTAAGATTCATTATGTTCAGATAATAAAGTGAATGTTCACAGGACAGTAATATAAGCAAAAAGAAATTCATGAGAATGAATTAGAAAAGCTTTAATACTCACAGTTGCATTAAAAATCCACGAAACCTGAGAAACATAAGCAACTGTTCCTCTAATAAACACATTTGCATCTCCAATTGCAGGAAGCTCCCCAAGCATTGCTGATATCAATGATGTCTTTCCTTCTCCAGTACTACCAACAATCGCAACCAAATTGCCTACTGGAATATCCAAGTTTATATCTGATAGTGTGGGCCTCTCTGCCTGAAATACAAGATCAAGCACTTCAAAGGTGTATCTACACAATTGCAAAGAAACAGAAAATTGCATTTGCAAGAGTATTTTGCCTTTTGGACTAGATATAGGCTACAGAGTACATGGCAAGAGAAGATGCCAATTGCTATAGACTGCCTCTGGCTATGAAAACATCCTCACTGTACATATTGACGAGCAGAAAATGGTATCTCTTGCTTATTTAAAGGAGCATGATACAAATGCTTGTGAGCGAGCATGTAAAAGAATATCCATAAAATGAATGAGTTTACAATTGTAATAGTTCAGCAATTGATAATTAAGACAGATCTGAGCTCTTTTTCAATATATCTCCTCCTCCTCTTCTATAATTAATGTTTTCAATTTATCTATATGTTTGCCTTCTCCAGGAAACAGCTTATCAATATGGGGTGAAATAACTGCATATCTAAGCTTAAAGCACAGAGTGCTTTGTACAATAGTACCCTAACATTTGCATGCACACAGTTCTGCCATCGGCAAGGACCAATTGTTATAAAAGCAATGCTTGTCCTCTTATGCATGCATACTCAGGAACTTCCAAGTTAAAAACAAGACCTTCGCATCCCAAGAAAAGTTTCCATTCTTGATGGTTATCGCTGGTAGTCTGGGATCAAGAGGTGGATTAGGCAAAAGAATTCTTTCCTCAGCTAAAAGAAGATCCTCCAGTCGCTTCAAGGATACATTTGCATTTACGGTCTGCTCATGTAAAACAGCATCAGAAGCTTGAAAAAATTATGGAAACATTAAGAGCTGGTTAATCATGCATTGCACCTAACAGAAGACAACATCAGCCACAACAATGAAGTGCTCAACATAAAAGATTAAGTACAAACTACATTAAAGATAAATTGCAAGAACAATAAAAAGAGGAAAAATGGAAATGAAGCTCAACAATCTTACATTTTACTCTTTCTTATCATCAAAATTCTCTTGTATTGAAGATTTATATTCAGTCAGTAGTGTGCCACGCAAGTTTTAAGCAGGGTTCATGGACAAAAATGAAATTGACATCAACTAGTGGTATTGTCGACACCCATTACCACCAATCATTGCCATTGCCATATTAAAACTTCTGTTGTTACTAAAAAATCCAAATATACTCTGAACACTTTGAAAGCATATACATCCATCATCAATTTTCTGACAGAATGAAAATATTTTCCGAGCTAAAGACAGTTGATTAGAAACAACCCAAACTCTAGAGAAAACTAGGACAAGACCAATTAAGGAGAAAACTCACCCATAGAACTCATATATTTGTCAATGATATTTTCTTCAAATAGGGTAATTCTACTGATAGAATGAGAAAACCAACTCAGCATTTTGTCAAATCATCATGTATGAACCATTTTCAGACAATGTCGACGAAGAAGAATTTTCCATCTCTTCAAAGCACATATAAGTCAGAATTGCATCACAATAAACACATCCAAGCAATAAACAAGAGATTTGAGCAAGCAGTGATTTTCTAAAGAATGATTCAAGCAATTAAAACTCCAAGCATACAGAACTCCTTAAACTGAATTGAAGGGGCCTGAAAAAAGAAGGAAAATACGAGCTGCCATCCTCTTTATAAGACACAATGAATGAGAATGTGTTTCTCTTAACATTTTTTAGCAGAGAACATGTAAAAGATAGAAGACAACTCTAATATTACACAGGTTGTAAGCACTTAAAAGTCAGAAAACCTATATCAGAGACATCAATACTTTATGTGCACACCGCAAAATAGCAGCAAAGACTAGAGCAGTTTAATGATAAAGAAAACTTTGAAATACCTGAGTTATTATATTAGGGAGCATGAACAGTGGAAACCGGAGAACAGCAAAGAGAGAAAGAGATGTAAATGCCCTTGCTGGTGTCAGATCTCCGCCAAGCAAAGTGAACATTCCAAAAGAAATAACAGTCACCACAACTGGAATGCTGTTCAGTAGGAAACTATTCAACTGTGGAAAAGACAGAAAATCAGTACTCAAAATGCCAACCTTATGGTCATCAAAGTTTCTACCAATAGTAAACCATTGCCGCATAGTATTTCAAGAGCAGCTGGGCACCATATAAGAAACTCTTTTTAATAATCATGATATTCCCTTAGTTTTCTAGTCCTAGAAAAAAAATGTCATCAGCATTTTAATCACCAAGAAGAAAGCTGAGGAAAGTTAGCCCCTTCCTAATTTGTGTTTTCATTTAGGCTTAATGTCTTTGCTCACATTTTGAGTGACCAGATAATTTATCTCACATTATTTTAAGGCTATAATAGTCTGTTGTCCTTGTAACAACTGGTAAAATCTATTAGCTGTCCTCTGAGTGAAGTCTGGCATAACAGCTCATTTTCCCTTCACTTCCAGTAAAATCAATACAAGTTTGTGGAAAGAGAAGTGAAAACCATGCTCTGACATCAAGAATTTTGCTTTGTCCCTGGACTTGAAACATGACACAGTATAAACTAAACCATGCTATAAGATACGAAACAGTAGTAGTCAACCTCTTTAAAAGTATAGACAAGAATCTCCACACTCCAAGTCTTAAATAGCATGGGTATTACAGAAATAGATTATAGCACTATACCGCTCCTAATGTTTGAGCCTTTCGGAACCATGATAGTTCATCAGTCCGAACGCTTTGAACTTTGGCTTGGAAACTACTCTCCCATGCATAACATCTGAAGCACATTGAGCCCAAAAAAAGTGTCAAATGCTTAATTTTCATGATGAATCAAAAATAGCTGTTTAAAAGATGAAATCATACTTTACAGTGTCCATTGCAGCCAAAATTTCATTCATGAGGCCAATTCTCTTGTCTGTTCGTTGCAGCCCCTCCTTGGACAATTTTTGCATTCTGCTTATGACCAAAGTCTGTTTCAAGTAAGATTAAAAGAAGTTATTAGATGAAGAAATTCAAAGACAGTGAAGGCTAATTGACAAGTTGCAGAACCATAAAGTGCATTTATTACTGACATTCTCAAGTAAAATTATTTAAAAAATAAATTGAATCAATAAGAATATACTAAAACCAAGGATATCACCTGAATAAAATTCTAATTTTTAGTTTATTAGACCAAACTTTATTTGACATATCTGCAAATATTGCATGCAAGACATAAAAGATGTTAAAGGAAAATTAGTATAGAATTATAGAAAAAAATTTGTCCCATAATCGCTCTCAAAACTCATTTTCAGCATGACAGTAGCATCCCAAAACACCTCCTCAAATGAAGAGAAAGTTCCCTACATTTTATCAATGTACTCCAGTGCTTCTAAAGATAGCAAATCACAAATGTTGAACAGGCAGCCTCTCTTTTTAACAAAGGAGTGAATGAAGTGTCTGCTTTCTGTGCAAGCAGATAAGATAAATTCATTAACAAAAAATTGCTCATTTAAAACATCTGTTTGCAACATTTGTATTCCTTTACACACACAGCAAAAGCTGCAGGGATTCTACCTTTATCCCCACTATTAGGTTTAGGTAAGTGACCATTCCCACTGTTCAATCTAATCATCAAACTGTGTAAACCAAACAAATTTTTAAGAAGCATATCTCAAATACAGATTGAGAACCCATTTCCTACCAGGTTAAGCTTTAGGAAAAATCAGATGGTCAACATGGTACTAAATAACAAGCCAGGAACTCTTGGCACTCCATCTGCCAGTCATTCTACATTTTTCTTGTCATAGTGCTCTGGTCTCCAATTTTCCCATTAATGTGATTAGTCCTGATGTTGCATTAGCCACAATAGGTCTAGCTTAAATATGAGGGGACTCTTCAAAAAATTGCCAGATATATGTTGTAAGCCCTTTTCCTAGGGGTTTATGCTTTCAAGAAAGACAGTTATTCGGAAAAATTAGTCACCTACATTATGTTTTGCAAACATTATGGCTTAGATATAGAAGGAAAATTGGCCTCAGTGCACTTCGTAGAGTATAAATGATGATCCTAGCCAAGCATTTTGCAACTTCACCTTATAATCATGCATTATTCATTCTGATTTGAACCGCCTGACTTCCGAACCAGACTAGGGTGAACTATGTACCATACAGAACAAATTGTCTATCATAGTGCTCAAGAAAGCTATATCACAAGCACGTGTTAACTTTATTGATGTAGTTTATCTAAAATAAAGTGGCTATGTGCATATAAGATGTTGTGCACCATCCTTTTATAACACCAGAGGAAACATGACAAATCAGAGCTAAGACTTTTTGACCTAGTCCAATGACTAGAATTATCACCTACCATTACAGACCAAGTAAACTTATTCAAGGGTCAATTATTTATCTGCTTGTAGTTCCTTCAAGGTCAGGGTACTTGTTCGACAAAATATCATCCAAAACAATGGAGAGTTCTTTATTTATTCTAGATAGTTTAGCTATCTTTATCACTTTAAAAAGAAAAACACTAAAACCACCTGTGCCTACCATCCTTAATATGTCAGTTTAAGAGTATAATAAGATAAACGAGAAATAGGAGACAGGTTTCACAATTTCCAATCATTAAACCTGATTTGATTTACAATCAACATTAACCTTTATTGCACCATTAGCGTTATTACCCAGTATGCCAGCAGAACTTAATATAAAATTAACAGAGTAAAAAACTGAGGTACCTGTATAGGGAATAAAAGAACAAGCATGAGAGCACCGAGCAGTGAAGCAACCCCAAGTTGCTGGTATAAAAGCACCATTGCTATGACTATACGAAACGGAGCTGACCACAGAGTATGGAGGGATTGACATATTTGCTGTTGGAAAAAGGAACAACTTTAAGAAATAGCAACTACAACTTCCAGATAGGAATGCTAATTCAAATGGGACTCAGCTGTGACTGGCTACATGTTGAGCAGTATGTTTACTCATAAATGAATATGACACATGCCTGAAGTGCTTCAGCATCAGTCGTCATCAAGTTGGTGATTTTTCCAGATGCAATCTTTCTTCGAGCCTCGTGAGTTAGCCTCAGGGATTTGCGGAAGACAGCAGCGATCTACAAACAGTGAAGTCAGCAATACAGGTAAACTATGATGAAGCTTAAGTATACCACAAAGGAAAATTAGGCCAGGCACAAAACAGGGCCACAATTGAAAAATTTGTCAGCACTAGGAGCAGTTTGATTGTTGATATATGGGGATTCAGATTGTGATATCATTAGTCCATTTTCTAAAGAGAAACAGATCATACAAGAAGCTGCACATTAAGAGGGAAGATAAATTTTAATTAACATTCACTGACACCATACTCTTAAATTTCAACTGAAGCTATGTGTAAGTACAGATGCATTTCATTATGTACATACTCCCACATGTGCACGCTGCTGTCTATGCAGTTGTCTTTCAAATGTGAATGGAGGAGAAGAAAACAGAAACAAAGGGAATGTCTAAAAACAGAACTTAATTGAAAATTTTCGGAGTGAAAATAGAAAAATTTTGGATGAGAAGAATATGAGTTCCTACTTTAGTAACAGCTAGGAGAAAGGGAAGTAAATTTACCAAAGTAGATCTCAGGCGGTAACCAACACGCATGACATTTTGAAAGTACTGAGCTTCACATAACACACCCCCCACCTGGATTCAAAATCAGAAATCTTAGATTCAAGGATATAAATAAAATTCCGAGGTTCATTATGTCAATAGCATAATGACTAATCTCAGATAACCAACATAAGAGAAAACTATCAATAGCAAATTGGAATATTACCATATGCAACGTTTAAAAAAAATTACTAGAAGCAAATCAACTAAATTTGAAGCAGTTAATAAGACAAACAATAAATTGGTGCTTGATAGTAAGGGAAAGGAAGAATTAATGTCATACCACACCAACAGATAAGACAAACAATAAATTGGTGCTTGATAGTAAGGGAAAGGAAGAATTAATGTCATACCACACCAACAAATATTAGAAACGCATATATGTAACCTATCCAAGCTGGATCCCCACGTTGCATAGACTGCAGATAATAAACAATGAGAAATTTCAGATCAAAGCATAACACTACATAACCTGCATATGATGGAAAAACAAGTCATAGGCTTGCATTAAGATTCTATATAAACCCAGTCTAAACTAAAAAAAGAAAAGTCAATCAGAGGGCCTAAAAAGAAATGGCACAAAAAGAAGCAACCACCAACTTGTTTCACCCAAGAGTACAAAACTTGTGGGTAATAACATACTGAATTGCCATTTCGCTATGTCAGTCAATTTGTCTGCATGTGTCTGTTCACACACACACACACACAACCAGTTCTCTCTTTGGAATATCTTAATGGAATGCTAGAGAAAAATCATCAAAGGTTGAAACTAACCAGTAGAAGGCTGTTCAGGATGAGTGGCCCCACAAATTGCGAACAATCATTCCCAATCTATAAATGATTCAACAAATCATAACAAATTGTTAGCTTTTTAGCATGATCAGCAGCAAGTACAAGGACAAAAATGTAACTCTGTAATAAAAAGCAGGGAATTTTTCATGAAAAATAAAATATATAGTAACATAGTTGCAACAATGATTGTTTGTATCATCTAGAAAAATTAGTCAACAGAAAATATATTCATGATCAACAACACTTAACACCTAAACCTTTTGGTTGATGATGAAAATATATTTTCGTAATTCATTTATGTGAGCTATTTAAGCAATAATTTTTAGAAAAATATTTTCCGAAATGTTCATTTCTGTGAAAAATATTTACCCTTGATTGTGATGGTGCATTCAATTTTATTTTGTGGATTTTCTCACCAAAATTTTAAAATGATACTATATTTAAATTTATGTAAAATTTATTCACCAATTTACTTGTCAACATTCGTAACTTTGGAAAGGTTTCAAGTACTTCATGTCAAAATAAAAGTCAAAATTGCATGAGCTGCAAAATCTAAAAAATGTAAAAAAAATAATTAGAAGTCATCCCAAACAAAAATAGAAGAACTAGTGTAGAGACGTATTATGAAGTACGACAAAGATTTTCAACTCTATTTGCACCAATTATCATGCATGTAAATTGGAGTTCCATTAAAGCCAGCCTATCAAGTGCAAATTTAAATCTACTTAAGTATAATGTCAAGTGCATTAGTTCTATACCTTCCAGAATCCACCCCACCAAAACCTACAAAATGAAGAAAAATGCAATAAGAATAGTATTCACCAGCCAATTACTAGTCTAAAGAGGCAATCACAATAGATAACTACAGCCATGATGCCACAGAAGAATGAAGGATCTTTTCTTCACTCTTTTATAAAAAAAAAAAACATAAAAGATAGAAAAGAAAGCATTCACAAGCATAGATTATGGCATGGTAGCAGCATAGCCAGACTCCTGGATCTTTAAAAGCTGCAAATCCCTGTAATTCACAGCTTCTATCACTTTGAAAGCACGATGTCAATACAGAAGTTAGTCATGTAAGACAATAATTTTTCTTGATTTGTATAAGACCTGGAAATGCAGTAGCTACTAGTTGATAATCTCATAAGTCCTTAATGCCAAAAGCACCAAATGTTGCTCATATCTTGCTCATAACAGTATCACTCCCAGCATATTTCAGCTGTTTATACTGAATAATCTCACTTGTATACATAAATTATATATGATAAAACAGTTGTCTGACTGTGTTCCACCATCAGCATGTTTACGCATCTATATAATTACTTTTACACCAAACTTTCATCTTGAAGTCAACCACAGAGGTCAGTTTAGAGACAACCATTCTCAGAAAGGCCATTTATGACCTTGCTAAATAGCTTTACATTTCTCAGCCTGCAGTGTCACTCTAAAATTCTAATTAGAGTTCTCCAACTGATTGATGTCTACATAGAATTTACTGATGCGTTGTTTAAATAGACCATGGAAACAAATTTTCATTGGCCAAAAAGAAAGGACATGAGGTTACACATAAAGGCAGCCAATCCAAGGGAAGGGTACTGAAACTCTTTGATGTATCAAGTTAGGAAAGAACAGCAAGCCCATCTTCAAGGCCTAAAAAGTTGTTCCTGTCGTCATGAATGTGGTATGCATCTCAGTGTCTTGGGACTAGATCAGTTTCAAAACATTGTCATGTAGACACAACTGATAAGAAAAGGAAAAACCCAAGCATGGAGACCTATGCAGGAGGACCCAATGTCCCTATCATGAAAACCCAAAAATATGTGATTTCCTCACTCAAGAAGACTGACAGCAACAATAAAAAAAATTAACAGCTTCATATGATGATTTTCTGAAAAGTATATTCAACCCACTGAAACATAATGTTGTTTATCTAGTGACATATAGTCCACATGAATAGGATAAACAGAAACCAGAATTTGCCCGAATGGAAAAACTCCCTGCAACTGTCTCAAGCAAGTCATCAGCTGCTTTATTTTTCCAAAAGTTGAACAATGATTATCAACTAATTCACACACAGGCAGCACTAAAAATGCTAATATTACCTTTGGAAGTAGCACCAAAACATATGATTTCCCTACAAAGCATGGCCAACCACAGATATAATTAACCTAGGCCAATATTTTCCTCCATCCGAAATTTCTTCCAACCATGCATTTGATTGGTAGGTTACAAGTAATAGATATCACCCACATGCAAACTTAACTAAAATTAAATGAAAGCGCTGTCCATCTTGTAACCTACCAATCAAAGGAAACCATGGTTGCATGAAGTTTCCTCCAACCAAGGATGAAGGAAAACACAATCCATTCAACTCTTTCTCATGTTGTCCATGGTTAGATATTTTCCCATGTTACAGACTAAAGGAACAAGGTACTCTGTCCTGCACAAGTCCAAATCTCTTTCTAATGAAGAAACCTCAATGCATTTATGCATCTTTCCTAGGAAGAGTAGTATAACTGTAACCTAGATAATCAGGTTCTCCTTCAACTTATACACAATTTTTATCATCTAATTGCTAACTAAGTCCTAAAAAAGAGCTGAAACAGAACACAAACTTCTCTCAAAATTTTACTGGCTTGTAAGTATTCGATGCTTCAAGGAAATTTAAGAGCGAAGTCTTCTTTTAAGCAGCTAGGAGAGATCCAGAAACCAATAACTCAGCTCATCTATCTAGATCAACACTCTTGCAATGACGCATTAGATTAACATCTGTCAAAGGAAGCATTACACTGTGTTTGGGAAAAGTTTTAGAGGGTAAATGTTAAGTGTAGAAAACTGAGGTGGAGAAAGAGAAGGCAAGGGAAATTATTACTTATCATTGTTTGGAAAGTGTGGCAAGTAGAGGTGAAGAAATGGTTAAATTAACAGTTTATTATGATTGGAAAGAGATATAAAATGAGTAGAAAAGTAATTTCTTGACCTTCAAGTCATCTATTGTATCTATTTTCAAGATAAAGAAGGGGATATTTTGGTAAATTGAATCACTCAAATATTAATTCTGTAGGTTTTCTTCATCATTTGATGAAGAAAAACATGAGTAGGGCCCACAGACATCTTCTCCCTGAATTTTCAATCCATACCCACATTCCTCAAAAGTTCTCCAAATAGGGTGATCTAAATCTTTCTTTAGGTTGTATTTCTACTCCTATTCTTTACCTCCTTCCCAAACTAAGTGTTAGAGATGAATTTTCATAGACTTAGCCAAAGAAACCCTCCAATCTCCTGTTACAAAGGTGGATTATAGGTATTTCAATGCTTCAAGTACATTAAAGTGTGAAGCCTCCTTTTAAGAAGCAATAAGAGATTCAGAAACCAGGAGGACTATTGATCCTCTTATCTATCAAGACGAGTAGCTCATTTCATCTATTCATATCCAACGGCATGTCTCCAAGGACAGATGCAGCACTTACAGATAAATTTCGATACCCATAGCCAAACAAACTCAATCTCCGCTAATGAGTTATTGCTCTCGCCAACATACTACACCAACACAACTCTGCAAACTTTTTATGGTAGATGGCTAACCTCCAAATTTTGATAGATGAAAACAAATATCTAATGCCCAACCAACCAAATTGGTTAGGAGAACGGCCCTTCATCAAATTCAGCAAGTTACAATTACAGTCTGTCTAGGTTTTCCTATTTGAATATCTAATAAACAAACACATGTCCACCATTACATGCATGTCCTTGGAAATTGAACCACATAAATGCATTGTCATACTAAATCAATAGCATTCACACAGACAAACAGCTTTTGGGAACTACTCCATTGAGGAAATATACCACATAACTAAACTATTTATTTAGCACTCAAAGGAAATGTACAAGAGATGAAGTCAAAAAGATACATGGTGCTAATGCGAAAAATTCAGAAGAGTCAGCAGATTCTCCCATGTAGGGCCACGTTTACAACATTAACTAGCTTTTTTGTGGAATTATGAAAAGTACCCAAAACATGAGCAATACAAAGATTTGTTCAATTTTGTCAGTTTACATTTTAAGTAATTCAAGCAATGGTCTGTAATTCTTTGTTTCTCTTGTCTTTGAGTCCAAGTGATATGATTTATAGGACTTGTTTCTTCCCCTTTTCCAAATCACTAAATGACTTATTTAGGCAGGGTCGACATTTAAGGACCTGATGTGGATAGTTCACAAAGTGACAAAGAATATACACTAAACCTCTAAGCTTACCTTCCCCCCAAACTCCTAAACAAAGCTCTCAAAAGCCATGGTTTGGACCTCCGGGACTCCTCAGCCCAACACCTCTGGAACCTACAAAATTAGCAGACTTTAACTGGGACTCATACAGATCATATAGATTGCCACAATTAGAACTATAGTATTCATACTTGCTGTTCAGTGTTTCTGTTCGATCCCATGTATCTAATTTCCAGATATCCTTCTCAGTTAGAGGTTTTCGATAGCCCATCTTCATGAGTGGACCCATCCATGAAAAAGTTATTCCTAAAATGCACAGGAAAGCAAAATGAATCGTATTCAAACATGTGAATGTCCTCAAATATATTCTTAAGAAGATACATATTCTATAACATCTCTCTGAAGTATTAGAAAGCAAGCAAACAAAAAGATAGACTTAACTACTATGGAGAAGTAATAAGGTATTGAAGGACTAATTAATGCAGGCAGAATGAGGTTTCTGACCCTCATTGTCCAGTGTTCATACTTTTCATACAAGGGAACAACAGCCACAACTTGGACATACAAAGAGGATAACTGCCTATCAACCAGTTTAAGAAAATATAATATACTTTCCATGCTGCCAAATTTCAATGTGCTCTTATGATAATAATCTTTTCTTCCTTTGTGAAAACAGTACCCCATTTGTAGCTGTCAAGAAATATATGTTTTAGAGGAAGTGCAAAGCAATTGGAAACCACATTCGGAAGCAACATAATCATGGGTAAATTCCATACTTAAGATTAGTCAATCTTGAGGAAAAACAGTAAGATTAGCTATTAAGACTGAAGAATTTTTATTATATTCCATAACAGCCAAAGAAAATAAAGTCAATAAAACTTATTTTGTCTGTGCTCCTGGGATAGGCAATGTTGGGAAATGTAAAGGAAGAAGATCAACTTTGAATTAAGTTTCCATTGTTTTCCTTTGATCATTGTCTCATTGTAGGGAAGATACACGAGAAAACTTCATACAGGAAACTTTTCTTGTCGAAACAAAATTCTGAAGAATAAGGTCATCCTAGGTCATGTCTTACAAATCTATTTTAATGTAAGGGTGTACAGACCTATTTTCTGAACTGAAGAGTTTTGTCACCATCAATCAAAAAACAGGTATTTCAGAAAAGTACTAAACTTTCAACATCCAGATGACTGACTTCCTTACGCAAATAAGTGCTCTATTGCCTTGAAAGTATCAAATAAAGAAATGCATTTGCGAATACTTTTAAAAACTTTCAACAAAGTCCATAAATGAGTTTTAACTCAATCTGTCCTGATGTGGCTTTCAGTTCTCCAAATAGCTCTTCATTACCAAAAATCAAAAAAAAGGAAAAAGGGAAAAAAAAGTTTGATGCTCAAGTGAAGAATTTGTCAATGCCCATGCAAATATAAAGACTAGGTCCAATCATTAAAACATTCACATTAAACTACAACTCGTTCTAGGTAAATTCAGGTATGGAGATTATTTAGGTTAGAATCTACATATTTAGACTGAGAAAAGCTGGTTACTTTATTATGTCAGCCCTTGAGCTCATGGCCACAACGTGGAGGCCGTCTGCATTTCCTAATGTATTTGAGGTGCTCCGAGGAAAGAAGTGTTGTGCAGGGACCATGGATATGATAGTGTCATGGGATATGCGAATGCAGATAGGGTGGTTGGTTTCAACCTCAATGCTGATGCAAGGTATCTTAAGAATGTTGGAATCATAGACAGTCCTTAGCAGAGCATGATAGGTTTATTACTGCAAACATGGACAACCTACTGAGAATATGATTTTGTCAAAAAATATGACATTTGATATTGAACCACACCTCTATCATCAACTTAAGCTTTTGGATAAATTAGTAGTGGTTTCAGTCTCTACACAAAAATTAAAACAATAAAACTCGTGTTTTAATCTCTCTAGGCCCCTGATTTGCCTTTCCAAATATAATCAATTATGCTTTATTCTTCAACCAATCCCAACCTAGAATGAAGGAGATTCTTAAAGCATTTAAATCAGACACCAAGCCTTCATGTGAAGGCTAAAGCTCCTAAATAAGTTGGTACACACTTTACAACTTACAGATCTAGCTCCCTATCCTTTGAAGAGGAATTTACTTTTAGCAGCAAAATGCAACATGACATTCGCAAGCTTGAGAAGATAGGCATGCTAGGGAACATATACATACTTGAAAATATATTGGCATTCCTCTCTGGGCATATCTGCTCTGACCCTGGAAGTTCTTCATATTCAGCTTCTTGGGCTGATTCAGTCCGCACAGGGGTATAGCCAGGATAAGGATCCAAAGTGGGCATATAAAACACCAGCATTATCCCAAACAAAAGCTACACCAAACAACAATACCACATGATAAGCCACAGTAGACATTTATCAAGCATTGAGATTTAGATAGGTACTATACTAGTATTTTCTTTTCATCATTTCATGGACATATACAGAAGATAGTAATTGGCCATGCCAGCCTAATGACAAGAAATTCAGCTATATGAACTTTGGGAACACCAGCAACTGATTTTAATAATAATATGATCAGTTCATACTTCCATCATTTTCCTGAGATTATGAAAAAGTGTACCTTATAGAACATAAACAGGTCTCCTCCCTATTAATTTAAGCTGAAAAACTAATAAGCATGCCCCTTATAAACCTGAACTACACTTTCACTTGTACAAATACACAATGGCAAAATTTTTCCTTCGCTAGCAACAAAGTTATCATTGGCTAACACCAAAGAACCAAAAACCTATTTTTGGGCACCAACCATATAGTTTAAGCTATATCTAAGATCATGCATTAACTATATGTAGCTCTCTCCCCATGCCTTATGGTGAAGAATTTTCGTTTCTTGTCAGAGAAAGATAAAATATTTTCAGCATCAAACTTAAAATGTGAAGTGACAGCAATTAGGAAGTTGCAGACGAACATACCTGAACAGCAACCTCACTGATGTACAGATAAAGTATTGAACTGCATAACAACAAAAAGCACATGATTCAGTGTACTGTAATAGATTAGGAGAGTGTTGTAATACTTTCACAGCATATAATGGAACTCAAGTTATAAATTTGCTAGCAAGGCTTCACAAGATCACATGTACATGTCCCAAGGGACACGTCAGCTAGAAATCTACTGAAACTAACAATTTCGGCCCATTCATTGATGGACACCAAAAGGATGAGATGTATGGACTGTCTTGTGGGAGGACATTTGACACTTTAAGGAGAAGAATGGACTGTGTAACTAAAACAAAGGACAAGTACTGTACAATCAAAAGAAGTGGAGCACGTAAACAGTAGTGCAAAGTTCGAACCTGTTGTAGAAATCCTTCATAGAGAAAATAAGGTTGAACATTGCAGCATTCCCTATCAAGGCATAAATGACTCCGAACCTCACAAACCAGCGAAATTCATGGATATAAACTTTAGTTTCCAAACCAATCATGACCAGCATTGAGCACCAAGTATGCGCTTGAATCATTATGGAGAAAATCTGGAGGAGAAGGATCAGCATTAAATGTTAAGCATAAAAAGATAAGTCTACCAAATGAAGTAAGCTCTACGCATTTTGATAATAACTTGGTGTTTTTATTATCTACAAAAGTATATAAAGAACAGTTTCATTGACTACGGATATCAGCAGCTAGAAGCAGGAAGCTGCAAAATATGTAGGTTCCAACAACTAACTTGGATAAATAAACTCAGAACTAGTTTGAAAGAATATATGTGGGTATTGGCTAATCAACTTTAGCTAAAGAAGATCCTGGTACACTTCCGTCTCTTTTTCTTGACAAGCACCATTTCATCTTTCCTTAAAATACAATAAATTCATCATATAGACCTATTGCTACATCCATCTCCGATTAGAACCCATTACCAATTCATAAAAAGGAACTTAAAAGTAAAAAGGCAACGTGTGATAAAAATTGATGATGATAATACTTAAGGATGTAGAACATGCCATAAGGCAAGGAACAGTGAAAAACATCGAGTAAGATACAGAGCTATGAAAAGCTGTTTATCCAGTAGAATAACCAATTTGAAATCACTATAGCCAACTCCAGAAGACAAGACTGAGGGCATACAAGGATATGAGGAGCATCTCAGAAGTGTAATCCTACTCCTAATTTTTGTCAAATTCTAACTCCTAAAACTTTCTCCCATGCTATCGTAAGAACAGTAGCAGAAGTTAATAAATGCCCATTGATACACTTCTTGTCAAAATGCCATGCATTTATCACATATTCAAACCAAGGCAAATGACCATCAGTCAATTCATTAAATAACCATGCACCATAGCATGCCAAAGCAGTGGCAGCATCAGAAAGTGAATATAACAGATCACAAGAAGCCCATCAGAGGGAAAAGGGAAAATAGAAGGGGAAAAAAAAGAAATGAACAAACAAAAACAAAAGCAGAAGGAATAAACACACCTCAAATGGGGCTAGGCCTTTCTGTCCATCTAAGTTGAAGACTGAAATTCCCATGATCAATCTGAATAATGGCTCCGCAGTACAGTAGAGAGCCAACACCCCAAAAGATAATTGTACAACTTTGACCTCAAGCAGAACCTCTTCACTTCGAAATCCTTCTTCGTCCGCCATACTCGATATAAGCAAAGGCCAAGAAGGACCACATAAGAAACAGTCACCACCAGAGAGTCGACTGCACATGGAGTGTACACACCAAAGGCATTTTGGACAACCCTCCCCCACACCCCATAAGCCACTGGCTGACAGTACCAAACAATCGGGTCGAAAGCCATCGTTGCTCCCTCTATCGCTATTCTTCACCTCAAGAGCATAATCTTCACTTTCCGATCCTGATAAAAATTGCTTCAAGTGTGAGGAATGAGTCAACCACTGTTGTCCAATGCGAGCCTACTCCTGCAAAAGCATCAAATATCTAATTATACAGATATAAGGTACTAAATGATAGGGAAGGAGGAGAATGAAACACTGAAGCACTGTGCACAGATGAAAAGGACTTGGCGCTTTTCACTAGTATCTTTTACGAAAATCCACCCAAGAAGCGGCTTCAGTCCGCTATATCATCAACAGTAACAATGGCTAAAACAATCAAGCCATTAAAGACATTCCAAAACATCCATGGGACAAAATTTCACTCCCCATGAAATACCATTCATTTCAGACAAGTAAAATGCAATCAGAAAGAGGAATTATGGAAAGTATACTACGAAAAGAATAAGTAGAGCGAAAAAGTTCACTGACCGAACAGGAATCCTCGGAGAAATTCAATGATGATGATTTATAGAATGATTATAACAAAATTAAAGAACTAAATCGATTAAGCTTTAAAAGTATAAAAGCTTTTGATTTTCACTACAAGCAACAGCAGCAAATTACCCCCGAAACCTGGGAGGAAAAAGTAAAACCACTCAAAGAGGCAGCCCGATCTTGGCTGTCTCTCTCTATTATCTGCAACCCAAAAGTTGAAAAAAAAGAACGTGCGCAATCTCTAATGACAGATAGAGGCAAGGGACCAATTGCCACGAACAAGAACATGAAACTAGCAGTACGACGAAAACACAGGAGAAACAATTTTTACAGGAAGCCAACAGATTTCAAGTGGAAATTTGAAGAGAAATGGCCAACAACCCATTTTCGCAAATGAAAAAAAAAAAAAGAAAATATTGAATATACTTTCACTTGACTGACGGACTAAACTTCATAATTCCTCGGAGAAGCTGCGATCATAAAGAAACAGGAAGAGCTAAATTAATCCAGCTTTAACTCATAAAAGCGTACGATTTTCACTTATTCGTTGAAGCTAAAGCAGCGACCCAATCTTCGCTTTCTCTCTCTCTCTCTCTTTTTCACACACACACAAATGTCAGAAAACGCTGAAAAGAACGAGGAACAATTGCCCAAGACGAGGAAAAACACCAAAACTAGCAGTCTCGATGAAAACCCAGAAGCCACAATCTTCACAGAAAGCCAACAGGTCGGTTCAACAGCTCATTTCGCAGAACAAGATCTCATCGTGAGAAAACCCACCGCCCCATCCCGGAGCTAACCCAAGAAAAGAAGAGAAAAAGTCCACGCCTTCACGCGTTGACCCGACAAGAAACGCAATAACACAGGTGGGAAAAACGCGAAAAGAGCGGAGCTCACGAGATTGGCGTTGTTCCCGCGAGCCCAAACAACGCGGAACGAGAGCTACCCAGAAGACCCAGAAGGCAAAAAAAAAAAAAAAAAAAAAAAAAAAAACGGCGACTTCGACGATGGAGAGATGGAAGAAATAGAGAGAGAGAGAAGAGGGAGCCAGAGAGAGAATCAGAACCTGCCCCCGCCAAATTGCAGCGCGGAATGCGATTGGTTTGGAGAATCCTGTCCTCGGCGCAGGAGCTTTCAATGCATCATCCCCACTTCACTCATTCCTCCCTCTCTCTCTCTCTCTCTCTCTCTCTCTCTCTCTCCCTCTGCATATATCTGCGAACTGTGGATGTGGAGGGAATCGGAGGAGGAGAAGAACAACAACAACAACGTTGTCCCTGGCTCCGCCGTTCAGGCCAACGACAAAGGAACAAGAGGGAGAGAAATGGAATTTTTCTAAGGTGGTGGTGGGGATGCTGCGGTATACGTATATGCTGACGTCAAAAAAGTTCGAGAGGGAGGAATCCGGAGGGCTCGAATTTCGACGCGGACCGGGGGTTGGGGGTCCAAAATATGGGAGATAAAGGGAGGAGAAAAAGATGGGCAAGTGCTCGACCAAAAAAAAAAAAGAAGATGGGGAAGTGGAGGAGAGGAGGTGCTGTTATTATATTATCATATGGGAGGAGTACAAAATCGTGTGGTCCGGTGATTTTGGAGCCCTGCTCATGATGACGATGATAATGAGGATGGAAATTCGTCGGAATTGGTAGGTGGGCCTATAAAGAGAGAGAGATAGAGGGGTGAAAGTGGTGCGGACCAGCTGCCTATCATTTTCTTGAACCCAGCCTAGTATGCTTGTAGAAGAGTTTCATGGGAATCACGAGCGGGGGACCCGAATTAAGGGTGGTCTGAACCTCCGCGGTTCATTACTATTTTTCTTGTTGGGGTTGACTCAGAAACGAGAGGGGTGGAAGTGACGATGATAATGAGGATGGAAATTCGTGGGAATTGGTAGGGGGCTGGTAGAGAGAGAGATAGAGAGAGAGAGGGCTGACAGATTTTGGCTTGTTCGTCCAATTTTTTAAATGAGAATATGAAAAAGTGTTTCTTTTTCTTAAAAGAGTTGTTATTATTAGAAAATCATGAATTGATATAGTTATGATAAATTTATCATAAATTATTATGTTCATGACAAATTTACTCTATATAAATTTTCGTCAAATGTGATAGTTGACAAATTTATCGATTTTACCTTGGTTTTTCATGAGTATATTAGTTTATGATTTTTTTGTGATATTTATTTAATTTAATGAATATTAATGGTAGGTGAATTTAATACAAATATATCGATTTCGGATTTTTTGTGATTAACAAATTAATTTGGAATAAATTTGTCACGCATTACCAATTTAGGGTTTTTATTAATAGGATTACCACCAGAAAAATCATAAATATGTGACAAATTTATCTTAAATTAATTTTTTATCATGTGACAAATTTAGCCTCCAAAAGTTTTCGGTAAAGCTTATTATCAAAATACTACGTTAGACGACATGTGACACTTGATGAGTTGTCCTCCAATTGTCAGAAGTATACAAATTTGTGATTTTTCATAATATTAATATAATTTAATAAAAGCTAATGAAAATTTTTCACAAATGTATTGGTTTAAGATTTTTGGTTGTCAAAAAAAAAAAATAGTGTGTGATAAATTTATCATAGTTATAATAGTTTGGGATTTTTGTAATAAAAAATATCTTTTAGTAAAATTATCATATATGTATCAGTTTTAAGTTTTTCGTGGTATTAATCCTTTTAAATGAAAATCCAAATTATGAAGGGATTTAAAGTGATTTTTATTTTAAATAAGAGTCAAATATTGCAAGTAAATCTCAAATAAGGGCCTAAGCTGGCTGACCGGCCAGCATTTGATTTTTCCTGTGATCAGAACATGGTATTTTCTGTCCAAAATAAAATCTGGATAAAGATTTAAAAGAACAAATGAATTCTAACCAAGAATGAGATGACCCAAATGAAGATTATGATGATGATAAGAGAGGTCGGTTTCGGTCCCCTCTTCTTTGACTTAGCAAAATGAATCCAAAAATTAGAAAGAAGCCAAAAAGGAATCAAAGGTGAGGGAGAACGACCCTATGTTCCATTCCAAATCAAAATCCAATTAAGTCTCTCGAACTCTCATCCCTTTCGAAATAAATGGCTCCAACCCACCTTCGATGGTGGGTTGCAAAAAATCGAGGGAAATGAATATGCATTATCACTCTAATCAGCAAATCCATTTCCATTTCGGGCTAATCACCAAAAGCATTTTCACTTTTCAGTTTTGCCTCTTTCGGTAAGATCATTTATTTACGATTTTGTCCCTACCTAACCTCTTGGCCAAATGGGTCTCCTCTTTTTTGGAAAAATCTGTTTCATCAATTTTGAATTTTTTTAGCTTACGAGTGTACTCTGGCCAAAAAGAGAGAGACCTTTTGCGTGCGCGCATCTTTGCAAGACCACAGAGAAAGCAGTGTTAAAGACTAGTTCTATTAGGGGTGTGCAAAATACCCGAGAACCGCCAGAATCGCCCTAACCGACGGTTCTTGAGGGAACTGCTGGTCCCGGTTCCCGGTTCCAATTTATGGGAACCGATGGAGTGCTTGGTTCGGTTCCCCATGGACGAATCCACCCGCCCGCCCACCCGGATCGGACCGAAACCTTTTTAATATTAAAAAAAAAAAAAATTATTAAAAGAAACCCTAGATCTCATATCACTCCCTTCGTCTTCGGCTCCTAATCCTATCACCATTTCGCTGCGTTTACTTCTCCCGCCGTCCGTATCTCCACGTACTTAAATTTTGTTTTTCTTTCTTTGGCTTGCTTTGATGTCACGTAGTCGTTACATGTTGAAAACCAAAATTGTTTTGCGTCATCCACCCGGGAACCGGATAGGACTGACGGTCCGGTTCCTAGGTGAATCTATGCAACAAATGGGTGGATCTCGGTTCCAATTTTTCAGAACCGGTCCTTAGCGGGGGGTTTCTGATTCTAGGTCGGGAACCGCCCGCCCGGACCATGCACATCCCTAAGTTCTATAACTCTGTGCTTACAGAAAGTTTTGTGAATGCTTTTCTTTTCGAGTTTTTCTTAAAGCAAAATACGGTTCAAGGATATGGGAAATACTCGCTGAAAATCAGCTTTTTTTTTTTTTTTTCCCGAGAAACCGCCGAAGATCATCTTTCGAGAATCACACGATCCTCCAGTACCCGGTGCCACCATCGAGCCTCACCGCAAGCCGCTATTTAGACGTAAACCTCGAGGGAGGCTAGTCCAGGATCCCAACATCAGGACCCCCCACTTCAAACACTTTAGTAAAAAGAATGTTCGAACCCTCGACCTCTACGATAAGGGAGATAACTCACACCAACTGCGCTACCCGTGATTGGGTCATCCATGCTAAGGTTGTGCGACCCTGAAAAACATTGGGGTCAGGTGACCTTTGGTAAGTGGTGGCTTGCCTAAGGTAGTTAGTGACCAGATGAGATTTCACTCGGGGCCACTCAATCTCAATGAGTGAATCGATTGGGATTGCACCACCTCCACAGGGCGACGCCAAGGTCACATAGTCCCTAGCGAAAGCTAGTAGACCAACGGCGAGATCTGCCATCACCACCCAAGTGAGATCCACCTCTAATAGTCCACCAATGATGGCTCACCTACGGTCACACAACCTTAAGGAGACCTTGTTGGAAAAAGGGTAGTCGGCTGGGACTATTGAGGGAAGTACCATAAATTTTCCATACCTTTATAAGGTAGAGGTTTAAGAAGGGGCCTATAACTTAAGCCTATTGATAATTTAGTTAGACGTACCTTTACTCAAAACTTGAAACTATTGAATTATGGGTCCACTAGTATCATTAATTATTTCTCTTTGCTATAGGCATTCGACATGAGACTTCTTTCGTCCACACAATTCACATGTGCATTCAACATTATCTTCTGCACATTTAAGTCTTTGTATCTTATACGAAAGCTAAAGCAGATGGAGCATCATTAGAGTCATATGTCCTTCACATTTTGGTCATTTTGTTTGGACAATACAAATGCGGACGTGACCATGTTAACACGAAAATCGAGGATAGAAAAGCAAGCATAACTATACAAGAACAGCAGGAGATATAAAAATAGTACCCACATTCAAATCCCCTATTTATACTTTGATATCATGTTAGACTAATCGTTTCACTCGAAAACTTAAAACTACTTCAAAAACCAAGTCAGCATTATATGTATGACTATTTATATGTCAATTGAATGAGTTGAATTACTTTTCAATAATTGATTGTTGGTTTTTTTTTTTTTTTTTTACCCACTAATTCGAGACATTATTTAAAACCACCGGTCAACGCTATTTAAAACGAGGAAGGCCACATAGAAGATGCGATCGTTCGAGTCCCCGATCAACAATTTGCTACTGTGCCGTTCAACGACTACTGAATCACAGTCAAAAGTTTCATTTATTTTATTTTCGGTCTAATAATTCTTTGGGCGATAACGTGGGCGTCTCTTTTTTATGGGAAAAAATATTAGAGAAAAATTCTTTGAAAAATAAGGAAAGGAAAAGCTCAGATTTGCTTGAAGAGCAAGATTGGGGGCGGGCGGGAAATCGTCATCGCTGATGTATATGCAATTGCAATGAAATGAAATGAATATAGGCTCTCGGCATACGTATATGTACTTATATAAATAAACAACTATATATAAAAGACTTTTCCATTGGGATGTATCCCGCGTCTCACATAGAAGTCAGCAATTTTTACAGAGACATGCTAGCGGCGCCTTCGTAAGCAAAAATATTTATATGGACCTAGGTTCGTAGATAATGTACAATCGCTACCGATCTTTGATGGGAGCCACGTGAAATTCACATAATTAGCGGTTGCAATTTACTTTTATTCATGTGGACTGGGCCTCCTTCGTAACCATACTGCTTGTATCCTCAATTTGATTAGGGAGAAAATCTCGAATTGATTGGAGTGAGAAAGCGAAGAAAACAGACCAAAGCTCGGTTAAAAAACTGGGACCTGTCGACAGCTCTTATATGTCGTGCGACTCTTGCAAAGACATGACATATTCTTATTTGACAACAATCATCTTCTGAATCAATATTTTAATTTAGAGACATTCAAATAAGACATGACACAAACGCAAGTAATTTAAATCGACACAACTTTACTTATTTTTGATGTGTTTTGGTTAATCGAACAAAATTTGTAAAATTCTATTTGCGATACAAATCAATACAGTTACCGACATGTATACAACAACACGACATGTTTTATAAATCTCCTCCTCCTCACCACTTGCATTTAGTAAAGTGTATGATGTTATTCCCATTTTTATTTTTGTTTTTATTTTTGTAAAGACGAAGAATGATATTGAGATTTCTCCCCTCTTTACTATGGTAACAAAAAGTCAAATTATCACTATGTTTTTCTCCCTTCTTTTTACTTCTGTCTTCGAGTGTAGGACGACCTGGAGGGGTTGCCACTTTGTCAAAATGAAACGTCATTGGGACTAACGGCGTTATTTTGTGAAGGAGTCAAACTTAAACATAAAGTCGTCTTTAAAAAGTTATGTTGCAATTCAACATCATTCCATCTATTATTTTCATCTTCGAGAAGTTGTCTCCTGTAGACTTGTCATATAGATCACCGAGACGAGACCGTTGGGTTTGACTACTAGAGCTGACCGGCAGAAAGTTGTCACATTCAATCACCATCTTTATACGTGGCCAAGGGTTAGTGTCGGATTAAATTATTGACGGTCGGTTCAATTACGTCATTCCATTTCATTCCGCTTGTAAACTTTCGGGAAGAGCCTTACCTGCGGCTTTGAGATAAGATTGGTCATGAGCAGGTCTTTAAAAGGCTCATGGAGAAATAGGCGGGAGAATCGCCCTAAAGTGAGAGACCTTGCGCCGTCCTCCCATCCCCTCTCTGTTGGAAAAACAAAGATAGACAGATAATTAAAGAGCCTCACGGTGGTAAAGGAAAACACCACGTCGAAACTTCAGTTCTGACTACTACTATCTGCACCCGAAATGAGTGAGGGTAGGTTAAATGTTCACAGTTGGATTGACACGCCTGACGACATTGTTTTCAACCATAGATTGACCTAGTGCCGTCCATTTTATTTCTTTATCCTAATCTCTATCATATACACTATTTTCTTAACTTTACATGTTTTTTTTTTTTGCAATAATTTTTAATGTTTTCCAGAATATTCTACTTAACGAGACAGTTTTCCAAGTATTATTTTTCTTAACAGTGAAAAGGGTACCTGTCTCCTATTGACAAATTGCGGTTCAAGAGCAAGAACATGTTCGATTGAAGGCCGCTTATTTAGCCCGTACATCACCGTCCACTGGCGTGAGGCTGTCCTCCTTGTCTCCAGCACGGTGCATGTCGGAAGTCCACTAAGATGATTGTACCTAAGCCCAAGCCCCTCCTTCACAGATTAGTCAAAGATTTCTTGACATCAAAGAAGACCGAGGAAAATAAACTGGAACCTTGGCCTGCAAGCCGAGTCCCTGATTACTTTACCAACCATCACGGCGGTGGAGGTCTTGTATTAAATAACTAATTGACACCTTTGTTTACGAATACTAAAGAAAAAAATAATTAGAATTTTTCCTTCCAAATTAAAATATCATCTAAATTTTAAAGAAAATGAAGTGAAACCTCTTGTGTATTTGTGTCCACTGTTGTAACTAACAGTCCAACCTAGATGGGTTGAATAGATTGATTTATAAAAACTTAACAATTTTTACGGAATAAGACAGGTTAAGTTTGATGTAAACCGAACTAGTTTAATATATGTAGGAATATCAAGTGCAAGATGCTTCTATCAAATATAAGACCAAATACGTATAAAGAGAGAAGATGATGCACACATAGCTTATAATGGTTTGGCTCGTGAGCAAGCTTACGTCCACTCTTCCAAACTAACAATTACCAATTGGTTAGAATCCATTAGTAATCCATTGAATGGTTACAACTTAGCACACACCGCTTCTACCTAAAGTTGATAGACCAAATTATCAATAACTTACTGCTCACACACTTGTACACTTCTAGAAACAAGATTTATAATGAGTAAGAACAATTCTTGACAAAATAAGGCACAAGTGAATAGAATTATGCTTGTAACATAGAGTAAATTGACTATATCAAAGCTTCAAAGTTTGTAACTTTCTCATTGTTAGGAGCGAGCAACATAAATCCGATAACTTTTTTTGGAGTAATTGCCAAGAGTAAGCCCAAGTCTAAACTAGTTAACATATCCAGTTTAGCTAACTTTCATTCAAAAGATTAAGTCAATGAATTATGGGCCAACTAAAATATATATTAACCACTTTACATCATATCAATTCTCTAATATGAGATTTCTTTAATAGAACTCACACATATATTTTAACAATCTCCTTCTCGTGTGTGAGCTTATTGTTAGGTTTGCTTCCTTTTAATCGAGATACTTTTTTTTTGGCATTATCTCAACTTAAACCTCCAGGTTATTGGAATTAGGGGTGTGTAAAAGAACCAGGACCCACCCGACCGCTTGGAATCGAACCAGAACCGCTCGGAACCGGTGGTTCTTGAAAGAACCGGTCCGGTTCCCAATTCCAATTTGTGGGAACCGATGGGTATCGGTTCGTTTCCCAGTTCCATGGGCGGATCAGTCCACCTGCCCACTCGGATTGGACCGATTATATTATGATAATATATTAATTTTTAATATTAAAAAATTTGAAATTACTAATTAACAAACCCAAATCAAAATATTTTAAAAAATTAATTAAATTGGGTAATATAATATCATGCCAATCAAACCAGATGGAGAGGTCCTAATCTTGAAGCTAAAAAGTCCAAAGCACACACCTTGACAAAACGCTAAGCAATTAGTGGGCAAAAAGCAAGCACACGAAGAAGCAAGAGGGGGAGAAGAAGAATAGGTCAGGTGAAGAACTAGCAATTTCGGTCAAAAACCAAAATTGTTTCGCGTCAAGATCGGAGCTTTCGAGAAACCCAGGAACCCCTTTGGGCTAGGGTTCGCAAGGAAAAGTACTCACAACAAAATTTAGAAAATGATATTATTATTGGTGAGACTAGTTCCCGAGTGGATCCATGCAATTAACGGGTGGATCCCGGTTCCAATTTTTCGAAACTTGTCTTTAGCGGGTGGTTCTCGGTTCTAGGTCGGGAATCGCTTACCCGGACCATACACACCCCTAATTGGAATGCACCCAAAACAATGCACAACAACCATCATCAATTGTTAACTTGGGATTGTGTCACCCATAATCTCTATCTTGTGTTGCTAGACTAACTGTCCATGGTCACTGTCCATGGTCTTTATCTTGCGTTGTTAGGCCATCAACTATTCACGATCTCTTCTCATCAAACCAATAGTGATGGCAATTTCCACCCAAAACAAGCATTGATCATGAAATTTCTTCTTTAAGATATTTACCAAACATCGGAACAAATTAAGGGCCCACCAATCAACCATTGACTTTAATATCAATTGTTGGAAGTACACAACAGAAACTCGATACCTTCTTCCAAGGAGCAAAGAGGGAGCCCTAAGTCCGAGCCTGTCAACATATAGTTAGATTCATTTTCACTTAAAAGCTTAAACCAATAGTTATAATCAACTAGGATATATTGACCGTTCTACATAACCCCAATTTTTCTATGTGAGATTTCTTTAACACAACTTACATGTGCATTTCAACACTCATCATTCCATGTCCTTCACTATACGTTGAGTCTTTTTTTAGAGTGCATTTGATTGGACTTTTGGGGAAAGTCTTTGAGAAAATACAAAGGACTTTAAGTTAAATGAGTTTTCCAAAATATAAATTGTGTTTGTTAAATTGTAATCTAAAAGTCCATTGTGAAATACCTTTAAATAAAATTGTGTTGGAGAAAATATTATTCATACAAAGCACTTCAATTAAACAAAGAAAAGAAAAAAGTTGGCCCTAATAGATGAGGTGGCCGCCGATATCTAGATTTGTCACCAATGTATTGCTAGTGATCGTTGTCTGCTCCCAAGGACCACTAGTGAAGGTCAACTGGGGTCAGGCGACCCCGACGAGGGTCGCGAGACTCACGCAACCTCTCACAGAAATTGCTTGACCCCGACAAGGGCCACCTAGGTCACGCAAACCTAGGCAGCCCTCACCGGTGCGACCCTCACATAGGTTGCTTAACTCCAGCGAATGCTAACTAGGTCGTGTGGGTCGAGGCCAGCTAGACCCCTAGCAAGAGCTAGCTGGGTGGTGCTTGCTCAACCCCTTCTCACTCGACCCCTACGAGGGCCAAGTGGGTCACACAAACCCAAGCCCTTGCTAGCGCAACCCTTATGAAGGTCACTCGATCTCGATGAGGGCCAACTGGGTTGCCCGACACCAGCAGCCCCTTCCTAGTGTCGCACAATTGCCAAAGCCTATCTACCGTTTGGATCGGGCAACCTCAATCGACCTCGTGAGGGTCGCGCAACCTAGACGGCACTTGCCTAGGTTGTGCGACCCCCTGACAACGATCGCCTAGGTCGCTAGCCTCTCTTTAGCCCATGGCCAAACCCTCACAATCACAGCAAACATGCCGGCTAGCCCCAGGGAGAAGAAGATGAATAGTCGCAAACAAAGGCAAAATAAGAAAATCAGTGTGGATAAAGTTGGAAGAAAATTTTTTACTCCCTTTGCCTTCTAAGAAGGCTGAAAGCTCAAGGCAGCCTACGACCTACCTTGGGCTTTCAGCCTTTCAAAGGCAAACTTTGCCTCAATGTGGGTTTCAAAAATTTTACCGGACACCCAAATATTGGCCCAAAGATCTTTAGATGCCCAAAATCCCTTTCCAAAGCCAACACCAAACGCAACCATGGTCTTTGATCCTCAAACTAGCCGTTGGACAATCTTCAATAAAATTAATTTTCCGTTAGAGATGATGGACACAATTACTGGATATCCTATTGCCCACATATTCAAATCTTCCTAGTGATGTGATGTTTCCCCAAAATAGATCGACTATTCCCGGCAATAGTCCACTCTTCCAAATTTATAGTAACCATTTCGATTCTACTTCATATTTTTCTTCTAGTTTTTCAATAGGCTAGTTATAAATCTTTTTTTTCACCTGCGATATTAGTTCAAAGAAATATATAGATCTTCTTACTCAAATTACATAAATCATGTGAAGAATTTCTTCTCACGTATGATATAGTGAGTTACCTCTGTCATCTTCTCGCAAGTCTATCCAAGCTTCGCTCCCCTCCCTATAGTTGACTACTAGTTGCCATCCATTTTGTTATCCTTGACACTTTATTAAGATGTTCATCTCATCAAGGTACCTACAATTCTTCACGGACTTCCCTTTCTCCTCAACTTGTTCACCCTTTATGATAGTGCATTGAGCTTCAGTTAGTCTTCTCATTTTGTACTTGGAAGTTCATCAATGGTGATGGAGTATCATTTATATCAACATTACTTGAAATCAAATAACATATGCATTTTTCGAATATTAATGAGAAATATATGGTTTTGTCAACTTCAAAGTGTCATATGAGGCTTTTCCAACACCTTCTTTTATATATCATGAAAGTTTTAGATTTGTTAGGTTATATTCAATTCAAAGTGCTTTAGTTGCAAATTCTTAATAAATAAAAGTGAAAGGCAAAATGTAAAAGTCAATGCTGAAACACTCCAAGATCATGATCCTATTTAAAACAATTATGACATGAGAACTCGAACAATAACATGCTCAAGGCCCTTCAATCACATTTTGCAATCAAAATTTACCCTTGAACACATAACCAAGTCTCGAGTTTTTCTTTAGCAATGTTGTGATAAAAGATATGAAAAAAACATTTTTTTAATCAATAATTTTATGAATTAACAACTTTTTTTTTCAAAATATACATGTATTTATATAGGGGGTTGACTAATACATCTAGCTTTATCCCGAGAAAGTATTAGTTGTCCTTGCCTCCATCTCATTAGCAAAAGGTACACGCTTGTTACGTATATGCAAAGAGTCAATGCTGACACTCCAAGATCATGATCCTAGTTAAAATAATTATGACTGGAGAACTAGAACAATAACGTGCTCAAAGCCCTTCAATCACATTTTACAACTAAAATTTACCCCCCAACACATAACCAAGTTTCGAGTGTTTCTTTCGCAAATGTTGTGATAAAAGATAAGGAAAACACATATTTTTTAATCGATAATTTTATGAATAAATAGGTTCCACATTCAATGCAAATAATACATTTTTTTCGAAGTATACATGTATTAATAGAGGGGCTCGGCTAATACATCTAGCTTTGTCCTGTCCTTGCCTCCATCTCATTACCAAAAGGTACACGCTTGTCGTGTCGTATATATGCAAAAATTTGATATTTAAAGTATTTTGCATAATCGACTTATTTGACAATATCCTAAGTATTAATTAATCGAAAGAGCTTATTGACGCAGCATGAAGAGATTACACATGTATGTAGAAGGAGAAAACTATTTCAGGATTTGAACTTTTTCTTATAAGGTTGTTCATAAGTTAAAATAGAATTCAAATTGTAAAATTCAAATACATGAGAGACATAACAAAATTATTTTACACATTTGTACATGACATGGGCGAATGCATCATGATTTAGCGACCATCCACCCCTTTTTTTTTTTCCTATGACCACTTAGATTCGAGTCACGAGCCACGACAACGCTAAAAAGAGATCACTGAGATTCTATTCAAGGATGCCCCGACAACATGGAAAGAGATTCTCATGACCTGTCACTATTACTGAGGGAGAGATAGCTTAATTCCTATTTTCAAAAATTAATTTCTAACCAATTATAATTTGAATAAAAGGTTAATAAAAATCTCGACCGCTTTATTCCTCCCGCTCCTTCCCTTTTGAACTTTTTTTTAGCGTGGTTATCATCATTCCTATTAAGTTTAGTTATCAATGGTAATTATATGTGCCATACTGTCATGTCAGCAATTTTCCAGAAAAATTAATCAGGACTAAAGTGGCATATTTGGAAAATTTAAAACTAAATTTGTATCAGTATAATATATTTTGAAATTGATTGGATAATTTTCCCAATTTTCATTGATAAGCTATTTAATGGCATAACTTTTTTTTTTTAATGGCATAATGTTCATAATAGTACCACATCATGGAATCTCTCAAATTTGTTGGTCCTATTTGTTATTCCTTAATCTTTAGGAATTGAGTGGAGGCTTGCCCCCACTCAGGGAATATTTTGTTTCATTAAATATGAGAATATACTTACTACGAAATTGCACCAAGTATCGATGGCGGCGCTCCTGCCAATTCTTGGGCCCATAATCGACATTCCAATCCTTTTCTTCAGTCATATTTTCAATTTATGGATTGCAAATTTAAATGTTACCTATAAAAGAAAATAATAAGTGTTTTAAAATACATAACATAAATCATAAATTATACAACTTCATATCTTGTTCATACTTAAAGATCACTTCAACTTCTAAATACCCAAAAACAAAACAAACTACAAACATAATTAATACTTAACAATGGTTTTAAAGACATGTGCAATAACCAAAAGCACATTTATTTAGTCAAATGAACGACAAATAGAGCAAAGTTAGGACATGATTTAATACATGCAAATATTAAAGGAAAGAAATTCGCTATTTGTTTCAAGGAAAAGCTCACAAGTAGCATATCATCAGATGACTATTTGAGGATCATAAAACACAAAAAGCAAGGTTTCTGATGGACATTATCAACAAATGGACTAGCTCGTATATTGGGAAGCATTATCATCACCAAGAAAGAGATTTTTCTAACGAACTTAAGGCTTTCAAATCAAGCACGTACCAAGAAGCGAAAGGGGAAATTTAAATACCTAGTACAGGCTAGGAAATCACATGAGCTTGAACTCTCAAATTAAGCATAAATTGAGAAGCAAAAGTAGAAAAATAAATACCTCTCACAAAATGAGAGCTCACATGAACTTGAAGCTCTCAAATCAAGCACAAAATGGGAATGCTGCATTCCTAGAGAAAGGGAAGAGACGTGAGAGAGCTGCATTCATGAGGTGAGTGATACCACCAACTAAGTTGCGTTCATGGGTGAGAGATTTAGCGAAGAGAGGCAATAGGGTTTTTATTTTATTCAGTAAAAGAAAGAAGAGGAGGGGCCTAGGGATTGGACAAAGAATGTACATACATACAAGGTTGGTTCAAGTTAGATCAATCTTCAAGTCCCAATATCATAGACTAATTTACATTGGTGCTAGAGGCTCCAAGACTAGGGACTTGCCTAAGAACTATGGCCCTGTTTAGTTCAGCATTCCCAATGGGCTTTTAGCCCCAAAAGCCCATTGAGAAAAAATTTAGGTGTTTGGTTTAACATTTGGAAATACCATTGGCCAAATCTTTGGCATTTGAAATCTTAAAAGCCCAAAGCAAGTGGGGACCTGTTTTGGGCTTTCAAGATTTCTAAATGCAAGTCCACATCTACTATTCATTTGTTGACTTCTTTTTCTTTCTTTCTTTTTTTTTTAAACCGATCATCTTCCCCACACCTCAACCATTGTTGATCGGTGATGGAGTTTCATCGGATTTTATTTTTATATTTTAAAAAAATAATAAAAACTCTTTGCAAATGTTGGGTTCGCCTTTTTTCTTTTTTTGTCATTTTTATCTTTTGACAATTAATAGCCTAACTTTTTATCAATATACTAGAATGGTCATTAATTAACGAAGATGATTAATACTATAATAATTAAAAAAAAATATTCAAAGTTGAAACAAACCTAAAAGAACCCTAGGCCAAAAGTTGAGCTTTGCATATAATCTATAATCAAATTCTTTTAATATAATTTTTAAATAAATTTACTAATATATATCTTTTACTGATCTTCAACATGAAAATGTAAAATGTTATATAGTCATTGTTTCTTTTTGAAATTTTAAAAATACTAAAACTAAAAACTTAATTTGGTTACACTAAAGGGTTTTTCAATATATGTTGGTGCTAGAGGCTCCAAAACTTTATAGTTTAAACAACTAGCCTTTTCGAAAACTATATCAGGACTGGCTGAGTTGGGTTTGTTTAGGCTTGACCCTAAACCAATGCTTACCTCTTGTGTCGGCGAGGCACAGCTCGGTGGCCAGCCCTAGGATACTAGCATGACTTATCTGCCTACGTGCCTAAATTTGTCTCGGCCGTTGGATTTTACATGGATGCCCCCTCATATCCATAAAATTCGGTAGTTGATCTCACGTGCGCTCGGGTTAAGTAATATCTTCCGGCCTGATAGCGACGCTTCACCAAACGAAGGCACAGGTTCTCTTCAGCCTTCGCAATAGACAATTTGACTTGTGGAGTAAACCAATTCCCGTGGACATGGTCCCGGGGACATGGTCCTTCCATCTCTTTTTGGGTGCTTCTGTGGTAACTTCTTACGCTCGGACCCATCCATCCTTGGAATCGCCTCTCAACACTTTTCCGGATGGACTCACTTGATCACAAATATCGATATTGTGATTAGCATCTCCTTTTCCCACAAAATGGGTAGGCCCAGAACTATGAAATCATTGAACTATCATGTGTATTCCGCACGCACGCACACAAAAAGCAAACGGAAAGATATAAAAAGTGTTACACCTTGAAAAAGCGAGATTTTGAATTTGAGAAAAGTAAAATCCTCATTGTACTAGGAATGATGTTCTTCGTTAGATCCAATAATTTGGTGGTGCCCATGTCGGTCATGTGCGGCCCAGCCTAATAATGTCGTCAACCGTGTCATGCCAACTCAAGTCGTGTCATGGGCCGGCTCGTGGTGCAAATACTATTGGGTCGTGTTGTGACGTGTATGTATCTTACTAAGCCCATGCTTCTTGTGTCACAAGAAGCCAACTCCAATTGGGTAATTCATTAATACAAACTTCTTTATTCGAACCCACCCCGTGGTGTTCGAGTTGGTGGAATCGCACATTGGCCACATGCAAGACCAGAGTTTGATTCCCCAACTCGTCATGATGCGTGACTAAAGTGGAGAGCCGTGGGAGGTGGGTCCCTCACTAGCACCCTCATGGTTTACGCGTAGCTGCTGTTGGCCACGAGGCGGTTCCACAGTCATTAAAAAAAAAAAAAAAATAAAAACTTCTTTATTCAAATGCACCGGAGGATTGTCACATTGCAATTTCCGCTTATAATGAGATAATCTATACTATATGACACGTATGAGTCCAACACAATGTATGGTTAATTGGGAAAAGTACTAAAAAAGTCATAAACCTATTGTATCGGTATTAATTCAGTTCTAAACTTTTTAATTGGATCAATTCAGTCTTAAACCTTTTAATATTGGTACCAATTCAGTTCATCCGGCCAATTTTAGTCGACTGGCGTTGACGTAGCAATTTTTATGATTTTTTCTAATTTTTTATTAATTTTTTTTCTTTTTCCTTTTCTTTTCTGCTTTCTTCTTCGCGGTTCTTGCTGGCGAGGGCCGTGAAGCCCTCACTTGCCACCGGCGAGGGTCACGGCCCTCGCCTGTGGCTGGCAAGGCCATAGCGGCCATCGCCGGGCGGAGGCGAGGGTCGCGAAGCCCTCGCTAGTCGCCGGCGAGGTTGCGACCCTCGCTCGGCCTCGCCCATGGCCGCGGGCGAGGCCAGCCTCGGAAGAAGGAGAGGAGGGTGTTGGGGCGGCGGGCTAGGGTTTCGGAGGCGAAGATCGAGCGGAGGAGCGGCGGCGTGAGTCGCGGGAGGTGGGGGACCAGGGCCTCGGGTGGGATTTCGTGGAGGTGAGGGCGGCGGTGATGAGGTCGAGAAGCTCCGGGGTCAACGGCGGAAGAGGCACTTTGGAGACTCGGCGGCAAGGTCAGGGCGAGGCTGAGCGAGGGCCGTGACCCTCGCCGGCGGGCGCGAGGGCTTCGCGGCCCTCGCCTTCGCCCTTGTGATGGCCGCCATGGCCTCGCCGGCCCGGGCAAGGCGCCCTCGCCTAGATCCGGGTGAAGCCGCCTTGCTGGTGGCTTTGGGAGAGGCCGAGCGAGGGCCATGGCCCTCGCCCGGTGGCCGGCGAGCCTCATCGAGGCTCGCCGGCAACCACGAAGAAGAAAGTAGAAAAGAAAAAGGAAAAAAAATCATTAAAAAATTCAAAAAAATCATAAAAATTGCCATGTCAACGTCCGGCCACCGGCCGACGTCCACGTTAGCGTCGGCCGACCAAAATTGGCCGGATGGACTGAATTGGTATCAATATTAAAAAGGTTTATGACTGAATTGATTTAATTGAAAAGTTTATGACTAAATTGGTAAATTAGTACCAATGCAATAAGTTTATAACTTTTTTTAGTATTTTTCCCTTAATATTTTTATAGTGTCATACGATCCACATGAGAATTAAGTGTGTTTGTATTCTTATTTTGTACATGCATATAAATTATTAAGGGAATATAGATTTCGCTACCATTAGATATCAAGTGATGATGGCTTAGTGGTCAGGCTTTTGTGAAAAATGCTAGTTCGCATATCATGGAAGGAGGAGAGGAGAGAGAATATGGAAGGGGCATGGGAAATTGGGTGAAATATTAATTTATTTATGTAACAATTAGTGGAGGAAAGTTTTGAAATTTTATTTGACCTAGTTTAATTCTACCCTTGTCACAAACAAGGCAAAATTTCCATTAGTCTTGGAAAAGGGAAATGCAACGATTGCTGTCACTTGCATCCTGACGTGCTAGGCTTCTAGCCCATGGGCCGGCCTAGACTGATTTTGCCGTCTTATTCGGCGAGCTACTACAAAAAGCGGCCGAGCTGAACCAATTGTTACGGTCCATTCTCAGCATAGCCCACTACAGTAGCACCTAGCTAGGCATGATTTAACGTATGGAAAATGACATAAATAGTCCCTAAATTTTGGCCAAATATGAAATAAAGTCTCTGAATTTTTTATATGGTCAACATTGGTTTTGAACTTTTCAAAATATGCAATATGATTCTTTAACTTTTAATTAGTTTAATGTGGGTCTCGAACTTTTTGTATTTATTCAATTTAGTCCTTAAACTACATGACAATATTCAATGTTATTAATGAACTTAAATTAATGGAAAGATAATATTGGATATTTTCATATCGTTTAGGGACTTGATTGCATATTTGCCAAAAGTTCATGGACTGCATTGGGCAAATTAAAAGTTTGGGGATCATATTGCACATTTGGTCAAAGTCCGATGATTATTTGTGTAATCATTCCTTCAACCTATCATCACTAGTCAATGTAGATTGTCTTTCTTGGATACAAGGATGGTAACGAGATCCAGCAAGATCGAGATCAGTGATCTCAACTCCACCATTAGGGATAGGCATGGACAAGGCGATAATAGCAATCGTGTTTCCTCACCCTGCAACCCCACCCAATGATTATTTGTGTAATCATCCCTTCAACCTATCATCGCTAGTCAACGTAGATTGTCTTCCTTGGATACAAGGATGGTAATGGGATCCAGCGGGATTGAGGCAATGGGGGCTCATCTAGACATAAAAGACTCTCAAGAGAATTCAAGAATGGCCTGCATTTGTGGGCTTTCTAGAGGCGGGCATGTTTCGGTTGTCCCCGAATATATAGGATATGTACCTCAATATGAAATATTTGTGCACAAATATGAGTTAAGCACATGGACCAAGTACATGACATGCACACAGTAAAAGAGCAAGGATAGAGAAATGGTCCAACCAATTTATAGTGGTTCCGCTCCAAATCTTGTTAATCCTCACCCCGGATTGTTTGAGAATCATGCACAATCCAATGAACTTGAAGTTTCGTGTATAGAGCTTAGTTCATAATGGATCAAACTCTCTTTTACAAATAGAGTCCATTCTTTTACAAAATATTTCACATACAAGTTTAATCTTTCAAGAACTTAGCTTGCAAATTGTGTACAAGAGCTTTTGGCAAGTGTATGTAGTGTTTATCATAAGTGCACCTATTTGTAATTTTTTATGGTATTAATCTAATTTAATGAAAAATTAGTAGAGTAAATTTATGAAAAATGTAACAATTGGATTTTTTATAATTAATAAATAATTTAAGGTAAATTTATCGTAAATGTACTAATTTAAGGGTTGAGTGTTAATCCAAAAGTCTAAGGGGCTGCGTGGTAATGTTTCTGCTTTTTTTTTGTTCCAAGGACAAAAATTAAAAAAAAAAAGTGTTTATGTTAGAGAACAATTTTTTACCAGAAAAATACGTTTGGTAAATTTGTTCCGGGAATAAAAATGAATAGAAACACGTTTGGTAAATTTTATTCTTTTTTTTGTTTCTTTTAATTTTTTAATTTTTTATTTTATTTTTCATTTTTCCTCTCTTTTTTATTTTTTTCTTTTTCGGCCGGGCGACCGGCCGACGGGGCCGGGCAGCCTCGCCTTGGCTGGGCAAGCTCGGCCTTGCCCAGATCCGGCGAGGCCGAGCGTCGCCGGCCCCCGGCGATGCTCCGGTGAGTTCACCCGACCCTCGGCGGCCGTCGCGGCCATGGCCGAGGCCAGCCGACCCAAAAAAAAAAAAAAAGAAGAAGTGTTTCTTTAAAATTGTTTCTAAACAAAGTAAGTTTTTTTTTTTCTTTTTTTTTTGATTTTGTTAGAACAAAAAACATAAAAGAACAAAACGCAATCAAATGCGTTTATGTTCTTTTTTTTTCCTAGGAATAAAAAAACAAAAAAATTGTTCAGAAATAGAAACAATGTGTGTTTCCATGCAGGCCCTAATATGCACCGGTCTCTCCTGTCTCCTCCTGCTCGAACAGCACCGTCGCACTTTCTTGCCACCGCCTCCGCGACCCTCGCTGCCGTCGCTGGACCTCTCTCGGCCTCTTGACTTCCGTGAGCGTGCCTTCTCTTTTCCTTATCTGCCTAAGCTTCCGTCGTGCTCTGTCTTGCAATGTGTAATTCTGTATAAGATCGTCTATTATATACGGAAGTCACTCAAGAACGGCTGAAGCTGGATTATGCCCTGATTCTGATAGAACATGTAATGGGTCTGTCTTAGATTTCTCTGGTTGTCTCTGTTTTCTTGAATCTTGACTGTCTGATTAGTTTGTGCTGGCCTGCTTCAAGCTGGTTTCTTGTTATTGATTCCAACGGTGCTTTGAGCGCAAACGATTCAAGGATCTGTTCCTTTAGGAGTTTCTGCTTGGTGTAGGATATGTTTGACAGACAGTTGACGATGTCTTTCTTTTTGGAATCAATCTGCTTGAATTTTTTTTTCCTAATTCATACCTATTTTGTGCTGTAATCAATGCGTTTGCGTATCGTTCTGTTATGCGGAACCATTGAAATTCGTCAGGCTCTTTGCACATACCTGCTTGAATTTTTATTTTTTTCTTCCCTATTTCATGCCTATTTGTGCTTGCCAGTCGTAAGTGATGTGTTCGCGTACTATTCTATTATATGGAACCATTGAAATTCTTTAGACTCTCTACAGGTACCTGCTCCAGAAATCAGTAAAATTTCCCCAAGTACTTGTTGGTTTATCTCTAGCTTCTCTACTGCAGAACGAGCCTTGTTGAAAGCAACGAAGAAATGAGGCAAGAAGAAGTGGATCGATGCCAGATCCAAGAGTGGTACCCTAGATTCAAGTCAGCATCTATCAAAACCCACGTTCATCAGCTTCCGGAGACCTTTGTCCAGTACCTTCTTGGAGACTCCGGGCCATTTGTTCTACCTATTTCCATCACAGGTGAGGATGCCCTTCCCAACAGGGTTCGTAATCCTGTGGACGAAGATGATCTTGCGGTTTCAGAAGGATCTGGAGATGAATCCGAGGAATTCCCACCTCCTTCTTTTCCTGAACTCGAGTTAGAGATCAAAGAATCAATTGAATCGCTGGGGGGTGCTGTTTTCCCTAAGCTAAACTGGAGCTCACCAAAAGACGCTGCTTGGATTAGTGGCAGCGGGAACCTTCGGTGCACATCTCTCAGCGAGATTGCACTCCTGCTACGTGCATCTGATTCGACAACCCATGATCTATGTCATGCATATGATTCTTGTAGTGACAAGACCTCGTCGAGGCCCCAGAGCTTTTTCCTTGCTCTACGGAAGTGGCAGCCAGTGCTTCAACTGGAGATGGAATTCCGTTGCTTTGTGAGGAATAAGCTCCCGGTTGGGATCTGCCAACGTGAGGTTACCACATTTTACCCGGTCCTCCTCGAGAAGAAGGACCATCTTAAAATTTTGATCGAGGATTTCTTTGAAAATGAAGTATGTCCAAACTTTGAATTGGATAATTACACGTTTGATGTTTATGTAACAAAGGATGGGAGGGTTAAGGTACTGGATTTCAACCCTTGGGGGGCGTTTACGCTGCCTCTCCTCTTTTCATGGGACGAACTGAGCGAAGGGGTTGATGAAAGCGTGGATTTTAGAATTGTAGAGAGTCGGTGCGCGGTTCGACCTGGTTTGAAAACGGCAGTGCCGTACGATTACTTGGATACGAGTCCTGGGAGCGGTTGGGACCAGTTCCTGAGAAATGCTGATGAAGAGCTGAGGAGACAAACTGAGGAGTCTTGGGGAGCCGGTGCTTAGTGATTGAATTTCGGTCAGTTTGAATGCACAAACGATCATTTATTGCTCTTGGATTCTTAGGCATGTTTTCTGTCATGGCTTGAGGTTTGAATTTGTTCCTTTTTGTGTTCATATTGTGATCAGGAAATTTTTCTTTATTGCTTTCCTTTGGTATAAGACACAGTCAACAACTAGCTAAAGTTTATTATCCATGTTCATATACTGCTGGAGTTTTTCCGGCCGGACTGGGAATATCCCATAGGTGGTGAAGTCATGATCTCTGCTGCTTATGGCTCTATCCTTGAACACCTATAATCACTCTTATCAATTTTTGATTCAATATTCTCTAGGAAGGCCTGCTGGTTGTGAGTAGACCCGTTAAACGGGTGGGTCGGGTCATAAATGGTCCGACCCAAATCGACCCATTTAACCCGTTTATTGCAATGCAAAAAATTTGACCCATACCCGACCCATACCGACCCATTTAACTAAACTTAATTTATTATATATATAGATATTAGGTATATATATTTTAAAAAATGGTATTGCTAAAATAATTTTATACAATACAAATTTAATGGACAATTTTTATATTTTTTAAAATAAAATTTTAATTATTTTTATTTTTTAAATATAACTTTTCTTTTTCTTTTTTCATCTTCTTCTTCTTTGGCCGGCCGCCAGCCACAACAACGGCTAGCAATCGGTCACAAGCGAGCCTCGAGCTCACTCGACAAGCTCTAGAGGATATATATATATTCTGCAATATGATTGAGCAAATTATGTAAGTATTCTCACAAGGGTTCCAACGTAAAAAGTGAAACCAATCTATCCTTCTCTAGTATCATTTTTCCAATTGGCCAAGTGACCGATTTTTCTAAAGAATTTTTTTTTTTTATAGATGGAATGTGTCTCAATGGATGTAAGAATTTAAGGAATATTAGTGCAGTACTTTGATAGTTGAGCAAGTGTCTATAGATCTTCATGAGCCCCTTTTGGCGAGAGCAAATTCACCACTTCCGCAAACGAATTGACAACACTAAGCACCCAATGATCGATCAAACCTGTCGTCGCTTATTTTGACATAATAAGCCTCAAGCCACAACTAAAAAAGGCAACTCAACATAGACAGCAACGAGGAGAAAGGGGTAAGTAAAGTCAAGAATCCTCAAACCAAGCGAAATTAAAGAAAACAAAACTCATCCCCTTGGAAGCTCAAGAAAGGGTACTGATCCCACTTCTCATCTTCAAGAAGTCCTCACAAACCACATCACAGGGCAGAGACAGAAACCCAGGAAGCATTACAATTGCAGACCTGCATGACTCAGCAGCAAAATCCCAATTATGCTTTGGGTTTTCCTTTATAGTCGATGTCGAATGAAGATGTCAATTGACGTGCTTCGCGAAATCGAGAGGAACGCCCTAGTCCAGCTGATCCGCGAGACTGATTGTGGCGCTAAAATTTCCGATTGATTGAATGGACAAATTCCATACGGCTGCTGTTGGAAGTAGTCCCTCGACTCCCTCCCTCATTCTTGGAACACCCGCTGTTGACTAGCACGAGCAACCCTCCTCCATCCTCGCCGACCCGAACCCTACTGCTGGTGGTGACACTGCGACGATTGAGTTGTCGGAAAACCTCGGCCACTAGAGATGGGCGGCGACAAGGCGACGATGGGCGGTGGCAAGGCAACGATGGGCGGCGGCAAGCGGTGACGAGGCGACGATGGGCGGCGGCAAGCGGTGACGAGGCGACGATGGGCAGCGGCAAGCGGCGACAAGGCGACGATGGGCAGCGGCAAGCGGCGACGAGGCGATGGAGGTGGCGGCGAATCGAAAGCGAAGAGGGGGTTGTAGAATCGTCAATGTGGGCGTGGCCTTCGTGGGTTACTGGGTTTATTTTGATGGGTTGGTAAATGGGTCTTAAATGGGTATTTAGTAAACCCATTTAAGACCCGGTCCTTTTAATTTTGAAACCCATGTGGGTGTCTTGGGAAAAAAAGGCTGACCCATTAACGACCCATTTAAGCATAAATGGGTCAATAAATGGGTTTTCTACCCATTTAACACCTCTAGTTGTGAGGAAGCAGAGGCAATTACTCCGATCGCTCCGTTAACCCTGCCCAAGTTGACCGCTGGAAGAAACCGTCAGTTCAAGAAGGTGGATTTAAGCCTCTTATTTCATGACCGCTGCTGAAACTGACCCACTCAAGATAGATTTCTTTTCCAAGCTCAGAATTGTACTGAAAGATTGATGAGGGAGAGGAGAATATCATGGAAAGTTCAACATACTAGGGAATAAATTAACTGATATATATACTTCATCAGAAACATCATCATCGGTGGAGGAGCAGCTAATTAGGGGGAACTCATAATTTGTATTGGTAGGGAATGAAATGAAGGATTATATATAACCATTTATTTATTCAAACAAATTTTGGAGAGCTGGAGGCGGTGGCATGTTCCTCAACTCTGCAAGCAGCCCTTACATGCAGATATATTCTTCTGTTATTTGTCGGTGATTGTGAAGTTGCTTATGAGTTTAAGGGGGATTGTCCAAAGGAAGATAGAATATAGTGAATCTCTATCCAGAGTATCTTTATGAAACGCGATCATTTCTCCTGATTTCTTGTTAGTTTTCTCCTATTTTATATACACTTTTGATCAGAGTATATATATATTTGATATCCAGGATTCAGCCTGGCACAACCTTGTGGGTGCTCACAGCATCCAAGGGCCCGATAGGCCCAACGGCGACCACCGACTATACCTGGAGGGGAGCTGGCCCAAGAACCCACCACTAGGGCCCCCCACTTAAGACACTAGCAATGAGAAGATTCGAACTCCCGACCCTGCGATGGGAAGTGGGAGAACTTACCAACTGTGCTACCTGCCAGTGGGTGAGTATATACTTTTTATTACAATCAACTTCTCTTTTGTGGTTGAGTGGCCAATTATTCTTGCAGGAAGGCCATTAAGGAGTTATCTGCTGGGTTGAGCGCTGAGTGCTCATGCATCGAGTATATATATTTAAGAACTTCCTGCTATCATGCAATCGAAGAATAAAGAGATCCGGTGTTGGGCCGTCTTTCAGTTCTACGGTGGTATTTGGAGCCACGTTGACATTTATTGCTTTAACTTGGTATAAAATTCGATGACATATGGTAAGGGCGATGATACTGCGCTAGTCTTGGAACTAAATTCTATGAAAAAGATTTGTGCTTCAGTGTCTGGCCTTCTATCAGGTATCGGATGATGCAGATATATACACCCCCGTTACATTGAATGTTCTGCTATTTTCCCCTGTTACAGCAGTGAGCAATGCTCCCCTGCAAGTTCGGTTTTTCTTTTTCTCGACAAGTTCACATGTGAGAGTACATACCCATTTAGATGCTGATAAAAAGAATCTATCCATTCCTCTCTTTTTAGCTGCACGTCTAGAGAAGATGCCCTACCGTACAAGTTTGGTTTCGTGAGACTTTGAGGTTCATAGCCATGTGATCTAGCAGTTTTATCAAGGGGATTTCATTTGGAGATGACCCGGAAGTCCTAGTCTAACCACCTCCCATTTCCAGCAGAAGCTGAAACTTCTGTAGACGACATTGGAAGAGACCAACTTGAGTCCTCCTGAGGTTTTGTTTGCTAATTTTCCACTTTTGGGTTATCTGGTTGCAAAGATCTTGGGCTTGATAGGCCCAACATAACTTAGATTTTCCTCAACCGACGGTCTTCTTCTCATAGCGCCCGAATACATTCCTCATTTTAATGTATTGATGCCCATACGCCTGTCCCCCTAATTGGATAGAGTTTTTCTTCACTCACCCTTGAGAATTTATTCGGATTTTAAGTCCCAACATTCAAATGAAGCAGTTTTAGGACATACTCAGATCTCTAAACTTTTGTAGACGACATTGGAAGAGATTAACGTCAGTCCACTTTTGGAGGTTTTGTTTGCTCAGTTTCCACGTTTGGGTTATATTGTTGCAAAGATCTTGGGCTTGATAGGCCCAACATAACTTTAATTTTCCTCAACCGGTCTTCTTCTCACAGATCCTTTTCCTCCAATTCCTAGATCAGTCCCACATCCCTAAGATGGTTTTTTTTTTTTTTTCTTTTTTCTGTATCAGATCAAAGGAACACGTTCAGAAGCAAGCCAATCACATAGACTAAACTTTCCTTGCACTTGAAATATCTTGAGACTCAGATGACGTTAGACATACTTGAAAATATTTTTGAAGACCGATGATGAACGAACTCATTCACAGGCGAGGCCACATGATCGATTGAACGAAAATCACAAACCAATTCTCAATGTCAAAAGTAAAAAATAATTCGTTCGTGAATTTTTTTACAAGGGACATGACATGCACCCCCCAAAAAAAAAAGTATATGGGCTTCGGTTTTCGTTCGACCTTCTTAACTCTTGGACCTGGACTTTTTTCACCCATATCATTTGGAAGTCCAGATGCCCTTCACGAGACAAGAGAAATATAGATCTAGAAACATTTAATTCTTTCTCATTGGTGGGTTACAAGTCATGAAGATCTTTCACATATAATTTTTTTTAAATGTAAATAGATTTGTAGTCCATATTCATAACCTGCCAATCGGATAATTGATTCTAGGAAGTTTTCTCCAGCCAAGGATGGAGGAAAACATAGCCTGTGTCCCATGTATCGAACCCGACAATGAGGAGTGTCGGAAGAAATTCACTTTTAATTAGGGACAGAGGAAGACAGGCCTTAATAAAAATTTAAAATTTTCTTTTACCAGCATAAATAGCTTTTCTTTTTGCTCACATAAAAATAAAAATCAAAAGATAGTTTTAAAAAGAGATAATGATACAAACAGTCCTTGAACTTTGGCTCAATGTATAATTTGGTCCCTCAACTTTTAATTTTTTCAATTTGATTCCTAAACTTTAGCTCAATATGCAATGTGGTCTCTAAGTTTTAAATTGTTCAATGTAGCTCCCGATTTTTTTTTGTAAATGTTCAATATAGTCCTTGAACTGTATTAAAATATTCAACGTAATCCTTGGTCTTAAAATTAATGGAAGAATCATAATGAATATTTCCATTCATTTCGAGAACTATATTGAAGACTTACCAAAATTTTAGGGACCATATTAAACAAATTAAAAGTCCATGGACCAAATTGCACATTAAGCCCAAGTTCATGGATTATTTGTGTTATTTTCCCTTCTAAAAAATTTTGAAAATTTTCACACTACTTAAAATGACTTGGGATGCTAATATAGACAAGCAATTGAAAATTTGAGTCGTATGCCAAAAGATCAAAAATTTTCGCACTACTTAAAATGATTTTGAACACCAATCTAGACAAGCGTTTGAAAAATTGAGTCATATGCTAAAAGAATGCCAATTTTCTCCATTATCTATCCATTTTTTTTTTTGTCGAAAAGTATTTCATTATATTACTTAGTCTTAGAATGCGATCCATTATCTATCCATTTCAATTTTCGTTTTAAGGTTATGTTTTTAAATTGTTATGTGCATTGTGGATGTCCATGTAGTGTTCATTTTAATGTTTCTATGTGGGCATCAAGAGTGTTTTAAACCTTTAATGTACTTAAATTCCAGTGAAATTTATTTCAATTCCCAGCATTTGCACTTTAATTTCCCCTTTGAATTTTGCACGTTTCGGCATATTTTCTTTAGATTCCCGTACTTTGGTCCCAAGTTCCTTTAATTCCTAGTCATCGCACTTCAATTTTCTTGTAATTTATTTTTCCTTGTCATTGAGATCAAATTATAGTGAATTTCCTTCAAACTCTTGCTATCAAGACCTAGCATGCCTTAATTACTCATACACTCGCTTGATCCATTTAAAAAAAAAAAAATATTTATGGAAGTTTGATTATTTATAGTCAAGCTAGAACCAGAAAATAAGCTTTTGTTTTTTTTTTCCCTTGAATGTTTGTTGGATTTCCCTAATTTTTCGATTTAGATCCGACAACCTTATGAACTTTGGAGGGGGTGTAATGTGCATGGCAAACTCAAACAACTGACTTTTTTTGTTTTTCGACTTTTGACCTCTGAGAACTTTTGTTGTTGATGTACTTAGCACACTATTTATCAGAAGTGGCTTTTTAACGCTAGTTTTTAAGATGCAGTATTTTTGCATCCTTTTATTATTTATTCTTCTCAAAAAGCACTCTCGAAGCTTTAAAATTTATAGAAACTCCAAAGTCAATTCATGTAAAAAGCCTAAAAGTTCAGGAATATTGGATTTGTAAGAAAGTCAATGCCGAATTAGAATTCCAAGGTGTCACTTTTGGAAAACATGCACTATCCTCAAAGTTAGGGCACGAAATACTATATCTATTGGATTACCAGAGTAAAAAAATGCACCATCTTGAAAAGTTCATGGCCCTAAATATAATTATATTTGCGATTTTCCCTACTTCCCTTGACTTTTTCTTCCGTTTCATACTAAAAAGTTTCAAGATATGTCCTGAATTATTTAATTAGTCAATTAGAAAAATGTCTGCTTACCAAATTCACTGTTTGAATGGAACTAACAATAGTCAACCCACAAAATTACTGATTGCACTGATGAAAAGTCTTCCAGTTCTGCAGAGGCATAATCAGACTTGGATATTGTGATCACCCTCAAATATGACCCATTAAAGAAAACAACAGACAACGTTAAATATTTCTATATTTTCAGTACTCAGAAATAGGGACAAAATCGAACAATTTGAGATTATATAAAATGTCAAGCAGATAAAATCATATTTTTAGGGTTCCAAGACTGACTAACTTGGATTTCCCCAAATTTTTTTTTTTATATATATATTTTCTATATTTGGGTGGATCTTAGTACAGTCCCCATAAGGAAATATTATAATGAGGTGATGTCATGATTTTCAAAATCAAACGGTTTTTAATGAGTTTTCCTTTACAATTGGGTGTTTAATTTTGTAAGGCTTTTCTTGGAAATGACAGATTTTGTCCGCTTGTCGGTTGATCAAAGCAGCGAGAATATTGGCGGGTGTTTTCACTTGTCAATTTTTGTGCTCATTAGTCTCCACCTTTCAAGAGAATTAATTTGCTTATTTTGCAGTATTTAATTCAGCATGCATTTTGCACTTGCGGAAATCATGTTTATAGGTCAGAGTGAAAGCAAGATCTTGCTGCGGGTGTTTTCTACGTTTGCCTGCTCGTGTACCATGTGTTATGTAGAACTAGATGATAAGGTACAGTCACTATCAATTTTTTAATAGACAGCAAACCGATATATTCAATTGCACTTGTAGATAGGGTTTTCTTTCATTGTTAGTCACCTCATGGTATATTGTATCGTATGACGACCTAGTATGATTCATGTTAATATTACAAATGCACGATAGATGGACAAACTCCAATTTGCTTCAATTATTGCCAAGAATTGTTTTGCCACAATGATGATTAATTAGATCAGAATAACAAATTTTCTTGTTTAAGTTTTATTGTCAATTTTTTTTTTTTGGGTGAAAAAGTCACTTCCTCAATTCATGCTTTGCTAGATTTTAATGTGATGTTATGTTATCCTTGATTATCTGCAAAACCATTAGGTTTGGTCAATAGGTCTGTCCATACCCCTCTTTTCTTTAGTTATCTTGTGGCGATATTCTTGTAGTGTATGACCTAAATTGAAATTACCCAAATCTTACCCCCTATTTGCTACATGGGATAATAACATAAATAGTTTATAAATTTTGATTCGATGTGCAATATGATTTCTAAACTTTAGTCCAATATGCAATGGTATAACCGAACTTTTAATTTACTCCAATGTGTAATGATATTTCTAAATTTTTAATTTGTTTAATGTGATTCATAAACTTTTGGTATATATCTAAATTAGTTCATGAACTATATATATTGAACATTTTCATATAATTTGAGAACTAGATTGAACATGTATTAAAAATTCAACAATGGCATTGTACATTAAATTAAAGTTTGGGGACCATATTGAATAAATTAAAAATTTAAAGACCACATTATATATTGGACTAAAGTTTATGGACCATTTGTGTTATTTTCTTTTAATTCATCTAAATCATGAAATTGCCATCATGACTTCACAATATGGCATTCGATCGCTAGATCTCTTGGGCGTGCAAAACAAAATCTATGAAAGGTTGATTAAATCTCAAGGACAATAGATTTCCCCACAAGTATTAAATGAAATCAACGAAGTGGCACACAAAAAAAGAATCTCAGTCATGAATAAAACAATAATTGATTGTGCAAAATAATCAAGATACAAAGAGACAGAATCCAACATCTTTAAACCTAAAAAAGAAATCAAGCAGACATAGAAGCAGCATTTCTAAGATTGGGTCAGTCATGTTCCTATTTTAATATATGAATGGACTGATTCCTCCCACATTTCTTTTCTCAATTTTTTAAAGGGAATCATGGTACAGTTATAATTAGGATTTCGTGGTGAGTTTGAGGTGATGGGTTTAGAATACGCTTTGCTTTTTTATTAATCAATAATATCTGACCAATCAATTTTTTTTTTATTGCTAAAGTCATTGTTTGATGTTTCATTTTTTTTTCTTGTTTTCGTGGGACATGACGTAAATTTGTCGGCTTGTCTGCCCTTCAAAGCAGAGGGAATATTGGTGGGTCTTCTGCCAACTTTTTTTTTATAAAATTTTTAGTGCTTATCGTCCACATTAACTCGCATTGGTCACTTCATGGGATTCTTGCGATTCACTATTTCAGTAATTATAATTATTCTAATCGTGCTTATGAATAAGCGGGAAAGCAAGATCCTGCTGCGTCGTTTTCTTAATTTGCTCCAACCATTGATAATATATTTTAGCCTGAGCAACATGTACTCCCACAGTAGAGGAGATTCCGATGAGACATCAAGGGTGTCCACTTCAAGACACAAGATCTACGAAATGTTGCAATAATGCAGTCATTGTCTAGTACGGGCTTTTTTCTATTTTATTTTATACCATCTCTTTCTCCTAAGTCCTATTAATTTTTCGATTTTAGCTTGGTCGCAATATAATCTATGAGTTAAAAAAAAAAAGTCACAATATTCTTGGATCACGTATGAATCTGAAAAGGTACTACGTGACAAGCTCTTCATTAACGTTGAGTGTGAGAGACATAAGGCTGCAATTTTGAAGTCAGCGGCGATTTTACTTATAGCATTTGGATTATTTAAATCTCTCGTTGAATTTCAAGCCCAGATTTTAACAGATTTTTTTTTTTTTTTTTTTTTTGACCGAGGATCCGCCAGAGCCTACCCTTGTTAGCATATGCCAATTTAGGGTCTCATAGGCCTCTGCGGTGGAGGTCCAACAACGATTATATCTCGGGGAAAACTGGCCCAACAACCTACTGTCGGGCCCCCCGCTTTAATCGCTAACAACGTAAGGTTTCGAATCCTTAACCTCCTTCGCTGGAGAAGAGATCTCAACCAATTACGTTGCTCACGGGTGGGTAGATTTTAACAGAATTTGGTACCACAGAAAGGGCAGATCTGTCCTTTGTATTAGGCAAGTCCGTTCTTTCACCCCCTCACATCATAAGGGTTTACTCTTTCTGTTTGCACCATACCTTATTAGTGTCAAAGCCGATCCAAACCATGAAATATGGTGAAAGTGAATATTGTTTTAAAGTTCTGTCCCTTTCGAAATAGTGAGAAGATCAATTGTCAAGCGCATATTTTGCAAGATCTCCTCCTTTGTGATCCCATGTGAAAGAGATGCTACCTAGTATGAAGCAAGTTCCCTAAAACTTTCAAAATCTTCCCTAATCTAAATTTTTGAATCACTATTAAAAACACATTTTTAGAATTTCGTAAAAACAGTAAACTCATCAATAAGGATTTCAGGTGTATTTGATTGAGTGAAAAATTTCCACAAATTAGTTTTCAGGACTTTTCAGTGTTTAATTTGTTGAAAACAATCAATTAACAAAAAACTATTTTTGATCAAAGAAAATGTACTTACTTAATAACTTAATATTAGGTAAATGAACTCCTTAAATTGAAAATCGGAAAACATTTTCTTTTATCGTGAAATTTTCCTAGAAACAAACATATGTATACATTGGATGCTTTGTTTTGGTGAAAAGTCGAGTTTGTTGACTATCCTAGCCCTGTCCGATATTTTTTTTTTTTGAACATGAAACATCATCATTTCATTAACTATTTCATACGATGAAACATAACACTCAGAGCATCAGTGCATAATAGATCAAATAAAACAGGGGGGGATTATAAATCCAGTCCGGTGGTAAAGATTTGGTGCGGCATGCCTTCGCTATCCAGTCCGCGGGGCGGTTTGAGTTTCTGTGGCAGTGGGCCAGCGTCAGGCCTGGGAGGTGGAGTAATTTTGACTGGGCCCGGCTCACGATCGGGTTCGGTTCCCGCTTTAACTCGCCTTGAAGTCTTCGGAGCGTGCACAAGAGATAAGCGTGCGAGTGTACTTGAGGAGAGAGAATGTTCCGAGCCTCGATAAAGTTTAGGGTTTCATCGATGGCGATCGTTTCCGCCGGAGAGCCGAAGCCGCAGCTGCGGCCGCAAAGCCATCAACGATGAGGCCTCGGTGATCTCTACATACACATGCTATGGCCGCACGATGCCGGGGAGTTCCTGTCCTCTCGGTGGGGGGATCTGTCATGTCGGTGATTTCTGTATTCCTTTCCGGATCTGGGTCAAAGGCTGCATCCACGTTAATTCGAATTGTTCCTGGAGGGGGTGGAAGCCAAGAGTTAGAAGAGTGTTCTGATATCTTCTTGCTGTTTTTACCATAATTTGTGGCTATGTAGCTCTCTGTAAATGCTTCTGCTCTGGCTTTGGTTGATTTCGGTCTCGGAATTTGTTGATTGAATACACATCTGTTTCGTTCCTTCCAGATACTCCATAATACCTCAGCTATTAGGTTGAATTTGGCCGAGGTTGCTGAAGATTGTTGTATGTCGCAGATCCATTCTTCGAATCGAGTAAGGCCGACTCTGGAAATCTGTATATGCAAGGGGGCTGAACTCCAGACCTTTATAGTCCATGGGCAGAGAAGAAAGGTATGCTCAATCGTTTCTACTTCTGTTTTGCAGATAGGGTACAAGGGGGAGGGTGTGATTTTGCGGTTGTGTAAATTTACCATTGTAGCTAAGGCATTGTTGCATGCATTCCAGAGAAAAATTCTTGTTCTGGGTGGGATCGTGGACTTCCATATATTTTTCCATAGTTCGGGACTGGCCTGATAAGATGAAGTTGCTTGTGTTTCTTGTGTGATAACAGAGTCTTTTCTGAACGTGGAATAGCCACTTTTAACTGAGTACTCACCTGTTTTTGTGTGCATCCATACCAGTTTGTCTTTCTCGTCAGGTAGGCCAATGGGTGTGGCTAGAATTTCCTGCACTCTTCTTTCATCAAACATAGAGTGTATTAAGGGTTCGTTCCATGTACCTGTATCTGGATGGATAAGTTCTGAGACTTTTCCTGGTTCATGTTGAGTTGCTGTTTCCTCTATTACTCCACTTTTTAACCATCTTGCTGTTCTAATTGGAGTGTCTTTGCCATTTCCGATCCTATGCATAACCTGAGGAGCAACCGAGTTCCTTGCCATGATGATGCTCTGCCAGCCCCACGAGGGTCGTGACCCTCTGCCTGCAGTCCAGAAGTCTCCCTGTGAGTAATACAGCCCTTTCCATAATCTGGTTAGCAAGGAGTTTGGATTTTGAATTATGCGCCAGATCTGTTTTGCTAACAGTGCTTTATTTACTGTCTATAGGTCTTTAAAACCCAGTCCCCCTTCTCTTTTCCCTGTTTTCAGCAACTCCCACTTCTTCCAGTGAATTGCAGTTTTTTTCTCGTTGCTTTTCCACCAAAAGGTTGCAACCTTCTTCTCTATAGCTTTGCAGATTGATATAGGAATTTTAAATATTGACATTGCGTATTGAGGGATAGCTTGTACAACTGCTTTTATGAGAATTTCCTTTCCAGCCTTTGATAGCAGTTTTTCCTTCCAGCTGCTCAACTTGGAATTCACCCGAGCTAGGATCCAAGCGAACATGTCCTTCTTGGAGTGCCCCCAGTCTGAAGGTATTCCCAGGTATTTCCCTGTCTTTGTGATTTCTGGGACCCTCAGAGTATATGCCATATTTCTCCTCAAAGATGTAGGACATCCTTTGCTAAAGTAGATGCCTGATTTGTTAAGATTGATGGCCTGGCCTGAAGCAAAGCAGTACTGATTTAGTATAGCAGCAAGATTTTGACATTCCACCACTGTTCCATGCAGGAAAAAAGATCGAGTCATCGAGAGAATAGCAGGTGGGACAGGGTGGGGCATTGACAATTCAGTCTGATTCCTGTGAGCGTACCCTCCTGCATCGCTTTCTTCATCATAAACGACAATACATTGGCTACAATGATGAAGAGGTAAGGTGAGAGTGGGTCTCCTTGTCGCAGGCCACGGGTAGGTTTAAAGAAAGGTAATATTTCTCCATTTAGGTTTATGCTAAAGGATACTGTTCTCACACACTGCATGATCCATGTCACCCATTTATCACAGAAGCCTATTTTTGTTAGGCATGCCTCTAGAAAATCCCACTCGATGCGATCGTAAGCCTTCGCATGTCCAGTTTAAGACTCGCTTGAAATTTCTTTTTCCCCGTTGCTAGTTCGTAGTCCGTGGAGCACTTCCCGTACTATCAATATGTTATCCCGAATCTCGCCCGCCTCCTACAAATGCACTCGTTCCTGCAATGATGTGGGGGTAGGATTGGTTTGAGCCTTTTGTAAGGACCTTAGAGATTATTTTGTATAGGAAGTTGCGAGAGATTGATAGGGCGATATTGCTCCGCCTTTTCCGGGCCGAGGGATTTGGGTATCGTATGATTTGTGTTACGTTGAGTGCGGGATCTAGGTGGCTTGTGGTGAATAGGAGCTGCAGGGCTTGATGGATGTCTTTGAATACAACGGGCCAATGTTCTCTATAGAAGATCCCATGGAATCCATCAGGGCCAGGTGCCTTATAAGCCCCAAGCTGCTGCATAGCTGTGGTAACTTCCTCCTCAGTGAAAGGAGCCATTAAGGTACAATTCATCTGGTCATTCACTAAGGTTGGAATGTGTTGTAAAATAGGTTGCCAATTCCGGTCTCCCACTGATGTGTATAAGTTTTTGAAAAACTGCTCTCGTCATCCCCGTAGCCGCTTCTCCCCTCTTACCCATTCGCCACTATCTTTTTTCAACATTTTTATCTGATTTCTGCATCTCCTCTGAATTGTCGTTATTAACAAGCTACTTAAAGTGAAGTGATTCTTTTGGTGTGGAATGGAGAAATTATATATATAGATAAACTTAAATTAATTGCATTTGTATCATTTAGTTCTAAATATTTTAATTTGGCTATTTTAGTCATAAATCTATTGTATTTGTGCTAATGTAGTCATAAACTATTTAATTGTGTCAATTTAGTTATAAATATTTGGACGATTTGCCAACTTAGTTATCAACCTTTTGACGATTTACCAATTTAGTTTTTTCAATCAATTTTGGATAAAAATCGCTGACTTGGCGGTCTAATCGCTTTTGGCTATTCTACTTGATATAGTCAACACTAACACGGACAATTTTTTAAAATTTTAAAATTTCTCTGAATTATTATTATTATTTATTATTTTTTTCCTTTTTCCTTTTTGTTTTTTTTCCTAACCTAGGCCTGCGAAGTTGCCGGCCGATGCTCGTTTAGAAAGAGCAAAAAGATGAAGATACCTATGTATGAAGTCCAAGAGATGAATTGACACTAAAGGTAAACTTAAGTTTTTTTTTCAGTAGTAGGCCAAAAAGCAAATAACAAAGTTTAGCTCATTTGGTAAAATTAGTCGTAATCTACATGACTTAATTGAAGCTCCCTAATAAAGATTGCGGCTGTTACATAAAATGGATGAGCATGGGTATAATACAAGCACAATCTCAAAAATATGAAAGTGAGATCAATACCAATTTTTTCTTAATGAAACTTAGCTCTTTCGCATTACTTATTAAAAAACAAGCCCAACCACGCCCTTCAGTTTCACCGCAACGCAACTGTGACAACATGAAATTAAGAATGTGATCATGAATATTAGTGGAAATGCCGCGGATCAATTGCCAGTTCGGTCTTATATATGAGAGTCCAAAAGATGAACTAGGATTGAAAGTAAAGTAGAGTCCAAAAGGTGTACCTCCCCCGGGTTGGTTCCCGGGCACGGCATCACGCCCATCCAAGGTGGCCCCCTATCCCTTAAAGGGGTTGTGAGCGGGGTGACCAATGGGGCCGATATCTTTTTCGAGGCCCGGATCCCGGCCTCTACCCAGTCTATTCCTGGTGGTCAAAGCCTTTTAAGGTCTTTCTTAGGACCAGAGAGTCCAAAAGATGAATTGGGATTGAAAGTAAAGTAGGGATTTGACCAAAAAAAGAAGAAGTTGAGCTCATATGGTGAAAAAAAGTCGTAACCTAAAGGACTTAATAGAAGCTCCATAATAAAAATTGCAGTACATGAAATGCGTGACCATAGGTGTAATACAAGCATAATCTCAAAAATATGAAAGTGAGACGAACGCCAATTTTCCCTTAATCTAGCCCTCTTTTGCATTGCTTATCAAAATACGAGCCCAACCATCCCCTTCACTTCCTCCGCAACGCAACTGTGACAACATGAAATGAAGAATGGGATTACGAATACACGTGAAAAAGGAAATGTCTGTATCTTGTTTAGAAAGAGCAAGAACATGAAGATAATTATAATACTCGTGGAAATGATAAACAATGCGGGAAGTACCACCTTCAGTCTATATATGAAAATCCAAAAGATGAATTGGGACTGAAGATAAAGTTGGGTTTTTTTTTTTTTTTTGGATTATCCAAAAAGTCATAAACCTATTACACTTTTATCAATTCAGTTTTAAATATTTCAATTTTACCAATTGAGTATTAATTTTTTTCATTTTTTGCTAATTAAGTCCATCTGACCAATTTTAGCTAGAAATCATTGACATGGAAGCCTGTAGTGCCATGTAGGACTGTCGGCACTGATATGTTGACAAATATTAATAATATTTTCTTATTTTTTGAATTTTTGAATTATTTTTTATCTTTCTTTTCTTTTTTGCTTCTTTTTCTTCCTTTTGCCAGTGGTCGGCCACCGGCCATGCCGGGTTGACCGACCTCGCCTGCCATAGGTGAGCATGGTTGGGCTTGCCTAGGCCAAGGTGGCCTCACTAGGCGTTGCTTGGGCGCAAGTGATGCTTGGCGAGGCTACCTTGGCCTAGGTGAGAGTCGATCTCGCCAGGAGTCGCCCACCCAAGTGAGACCTAGTGAGGGTCGGCCTTGCTTAGCGTTGCCTTCACTTGACCGACACTCAATAAGGCTACCCTAGCTTGGGCAAGGGTTGGTCTTGCCAAATTTAGCATAGGTGAGGCCGACCATTGTTGAGTCTCGCTTGGGCGAGGGTGAGCCTCATTGGGACTCGTCTTTGCTTGGCCGTGCCTCGGATATAGCAGGTGAGGCTAGGTGACCTAGCATGGCCGATGGTCAGCCACTGGCAAAAGGAAGAAGAAGAAGAAGCAAAAAAGAAAAGAAAGAAAAAAATTAGAAAAATAAAAAAAAATACTAAAATAATATTGAAATTTGTCCACATTAGCTTTGGCAATCTTATGTGACACTGCTGGCTTTCACGTTAGTGATTTCCAACCAAATTAGCAAGAAATGAACATGTTTAGAACTCAATTGGTAAAATTGAAATGTTTATAATTGAATTGACAAAAATGCAATAGGTTTATGACTTTTTTGACAATTTTCCCCTCTTTTGGGTATTGAGCCAAAAATAATCGTAATTTAAGGGAGTTAATTGAAGCTCTACAATAAAGATTGCTAGTGTTACATGAAATGGTTGAGCATAGGTATAATATAAGCATAATCTCGAAAATATGAAAGTGAGGAAGATACGTATACTCGTGAAAATGGTTGAACACCGGATTTCCCTTAATGAAAGCTATCCCTCTTTCGCATTGCTTATCAAAATACAAGCCCAATCATGCCCTTTACTTCCGCTGCAACGCAACTGCGACCGCATGAAATGAAGAATGGATCATGAATATAGGTGTAAAAGAAAATGTCTGTATCTCATTTAGAAAGAGCAAGAATATGAAGATACGTATACTCGCGAAAATGATAAATACTGTAGAATGAAGTGCCACTTCAATCTAAGTCATATTAACGTTACCAATTTAGCTTAGTCGCAATAGAATCTATGAGTCAAGAAAAGGTCAACGGTTTTTGGATCAGGTATGTATCTAAAAGATATTACACAGAAAACTCTTTGTAACATTAATTGTGTGAGACATAAGTTTGCAATTCAAAGTCAGCTGGTACTTTCATTGATAACATTCGACTATCTAAATCTCTCATCAAATTACAAGCTCACTTTCGTTACATAATTTGGTGCCACAAGGATGGTCGGATAAAAAAGGTAGTGCTCATCAGATTGTCCCGCATAAGTGTGTGCTTTCTTGCTGTACATGTTACGTGAGGTCTAACCTTTCCGTTTGCACCGTACCTCATTGACGGTGAAACCTATCCTAACGATGAAATGGATCAAAGGTGAATATTATTCCAAAGTTCCGTTCCTCAAGAAAGTGAGAAAAATTGATTGTGAAGCGCATATTTTGCAGGATCTCCAAATTTGTGAGCCCAAGGGATAGAGGTGCTGTCTTGTCCATGTCCATTTCCTAAAAGCTCCAAGATCTTCCTGATCTAACTTTTTGCATCAACCAGGAAAAACCACTTATATATTCTCGTAAAAGCCGGGAAGTCATCATTAATGAGTGTTTTAACAGGCCAGCATGATTGGATGCTTTAGAGTCCTAACTCCTATGCATCTTTAGGAAAGATCAATACCTAGATGCACTTATGAATGTTGTCGTGAAAAGTTGAGTCTAGCGGGGATTCTAGCCTTACCCGATTTTGACAAGCTACTTAAAGTGGAGTGATGCCTCCCATGTGGAATTGATTTTGTGTTGTGGTAAGAAAAGAGACGCGTGGCCTGTTTCAGTAAGAAGCCGAGTGATCCGCATTGACAGTACGTGCATGCCCTGAAGCATTTGGGAGCACTAAAATGGACCAAAGTTAACAATCAAGTGGGGTTGAAGTAGTTGTAGGATTTCGAATACTTTTTCATTCAAAGCAATGTGTACATGGTGAAGCAATGTTTGCATACAAGATATACACTGCAGAGCAAATATCTTATATCAACAGATCTATAAAGAGAGTAAGAGATGGAAGCATTTGCATAGCAATTTATGTTAGATAATTCATATAATTCTTAATACGGAAATTCATAACAAATTAATGAACTTCTTTTCACAAATTGGTTATCCACTCTCGTTACCGTAGAACTCCTAGATCTTTCTCTTCCTTAACCCACTAAAATGTATTCAAGACCAGAATCCATTAGTGCAACCCATGAAGCCTTTGACAACATTTATAGATGATTTCAATAATTATTAAACCATATAATAAATCATATCATGTGGGTCACAATAATTCTTACAATTTATAGTGGTTGAACCTTTTCAATTGGTCCACTCTCCGCTCCTAGATCTAACGGCTAAACTACAAGACCAGAATCCATTAGTGCAACTCATGAAGCCTTTGACAACATTTATAGATGAAGTTGCCTCTACACCGAGGGACTGTAGCTTACTCTACAAATGGCTAATCTTCACTTAACGCTTGAAGCACTCTCTCACGGTTAATCACACTAGTGCTCTCACAGAAACACCCTCACATCACACGAGTTCTTTTAAAAAAAAATATTTTCAAGAAGCAAGAACAAATTTCATAGCGTTTTAATCCCCCGATCACGTTCAGCTCTTCCTTAGATTCATATAAATAGTTCTCCAAGCTTCCTCAGCACGTCGAAATAGATTAAATTGCCTTTGCTTCCTATCCGACGCTTTCTCTACCTAGGAAAAAAATGACAAGCCCTCCTCTGACCTTTCCCAAGACGACTCTCTGGGGATTCCAAGACCTGCGGCGCCAAAGCACCAATCTGAATTTAAGTTCAAGTTCAAATTGATTTAGAGCCGAGTCATCATTTCTTGATAGGTGGAATATGAACCACTCCACCAGTAATGTGACTTTCTCTACAACTTGGTCCATCCAGGCTTAACGATTTCACCAAATTTCAATCTGCTCACCTCCTGCATATATGTCTTTCCAAGCATATCAATATACTCTATATTATCCAAACTGTTCTCCTTCTATGTAATTCATCCAAGCACCTCGTTGATTATACATCCCTCGCCTGTCCAACAAATCCAAAGGTCCTTGCAATTCTAACACTCTTTATTCAGTATCTTGTTCTTCATTTGCAAAGTAAGGAAACTCTCCACTAGCACAGATGTCATGTTGTCAACATTATAGGCAGATGAACCTATGTATGTGGAGCATACTTCTTCTGCACGCTAACTACACATTATTTTATGTTAAGAAAATTTGATTGCTGAAGAGTATAGAGTGGTAATTTATAGTTCTTTAATGCTTTGATGCGTGATGATGGTCACTGTCTTTGAGGTATTATTTACCCACATTATTGTTGCTGTCAAGTTTAAAACAAATATACCTCCAGAATATATGCTAAAAACATGAAAAAGCAAGTTTTGTAGTTACTCAATTTTTCTTTTGGAATTGTCAAATTTGTGTGAAAAAAGAAAAGAAGAGAGAGTGTTGTGCAAAAGAGAGTTATGAAGAAGAGAAAATTGTTGTTATGAACCATATGTGATTGGGTCTTATATATAGATAACCACATAACACATCTTCTGGAAATAGATACTAGATCAGAACCATCACCACTTTTCATAGTCAGCCATCACTCATTTTCATGTTAAAATCACTTCTTTTCATATCCTGTAATCACTTTTTTTCATGTTCAATTTAATCTCTTCTCTTAATTATTTATAAATAACAAACTATTTCAACATTTCACACAAAATTTCTCGTCTTCAAATACATAGGGAGGTTTTCCAACAATCCCCCTCTTTAGATGATAATAAAAACTTCTGTACCTTTTAATATTGAGATATGTTCATACGTGGAAGCATTTTCAAATTATCTTGTGTGTGTAAAGTAAAATTCTTGCCTTTGTGTCTACATGATATATAGAGTTGAGATTAGAGCACATGGCCTGTACGACTGGTTTCTTATATGTGATATGAAACGAGTCATTGCAGGAAATGCCTCGTTTCATTAGGATCATTTTTGTTGAATGGCTTTAGAGTTCCTTGTGGACTCCCTTTTGTTGAATGGCTTCTTTGTAATTCTTGTTTTTTTGTTTTCCTCATTTTGAATCTTTTGGTCAATAATGCCCTTTCTTGGGCTTCTTCGTCTTTAGATGAAGTTTCCAATGCATTTGAAGCGTCGGCGACGAAAGCAATAACCTTGTGCCCTTTTAGGGTTTCCTCTTCATTGCTGAGTTCCATCCCGTAAGTCATCATTATTCCCACAAGTTCATCCGGCCCCATTGGTTGAATCCTGATCGTTTCTCTTATGGCGAGATGTCTCTCCATTCCCCTGGCAAAGCTCGCGAGAGCTTATTTACTTGCTTGGTACATAGATACATTTTGCCCAAGGATGATAACCCATTCACAATGTCGGTGAAGCCAAGTAAACCTTTGATTTATGCTTTCTCTCGACTTCATCTTGAATGTTTCATATTGCCTAAGAAGGATGTTCATCTTTGTTTCTCATACATGATTGGTTCCTTCATCTGTAAGCTTGAGTTAATCCCTGATTTCTTAACTGTGATATAATTAGTTCTATCAAATTTTGGCGCTCTTGGGATGGATTGACTTTCACCAAATATGCCCTTACAATGCCAAATATCATGGATCTTTAACTCTAAAGTAGAGTGTTTTAATCATACTTGAGCACATAGGCTTTGATACCAATTAAAATGAACCAAATTTAATCGGGAGAGAGGTGAATTAGCTGTTGCAGAATTTTAAAAACATTTTTGTGCAAAATTTGTACAGGATTAAGTAGTGTCCATAGACGGAATAATCAATGCAGAGCAAATACACTCTAACAACATATATTTAAAGAGAGCAAGGGATGGAAGAGTTTGCAAAGCAATAGTGATCTGCCTTTTTCACTCGTTAATGGAAAGGTAGTGGGAAGAACTTCTGTTTTTAACTTATTGTCTCGATGGTAGCTGGTCAAAAAGCTATGATCTAAGCAAGCAACACGATGAGATCTTTGTAAGTTACGTGAACGAGAGATTCATCGTACACTTGTTTGATAAAATGAGGGTTGTCGGGAAGAATCATCGCCAGATCAAGAAAAAGAGAGTGGGGCTTGCGTATAATCAATTGATAAATAATGTTAGATTGCTTGTAATCCGAGTGACTGCTTAGGGTCTAACGTTGATTTTCCTTTTTCCAACCCTCCAATTATTGACGAAACGCATATAATGCCAACTCCCATGGTCCACAAGGTCTCTTGAATTGGGATTAGAAATTTGTAATTTAGTGGGCTTTGAATTGTGTAGTTAGTGCCTCATGACCTAATATAAAAAAGCAAAAAACCCATCTTTAGGTTTCGAGCCTATAATCTAAATAATAATTTATTCTATTCCTCTGGAATCATGTCAATCAAGTAGATCATCTTGTCTGCCCCCACAGTGTTCTGATCTTCTGTTCCTTTCAAATGGAATATTTAACAAACGGGTCGCTTCAGCAGATAGCAACTATTTGGCTCGTGAAAAAGAAATAAATTTACTTAACAAAAAAAATAAAAGAAAAGGAAATAAGTTGATAATATTAAAAATATCAAAAAGAAAATAAGTTGATAATATTAAAAATATCAAAAAGAAAATATCCAAATTTATCCCATATTATTTTTGTACCATCAAAAGTTCAAAATTTACTACGCACAACATAGCTATGCAAAACCAATTTCTCACAAAAAATTCCAAATAACACTCCCGATCCAAATTTACCCCACACGATATGCTAGTATATGATAAATTTGAATTGAGATCACTGGTATGGGTTTTTTTGGTGAGATGAAGGAATTTCAACAGTGTTAGTCAAAAGAAAATTTTTATGTTAATATTATTTTCGGTCTTCTTTTTTTTTTTCTTTTTTTGGTCTTATTATTTTCGGTCGTTAGTTTGGCGCGACTTTGCCTGAAAGACACCGTTGCTAACACAGGAAGCGGAAATGATTGGCCACTCATTGCCTTATTGTAGCTCCATCACAGTGGCTTGACGTACGTTCAGAATGGACCCTACTCTGCATTCAAGATTCCACGACAAACCTCTCAGTGAGTTAAACCTTCATTCAAAATTCACCGTTGCTTTTTTCTGGGTTTGGTCATGTCTTGCAAGATGCCAAAGTGGTCAACGTCTACCCCATGTATTTTATGTACTACACAGTTAATTTCATGTAATCAGAAATAGTATAATCATAGGCCACGTGTCAAAATGATAAGAAATGATTTTCATGGAAAAACCAGTTAAAATGAAGGCATATATATAATTAGTTTCGATTTGATCATGTTTGTGGCCAATTTATAGTGTCTATAAGTTCTTTTTTTCTTGAATTACCAAGTATCGATTTGCTAGTGAAAACAATACTCTCGATAGTAACATCTTTACACAAAAAAATTATAGTATCAAAGCACTAATCTTATCAGACTTTTTAACATAATTTGATATCATAAAATAGAAAAGGGTGGAAAACGGTACCACACACATGTAATATGTGCTTTCCCTTCCAATGGTCAATACTTCTTGAATTGTGTCCAAATTTGTCTGATGAAGTTCCATGAAACTTCGGAGTTGCTTAGATTTGATCATCTTGCGGCATTTAGACACATTTTCATGAAAAACATTGGCTATTAAGGCAAGAAAGAAACATTTATCAGCCTCTTCTTTTGAATTATCAAAGAGTTTGAACGAGGCATGCTTTATCTCTACCAACTAGGGTATAGAGAATAATGTGTTTGATCTCACCCTTAGAAATCTCTCAAAAGTATTATTATTGTATAAAAGTTAAAATATAAAATTAGGATAGAAAGGTAAATCAAACTTTTATGATAATTTCCGGGCCCACCAAAATCTACCAAAAAATCTTTTAACTCTGGTGGGTGGAAATTAGATAAATATAAGACCTATCAAATCCTCATAGAAATGATGAATAGTGGATTACACATGCGAAATCATAGAGGCAGAATCTAGCTCTACTATCATGTTAAAAAGCTCAAATAAAAAATTTAAACTAATAACTTAATACAGATTATATGAATATAAAACTTAAAGAAATGATATAAGATACTTTAACCGGAAAATTCTATTTTAACAATACCGCTCCAATAATTGTGGGGATAAACCGTTCAAACGTGGACCAATCTAAGGTCAATATTCGATTTATATTTTAATATTGTTCATATGATTATTTGAAACAAACAAATATTAATAGTGTGTTTGTTTGAGTAAAATGATTTTTCACACACTAATTTTTAGACTTCCATGTGATTGGTTTGCTGAAGTGATTAGTCAATAGAAACTATTTACAGTTAAAGAAAATATTCATATTTAAAATCAAGAAAATGAATTCCCTATTATGAAATTGAGAGAACATTTTTTGAAGCTTCTTACCAAATGCTCCCCTTCACTTTCTTCACTTTTCTTCACCGAGGCTGAGTCACTTTTACACCTTCTTCAGGTGCACTCTTGTTCACTCTTCTTACCCTTCTTCAAGTTTCACTCTCTTCACCAACACTCGACATCTTTGTTGAATAGCTCTTCTTCATCGAAACTCCATGGCTTTGTTCTAGGTTTCCTCTCCCCTTGCTATTAAAAAAAATTAATTCTGAAGATTCAGTCAATCCTTTACATTGTGAGTTTGTTGTTTATTCTTCTGTGATACGATCCTTTGATTCTTATATCCATTCATCTTCTGTGCGACGAGGGTTTGGTTCTTATATCCGTTCATTTTCCGTGCTCGACACAAGAGAAAGAGAATAGTGATGTAGAGGTTGAAAATGAAAAAACTCATAATCTTTTGATCGAGCATTAGACTTTGCATGCTAGTTCTTGATATTATGAACGATGAACTAGTTGTTCTTTGATACTTACCTTTTACCAAAAAAAAAAAAAAAAAAAAATAGTTGTTCTTTGATTGCTTATTGTAGTAGCTATACAAGTAGCTCTTTCTCGCACATTTATCCTAATGTTTCGTGTGAAGATATAGTCATCTACACAAGAACCGATACTGGCATGTTTAGTTTAGGTACTAATTGCAATATTGCGAGGAAAAGGAGTAATAACGTCAACTTTGTCATCTTATTTGTATGTTTTTTGAGCTGGAAACTACTCTCGAAGAAGGGAGAGGCACATTGTTGTCATTTGTCAATTTAAATGCTAATCAGTTAGTCAAAATTTTGATTAATACATGAAATTGTAATCATTTTCTAAATGAGATCTAAACATCCGAATATATTTTTTTCAAACTTTCCAATGTACCACCAAATAAATCAAAATTAATAATTTCTTTTGAAAAAATAATTTGCACGATTTTTCTCGAAATAAAGACACCATAGCATTGCATATGCATTGGTTTCTCCATCAGTGCTCTCCGTCAATGCTTGTCTAAATCTCAACCAGATGCACTTTTGGCTGGCCTTTTGGGCGGCAACCATGGATAACCATCAACCATCATGGGTCCTCTTTTGTCATTTTCCTCCAAATGTGTTAAAGGAAAAAGAAATTATTTATTTCTTTATAAAAAAATACATAACTTTATATCATGCAGAAATTTTTTCAGGTAATATCATTTTCATACCAAGAGACAAACTGCTATTTCCAGCTGTAACATAACTATTATTGTTTTTCTTTTGGAGGGGCTAATTGTTCCGTGACGTGTCATGGAGTGCATTGGCTTCAACATGGCCATGTGGATTTAATATCTGAGCAATTTGTCTCCTTTCGTGCTTATTACGTTGCTTTCAGTGAGATGTGAAGGCATTATCAGAGGACAATGATTCAAGAAAGTGTGTTGACTCTTCGGCGAAACAATTTGCATATGATATGATTAAAGATTTCAGAGCCCAAAAGGGGCTGAGGCCTAAAACGTTTTGTTTTTTTTGTTTTTCTTTTGTCTGTGCCATTTACTTGTTGGCATAGCTGGATTCTTTGGTGGGTACAACCTTAAATTGACGATTCTTAGAGGATGCTACCAGTGAAAAGGAGTTTGATGACGAGATTATTTGGCGAATTCATTTAGTAAGAAAACTTGCGGGTATTTGTAGAGATTAGTTGAACCAAAAAATTCAAATATCTTGCTTAACACCCCCAAAATCGGTTGGGGGAGGGCCTTTACACATGACACTTACCCTTGAATGGACCATCTTGAATGCTTATACATAATCAATCTTTTGGGGGATTGGTCCAAGTGGATCGGGTTGAGTCTTTATAGATAGAATTAAACGATGACCCTTATTAGTAAAGATGCGCTTTGAGGAAAGATTGGGCCAATCCAAGTTGGTAAGGATACTAATTGGGTAAGAGGGTTTGAACAAGAAATGATTTTTAACAGACTTCCAGGATTGAGATGGATTTGATATGAAGCAAATTCTCATCATTAGAATATAGCTAGGTTATATGTGTGACATTGATGAGACATAAGGTTTTTTGTAGGTGAGTTCTTAACACCCTAAACTCACATTATCATAGTGGGTCTAGAATGTTATTCACATATATCTTTAAATGGCCGACATGTTGACATATCACATCTGAGAAGCCTTTTTAGGGGCTTTGCCCAAGTGGATCGAATCTGATGGTTATATATTGTTTTGGACAAAATGTACTTGACATTTGTGTCTCTAGAAAAATTGTCATGAATAGTCCCTTAGATAAGTGTGAGTTTGTTTTTCAACAAATTCTACTTCGCAAAACCCGTGGTTGGAGGATTTCTGATTGGTACATTAAAAACTGTGAGTATCACCTAGCATAATAATGAGAATTTTGTATGTATGTAAATCGCCAATTAGAGTGTTGGTTTGAAGAAGTTTCCTCTATTCAGGGATGGAGAAAAATATGGCCTTTTGACAACTTACATTTTTTTCGAAAAAGGATAAAGCGTGTTTTTTTTTTTTTTTTACATATAGATATTCTTCTAACATATGGTCTGAAAGAAATTGGATTAAGCCGATTAGATGTTAGAGCCATTGTCTTCATACAAATGAAATGTACTGCTTAGTTTAATAGTAGATTTTGGCCTTGGTTTGGACTTTAAAGATTGGTAATGCTTGAAGAGAAAAGTGGGGCATGACATAGTTGAGTCGTTATAAATCCTGATCTTTGCCTTTTTAACCCTTATTCTTTGATTTACTTTTGATATATTTAAAGGTGCATTTTTTTCATGGAAAATAAATATTTTGGAGACATTTTTCCTCCAAATGATCACTTGTATCACTTAAAATAATTAATCAATAAAAAAAATACTTTCATTATCAACAACAATATATGTCTAAATATTTTAGTGAACCATAAACATATTTTTCATTCACTATATTTATACGCAATACCAGTGATCATTTTAAGAAAACTGTTTTTTTTTTTTTAAATATTCATTTTTTCATGATATAAATGGATCCAAAGCTTTCAATGAACTTGACTTATGAGAATGATAAAGTTCATGAGCTCACTCTTCTTGGTGAATTAGAACTTACAAAAGTGCACATTTTTTTCTCTTCAAAGGGGTAAAGGGCATATTTGACATCTTAAAATATTTTCCGGCCACTTTTTTCCTCTATTTGAAGATAAGTGAAACAAAATTAGTTGTTAGAGGAAAAATTAGTTTACATGTGATTTGAAAGGTATGATGTGTATTTACAACCATTTATAAGATTAGGAAGAATTTGAACGAGAGTTTACAAGTCAGGAGGTTTTCTCATTTTTTTTTTTTTTGTCATAAGGTTTTGAGTGCGTTTGGTTCAACATTCCCAAGGGATTTTCAGTCTCCAAAGTTCTTTGGAAAAATGTTGGACTGTTTGTCAACCATTTAAAAAAAAAACTTTCAAATGAAAGTTAGCATTGAGAAGGCTGAAAAGCCCAATGTTTAGTAGGGACTAGCTTTAAGCTTTCACCATTTGGCCAAATGCTAAAACTTATTTTTTTCTTCCAAAACTATCTTTACTCATAATTCAAATTTCTGATTTTACCCTTGTTATTATTTTTTTAAATGGAAAAATAATGCTAAAAAGATCAAATATGTATAAATGTTAAAAAAATTAAATATATCTTGGTCTTTTAAAAAAAAATCATTTATATATTTGATTTTTTTAGTATATATATTTGATTTTTTTAGCATTATTGTCAAAATGTATATTTAAAAAGTTGCATACATTATTTTCTTCAATTTTAAACAAATAAAAATTAAAAAATTCCAATGAAGGGTTTGGTAATTTCTTAGCATTATTTTTAAATTTATATTTAAAATTTGCATACATTATTTTTTTTTTTAAATTATAAAAATATAAATTAAAAAATTTCAATGAAGGATTTGGTCTTTTTTTTTTTAAATATATATGTATTTGATTTTTTTAGTATTATTGTCAAAATTTATATCTAAAAAGTTGCATACATTAATTTTTTCAATTTTAAACAATTGAAAATTTAAAAATTTTGATGAAGGGTTTGGTCTTTTTAAAAAAATTATATATATGTATTTGATTTTTAGCATTATTTTCAAATTTATATTTAAAAATTTGCATACATTATTTTTTTCAATTTAAAAAAAAAAAAAAAAAAAAATTTCGAAGGAGGATTTGACCTTTTTTCTTTTTATTTTTTTAGCATTATTGTGAAAATTTATATTTAAAAGTTGCATACATAATTTTTTTTTTTTCAATTTTAAGCAAATAAAAATGATAAATTCCGATGAAGGATTTGGTCTTTTTAAAATATATATATATATATATATATATATATATGTATATGTATTTGATTTTTTTAGTATTATTGTCTAAATTTATATTTAAAAAGTTGTATACATTATTTTTTTTCAATTTTAAAAAATAAAATTAAAAAAACTAATATTAATCACCCAAAGAGTTTTTCAAATGTATTTTCTATCAAACAACATTTCTCTCAAAGTTGCTTTTGAAAGTATAGTTTACTAAATGTATAGTTTACTAAAAAAAAGTATAGTTTACTAAATGGCGTTTTTGCATTTGCCTAAAGTCTTTTAGGCTAAACTGCTTTGCATTTTCCCAATGGGTTTTCAAAATGCTGAACCAAATGAACCATAACTCAATTAAACCACCTATTCTTGTTAGTAAAACCTTGAGCGAGCCATCCTAAATGGATTTAATATGCAAAGCTGATTTTTTTGTACGAATAAAATGTGATAGAATGGTCACCAACCAAGTGGTTGGTCGAGAGTCCAATATTTATTGCAAGCCAAATGTGATACCCCAAGCACGCCACCCTAATTAGGCCATCTCAATAGCCATTATTACTTCTCTAGCGCAGAAGCACATACAACATGAATTATTGCAAACAGGCACAATCAAAACATAATAGGTCAAAGTCAATTTCCATTCATTAGCTTGGTTATTTAATTGCATGGGCAGTACACAACCAAAACAACCACTGACCTGGGTTAACCAAAAAAAAATCCACACCCCCTAGTGACACATGCACCTGCCACTCCATCCATATGCTCGCCATCGTGAAAACCCAAAAAGTGACTATCGCGAAAATCGTCACTATGGAAACCAACTCGCTTACACAACTACCATCCCACATCACTCCCATCCATCGCTATCCCATTTCTCATTGGGGTTATTGTACTCAGAAGGTCCACTACTATTGCTGTCATCGTCGTCTGTGCTATTGTTGTCACTATCACTCCAAAATTGGAGAGGTCCCTTCAACTCATCTCATTCTTGAATGAACCAGGCAACGAAGCAATACAATGTCATCTGGGCACCCTATATCTACCCACACGGTAAAGGTCTAGCGTACATACACAAGTTTAGACTAAGATAAAGCAACATTCTCAAATCAGCACTCAAAATTACACGGTTGTCCATAATGAGCTAGTGGGGGTACATTCATTTTCTAATTATTTGAAAATTTGTAATATAATAGGAGTAAGCCAAACTTAGCAAAATATAAGACAAATTCATAAATCAATCGATCTAATGCACTCTTGATTCCTAGGACTCACCTATAATGATCCCATAATGCAAATGACAAGTATCCAATACCTATAATGTACTCACAAGCATGTGCAGCACATGAAATGCAATTGCACTCAACACAAGTTCCAATTCACGAATACCACATCATTTGGTCCACCCCCATCTCACAATTTCAACCGATGGCAAGTTGGTACCATGTGAGTCACTTCCAACATATCACTTAGTCAGACTTTTGGAAAACCTCCGGCCAAGCTTCCCAATCCATGGTATCTAGAGAACACACAACATACTAGGAAATCCTCTTGACATCCATTCTAAGCTATCACCTTATACTCATCCATCATCACACACGGCATACACATGATGTGACATTCTATTCCATCAATTTTGTGTATAGGCTATAACATGCAACTATTGCAACACTTGATGGCCCGTTTAGTTCGACTTTGGGGGAATGTCCTTGGGGAAATGCAAAGGCCTTTAGTCTAAATGAGTTTGGCAAAATACAAATGCTGTTTAGTAAACTAAAATTGAAAAGATGCCTTGAGATGCAACTTGGGGAAAATGCTGTTTGGTAAACACATTACATTTGGAAAGTCCTTTCATGTGCCAATTTTAAAATTTTGCAACTTTAATTTGTTTAAAATCAAAAACAAAAATCAATGACCTAACTTTTATATTTTTTTTTCAAGTTGAGAATAATGTATAAGAGACATTAATAAAATTTTAAATAAAAAAATCACATCAAACTCAATTAAAAATAGAGTAATTTCATTACAATAAACATGACAACAACATATGTCCAAAAGAAAGAAATAAGTTATAGTTAAATATTACAAACGTCCTTAAATATTTATCAAGTTCATAGCTATTTCATCATGTAAATGTGCCATGTCAGGGAATGCATTATCATTTGAAGCACTTGTCCCCTCATTTACAACATCATGGTCGACTGAATATCCATACTCGGGATCCAAATTTGCTGTTTCAAAATCTGTATCAGTCACGACATTTTTTCTTATAAAATTGTGGAAAACCACTATAGCTATGACAATTTGCACTTGCTTTTCATAAGGATAACTTGGCATAAAAGTTAAAATCTTCCACTTCATTTTTAATACGCCAAAGGCTCGTTCAATTTCTAAGAGAAATGAGGAATGTGCACGGTTAAACACTTCTCGATGACTTGTAGGTGTAGGACCTTATCAAAATTATGGTAAATGATATCTAACTTATCTATATGGTCCCAAATAACCGGTAAGATTTAGATATCCAGCATCTATTGAATGATATTTACCTATAGATGTACATAAACCATTAATTAACCAACCTAAAGGTGGATGGGGAAATTGTGCATTACGTCTTCCAATGGCATCATAGAAGACATGAGTATCATGAGCTTGTCCCTCATAACCGGCACAAAACGTAAATAAATTCCCTATTAAAATTACATACGGTTTCATTTTCGACCAATAAAACGAATTTGATCATACACCGGTATCACTATTGGGATATGTGTACCATCCATAGCTCAAATGCAATCCTAAAATAAATAATGCAAAAATTACATGATTTAAATTTAGTCTTTCGTTTTATTGTACAATTATAACTTACCTTAAAAAATGGATAAAATCGTCGATCTTTCTTAATCTTTTCTAGAACTTCCCGAAATTGTCAATCAATTGGTTGGATCAAATCTTTTCCCATATTGCATACTTTATTTAAAACTAAACTAAAATGCCTACTTATGGGTTTTCCCAGAACCTTGAAAATGTTCTTGTGCTATCCTGTTATCTATACCATGTCCCAACATATAAAGAAACATTCCAACAATTTTTACAACATTAGTATTCCTAGATCCTTTAAGGCCATAGCGTGTTACTAAGTCACGTGTTAAATTATGAAATGCATCCCTATACATTCTAAACATATTATAGCATCTTATTGGATTAATATCTTCGGCTATCAACTCTCTCATCCATGCATGACCTGTATATGATGAGGTCATAGAAGTTTATTTGCTAAGGTACGTTGCTTGATAAGCAATTAAAGCATTAGCAATTGAAAGCAAATCTATGAATTCATCTTCCTCTTGTTCACGATTTTCATTTTCTTGATAATGATCCATAATTGCCTAACGTAACAAAATACAGAGTTAGAATAAGAAAAATAATGAATAATCTTGACAATCCATTAAGAAAAATAATAGTATCAATCAACATATATATGCAAAGTCAACCATATAAAGAGAACCCCAATTAGAAACATTTCTCACATTAAAAATATTAATATAAATTAGGACATACATAATTTAAATGGAGTTCCGCATATACAAATAAAATAGCATATTCAAGAATTCAAATAATAAGCTATGACAACATCTTAGTCATGATTATATCCTTCCATCTCAAGCTTGAGATACTTCATTCTCAAGGCATGAGTATTCTTTTATGAAGACTTGCCTATTGTCCACCATTTTCTTAAAATGTTTGATTGCAAAAAAGTACAGCTTTTCATCTTGCATAATCTCTGGTATGGCATTCAACATAAATATGAGGTCATGGTAAGGACAAAATCCCTCATATACTTGAAATGCAATAGCATCAACACTTCTACTTTTATAGCAAAATAAATCTTGCTAATTTGGCTTCCAAGCAATTGTGCCGTGCTAAAATTCTTGTATTTATTTCCCTGAGTTTGCCTCGTTGAAGTCTCCGCTACCCTTTTATGAGCCCGAGTTTGAATTGGTTTATCAATATTTTCATCCACATGACATTCCAAATTATCATCAGTAGATCCCACGACATCATCAATATTGGGTTGTGGGCATCAATATTCTCATCAACACATAAACCTTGTGCAGGATTCCAAGTGATTCCTCTAGTAGTAATCGTATCCCTGAACATTCTATCTAACAACGCTTCAAGATCAGGAGATATACATTTCGTCCTAAAAATCTTAACCTTAAGATTGGCCTGTTATAAAAAGTGTTTGAGTAAATTGTATATAATTGAAAATGAGAACTTAATCGAAAAGTAAAAGAACAAATGATAAACATCTGGATTTTGCTCTCCCACCATTCATCACTTGTATCAATGGTTTTCTTCATTGGATCTCATTCTAATCCCATTTCACTATAAACCGATATCCTCAATCTTTTCCATTCTTCCTTAAGATTATCCCACTTACTCTTCACTTTAGTTTTATCATACTTTTTGCCCATCAACTCTTCAAACTTATTAATTATGATGGTTCATTCATCTCTCTTGTTGGTTGCAAGACGATTACCCTTATTGATTTGTTCAACACATAACTTACAAAATGTTTCCACATCTTCGGCAATCCAATATGCCTTTTCTTTTGTTGAACTCACCATCTTCCAATTGAATTAAAGCCAAATCAATGTGAACTAGTAAAGAATAAATCAAAGTGACATTGTATTAGGTATTGGCCCAAAAAACAAGAAAAAAAAAAACCAACAACATATCAGTCTTGGGCTGCACAAGATACAAGGTGGTGGTTTTCCCACTATAGAGGCAGATGATCCACCCAAAAAGGGAAAAAAACAACTTTGGATGTAAAGATAAGATCAAGAAACATACATAATCTTTTGAATCAAGAAGGCCCCTAACTAATGTATCCTAAAAATAACATGGCGATAAAAGTAGCAGATTCGTAGCATCAAATTTGTCGCACAATGCCAATGAGAACAAGATAAGGTTTTTGTGAACTCAAGCAACCGCATATTTTATGGACTTGGTCCATGTTCTTTCTTTCAGAATGGAAAAATTTCAACCAACTTCATGAAAGCGTCACATAAGAGATAGAAGCCTCAAAAGGACAACCAAAGAAAATGAGTTTTATGCCAATATAGTTAAAAACAACTAACAGAGAGTTTTCACATTGTAAAATGAGAACAAGCATGTCACTCTACAATTAGTAAATGTCACGAAATTTCCAAAAGAAGAACATTTTCAATGTGTTAATAATATGTGGGGGTGTAATTAACCACATTTCGTATGAAAACATGAACGTTAAAATATTCAAAACAACTTCACATCTTTTCACACCAGACAAATATTAACCAAGCCCTAACATTAGAAATTCAAATAGATAACATAGCCTCGAAACCAAATTTCTGAAACTTAGATGATAAGAATGAAGTCACCACCACCATAAAAGTAGGAAATGGAACTCGGGAGAGCGAAAGTGCGAGATCAGAAGGCAAATGTATATGTCTAGCAAAAGTAAAGGAACTTGAATTCAGAATGGGCTCATAATAACCAATCAACCACCAAACTCCCATCAAATTCAGAATTTTGTACACGGAAAATCCAATTAAACTAACTAGAAGACAATTCAGATGGATGGGCAATCTTTAATCGATTGCACCTTGATAACTTTGACCGTAGATGCACCTTCAATATGAGGTTTCCTCAATCCTAAAGACCCCATTATGGAACATACAATTTCTTTAACGAAATCCACAATCCATTTTTTTTTTCACAAAGGAAAAATTATCGTGACAAACTTGTATAAAAATTGAAGTTAGCAAAGAAAGAGAGAAGCAAAATCAATGAACAGAGAGGACAATTCGAGGGGAAAGAAGCCATAAGATATTCAATTACTCACACAAATTTCCATAAAAATCGCAACATGAATTGAGAAAATCTGACCTGGACAGTAGCGAGCGCAAGCGCGAGCATGATAAGAGAGCTCGAGGGCAATGAGCGTGAAGGAGTGATGCGAGGAAGATAACTCAAACCCCTGCCAAAAATGCGAATGGTTAACAAACTACAGCATAAAGCCCTCAAAATTATCAGAACAATGCACAGAAAATTAATGTCATTGTACTCAACCAATACTTTAAAATCCGTAAAGCAACAGCTCCAAATTATTTTCCAAAATGAACACCCCCGCCCAAGACCAAGAAGTGTATGGTTTCCTCTTTGGCATTTAGATGATCTAACACTCTAACAACATTATGAGTACGGCTTATAGGAAATGCTGCTTCAAGCACGAAAGGGGGAGTCGTCGAGGTACAGGCAAGGGACTTCCATACATCCGAACAGAACCGAGGAAATCTTACCTGGAGAGGTGAGTGTGAGAGTAGACGGCAGGAGGTGAACTTTGAGGTTGGGATGACTGATCTCAGATGGACATCGGAGAGCAGCTCGGAGATGGTGAGGGATGATGGCAGAATCTTCAGTGGCGACCGTGAAATAGAACGAATGAGCGATGGAATCAAAGCTTCCGAGCTTACCCAATTGCCCTACTATGAGCGCGAGAGCAAAATGGCGGGAGGTGATCTTTGAGGTCGGGATGGCTGATCTCGGATGGACACCAGAGAGCAGCTTGCGAAGGAGATGGTGAGGGATGACAGCGGGATCTTCAACGGCAACCGCAAAATCGGACGAACAAGCAATGGAATCGAAGTTTCCGAGCTTACCCAACTGCCTTGCTACTGAGCACGACGCAGCACGAGAGCAGAATGGTGGGAGGCGATCTTTGAGGTTGGGATGGCTGATCTCGGATGGACACCAGAGAGCAGCTCGTGAAGAAGATGGTGAGGGACGGCAGAGAGAGGCATGAGAATGCAAAGGAGGCGTAAGGCTACAGGAGGCTTTTAGGCTTTTCTATTTAGAAAATGGCAAAAACAGATTTTGGTTAATAAATGAGGGTAAAATGGGCAACTGACACATTTTCATTAAACAAAGGCCCCAACATTTTGAAAATGCTACTCTCAAATGCACCTTGGACTCTCCATTCCCCTAAAGCCCTTTGAAGCCCCTTGGAGATGCATTGCATCTCCCCAAAGTCCTCAAAAAATTGAACCAAGTACCACCTACTTTTGCCCAAACCCCTTTAGAGCCCCAAAGCCTCTTCCACATGCTAAACCAAACGGGGTTGATATCTTATGCACACTCAACAGTAAGAAATTACAGATTCTGCCATTGTAATTAATAATTCAAAATCATCATCAAATGACATTACATCATAGTGAATCATATCTTCTTGGAAAGCGTAGAGTGCTAGTTGACTTCCAAAAGATACCATTTCAAGATTCTCACGTTTTCCCTTCATAAAAGCCTCATTTTAAAAACTATCAAAAAAGAACAATTTTGCCCAATTTTAGAAATCACATTGATTAAAATAGTAAATGACCTCCGAAAATTCCAAATTTTGGATATGTTATAGAAAATTCCATGAAAAGATTTTTCATGAGAACACAAGTCAAAATTCCCATGCAACATTGTCATTTATTTGCTTGATTTTGGAGTAAAACAAAACCTCAAAACTGATTGAGTAGTCTCCAAGTAAATGGTTTCCACACAACTCAAATCACCTTTAAAAATTCCTAAATTTTGATATGTCCTAGAAAAAGAGTTTTGAAAAATGTTCATCAAGATTCTGGATAGAAAAATCTATGGAAAATCAAAAGGCAATGCAGGTCACGCTCACGAAGGTATTGGTCAGTAAAGAACCAAAGAGAAATACGACCATTTGGCCACCCAAATTAACTCATAAAAAATCTGAAATTTAACTATGTTAAACTTTAGGATATAAGAGCAAGTTTCTCGATCTAGTCTGGAAAAATTGCAGCAAAAATGACAAAATAGAAGGTACAACATGCGCAAGATTTTCTGGGCTTGAACCAAGTACACGAATCAAGTCCTATTGTAATCTCATGAAATTCCACACATCAAAGCATCGCAATATAAGCTAACATAGCCATGGAAGACTTCATTTCAGCTTCATCTCACATCAAAGCATCACAATATGGCAATCACATCCTCACATAGGATTGTACCATGCCCAGTTTAAATCGAGCATCCAATTCCTCGAGTGAGACACATAGAATGCTTCAGCAAGACAATTGATTTTGGCTTGTCATGGCATCATTGGGAGAGTGACATTAGCTCTCAACCAATTTGTGCATGAGAGACCAATCCCGCCTTCAAAATTTCTCAAAGTTATAATTGTACTATCCTAGAACCCTTAACACAAATGCCTTGATGCCATTCCTATGAACCGGTTGTATCATCACTTTCGCATCACTCATTCTTCATCCCGATAACACAAAACTCTACTCACGAGGGTACAAGAGTATGAGAGAATTAGGTCTGTGACAATGGGCTGCAAGTTTTATTAGAGAGAGAGAGATAGAGAGAGGCGGGTTGGTCATGGGTGTTTGCCCATTATGGTGTGGCAACAGGCTCACAACAGAGACGAGGAGTAGTCGGAATGTGGTCAAGAAGGCGTGGACATGGCAGTGGGGTGGACTGTGGTGATGATTGCCATGGGTGGAGCACAACCTCGACAATTAAAGAGAAAATGAAGAGGGTAGGAGAGAAAGAAGGTAAACAGTACCAAATAAAGAAAAGGAAAAAAAATCTTAAAAAGTTATAAAGTTTAAGCAAAATGACAATGTTTTACTCAAAACTGTCTTTGTCAAATGCCAGCTACACCACCAGGATGGTCACCAATGAATTACTCAAAGGACTATATTGCAATTTCATGAGAAGTTTTAGGATTACATTCATAAAATCAAAAAATTTAGAACTAAATTTAACATCCACAAAATAGATTTAGGACTAATTTGGTAATTTGCCCTTGAAGACATTATTTGAATGAAGCAACATTTACCAAAAATATTGGAACACTTCATGACGATTCTTTCAAGATTGCATGGGTCATGGGATAATTATTTAAAAAGTCTTAAATCTATTATATGGATGCTAGTTCAATTCTAATATTTTAATTGGGCTAATTCAATTTTAAACCTTTGATAATTTGTCGGTATATAACTTCCGATCAATTTTCGCTAGCAATTGTTGACGTGATGTTAGCCATCCCATGTGACACAATCAATGATTATGTTGACTTGTTTATTTTTAAATTTTTATGAATTTTTATGATTTGTCTTTTTTTTTTCCTTTCTTTTCTTTTCTTTTTATTTGATTCTTCCTTCACTAGTTGCCAAGCCTTAGTGATCGCTGGCAACCGACCACAACCAAGGGCTAGCTAGGTTGCCCTCGCCAACCTTGGGCATGGCTGACCCTTCCATGTGGTTGATGGCCATGGAAATTAAAAAAAAAAATCAAAAAATTCAAAAATTCATCTATACGAGCACTAGCTATACCACTTAGGACAATGAATGTTCACATTAGAGATTGCTAGTCAAAATTAACTTGAAAGATTATATTGGCAAATCGTCAAAATGTTTAAAATTCAATAAGCTTAATTGAAAGAGTTAAAAATGAATTGACATCCATACAATAGTTTTATACAATAGTTTTATGACTTTTTTTTTGATAATTTTCTTGGGATCATGAGATCTTGAGGTTTCATGTTAATTTTATAACTCTTCGGGTGCGCATAATAACCTTTCTATTTCAGGCTAAATCTATTTTTTATTCCCGAGAACTAATTTGGAACATAAATCTATTTGATAATGTAATTTCATTTTTTTATTTCTTGAAAAAAATGAGAAATAAAAACTCTTCTTATTGCTCGGTTTCGCTACTAGCCACCCACCCTACCATTGTTGCTGCTCGCCCACCTTCCACCATCCTCCACCATCATCGGCTACTATTTGCTTGTGTGGGAGAAATTCTGTGTTGTTATTGAACAAATTTTTGCTTGGAACAAAAATTTTATATTGTTATTAAACATGCATTTTTGCTCAGAAACTCATTCAGAAAATAAAATCTATTTCTAGCCAAAAATTGTTTCTAGAAGTATAATGATTGTTATTCGTGCCGGCAATGACATCTCACATATACAAGGTCTTCAAATTTCCCAAGATCATCATGTAGCGATTGACACAAACAAGAAAAGGCTCCAATGACAAATGAAGAAGAACAGATAACTCTTGTACCAATTGACAAAGAGCGGAAACACATAGCAAGATTCTTATAAAATAAAGGAAATCATACAGTGAAAGGGGGGAAGAAAGTAGAGAAAACTAGAGAAAAGAGGAAAACGTCCATCCAGGTGGGAGAGAAGATACGCCAAATAGACAATATCCGACAATCAAATCATCAAGCTTATGAAACAATTGTTTAGGCCTATATTTATCGACATCCTGAATACAATAATTTTACTAGAAAAATATATTTAAATAAGAAAATAAATGAAGATAAGTATCCTATATTCTAGATGACATCAAATAACCAATATAAACTAGGAAATTGAATCAGCTAGATGATTGGAAAATCCTATCTTATACTAGTAACATTTGAATTTGAAGCAAAAAACCTAGAGTCGATGGCATCCTCTAGCTAGTATTGGGTCTATTCTCACCATTATCTTGTCCACATCTTAGGTAATCTAACTTTCAACGCGTAGACAGCTAATAATGCTTAGTTCAGCACATTCTCAACAAATACAGTCCATTTTCATCTTAATACCGATTTCATGGTGTCTCCTCAACGCTAAGGTGCCGTTTGTTTTTGGATAAACAATTTTCCACACAACATTTTCCTCATTTTCTGGCATTTGAATCGCTTAGGAAAATGAGTCAATGTAATATATTTTCCTAATCAACATAAAATCTATACTTAAATTGAGAAAAAGATTTCCTCTTTTAACAATCGGAAATCATTTTCCAAACTATGACTAGAAATTGGCGCTTGGATTAAAAACTCAATGCTTTGGCATGGGAACCCTAATGCTCATTGTCGGATCCTTGGCGCCCGGGCCCACATCCCTGGTGTCCATGTCTCAACCTTGCGCACAAAATCAAGGATCAAGTCCTCAACTTCGGTGCCTAGCTCCATCAAGAACAGGTCCAAGACCCTAGTGTTAGTGTCGGTGCACATTGGTCTAGATCCATCAAGGTAGGACCCAAGGCCTTGGTGCCCTTGCTCGATGTCCCGGCACAAAGGCCAAGTCCACAAAGGCCGAGTGCAAGTATCTTTTCTCATATCCCTCGTGCTTAGGCCCAAGTCCACAAAGGCAATGCTCGGGTCCTAGGTGCTCGTGTCTACATCCCCCACACCCTGGCCTAGGTTCATCAAGGTCGAGGCCCATGACCCCGTACCCATGCACAAGTCCCCGATGCTTGTACCCAAGTCCATCAAGGCGGTGGCTTGAGACCCCGATTCCTATGCCCAGGCCTAGCTTGACAAAGGTCAAGAGCTCAAGATCCCCGTGCCTATGCTCAATTGCCTTGTGTCTAAGCCCAAGTCGATTAAGGTTGAGGCCTTAGAACCCAATTGTCTACGCCCGGTCCATAGAGGCCGGCCCTCAATGGACTAGTGACCTCAATGCCCTCACTTAGATTCCTGGCACCTAGGCCCAAGTCTATAAAGTTCGGGTTTGAGTCCATTGAGGCTTGGCCTGAGAACTCGTGCCCACGATTGAATCCCCTACCACTAAGGTTGAGTCCATTTAGGATGAGGCTTGGGCTCGGAGTTGTGCATGGGCCTCCGATGCTCAAGGCCAAGACCATCAAGGCCAATCCAAGGATCCCGATTCCCATGCCTAGGCTTGACCCTAGTGCAGGTGCTCGGATCTCCCGTGCCAAGCCTAGAACCCCGATACCAATGCTCGAGTCCATCGAGGCCGGTTCCAAGTCGTTGGCGCTCGGGCTCATGTTCATCTATACTGGGCCCAAGTCTCAATAATCAAGGCTCCCAATTTTGGTCTTGGTGGATTGGAGCCCAATTGTCAAGGACCAAAGCTTGGTTGTCAAGGACCCAAGCATGGGCACTGGCATCTCTAGGCCAACCTTGATGGAGCATGGCTTGAGTGTTGAGGACCCAAGCCCAAGGGTTGAGGACCTGGGTCACCGGGATCCCATGCCGGACCTTTGTAGACCCAAGCTAGGGTGCCAAGAAGTTGCACATGGGCACTGGGTTCTCAATTTCAACTTCTATGAACGCGAGATCGATGCCTATGCTCTTGCTCCGAACCCAAGTGGCCTTACCCATGTCCTTGGTGTCCAAGTCGGGGTGCATCAAGGCTATATTAGAGACTAGTGCTTGTGCTTGGTTCCCCAGCTATAAGTCACTTGCTCTCAAATAGTGTACGTGTATTTAAGAAAATCAAATTGATTATTTTCCAAAAAACGGAAAATATTTTCCAGTTTTTTCTTAGATTTTAACTAAATATCAAATAAATTATCATTTTCCTACAAGATGACTTTTTGAAAATATTCACCAGAAATGTAACATTTTTCATGAAACATAACTTTTATCATGAAACAAATGGAACTAAAGTCACATTAATTTTTCTCTAAACAAGCGTAAAAATAATTTCTTTCTCTGCCTATGATTTTTTTCTCTTAATCTAATTGTTGAGATCAGCGAGTGCTTAAAAATCTTGGCACTCCGATATCAGGCAAGAGGGAATTTTACTCTTAGCAATTAATCCACGATACCCATTAGACCCCATTTGCTCATCTGAATTTTCTGGATTGGACGGATGTTATAAGACTTAATAAAAGAAATCCATTATTTAATTATATCAATATTTTTTTATATAAGGAATAATATATAGGAATCGATGAGAACGAGTATTACCCTAAAGAGCATGTTATCCGGCTTAGATTGGTTCAAAGTTACAAAAACAAAACAAATGGCAAGAAATCCAGTGCTGGACACCATAAGTGCCAAAATGTGGTTGGGTGGGCACTTAATTATCAAAAGTTGCAAAAGGTATACTCAAGAATCAAAATCAAATAAGAATGAAACACTTAAGTGCCAACGATGATGAATTTCGGCAAAACTGCTAGCATTGCATTTTCGAGGGACTTTTTTTACTAATGTGGAAATTGTTTTTTTTTTTTAAATATCCATGTGGAAATTCTTTTAAAAAAAATTATCCACGTGGCAATTTTTTTTTTAAATGTCCACGTGATGTTATAAGTCTCTAAAACTAATTTTTACTATAAATATTAATTAAAATAAATTTTAAGAAAAAGGAAGGCACTAGCATTGGGCAAGGGCCTCCATAAGCCTCACCACCGCCACCCCACCATCACCAGAAAAGGCTAGTGACCCCGGCTAACCCTTTCCGGCAATGGTGGGGCTGCCTCTTTTTTTTTTATTTATAAATAATTTAGTTTTTTAAATTTATTTTTAATTAATATTAAATTAAAAAATTTGGGGGCAAAATGATGTTGCTTTGCCCATTTATTGCTGAGTAAGCATTTCCGTGAGCCACATAGACCACTTATATTATTAAAATAATTAATGTCATATTTTCAGCTACACTCATTGGCGTTGGCATTTAAGTGTCCCATTTTTTTTTTAAAAAAATGTCACTTAAGTATACTTTTTGAAAGTTTTGGTATTTAAAATATCCATCCGTGCTAAGTTTTAGTACTTACGGTGTACTTTAACCCGAGAAGTCCACAAACCTATAACAACAACCTTGGTGGCTCCCTGACGTTGACGGCCGCAACCACCATGGAGTCACCAAACAATGGCAACCACCGTGTTGATGTTACCTGAGCATGGCGACCCACAATGAACGATCGCGTATCGCATGGCAGCGGGGAAGGGAGGGAGGGGAAAGCGAGTCCATGTTATTGATGTTTACGACATTACTGGGAATCTTACAAGCAATTTTCCTTTCCAAACATATCTGATCCTTGAAAGTGAGAAGGCGTAAGCGTACAATACAAGATGATATGTGATTATTCTTGTGATATTCCTCAAGTTCTCTCTCGATTGCCAAATCATAACCTGTGTAGAACACGATAATGAATGGAACTGAAAAAGGAAAGAGAAGCCTTTCCCCCTCAATTTGGGCGTAGCCTTAGATTGATTTCAGTGAATACTATCAAGAGATCCCAAATAATTTCATGCAAAAACCTAATGTCCAAGGTCCATGCTCATGATAATTAAAGGAGAGAGGAGACCAAAAGACAGGCAAAGGTCCACTTAATTTTTCAGGACAACCGCATTCCATATGGGTTGTCCTGCAGTTTGCTACCTAACGACTCCCACCATCCATGACAAGCAATGACAATTAAAGCATTTCATCAAAAATAAATTATTTAAAAAATATTTTTTAAAATGTTCGCTTGTGTTATTTACAAAAATGAATGAGAGAAAAATGTTTTTATAATTCAAGAAATGTTTAGACATAAATGATTATCAATAATAATAAAAATTTCATTAACTAATTATTTCACAATACAAGCAATTATTTTCTTTTCTAAACCATTCATTTTCAGTAAAAAAAAATGGAGCCATGGTAGTTGTATTTGGGTGTTATGATATTTTCTTAATTACTATGGTGATAAGTAGTAGGTATATTTTGATTTAGGTTTTGCTGCTTGCCCGATCATCGGAGAAGTTAATACTATCAGAAAAGACTAATTTTCTGGATTAAGTACGAACTTGGGCTTCATAATTTCTTTAATTGTGGTTGAATATGGCTCGAAAGTAATCCCAATTGATTTGAAATCTGACCCATAAATGAATTGCAAGGAAACCCAGGCCGTATTAGGAAATTCCAAATTAGACTCATTGTGGAGAGAGTCGTGGGTGAGGCATAAAGGGAATTTAATTTCTCACTAGACTTTTTATTATTATTATTATTGAAGATGAACTCCATGTTGACAATGGAGAAGGATTTATAGTTTCTTGCATATACGTATTCTGTTGCTATTGTTGGTCTTGGATGCATACTGAGAATGCCTAATATGTAAGCAAAACTCATGAGAGGCACAAAGAGTATTGAGAGCCGTCGTCTAATAGGTTTCTTTTTTCTTTTTTGAAAGGGGGGAGGGGGGTGTCAAAAACTAAAAGAGCTCAGAATGTGAGAGACAATTCCTTTCTTGTGATTGATATGCGTTTAATATATAATTGGAAAATACTTGTGAATAAGCGTGATTGAGTGATTGTAATTCATCTTTGCCGATTTTGGTGGAACCATTGCCGATTTTGGTGGAACCATATTGTGGAGTGAATACGCCACTGATTGCTCAGGTTTTATCTTTCTTCAATTTAATTTTCACTTAAATCTTTTGATATGTTGATGCTTCCGCGTTAGTCATGACAAATTGGTATCATAGCACATGGTTATTGTTGACCCGTAGTTTTGGGAATTTTGTCTGTCTATAATTGTTGATATGGCCTCCACGAAATTTGAGTTGGAGAAATTCACTCCCGAGAATAATTTTGAATTGTGGCGGATCAAGATGCACACGTTGTTGGAGACATGGTCTTTGGATTGAGCATCGGAGGGAGATGTTAGATTATCCCAGATTATAAAAGCGGAAGAAAAATAATATTGTCCTCTTGAATTTAAAGGATGATGTTTTGGTTGAAGTGGTAGATGAGATGAGTATACTATAGTTTGGGCGAAAATTGAAGCGTTGAATACGTCAAAATCCCTCTCGAGGAAACTTATTTTGACTCAGCATTTCTTCAGTTACAAGATGATTGAGGGAACATTAACCTAGGATCGCCTGAATATAATAAAGTCATCAATGATTAAAGAATATGGATGAGAAGATATTTGATCAATGCAGGCTATGATGCTACTTCGTTCTTTGCCTAGTTCTTTTTTTTTTCTTCTTTTTTTGCGGCGGCACTAAAGGGTTTTGATGGTCAAAGATAGGAATTCAGGGTAGGGTTTCTAGCAAAGAGATTAAATACCAAAGTCTAGAAGAAGTCCTTTAGATGTTACAGTAATCAGGAAAAGGGGCTCATCGTGAGAAGCTGCCTAGAACCAAAGAAAGCTCAAAGATTAAAGATGTGCTAATGCCGCACGGGGGAACCAAACTGCGTTCTGTGTGTATTTACCAGTTTGACCGGAAACGAGTAAATCGTAAAATGTGGATGCACATATTATAGGGACTGGTTTTTATGTTGAAATGCACATGTTAGTGGTGTTAGAAAGTTTTACATCGGAAAATTGGTGTAGTGTAGAGCAATTAATATATCATAAATGACTAATAACCCATTAACTTAAATTTTTAAGTGAAAATTGATACAATTGTATATATTAATGAGTTTGAACTTTGCCTCTCTCTTGATGATTTCCATGTTGTAATTATGGTTATAATTATGGTTAATGGATCAACGAAAGCCAATAAATTAAGATACGTTTTTTCTGTTCACGTATCTCTTTTTGGATTCATGAATTTCCTATAGTTTTATGTTCACGTATATATTGAATTCATGAATTTCCTAGATTCATGTATCGTTTAGTTCATGTATTTATTGAGTTCATGAATATCTTGAATTCATGTATCTTTGGATACATGAATCTCTTGGATTCACGTATCTCTTTATTCATGAATCTCGTGGATACACGCATCTATTTAATTCATATTTCTCTGTAGTACATGAACTAAAAAGCTCTATAAATAGATATGAGCATAGAGCTTCATTAAGGGTTTTTTGGTTTTGGTTGTTGGTTTTTGGTTTTTCCGACTCGATTCCAAAAAGGCTCTGATGCACTTTTCTACTCTTCTGTTTTTTCTGGGTATGCTGGTTCAATTGAACGGTTCGACAGAGTCCTGTTTGCATAGTGCTAATCTAAACAGGTTCGAGGTGTTGTATCTTGGGAGGCATAGTTCGTGAATCTGCGGAGCACCATTGGCAAGAACTAATCGCCTTAAGGAGATTCGGTTATCCGTACCTCACTTCCAATTTTATGTTATTTTTCAGTGATATCTTATTTTATTCTTCTCCAAGATTTGTAAGTTTACATAAGGAAGAATATTATAATGTTGTTATCATCTTCTTTACATTGATGTTCGATTACAACAAATAGTGTGTATTCTCTGGATATAATTTACAACAATCTTAAGGCGATTAAGTTACTCACCGTTTGTTGTTCTTGTCAGATTATTGAAATGGTTGAAAACAATCAAGTGCCCTTCAATGTCCCAAATGTTTCAGGAGACGTTCCTATGGTCGATTCGACCGTTGCTATGGAAGATGTTCAACCCTCAAGGTCTGAATTTGTAGCAACCAATGCTACGAGTCCTTGGGCCAACACCAATTTTGGTGGTGTGGGTACAAGTCATATCACCGTATACCCGGACTGACTTTTTCAGAACGTATAGGCCAAATGGCTTTTGGCTCTGTTCTGGAGGGACGGTTCAACGAACCATGCCTACTATGATGGCAAGACCTCTAGTTACAGCTAATGAGAAACCGGAGAAATTCACCGGAGTGGGCTTTAAACAATGGCAGCAGAAGATGTACTTCTATCTGACCATACTCAATCTGACGAAATATTTATCGGAGGTGTGCCCGATAATTAGTCCAAATGAGCAAGATGTCACGACGCTCGGTTCGTTGGAGGCTTTGAAGCATGGAGACTTCTTATGCCGAAATTATATTCTTAACTGTTTAGTGAATTCTCTATATAACGTTTATTGTAATATTGAATCTGCTAAACAGTTATGGGAGTCCTTAGAGAAAAAATACAAGATTGAGGACGCTGGCACCAAGAAATTTGTGGTTGCCAAATTCTTGGACTACAAGATAGTGGATTCTAAATCTGTCATGAGTCGTCCAAGAATTATAATTAATTCTGAGTGACATCTCTCTTTGAGAGAATCATACTCAGTGAATCATTCCAAGTGGCGGCTATGATTGAGAAATTACTTCCGGGCTGGTCAGACTTCAAAATTATTTGAAGCACAAACGGAAGGAGATGAGTCTTGAAGATCTCATTATGTGCCTCAGAATAGAGGAGGAGAATATAGTTCAATCAATTTCAAGAAGTTTTGTGCTAGCTTTGGAATAATTCTCCAAACGATTGCACCTTATGCTCCACAACAAATTGGAGTTGCCAAACGATTGAACATGACACTAAAAGAGATGGCTAACGCCATGCTTTTGAGTTCGGTTTGCCTCGAACTTGTGGGGGAGGCGCTTTAACTGCAAATTATATTCTTAATAAAATACCCCACAAAAGATAGGTAAAATTTCATACGAGTTATGGAATGAAAAGTTGTGATCCTACAATTCTCTAAAAGTGTGGGGTGCATAATATGATTTATAACGGTAAGTCTAGACACATTCGTCGTAGACACAATACCGTAAGGCAGTTGCTCTAAATAGAATCATTTTTTGGACTTTGTAAAGTCAAAGGAAAATATTGCGGATCCGCTGACAAAAGGTTTGTCAAGAGAGCATATAAACTGCGCATCGAGGGGAATGGGTTTAAGAGCCTTAACCCAATAAAGAGATTCCAAGGTGGAAACCTAACCTATGCGATTGGAGATCCCATGGACTAGATTCAATAGGACAACGCAAATTTTGGAAACTCTAGTGTAAGTACTACCTCCCATTCCTATGATGCAACAGTGCTTTCCTACAGTGTTATTAAGGGTACGTTATGCGTTTAATGATTCCTATAACTTGGAATGTAACATCCAAGTAAGATATGGTAGGATATCTTTAATAGGAATGCACTTATATGCGTGGAGCTGGCCGACTCTATGAAAATCTTTAAAGGCTAGATTTTCTAAAGCACGCATGAATCCCGAGAGGTTCGGGGCCGAAAGAACGAACACAACCGAGAACCAATCTTGAATTGGAAATACTCCGTGTGAGGTTTATTGTCTAGGCTTACACAAACAACTCGGCGATTCAAGGCTTAGTCCATCGACTAGTTAAGTAAGTCCGATAGGCTTTCACTAAAGAAGGTTCAAAGCGAAAGCTACCTATCTTGATGCGGTGTATTTCAACAGGCATGCTCAGATTCCTTCAAGTCAAAAATGTTTTGTTGATCCATTAATGTGGGGGATTGTTGTAATTATGGTTATAATTATGGTTAATGGATCAACGAAAGCCAATAAATTAAGATACGTTTTTTCTGTTCACGTATCTCTTTTTGGATTCATGAATTTCCTATAGTTTTATGTTCACGTATATATTGAATTCATGAATTTCCTAGATTCATGTATCGTTTAGTTCATGTATTTATTGAGTTCATGAATATCTTGAATTCATGTATCTTTGGATACATGAATCTCTTGGATTCACGTATCTCTTTATTCATGAATCTCGTGGATACACGCATCTATTTAATTCATATTTCTCTCGTAGTACATGAACTAAAAAGCTCTATAAATAGATATGAGCATAGAGCTTCATTAAGGGTTTTTTGGTTTTGGTTGTTGGTTTTTGGTTTTTCCGACTCGATTCCAAAAAGGCTCTGATGCACTTTTCTACTCTTCTGTTTTTTCTGGGTATGCTGGTTCAATTGAACGGTTCGACGAGTCCTGTTTGCATAGTGCTAATCTAAACAGGTTCGAGGTGTTGTATCTTGGGAGGCATAGTTCGTGAATCTGCGGAGCACCATTGGCAGGAACTAATCGCCTTAAGGAGATTCGGTTATCCGTACCTCACCTCCAATTTTATGTTATTTTTCAGTGATATCTTATTTTATTCTTCTCCAAGATTTGTAAGTTTACATAAGGAAGAATATTATAATGTTGTTATCATCTTCTTTACATTGATGTTCTGATTACAACAAATAGTGTGTATTCTCTGGATATAATTTCCAACATTCCACCACCAATCTATTTTGGTATGTGGTGAATATCTTAAGAAAGAAATCTCATAGCCAACATGGTTTTTGGCAATGGACATTGTGCTGTAGCTATGTGATCCCAATGGCAACTTCCATAGTTCAATCTAAAGAAAAAGACCAAGGATGGAGGTTAACATTGGAGATTTAAATTGGGATATATTGATGTAGATGAATACCTAAATCAAGGTGAAGTAGACCTAACACCGAATTCATATGTAAATGGGAGATTGTTAAGATGAATGTATGAATTGTATTATAAAATCCTATATCAAAGAACCGATGTTGAATAAACTAGTTAATATATATTTTGAATCGGCTCATAATTCATTAGCTTAAACTTTTTAGGGAGAATTTCTCGCAAAGATCTAGTACTCAATTGACAAAAAAAAAAAAATGAGAATAAAATTGGCTATGTATGACTTCTTGGACAATATTCTCTATACCTATATGTACTTCTATGTGTGGGAAATGAATATAATACGAATTGTATGATACTTTATATTTTAATATTCTCTTGATTATGAGTTCGTCCTGCGAATATTTTCACTGTCTGGACCTAAAACATGCTTTTGAGGACAAGATTAGCTACGTTTACTCAACATGTTTTATTCGCTACATACGACATGTTAGGTAATTATAGTTCCGCCGCATGACACCCCCAAGAAAATATAAAGAAATAAATTAAAGAGCATCTAAGAAGGTTCTACACACATTTAAATAAAATAAAATAGGAAAAAAGGCATAAAAGGAAGACTTGAGATCCATGTGGCCAAATGAAAAAGATCCGCAATAAACGGCAAAGTTATAATTATATACAAAATCTAAAAGTTGTACATGTACCAATCCGGGTATCTAGCATAAAAGTTGGCAGTTTAAAATGAAATTCTTTAGATTGAATCACCTGCTGATCTATCTAACAAAGAAAAATAAAAATCTCAAACCTTGAAATGCAATATTGCACTACCTCCCTGGAATGCATTTAGAAGTGATTGTCATTTCTATGATAAATCTGTACCGAGATCCATTTTGAAAAATTAGAAATTTGAATTGAGGCAATTACACTAGAACGGAAGACCGGCCTAGAACCCAACTAAGCCAATTCCAGGCTGGTCCTTGATTCTTAGATATATAAGTAGGTTTGTTTTGTAAAAGTCGAATAATTGATATTATGTATATGTTTTAACTTATGACTAGTCAAAAAAAAAAAAAAAAAACTTATGACTAGTCAAGTTTATTAGTTAAGTGGTCTTGTGTGCTACTTTAAGTTAAGAGGTTGTAGGTTCCATTCTCCCCTAGTTGCATCTCTATACGTAAGGTGTATTAGCCCGGTTTGACCATGTAACAAGCTTGCAAATCGAGGACTATACTAGATCTTCTTAGAATTTGATGTAGTAACACTTGTTTCTAGGTTGAACCGGCCCGATTGTTACCCTAGCATTTATCGGTAAAAAAATACAATTTTTAGGGATAAAATTTGATATCAATTCCATATTTAAATAGGACTTAATGTTGCATGCAAAATGAGCAATTTGAATTTTAAGTTGCGAGTTTGTGATGGTAGAGAGGCGAATTTGTGGAGGCTGATCATGTACATTAGACTCTCGTTTCCTAAATCCACAAAGCCTTAGAAGGGTACAAAGAATTCATAATGACAAATTTTGCAATTTTTCATCGAGTTAGCTAAAACTTTAGAAGTATAGGGATTAGATATAACACATTGCAGTGAACAAGTCAAGAGTTTTGCTAAGTAAACTTCTATTATATGGGTTAACCCAATATTCCATGTCGTCTCTCAATTTTTAATTTATTCAATATAGTTTTTGAAGTTTGTTAAATGGTTGACTTAAACCCCAAACTATATGAAAAATATCAAATGTTATCATTCTATTGATTTAAGTTAACGGAATTTTTTGATTTAGCTTCCAATCCAATAACTTGAATAATGACATAAAAATAAGATTAGACCTGAGATATTCAACTCGAATAAGGACATAATAATTCATATAATCAAATAATATAAATCATCATATTTCCAAATTGAACAAAATAAAAGATTATTATATCAAACTATTCACATGTAATGTTTTTTTGTCCACCATTCAAACGTGAACCTAATTACAAGCTAAATCAACAAATTCCGTTAATATGAATTGATGGAGGATAATATTTAACATTTTCATATATCTTTAGGTAACTAAATTGAACATATACCAAAATTTTAATGACTATATGGAAAAAAATAAAAATTTAAGAATGATATTACAAATTGAGTCAATATCAGGAAATCATTTGTCTCATTTTCTTTAATTCAAAAGCCATGAATGGACAATTTATCACTAATACTATCAAACGAAATTAAGCCGGTCTTATGAATTTCCTTTTTTTTTTCCTCGAAAAGTGCAAAATGTAAAATTCACCAAACCGGTAATCTACACAATTTTCTGAGCCCTGAAAGTGAAAACGGAAAATATATATATTAAATGGAAAGAGAGAAAACCAAAAAGCTTTGTCTAGACCTGCACCTGCACAGTAGGACCGCACGCTCAGAGCGCTCGAGGACAGCAAACGGAAGCAACCCCCGCCACGTGACAACCGACCCGACGACCTTCGACGCACGTGCCACCGCCCCCCCGACGTCATCGTCGGCCCGCAGGTTAATTTGAACACGGTTCTTCTGTAAAAAGGCTGTACTCGTATCAGACCGAGCTGCTCTTCTCCTGTTCCCAATTCACGTGTCTCCCCCCAAAAAAAAAGTTAACCGCGGTTAGAAGGAGAGGAAAATCCTTGACCAAAAAAAAAAAATTTATTTTTGGAGGCAATTGGTGGTCGTGAGTCAAATCTTGACTTAGGTTAACACCTTAAAAAAATAATAATAGATGCTTCATTAATACATTCATCTCGTACTTGCTCTCATCTCGAAAAGTTTTAAAATTTTTCAGGAAATGGAAATTGATGTAGGACAATATGTCATTATAGTACTGATTTGAAATTATTCGGAGTAAATATATCATAATTACTTGAGAATTTTAATAGTACGATCCTATTGCTTATATACTTATGTTGGAATTTTGTGTTTTTTTTTTTCAAATAAGCATGTAGATAGAGTTCGACTAGATAAATTAAAAATTAATTATTTTTTTTAATTTGTGTGATTGAAGAAATAGAGTAATTATCGATCGAATCCAGAAATGAGGATAATTTTAAGAATGTGGTTATTACCACAAAAAAATCTTTAATTATATCTATTATGACATAAATATCCTAAAAAAATTTCATATCATTAAAAATCCTAAACATATCCATTGTGATGCAAATATTCCCAAATTTTTTGTGTCAAAAAATTTTTGAACTTATATTGGTATGACAAATATACTCTTTATAGAACTAAAATAGAGTAATATAATGCAAAAGGAGAGTTGGGATTCTTTGTGTCATGGTGGATAAATTTAGGGTTTTTATTAATTAAAAAAATCGGTGTATTTCTATAGTTTGGTATTTATATGGTATATGCCCTTATAAATATATACTCATTCATTAACTTTCCATCAAACAGGGCATGGAGACAACTAAGAAAGCTTCCCGTAAATGCAAAAAAAACCTTACTTTTTTAAGATAATAACATATTCAATCCATCCTTACCAAAAAAAGAAATTTCCTTACCAAAAAAAAAAATACATTCAATCCATAATAAGGAAATAACTTTGCACGTAGATGAGAAAGTATTTTCCTTTTTTGGGTCGAAATAGATGAGAAAGTCTGAATGACTAGAAAAAAAAAAAAAAAAAACAAGATTTCCATTAATTTGTTGTACAGCGTCGTACTAAAAAATTATCCCATTTGTTAATGGAGAAAGTTTGAAAAACTCCGCATCGTCGTCGTCATATATAGTCCCCATGAAACCAAACCGAGAGAAGGAAGAAAGAAGGGCGCAGGGGCGAAATGCCGGTTTTGCCCTCGCCCTCCTTCTCCCTCCCGTACGGCCCCTGCATAAATACCTCCTCAACCACCGTCTCCTGCGAACTCTCTCTCTCTCTCTCTCTCTAAACGCAGAGGAGACTCCATTCTAGAAAAACCAGAGCGACAGAAACCTCTCTCTATCCTCTCTCTCTCTAGCCAACGAGCAATAAGTGAAGAAGAAGAAGGCTTCGAGTACGGACTCTGCTGCAGCTACAGTCAAAAGAGCAGACCACGAAGCCAAGCCAACCCTAATTTTCTGGTCCCTAGACCCACCACAAAGGAAAAGGCAAAGGAAGATAAAAAAAAAAAAAAAAGCCTGCCTCCCTCCCTTTCCTCACCCGCCATTGATGAGCTCTTCCGTGCCCAGTTCCTCATTCAAAGCGGGCACTGCTCATTCCCTCTTTCTTCAGTCATCCGGTGGTTTCGAGATGGTCGAGCGTTGAATGCCTCCCCCCCGATCGATTCCTGAATCTCTCCTTTACGTCTCTCTCTCTCTCTTCCTTCGTTTCTTGAGCATCTGATTCGGGGGCTGCGAGCTCGAGCTATATCCAATGCACGAGTGATCAGATTCGCGCTTCGTTTTCGCTTTGTTGACTTTCCTCCTCCTCTGACCATCTTTCCACCGGCTTTCAAATTGCGGGTCCTCTCCCTTCTTCCGTTCTTCGAGAGAGAGAGAGAGAACCGGGTCTGGTAGGAGGGGCTTTCTTTCTTTGGTAAGAGGATGATCGAGCATCGCCGCGACTCGGACGGTGAACTCAGCAGCGTCGAGACCTTGAATTCGAGCCACGGCAGTTCGATGAGCAGCAGCTCCCGCGGCAGCTGCAGCAGCTTCAGCCGCCTCTCCTTCGACGCGGCCCTGCTCGACCACCATCACCCCGGCCCCGCCTCCGCCGCCGAGGCCCTCGCCATAAAGCCGCACCGCTCCTCCTCCGACTCCGTCTACTCCGCCATGCTCCGCCGCGGCACGCGGCCCGGGTTCCGCGACTTCCGGCTCCACCGCCGCATCGGCTCCGGCGACATCGGGACCGTCTTCCTCTGCAGCCTCAAGGGCCGCGACGGGGATCCGGCGGCGGACGGGGGCGAGCCGCTGTACGCGATGAAGGTGGTGGACAAGGAGGTGGTGGAGAAGAAGCAGAAGAGCCAGAGGGCGGAGATGGAGCGGAGGATCCTGAAGATGGTGGACCACCCGTTCCTGCCCACCCTCTACGCCGAGTTCGAGGCCTCCCACTTCTCGTGCATTGTCATGGAGTACTGCTCCGGCGGCGACCTCCACTCGCTCCGCCACAAGCAGCCCAACAAGCGCTTCTCTCTCGCCGCCGCAAGGTAACCACCACGCATTCCCTGTCCTCTCCTTTCCTTGTCCATTTCGACCAGACGGTTTTCTCTCTGGTTCATTCGTTATTCTTCATCAGTTTTTCTCAAACGGTGTCCATGGATTGGACCCTTTTTCCAGTGTTTTTTGTTCTTACATGTGATGGTGTTTCGCTTCTCTGCATGGTGCGATTCTCCATGTTTTGTTCTCATCTGCTTCTTTTTTCCCCTCTGAGAGGTTACCATCTTGTCTGCTGCTGCTGCTGCTGCAGCTGCTGCAATTAGCGACCTTCCATGGATCCTTTTTCTTTTTAATCAGGTCTTTTTTTTTAATAAAAATCAAAATGGGCAAGAGAGAAAAAAAAAAAAACTTAAAAGGAGAATCGCTTTCAATGTTTCCCTTTTTCCGCTCTGCAAGCTGAGATTTTCCAGGATTATTTATCTGACAATAGCCGCAAATTTCCTCTTTCGAAAGAATAATGTAATTCATTTTTATCGTAAGTAAAATTAATAAAGGACTAATTTTTATTTCGTTCCTTTTTTGGTCTTTTTCCAGGTTTTATGCGGCCGAAGTGCTGGTGGCGCTAGAGTACCTCCACATGCTCGGAATCATCTACAGGGACCTAAAGCCCGAGAACGTGTTGGTCAGATCGGACGGTCACATCATGCTCTCTGACTTTGACCTCTCCCTCTGCTCCGACGCCATCCCGGCCGTCGAATCCCCGTCGGCGGCGACGCCGGATCCCTCCCCCGCCTCGCCCACGCCCACGCCCTCCCGGCAGGCGGCCACCGCCACAGCCGCCGCCGACCCCCCGCCGCCGCAGCCGCCGCCCCGCCTTCCCATTCGCCGTTCTCCTGCCTCCCCATCCCCAACCGGCTCTTCCGGTCGCGCAAGATCCAGAGCCTCGCCCCGGGCAGCCGGCTGTTCGTGGCCGAGCCGGTCGGCGCCCGGTCGCAGTCCTTCGTCGGCACGCACGAGTACGTGGCGCCCGAGGTGGCCTCCGGCGGGTCCCACGGCAACGCCGTCGACTGGTGGGCCCTCGGGATCTTCATCTACGAGATGCTCTACGGCCGCACGCCCTTCGCCGGCGCCTCCAACAAGGCCACGCTCCGCAACATCGTCGAGAAGCCCCTCGCCTTCCCCCGCCCCGACGCGCCCGCCACCGCCCAGGAGCTCCACGCCCGCGACCTCATCGCCGGCCTCCTCTGCAAGGACCCGGCCCGGAGACTCGGGTCGAGGCGCGGGGCCGCCGAAGTCAAGAAGCACCCCTTCTTCAAGGGCCTGAACTTCGCCCTCGTCCGGTCGCTGACGCCGCCGGAGATCCCCGGCCCGAGGCTGAGGCGGCAGCGGACGACGACGGCGGCGGCGACGGCGTTTTCCAGGAGACAAGCGACGGCCTTCGATTACTTCTGAGGGAGGAAGGGAGAGCGGCCGGATTTCGGCCACGTGTCCGGCCCGGCTAGGACCTGCCAGGTTTTGGGCCCCACTGGCGGTTCGACAGTGTACATTTGTTTTCCCTCGTGGTTTAATCCTATGTTTGGGAAAGTAGCTGTGTCTATGTCTTTTAGGGTTTATCATGTGTACGAACTACGTGCCTAACTCAAGAGGGGAGAAGTCCTATTCATATAGCTAATCTAATATCATCAATATCAGTATAAATTCACATTAGCCAAAAATGTAAATATTTTTTCTTTCTTATTACGCAATTTCGCAACGTACCCACTACCATGTTTTAGTACACAAATCGTGGGATGAGTGACTTTTTTTTTTCTTTTTTCTTTCAAGTTAGTTAAAAGAGCATGAAAGGAAGAATAATTTAATAGGACCAAATAAAGTTTTTCGATCACGATCGTGGGAGACCAAGTGACCACATTTACCTGTTCCAGCGACAGAGAGAATCCGTCGCTGAGGAAGGTGTTTCTCAATGCGCAGCAAGAGACATCTACAATAGGAAATCACTTTTCTAGACAGAAGGAATTTTTTTTTTTTTTGGAGGAGATTTATAATGTTTGGTGCATTGAATAATCGCCACAAAAATAAAGAAAAAAAGTCTTGTTTTCTGTTCCTTTCTGTTTCATCATGTTGCAACACAGTGTTTTGTGTGAGCTGGTTCTGTAACAAAAATAAGGGTTTTTATTAAAAATTCCAAATTGATATTTGATGACACATACATCTCAAATAAAAAAAAATTATCTCATAAAATCCCAAATCGGTATCTTGTACATCTATCCTGAACTAGCTTTAATCATGTGAAAAATGCCAATATGGTATCCCTAATCCAAATCTACCATCCACTTTAAACTCCAAACCATAGACTTGAGGTAAATGTGTCGCCAATAACTTATTCGAAAAATTTTTGTGAGAGGAAAATTAGTTTTGGGTAAATGCATTATGACTATAGGTTTGGGATCTTTAGCAAGATGAAAATAAATTTGGATTATATATGTTATCGGATATTAGTTAGGGATTTTAATAGTATCAACCCCTTAAAAAAAAGGCTGACAAAAAAAAAAACTCATGCATGGAGGGGGATTAAAAAAATTGTTTGAAAGCAACTTGTGCCTTATCTAGAAGACAAATAAACAAATTGAGCTCAATGGGGGCAGTTATGAGATGATGCAATCTTTCATTGGTGTGGAAAAGGAAAAGGGAATAAAATTAGCGGGTTCAAAACATAAAATTCACTTTTTCTAGGGTTTGAGTTTGACCACTTCATGGACTTTCTGTGCCAATCGAAGAATGTAATCCGGTAGGTTCAACTGGTCATAAAAGGAAGCATATAAATAGATAAATAAATAATAAATGAATAAAAAGGTACAAAATCTCCCTAAATTCCGTTACCTTTTGACTAAACTCGGTCATTTCTAGTCACGTCCAAGATAGAAAATTCCAAAGATGGGCTACGAACTAAGAACCATGTCTAATCTTGGAATATTATGTTCCCGTTTCATTTTCTTATTTTTTTATAAATATTCTCATTTTTTTAAACAGAAAATTGAACCCTAATTAACTCAAGAGGGACCCACTTAGAATAGCCAGCGTAGACAACGGGGAAAATATCATGTGGGAAGTAGGAGTTTCAGGGCACATGCTCAGCAAAACTCGAACATTGGGAGACTTATTTATGTTGAAATATATAGATTTTGTTAACGAGTGAGTGTTCACTCGCATTTATCGGCCACTCAAGTAAGGAAAATTAGCCATTTTCAAGCTTTACCCTTTTTTTATGTCATTTTTCGTATGTTGGGTATTGCTAGACATGCGGCATGGGATGCCCGAATTTGGAACAATTCACGAAATTCAATGAATGGCGTCCTCGTCTCCAATACCGTGTTATAATTTCAACTCAAAAAGCTGAAATTTTTAGATTGAGAGAGATTATGTGTATATATATAAAAACATAAAATCTCGTAAATGAATGATATCGGATATGGATATCTTAACTAGTACAATCAACCATGGAATTAATTTGTGGACCTTGCTTCATTGATTTGATTCTACTCCGAATAAATCATTCATGGCCTAGAAAGAAAAGGAACATCATTGACTTATAATTACACCTAAAAGAGAGAAAGAAAAAAAAAAATAAAAAGAATCATTGGGTGATAATAGCTCGAGGGGAACCGTAGCTGAAAAGTGCGCAAAATATTATTGTGTTTGGAGGAAAAAATTGGGGAGGAGGGAGCGTGGCCACGCGCTACGCGTTGCGTGGGGTGCAGCCTCCTCGTGTTGGTTTTTGACTCCTCTTCTACCACTTTCAATGTGAATTGAGTATTTGCCTAAATTTGTTATTTCAAATTAGACTAATGTTATGTTTCAAGAATTTACAAAATTCATAGTGAATCAAGCTAAAGACAACATGTTCTTGTATAATTCATTCCTTATAATATCTACCTATTTAAACAAAGAATAAAACTCAATAGAAACCTTTTAAATCAAACCTAATCATGAAAATTGTTCAATTGAAAGTTGATTCTATGACCCTTTTTCTTCAATTTTGAATTTTGAATTTGGCTTGATAAATCTTTGTGCTTTTCCCTGCTGCCAAAGCGATTTCATGTATCTCGAGATTGATTTCAAGGATTAATTCACAAAATGACCGACAGTCTTCTTGTCGAATATTGCCGACCTATGGAAATATGTACTTCGTACTACGTGAACCCTTTCTTTATATCATTTTTTTTATGTACTTAGCACAATTCTTTCTTGCAATTATTGTACCCTTTGTTGACATTCCATCTCATTTTACTGTTAAGTATTCATGCGAGAATGATGCGACACAAGTTCAAAAGATGTTTTATTTTTTTTGTCATTTCTATTGTAAAAGAGAACTCCAAAAGGAATTCATAATGTTGGTGGCTCAGAGAGGCCGACAAATAGCCTTTTATGATTTTCATCGACGAATGTTCACAAAGCATGAGTTAAGTAGCTAGATAGAGAAAGATCGTGACTTCTCAAAGCAATTTTAATCTTGCAAAGAAAGGAGTATTTTCCATTTGGAATTTGATAATAAAAAAAAACCCAAGTTTTGATTTGGCTTTTTAATATCGATTTCAGGTAGCCTTACTAAAAAAAAAAAAAAAAAAAAAAAAACACAGGAGAACTTGAAAGGAACTTGGAGGGTGAGGTTTTAGGGGATTCCCTCGTTTGACAACACATGGGGTGTCCTTGAGAACACCTGCCAACCGGGCAGCTGACTTAAACGCCCCTGTCCCCCTGCCTGTCCCCACCATCAATCCTCAACCCCACCTGTCCCCACCCTGGTACGCCCAATCGCACCTCGACACGCGTCGCGTGCAGCACGCGCCACGTGGCATCGCCTCCGTCGAGCCCAATGGGGTTAGCGTGGGGAGGGGGTTTAATTAATGAAGATGGTATTGATAGGGTGGCAGTGAAGTACTATTGTTCCTAGCAAATTGACAAGGGATGCGGAAAACATAGCATACTAGGGCTCGGTTTATTGCGTGATGAAAGAATTTTTTTTTTTTTTTTGTCGATAGTATTTATATTTACATATTATCATTAATGATAGAAATATTATTCTTTCATTCATTTTTATAAGAAATAAATATTATCATTTTTAGAAAAATATTATCCAAATTATTTAAATATTATCATTAATGATAGAAATATTATTCGTTCATTCGTTTTTATAAAAAATAAATATTATCATTTTTAGAAAAATATTATCCAAATTATTCATTTTTAGAACCTGATATTTGTTTGAATAATATTTTCGGTATTTATGAGAACCTTTTGAATCAAGTACTATCAATAAAAATTATTTTTAATATTGATAATAATTTATATCTTAATATTTTAGTGGGCGATGAAAACATTTTCGTTCATTCAAATGTAAGCGATACGAACGATAATTTTTTTAAAAAATATCTTTCAAATCATTCATTTTTCATTTTCTATAAAACAAACACACCTCAAGTCTCCATTTGTTTCACAAAATACTAATAATCTGGAAAATATTTTTCTATTTTGAACATTTATATCTCTTAGGAAAGGATATAGTGAGAAATATTCTCATTATATTTGGCCTTGTTAATAATGGAAGTATTTTTTTAATTCATTTTTTAAGCAATAACAACTATTAAAGTGAGGAAAATATTTTTCAAATTGTTGATTTTCAACGAAACAAATGGAGCCGGTGAAAAGACATGAAAAGGTAGGTGTTAATCTTGAGTAACACAATCGGGGTATGTGAAATGAATGAGTTCAAATTATCTGCGTTACCTAATTGGAAGGTATTAATAGCCCACCGACTTCGGAGGTCTTTTACTAATATTATGAGGAATTTATTAGCAACTTAAACACCTCATAAAAAAATTATTGTTTCCAATTCATTGTCTCACTCATGTTATGCATAATAATCAATGTATTGAAAGACAACATATTTAATTTTTAACTGTGATTAACAAGTGTCCCAAGACAAGTAACTAGATCCGTGTGATAAATATTCTTGATGATCATCTTATAAATATTTGAAAAACATTGAAGATCGTTTGTTTTTGCCAAATGCACCGTTTTTATCATTTCATGTGTAATTAGTTAATTGGAAATCAACACATCTTTTCCTTTCCCAATGTTGTCTCCTTAACAAGACCCTCAACATAAAACAATTCTAAATTTCAAGAAGGTAACTTTTGATTCATGTATCTTTAGTGCCTTGACAAATTCGAACTTTTCTCGTCAAATATACATAAGCATAAGATTCTCACTAACCTAATCATATTATAATATAAAAATTCTTCATGGGCAAGAGACATACTGCCGGTTCTCAAAGTCTAGGCTGTTTCCTCGATGGGGCCAGCCAGGAAGACGCATACTTTAAATTAGGGTTTGACTTTCTTGCTTGTGAAACTGGGCATCGCTCAGATCTTAGACTCAACAAGATTGTCTTTCAAATATTATATTCTCATGAGTTTTTGTGCATATTGACGAATTGGAGAGCCAAGAAGATGCTTTGTCGACTTATCTTGGGTTGGCAATTTGCAAGCTGGGGTTTGACTGTACTGCCTGACAAGTCCTGTGTCTGCGCGATGCCGGTTCAGTGCTCGACCACACAAGGCGTTCTCAGAATCGTGAATAAAGATAAAAGACCGAAGAACACCGACATGTGTCATGCAGTACGTTGGACTGATCTTCCAGACATGTTATTGCCTTCTTAGCAGCGCCCGGGAGATTTTGCAAGTGCCCAAACCCGCATGCAAATTAAGCTGAAGATTGATATGCTCGATGTTCGTACTTGGAACTTATTGATTAAGAAATCTTTCATGGGAAATTTCCTCCATATAGAGACGTAGGAAAACATGACCCTTAATTTAAACTGGAAGAGGTTTACTTATAGCTAGTAAAATCCATTGATGTTGCTATCCGGACGCATAGTATCTGATGTGTCTCTTTATCACTTATTTGTAAATGTAACATAAAAGAATATTCAAGTTTTCCGGAGAATGATAAAGTATACAACTTCAGAGAGAGAGAGAGAGAGAGAGAGAGAGAGAGAGAGAAAGTCCATGTTTATATTTTATAATGGGAACTGCCTAAAGGGATTTGAAATAGGCATACTTCTAGAAGCCTTTACATATTTAAAAAAACATTCACACTCAGAGGTTTGAAACCCCAAACATCTAGTTATACGCGCAAAGAAACATTGAAATTTTCTCGTAGCATGAAACTTTCGTCGATTTGAATCGATGATTGCGTGCTAACATTTAGGTATTCAACATATGGTGATTGGGTTAGGTTAACAGAGAGTACTATTGAAAATTCAATGAGCCAAAATAAATGTTGGGATATGGTAGCATAGTTTGTAATGTAAACTAGCATATTTGAAAAAAATTCCCCGTTGATGTGTATTTGTTTTGCGAAAAAATGAACGATTTAGAAAACATTTTCTAGAAATGATTTCTTGCATTGCTTAAAATAATTAATTAATGAAAAATATTTTTATCATCAATAACAATTCATATCTAAACATTTTCGTGGACAAACGAAACGAGGTAGACGAAGAAACCATGATTAAATCTTGCTCAGGGTTTTGGGCTCACTAGTGGGTCAGTGTTATATTTTCGAAGTCATTGTAAGGTCAATCTAGCTCATCTACGAATTATTTCAGAAAAGGAAAAGAAAAACATGTGATCTCTCTGCGTGCACGGCGATTGTATGCATCATCGTTGTACTTGAAGCCCTGTGTTGTCGACCAATAGTGGTCCTCATCCACGTCGGCCTCCTCCATTAACCAAATATTCGAATGCTCTATATTTTCGTGAAAATGGACTCTTTTCTATCATCCCTCGTCCCCACGACAATTAATTAATTAATTTCTTTCCGAATAGATCAAATCTTGGGACGGTTCATCTTTTTCTATCCATTCATACCTTTAGATTTCTTGTCATTTACATTCTTGTTCAAAATCAACAAAAAGTCCTTCACAGCTTTTATTGATTCATATTGAAATATTCATATTCTAAGAGCGCGTATGACAACATTTATGTTTCTCTATTTTTCTATTTTTCTGTTTCCTATAGGACGAAATGGAATAAATCCAGTTTGGTAACGTAATTTCATTTTTCTATTTTCAAAATAGATATTCTAAAAATAGATTTAGAGTAAAAATCAAAAGTTAAAATTTTAAGTTCTTTTTTTTTTTTGAAATATAAATGAGAAATCAAAACTTTTCTCATCGTTCACCCTCGTCATAGCCCATTGTCCACCCACCACTCGTGTTATGCTAGATGCCCGCCGGCCGCTCGCCATTGGCCTCTGCCCGTCGCTAGACTCCGGCCATTGGCACCTACCACCGATCGCCATTGCCAACCACTCATGGATGTCGAATGTCGGCCACTAGTTGCTGTTGTCGGATGTCGGATGCCACCGATTGCTAGGACTCGGATGTTGGACGTTGACGTCGGCTACCATCGATGCCGCCGAACACTGAACGTCAAACTTCAGGCTCAAACTCCGGTCACCATTGCCAGTCGCAGAATGCTAACTATTGTTGCTCCTAGAAAAAGAAGTTTTATTCTTTTATCAAACGAATTTTTATTTTAAAAATAAAAATTTTAAATTATTATCAAACGCGTTTCTTTACTTACAAACTCATCCATGAAATAGAATTTGAAAAATTAATTTTTGGTGAAAAATTAATTCCTATTTAAAAATTTTATCATGCACTCTGAAAGGTATTTCATCATCTTGTCAATAAAACACCACATGTTGTTATTTAACTTATTTCAAATTTATGGTCCTCAAAAATTCATTTTATTAAATCATATATAATATCCAAAGACAAGCAGCCTCTCTTTCAAACCCAATTATGAACTGCAAAAGCTGCAGAACGAGGTACCATTTCTAATAATCGACCAAAGAGAGAGTGGGCCTCTCGTCGGACAGTGTCGCTATAATGTTGTCGCGCTGCTGTCCGAAGAGGTTTCGGCCTTAGTGGTCGCTAAAGTTTGAGAATGGTCCTTGTTTTGTTTGTTTTGTTCCATGCGTGTCTTAAGATTTCTTTCGAGACTTGAAATTTTAATTCCATGTTTGTTTTGTTCCATGCGTGTCTTAAGATTTCTTTCGAGACTTGAAATTTTAATTCCATGTTTGTTTTCTTTGCCTTTTTTTTTTTGTCTCCCGATTTGCCTAAATATTGAGAGAATTATTAAAAAAAGTCATAAAGTTGTCGTAATTATATAAATTTACTTTTTTTTATTCAATAAATCATAAACCTTTTGCATTTATACTAATTCATTGAGGTCCAGCGAACCAACTAGAGGAATAAGAGGAAAAAAATGAAAGAGAAAGAAAAAAAATAAAAAAAAGAAATAAATTTAGAAAAAAATTAAAATATTATTGTCCATGTCAACACCAATTGTATCATGTAAAATAGCCATCGTCCATATTAATGATTTATGATCAAAATTGATTAGATGTATAACATTAGCTAATTATCAAAAGGTTAAGGATTGAAAAATTTAGGATGAACTGGCATAAGTGGAATAGATTTAGGTCCGTGGATCATCTTGTATAGTATCTTTCAAATCGTCTATGCATTTAAATTTTCTATACTTTTCCTCTATAATGCATACAGCGCACCTTTGCTGGAGGATGAAAGTTCACCTCTCAGGGGAAGAGAGGAAGTGGAGGTGGGATCACAAGTAATTACCTTGTGCGGGAGCTTTGAATTTTTCTCCAGTTCAGGAACGAGAAAATAGATGCTCTTTCTTCTTTTAGCGCCTTGAAGGTTTTTCTTCATAAGCTTCGAAGTATAAAACCTAATTAGCTGTTAACGTTACAAGTTCCCGGAGAATCGATGCTCTTTTGCCTTTTACTGCTATATTTTCAGTTGAAATTACTCTTTGGGACACTGTTCAGGGTTACATTCAACGTGTCGAAGCTGATGAAGTGCCTTTAGGATTTGAGGATGAATTTAGTTGAGAATGATTAAGGGAAAGAGAGATTTAGGGATTTGTGTATCATTCATTCTAGTCAAGTGAAGAGTACATGAACCTATTTATAGGTTTTACATTATAACTATTTAAAGTAAAAATATCAAGTACAATCAATAAGGCCAATAAGAGAAATATACGGAATCATACAATATCCTAAATATATCTAGAACATCTCCTCGAACTCAAAATGATTTGAAGGTTGTCAATTTGAATTTGGAGAATAGATTCAGAAAATGCCCGAATGAATGCGTCTTGATAAAGACATCAGCAATGACAAGCTTTTTTTTTTCAGCAAAGTCAGATTTGGAAATTCAAATTGCCAGAACAATAGCATGTGAAAACGATATATGCACATGATAAAAGTTCAGTACACGACCAAATTTGTGAGACGTCACGATTGTCAGTTTTTGCTAAATAATCTAGTGCCTCAAGGTTTTATGAGTTGTTGTTGGTTTGTTGTGGCTACTTAACACTGGTCCTAGGCCAATACTCGCGGTGGGCTTCTCTGGTGTCTGGTCCCCTTGTGCCTGGAGACAAAAATAAATCGAATGGTGACGATGACAATGCCGGGGTGGTCCGATCACTGGTGGAGAAGCCCTAGCAGCTGGACTGGAGTGATGCAGTCGCTAGACAAGCTGCCGAAGTTAGAGCGACCGGCAGCTCTTAAATGCCAGGACGAAATTGGCCAACTTTTTATCGGTGATCCATTCGATATTACCCTTCATAGTTTTTCTCATTTGCTGTAGAGATTGGCATTCTGGCATAAAGGTTGCTAGAGATGCTACGTTCCACGGAAAACACCAAGCAACGTTGGAGCAAATTTTCCTAGTAACGTAATGACTCCTGGTAACAAAATGCTGACCGTTCTATCCAGGATGCTTCATCGAAATTGCCTTTGGATAAGCCAGCAGGGGTCACGGCTGCTGAGATGAGGAACGACCCATCCTGACTGGTGTCCGTGGCCCGACTCGACAGTAGAGACAATAACTGGAATGAGAAACCTGACATATAAGTTCATGAATCTTTTACCGGATACACAGTTAGATCTATTGGTATGGATAGCTAAAATGTAGAAGAGAGCATCTCAGTTTTTCCCTGAAACTGCCCAAACTGGCAAACTATTTACAGTGTTTCCCCTAGTATCAGAACTGGTTCATGTTTCATGCGGTCCAGTTAAAGCATAGTCTCTCTTTCTGAAAACATGTGGTGCACTGTTCCAGTGACGGATCAATGATGAAGCTGTAATGTCACTCACATTTACGCTGATGGAAGATGGTAGTTAACTTGCATCTCCTCCTCATCCCTGAACTATCACTGAGCAGTGGGGGAAGACTGTGAAGAAATTAGTGAAAATGAATGAGAGAGAGAGAGCTCCCGAGTTAGGTCTCGTTAGTGTGTTATGTAAACAAAACAAGATAAAAGATTCCGGTTTGTACAGATAGAATCCCCGACGATGACAAGAAATATCAACTCTGCGGGATCAATTTTGAAATTGGCAAAGAGGAGGAGTAGCAAACAACTGCAACATACATATTCATAGAAACTAAATAAGTTGGGTCTTCCTACTTTTTAGCCCTACTTTTCCTTGAAGTAACCACTGTCCATCCATCCTTATCAGCCGTCCGAGGGGGCCTCCCCCCTTGTGCCTGGTTTGTTGACCGGAGTTGGGCTTGACTGAGATTTTGGTGCAACCGCCGTCATCTACTGCGAATCAGCTACGATCATGTCTTTGCTATCACTGTCTTCTTCTTCTTCATCTCCTGAGCCAACAACCTATATAGACATGAAGTTGTGTCAAGGAGGATTTATGACTAATATAACGACTCTTGTAGGTTCGATATATGCAGTGGTCTCCAATGCGAGATAAATGTCTCCGTCAATATGAAGATGCACCTTACACAGAATTCTTTTGGTGTCGTATGAAATACACAGTGTGATCATGCAGATACTGTTCCCTAGAATATAATAGACATCCCTTGTTAAGCATATTCCTAGGTAATAAACCGCCCATGGTAAGATAAATTTGATGTATGGCCCAGAAAGAAGCATCGGCAGCACATATTTTAAAACGATAATATCAGACATGGTCTTCAACTGTCAAACCTTCAACCAGGTCAAGGTATACCCAATGGTGATATAAGAAGACAATTCGCTGGTAAAGATCTCAAAACAGAGACAATGGATTCCTAGCATCAACAACAGAGAAGAGGGAAAAACTGAAATGCAGGGGATGCCACACAATAGATTCTTCGCATCACGATATTGCATCGTAGCTCCTCCTCACTCTCTTTTTTAACATGATTCCAACTTGAAAATTAAAGACAACCAAGCAGAAACTAAATCCAGTTCCATCAAGGATGGTCTCAGGTCTCAACCAAGACAGGATTATTTAGCACACTCAGCAGCAAGAACTCAATGTCGATCACAGCTATAGCAGCGACCATACCTCACAAGAGTGTTTTTATCATACTTAAAAGTAAATGAAAAAGTTCTGCTCAGAACAAGCATGAAGTACGAAGCCATTTTCAATCTCCTTGCAAAAGATGATGGTGGCCATAAGAGAGAGCAAAGCATATCGCATAGGATCCATCTATTTAGTTCATCCCTCTTTACGGTTCAACCAAAATAAAATTGCACACGAAAACTTAATCCGCTGTTTTCTCAAATCCTTTGTCCCAAAGGCTTTGCGAACATATACGTGCCTTGCTGAAATTAAGGCACAAGTTTGCTCCGCCGAGGCGCTTTACACTCCAGAATTACAGTCTAATCACTCCCACTCTGGAGGTACTATTAACAAATGATAATCTAGTTTCTTCGAACTTTTTCTAACAACTACAATACACCCATCATCAAGCAATCGCCCGACGACGGGAAGAAAAAAAAGCGGAGCCTGCAGCTATCCAGGCAAAGCATCTCACAAGAATTCCTTGCTCGATTATGCACAGGGGCTACTCTTTTCAAAGAAGCCTTCCTTAGTTTCCCAATAGCCGTGAAGTTCCTTTCTGGACAATTTGTTAGCTATATGTCCTAAAGCAATCATATAATAGTTACATGTTAGGGATGCAAAGAAATATTCATTCATTATTCCATTTATATGAATGAATGTATAAGATCATTTAAGACTGAACCTATTCTTGAGGGATTAAGAATATGGTGTGATAAGTTTATAGTTATGCTAAATTTTTAAACAGTTCTCGATCGATGGGTCAATGAGAGAATATTGACGATCCTTTTGAGACTAGTGTGTTTTCAAGCTTCACCATTGAGTTTGGATATCTCAAGGGATGATGAGTTGCAAGTCATTGGGTATTGGGATAGCCAAGCTAGAACACAGTTTCTTGTCTCAGACAAATTTACTGAACATGACACATAGAATGATAAGTGAGGTCAATGACTAAATGTTCATGCTTTGATCTTGTATAAGATCCTTAGACTTGAGGCACAATGTTAACTTATATATTGGATGGCTGTGGTTCACAAGTGTGCATATTGACACTTCGGCGAACCGTCTTTGTTCTTGATAGTTATAGTTTCTTCACATACGAAGGCATATGCATGCGCAATATGAAATTTATCTTCTTCATACGCAAGATACAATAGTGATGTCCTATGCGATTAAATTGTGATATTGCATTGAAATCCTCGAATGGGGTTGTAATCGAGAATGAACTTGAAGAATAAATTTTAATTATATTTGCACATATAATTGAATTGGTAACTTGACCAATAATTCAATGACCTTTGTTTGATCGGGACATAAAGAGATAGAATGACTGAATTATATGGTCGACAAAGCTAACCGGTTCATTATGTTATTGAAATATTTCACACCATTTGGGTAGCCATGATTTATTACTAGATATCACTCATGGTTTGTAGGAACCAAAGATAAATTGGGACAATCAGTTTTCTTGATTGTGCTAATGTGTTAGTATAGATTCTATTGCCAACTTAGTGATAAACTTAGGGATGTCACACAACATAACTAATCGGAATGACGCTTGAACAGGAGAGACAATATTGCAAAATATTGCAAATGTATTTGTAATTAAGGCAATTAGATTGAGTTGAGCTGAAAATATAAGATCTGAAAGGGGCTTTAGACTCTACAGCTGAATCAAAGATTTGAAGCAAGCTTCATACTTTACAATTGAATTAAAGATCCGAAGCACATTTGGATTCAATGACTGAATTAATTATCTAAAATGAGTTCAGAATCAATGGTCACATTAATGATATGAAAATAGCTCAGAATCACTAGCCGTAATGATTTGAAGTAAGTTCAAAATTAATGGCCATATTAATGACATGAAGTGGGTTTAGAATCAATAGCCAAATTGATATTCTAAAATGATTTCAGACCTAACAGCTAAATTGAAGATATGAAACGGTTTCAGATCTAATGGTCACATTAATGATTTGAAACGGATTTACAATCAATGGGTAGTTTAATGATTTGAAACGGTTTTAGATTCAAATGACCAATTAATATTCTAAAACGGTTTCAGATGTAACGGTAAAATTAAAGTATTATAAATGTTACAAAGTTAATATCCAGAATAAAAACTTGTAATGGTTACTAGGAATAATATTCTGTAACGATACAAAATAAATGCTCGAATTAGTGTTCGAAACAATCTCAGAACTTACGTTCTTTAGACGTTATGGTTGAATTAATTCTCTGAAATGCTTTTAGAGTTAACGAGCCAATTTAATGTGATCTGGGATAGGTTATAAAAAGGCGATTGAGAGAGCATATCACATGATGGTTTTCAATTGACAATTGAGAGTGTTAATAGAGATCAATCAAGTCATTCAAATATGAGAGCAATTGCTTGCACAATTGTAGTGGTGAGATCTCTCAATTTCTCTATTCTGTTCGATATGAGATTGGTGATGTGTCTAAACTAGAGACCCAACATTTATGGAGCTGGATCTAAGAACGTTAGAACCTGCATTATGAGAAGATCGGATGCTCATGGTTTGGATTTGAAGAACGTTAGTACCAATATTAACAGAAGACATCAGACGTTCGTGATCAGAATTCCAAGAATGTTGGAATCAATGTTAAAGGAGATCAAATGTTTGAAGCCATAATATGAAGAACGTTAGGACCAATGCTGTGAGGACCTCGGACATTCATGGTCAGAATTTGAAGAATGTCGGAACCAAACCTTTTGAGCAATGACCAAGGGTAATGTGATTAGTCTCCTTATCACTTCTATGTGTTTTTATTAAAATCCACGAACAATGTCAAGGAGATACGTGTATGGGCATTTTTACTTCCGCCACGAATTATACTTTGATTCTATTCTACCTATGCACGTGTTTTTGTTTTTTGAATTATTTATTGTGTGTGACATCCCTAGGTTCATCATTGGGATGGCAATAAGACTTGTACTAACATATTAGCATAACCAAGAGAATTGATTGTCTAGATCAATCTCTAGTTTCTACAAATCATGGGTGACATCTAGTAATGAGTCATGGCTACCCAAACGGTGTGAATATTTCAAGAACATAATGAATCTGTTAGCTTTGGTGATCATGTAATTCAATCATTCTATCTCACTATGTCCCGATCGAATAAAGGTCATGGATCTATTTGTTAAGCCACCAATTCGATCATACGCCTAGATTTAATTAACATGTATTTCTTAGAGATATGAACCATTCATTCTCAGTTATAGTCCTAATTGAGGATTTCAATAAAATGTCACAATTAAATCTCATGGGACGTCAATCTTTTATACTATGTATATAACAAGAAGATAGATTTCATATTACATACGCATGTGGCTGTGTATGTGAATAAACTATGACCATTAAGTATAAAGAAGGTTTGACGAAACATCAATATGCGTACATGTCAACCACAGCCATCTAAAACCCAAGTCAACATCGTGCTTCAGGTCTAAGGATTTTACATAAGACGAAAGTACGAACGATTAGTCATTAAAGCTTCCATATTGGCAATCATTTTATGCATGTCATGTTTAGTGAATTTATTTGAGACAAGCACCTATGTTCTAGCTCATGTATTACAATATCCAAATGACTTGTGACTCATTATTTCTTAAGGTATTCAATACTCAATGGTGAAGGTTGATAATACATCGGTCTTAACAAAATCATCAATATTTACTTATTGATCCATTTACCAGGAACTATTTAAGGATTCAATATAATTGTAAACCTGTCACACATATTCTTAATACCTTAAGAATATGTTCAATCGCAACTAATCTTATAAACTTATTCATATAAATGGGACGTAAATGTGTATTTCCTTGCTATTAAATAAATAATACAACTTAAATCTCTATCAGGTAACTATTACATGGTTGCTTTATGGCATATAGCTAACAATCTCCCATTTGCACCAAAGCAAATCTGTCTCGTGCTTCAAACCCATCTTGTCAAGGTGCCTTTTAAAATAAGACTGAGGCAACACTTTAGCAAAGGGATTTGCCACATTTTCCGCGAATGTTTTCTTCTTTTTTTGCAATGTGACATGCACCTCTTCCAATGATATCTCTAATGAGATGGAAGCACCTCTCAATGTATATGGATTTCTAGTGAGACCTTAGTTCCTTAGCCAATGCTATTTCTCCATTATTTTTACAAAATAATGTAATCGATTATTCAATAGAAGGAACCACTCCAAATTCTGAAATGAACATTTTTATCCAAGCTGCTTCTTTTGATGCTTCAAAAGTAGCTACCTACTTTGCCTTAGTAGTGTAATCATTGGTTATACTCTGTTTGGAACTTTTCCAACTAACTACACTACCATTAAGAGTAAAGGCAAACCTATAGTAGACTTATAGTCATTAGGATTTGATTGAAAATTAGAATCAGTGTATGCTTCAATTTTAAACTCTATTTCTCCAAATATCAAAAATAGATCCTTAGTCTTTTGCAAGAACTTAAGGATAGTCTTGATTGCCATATAGTACCCATTGTTTGGATCAGACTGATATTTGCCAGTAACTCTTATGCGCAATATCATGTCTTGTACATAGCATAACATATATCATGCTACTAATAGCGGACGCAAAAGACATTTTTTCCATCTGCTCTATTTCCTTAGGAGTATTTGGACACATATCAATGGAAAGACGGGTTTCATTCCTAAAAAGGAAAAATCCTCTTTTGGAATATTGCATGTTGAAATGTGTCAATACTTTATCTATGTACGTAGATTGTGTAAATACCAATTATTTGTCTCGATCTATCTCCATTGATCTTGATACCTAAAATATAAGTTGCCTCTCTTAAATCTTTCATGGAGAACTTTTGTGACAAGATTTACTTGATCAATGATATCATACGTACATCATATTCAATCAAAAGTATGTCATCTATATATAAAATAACAAACACAATAGTGCTCCCTCTAACCTTTTGTATACACAAGGTTCATCCAGAATTTTGCACCAAATGATTTGATGTTGTGCATCAGAAGTTTCCACTGAATCCGAGGTCAATTTAGTTAGGTTGTGCATTTGAACCTCCCATTGAATCTGAGGTCCGCGTTTGAACCTGGTTAGATTATGCATCTCCATTATTTTCTTCTCGCAAGTCTGTTTTCCACTCAGCTCCATTTTTTTTGGATGAATTGATTCACTAGTAAAGAAGCATGGCTATTGATTGAAACCTTTAGGTTATATTGAAATTAGAAATAGTATATGAGAGTTTCTTTTGGATACTCGATGAAGCAACCTTGTTCATAAGTTGTCTGTTTTTCGCTTTTGATATAGGCTGGATAACCCCAAACCTTAACATGGTTAAAACTCGATTTTCTACCATGCTATATCTTATAGGGTGTAGTTGAAATAGACTTGGTTGGGACTCTTGTTTAGTAGATTTGTAGCTATTTCAAAGGCATATTCCCTAAAAAGGATATAAGCAAATCGGTGTAGCCGATCATGAATCGCACCATATTCAATAAAGTGTGATTTCTTCTCTTGGACACACCATTGTGTTCTGGAGTTCTCGAAGGCGTCCATTGTGATTAAATGTCATTAATCTACCCATTAATTTTGAAACTGTTTCTAAACATTATGCATTGATTCTAAAACCGTTTCAGAATATTGATATGGCCTTTGAATTTGAAATCATTTCAAAACTTTAGGCATTGCGTTTGAAACCCTTTCAAGACATTAATCTTACGCATGATTGGTGCTGATTGGTTATGGCATTTACTTAATTTGGTTTATAATCACAATACCGGACATTGTAATGGTATAAATATTATTGGTCTATAGATGAAAACAAACACATCTTTCATCATGATAAATGTAACATACATCATCAACAAAATAAAACTCATAATTCTCTTTACTCAAACGAGGTATAGAAATGAGGTTCCGAACAATGCAAGTAATTATCTAAAACCATTACATATCCAAAACGCAAAGATAAACGAAAAGTTCTTATAGCTAATGCAACAACTTTTTCTCCATTTGCAAATGTCAAGATTATCTCATTTTGCCCCATTATCCTGCTTATTTTCAGATTTTCTAAAGACATACAAATATGTGAAATTGCACTAGAGCTTAGAACCCATAAGATGGATTCAGAACCAATTGTAAGGTTAGTTTCAACAAGCATGGACAACATACCTTCATGAGGTTGGTCCTTCGACTTGACCTTTGAGCTCGCGATGTACTTCTTGCAGTTCCTCTTCCAGTACCTCTTGATACAATAATAGTGACATTTCCCTTTTTCAATTTTAGGCTTTGGACATGTAATTAATTTTACAGGCTTATTCTATTTCTTTTTCTTCAAAATAGTCTTACTCTTTGACAAAAAAGCCTTAACTATAACCATTACAGTGGGTCTTGTGTTGTGCATTTCCTTATCATAAATCACTAGCATATTATTTAATTGTACTATAAATACATGTAAAGAATGTAAATCAATACAAAGAATGAATATAAGAAATTCCTCCAATTCTCTTCCTTTTCATTTCGTGTCATGGTATTAGAGTGTTTGTTCTTGGTTTAGCTTCCACAAGTTTCTTTCTTGATTGTGTCCCTTTCATCTACTCTTATTGTTGAGAAAAATGCTAATCTACAAAACAAAGTTAACACTTCGGTATAAGAATAGCACTTGAGCGATTTAGTTAAGAAAAAACACACTTTTTACCAATACCATGCCGGGAAAAAAAAAAAAAACTCTTCAGCATTGGAGGAAAACCAAGCTCTAAAAATCTGGAGCACACACCTTTGGCTTCACTTAAGAGTTAACATTGGAGGATTCCACCGAAGTCATACCTAGTCAGGAGTCCAATATGTAGACCCAGCCCATCCAAGGGCACCCTATTCAGGCCCAGCCAAACTAGAGGCAACCCAATTTAGGCCAGCCCATCTAATGGCTGCTTGTTTAGGGCCCATTCAATTCGTTTAGGTATGGCCGACCTAGTCAAACCCAAGGTACAATTTTCAAGGGCCAATGAATCAAGCCTTGAATTTCAAAGGCCCAATGAATCAAGGCCATGGAGTGCATACCAGACTGGAGAGAACCCACCAGTCGATATCGGATCAAGCCTAGCCCCCGACTCGGGATGTATTATCTAGGTCAAGCAATTGAACCTGGGATGTCGGGTCTGGGAGCAAATCCTTACTTAGTTATTCAACTCAAATTCATGGTGTACTCAATTCCTGTAGACTATGGTCACCCGGAGTCCGGTGACCTAGTGTACACCTCTAAAGTTGACGAATTGGAGCTTTTACTCATCAGCTAACGTTTGACGGTCTCGAGAACTAATCCAGATGGTCCCAGGAGTTCGGTGAGCCTTGGTGACAAAGGATGATGACAATGCCCTTGACAAAATTGTCTCGATTTCCTTTGATGAACATTTAGCACAACTTTGGAGAAAATGCAACCGGTTTGTTCGTAGGTGAATTGGGGATTGCATTTTCCTAGAAGTTGCAACCGGATCAGATGGAGGGCTCGAAGTCCACGTAGGCAAACATTAAACAGATGTATGGTAAGTAGATTGGGAAAAAATCTTCATTATTCCACAGGGACTTAATGAATTAAAGTAGGGAATATGACAATCACAGCTTGTTTCAATAAGCTTTTGGCACTTTGAAATGAATTGGAAGCGGTTGAAGAAAAGCTCGAAAGATCAAAGTTGACATCGCAACAGTATTGATCCATTCGAGAAAGAGAAAAGGTGACCCGTTTTCTCTTGATCTTGAGTGAAGCATATTTACCTTTTGCTCTTAGATCTTGGCCATGGAGCTCTTGGTATCATTTGGTTGGATCTACTAGCTTGCTATCTAGGAAGAAAGCTAGCGATTGGCTTCATCAAAATATGTGAAAGTGAGAGAGGCTGTCCTTTTGTAGCTCAGGCAAGGCCCCTCATGACTTAGGCGAGGCCTTTGTAGAGAGAAATGGCTGGAAAAACAGGCGTCAATGTTGTGGCGCTAGAGTTCATCGAAGAAGAACAAAAGGTTTCACCAAAGGAGAGGACTATCTAGATTTGAAGTCAAGATCGGATGGCTCTAATGCTTATTTTCCACCATTTGGATTAGATGTCCCTTATAATGCCACATCAGTGCCAATATTTAAATCCAACAGTCCATCTATTGCCACGTCATCTTAGAAAGGCAATGGAAAAATTCACAAAGAAAGGTAATTCATTTTGTGATTATTGCAAACGTCCACATCACACAGTAGATACTTGTCGGAAATTTTATGGAAACCCTAGAGAAAGAGGATAGAAGAAAGTGAATCATTGTCTTATCAAGTGATGAGACAAAATATTACAAAGGGGGAATCAACCAATTACCCATGATCAGTATCTACAACTCATGAAAGTCTCAAAAAGGAAATAGAAAAAATTCACAAGGAAAGGTAATTTTTTGTGATTATTACAAATGTCCACATCACACAATAGATAGTTGCTGGAAATTTCATGGAAAACCTAGAGAAAGATGATAGAAAGAAAGGGAATTATTGGCTTATTAAGTCACGGGCCAAAGTATTGCAAAAGAGAATCAACCAATTACCCATGATTAGCATGTGCATTTAATGAAGGCCTTGAAACAATTGCATTTTTTGATAAAGCAGTAAGTTTCTCAGGTATTTCTTATTGCTTGATGAATTCAATTTCAAGTGATGCATAGATAATTGATTCAAGTGCTAGTGACCACATTATATGCAACGAAGGTTTCTTTTCCCAAATTCATGAAAATATGAAAAACCTATCTCAGTTCATCTTCCTAATGGGAACGCCACCTACAATCAATCTTACCCCCTCAATTACCCTTTGAAATGTTCTATATATTTCTCAATTTCAATTTAATCTCATTTCTGTTTCCAAAGTTTGCAAAGACACTTTCTGTTGTATCCTCTTCAATTCTGACAATTGTTTCTTTTAGGCCCCTTTGACTAACAAATTGATGGGCTTGGGTAGTATTTCACAAGGATTATATTTCTGACCAGCTTCCCACAAAATATTGATTTATCATGTATTTTCTCAAATAAACAATCATTATGTATTCTATTACTAATGATAAAATTCTCTTCTCCTATCCACTGGGTCGTAGTACATTTTTTCCACATCATCAATGTGAAATTTTCTCTCCAACAAAACAAACGCAGGCACCAATTTCCACTGGCAAATCATATGTTGATAATATTTTCTCACTTATCCACGTTGATGTTTAAGGCCCTTATCACACCCCATATCATGATGGATCTCATTTTTTTCTTACTATCATGGATGATTATTGATGTGTCACACGAGTCTTCCCTATGCAGTCAAATAGGCAAGTTCTTCCTAAACTTAAAACCTTCTTTTCCCTATTGAAGAATTAGTTAGGAACATCTGTTGAGTAAACTAAAATTAATAGTGAATGTGAATTTCTTAATCATGATTGCACATCCCCTTTTTTTCCCATGGAATTCTCCATAAGCATGCATGCACTTACACTCCACAACAAAATAAACTGATTGAATGTAAACATCGTCACCTTTTCAAAGTTGCACGTGCTCTTAAGTTTCAAGCTTTTATTTTAAATATTTATGGGGAGATTATATGGTCATCGCAACTTACCTAATCAATCACATGCCAACTTGGATTCTTGGCGGGTGTACTCCTTTTGAATTGCTTTTTTGGAAGAAGCCCTAGATTCTTCATTTAAGGGTTTTTGGTTACTTGTGCTATGTTACTACTGTGGGTTCTTGAGACAAAATGGGTCCCTACGCCCATCGATGCATTTTCATGGGATATCCGAATTTCTAGAAAGGTAATTGTGTCCACAAATGATCCACATTTAGTTTCTTTGTTAGCGGAGATATTATCTTCTATAAAAATATTGTTGCCTTTTGGGAAGAAATAGATCCAATTGATGATTGGGTCCATAGCTGGTCATCGTCCATTCTTATATGAGGAAGATTTGTCTCCAAATCAGTAATTCTTGCTCTTTACGCCTCCAAACAATTAGATGTTCTTTCCAGTAATTACTGAGGATTCTCCATCTCCTCTACACTATCCGGCAGAGCATTCCATTGTCTCTCCTAAAGACAACTCTATACCTCCTTCTATGACATCTCTTTTGGAACATATTTTGATACGTCTATTCCTCTTATACTTGAAAAGAGTAATGCTGAGCAACCTCGATGTGTAGGTCACGTTGCTCGTCCACCCACATGGATCAAGGACTATGTTTGTGCAACACTGAATTCATCATTTACCCATTATCTTATTTCATTAAATGTTTTATTTAATCAACTATCACCGGAACATATGTGTTGTATTAGTCATATCTTCGAGGAACGTGAACCATCACCTTACAATGAAGTAGTCATTGATCCACTAATAACCCTATAAAAATAGATTTATTTTACCTATTTTAGGTAACAAATAATACAATATCTATGAGAAAATATTTGGATTTCCTTCTAATGATTTGAATTTTTATTTATTTATTTATGCAGCATAATGACATATGAAGAGCATAAGGAAAAGAATGACAAAAATAAGGGAAATGTTGATTTTGTTCCTTAATTTTATCTGCAAGTGTTGGAAGATAGATATCAAATCAAAGATCCTTTGATTTACTCCTTATTTATTTTTATTTTTTTATTTTGCAAAAAATAAGCGATTGCTTGGAGATAAAGGTCTTGGGTGTATCTTATAAATATGAGAACATTGAGAGCCTGAGGGACAGTGAGGTTTTTATATCGTTTTTCATTGTTCTAAGAGTTTTTCAAGTATTTTGAAGAGAAAACAAAAATGGTGACAAAATTCTTGTTCTTTGATTTAAGATGTTAGATTTGATTTATATTTTTTTTTTCCTTTTTTACTATGTTCTAATTTTCTTTTGTTAGGGCTATGATGTAGCAGAACCATGATGATGTGAATTTCATGATTTTTATGCGTGCAAGTGATTCAATTCATGTGAGTTATATATTATTGTGCTTAATGTTTTTGAGTGACTGGTCACCACCCGAATGATCTGATGTGCATATTTGAGATTGAGAAGTGATAATATATAATTACTCATTATAATATATAACCATGAATTAAATGTGGATAGAGATATACTACATTATTTGTGTAGCTTTTGATGATAAAGTGATCCAAAAGACTCATTGTAAGCTGAAACTATTCATAGATTTTAATATACTTATGTTTATTTAAATTTATATAGAGATATAGTGGATTAATAAACTGAATAGGTTTGCTATACCTAGACATATAGTAGTAAATAGATTAGGAAATTTCGCTATCACATGTTTGATATTGTTCTTATATGCATAATAATCTGAAATTTATGTTTAGTGGTAATGGTGAAATCAGATGCTCTAACATATTTATCTGATTGATTTACTACATTTAATCTCCAAATTTTGCTTTTAAGATTTTTAATTTTAATTTATTCTCAATTTTATTTTGATTTGTTTGATAAATTTTAGAATTAATTTATTTTTAGTATTTAATTAGTTTATTAATCATCAATCTCCGTTAGACGATACTTTTTCTCATCATGATAGTACTTGTTTGACACGTTCACTTACGTTTAGAATTTTACGAACATCCACTTTGGCAAAAAGCCATGGAGGCCAAGTCATGTGCCTTAACGAAAAATCAGACTTGGGATATTGTGTCCTTTCCTGCTCATCCGAACCCAATTGGTTGTAAATGGGTGTATAAAATTAAACATAAGGCAAACGGGTCGGTCCAATGATACAAGGCTCATTTAGTAGCCAAATGTTTCACATAAAAAGAATGTTTCGATTATCATAAAACGTTCTTTCCATTAGCAAAAAAGTCACAGTTCACTCCTTCTTATCTATTGTTGCTTGTCGGGATTGGCCACTACATTAAATGGATATTTACAATGCCTTTCTCCATGGTGATCTAGACGAAGAAATTTACATGGATCTTCCACCGAGTTTATGAAAATGGGGGGAGTCTAAGGTATGTTGTTTTTGCATATCACTTTATAGCCTTAAGAAAGCTTCTCGTTAGTGGTACACAAAATTTACTACTGCACTTATAGTTACTGGTTTTAGACCGTTGAGACATGATTATGCACAATTTATAAGGAGAAAAGGTTCATCATCTATCTATCTGATGATATATATTGATGACATACTTATTATGGTATCCGATGAAGCCGCTGCTGAAAATCTCAAGAAATATTTGCACTATACCTTTCACATTAAAGATCATGGACCTCCCATATATTTCTTTGGAATTAAAATTGCCCAATTGAACTTGGGAATCTCCTCTTAACTAATGGAAATGTGAGGTCTACCTCTTGACCTTGGTGTGTGAGTTAAAGGGCCAACTACATTGTTTTTGTGATAATGATGCAACACTAAAGCTTGTAGCTAATCCTATAGTCCATGAGATAACAAAACATATAGAGGTCAACTATCATTTCACTCGAGATAAGATCCAAGAAGAAGTAATTAGGATAAAGGGAATTGGAACCTCAAAACAGCCTGCAGATATCTTTACTAAACCCTTGTCTCAAAGACAACACACATATTTGTTAAACAAGCTAGGTGTCTTGGACATATACAAGCCAATAACTTGAGAGGGAGTGTTGGGGATATGATTTATGTGGTGAAGACATAATTGAATCAATCTAAGATTTAGACTGATTGATTGAATCAATAAGTGATTCATATTAATTCTGTATATTTACATTGTTTCCTTTTGCTGTCCACACATTATATTATAAATACATGTAAAGAATGAAAAACAATACAGAGAATGAACACAAGAAATTCCTCCAAGTCTCTTCTTTTTCATTTCATGTCAAAACTAATGCATACATTAAATTAACTAAAAATAGAAAGAATGCTTTTTAAGAGATTTTGAGAATTAAAGAAGTACATATTAGTAAAAGAAGAGAATTTTAATATATTCAGTTACTTCAATGAAAAATTTTACATTTTAAAGACATAATAAGTAAAACGTGACTCATTAATATTCACCTTCCAATGAATCGACATTACAAATAATTACGGCATTGGTAGCCTGTCACCTCAATGCCAAGGGCCGGTAAGGTAGTAACCAAGAAAAAATCTACTACAACAAGAAAGCTACGCAAACCCTATCGTTGTATTTGATGCTTCAAGGGGTACCTTCGACACATGAGGAATCGGATTGCATTTAGTATTTGTTAAGGTGCATGTGCACGGATGTTAGCTGAGAGAAATCCCACATAGTAAATGTGGTGCAATTGATACATTTTAGCTGATTCATAATTGATTAACTCAAGTTTTTGAGTAAAATTGGGTCCAAGTGGGTATGTTAATGGGCTTTGACTGGTGCTTCCTCTTGGTGATCTCATCGAATGAAGGTACTGAGCTTTTGCTGTGTCAATCTAAAAATGGTATTAGAGTCAATCTTGATTCATGGCTGAACCCCAATATGTATGAGTGCCCAATGAATATTTCAAGGAAGGATAATCTCAAATGTGGCCCCTTAATTGAGGCGACGAATGGTGTCTCTCTACTCTCGACAAGCTTGGTCGAGCGAAGACAATTAAGGTGGAATTTGAAAGATACCTATGGTCCTCACCAATATATGAAAATTTGACTAAGCCAAGGTAAAGATTAAAGATTCTCGAGTTGAGACAACGTTGGTGTAGAAGGATATTAGGATTGAGGGGAAGTGAGCCTAACATCGGTGGCTCACACATGTGAAGAGGGAAATTGTCTACGTGCATGAACGAGAATGTTAAGCTATTGAAATCTCATACAAGGATGTGCTGTAATATGGAGTATTTGATATATCTAACTTAGCTATAATTAATTGACCAAAGGTTTTGAGTGTAAATGGATCAAATTGATTTAGTTAACGGGTTCGGATTTGAGTTTTCCCTTAGTGATCTTTCATGATAAGTGTATTGGGTTTTTAATGTGTCAGCCCAACATTAAAATGTAATGTGACGATATTTTAAAGGGGCTCTAATTTTTACGATTTAATTCCATGGAAAGTGATTTAATGCAAGTCTTGGAAAAAAAAAGATTTAACATGGTGTTCGTACGTTAAAGCATCTGATGGGAAGGATAGCTAGTGAGATAGCTTCCTGACATATCAACTCCCATATACCGAGCCCCAAAAACAAACGCACAAAAAAAGAGTGATTCTAAGTTAGATTGCTGGTGCGTTTGTCTTACAAAAACTCAATAATTTAGAATCATCCTATACTGGTTTCGTCATTCATGAAAATATTCAAACATAAATCGCTATTGCTGATGAAAATATATTTTGTTGACTCATTTTTGAAAATAATATAATTGATCATTTTTAAGAAAATGTTTTCTAATTTTTGAACCGTAACCTCCAAAACTCTCAACCGACTAAACTAATCCTTAGGGTTAAGTACCATAACATTTTTCTATGGCGCCCACATAATTTAAGTAAAATAAAAAACGTCATTATTTTAGTTGAAAAATCATCTAATGATATCTTAATGAGAGTGCAATTGTGTGACATAAAAACAAATTTGGAATTTTTTATATCACAAAAAAATTATTGAAATGAATATGTCAGAGGACACAAATTTTGGACTTTCATATGACTTATCTCTTTAATTAAAAAAAGAAGAAGAAAAAGTTACTACCGTATGGTCCCCATTTAAAACCATCTTTGTGGTCCTCGGACGTCCGTCAAACGGTATATATTTGCAGCGTATGTTTGCAGGTAAAAGCTGTTGTCTGTGTAGAGGCTGCGACCTAGCACGCGCAGGCCCGGATCTCCTGCCACCGCACGTCAACAGACGGCTGCCGTGGCGAAATCCCACTGGCCAGCATCTGCTCAGGTTCAAAGTCAACGGGAGATAGTTGGTCTAACCCTCTTTAGCACCGGCTCTGTCTGACAGATACGGCGAGACGCGCGCGCAAATGCCCGTGTCCGCCACGACATGTTGCGTAATTTTTTTTTTTTTTTACCTTTTTATTGTTTCTTAAACTCCCCTACAAATAATTGCAGCAGTAATAATTAACAATTATTGTGCAATAATAATTAAAGAGTTTGGTCCCCCCCCTCTCTGCAAATCCACACTCGTGCAATTATCATCGAGCAGAGCGGCATGCATAATCCCCTTTCTCAATGTGATAAACACATTAATTGAAAAGAACAAAAGAGAGAGAGAAGAAAAGCATGAGGATGATGTGATCAGCTTTTATTAAGGAGTGTCTCGACATAATTAATTAAGAAAATTTACATGATTTTCTGTTTCGATCTCAGTAATCATATTTGTAATTTTAATTTATTTTATTTTGTTGAATATACATGACTAATATATAGGGATTAACATTCACACGATCACACATCGAAAGGTGTGTTTATTTTGTTCGTAAATTCATGGGGAATGCATGAATGCTTTTGTAAAGGATTTCCTTAGCCAGTGCTTTTGGAGCATTTTATTAAGTGCACTTAATAAAGGATATAATGTTCTTCGGAGTATTCATTGCATATGCATATGCATGGACATACATGTATATCATAAATGACCTATCTTGTTAGTGTCAATTATATTTTACGATGAATGTTTCAATTTTCAAAGCATTCATGATTCATTACTTAAGAGAAGTTGTGCATTGACAACTAAATTTTTATTGTTTAACATGTGCCCCAAAGTTCAACAAAAGAGCAAGCACCCTAGAGACATTTTTCAACGAAATTGCAATAAAAAAGGTTTAGCACATGTGACGTTAATCATATTCGATGGGATGTGAATAATGAGTATATATCAAAGTATTAATCGTACATGCACTATGAACATTGTTATTGCATATAAATTTAAAATATTCCCTAATTTCATTGCTTTATAATTGTCTTGGAACAATTTTTGCAAAATTTAATGGAGATTTGAGACATGCATGCCATCCCAACACATTTTTTACCCTTTTATTCATTGATATGGCCAACATCAAGATCTTCGTCAGAGCTAACATCTGATTGCCACGTGACTTCAAGATAAGATTCTCCCGAATCCCATGGGTTTTGGGAAAAATACATTGGTTTGGCTAATCTCGCTTGTATTAATCTAACGCTTGGTAGATGGTGTCTTTGATGGCATGGTACGCGTGGGAATAATCCTATGACATTTCTTCTTGAAAACTATAAGGTCATGAGAACTTCGGATCAGTTCCATTCTCTTCGTCTAGGATCTTTGAAGTTTTCAATATTCCACGTGAATTTCTTTGAAACCGCATCGAAAGGACCTTGTACCGGATTTCCCACGTTGATGTTTTGCAACTTTCAGGTGAAGATCCAAACATAAAAAGAAAGCAACCTGTATGAGCTTGCGGCCTCTTTGATGATCAACACAGTGATAGTGCATTGGCTAACCACTTGTAAATTTGACTGCTGATTGCCAAAAACACAGCCAAAACCTCCTGCTTTGGCCATACTAGGGTTATTCTTCTAGCGTGAAATGTACACGACTGCCTTAACATAAAATATATGATAGGCAGTACGTTATTTCCTTGACATAAAAAATGTCAAATATTCATTCTTTTGCACCGACATGGAAATGCGATCTACTAGTTGAAAATGGAAGTGCTTGACAAGCAAAGCAACTTGCTGCTACATTTGACACTACAAGATCCTCATAGATGGGAACGATTAAAGCGATTTTCTGAATAACATTATAGGTAACAGCATTGTGAATTTTATGCAAAACCGCACAATGAAGCCTGATATTGGTTTATCAGCTATGAAGTTCATTATCATGGCCAGCTGGAGTTAGCACACCAAAGTCACAGATACCAAAATAAGACTAGGCACTAGAACTATATATGCAGGAGCTCATAGCCATAAAACATGTTCTGGAGATAAAGATGCAGAGACGAGAACAAAAGGAACAAAAGAATGCACTTCTGGGGGAGCGCCGATCTATGAGTGCTTCTCTTCATCAACAAAATAGGAAAGACTCCCACTTGCGAAGTTCAGGTCAAAAGCTACACCAGAAGGCGTGCAGGATGGTCGCTTAACCATCTCTGCCTCGAAGCATGGTATGAGAGTCTCAGCAACCATAAAGAATCTTCACCTGCGTATCCAGACCAAAATAATCAGAAATAGTACATCGGAACAGACTGCCACGAAGAGCTACATAGAACCATGTAGTAAAATTATTCTGCGACTTAAAGCAAGAAAAGGGTTCCTCACCATGCAAGCGTGTCAACCAGCAAATCACTGATCCTCCTCAAACCCATATACAGAGAAGTCGTCATAATCAGAGAATTCATCATCATAATCAGAGAATTCATAGTAGTTATCATAATCAGACAAATCAATGTCAGAAAACCCAGATGGGTAATCATCATCAAAGGACTCGTCATCGAGAATTGCAGCATCAAATTCATAGTCATCTGTGGGGTCACATGGATTCCTTAAATCTTTGATCTGTTCGGTGCATCTTCTCCCCAAATCACCCCCCATATAAACATTGAAGCACTGGCGCAAGTCGAGATACTCAAGATGAGGACAACTGTCGAGAATCGCCTTCAGACCTTCATTTGTCATCTTATTCCCGAAGAGTTGGAGGTGGTGTAATCCATGCATGTTTTTCGCTATAGCTTGTGCCTCGTCATCACACTCTATGTGTGGACATCTATATACCCGGCTATTCAATTTGAAGGATTTCAGAAGGGGACAACATTGTCCAACAGTCTCTATGGCTTCCTCTGAAAATGAGCAATAAGATAATTCAAGGACCTCCAGCATAGGAAGTTTTGAGGCTGCTTCACACAGACCCTCATCCGAAATGTTACCGCAATATACAAGTCGTAGCCGTCTAATATGATTGCACCTGCAATGGAATAAGAAATGCATGAGAACAACAATGGTTCAACTGAAAAGCAGACTTGTTGTAGCTAGCAATAATTATGTTAACCACTAAGATAAGGAACTGAGAGCTTATTGATCTAGAGCAAGGGGTCTGTAGAGAGATTATTTTCATCAGCCAAAAAGTAATTGTATTTCAACAAAATTAATTTGTTAATCAGTATCCCTTGGGCACTTCTTAGTGGCTAATTAAGGAACACCACAAGTTATAATCCACAATTGTTCTAGTGAAGTGTGTAACTAGTGTTGCGGACAATGGAACTTTCCTTATGCAGTATGTTTAATAAATGCCCCATGGGCACTCGTTAACGAGACATGTCAATAAATACGGAAATATGATAAAATCAGCCAGAACCCTAGATCAAGAATTCTCTACTGTTGCGGCCTCTGATTGGAATTCTTTCAAGTCATGTTAGAAAAGGTCAACTATGCCACATTTGTTAATGAAGTCCGCTTTTGCATGCCCATGGCATCACAAGAATGTAAACTAAACAGAGATCTATGCAATTGAGAGATGCAATGCTTGGTCCACTTTTGACCTATCAGAATAGCTTTTTAATAAGCAAGACTGCCATATTTATCCGAAATAATAATAAGATGCAGAATAAACAAAATATGTATAGAAAGTTTTTGAAAACAAATATAAAGTTAATGAATCAAGACGTCAAGAAAAGTAAGATCAAATTCAAAACCTAAATCAAATCAATGGAAATTATGTTCTATTCCAGCCTCAAACTATAATAAAATTTCCATAACAAACATAATATATCCAGCAGTCAACAATCAAAAATGATCCAAAAGCTCTGTTCTGGACTTCACGCTCAGTAAAAGGAAGAAAAACACCATCAAAGAGAGAAACTTAAGTCAATAAAGAGAGCTAATCTGATCGATTTATTTATTTTTTCAAAATGTGTCCATGGGCACTTTTTTAACACCTCAATAAAAAGAGTTTGTCGATTTTTATGCACCATATTTCTCATGTTATATATAATTAGAGTAATTACATTTCCTTATTATGTGTGGTTAACAACTATACCAGAGGCACTCGTTAACAAAGTCTCCTCATAAAACCCTTCATCATAGGAATTTTATCAACACAAGCAAACATAACCTATTAGACTCTGAAACTCATGTTAAGAACCGAAAGGACTCCAAAACGTAAAACTTCCATGCCAATTACAATAACTCAAGCAGTAACTTCAGTTGTATGCTGTGGAATCAAAACACTGACAGTGCCATCCACTGGTCAGATCAAGACAATTATGTACCTATCCAAGACCTGCAAAAATGCCATCAAATGTATCTAACCTCTCTCTGCAAGTTCAATGAAAACGCAATGATGAAGACTGAGCGCGGAGTCTTGACGAGGAAATAGAAGACAAATTCAGCAGTGAATTAAACTAGAGTATTTTCTTTGCTGAACAAAATAAGGGGAAAAAACAGTTTAAGATTGATATCACTGAAACCTGAGGCATACTCAAGTGTTTTGGCAAGCATGGGTTAAAGCTACACTTGTCCAAGGCTGAGAAGGTGATGGAGCTACATGGCTATACCCTATTTTGTTGAGTTATATACCTTCTACCGCACCAAACTTTAACCAATATCTCCCCATAACTATTAGCAAACAGGAGAGGAAATGTGTCACATAAACTGATCAAAAGGAAAAAAAGCACATAGGGGAAAGAAGATCCTAGAGTGAAGTAAAATAGAAGTGCTTCTGTTATATCAAGCACTTATGGAAGCTCTGTCACAGTTCATGTTCCTCATTTCATTTAGTAATGCCCGATACTCACCAGATGGCATTGTATCGGTCTTTTCACAACCTCAGTTCAAGGCTCCTTCATGGTTTCAATTGGGTTGAACTTTTGCCTCATCCTAATGTTCAAATGACAGCTAAAAATGAAAGATACTGAGGCTGAACATAGAGAACATAGAGACAGTGTAAAGAAGCCATTTGAGAACTCCCAAGGAGCGAGAAAGTAACAAAGGTGGCATCCTTTCACGTAAAAAATCTCTACCCTCGTTCTCGGGACCTATTTCAGGATCAAAACTCAATTTCCACACATGATTTGTTCATCAGTTAGTTTCCAGAACATGTAGCTGATCAAAGTTTTCCAAATACAATCTGTTCTCATCATCTGGCGTGTCCATCTTCTCTTTTTTTTCATTTTCAATTCGTGAGGACAAGGGAAAAAAAGGGATTTTTCAAGTGTGCAGAATGTTCACTTCCTGAGGAAGCCTCGAAGCCTCACATTTCTACCTCCGCCTCACGAGGAGGCCAGGGTGAATTAGAGAAGTAAACTCGTGCTCGATACGATTCATTCCTAAGCAATTTCGCGATTCCTGTGCAACTTCAGCCCAGAGAAATCAACAGAATACACACGCACTTGCGACCGCCGCAATCTAGGTCTACAAATCGCAACGACCGATCAGCCAATCGCCGAAACAAGTTCATCCTCGGCGACTAACCATCATCTCAATTCTCTCCAACAACGGCGTACGCACAAAAGAACCGGACCACGCGTCGCGCTCGACCATCGGCGATCATTCCGAGGCCCACCAAAAGCAGACCGAGGAACAAAACCGCGCGAAATTCATTCAAGCGGGAATCGGCGAGTTACCGGTCGGCGGCGTACTGGAGGAGCTCGTCGTCGCCGAAGTACTCGATGTTGAGGTAGAGGCAGCCGCCGCGGCTCCGGTCGACGGCGCGGCGGCACATGTCGGCGAGGTCGTCGTCCGGCAGGTCCCCGTCGTTGGGCATGTCGATGGTCTGCCACATGGCGGGGTCCAGGCAGAGGGCGCGCCAGGCGGTGCACACCAGCTCCACTGTCGTGAGGATCTCGACGGCGCCGAGCTTCAGGAAGATCGTCGTCGTGATCTCCCGCGGGAGCTCCAGCCAGTCGGGCGGCGGCGGCGGGGGCTCGTCGGGGGCCGCCATTTGCCGGGGAGGGGGGAGCGGAGCGCCCCCGCGGCGGTGGGTTCTAGCGGATTTGACTGGAGGATCGTTCCGTGCCGTTTTGGTTTTTCCATCTCCTTTTAAGGAATATTCCAAATTAAAACAGAAAAAGGGATTTTTTTTTTTTCCTCGAAAGAGGATTTAGAGTGAATTTTATCTTAAATAAAAGATTTAAAGTTCAGGGCGGCCTGGTGGCCTGGGTGCTTATTCCGATGGCTAAAGCTTTGGTTCAAAAAATTTTCCTTTGACCTTATCGTGGGTAGCGTCAATTGAAAAAGTAACTGAATAAGTAAATAAAACACGATAAGTAAATAGGCAAAGCAAAACCTAAGTGTCAGTCTCATCGTATGTCGTGCCTTCTTCATCCTCGGTCGAGCTCGAGCGTGACAAGAAACTGGGAGCACATCTCCATCTATTGGCCTGATGGACATTGCCAGTGTTCCAACTCTCTCTATCTCTCTCTCATATGTTCAAAAACAAATTCATTTGATCCTTATAAAAATGCCTCCGCCCATGGGCCATGCGTACAAGCTGGCTGGTCAAGAATTGTCTGGTCAGTGGGCTCAGAGCTTTATTTGAAACTCGATTAGCCGAGACAAAAATTTGAAATATTTTGTTAGAATATTTAAATAATAAACCACGCCTTCATCTAACAGCTTAAACTTTTAGAACAGGTTGAAGCGTCGATTGAAAAAGTAAAAATTGAAGAAAAAATGAGACTAAACAAAAAAACATATTTTCTTTTGTGAAGAAGTGTCGATTGAAATAGTAAATTGAAGAAGTAAATAAAACACAAAAAATAAATAAGCAAAGCAATAAATAGTATTTATTCCAGTGGCCAAAGTAGTGACAGTTTAGTTCAATCCTTTGACCCAATTTGAAAAAACATCAATTGAAATGTAAATTGAAGAAGGAAATAAAACACATAGTAAAGAGGCAAGGCAAAGCGAATCCTAAGCCAATCAAGTGTTGGTCTCCTCAAACGTCATGTCTCCTTCATCCTTGGTAAGGGATGATAAGAAGCTTGGGGCACATCTCCATCTATTGGCGTGATGGATGTGCCATCAGGGACATCATCGGTGCTCCAAGACGTGCCATCGGGGACATAATCGGTGTTCCAAGTCTCTCTCTATCTGCCCGTGAGTTGCGCTTGTAAGATGGCCAGTGAAGATTTGTTTGGTTAGTGGACTTGGAGCTTTATTTGAAACTTGGTTAGTCGAGATAAACATTTTAAATATTTTCTTTTGTGAAGAAGCGTCGATTGAAAAAGTAAATTGAAGAAGTAAATAGAACAAAAAAAGCAAATAAGCAGAGCAATAAATAGTGCTTATTCCGGTGGCTAAAGTAGTGATGGTTTGGTTCAATACTTTGACCCAATTTGAAGAAGCGCCAATTGAAAAGTAAATTGAAGAAGGAAATAAAACACATTGTAAAAAGGCAAAGCAAAGCAAAACCTAAGCCAATCAAGTGTTGGTCTCCTCGAACGCCGTGCCTCCTCCATCCTTGGTCGGGGGTGATAAGAAACTTGGCGCACATCTCCATCTACTCGGCGTGATGGACGTGCCGTCGGGGACATCGTTGGTGTTCCAAGTCTCTCTCTCTCTCTCATATGTTCAAAAACAAATTCATTTGATCCTAAAAAAATGCTTCCGCCCGTTGAGCCGCGCGTGCAAGCTAGCTAGTGAAGAATTATCTGGTCGGTGGGCTTGGAGCTTTATTTGAAACTCGGTTAGTCAAGACAAAAGTTCATTTTTTTTTTCTTTGTGAAGAAGTGTTGATTGAAAAAGTAAATTGAAGAAGTACATAAAACACAAAAAGTAAATAGGCAAAGCAACAAATAATGCTTATTCTGGTGGCTAAAGTAGTGATGATTTCGTTCGATCCTTTGACCCAATTGAAGAAGCTTCGATTGAAAGGTAAATTGAAGAATGTTGGAAGATATGATTTTGTAATCTCTATTGACAGGAAATCAAATATACTTTAGGATAGGAAAAGATAGGCAAATATTGAATTTCCTTTATTATTTCTCTTTATTGTAATTAAATACAGAATTACATGTACAAAATTACAATCAATGAAATTGAAGACAATTGCTTCTTCGCACTTGTTCTGCCTTCCGAGCATCTTCATCTTCTTTTTCTAACATGGTATCGGAGCCATTCCGGTTTTGAACTGATTTGCTTCCGCTTTTGATTGCCTCATACACCAACCTTGAATTTCATAACAATGTTGCCAAAGGAATCAAAATCCTTGATTGCCTGAAGGAACTGTATCTGCGAAAAAGGAGATAACAGAGGAATCAATTTTTTTCAACATGTCAACACCACCAGATCTCATCTCCACTACCGTTGATGAATTTGCATCAGACGCTTCGACAGGAGCCTTAGGAGACTGAGATTCAACCGCTATATTCCCTGCATCAAAACGGCAACGACAAATCCAGGGCCAACCTCCGCATGTGCCATGGCAACAACAGGCTCGGCAATTACAGGGCAACCATTCGTAGATCACCCTTACCAATGGATGCCATATCCATGGTATCGTGGGCCTATCCCCAACACATCATTGCTTGGCTACCACAGCAGCGCTCGGGCTGAAGCAGGTCCACCGACCAGTGACGGGGCAAACCCTAGCATCAGCCTGGAGCAGACGGGCGGATCAACTGTACCAAGTCAGGGAACCAATCCCTATTCGGGATTCCAAAATGCGGATTACGGATTCGGCCTTAGGGGTTCGTGTCAAGGAACAAATCCCTACCCGACTCCTACACTAGGTTTCTTCCTGTATCAGTTTCTTACTACCAGTGGCCGGCCGGAACCCGGCAATCCATTGTATACAACAAACGGCGACGGCCCAGAACTGAAGATTATAAGTTAGCAATTGACAAGTGCAGACAATTATTCAAGTTGGTCGCGCGAATTCTGACGGGCACTTATAACAAAAGACAAGGAAGTTTTCATCGACGGATTGTTCCTGATTCCGTCCGACGAGAGAATGGCACGACTCTGGAGGAGATGCAGCCAACTGGTAAGAACCTGGATTGGAAACTGCATCGTGCCCGAGGTCACGGCCGGGCTTCCCCCAACGGAGGATCTGAAGAAAATGTGGGAAAACATAAGAGAGATGTATGGAAAACTCGACCAAGTGAAAAAAATTTATCTAACACAGCAAATTTCAGATCTAAAACGGGGGAACATGAGCATCGCAACAATATACAACAAGCTTTTGAGTCTGTGGAATGAGTTGGAGGCAGCCGAGGAAAAATTCGACTGGCCTGATCATATCCAACAACAATACAGGCAAATACGAGAAAGGGAGAAAGCAACGAGATTCCTTCTCATCCTCAACGAGGCATACCTACCATTCCGATCCCATATACTTACCATGGAGCCTTTGCCAAGTCTCGGCTGGATCTATCAACTCGCCATATAGGAGGAGAGCCAACAGAGATTGGTGGACCACGGCAAGGGAGGAGACGGAATTGCTCTGGCCACGAAGAGCCATTTCAGCTCATCACAGAGAGGCTCAGGAAGGAGAGAGGCGGATATAGGGTTATTCTTCGAAAACGAAAACCCTAGATCCTCTTTAAAGAGAAGTGTGGACGGTGGAGATCACTTCCACCATCAATCGGACGGGTCGCGATTATTCCAGGGGGCGACAGGATCGGACGGCCCGCATGGCATCATCTCCGCTACATTCGATGACTCACGCTCTATTTTGTTAAGTCCATCCGACAGCTCCCGAAGTAGCTATTTAATCGGATCGGACAACTTATGATTGTCTGGCACCAATGGGTTGGATGGCTCGCGTGGTCCATTTCTTGGAGGATCCGACGGCTCATATGGGCCTATTTCGACCCAAGCTTTTCAATCCAACATTAGGCCCAATTCAAATGCAAAAATAATGAGCCAAAAGGAAGAGGTAAGATGTACTATGATTATTGTAAGCTCCCGCACCATACAATTGAGAATTGCTGGAAATTGCATGAAAAGCCAGGAGAAAAAGAAAAGGGGAAATTTTCCTCAGTTTTTCAGGTATCAAGTTAGCAAATGGGAAAATCAATTACCCATGAACAATATCACGAGTTAATGGAAACTTTGAAGAAATTGGATTCCTCGGATAAAGGAGGCAGCTTCACAGGTACATTCTATTGTTTGATGAACTCAATTTCAAAGGATACATGGATTATTGGTTCAGGTGCTAGTGATCACATAGTCTGTGATAGAATTTACTTTCAGATATTACAAAATTATCTTTTCCTATATCAGTATAACTTCCAAATGGAAATACCACCAAACTTACAATGAATGGCACTGTAAAGCTTAGTTCTCTTGTTACTATTAAAAACATGCTTTACGTACCTAATTTCCATTTCAATTTGATCTCAGTTGCCCGAGCCTGTGAAGAAAATTCATGTCACGTTCTATTCCATTCTAATAAATGTTTCTTTCAGGCCCTTTCGACTGGCACACTGATGGGCTTGGGTAGAGTCAGCCATGGATTATACTTTTGGTTGGATTTTCCACACCTTTTTAAGTTATCTCCTGTTGAATTCAATAAATCTCTGTGTAATGCTACACCAATGGCATTAATTTCCTTAATCATAAACGTTTGGGCCATAGTGCGTTATTTCCTTATCCTAAATGTCCCATTTGTCCCATGGCTAAGCAAACACGTGCTCCTTTCTAGAATAGCACTTCTCGAACAGAAGATATCTTTTTCTCTTATTCATGCTGATGTTTGGGGGCCTTATCATACTTCTAATCATGATGGCTCTAGGTTCTTTCTCACAATTGTGGATGACTACTCTCGTGCCACATGGATTTTCCTCATGCAATCCAAAAATCAGGTTTTTTCTCATTTAAAGACATTTCTTTTCTTATCCAAAACTCAATTTCAGAAACCAATCCGTAGGATACGTACTGATAATGGAAAAGAATTTTTTGATGCTGAATATACTTCCTTGTTCACTATAAATGGGATATTGCATGAGAGCTCTTGTGTTTACACACCCCACCAGAATGGAGTTGTTGAGAGAAAACATCGCCATCTTTTAGAAGTGGCACGTGCGCTTAAATTCCAAGCCTCTATTCCCGAAAATTTTTGGGGAGATTGCGTGATTACTGCAGCATACCTGATCAATTGCATGCCATCACGCATTTTAAAGGGAAAGACACCTTTTGAGTTATTATATGGGAGAAAGCCGAATTTATCTCATCTCAGAGTCTTTGGGTGTCTGTGCTATGTCACTACAGTGGGCCATAGAGATAAGATGACGCCACGAGCTACTCAATGCATTTTCATGGGCTATCCAACTTTGCAAAAGGGATATAGGCTTTATGCACATTCTACAAGAAATTTCTTTATCAGCAGGGATGTTGTATTTCATGAAAATGTTTTTCCTTTTTCATTAACATCTTTACCTAAAGAAGAGAAGACAAATCGCAATTCTTGTTGGATGATGATTCATCACCTGGAGGAACATTTATTATTCCTACTCCTCCAAGAGAAGTTGATGTCTTGCCTACAACACCTCTTTCGAATCCTACTGAAGATTCCATTGAGCAGTCATATATAGAAGGATCGCTGCATGAAGAACCAGCACAGTTGGAGGATACTTCAGAAACAACAACTACTGAAGAATTATCCATCACACCACAGGTGTCATAGAGGCGTTCTCATCGAATCACTCGACCACCAACTTGGACGAAAGATTATATATGCGGTTCTTCAAAATCATCAGGTACTAGATACCCCATCTCTTCTTATGTTTCCTTTGATAGATTGTCACCAGAACATCTATGTTGCATAAGCCGTATTTCTGAAGATCAAGAACCTTCTAGTTATAATGAAGCCAAATATGATCCTCGTTGGCAAAAGGCCATGGAATATGAATTACATGCATTGATAGACTATCACACTTGGGATGTTGTATCAATGCCTGATCATCGCAAACCTATTGGATGTAAATGAGTATATAAGATAAAATACAGAGTAGATGGTTCTATGGAAAGATACAAAGCCCGGTTGGTGGCAAAAGCTTCACCCAGCGAGAAGGTTTCTACTATCACGAAACTTTTTCTCCTGTAGCAAAGGATGTCATGGTTCGTACCTTTCTATCTATTGCTGCTTTTTGTGATTGGCCATTACACCAAATGGATGTCCATAATGCCTTCTTACATGGTGATCTAGATGAAAAAATATATATGGAGCTTCCACCAGGATTACGGAGATAGGGGAGTCAAAGGTATGTCGTCTCCGCAAATCTCTTTATGGCTTGAAATAAGCCTCCCGACAATGGTACACTAAATTCACCAGTGCACTCTTGGCTACTGGGTTCAAGCAATCCAAGTATGACTATGCCTTATTCACTTGGACAAAATGTATGTCATCTATTTACTTGATGATCTATGTTGATGATATCCTTATCATGGGGAATGATGATTCTGTTGTAAAAAAAAACTTAAAAAGTATCTGCATTCGACTTTTCATATCAAAGACTTAGGGTCGCCTAAGTATTTTCTTGGAATTGAAGTAGCTCGCTCAGATTAGGGCATCTCATTAAGTCAGCGGAAATTTGTGATGGAAATAATATTAGAAGCAGGATTATTAGGTTGTAGACCATCAGTCATTCCTATTGAGCAAAATGCTAAACTAACTTCTGTCGGCTATGACACTGGCGTATCCTCTTCTTCTGATGATCCTCTGTTGCAAGATCCCTCAGGATATTAGAGACTAGTAGGAAAACCGATATATCTCACCATGACTAGGCCGGATATTTGTTATGCAGTACAGACTCTTAGTCAGTTTATGCACAGTCCGAAATAGTCTCACATGAATGCAGCCCTGAAGATTGTGAGATACTTGAAGACCTGTCCAGGTTTGGGAATACTTTTTTCCCGAAAGTGCAACATGGAAATGACAGCTTATTGCGATGCAGATTATGCCACATGCCCAATGAGTAGGAAGTCTATTACTGGTTTCTGCATTAAATTTAGGGAATCACTACTCTCATGGAAGACAAAGAAACAGTCTACTGTATCTTTATCATCGGCTGAAGCTGAATACCGATCTATGGCCAAGACTGTATGTGAAATAGTCTAGTTAAGGGGTCTACTTATGGATCTCGAAGCTACTGTTAAAGGGCCAACTTTACTCTTCTGTGATAATGATTCGACACTCAAGCTTGCAGCAAATCCTGTATTACATGAGAGGACGAAGCATATAGAAGTTGATTGTCATTTTACTCGGGAAAAGATTCAAGAAGGAATTGTCGAGACAAGAGGAATCAGGACTTCAGAATAGCTTGCTGATATATTTACTAAACCTCTTTTTCAAAGACAACATACATATCTTCTACACAAGCTAGGCGTTTTGGACATATACAGACCACTAGTTTGAGGAGGAGTGTTGGAAGATATGATTTTGTAATCTCTATTGATAGGAAATCAAATATACTTTAGGATAGGAAAAGATAGGCAAATATTGAATTTCCTTTATTATTTCTCTTCATTGTAATTAAATACAGAATTACATGTACAGAATTACAATCAATGAAATTGAAGACAATTGCTTCTTTGCACTTGTTTTGCCTTCCGAGCATCTTCATCTTCTTTTTCTGACAAAGAAGGAAATAGAATGCATAGTAAATAGGCAATGCAAAGCAAAACCTAAGCCAATCAAGTGTTGGTCTCCTCAAACGCCGTGCCTCCTCCATCCTTGGTCGGGGGTGATAAGAAGCTTGGGGCACATCTCCATCTGCCGGCATGGTGGAAGTGTCGTCTGGAATATCGTCGGTATTCCAAGTCTCTCCCTTCCAACCCCCTTCAAAATGCTCGAAAACAAATTCATCTTATCCTATTAAATTACTTTCGAACGCGAGCTACAAGTGCAAGCTGGTTGGTGAAGAAATGTCTAGTTGGTGGGTTTGGAGCTTATTTGAAATTTAGTTAGTCAAGACAAAGGTTCGAAATTTTTTCCTTTGATTCAATGTGAAGAAGCATCCATTGAATATACTACACGAAAAGTAAATAGGCAAAGCAAAACCTAAGCCAATTGAGGGTTGGTCTCCTCATATGTCATGCCTCCTCCATCCTCGATTGAGGGTGATAAGAAGTCGGGAGCACATCTCTGTGTCACGTGCCTTAATGAAAAATCAGACTTGGGATATTGTGTCCTTTCTTGCTCATTGGAACCCAATTGATTGTAAATGGGTGTATAAAATTAAACACAAGGCAAATGGATCGGTCCAACGATACAAGGCTCATTTAGTACCCAAAGGTTTCACATAAAAAGAATGTTCCGATTATCATAAAACGTTCTTTCTAGTAGCAAGAAAAGTCATAGTTCGCTCCTTTCTATGCATTGTTGCTTGCAGGATTGGCCACTACATCAAATGGATATTTACAATGCATTTCTCTATGGTGATCTAGACAAAGAAATTTACATGGATCTTCCACCGGGTTTGCAAAAACAGGAGGAGTCCAAGGTATGTTGTCTCTGCATATCACTTTATGGCCTTAAGAAAGCTTCTCATTAGTGGTACACAAAATTTATAAATGCACTGATAGTTACCGGCTTTAGACAGTTGAGACATGATTATGCACAATTTATAAGGAGAAAAGGTTTGTCATTTATCTATCTAATGATATATATTGATGACATACTTATTATGGGATCTGATGAAGCTACTGCTGAAAATCTCAAGAAATATTTGCACTATACCTTTCACATTAAAGATCTAGGACCTCCCATATATTTCCTTGGAATTAAAATTGCCCAATTGAACCTAGGAATCTCCTCTTAGCTAATGGAAATTTGTCCTTGAAATTATATCAAAAGCAAGTCTGTTAGGATGTAAGCTAGCTACTATTCCTATCGAGCAAGATATCAAGTTAATCACTTTTTTTTTTTTTTTATGTGGGAACACTATCAAATGCTGATAATCCACTACTCAAGGATCCATCAAGCTATCAGAGGCTCGTAGGAAAGATTATCACACCATGACAATACCAAACATATGCTAAGCAACGCTAATGCTGAGTCGGTTTATGCATAACCAAAAACAATCACATATGAATGTAGCTCTAAAAGTTGTGATTTGAAGAAATGTCTAGGATTTGGAATACTTCTTTCTCGAGTGTGCAACATGGAGATGACGGATTATTGCGACACAGACCATGCCACCTATCCTATGACCTGGAGCTCCATTACTAGATCTTTTGCATTAAGCTTAGAACATCCTTACTTTTGTTATAAAAATAAAAAATAAAATAAAATAAAAGAGGAGGAAGCAAACAACCGTATCATTATCATTGGCTAAAGTTGAGTATCGAGCCATCGCCAAGACTATTTATGAGATAGTATAGATGTGAGGTCTACCTCTTGACCTTGGTGTGCGAGTTAAAAGGCCAACTATGTTGTTTTTGTGATAATGATGCAACACTAAAGCTTGCAGCTAATCCTATAGTCCATGAGATAACAATAATAGAGGTCGACTATCATTTCTCTCGAGATAAGATCCAAGAAGGAATAATAGGATAAAGGGAATTGGAACCTCAAAACAGCCCGCGGATATCTTTACTAAATCCTTGTGTCAAAGACAACACACATTTGTTAAACAAGCTAGGTGTTTTGGACATATACAAGCCACCAACTTGAGAGGGAGTGTTGGAGATATGATTTATGTGGTGATGACATAATTGAATTAATCTAAGATTTAGATTGATTGACTGAATCAATAAGTGATCCATATTAATTCTGTATATTTACATTGTTTCCTTTTGCTGTCCATACTTTATATTATTAATACATGTAAAGAATGAAAAACAATACAGAATGAGCACAAGAAATTCCTCCAATTCTCTTCTTTTTCATTTCATGTCAAAACTAATGCCTATATTAAATTAACTAAAAATAGAAAGAATGCTTTTTAAGAGATTTTGAGAATTAAAGAAGTACATATTTAAATACAGTAAAAGAAGAGAATTTTAATATATTCAGTTGCTTCAATGAAAAAATGTACATTTTAAAGACATGATAAGTAAAACGTGACTCATTAATATTTACCTTCCAATGAATCGACATTACAAATAATTACGGCATTGGTAGCCTGTCACCTCAATGCTAAGGGCCGGTAAGGTGGTAATCAAGAGAAAATCTACTACAACAAGAAAGCTACGCAAACCCTATCGTTGTATTTGATGCTTCAAGGGGTACCTTCGACACATGAGGAATCGGATTGCATTTAGTATTTGTTAAGGTGCATGTGCATGGATGTTAGCTAAGAGAAATCCCACCTAGTAAATGTGGTGCAATTGATACATTTTAGCTGATTCATAATTGATTAACTCAAGTTTTTGAGTAAACTTGGGTCCAACTAGGTAATTTAATGGGCTCTGACTGGTGCTTCCTCTTGGTGATCTCATCAAATGAAGGTACTGAGCTTCTGCTGTGTCAATCTGAAAATGGTATTAGTATCAATGTTGATTCGTGGCCAAATCCCAATATGTATGAGTGCCCAATGAATATTTCAAGGAAGGAAAATCTCAAATGTGGCCCCTTAATTGAGGTGATGAATGGTGTCCCTCTACTCTCGACAAGCTTGGTTGACGGAAGACAATTAAGGTGGAATCTAAAAGATACCCATGGTCCTCCCCAGTATATGCAAATTTGACCAAGCCAAGGTAAAGATTAAAGATTCTCGAGTTGAGACAATGTTGGTGTAGAAGGATATTAGGATTGAGGGGGAGTGAGCCTAACATCGGTGGCTCGCACGTGTGAAGGGGGAAATTGTCTACGTGCATGCATGAGAATGTTAAGCTATCAAACTCTCATACAAGGATGTGCTGTAATATGGAGTATTTAACATATCTAACTTAGCTATAATTCATTGACCAAAGGTTTTGAGTGTAAATGGATCAAACTGAATAAGTTAATGGATTCATAGTTGAGTTTTCCCTTAACAATCTTTCATGATAAGTGTATTGGGTTTTTAATGTGTCAACCCAAACATTACCATAGGGACGTGATTCAACTGAATGAATCATTTGAGGTGATCTGATTTCTAAAAACACCAACCAAGTAGACTTCATTTGATAACATTTCTATTTATTCCAATTTATGTTCGTTTGTTCCTCGGAACAAAAAAAAAAAAAAAAAAAAACACAAATTCTTCTGTTAACGTCAACTAATTTTTCTATTTTCTGAAATAGAAAAGTGACGGAGGAATAGATTTGGAATAGAAATAAAAAGTAAAAAAAAAAAATAAGTTCTTGTTCTCATGAACAATTGTTATAAATAAGTTACTTTTTCTTTTCTTTCTCCTTGAACCCCACCACTGTCTACTGTTGTTCGGCCATTGTCGGTCACTGTTGACCTTTGGCTGGCAAGCAGCAACGATTAGCTGCGGCAGCCTGTGGCCAACGATCAGTAGCGGCAAGGAAGAATGACAAAAGAAAAAAGAAAATATTATTAAAATATTAAAAAAATTAAAAGAAATTTTTGTTATAAAAAAATCATGGATCATAACAAATGCATTCTTCTTATTTTTCCATTCTTAGTTTAGTAATTTTGTATAGTTACCAAATGCATTTTTTACTCATAATTTTTTTTTTTTGGGAATAGAAATAGAAAAATGCTATTTCTAAAAAGAAATTGATCATTGACACAGAAACGTTACCAAACGGACCCTAAAGAGTGGCTTCCAAGAAAATACGATCGTTGGAGCTCAAATCAACATTCACTTTTTCTCTAGAAGTAATTTACTTAACAACCTTAATTTTACACACTATCGGTATAATGATAAAGATTTTGGTTTACTAGGGTTATGGAGCACTTGTTAAATAATTGATTTTCGAAATCATGTAGTTTGCAAAGCATTAATCGTTCTAGTGATATATCAAATAATGTGTCGAAACTAAATCATTCCAAAGTCAATATGTCTAATGAGTATTATAAGGCACACGTGCTTTTGGTGCATTCGATAATTACATTTAATGATAAAATATTCTATTTTCAAAATATTAAGTATATACATATCACAAAAGCAGACAATATATTAGAAATTGCAACATTTCCTCTACATCATAATAATAAGGGCAAAAGTCACCAAAAAAATCTTAAATTTTGTCAATTGTAATATATTTATCATAAACATTTTTCTATGACACCCACGTAATTTAAGTAAAATAAAAAATGTCGTTATTTTAGTTGAAAAATCATCTAATGGTATCTTAATGAGAGTATAATTGTGTGACATAAATATAAATTTGGAATTTTTTATGTCACAAAAAAAAAATTATTGAAATGAATACGTCAAAGTAGGGGTGAGCGGTTCTAGGTTCCGGTTCGGTTCCGTCGGAACCGTCCGAACTAACCTACGGAGGTTCCTCATTTTTTGGAACCTGGAACCTACCCGTTAGAACCAAGAACCTGGAACCTACCCTGTCACAGGTTCCAGGGTCGGTTCCAGGTTCCAACAGGTTCTTCTTTTTCTTTTATTTCTTTTTTTTTTTTTTTTTCAGATTTGAAAAGTCAAACAATTGACAGTTAAGCTCAAAGGATTAGAACAACGCGACAACATGCATCATCAAGCACTATTCAGAAAACTCTAGGTCGTTACCCGCAAGGCTCACAGGATTAGAACAGCGTGACAACATCCATCATCAACAGTCAGTCTTACAAGACTTCTACCGTTCATGCACTTAAAAACCATAGGGCCTGCACATCAATCTTAATCCAACAATAAGATAATCGCTCAAGAGTTATTGACCCCAATTCTATACAAATCCATCCAGGTACAGGTTGCAAGGCACTTTAGTAAAACACTAGCCCCGTTAGTGTGCGATTCCTAACAAGGCCTATTTACAAGTAAAGGAAAAAGGTTATATCACCTCCATAAGGGAACTTTGTCGGCAGCTCTATTTCAAGAGCTCTCTCGTAGCCAAAATAAATGAAAGAGAAATCGGTAAGATCGAAATCTAACATAGTGCTCATTATTCTTCAAGCTGATGTGAAGCATATGTCATCTATATATTAAGCGGTTGAATCCAGCTTATAGATTTGGCACTTGCACTCGAAAGCATTTACTCATATCGACTAAACTTGCACTTGAAAAAGCTTCATCAAAAAGCATTAGAGCAATTTATGGATAATAAACAAGGCCTCCCAATAATCGAAGCTTTAACTACCAAATTCTCGTACACTTGACAAGATGTAAATTTTATAGACAATACCTTTCCCTCATAATATCCCCGGAGTAAATAATTCACAACACCAAAGTCACCGCAGAGATGTATACGAATCTTTTACACCCGCAAGAGATACAGTCACAACTATATCTAGCCATACCATTGTATACAGATACAATTCCCTGAAGGAATATCATGAATGAACCTATCAATGCAAACAGTCCATAGAAAATGAAATGGTTTGAACGACAATAGTTCACAAAGAAACGATTTAAAATAAATTTTCAGCAATGACTCTAGCTAGCCATCCACCACACACACCTAGGAAATCGCAATTTGTGGTAACAGATTAAAGTTCTCCAGGGCCATAAAATGGTTGATTAGCTAGCACCATGCAAGAAACGCCTTTAGCAAACAGGTTTTGATTGACATGTAAATTTTCCAGGCTACACCGAAAACACTAGCCAAGTCAAAAGAAGTGCAAGGGGAAACCCAAAGCATTCATGAGATTTAGCATTGAAAACAAGACAAAGAAAAGCCAACACCACTAAAAGTTGCTGGACGAAACCTCAAAGCCGAGCTAAACATGAAATTAGAATACTTGTAGGATAAAAGTAGCGAGATGTTGAACGCATAGCTTGTTCAAAATAAACTGTTCATAATGACGCTGTTCAAATGCAAGAAAGAGTATTCCTATTTTTCCCATATTGCGAGTCCTTCAAACAGATCTTATAAGAGACTAGAGGGGAAAAATGAATACTCATAATTTTCATAACACAATTTTGCTACTTTTAAGGACCTAAAATGAATACTCATGACAAAGTGAACACAATTGGTAGTGCTACTTTTAAGGACCTAAAAATGAATATGAACCCGCATAATTTAAGTAAAATAAAAAACAACGTTATTTTAGTTGAAAAATCATCTAACGGTATCTTAACGGAGTGTAATTATGTAATATAAATATAAATTTGAGATTTTTTTATGTCACAAAAAAATTATTAAAATGAATACGTCAAAGGACACAAATTTTGGATTTTCATATGACTTATATCTTTAATTAAAAAAATAGGAAAACAAACGAAAAAGAAAAGTTACTACCGTATGGTCCCCATTTAAAAACCATCTTTGTGGTCCTCGGACGTCTGTCATACGCAAAGCTTTTAATTCACAGTTTATATTTGCAGCGTATGTCTGCAGGTAAAAGCTGTTGCCTGTGTAGAGGCTGCGACCTAGCACGCGCAGGCCGGATCTCCGGTTACCGCAGGTCAACACACGGCTGCCGTGGCGAAATCCTACTGGCCAGCAGCTGTCATGGTCAAAGTCAACGGGAGGTAGTTGGTCCAACCCTCTTGAGCACCGGCTGTCTGACATATACGGCGAGACACGCGCGCAAATGCCCGTGTTCGCCACGACATGTTGCGTAATTTATTTTTATTTATTTTTATTGTTTCTTAACTCCCCCACAAATAATTGCAGCAATAATAATTAGTAATTGTTGTGCAATAATAATTAAAGAGTTTGGTCCCCCCCTCTCTGTAAATCCACACTCGTGTGGTTATCATCGAGTAGAGCGGCATGCATAATCCCCTTGCTGAATGTGATAAACACATTAATTGAAAAGAACAAAAGAGAGAGAGAGAAGAAAAGCATGAGGATGATGTGATCAGCTCTTATTAAGGAGTGTCTTGACACAATTAATTAAGAAAATTTACATAATTTCTGTTTCAATCTTGGTAATCATATTTGTATTTTTTATTTTATTTTATTGAATATACATGACTAATATATAGGGATTAACATTCACATGATCACACATCGAAAGCTGTGTTCATTTTGTTCGTAAATTCATGGGGAATGCATGAATGCTTTTGTAAAGGATTTCCTTAGCAAGTGCTTTTGGAGCATTTATTAAGTGCACTCAATGAAGATATGATGTTCTTCGAAGTATTCATTGCATATGCATATGCATGAAGATACAGATATATCATAGATGACCTATCTTGTTAGTGTCACTTATATTTTACGGTGAATGTTTCGATTTTCAAAGCATTCACGATTTGTTACTTGAAAGAAGTTGTGCATTGACGACTAAATTTTTATTGTTTAACATGTGCCCCAAAGTTCAACAAAAGAGAAAGCACCCTAGAGACATTTTTCAACGAAATTGAGATAAAAAAGGTTTAGCACATGTGATGTTAATTATATTTGATGGGACACGAATAATGAGTATATATCAAAGTATTAATCGTACATACACTATGAACATTGTTGTTGCATATAAATTTATCTCAATTTGAGACAATTTGAGACATGCATGCCATCCGAACACATTTTTTACCCTTTTATTCATTGATATGGCCAACATCAAGATCTTCGTCAGAACTAACATCTGATTGTCACGTGACTTCAAGATAAGATTCTCCCAAATCCCATGGGTTTTGGGAAAAATACATTGATTGGGCTGATCCCGCTTGAATTAATCTAACGCCTGATAGATGCTGTCTTTGATGGCGTGGTACGCGTGGGAATAATCCTATGACATTTCTTCTTGAAAACTATAAGGTCATGAGAACTTCGGATCAGTTCCATTCTCTTCGTCTAGGATCTTTAAAGTTTTCAATATTCCACGTGAATTTCTTTGAAACCACATCGAAAGGACCTTGTACCGGATTTCCCACGTTGATGTTTTGCAACTTTCAGGTGAAGATCCAAACATAAAAGAAAGCAACCTGTATGAGCTGGCGGCCTCATTGATAATCAACACAGTGATAGTGCATTGGCTAACTACTTGTAAATTTGACTTCTGATTGCCAAAAACACAGCCAAAACCTCCTGCTTTGGCCATACTAGGGTTATTCTTCTAGCGTGAAATGTACACGACTGCCTTAACATATAATATATATGATAGGCAGTACGTTATTTCCTTGACATAAAAGATGTCAAATATTCATTCTTTTGCACCGACATGGAAACGCCATCTACTAGTTGAAAATGGAAGTGCTTGACAAGCAAAGCAACTTGCTGCTACATTTGACACTACAAGATCCTCATAGATGGCAACGATTAAAGCGATTTTCTGAATAACATTTTAGGTAACAGCATTGTGAATTTTATGCAAAACCGCACAATGAAGCCTCATATTGGTTTATCAGCTATGAAGTTCATTATCATGGCCAGCTGGAGTTAGCACACCAAAGTCACAGATACCAAAATAAGACTAGGCACTAGAACTATATATGCAGAAGCTCATAGCCATAAAACATGTTCTGGAGATAAAGATGCAGAGACTAGAACGAAAGGAACAAAAGAATGCACTTCAAGGGGAGCGCCGATCTATGAGCGCTTCTCTTCATCAACAAAAGGAAAGACTCCCACTTGCGAAGTTCAGGTCAAAAGCTACACCAGAAGACGTGCAGGATGGTCACTAAACCATCTCTGCCTCAAAGCATGGTACGAAGTCTCAGCAACCATAAAGGATCTTCGCCTGCGTATCCAGACCAAAATAATCAGAAATAGTACATCATAACAGACTGCCACGAAGAACTACGTAGAACCATGTAGTAAAATTATTCCGCAACTTAAAGCAAGAAAAGGGTTCCTCACCATGCAAGCACATCAACCAGCAAATCACTGATACTCGTCAAACCCATATACAGAGAAGTCATCATAATCAGAGAATTCATAGTAGTTATCATAATCAGACAAATCAATGTCAGAAAACCCAGATGGGTAATCATCATCAAAGGACTCGTCATCGAGAATTGCAGCATCAAATTCATAGTCATCGGTGGGGTCATATGGATTCCTTAAATCTTTGATCTGTTCGGTGCATCTTCTCCCCAAATCACCCCCCATATAAACATTGAAGCACTGGCGCAAGTCGAGATGCTCAAGATGAGGACAACTGTCGAGAATCACCTTCAGACCTTCATTTGTCATCTTATTCCCGAAGAGTTGGAGGTGGCGTAATCCATGCATGTTTTTCGCTATAGCTTGTGCCTCGTCATCACATTCTATGTGTGGATATCTATATCCCTGGCTATTCAATTTGAAGGATTTCAGAAGGGGACAACATTGTCCAACAGTCTCTATGGCTTCCTTTGAGAATGAGCAATAAGATAATTCAAGGACCTCTAGCATAGGAAGTTTTGAGGCTGCTTCACACAGACCCTCATCCGAAATGTTACTGCAAAATACAAGTCGTAGCCGTCTAATATGATTGCACCTGCAATGGAATAAGAAATGCATGAGAACAACGATGGTTCAACCGAAAAGCAGACTTGTTGTAGCTAGCAATAATAATGTTAACCACAAAGATAAGGAACTGAGAGCTTATTGATCGAGAGCAAGGGGTGTGTAGAGAGATTATTTTCATCGGCCAAAAAGTAATTGTATTTCAACAACTTAATTTGTTAATCAGTATCCCTTGGGCACTTCTTAGTGGCTACACCACAAGTTATAATCTTGTTCTAGTGAAGTGTGTAACTAGTGTTGCGGACAATGGAACTTTCTTTTTCTTTTTCTTTTTTTTTGGGTAATCCAGGGAAGTTATAATCCACAATTGTTCTAGTGAAGTGTGTAACTAGTGTCTTTTTGCGGAAGTCCCTTGCTCAATGGAACTTGGTCGGACAATGGAACTTTCCTTATGCAGTATGTTTAATAAATGCCCTACGGGCACTTGTTAACGAGACATGTCAATAAATACGGAAATATGATAAAATCAGCCAGAACCTAGATCAAGAATTCTCTACTGAACCTAGATCAAGAATTCTCTACTGTTGCGGCCTCTGATTGGAATTCTTTCAAGTCATGTTAAAAAAGGTCAACCATGCCACATTTGCTAATGAAGTCCGCTTTTGCATGCCCATGGCATCACAAGAATGTAAACTAAACAGAGATCTATGCAATTGAGAGATGCGATGCTCGGTCCACTTTTGACCTATCAGAATAGCCTTTTAATAAGCAAGACTGCCATATTTATCCGAAATAATAATAAGACGCAGAATACGCAAAATATGTATAGAAAGTTTTTGAAAACAAATATAAAGTTAATGAATCAAGATGTCAAGAAAAGTAAGATCAAATTCAAAACCTAAATCAAATCAACTGAAATTATGTTCTATTCCAGCCTCAAACTATAATAAAATTTCCTTAACAAACATAATATATCCAGCAGTCAAAAATAAAAAACAATCCAAAAGCTCTGTTCTGGACTTCATGCTCAGTAAAAGGAAGAAAAACACCATCAAAGAGAGAAACTTAAGTCAATAAAGAGAGCTAATCTGATCGATTTATTTATTTATTTATTTATTTTTTCAAAATGTGTCCATGGGAACTTTTTTAACACCTCAATAAAAAGAGTTTGTCGATTTTTATGCACCATATTTCTCATGTTATATATAATTAGAGTAATTGCATTTCCTTATTATGTGTGGTTAACAACTATACCAGAGGCACCCGTTAACAAAGTATCCTCATAAAAGCCTTCATCATAGGAATTTTATCAACAAAAGCAAACATAACACTATTAGACTCCGAAACTCATGTTAAGAACTGAAAAGACTCCAACACGTAAAGCTTGCATGCCAATTACAATAACTCAAGCAGTAACTTCAGTTGTATGCTGTGGAATCAAAACACTGACAGTGCCATCCACTGGTCAGATCAAGACAATTATGTACCTATCCAAGACCTGCAAAAATGCCATCAAATGTATCTAACCTGTCTCTGCAAGTTCAATGAAAACGCAATGATGAAGACTGAGCGCAGAGTCTCGACCAGGAAATAGAAGACAAATTCAGCGGTGAATTAAACTAGAATATTTTCTTTGCTGAACAAAATAAGGGGAAAAAACAGTTTAAGATTGATATCACTGGAACCTGAGGCATACTCAAGTGTTTTGGCAAGCATGGGTTAAAGCTACACCTGTCCAAGGCTGAGAAGGTGATGGAGCTACATGGCTATACCCTATTTTGTTGAGTTATATACCTTCTACTGCACCTACCTCCCCATAACTATTAGCAAACAGGAGAGTAAATGTGTCGCATAAACTGATCAAAAGGATAAAAAGCACATAGGGGAAAAAGATCCTAGAGTGAAGTAAAATAGAAGTGCTTCTGCCATATCACGCACTTATGGAAGCTCTGTCACAGTTCATGTTCCTCGTTTCATTTAGTAATGCCCAATACTCACCAGATGGCATTGTATCGGTCTTTTCACAACCTCGGTTCAATGCTCCTTCATGGTTTCAATTGGGTTGAACTTTTGCCTCATCCTAATGTTCAAATGATGGCTAAAAATGAAAGATACCGAGGCTGAACATACAGAACATAGAGACAGCGTAAAGAAGCCATTTGAGAACTCCTAAGGAGAGAGAAAGTAAAAAGCTGGCATCCTTTCACGTAAAAATCTCTACCCTCGTTCTCGGGAGTCATTTGAGGACCAGAACTCAATTTCCACGCATGATATTTTCATCAGTTAGTTTCCGGAACATGTAGCTGATTGAAGTTTTCCAAATACAATCTGTTCTCATCATCTGGCGTGTCCATCTTCTCTGTTTTTTTTTTTTTTTCATTTTCAATTCTTGAGGACAGGGGAAAAAAATGGACTTTTCAAGTGTGCAGAATGTTCACTTCCTGAGGACTCCTCGAAGCCTCAAATTTCTACCTCCGCCTAGCGATGAGGCCAGGGTGAATAAGAGAAGTAAACTCGTGCTCGATACGATTCATTCCTAAACAATTTCACGATTCCTGCACAACTTCAGCCCAGAGAAATCAACGGTACACACACGCACTTGCTACTGCCGCAATCTAGGTCTACACAATCGCAACGACCGATCAGCCAATCGCCGAAACAAGCTCATCCTCGGCGACTAACCATCATCTCAATTCTCTCCAACAACGGCGTACGCACCAAAAGAACCGGACCACGCGTTGCGCTCGACCATCAGCGATCATTTCGAGCCCCACTAAAACCAGACGGAGGAACAAAACCGCGCGAAATTCATTCAAGCGGGAATCGGTGAGTTACCGGTCGGCGGCGTACTGGAGGAGCCAGTCGTCGCCGAAGTGCTCGATGTTGAGGTCGAGGCAGCCGCCGCGGCTCCGGTCGACGGCGCGGCGGTACATGTCGGCGTAGTCGTGGTCCTGCAGGTCCTCGGCGTTGCGCATGTCGATGGTCTGCCACATGGCGGGGTCCAGGCAGAGGGCGCGCCAGGCGGTGCACACCAGCTGCGCGGTCGTGAGGATCTCCACGACGCCGAGCTTCAGGAGGATCGTCGTCGCGATCTCCCGCGGGAGCTCCAGCCAGTTGTGCTGCGGCGGCGGCGGCGGCGGCGGCGGCTCGTCGGGGGCCGCCATTTGCCGGGGCGGGGGGCTAGGGCATCCGCTTGCGGAGGAGGATTTTCGGGGGACGGACGGGCGGGCGAACGAGCGAACGAGCGAACGGGCGAGCGGATTTGACTGGAGGGAGGGATCGTTCCGTGCCGTTTTGGTTTTTTCATCTCGTTTTGATGAATATTCCAATTTAAAGCAGAAATGGGATTTTTTTTTTCCCTCGAAAGAGGATTTTGAGTGAATTTTATCTTAAATAAAGAATTTAAAATTGCTTAGTAGTTTTTTTTTTTGTCTATTTTACTTTATCCCTATTTTAATACTTACTCTCAGACTTTTGCTTTATCTTCTTACAAGGCGTGGGAGTCGAAATCTATCCCTAAAATTACAGTATCCCCATTCTAACTTTTTGAAAAGATAAATATTTGAACCTTCCATTTTTCCCCTTTCAAGTTAGAAGGAAGATTACTGGAGCGGTTAATCTTATTTGAATTCCTAAGCTCGGCAGATCAAATGGTTTTGCATGGGCGGCCTGGGTGCTTGTCCCGATGGCTAAAGCTGCAATGGTTTGGTTCAAAATTTCTTCCTTTGATCTAATGTGAAGTGGTGCGAATCGAAAAATTGAATTGAATAAGTAAATAAAACACGAAAAGTAAATAGGCAAACCAAAACTTAAGCCAATCGAGCGTTGGTCTCCTCATACGTGGTGCCTCCTCCGTCCTCAGTTGGGGGTGATAAGAAGCAAAGAGCACATCTCCATCTTATTAAATTACTTTCGGACACAAGCGGCGCGTGCAAGCTGGCCGGTGAAGAATTGTCTGGTTGGTGGGTTTGGAGCTTTATTTGAAGCTCAGATAGTCAAGACAACAGCTCGAAATTTTTTCCTTTGACCAACGGGAAGAAGCGTCGATTGAAAAAGTAAATAAAACACAAGCGTAAATAGGCAAAGCAATACCAGGCCTAACATTGGCCCATTGCAATAGGAAAGACCAACAAAGCAATACCAGGCCAAACATTGGCCCATTGCAATAGAAAGACCAACAAAGTAGCAGATTGGCTTGTGAAAATCCATCGTTTAAATTTTCTTTCTATAAATTGGGTCTCCCAACCTCCTCGTGCTCGGTTAGATCTACTTTGCGCATACGCTCTTGATGTAATTACCAAGCAATCGGATAACTAATATATATCATCTGTATTTTTTTTTTTTAAAAAAAAAAAAAATAGGCAAAGCAAAACCTAAGCCAATCGAGCGTTGGTCTCTTCGTACGTCGTGCCTCCTTCGTCCTTGACCGGGGGTGATAAAAAGCCAAGAGCACATACCGGAGTGATGGTGTGCCATCGGGGACATCGCCGGTGTTTCAAGTCTCTCTCTCTCTCTTCGATATGTTCAAAAACAAATTCATCTGATCCTATGAAAATGCCTTCGCACGTGAGCCGCGCATGCAAGTTGGTTGATGAAGATTTGTTGGGTTGGGGGGCTTGGAGCTTTATTTGAAACTCGGTTAGTTGAGCCAAAGGTTCGAATTTTTATTTTTTTCCTTTGTAAAGAAGCGTTGATTGAAAAAGTAAATTGAAGAAGTAAATAAAACACGAAAAGTAAATAGGCAAAGCAATAAATAGTGCTTATTCCAGTGGTTAAAGTAGTGACCGTTTAGTTCGATCCTTTGACCCAATTTAAAGAAATGTGGATTGAAAAGTATATCAAAGAAGGAAATAAAACACATAGTAAATAGGAAAGACAAAAAGGAAAACAAACGGAAACCAGAACCGAAAAAAAGGATGCTTAAAAAAGTTGGGATCCACAAATGTTAATTTGTCAAAACAATGTGATGGGGAGTTTTTTAGTCACGGCAGAAGTGGAAAAAGGGTGAAAATAAAAAGACCCTCACTTTGCTTCTATTAAAACTCATTGTGAATCCGCATTTTGCGGGGGGCGAATGGTAATAAGTTTTTCTCAAACAAATCGAAATAGTCATGAAATGATTCTGGAATAACGCCGTAATCTCTCATAGCTTAATCTTCACACGTAAAACTAAAATCACATCATTTCTTTCACTACTAAAGAAAAAAAAATGTGCTCAAGAAAGCTAATCAGATGGGTAGATTCTCTTGGAGGCTTGGAACTTTCCCATTATACTAATTCCAGAGAAATGCTCCTTTGTTATATTAATAGACCAAAAAAAAAAATAAAAATACATATATCGCAATTTATGGAGCGCAGTAGAAATATTTACGTTTTTATACAAATAAAAATATCCATGACTACATATATATGACCAGGAATGTCACCCAATTCATTCGACTTTATGAGTTAAAGGATATATAATTATTTAATGTTTTTTTCACAATGTTTGTTATAATATATTTACATAGATATAGATGGGAGATAGATGGTTTGTAATACAATAAAAAAAAAAAAGAATTAGTGTTCTAGAAATTGTAAAACTTGTCACAATAAAGCATTTGGGTTCTAAAATTTTTAAAAAATATACAATTAAGTTCTAAAACTTATCATAAAAGTGCAATTGAGTCATACAACTATCAAAAAGTGCAATTAATTTTTAAAACTCATTATGAAAATATAATTGAGTCCTAAAATTTTTAAAAGGCACAATCAACGGAAAGACTTAATTGGATCAATTTGATAAATTTTATAACTTGATTATATTTTTGAAAGTTTTAAGATTAAATTACATTTTGTGACAAGTTATATGGCTTAATTACTTTTAAAAGTTATGGGGCTCAATTGTACTTTTGTAACAATTTTTAGGTTTTACAATAGACTCATCCCTAAAAAAGTTACTAATAACAAACTTTTGTTTTTTTAATTTATTTTATGAAAACATGTAGTTTGGATTTGGGAAGATGCTACAAAAAAAAAAAAAAAATACTAGGCCTTTCCCTTAAAATATGAAAGTGAAAAATATTAAGCCTCATATGTTAGGAAAGAATTATACGATTCTAAAGATCAATATGTCTATATCTGAATAGGTTTTAAACAATCAAATAAGTCAAGGTAAACAAAAATCAAAATGTACGAGTTGCAAAATCTATAAAATGAGGTATATACTTTAACAATTAATTTTCATTTTTTTTTCGCTTAATCTAGATTTTGCAGGGCTCATACTTTGACTCTTTTTTGACTCAAAATATTTGGAATTCTCATACCATATAAATGTTGGCAGGGAGATTTCTATATACCTTTTCATATCATTTAATTTTTTATGGTAAAACAAAAAATTGCTTAAGTTTAAATGGAAAGTAACAAGCCAGTAATTCCAGACAGACCTTTTTCTGGAAAATTACATATTGTCATACAGTATTTTTATTTTTTAATCTACACTGAGAATAAATATGAATATTTATTGACATACACTTCATTTTATTTTGTCGATTGGTAGGAAACCATGATGAGGGAACAATGAAGAACTTTTTGAACTTGTCTTTCCTTTAATTGTCATATCCAGCAAATTTTGACCGAGTGCCTCTTGGTAATGTCTTCAACTGGTCATTTAGGCTAATTGGATAATCATCACGAGAATTAGTTATTATGAAAATATTTGCATATATGAAAATATATCTAAAACTGCAATAATTACACATCATATTTTGTAAAAAAAAAAAATCCGTTCATAATAAATGATTTCTAACTCTTAAAGCACTTTTTCATTTGGTTTTGATTGAAAAAAAAAAGAACCTAATCATCTATTCCATATGTGTTGAGTATTGTATGTGCGGATATAAATTCGCAAATTAAATACTTTCCATTTGAGAAATAATTATATAATGTTAATGATAATATTGAATTTTCATCTTTCTGAAACTAGCTTTATATGGAAAGATAAGTATGGGGGAAAATTCAGACGCGGTTCAAGCAAACGATTTAAAAAAAAAAAAAAAAATTATTGTTTCTCGCATTTCACGCTCTCATCTTTCCAAACAAAGCATTAGCCGATCAGCTTTATAAAGCTCAAAACAATTTATATATTCTGAAGAACCCGTTGAAGGCAGAATGACTATAGAATGGAAATAGGAAGTCTTCTGATTCTGGGGAACTTTGGCAGGATCCATCTGAGTATAAGGAAGTCCGATGCAACTAAAAAGGTATCGGCATAGATGATAATGGAGTCTGGAGTTTGCTCGTCTCTTTGTGGTCTCGAGTTTAAGCTTTTGTTGGAAGTGCTCAATGAGTAAAACCCCAAATGCACCAAGCCAATGTTGAGGAAAACGTCCTTATGATCGTCTGGGAGGTAAACCACTTGAGGTGTGTGAAAGCTAGCCCCGACGTCACCCCATCCTCTATACCAACAAAAAAGAAAAAGAAAAAAGAAGTCTACATGTTTTAAGCAGGATATTCTGAAAGAGGGTTTGTTCATTTTTCTTGTTGCTGCAGTGACTTGTGATGCCGCATGGCGACTGAGAACTAGATTGAAAGATAGTCCTTTTTTAGGTCATAAGTCGACAAGCGGATGATCTGAATACTACATGAAGAACATAAGCCAGATGAGGGAACATGAAGATCTGGGAACTAGAAGATCGGAAAGTGGCAAATGCAGAAATTTAGCTCGAGAAGTGAGTTAAAAAAGGTTAAAAAGTTTCTGTAAAACCTAAAATGTCAAGATTCACACAAAATAACCTGATATGAAATGCAGAGACACCCCTATCTGTCCTCTTCACCCCTTAACAGAAAGCCTGTAGTACAAAAGGCATAGGTAGAACATGAAGCACAAAATTAAGCATTTCCTGAGGAATGCAGATCTACGGAAACTTTCCTTCAAAACAAGCGCATCAAACTTAGAGCCGCTTCCCTAGAACAGCCTGCGAAGACGAGCCTTAAAACATTGTACTCATAGGTAGTGGTGGCAGCAGCCATCATGGTCAGATGAAAAATCTACCTCCATAGGATGGAAACAGGTAGAAGCCATCGCCATAGTTGAGTGGACGCCTTGAAACTTTGACCTGTTCAGTGCATCTTTACCCTGGCTATTTTCCAGATCAACATTGAAGCATTGGCCCAAGTCAAAGAGTCTTCAGGTGCGGATAACCATCCAGTATTGCCTTCAGGCCGCACAACCATCCAGTATTGCCTTCAGGCCAACATTAGTCATCTTTTTTTTTTTTTTTTCTTTCGTTTTCTTCCATGATCAGTGCCACCGACACGGTCATGGAAGAAAAAAAGAAAAAGAAAAAGAATTATTAAAGAGTTATAGAAATATATATCAACGTTAGCATTAGCCATGCTATGAAGGATTGTCGGCATCTATACTTAGCAATTTTCGATTTAATTAGGCCAGATGGATTTAATTGGTAAAACGTGAAAAGACTTATGACTAAATTGGTTTGATTAAAAGGTTTATGATTGAATTAGTGCCTAAACAATAAGTTTTAAACTTTTTTGATACTTTTCCCATTGTCAACTCTTATGACTTTGTAGTGATTATGACTGTGACCGTCATGTCAATCGATTCTCATTATCATGTGGTGCATGACTTTGCTCTTCATAAGATCCACATGAAGTGCAGGTCCTGTGAGGAAATCAAATTGATCTGAATAGGAATATAACTTTTATTTCTCTTTTAATCTCATTTAAAATTTTCTCAGCAGGCAAAATTGGCGCCTCCACATAATGAAACCGAAATAAAAAGAATACCATAAATATGAAAAGAATACAAGCAAAGCTAGCATACAATCACCTGGGTTCGAATCCTACTCACATGTCCTCTAGAGATTAGAAATTGTCGAAGAAAGAACAAGATGTTTATAAGTGCCCTAGGTTTTTGACAAGGACTACAGCTTCTTCTTAGGCAATGCGAAAAGCCTTGTTGGTATTGATCTCAGCCTTTGGTTTTGGAGCAGTAACACCCTTCTGTCTATGATTCGTTACCTTCATCTCAAAGCATTGGAGCAAGTTCTCTAATTCAGATATCTCCCCACAGATATCCATGGATGGTACACGTTGCCGGAAGCTGTTCACTAGATCAAGTCCGCTCGTGATCCCCATGCCTAATTCTTCCATTGTCATCCTCAATTCCCTATTTTCCTCCTGCGAGTCTCTAAACTTCTTCTTCAAAGACCTGTAGCCCTCGAGCGACTTCAGAAGCTGTTCTGAGAGTTCTTTGTTACGCTCTTGGAGCGTGACGTCTTTGTGAGCTTCTCCGCCATGCTTCTCCTTGTGCTCTGCGGCACAAGCCTTTGCTTTAGCCAACAGCCTCTCGTTTTGTGCCTTGAGATCGTTGAGATCCTCCTCCATTCCATCTAACTCATGTACCTTTTTCGTGAGCTCTGCTGCCATTATCTCCTTTTCTTTTCCTAGGCTAGAACACATCATCTCAAGGCTCTTTTGAGCCGTCAAACTTGCGTTTAGGGCTTTCCTTATCTTTTCCTTCTCATCAACAACAATCTCCTCGGGCTTCTTGTCCTTCTTTCCAGCTCTAGGCCTAAGTTCTGTGTGGCATCGCCTCAGCTCTGCTTCCCTTTTATTATCGCCCCACTGAGACTTTCGGACTCGAGTCATGACATCGTCGAGGATGTTCATAATCCCAGCTAATCTTTGCTTCTTACGGTCATCGCCATTTTTGCTGCACGCTTCATTGTGATCTTGGACTAACTTTAGCAGCAGCATTATGGTTGTGGCAACACCTGAAGAAAAGAAATTAGGAACATTAAATAGATTTCCTAAGAAAGATGGACTAATTAGACAAATTCAATTGGAAATTTCTTTCTTCTTCTTCTTACACAGATAATGAATTAAAATCTAATGAACATGGTAGCATGACATATAACATTGACATCGATGAAGAGATTGGGCTCCAAAGAAAGCATCGAGCGACACCGCTTATGCAGGTATGATTTCATCACCTTCTAGCATGTAATCTTCTCGCCTCTCGACATTACCGGTTGAAGGAGGAAGTAAGTCTGGCGACGAATGGGCGCGAGCCTGGTTCGCATCTGCCATCAAACCTCTAATTCCGGGAGTGCTTCAGAGATATGGAAGAGAAAAGCTAGAAGGATTGAAGAGGACGATGACAGACAGACAGAAAAGGAGAGAGATTTTTTGGTTTTCACTCTCCTCTGAATCTCTCGTCCTATTCCATCTCTTGTTTCTACGTCTTCTAAGCAGTTTTTCTTGATTTCCTTTTTTCCTTATAAACCAACATTCACGGTCATCGTGGTCGGCAAATAACGGTTGCAGTTTGACTTCTTATTGGCCTTCCATTTGGGTTGACTTCTTATTTTCGTCTTCTAAGCAGTTTTTCTTGATTTCCTTTTTTTCCTTATAAACCAACATTCACGGTCATCTCTTGTGTGGTTCTTATAAATCCCCAGCAATTTTCGTTAAAACAGATATTTAAACAATGATGATGATGATGATGATGATGATGATAAGCAAAAAGAAAAACTTTTAGAAAAAGGTTTGATCATGTCATTAATGTGAGTACTCCGATATGTTGGATAAGTTCGAACCAAGGGGCAAAATCTTTGACATACTCGACTTACAGTTTTTCAATATTTGCTATTTGTCACGCATAATGAAGAACACAAAATAAGAAATCAATACAACAAAGTGAAATAATAAAAGCAATTTGTTTTTGAATGAATGATATTGTTAACGTAATTTTAGTTCGTGATTATGAATTCATGTTATGAAGTTTCCATATTTTCCAAGGAACCAAAAGTGTTTTTTTGTATTAGTATTTCACTTAAAAATAAGTTACTTTTTTGGAGAAACGGAATTCATATTTTAAGCACAAAGTATTTTCTGCCTACTCATTTATGAAAAAAAAAATCGTTAAAAGACTCTTTTCTTGGACATGTTTATGAAAATAAATTTATGGTTGTCGAAAATGAAATTCATTACCCAATTATTTGGAGAAAGCTGGTGGCTTTATATATATAAAAGTTTGTGCACAAGAATTGATATCCGAGCTAAAGTTGGCGCATTTTTACTGAGACAAAAAAAAAATATTGAGCTAGGATTGAGGTACAAAAAATTTTTTATTTAAATTGGAATTGAAAATTAAGCTTATGATATTCATTTTAAAGAAATATTTTTGGAAGGCTTTTTAAAGGAATTAGGACAACGACAATTCCCAAGCCTTGTTCAAATTATTTGTAGCTATTTTCAAGATTTTTTTTTTCAATTAGATTCTTCAAGCATGAAGTCATTTGTTCAAAAATTAAAAAAACTTATTGAAAATGTTGACGTGGTTGTAATTACAGTTAAATGCTGTTCTGATAAGCTACATGTCTATTACAACATAAAAAGATCAAAAACGAGATAAACATCATACAACAACAAAGAAATTTGAAAAGAAAACAAGGAATGTTTGGGGTTTTTGGTGGTAAAAAAATTAATTTCAAGTAAATTTATTATATGTATACAAGTTTGAGATTTTTTGTGATATAAAAAAATTAGTTTGTGATAAATTTGTTATATGTGTACTTATTTGGGATTTTTCGGGATATTAATCCTTATATAAGTTTCAAATTGAAAAGAAGAAAAGGAGATCCACAATGCTAAGAAGACAACACCATCCAAACACGAATGCCTCGCATTTCTTTATATTTCCAATACATATGGATTTTATTAGTTTTTTGCAAGTTATCTCTAGATAATAATTTACATTTGATAAAAATCAGCAATAAAATAAATTAAGCAAATAAGTTCATTAATAACATAAACATTAGTAATCAAGTAGAAACGTAACCTTTCTATCATAGAAAACTATTTTAAGTAATTCACATACCATTTGACCTGTAACAAGTTGGGTAAAATTAAATAGTAGGAACCGTAAAAGAATGAAGTACGTGACATGATTTTATTAGTTTTTCTGCAATATATCTCCAAATAGGACCTAAGCAAGTCTTTAAACTGCTTCTGTTCTCGGAATCAACCTCAACAGTAAAATGAAGTAATAACCACCCTTAATTTGGGTGTTCTGGCCTTGATTTCCGTGAAGCCCTTCTCCTAGTATACTAGGCTGGGTTCAGGAAAATGATAAGCAGCTGGTCCGATCCGGTCAAAATAATAATTTCGCGGGCCTTTAGCAAGCCGTCGACGGGCTCGGACAGAAAGAAACTGAGAGCGTACAGTAGCAGCAAGTTGCTCGGTTTTTCGCCGATGCGACGAGCATCATCTCATGCGCTCTAAGCGTCCCTCGTGTTCGAGCCTCTCGTCTGCTGCATTCTCCACATCGCGGGCCTCACGTCCTCGCCCAGCAACCGGGTCCTACTGTTCCCCGACCACCACCTCGCCGCCATGTTCGGAGGCTCCCGGACCTTCCATCGCCGACCAGTGCGCCGCGCTCTTCCAATCCTGCGCCCCCTCCATACGCGAGGTGAAGCAGATGCACGCGTTCTGCGTCCGACGCGGCGCTCCGCTCGCGGACCCGGACCTCGGGAAGCGTCTCGTCCTCAGGATCGTGTGCGCCTCTGGGCCCATGGGGTATGCCCACCGGGTGTTTGATCAAATTCGGTGCCCCGGTATCTTCGCTTGGAACACCTTGATCAGGGGCTTTGCCGAGAGCGAGGATCCGAGGCCGGCGACCCGGTTGTACCGCAGGTTGCGGGCGTCTGGCGTCGAACCAGACACGCACACTTACCCGTTTCTTCTGAAGGCCATTGCTAAGTCGACGGACTTGAAGGAAGGTGAGCAGGTGCATTCTGGTTGTGTGAAAAATGGGTTCGAGTCGTTGATCTACGTCCAGAACACTTTGGTCCATATGTATGCTTCGTGTGGTGACGCTGAGAGCGCGCACAAGATGTTTGTATTAATGCCTGAAAGAGACCTCGTGGCTTGGAATACCGTGATTAAAGGGTTTGCGCTAAATGGGAGACCTAATGAGGCTTTGACACTTTTCAGAGACATGGAATTGGGGTTCGTTGAGCCGGATGGGTTTACCATGGTCGGCTTGATCACTGCTTGTGCGGAGCTTGGTGCTTTGGCATTGGGCCGGAGGATACATGTGTATTTGACAAAGGTGGGTCTGACTGAGAATATGCATGTTACTAACACCCTTTTGGACCTCTATGCAAAGTGTGGCAGCATAAGGGAGGCCCAGAGATTGTTCAATGAGATGTGTGAGAAGAATGTGGTATCATGGACGTGTTTAATTGTTGGATTGGCAGTTAATGGATTTGGTAAAGAAGCACTTGAGCTTTTCAGTGAACTGGAAAGTGAGGGATTGGTTCCGACGGAGATTACTTTCGTCGGAGTCTTGTATGCTTGTAGCCACTGTGGGTTGGTTGACAAGGGTTTTGAGTACTTCCGGCGGATGAAAGAGGAATTCCATATTGTGCCTAGGATTGAACACTATGGTTGCATGGTTGATTTATTGGGTCGAGCAGGTTTGGTTGAGCGAGCACGCAGATTCATACAGGATATGGAGTTGCGACCCAATGCAGTAATTTGGAGGATCTTATTGGCAGCATGCACAATACATGGGCATTTGGCTTTGGCAGAGGCTGCAAGAGCCGAAATCTTGCAGTTAGAACCTAAACACAGTGGGGACTATGTTCTGCTCTCAAATCTCTATGCTTTGGAGCGCCGTTGGTTGGATGTGCAAAAAGTGAGGAAGGAAATGTCCAATGAAGGAGTCAGGAAAGCTCCTGGGCACAGCCTTGTCGAGTTGGGCAATAATGTTCATGAATTTACTATGGGTGATAAATCTCATCCTCAGAGTGAGGCAATATATTTGAAGCTAGCGGAGATCACAAAGTTGTTAAAATTGGAAGGTTACGTCCCTCACACCACAAACGTGTTCGCAGATATAGAGGAGGAGGAAAAGGAGAACGCTTTGTCTTATCACAGTGAGAAGATCGCTGTGGCATTCATGCTCGTCAACACTGGACCAGGGACTCCTATTAGGGTCGTGAAGAATTTGAGGATATGTGCTGATTGTCATTTGGCAATCAAACTGATTTCGAAGATTTATGATAGGGAGATTGTTGTGAGGGATCGTAGTCGATTTCATCATTTTAGGGGTGGGGCTTGTTCTTGTAAGGAATATTGGTAATTTTTGGAATCATCATTTGGATAAGTAACAAAACTTATTTGCAAAACACTTGATGAACTAAATGTGATGCACAGAAAGCAAGTTGCAGTTAACTTGATCTTATCTTCCTTTTTACTCACTTAAATGCAACGCAGCAGCAAATCTGAGAAGAATATGGTGCACGGCTTCTGTAGTACCGGCAGGGTTAAAATTGATATATTGATGCTTGACCCAGCAATAAACATTCCATGATTGAGATTTTGATTAGTGAATGTACAACTAAAATATTCACACTCCTTTCTGTCCTAGTTCAATCTATATCTGTCGTTTTTGGCTTGAGCAATTTTTCTATAAATATTTTCTTTCATTGGTTTATTTTGTTGGTCATTCATACGACTTATAACTCTTTCTTTTTAATGGAACTAGAGTGGTTTGTGTTTGTTTATATTTCTCGTTTGATATTGGAGCTCCAGATGTCGTGTTTTTTCACGTGGTCGTTGCTTAGTCTTGGAGTTGTTAACGATTTAAATTTAGAACGGAAATGGTATTTGAAGTCTTCTTAGATATTTTTGTGTTTGATAAGAAGGCCATAACTTTTCTGAAATAGCGAAGTTAGTGGATAATTATGTCCCCTGCCAAGTACAAATGACTAAGTTAAGATATGGAATAATGGGATATGAGCATTTTTCTCACTTCTTCGCATGCTTCACCGACGCTAGCACAGAGTTTGCATGTTCTTGCACCACCTTCCACGCCATGACTATGTGCGTCTCTCTCACCAGCGCACCCCCGATGCAGAGCCGTATCGCATAGATTCCTCTGACCACAGCATGAATCATGAAGGCTTGACCCGAAGCATTAATAGCTTGAAGCAACCGTGCATTGATCCTGTTCACCTCTTCTGCTTTCCACGCTTCACCGTGTCCGTTTTCAAGTGCATGACCATTTGTCATGTCATCAAATACTGCAGAAGGGCAAATCCTGAAACAGATCATTGCAAAACATCTTGGGAAAGCAATTTCAGATCGGCCATCTTCCTCCACGAGCTCCCCGAAAAGCTTTGCCAACCCACAGTGGTTCCTTATGTGCTTTCTCAAAATGGGTTCTCCATGTGTTCTCAGTACAAGCCACAACTTCACTGCTCTGAACCTCCTGCTGAGAGAAAGTTGCCAATCGCTGTAGTCCACCACTTGTTTTGAATCGGTTGCCTCATTCTTGAGGTACTCTGGATCTTTTGATGAGGACTTTACTGGGGCACTTGGGTCTTTTAGCCAGAGACAGGAACAATCAGGAGGGGTCAATAACCACTTGTGGGCATCGAAGCTAAATGAGTCTGCAAACTCAACCCCATTGATGGATTTCCTGTACTCTGGGCATATGCAAGATGCCCCTGCGTAGGCAGCATCTAGATGAACCCACATGCCGAATTCATCAGTGATTTTGCACAGAGGTGTCAGCGGATCCACTGCTGTGATCGAAATTGTCCCAACTGGGGCGCACAAGTACAATGGAATTAGTCCCGCCTCAATATCTGAATAGATTGCCTCCCTTAACGCATCTGGAGACAGACCAAACGATGTCGACCTTGTCGTCTTTATGGCCCGGAAGTTCTGAGGTTCAATTCCCACGATCTGAGCTGCTTTCTGGAATGAACAATGTGTTTGGTTGGATCCATAGATGACGAGCTTTGTGATAGAATCATGTCCTAGTCGTAGTAGGATCTTATCTCTTGCAGTAGCCAGGATGCAAATAATGGCCTAGCAAGTATTTCCTTTATCCACTACCATGTCCCGAGAAAAGGAATGGTGTAGGCAAATTGACCAATTTCCCAAGCCAGTCCATGACTTTTTTAATTTTTTTCAATTTTTTTTCGAATTTTTTTTTTTTTCTTTCAAGCTCAGTCACGACGGGGGATGAGAACTAGTTGAATCCTACCACATTAAACCTGGTGCAAAGCATCTCGCCGAGCATCCCCGGGATGCCAAAGCTGCTTGGGAAGTAGGCAAAGAAGTTGGGACTTTGCCAATGAGTTAAACCTGGCACAATGTATCTATATCACAAAGAATGGTTTCTATGGATTCGTGATCGGATGGAGCAGAATTCGGGAGGCATTTGGAAAGATATCCTGGTTCGACTTGGCTAACCATGGAGCAGAATTCGGGAGGCATTTGGAAAGATATCCTGGTTCGACTTGGCTAACCACCGGGTACTTCTCGATTTTTTTTGTGGTAGGCAGCTAGGAAATCTATGGTCATGTATCCTTGACGCCTGAACTCATCAGGATCGAGCGGATTCATGATCCTGTTGCTGTTTTCCGGGGAGATGCTCATGACATTCGAGTTGAAGGCTTCCTATATATTCATGGAGCAATGAAAGGGACGGTTGCCGACTCTTTTATGAGCTAATCGTAGGACCACGGGTTGCCATCTTATTGATGGGGCCCCATTAATTTGTACGACAACAGAATTAACACTCGACATTTCTTTCACATGATTTTAGTTTAGAAGTATTCTATAAAACTTGTAGTCATTTGCATATTCACTTAATTGAACAGCGGGAAAAATGCACCGTGAGTCCTAATCCTTATACATGGAATATGGAATGGTCTCAAACTTTTCAATTGGTTCGATTAATTCATAAACCTTCAATAAACACGTAATTAAGTCTTAAAGCTTATGGTGGAAAGTGCACTTAAGGATGTGATGCTGGAGAATTTTAATTTGGCGATGGGAAATGACTGTTTATCAAAGGGACTTAGATTGCATAGGATATATTTACTAGAAGTCTTAAACTTGTTACGAAAATGCAATTGAGTCCTAAAATTTGCAAAAAGTGTAATCAAATTCTAAAATTGATCAAATTGTTGCAATCAAGTCTTAAAGTTAACAATGTCAATCTGACTAATGGAAAATGTTTTAATTTTTATTTTCCACATGGCATTTTTATTCAATTTTTTAAAAATTAGATTTAAAAACTAAAAAGGAAAAGCTAAAATTTATTTAAAAAAGAACTATCAAGAAGAAGAAGAAGAAGAAGAAAAAGAAAATGGCAAGGTTGCTGATGGATGCTTCCGCCACTGCCACCCATCGTCGGAGGGGCTAGTGATAGTTGCTGGCCTCAAGCTAGGGTGGCTAGCCCTCGTTCGGCCAAGGTGAGGCCTCATTGGCCCTAGGCGAGGGCCAACGACCCTCGCTAGGCTTAAGTAGGGGTGCCTAGATTTGGACGCATTGGCCATCATGGGGCGCCATTGACCATTGCCCACCCTAGGCAACGCCTCATCGGTCCTCGCTCATGGCTGGCTAAGCTCACTAGATTTGGGTGAGGCACTGCCCTTTTGCCCAGATCTAGACGAGCCTCACCTACCCTAGGCAAGGGCTGATGAGGCCTCATGCAAGCTTGGCAAGGGTTAGTGAGGCCTTCCCCAGGGCGGGTGATGATTGTTGAGCCCCCATGAGGGCTGATGTGCCTAGATCTAAGTGCCTTTGCACATGCCTAATGAGGGTCGTTGGCCCTCGCTTAGGGCTAAGCGAGGGCCGACCACCCTCGTCTAGAGCTAATGACCATCGCGGGCCCCTCCGACAATAGGTAGCAATGACAGAAGTGCCCACTACCATTTTCTCTCATATTTTTCTTTTTTACAGTTTTGTTTTTTATATAAATTTTAGCTTTTCTTTTTATTTTTTAAATCTAATTTTAAAAAAAAAACTGAATAAAAAATAAACAATGCCACGTGGAAAATAAAAATTAATTTCAAAAAGCCATGTGGAAAATAAAATTAATTTAAAAAGTCATGTTATTTTTCATTAGTTAAATTGACGGTATTAACTTTATGACTTGATTGAATCGATTTGATAAATTTTAGGACTTGATTGCACTTTTTGCAAGTTTTAGGATTCAATTACAATTTTGTGACAAGTTTTAGGATTTCTAGTAAACATATCTGTGATTGCACATTTTGAAAAAAAAAAAGGTTTATATTACTTAATTGAATCAAAGATTTATGACTTGATTGCATTTCATAGATTAGGTTATGGACTTGACGGTTCACGTTTTCCCTTTAAAAGCTTCTACTATTGAAGTGTGATGTGGATTTTGTATCTTAACACTCCCTCCTCAAGCAAAGACAGATTTGATGGCAAAGGCCTTATGCATGCAAACCCACTGCGGGTTGGGAAAGAATCTTTAAGCCCATTATGCATGTTGTAAGGGTCCTCGTCAATTAAACTCAAGATCTCATATCAACTTAAAGTTATGTATTAATCCGTTTACTTCAAAAGTTTAAGCTATTAAAATGAGATTCGGAATAGATTTTATATTTCAAGAATAAATACATAGTTGATTGGTTTTTAAACGGTTCAAACTTTGAAGAAGAAAGGTTAATCTAAGAATTATCAAAAATTTTCCAAACTAAATTTCACTTTTTTATTTTTATATTTATTGTCTCCTTAGTTTTGAAAACCTACAATCAACATCTTCACATCTCTCACTCCATATTAAGTTGCATCCAATATAGGTTTCTATTAACAATATTGTCAATTGAGTTCCAATTTTACCCGTCCCATCATTTCATATTTAGGAGCGATTGGTTCTCGGTCTAGTGTGATCCCACCTAGGAACCAAGAATCAGATAAGAAGGACTAGTATTGGACTACCCGATCCTAAAATGGACCAGATTGGACCGATTGGTCTAGTCCGTTTCGCAAGCGATCCAATGAAATTGGTAGATGTTGAGCTCATCAGCCAAGTCGAGGGTCCAGCCGGGGAATAAGTAAAAGGGGATGACCATGCGAGGGTTGGATGTGAGATGAACCATCGGGCGAGGGGGAGACAGAGGGTGAAGATGATGGGGACGTTGCTGAAGTGACCGATGTCATGGACAGCGCTCTCAACACCTAAAGGGAGTTTAGGGTGGGGGAGGGGAGGACGAGGGCTGGACGGAGGGGGCAGAGCGGTGGGCATAGAGGAGAGGATTAAGGAGAGGGAGGTTATTGGGAGTGACCTACATGGTGAAGGTGAGTCCGTGCAGGGAGAGTTTGTGGGCGAGCTCCAGTGGCAGAAGCGTATGGCAAGAAGAAGAAGGAGGAGAAGGATAAGGATAAGGATAAGGAGAAGCAGAAGGAGAAGCAGAAGAAGCAGGAGCAGAAGCAGAAGAAGATGTTTATATTGATTTCTCAATGAAAAAAATCGGTCATGCCTAGCTATACCAATCTAAACCTAAAAATCGGTCCTAACCATCTTATTCGACATGGTCGGCACTAACGTAGACAACTTTTACAATTTATTTTAAAAAAGTTTTAAGTTTTTTATATTCTTTAATTTTTTTTCCTATTGTCCATCATCTCTGGCCAAAGAAGGTCGCTGGCCCTTATGAGAATATGAACGGTAGAAGAAAAAAAAAAAGAGAGAAAAGTAAAGGAAAAAAAGAAGTGAATTTATAACAAATTTAGATAATTTAAGAAAAGTTGCAAAAATTATTAAGGTTTGCTCCTGTCATGCCACATACGATATTGGGTGTTTAGGACTATCATATCAGCAATTTTCAGCCAAAATTGATCACATTGACTATATTGAAAAATTATCAAATTGTTTAGGACTAAATTGATAAAATTAAAAGTTTAGGAATGAATGGTTGCCAAAAAAATAGATTATAACTTTTTGAATAATTATCTTTCAATATAGCACAACCAGTTTGCTTTGGAAAAATGATTAAAATGTTAAATTTGTTAAAACTAAAGCTCCGTTTGTTTCTTGGAGAATAAATATTTATAAAATATTTTCTTGAAAACGGTTATTTGTATTGGTTGAAAAAAAAAATCAACAAGAAACGTTTTCAATATTGATAATAAAGTATTTTTCAATATTTTCATGGACGATGAAAATATTTTTCATTTGTGTATGCAATGCAAATGATTGTTTTCATGAAAATATTTTCTAAATTATTTATTTTCTGCAAAATAAATGGAGTCTAATACTTTTAGTCTAGGATTTTAAATATATATTAAAAAGTGTAAGATAAAAAGAAAAAAAGGGAATGGTTGGTGTGCTAGCATCCATTTTAGCAATTTGCAGCTAAAATTTTCTAAATTAACTTAATTAACAAAATGTGAAAAATGTTTAGAACTCAATTAGTCAAATTAAAAAATTTATGAATGAATTAGCAAAAGAATGATTTTTTTAACAATTTTCCACCCAAAGATTACATGCACTCTTACTTCAGCAAATGAGGACCTTGTTTGCTGCATTGTAATGCGTGGAGATGTCAAGAAGGTTAAAATAGAGGATCTCAAAAAGGTTGAGAGTGTAAGGGTCCATGTTCCCAGATTTGTTCCCCACGGTCAGGCCCAAGACTAGTGCTCAAAGATTGGGTCCCCGACGCCCAAACTTGGGACTTCGGTTGTACTCAAGACTTATTCTCAAATGTCTATTTCATTATTTTCTTGTAACAAATATCAGTAAATGACTTTCCTATTGTTTGGCAAACACAAACCAACATGCCTTGAAAATAATTTCCTTTCGAAAAATTTCTGGCAAAGTCTATTTTTTGAGAAATAAACGGAGCTTGAGATTTGAACAAACTGCCTTGATTGAACATAGGACTAAATGTAATAAATTTGTTGTTCCTTGTGAACCGATGAGCATTGCTTGCATAATCAACGAGGGATCTTGATGTTGCCAACAACACAGTTTAGTTTTCTTTGTTTTCTATTTATTTCAAAGACAGAAATGGAACAAGCAAGCAATAGAAAGTGGATGCATTTTTCTATGATTGATGGAGTATAGCCAGAGAAAGTTCTGATGCTGCAAACAGAAGTTCGAGACTAATCCGTCCCCCCTACAATCTAGAGGGGTTATATGAGCAACCAAAGTCTTCATTTCTTCCCTTGATTTGTCCCATTGCATGGACTTGTATGCCATTGTCACAACTTGTGAAATGCATACTCTTTGTCTAGAACAAAGAGGAATACTAAGTGCCGTTTTTAATAACTTACATCTCAAAAATCCATTTGGGTTGAAAGTAAAGTGAGCCTAATTATGCTTTTAGATTGCAAGATTAATGCGTATTTGCCATACTCTCACATCTAGATCTTAGCTTGCTCAGACAACATCTCTTTGTTTTTGCCTCTCAGTAATGAAACTCCTTTAGAAATGTATCTTTTGCTTTTCTATATTTATCTTCTAGATTTGGATGGTGCCAACGATAGTATATTTTTTGTCTTTGGTTTCTAGTCGTTTTGGCATTAACAAAATGAGCACTAGGAAAATATTGGGCAACCATGTTAGGCTCTTGCAGCATCCAAATGCCTGTGATTGTCTAGTACCAACAATTTCCACAAGACAAGGGCCAATTTCACCTCTATTGTCCCTCTCAATAAGTGAAGATTGTTCAAAGTTTGAATAGTCTTAATCTCTCTAAAGCATTATATCATGCAAATTACATTCCTCATAAGTGACCAAAGGAAAATGTTCTTAGATCATGCATTCAAAGGGAAAATAGTGCTAACATCACAAACAAATAGGTCCAACCTAGAGTAGTTATTGGGCGAACGAGAAGGGCCAGATGAGTATTCAAAGTCATCAATTTCGACCCCCAATTCATACAATTTCGTTGACTTGTTTGTCGTTGTCACAAACTTATGAATGGATACATTTGCTTAGAATGGAGGGAATAACATTAAACCTCACACAAGCCCTTCATCTTATCTTACCACGGAGGGACTTTTTGTGAAGGGGACCATCATATGTTGCTATGCAACACCCTTTGGTTTGCAAATTTTTGGACTAATTATTGGTGGACTCAAAGTCTTCCGTGCAAATACAAATCTATTTGTTAATTTTGGTTGAACGGTCTTAATATCTCAAAAGCATTATATAATGGAAATTACATTCCTTATCAGTGACCAAAGGGAAATGTTCTCAAATCATGCATTTAAAGGGAAAATAGTGCTAGTATCACAAACAAATAGGTCCAACTTAGAGTAGTTATTGGGCGAATGAGAGGGGCCAAATGAGCATTCAAAATCTTTGATTTTGACCCCAATTTATACCATTTCGTTGACTTGTTTGTTGCTGTCATAACTTATGAATGGATACATTTGCTTGGAATGGAGGGAATAACATCAAACCTTTTTATCAACCACACAAGCCCTTCATCTTAGCTTCCCACAGAGGGACTTCTTTTGAAGGGGACCATCACATGTTGCTTAGAATGGAAGGAATAACATCAAACCTCACACAAGCCCTTCATCTTATCTTACCATAGAGGGACTTTTTGTGAAGGGGACCATCATATGTTGCTGTGCGATACCCTTTGGTTTGCAAATTTTTGGACTAATTATTGGTGGACTCAAAGTCTTCCATGTAAATACAAATCTATTTGTCAAATTTGGTTGAATAGTCTTAATCTCTCCAAAGCATTACATAATGGAAATTACATTCCTTATCAGTGACCAAAGGGAAATGTTCTCAGATCATGCATTCAAAGGGAAAACAATGCTAATATCACAAACAAACAGGTCCAACTCAAAGCAGTTATTAGGCGAACAAGAGAGGCCAAATGAGCATTCAAAATCTTTGATTTTGACCCGAATTCATACCATTTCATTGACTTGTTTGTTGTTGTCACAACTTATGAATGGATACATTTGCTTGGAATGGAGGGAATAACATCAAACCTTTTTATCAGCCACACAAGCCCTTCATCTTAGCTTGCCACGGAGGGACTTCTTTTGAAGGGGACCATCATATGTTGCTAGATGCCACCCTTTGGTTTGCAAATTTTTGGACTAACTATTGGTTGATCCAAAGTCTTCCATGCAAATACAAATCTATTTGTCAATTTTGGCATGCTCGCTTACCCCTACGCACCAAGCTCCTTGCTTCCCTGGTAGCATTGCTCTGGACATAGTCAGAAAAACAGATTTGAGAACAAAATAGGATTTAACCTATCCACTATCTTTGATCATACATCTAACTAGAATCTCTATACACATAAAGAGTTCTGTTTTAAAGTTTAAAGTTTAAAGTTTATAAGGTCATCCATGAGAATAAGAGATTTGCTAGAATTTGATTACAAAAATACATAAATCTATTACTTCTTGCATAGCGATTAGTGATGTGTTACCAAAATAAGCATAAAAATGAGAGAGTTGCCAGGATAAGAGATTTTATAAAGTGAACATAAAAATAATTGCTACTCAAAACTCACACTTGAGAGTGACATGTGGTATATGGCTTTTGTGTATTTATCTTCTTATATATATATATATATATAGTTACTTAGCCGGAAAAACAAAGAAAAAGAAAAAAAGAATAGCTACTTCTAAGTTCAAATTTTCGTTGATGAAAATAGTTTAGAGCGGTATTTTTAAGATAAATGTTTCGCTTTTATTCGCTAAATTTATTTAGATCTCAATGGTGCCAACAGTGTAGTTTTTCTCTAATTGCCATTTCTTTCAGCAATATCAAAAGAACGAGCGGTGAGAAAATATTAGGATGCAACACAAATGTCTAATTGCTTATAGACAATTGCCTCTATTCTACTTCTATTCTCACTCTCAACAAGCAAGACTGATCATAACTCTTAACAGTCATAGTTTCTCCAAATGCACTTCATAAAGTAAGTCACATTCCTCATCAGTGACCAAAAGAGGTGTTCACGGATCATAAATTCAAAGTGGAAACGGCACTAAAATCGCAGATAGAAAGGTCTAATGTAGAGTGATTGTTGGGTGAATGAGAGGGGCCCAAATGAGCAAGCAAAGTCTTCAATTTCAACGCTCGATTTGTACCATTAATGGACTTATTTGCTGCTGTCACAACTTACAAATGGATACTTTTGGTTTAGAATGGAGCGAACAACTTCAGACCATTTCTTAACCATACAAGCTCCTAAGGATTTTTGTGAAGTGGATCATCAAGATGTTGCTACATCACGCGTTGGGTATGCAATTTTTGGACGAACTGTGTGGCCCAAGTCTACCATGCAAGTGACAGATCTACTGGTTGAATTTCCAGTCAATCGATTGTTGATTTGGGTACACGTTATGGCACTAACCAAAAAAAAAAAAAAGAAAAGTTTATGATTGAATTGATATAATTGCGTTAGGATTATGTTTTTTGGTAGTTTTTATAAAATAAAAATATATATGATTTTTATTTTGTATTTTTAAGAGTGAATATTTGTTAAAAAATTGATATGTATTGTATTTAATCAAGGTGTCAAGTATACAAATTTTTATGGCCTCCATATTTGTGATCAGACTAACAATTGTGAACGAGGAAAATTCAAACGGGGAAAGCACGTGCTTTGGTGGTTGACTATTGCAACATTGAGTGGACCGGTTATTGAGACCTTGCATTATGCACGATAGACCGGCTGGCTATTGTAGCACTGCTTTGGCCCACTTTTGGAAATATCCTGCATGAATGTTTGAGTGATATGATTGAGTAAAATATTATCGAATACGAGATCTGGACCCCATGGGTTGGCTTAACGTTCGAGGCCTAGACATGTGCGTGCTGTTACAATCTTCCTTGGACCAAGTCATCACATTAGTGATTGACAACGCGCCGGGGGAAAAGTCCAGGAAATTAAGGGAAGAGTCCTGAAAGTCGGAGCTATTGACAGATCCGGGAGTCACGATGTCAAATGACATCCGCAGATAAGAGTCTTGAAAGCATTATGAAGTGAGCCTCTGTCGATAGATGGTAAATCCGAGCTTGCACACGTTCAGATTCGATGTGGTTCGATTCTCTTTGACAAGTATTCTATATCTTCGAATACCTTGACAACTAAGGCAACGAGAAAATTGTGGCTATTCTTATTCTATTAATAGCATTAGCCTCTAATGTGCCCCTGGAGACTTGGGTGTCACATCTCCTGCGAAGCCATGAAAGCTACTTCTACATCCCTGAATTCGGAAAGGAGTTTGCTGTGTCGCCTACATGTATATACCTGAAGTTCTCAAATCTTTCCAATTCGCACTAAGCAACGAGGAAGATATCTACATGGCCCCTTCTTCAAAATGCCTCTTCATGCTTTTGCTGTCCCTATCCCCACTACTGGTGATGGCGAATTCATCTCCTCCTGCCGAGGATCCACTGTGCGGTGATCATGAGAAGCTAGCCTTGTTGCAGTTCAAGCAAAGCTTTGCTATTGAAACTTCTGAATTTTGTGACTTCTCGAGAGTAGAATCATGGGGCTCAGAGGAGAGCAGAGATTGCTGCTCGTGGGGTGGGGTCCACTGTGACGAGGATACTGGCCATGTGGTTGGCCTTGATCTCAGTTCCGGTTGCCTCTTTGGTTCTCTCAGTCCAAACAGCACTCTCTTCAGCCTTGTGCACCTCCAAGAACTTAATCTAGCTAAGAACCACTTCAATTTCTCCGAAATCCCATCCTCGCTTGCCCGTTTGACAAAGCTGAAGTACCTCAACTTCTCAAAATCTTTCTTCTCAGGGCAAATCCCACGAGAGATATCCATGCTCTCAGACTTGAGGTCTCTTGATTTGTCCGTGGACAATGTCTCGTCTGTTGAACATCCGTCGGAATTGAGTGGTCCTGTTTTCAAGAGCCTAATTCAGAACCTGAGTAGACTAGAGGAACTTCACCTTGGTTGGCTCACCATAAATTCTGCGATTCCTCATCTAATGGCAAACTTGTCTTCTTTGAGATCACTCCTTCTGACAGATTGTGGGTTACATGGGGATCTCCCCGAGAGGGTTTTTCATCTACCGAATTTGCATTTTCTCGATGCCCGATATAACCAGGACCTCACAGGCCATTTCCCTGAATTCCCTAGCGGAAGTCCACTCCGGTCTTTGAAGGTAACAGGAACTAGTCTTTCAGGCCAGTTGCCGGGCTCGATTGGAGCTCTGAACCTTTTAGGTGAGCTATCCATCAAAGATTGTCGTTTCTCAGGCTCTGTTCCATCTTCGATTACCAATCTCACTCACCTGGTGGTCCTAGACCTCTCAAACAATACCCTGAGTGGCCGAATCCCTTCTTTGGAAAACCTCACCGAGCTCACTTATTTGACCCTTGACACCAATAACTTTACCAGCGGGAGCTTCCAATGGATAGGGAGGCTATCTAGATTAACTACTTTGGATCTCAGTGCTATCGCCTTAAATGGCGAAATTCCATCTTCTTTTGCAAATCTAAGCCGAATTTCTTACTTAGGCCTAGGCTTCTGTCATTTACGGGGTCACATTCCGCCATGGCTGATGAATTTGACACACTTGACCGGGTTGCAGCTCTTATACAATGATTTGGAAGGTCCAATCCCAACCTCGCTTTCCAGACTTGTAAATCTCAGGTATCTTAACCTTTACTCGAATATGTTGAATGGAACGCTGTCCTTAGACACACTCACTCGCCTCAAACAACTGAACATCCTGCATCTTTCGGGCAACAATATCATGCTCTTGCACAATAGTACCAATGCTACACTGAGCAAGCTGACTGTCTTGGGATTGTCGAAGTGCAACTTAAACGGGTTCCCCAATTTTTTACGGAGCCAAGACAAGCTAGAGTGGATGGACTTATCGTACAATGGCATGAGCGGTCAGGTGCCTCGATGGTTCTTAAGCATAAGTAGAGGAACCCTACAGTATCTGAATATTTCTCATAATCGTCTCACGAAATTTGAACAGCAATCAAAGTTCTTCCCTTGGACTTAGGCTGCACACTATAGACCTCAGATTTAATATGTTTCGAGGGCCGGTCTTGATTCCACCTGCATCCAGCCTCTACTTTTTACTCTCAAACAACAAATTTATGGGGGAGGTACCGCCAATGATCTGCAACTTGGAATCCCTAGTTGCGCTTGATTTGTCTTATAACAGATTAAGCGGCATGCTTCCAACGTGCCTGGGCAACATCAGTGGTTCTCTTTCAATACTGAATCTTAGGAGCAACAACTTTCAGGGTCCCATTCCTCGAAATTGGACGAATGCAAGAAGGCTAAAGATGGTTGATCTGAGTCAAAATAGACTCGAGGGGCAGGTACCCAGATCATTAGCAAGTTGCGAAACGCTGGAGTTTCTGGATCTCGGAGACAATCTGGTCAGTGATACTTTCCCTTCTTGGTTGGGAACTAGTCCTAGATTGAGCATTCTCATCCTGCGATCAAATGCATTCCACGGTCCCATTGGAAAGCCTAAAACCAAGTCTGATTTCCCTAAGCTCCGTATCATTGATCTCTCGCACAACCAGTTTACAGGAGGGTTACCATCTGAATACTTCCAACTTTGGGAAGCCATGAAATTATCTGACAAAAAACTACTTGCATATATGCAACAAAGTCTCATGCCCACCACCGTGCCCATATACACGTACTATGGCGATTATGACTACTCCTTGTCGATGAACAACAAGGGCATACAAATGGTATACATGAAGATTTTGGATGTTTTGACGGCCATTGATTTGTCCGCAAACCAATTTGAAGGAGAGATTCCTGAAACCATCGGGAATCTCATAGGACTTCACGCTCTTAATCTTTCGCACAATGTGCTCACAGGTCAAATCCCATCTTCGTTGGGGAACATCGAAGTACTCGAATCGCTGGATCTGTCTCAGAACAAGCTGACAGGGCGAATCCCGCAGCAGCTGACTCAGCTCAATTTCCTCGCCCTCTTTAATGTGTCTTATAACTTGCTTTCAGGACCTATACCAAAAGGAGGGCAATTCAATACGTTCCTCAATACTTCATATTTGGAGAATTCGGGGCTTTGTGGGAGTCCATTATCAAAGGAATGCGGAGATCCGCCCTCATCGCCACCAACTAAAGAAGATGAAGATTCAAGGTTTTTGCCTGGTCTTAGTTGGCAAGCAGTTGTCATAGGATATGGAACTGGCCTATGCGTTGGACTAGTTATCGGCCTCGCCTTTGACAGACGAAACCCGAGAAGCCTGTTCATGCTACTCAAATTCAAGGTTACTTTTTTCTCATAGCTTCAAGTTACCGAAGCCTGAGTTCGCTTTTCACTCATCGCTTAATGCAGGTACGACATAACTGGGAAATTTATCGTCGGAGGATCTGTTTTGATTCCAGTTAGTATTGATATAATGAGAACATAGGCTTTTGCTCAGTATGATGCTTTTATTTATTAGAGAATAAAGGAGTGATACAGTTTATATCAATGGACAGGTTCACCTTGTGAACTATTTTAACTCTCCGAGAACGTCTTTTGGCTCTTCCGAGGGCATTATATTATGTCAATTACGTTCCTGATCACCAGGAAAAATTTGTACTTCTGAACGTTAATACATGAAGAAGGTTCAGAGATCCCTAGCTTGAATTGAGATAAAGACAAAATTTCTAAAGAAGAAAGAAAACACAGATTAGTCAATTGGACCCGTATGAGCGAAAAAATCATTGGCACTGACCCTTGACATGCCATTGCGTAGACTTTGCTCACGTTGTCTAGAGGTAAACTTAGATCATCTCTTACCAAATAAGTTATGTCCGGTCTTGAGTGGCAAATTTTATTTTCCTTTTTTATCTGGGACCATTCGGATGTTACTTTTAATTCCTTGAATTGCATCTTGAAAAAAGTATTAGGTCTAGAAAATAGCATAACATCAAGGACCAAGTCTTCAAACTAACAGACCGCCGAAATGTTCAGGTCAAAGTACCAACACTGATATATATAGGGATAAGTGTTTCTAGGAAGTCATGATTTGTCAAAAATGCATTTCAATCCTAAACTTGCAAAAGTGTATTTAAGTCCTAAAACTTGTCAAATTATTTCAAATGAGTCCTAAGATTGACCTGTTAGTCTTTTCCGTTAAAAATATTGACATGGCATTTTAAATAATTTTTAATTTTCCAGGTTTATTTTTTAATTAATTTTTATCCATTTCTTTTTATAAAAATTAGATTTAAAAACCAAAAAATTAAATTTATTCTTATCTTATTTTCAACAAAAATTAAAAAGAAAAGTTAAAAAATTTATTTTTAAAATTTTTAAAAATAAATTAAAAAAATAATGTTAACTTTTTAAATATGTTTTTTAATAAATATTTTAACTAACAAAAATTTATTTTAAATTAATTTTTTTAAATAAATATTTTAACTTTTTTTAAAGTTTTTGGTGAAAATAAGATAAAATGAATAAATTTGATTTTTTTTTTTAGTTTTTAAATCTAATTTTTTTAAAAACTAATTAAAAAAAATAATTAAAAAATTCACGTGGAAAATAAAAATTATTTAAAATGCCGTGTCAGCATTTTTAACGGAAAATGCTAACGGCGTCGATCTTAGGACTCGTTTGAAATACTTTGATAAGTTTTAGGACTTAAATACACTTTTGCAAGTTTTTAAGACTGAAATGCATTTTCGACAAGTTATGTAACTTCCGGACACTTATCTCATATATATATATATGCAAATACTTGGGTCATGTCTAACATACGCAAAATGGTAATGATTTGATAAACCGCACATTATATGCTTAACACCAAATCATATAAAGACATGCATTCCTGTCAACAATAGACAAGAGCTTGTTATAGTTTTTTGTCATGCCTGACATCCTATCAGAATAGGGATAATGACACACTCATCATTCTCTTCGCCAGAAGTATGCATCCTCAAAGTCAAAATAAAATATTTTAGTTTCTATAATCCAAAAAAATATATGAATACATCTCCAACACAAACCCAAAATTCAACTACCAAAAGTTCCTCGCTATTGGCGCTCTCGTCCTTCTTGATACTAATGGAGGGACTTGAAAAACAATAAGAAAGAATGGGGGTAAGAACAACGCAAGTGTCACGTTTCTTGAAGTTCTTTTAAGCTCTCTCGGTGCCATTGGTAACAGCAAAACATATACACCACAGAGCACCTCATGGACTGACCTCAACATAAGTTCCCTCTCTAGAATCGAAATTCTAGAGAATTCATAGTCAATTCACCTTCTCAGGACATCATTCACCGCCACTGATCATCGCCTCAAGCCAACCCCTATTCTCAGCCATTGTCGCTGAAGAGCTCGTGCCACGTTCGCCATTTACTCTTTCATTCATTCTAGTCTTCGAGTTGCTTCTATGACTGCCTTGCTCAGATCCAATTGATATGTCTAATCAAATATACCTGCTCTCGTTTTAGCAAAACTCAACCTGATATCTTAGCTCAATTTGTTTCACAAAAGACTGAATGATTTAGAACCAAAAAAAAAAAAAAGAAGTGATAATTTGTATTATTTAAATAAATGAATGAATAAAAAAAATTTCATTCTCCTTGATAAATTGCTATCGATAAGGAAAGCATTTTTTATTTGATTAATTAGCGGTAGTATTGTATGACGAGCCTCATTTATAGTGGTAAATAATTATTGTATAGTAAAACCTTTATGTAGGACTTTATTCTCATTTTAGTAATAACTTTTTTCATGTGATATAACTTAAATTCAAAATAGGAGATGTGAGAATAAAATAACATTTAACTTGCCTTGTATATTATATATATGGTTAATCACTTCCAAATGTCAATTACCACAATATGCGTGAATCTATTATTTTTTATACATCAATTAAGAATTAGAGATTTTCCAGCATTAGAGATTTTTAAGTCATAAAAAATTAAAGTCTCTTGGCAAAATTCGCATGGGAGAGTGGCACATCATTCAATCCCGTGCGCGAACTTTTATCCACTTACATGTTTGTACGGATGTATGTATGTATGTATGTATGTCCAGGCTACCTTTTTGAAGATTTTGATGATAATATGTTGACACCTAATTTGTCTTTCCAAATACATATTTAAAAAAATAAAAAATTATTATAAAAATTAAAAAAATAAATTTAATTAATGAAAAAAAGGAAAAGAAAGAAAGAGGACGAGAGAGGCCGGGTCGGGCCAGATCCGACCTTGGCCCGGCCCGCCTCTCCTTCCCTTCAGCCCAGCTCCTTTCCCCGGGCTAGGCCCGGCCCGCACCCTAGCTGTCTTCCTCCTCCTGCCTGTCTTCGCGTGTGAACCTGCAAATGAACAGAAGGACAGCAGCAGGGGGCAGGAGGAACAAAGGACAGGGCGAGCGTCGCGTGAGCCGTTCGGTCGGGGGGCAGGCCGATAGTGGCAGCCGGCATCGCAGGGGGCCGCGCGTACAGCCGAGCAGAAGAAAAACCAGAGAGAAAGAGGGGAGGTGGGGGAAGAACAGAACCGGGGAGAGAACGAGAGGGAACAGGAGGGAAAGGGAGAGAGGACCGAGCTGGTGGAGGTCAGCCAAGGAGCGGAGGACTTCTAGGGACGCCCCACCGCCGTCGGTGAGCCGCCGACCGATGCCGACCGCCGCCATTTCTCCCGAAACGCAGGTAGGCATTTCATCGAACACCTTGCATGCGTTTTTGGAACCGAGCCGGTCGGAGCTCATCCCGACCAGTTCGGGCGAGCTCCGGCGCCCCTACCCATCCCTGTCGCATTTCTTAACTTCCTGGTGTGCTCCATTAGTTCTCTGGACCCGCACTCGGGTCTCGACCGAGCCGAAAATCCCTAGATCCGTTAGCGCGTATCACCTATTCGATGAAATGCCCAGCTGAAATCCGCCCCCTGTTTTCGTTGTTTCGCGCCTTGGCCGCATCCATCTCTCTCCCCATTCAGGTTTCTTTCCATTCAGATCTGATGATGGCTCCACAAATTGCAAGTCAGAAGCAACAAAATACAATCTTGTCTAAGAAGAAGCTTTACCATAGGACTGTCCACAAGAAAATATAAAACTACAGTACACCAAGAATTATCAAAGGACAATATTTCAAGAAACAAGCCATGGCCACCCCCAAACAGGGATTTGACTTCACCTTAGAATCAACTAGTTTACATAAACTACCGATCTTCCCATCATAGACAGCAATCACAGAAACAGGAACTGAACCATAAAGATCACCTTCTTGGCTTAAAACGGCTCTAAAGTGACCACTCAGCAAACATTTAGATGCAATGAATTGTAACATATTGAACAGGCTGTCAAAAGAATGTACTTGGTAACAAGAATGGCAAAAAAGTTTCAGAGCCCAATAAATAAAATTGTAGAAACAATAAAATCCATACTACAAGTTGAATTTAGGACAACTGGCCCCTAATCAATAACTCCCACCCTTCTTAACGTGAATAATTTAGAAGGACCATGAGTTCTTTTCCTTTTCCTGGTAAAAAAAGAGCTCAATAACGAAGCTGCAATAAAATGCAACATGCAACTAAAATCACGGCTCAAAGCTCGAACGATTGCCAATGATCGGCAACAACCCAAACATCTTCAGGCAGCAAAGGATAGATAGAGGATGTAGATTATGTACAAGAAGTTATTCCAGACAACATGTTTTTAATGCAGCAATGCTGAAATGACATATTTCCATCTCATTTAAGAATACTAGAACTCAGAAGTGCTATACATGGTCATATTCAAATTTATCGAGCTCGTTTAGTATAAGAAATAATCCAGGACACCCTGCTATCAGAGTTCTGTGGTACTTAATAAGAATACAGTACTTCTAAACTTTCAACAAGGAGAAAATCATACTTCGGCACAAAAAATCCAGGAAAATCTGAATGCCATTTATTATTATGAAATTGCCAACCAATATTGATAATATCATCAATTATCAAATTCCATTGGAGGAGAATTATCAACAAGATAATCTTGACTCATTCAAAGAGTTTGTTAAAGATGCCAAATGGAAGTGCCTTAGAATGGACTTCCCGCATTCTCTTGAAGGAAAGGCTTTTGATCCTTGGTATTTCAGCGTAGATTCGCAATCGGCTCGGTAATGATCATTATATAAGACTCTTTTTGGCCTCTACCTTCATAAAAAGAATCTAATGCGATATCATCCGGTTAAAAAAAATATCTTATCTCTTGGAATCTACGTAACAACCTTTTTGCAATTATGACATTGGAGATGTTTTACGCCCTTGTATAGGATCGGACTCACTAACCTCACACTTCACATACAAAGATACAAAAGAGCGAGGAGTAGTCAGAAGTATCGCTTTCATTTGCATGTAAGAGTGTAGGAATTGCTTTATCAAGCGATACTTTCTGCAAAGTTGACCTAAGTCTTGGCAAGGGTCATAAGCTTTCAGATGTAAAGAAATAATGCTCTCACGAGAACAATAACAGACATGGACATAATAACAAAACAACATACAAACTTGGTTTCAATAACTCAAATAACCTAAAGCCAATGGACTTATGAACAAGTCTAAGATCAAATTAGTTCATCCTCTCGAGAAACCTAATGCTGAAAAATAGTTCATCTTTTTAGTGGACATGGTGGGTAAGATGGTGTGACATGAATAAAATGAATTCATGAAGAGGAACCAACGGAATGCCAACCCATTTACATGGATAGCATTTACATCAAGATTCATGCTGTGTGTACTAAAACTTAAAAGGCAAGAATCCATAGCTTTTACTGAATGGCTCTTAGAATTATGGAAAATTCTCCTATTTCTCTCCCTCCAAATCAGTTAAAAAGTTACCAGAGAGATCAAAAGAAACATCTTCCTCTTCTCTATGCTAGCAACACGCTCTTAGCCCGTTCCCCACTTACTCCACACTCATTCACTGAGTGCTCACTACTAACCAATGCTGGCAACTCATCTTGCATAGCTATCAGAAGGACCTAAAAATCTAAGTCCAGCACAGGTCACTTCTGAATGACATGCAATTGCCAGTATTACAAAAGACATACAGAATTCATCGCCATTTATGCTCGTTCAAGCAACTGCTATTCTCCTTTGTTGAAGTATTTCTATGATTTGGAAAAACAATTGCCAAAAGTTCTTCTAGCATCAATTACACAGAGAGTAGATAGACGAAAAAACATTTTTCTCACAAATAAATCATCCATGCCAACAAGCAAACTATTCCTTCTGCAAGACTCATCACAGGAAAGATTTTCATTGATTAAAGAATTTTATGGATCCGAGAGAACAGAGCCTTGTAAGTCTAGGATAATACAGCATAAGAGTACTTAAAGCAAAATGGTATATCTGTCGATGTCAAATGCATACCTGCACAAGGCCCCCAAGACTATCTCTGAGATCCAAAATGAAATACGAGGAACCCGTCCCTTGCAGGCGCTTCATCGCTACAAATCATCATTGCTTCAGATTCATCACAACAACAATACACAGAATCTTCCGAAGGACATAAAAGTCCACATTTACAAACTACAGATATTGAAAGTACCCTAACAGTGTTGATTGTGTGCAAAAAGACGCAATTTTCTAGTACATCAAGTATTGGGGCCTCATGAAATCACTAAGAATTCTGTAAAATAGAACCTCCGTTGAAAGGAGACAGAGACGGAAGAAGGGGGGCGCCTAAAGAGGCAAAGGAGATCTAGCTAGAAAATTACACTGTCTCATTTCCCAAAACATACTCATAACTGAAGTAGGAACACGTTTTGCTCAAAGATTAACCAATGAAACTTGGATAAAATTCATCCACAATAATCACACCTATTTTTCAAGGGATAGTGGACGAGATGTTCATCAACAACTGAAACTGATATCTTAGCTTTCCGAGGAACTTATGTGCAGTAAACCTCTAATTCATATAAAAAGGAGGGTACAGCCTTCAGATTGAGAGATCATCACGAGAAGAAAGAAAAAAAGCAATAGAGAACGAGTAAGCAAGGGTACCGATATTTAAAGGCAGCATTGATCATAAAAACTCTATCTCTAGAAATTAAGCTAACCGACAGATTTTGCATCCGACATGCACTTCTCTCCAAAGTAAGAATTCCTCTCTATCAAGAAAAGACAAGACATTTGGTGAGAGAAAAAACCAAAGATAACATGACAAAAGTGGGCGACCATCTTCCAGGTAGATCAATTTCACCTATAAATTTGCAAGACAGACATCTTATGACCCATTTTCACATGAAAAGGAAAAGGCTGATCACTGAAACTACTATTATGAAAGATTTCTTTCATACCAAATTATAAGTCTGTATTCCATGCAGTGACAAATCAGGCAGGGAGTGATTTCCATGATCCAATTCATTTTTTGATCGAGAATTACTATGCCTCATGACAAATGAGGCAACATGAAATTTGCTAAATCCGCTTCAGCTAAACACAAAAATCAGCGGTCAATTACAATTATGCAGAAAGCTTGTCATAGTTTTGCAAGACGACAACAAATTTTACATCCAGCGTGCATCTCTCTCCAAAGTAAAATTTCTACAAATTTGCAAGACAGACATTTTATCGCCCAGTTTTAGCAAAATGGGAAAAGGCTGATCACTTGAACTGCTATTATTCTGACCAAAAAAAAAAAACAGAACTACTATTATGAAAGATTCCTTGTAACCCAAACTCGTAAAAGCACCTCAATCATTTCCAATTTCGGAAGAACTCCTAATATTATTAGCTTCATCAATCACAGTTGCCTTATTGCCCTTCAACTCTATGTCAACCTCACTCTGAAAAGATAGGGGTTTGCTGGGGTTGACTTTTACTAAAGCGTCATGATAAAAGCATTTAACCAAGCTCCTTATCTTTTGAAACTTTTGATTGCTACAAATCATAGACCTCTTGTAATCAGCATCATGAATTTCCGCATCATCTCTACTTCCAATCTGAATATATGGTTGGTAAATACTGAAGGCAAGACTCAAACAATTGATTGCTTAAAGTTATGCTGATATTTCTTGGGCCTCACCACCTTGGGCTTTCTTCTGCAGGTGGTAGGTTTCATCTGTACTATAATATGAGGCAACGCTAGAATTCAGCAAAATGTCCCAAAAAGATAAATAGCTTTGTTATTTTCTAAGAATCTATAGTTCTCCATTTTCAATATTAGCAATATGAAATCACCATCATAAATTATTCAATTAACCTAATTATATGTTTGGCACGTGTAGCTCGTTCATCGTCCAGCTTTTGCATTAAAACCCACCTTACATGAGGCAATAGGTAAATGAATTCCATGATTCTACAAAATGGACAAACAATTTACTACGATCAGATGAGTTTAAGACCTAATATGAGTGAATCGCGTGGTTTTATTTTACCTTGCAAACCGGGGGAGTTTTCCAAGATGGCTTACATTATACAACCATGACAGTATTTATCATAGAGAACATCATTTAGAAGGAATGAAGTAGGAAGTAAGTTTTTCTAGCTGCTAATAAGAACTCTAATGAGTAATTGAGTATAAAAGTATGCAGGAGGAAAGATAGGAAAAGTTACAAAATGCATCCTCAACTTTCCCCTTAGTTACACCAGAGCAGAGGAGTTCATAGGTAAATTCCATGAACAAATGAAGCTGCAAAGGCAAATTTCATACCTTCAGTACAATGAGATGCTAAACCAAATAGCGACTAGTTTCCATTCAGCATTTATGATTTTCAAGCCAAATTCGATTTTTGTCAATGCGTTTTTGTAAAAGAGTCATGGCACTTTGTAAATAGTGCAAAGTTCTCAAGACTTTCATTAATTCTTTTCCACAGCTTTTTCCACAAAATTGCAGAGTCCCATATGACTTTTTAGTTGCCTGATTGGTATGTGACCGATTTCTTTGGTAAGAGAACCAGAACACCTCAAGCATATGATGCAAATAGAGATGAGAAGAACTTCAGAACGAAAATCATTCTGCATCAGCTAGGCAACTCTTTTGCAGGTTTTGAAAAGATTTAGCACAACTAGAATTCTCCTCTGATCCGAAAAAAACTAGAATTTCCTTAATCTTTTCACAAATCAATCATGCACATCTAGTAGGGGAAAAAGGGCCTTACATCACTGTATAACTCATTCACAATAACACAACGATGAAAACATACAAAATATCTTAAGGGGTACAGAATTGTTCCCAGCAGTACCTCACCCCTTTGCCGTAAACCACATAATCAATGCACTATGCCGTTATCTCTTTTGACCTAGTATCTGAAGGGCAGCTTTAGATCTAACCACCAAAACCATCCCAATGCCCATATTGAAGGCCCACCTCATCTCGGAATCTTCTATGTGACCCACCTAATAGAGGAGAAGAAATCACACGTAAACTTCTAAGGTACTAAGAAGAGCTATAGATAGCTAGACTAGATTCTACTATATCATATACAATGCTTGAGCAGGCACTTTACCATTGGCTATTTAAAGTTCTAGTCTAGAACAAAACGGAAAACCAACCTTTTGAATCCACTTAAATAGTGGAGAAACCACCCAGGAGTCGCCATGAATGGTGGCATCAAAGCCTTCTAGGATTACTCGTGGTGTGTTATCGGTAAACCCACCATGGGTAATATGGGCTATTCCTTTGATACCTCCCTTTTGATAAGGTTAAAGAACCTGCACATCAACAACAGCAATGCTATAATTAGGGTGGTACTTGACTCATATAATTTGCTTCAGTCTTGATGCTCCAATTATATTTTTTAAGGAAATATATCAACGGGTGAAAGAAAGAGAAAGAGATACCTGATTGACATAAAAACAGTAGGAGCCATCAAAGCTTCAACCAGGAAGCTGAGCTGGTCTGTCAAGGAAAGACCACTTCGGGCCAAAACTCTGTTAAAGAAATTAGCAAATTAAGATCATAGAATAACAGGGCACACGTGAACATACTGGGTCAATATAAAAACTGAATCCTGCTGACAAGAGAGAAACCGTTCGAATGCATCCCACTTGAGACTTGATGGCAAGCCAATGAGCACATAACCAGCAACTATGTCTTTTATGCCTATAACTGAATCCTTCTTCACTATGCCAACAACGAAGTCACTGATATTGTATTCACCTTCCGCGTAGAAATCAGTGCATTTCTACGAAGGGAGTAGGCCCTCGAGTGACAATCAAGAAGGGCTAGCACCCTCGCGAGGTGGTGGGGTCCCCGCTCACAACCATCGAGCAAGGCACGAATGCGTCCTTTGCCTACTCAATGCCAACCGACACTTCAACAAATTCTCCATAGGGGACATAACGAGGGACTAAATTTTTGCGATTCTATAGTAGTAGTAGGATCGAAATTAGCGATCCAAGAAAAACTAGTTTTGACATCTTCTTAACACTTCACATCAACATGTTTGGACACGCTCTCGGTCCGAATGAATTCCGACTCACACCCATCGTGGCAATGTTGTAATTTACTATAAAGGCAAGGGGGGGTTTTAAAAGGGTGTGAGGGGACCACGATTTCGGCTTCTTGAAATCGGACCCAGCATCTTCTCTCTCGCTGTCATTGCGAGCAGTGGGTCTTCTATTTCGGTCCTCCATTCGATTCGGAAGCGCTATTCGCACCGTTCCGAGCCTGCCTTTGGGTCTGCGGGGGTTTGTCTTCTTCGCCGTCCCCCTCATCTCTCTGTGCCGAAGGGGAGCAACAAAAATGGCGGCGATGACGAGCGCGCTCATAGCGATCGCGGGAGTGGTGCTGGGTTGGATCGCCATCGAGATCGCTTGCAAGCCTTGCCTCGAACGAGGCCGGGAAGCCATCGACCGGTCCCTCAACCCCGATTACGACCCCGACGACGACCGCGACGGCAATGCTCGCGCCCCTCTGATCGCTCCCGACCCTAGCCCTGACCCCCTAGATTCGGAGCCGAAGAAGCCCATCGACGCCGCACCCGCCGTTCCTTCCAAGATCGCGTGATCCATGCTCTCTTGCTCTTCTGGGTTTCGACGATTCGTCCGATCCGCGATTGTTCTTCTGCTCCGATTCGATGTTCTTTCTGTTTTGCTGTGATTTTTGTTGTCTGGGTTTGTAATCTCTCTGCAAATTGAAAGGAAGGGAAGGGGATGGAAGATGTGCATTTTCATTTTGCTTTCAGATTTTGGGCTTCTTTTTTTTTTTTTTTAAATTATTGTTAAGATGGTGAAATTGTCAAATGAAAAGGAAAGAGGCCAGTTATATGGGATTTCTTATACAGTATTGTACGGAACAATGTCATAAATTTTGGGTCTTCATGGAATAGGGGTGCTAAAAGATTTAGGAAATTAAAGTTTGGAAAAAAACTGCAAAAAAAAAAAAAAACCATGTTGGGGTTTTCATTTTAAGTTGAGAGTTTGAAATCTATGTTTTCAATTGAGAACGGACAGATATGGATATCAAACTCGTTTCCAAATGAAATTGGAAAACTTTGGCAAAAAAAATGACAAAAAGAATAAATTTTTTGGGCATAACTTGATCAAGTCCTACTTATCATTTGGGCCGACTTTTTATTCATTGAATTGGCTTGAAAGACTTTAATAGAAATCTAATTAATGAAAAAAAAAATTTTTGATCAAACATCCAAAAGGTTGATTAGGAATATGCCTCAATATGGATAAAAGAATTTTTAGATTGCCAAAAATAGTAATAAAAAGTTTGGGCATTGATTCAAGTGATTTGGGCTTGGAGATCAAATGGCCCAAATGAGGTCTATATTTCATAATAGTTCACACTCTTGAACCTTTAGGAGGTTTTCAACCTAGCCGAGTGTTCAAATGCTTTTTTGGGATAAAATATTCAATAGTATGAGAGTGCTACATCATTTGCTGACGTGGCGCGCATTTGCCACTCAAATATTGACACGTGTTCTGTGAGTGAAACTTGTTGAAAAATAGAAGGACTAGTTCTTGGCTAGCCTGGCTTGACTTGATTGGTAGAAGAAAGGACGGGTCAATAAATGGATCTTGCTTATCCTCAGGATCCTCCTCGTTTCTTTCTCCACATGGTTCCTCATCATTGGCATACCTCTTCTTCGGGTTCTTCCTCCTCGGGCTCCTCCTCCAGAGGTTCTTCCGGGTACATCTCTTCTTGTTCAACCTCTCTTTCTGGCATGCTAGGCAATCATCTCGCAACTTTCTTTATAACTCTTTAGAGAACAAAGTTGACTATACCTCTTTCGAGGAAATCATAATACACCTTTATAGTAGTAAATCAATACAATGCTCCCATGCCTTTGGTAAAGAAGCTAACAACATCATGTCTTACTCTTCATTATAAACTATCTTATTGACGTTCTTCAAATCCATCATGAGTTTATTGAATTCTTCCAAGTAGGATTTGATAGATGTACTTTCAATATATCTAAACTGAAATAACCTCTTCAACAAGTATAAGTCATTGTTCAAACCCTTTCTTATATAGAGTGCCTGAAGTTTTACTAACAACACTACAACATTCTTCTCCTCAGCCACCTCTATTAACAGCTCATCCAATAGATTCAACAAGATTATAATCTTTGCTTTCTCCATTGGCTCTACCCTATCAACGGCTTTCATTATAATCAGTAACTCATTTTCGCCATCTAATGCCTTGGCCAAACCTTGGGTTGTCAATAGCACAAGCATCTTGATGCCTCCGCCCTAGACATAATTGCAATAGCATAATTTCCATATCATAATCAGACAAGTAAAAGCCCAAAATCACAAATATAAGAAATTCTAACCAAGCTCTAATATCAATTGCTGTGATATTAACACATGAGGGATGTTGCCAATAAGTCAACTCTAGAGAACCGGAGAAATAAACAAGGAACAATAAAGGATGCTAAAATCTATATCCACAGATTGAGCCAACATCAAATAATCCATTAATAATCAAAGAATCAAAGTTTACCATTGCTCACATACTCGATTGTTTGCCATACCTAAATTAAACCCTAACTCATAATATCTATAATAGACAATTCATTGGATATAAAAAACTCACAACACAATTCCATCGGATGTTGACATTCTGTCCACGGGGGATAAGTACACTAGTAGTGCCAAAAATTGTGTACGATGCTTACTTTAATGTTAAAAGTTTTCGTCAGCTCACTTAAGTGATAAATCAGATAAAAAATGATTACTTAAGTGCCAACAACGAGAAATTCCAGCCAAATTAATTATGTGTCATTTACAATTAAAATGATAATATGACTTGGCAATCCTCCAATCCACGTGGAACACTTGCACTGAAGTAATTGTTTTTTAACAACGAATGGAACTAAAGTGATCACTTTGAACAAAATTTGATGTTCAAATGATCACTTTAAATAAATTTTGGCACTCAAATGATCACTATTTGCAACTTTTGGACGACGTTGTTTAAGGGTTACATGTTGACTAGGCATGCCAAGGAGCTACATAAGATTGATAAATTAATAAAATATAGCCACGTTGGATTTCCAGTGACCTAGATCGAAGTTAGCACTTAAAATGATCAATTTTTTTTTTTTTTTAAAAGTGGCACTTGAGGGTGTGTTTGGAAACATTTTTGGTCGGGAGAACAATTTCCTTTTAGAAATAGTCATTTTCTATTTCTATTCTCCTGAACCATTTCCGAGTAAAAGAATGTGTTTGATAAGTACACGAAATTTCTATTCTAGGAATAATAAAAAGAATAAAAATGTGTTTGGTACGACCAACAAATTTTTTTGTAACGTAGAATTTCTTATAATTTTTTAATGTTTTTTTAGATTTTTTTTTCCGTCTCTTCTTCTTGCTCCTCCTTAAGCAAGTGGCAGTGGCGGTGGCGGCGGCGGTGGCAGGTGACCAGCGAAGGGGAGGGGGGCAACTAATTGTAGGAAAGAAGAAGGGAAAAAAGAAGAAGAAAATGACTTGTTTCGAAAAATTGTTTTGGGAATAAGAATTTATTTTTTTCTACTTCTTTTTTTGTTCCAAATCTATTCCCCGACTACTTTTCTATTCTAGAATAGAAAAATTAGTTAACATTATCAAATGAATTTTTGTTATTTTTCTATTTCGAGGAACAATAGAACAAAAAAAAATCAAGGAGTATTAAAGTGAATGACATATACAACTTTTGACACTTTTAATATACTTATCTCCGGCTGACAGCCACATAAAAGCTCTCTTTTGTGTGGCTGAAAACCAACAACCACAAGCTTCATGCTTTTCTTTCTTCGTGGCGCAACTCTCGAGGAAGTTATTGTGTGGCCATCAAATCCCTTCTCGTTGTGCAGCTACAATTCTCATTGATGGAGCCCACTTGCGGCCTATGAATTATAGACACATTACAAGAGCTTCCATGTTATGTCAAACATGTGTTAATGTGTCTGACACATTCCAACGTGCGGTTAACATGTGTTGGAAAATTCGACACATGGTCAATTCTTCTCGACAAATTCCGATACAAATGTTTAGAATTGTGAGAGGCATGGTGAGTTTCTAGGCAGGTTTGCAAGTGCGAAGGGAGAGAATCTTTGAGGAAGATGATGGAGGGTAGAGGTGAGGGCAAGGGAGCAATGGCGAGGCTGTGAGCAACGGCAAGGTTGCAACTACAAGGGATGGCCAAAGAAAGAGTAGAGATTGAAGCGACCCAAAGGGCCGCGACTGTGATGCCACAATAAAGGGCCAGAGGCGAGGCTGTGGTTACAAAGGAGAAAGGGCTGGAGTCGGGGTGGCGAGTGATTGCAATGAAGCAATCAAAGAGGGTCGTGTGAGGAGGAGGAGGAAGAGGTGGCGGCTAGGGTTTTTAAGTTTCCTCCTCTTTTAGTTTTAGCAAGAAGAGTGGAAAAAAAAATTAAAAATGGGGATTCTGATGGGACTTGACATGATTTTTTCATTTTAGAGGGAGGGGAGGGTGGAGGGTGACTTCAATTTTTAAGAAAGAAAGTGAAGAAGATGGGGGGAAAGAAATGAGGGAAAGAAACAAGGGAGTGAAATAATTTTTTGGGCTGGGGAAGGGGGTGGGGGCTGGACTCAAGGGGGCTTTTTTTTTATTAGAAAAATAAATGAGGGTAAAAAGTGATTTTGGAAAATTAAAGCATTGAATGTTAAATAATGATAAATTTTCATCGTTGTAGAAGATCACAGATTTATTTAAATAAGTTGATTCAAATTTCTTGTTAGTCATTAGTTTCATCAATAACTTTCATTAAAATTAGAAACATGTCTCCAAACATGGATATGTATTAACTATGAGTATGACTTTAAATTTCCTACGATTAGATTCATTAATATTATTACTGTAAATTCATTATAGGCTCTTTTTATTATTTTTTATTTATGAATTTGAACCAAATTAATTAAAAATAAAACATTCATTTAATATATAACGTGTTCCAACATGTCGGAGTTCTCTATTTTTAAGAAATGATGTGTTAGTGTATCATGTCATGTCATGTTGTGTGTAGTGTGTCGCGTGTCGGTGCTACTTAGCTTGCGACTAGACTTGAAGAGAAAGGGACAACCTAGGCTAAAGTGGAAAGAAAACCCCATATATTTAACTCTCTATCATATTTATTTTATTTCTAGACCCTGGGCGCCACCTTCATCCTGGTCAAATAGTCAAACTTGGACAAGAAGAGTAACCGGTGCATATCTTGTGCTGAATATAGGGCATTTGTTCAATTGAGTCGGGTTTCATAAACGGCTCAAACTCAAGACACAATCTAATAATCTGCATAGTGCTTATTTAAATAGGTTCAAGGTATCACATCTTGAAAGGCATAGTTCATAAAACTGCTTAGTATTGTTAACAAGAACTTATTGTCTAATAGAGATTTAGTTAGCTGCACTTTACCTATTTTTTAATTCCTTTACAAGTTTATAGGATCTTGCAAATCTATATTTACTTTGTCATCAGTCATCTTTACTTGTAAAGATTATATATAAATTGGCTTGATCGTTATTATTAACTTATGATCGCTTTCTCAAAATCATTATCTTTGTTTATGTTTTTCTAGTTACAACAAATATTTTTCCTCCAATACGTTATTTTCCAAAAATAACAACAAAAGTGACACCCCAACTCTAACGAGCATAGGCAAAATGATACAATTGTTCCCTTACCTAAAGGAAGCATCCTTAAACATAACCAATAATAACTTGTTATCAAATATATATCTCCTTCCATATATTTCATAAATAGTAATTTGGTTACAAGATCAAATTTAAGTAATCCTCAAACTAACAAAGAGCACATTGTTTTAGCTTAGTTTATCAGTACCGAAGTGCTGCCTGTATTACAAATGCAACCCTAGAAAGGGTTGCTTTTGGTCTGGGACACTCTTTTAGATCCCTACTTCTATCACTACTTTGTTTCCAATGGAGTCGTTGGAAAGATAGGGTTTTTTCCTTGTTAATTCTTCTAGAGGAAGTTATTGGCTTGGGGGAGAAGTTAGCCCCTTAAGAATTGTATGGCATGGTCAATGGAGATAATGTAATGAGCATTGACAAGAAAGTTTTATTAGTATGTGTGGTTAAGGAGCTACCTGTCTATGTGGGCCAGCTGCCTGGCTCTATTCTGATCAGTACAGACAACATTTTTTAGCTTGTGTCATGATCTCTAAAGTATCTTCCTCATGCCCATCGAACCATAAGTAAGACTATAAGACCCAGGTCGTATACGCTTTGGTGTGACTAGGGGTTGTATGTTGAAACTAGTTTTGTCTGAACCATCATCTTTACTTGAGAGGGTAACTGTGTACCATGTCTGTCGGGTTTTCTATTTGGCATTTGAATGCGTAAGCCATATGAAACTGAAATGTCTCAAACTGCCATCTCTGCCGGTGCACATGATCTGTATCTGCTGCTTCCTTATTTGCTAGATGTCATCCAAGCAAAAGATATCTCAGTCAATCGTCTACATTTTTCCCTTTCAAGAAAGAAATAAGTGTCAATGATGCACATTAAGGATTACTTTTGCTGTATCATTCTGCCCGAGTAAAGACAAAGTGACATCAGCTGTATCATTCTGCTCGAGTAGTCTCCATCGTTCCATCACCCACATTTTCATCTCCTTTTAATTTAATAGTTCGGATTCTCATGGCTCACAGTTTGTTTGTTCCTTCTTCTTTAGCTTGTAGCCAGCAGGGGACCCACGAGAGAAGCAAGTGCAACTCCGCCGCGGCCGGGGGAGGGGGGTGGTGTGGGGTGGAACTTATCCTTTATTACTGTAAAACGCAAATGATGATCGTAATTGGATCGGGAGAAGAGTTTCCACTATTTTCAAATCTTGCGATTGAGAGTAAGGACCTCTGCATCAATTTATGTGTAAGATACTTCATTTGGTCATTTCTGCGATCATCCCAGGGCTGTGTTCCCTGGTGCTTTGCCAAGAGCCTAATGGCCGGCAGAAGGTACTTAAATGGCAGGTATTATCATGCAAAAAGTAGTATTAAGTGCAATTCAGTGTTCCGGGTTTTTAGGATCGAGAATTTCATATTTTCTCTCTTACCAGACAAGGTATCTATGGACGCTTATAAGGAATTATTGTGTCCATCTACCCTTATTCCTAAATACTATTAGGTCTTACGTCCCTTTTGAACAATTTGCTGGTTGATCACAGTTGTCTTTTGTCTATCTGCCCATGTTTTTTTAACGATACTGGGTCTTATGTCACTCCTGAACAATTTCAATAGTTAATCACAATTTATTTTACGCGTGTGATGATGAATCTAACATTTCTTTCCACAGAATCAATTTCCTTGTGCCACGTAGTCTATTTTAGCTATGGCATGGGTTTGCACCCTTCCCCAGTTCCCCGCACGTTATTGTTGGTCTGAGATGATTAATAATACCTTCTCTACCTGACAAAATGTGTTTTTACTCTTATCAATCTGATAGTGGAGTGTCTTACTCATGAAGCGAGGGAAACATTCGTTGCTGTCTTAGTTTATGAAGGTGTGACTGCTTTATAAATTCTTTCATTTTTTTGTCTTCGAATCTGTTTGGTTTAATGCTATATACTGATTAAACGAAGTCAGATTGTATGGGAGACCATTAATTGCCTTCCTTACCTAGCAGGATGTGCAGAATGGTTGGACAAAGGACACAGGAAGTGTCTCATTCTTATATCAAACTTTGGGAGTTAATTAGAGCTTTTATACGAAGCTTGTTGAGTTAGGAGAAGTTCGCTCACTACCCTTGTCTGATAGACCGTTAGTACCTGAATCCTATGGGTGGCACTCACATGACTAATCTTTTAGATGAGCAGTGGATCCTCTATTTCGTATGACATTCCTCATGGTGTCTTGTCATCTAAGGTGAATCCCGAGAGAGTTTAAAAGATTGCTATGAGCCATGTAACTCTCTTGCGAGATAGTGCTTACACTTAACATGGACTCTCTCAACCCCACCCACTTGGTTTCTCTTTTATTATTTATCGAGTATAAATTTTAATTGCCACTAACATATTTTGGGCCGGTTATGAGCTAAGTAAGGTGCAACCGTGCAAGGGCCCATTTTACCTTTGTGAACAAGACGTTTCGAGTTTGGAGAATTAGTTTTATCTAACACATAGCTTTTCTCTTTTAATAATATGTTATTTCAAAGCTTTAATCCTGAACATGTAATTCTATTTACCATGCTTAAGAGCTCAAACGATAAATGAAACAATCAATAATAAAATATATAAAGAAAACACACAAAAGAAAGTGCCCAAGCCATATTGACCTAGTAAATCCAAGGCCTTGTTGTAATGGTCTGACATGAGCCCTTGTGAGCTATGCATAGGATTAACGTTCTAGTCTATCTAATTAATGACGAAAGGTTAATCTTTATATGGTCAAAGATGCGATATAAATTAAACTGCTCTTATCATGAAATGAGAGAAAACTCCTAAACGCATCAAAATGATTTTTTTACTTTTTATTTATCTGTTTATGCAATGTGATTATCTAAATACGTATAAGATAAATAAAACTACACTTAGATGTTGGAAGAATATAATAAAAAAAAGTGTAATAAGAAGGTTGCTTTTCAAGTACCTTCTTTTTGGCATTTGCCTTTGTGTGTTGTGATGTAATCTCTTATGCGTTATTTATTTTATCATTGTTATGTAGCGGTTTTACTTGTCCCAGTTGTAAGAAGATATTGTATAGTCAATAAACCATGTTAATGAAATTCATCTAAAGTCCTAATCACGATCCTTAATTTTCCTGAAATGCAAGAGACTCTTTTGGGCAAAAAATTTAGATGTCGATATGTTCAATTAATCTTAATTATTCTTTATAAAATGGGGTGATTATCAACAATGAGATCTGCTGGGATACTATAGGCAGTACAGTACGGAGTTGTGTATCATCAATATGGCATGGTCTTGCATTCTCATCTTTACTGCGTTCATAGAAAGTAGGGAGTTCTTCATTCATGGATAATGTGTCTACATGACCCTACATGCGATATGAGACTTGCTTTCGGTCAATTTTCGCATGTCCCGGATGGTCCTCGATGGCCCCATTGTTGATGGTCGCTCTAGAGTGGTTGAGGCCTGTTGCTTAGATATTTTTTAGCCCAGGAACGGGCTGAAAATGTCCACTGTCTGGACCGTCCTCCATCTGAATAGTGAGCGTCCACCCTACCTTGGGTTTGTGTGGGCTTCTCCAACCAGGTCCTTGATGGTCCCTTTGATCTGTGATCACTCTAGAATCGTCGATGTCCGTTTCGGGTCGTCTTTAATCCCGTGAACGGCCTGAATGTCCACAATCGAGACCATTTTTTGGTCTGAATAGTGGGCGTCCGGCGCACTTTCAGTCGGTTTCCGCTTCCTCGAACCGGTCCTTTAGCAATACCTTTTGTTTATTTATTCATATTTAGCATCGCATAACATTCATTTAGAGGCTTGTTTCGTGAAATTCGAGCATTCGTTGCATTCTGATATACATCTGTTTGGATCTATTCTTATCTCTTTTGCGCAGACACGTGAAAACGGAGACAAGCGTTGAAACCATTTTCCTGCGCGGGGCTTGGACGTCGCCACAAGAACATTTTGTTGCTCAAAACAAAATGTTATTTAATGCATTGTTTTAAGAGGCAGCACAAAACAAAGGGGACAAATGTTGCTCTGCGTATGGTAGGAAGCAATACTTTGTTGAAGCGTCTCTTTTACTATGACTTTAGACAACATTTTCTTTTTGGAAGCATTAATTCTATGTTGATTTTTGGTAACTGACAAATAATATTGTTTTATTGTGTTTTGTAAAAAAAAGAAAAACATATGGATCAGATTGCTTTTGGAAAAATGATTCAAATCTTTAATTTGTTAAAACTAAAACTCTGTTTATTTTGAGGAAAATAAATTATTTACAACATATTTTCTTGAAAAAGATTATTTGTATCAATTGAAATAATTAATCAATATTTTTCAGAAACGTTTTTTTATTGATAACAAATTATGTTTCAGAATTTTTTATAAATAAAAATATTTTTTATTTGTGTACACAATGTAAACATCGTTTTCAGAAAATTATTTTCTAAATCATTTATTTTTTCGGAGACAAACAGAATTTAAATCATCCGAGGTTAAGGTTTTACATTATATTAAAAATTGTAAGATTAAGAAGGAAAAAAAGAAATGGCATTATGGTAAGTCGTGCTTAGTTATTCCCTCTCCGATTGATTGAAGGCTATAAAATTTTGGCAATTGATGATACCATGCCACATTAGTTACAAGTATTGCTCATTATAATTTTAATCGAATTTCTTCGAAACTGTGTATTCTGATTTCATCCGAAAATTACATGCTGAGTATTGCCTAATGCTCAAATTTGTTGGACAATTGGTGGTCCATAAATAAAAATTGGTGAAAGGAAGTGACAAATGCCACCTCAATGTTTTATTGACCAATGCAAGTCTTAACTTTTTAGATAGTAATAGTATTGTTGCAAGATTTATCAGTAGGTGCGTCCGTCACTTGATATCTTTCTCTCTCTCTCATTGACTAGTTCTTAAATGGATGAATAGTAATTTATGCTTTATGCTTGACGATCTAAATTTGCCAACAATAAGCGCTCTTAAAACTCATCTTAACCAGCTTACAATTTCTTGGACTTTTCATCGTGGACAACAATGCAAAGCAATTTATTTAATTAGTTGCCGACACGGCAGTAACATCTTGGAAAGGCCACTTTTCTCAAGGGCCAGTTGAAATATTGGTAAAGGATTATGCAGCTTATTGCGGACGTTGCTGTACGTCAAGCATGAGTGTTGCTCCCCGACATGCTTAAGAGAGAATTCGCATGTTCTTGCACCACGGTCCATGCCATGATCACGTGCCTCTCTCTCACCAGAATTGCCCCAACAGCGAACCGCAATACATAAATTCCTCCGACCTCCGTGTGAGTTATAAAGACCCGACCTGAAGCATTAATAGCGTGAAGCAACCGTGCATTGAGTTTGTTCACCTCGTTTAACTTCCATGCTTCACGATGCTCGTCTTCCATTGCCTGGCCATTCGCCATGCCAGTGACTGCCGAAGGACGAATCCTGAAACAAACCAATGCAAAGTTTCTCGGGAAAACGACTTCGAATCGGCCATCTTTCACCACGAGCTCCTCGAAGAGCTTAGCCAATCTGCAGTCGTTCCTTATGTGACTCCTCAGATTGCGCACGCCATATATCCTGAGCACAAGCCACAGCTTCAATGCCCTGAACCTCCTGCTGAGTGAAAGTTGCCAATCTTTGTAGTCAACAACTTGTTTTGACTCGGTTGCCTCGTTCTTGAGGTACTCGGGAAGGGCGTTTGGATCTTTTACCCAGAGGCAGCAGCAATCGAGAGAGGTCAAAAGCCACTTGTGTGCATTGAAGCTGAATGAATCTGCAAATTCGACCCCATTGAGGAATTTCCTGTACTCTGGGCATATACACGAAGACCCTGCGTACGCAGCATCGACATGAACCCACATGCCGAACTCGCTGGCTACTTTGCATAGAGGTTCCAGTGGGTCGACAGCTGTGACCAAAGTTGTCCCGACCGTGGTGCACAGGTACAATGGAATTAGCTCCCCATCGATATCCGAACGGATTGCCTTCCTTAGCAAGTCCGGGGATAAACTGAACAAGGTTGACTTCGTCGTCTTTAAGGCCCGGATGTTCCGTGGGTCTATTCCCACGACCCGGGCAGCTTTCTGGAATGAGCAATGCGTTTGATCTGACCCGTAGACAACAAGCTTCGTGATGGAATTGTGTCCCGACCTCCTCAGGACCCTTTCTCTTGCAGCACTGAGACTGCAAATCATGGCCTCGGTGGTATTCCCTTCAATGACTCCCCCGCCATTCCCAGAAAAGAGGAATGGCCTTGGCAAGTCCAGCATCTTACCGAGCCAGTCCATGACCAGGCTCTCAAGCTCAGTCGCGGCGGGGGATGAGACCCAGTTGAATCCCGCCACGCTGAAGCCCGCACAAAGCATCTCGCCGAGGATTGCTGCAGTGCTAGTGTTGGTCTGGAAGTAGGCGAAGAAAGTGGGGCTCTGCCAATGAGTCAAGCCCGGGACTATGTACCGGTGCACATCGTCAAGTATAGCCTCCAGGGGTTCTTCATCCTGTGGTGCAGAACTTGGAAGGCATTTGGAAAGATACCCAGGCTCGACTTGGCTAAGAACCGGGTATTTCTCAACATTCTTGTAGTAGTTGACTAGGAAGTCGACGACCATCTGTTCCTGACGCCTGAACTCTCCGAGATCGAGAGGGTTCATCGCAATCTCATCACTAACCATGTTTTTGAGCAGGTTCTCGCAATCGCTTTGAAGGCTTCCCATAGTATCGTTGCAGTTGGAGGCTGTAGATGGAAGCAAAATGGAATGGGGTTGTTGCAAATGCTTTTGCTTGAGCTAAGTGTGAGATGATCAGTTTTCGGGTATAGTGCTTATATAGACGGGTGGTCTTTAAACATGGTGTTAGCTGGGTTATTCCAGGTGGAGAAAGCTCAATGAATTGCAAGCCCAAGAGGATTTGAGCCCCATATGATAAGTCATATGGAGAAATAGGGTTTTTCACTATTTTTTAAGTTGTTGCTGTAAAAATCTGGGGTCTGGGGTTGAGTTTGATTTATATCAAGCTGGTATCAGAGGTCAATTAGTGGTTCAATTGAGCTGAAATTTTGTCAGTGTGTTCATGGCATATTCTTTTGAATCTAACCGGTTTGATTTCTGTTTGAACTCCCTACATCGTGTTTTTTGTGGATTGAACAAAACCCGCGTTCTTAGTGAGATTTATCATTGATTTCTTGTAAAATTTATGCGTATTCCAAGAATGATATTCTTAAGATCTTTGTTGTTATGCAATTTTAGTACTTACTAGAGAAGAACCTTGTTCACCCGCTACATCAAATGGGGCAGCGTATGGTACCAATAATATCATGTGAACTAAACAAGCTAAAGTGAGTAAAATGCATGAAGACTGCACCACAACACGCATACGAACTTCGTTCATGCATCACATGACACACACAATCCCATTCATGCATCTCATGACACACGGCTACACCATCACACGTACTCACATGCCTTGTTAATTAATTTCAATGTGTGAACATTTCATATCCACCATTGAAACGGATTGAACCCAAGACACTGGCTAGATCCCTTCGAGTCACTTCCAGGTCGCTGGCTAGACTTCTAGGGGATGCTGGCCCTAGGCATCTCCCTCGTTACAACTCCTAACCCAAAGTGGCCAAGCTGGGTCTATTGACTTACATTAGAATATAATAAACAATGCATTCATCTAACAATTTAAAAATTTTAGAAAAATTAGCAATACTTCCACCAAATCTCATATAATATTAGAGTTAAGAAGTCCCGAATTCAAAACTTTTAGGCCTTTATTTGCCTCCCCAATTGCATATTTCCACCTTTGGCTCCCGATAACCCTGCTCACCCTACTTTGTAGGATCCGTTTGACCATAAGCAAGGACAGAAAAGTTCAAGACACCGGAAGTTTTAAGCCGGGCCTAGTATATGGGATCGGACTTTTAACATGAGTCTAAGTTAGACTCAACTATAAGCTAGATAAGTTGCAAGAGACCTAAACCACACACCTAAGTTACGTATAGTATAAAGCCTAGTAGTTCTAAATCATGGGCAAATTTAAGAAAAAATTGTTACCATCATTGTTAAGTCAGATCAGTCTAATTCAAACCATATACAAGTTTCCATATACAAGTTTCATTCTCAATCATAAATGTGGTGCATGAGGATGGAACATGGTTAATCCTTATTGGTAGATGATGGACAACAAGTCATAAAATGACCTTTTGACAATTTGAGATGACGGACAACAACAAGTCATCCTTATTCTTTCCCTTATCATTCTTGTGTTAATTACGCTGAAAATTTATTGTGATAATTCTACAACACTTTTCTTCTGTAAGAATAACAAGTATTTTAAGGGTGCTAAACTAATGGAAATCAAATACTTTCCGTTAAAGAAGAAGTTCAAAAACATAGAGTATCAATTGAGTACATTAGCACCAACCTTATGATAGCATATTTCTTAACAAAAGGACTACTGCTCAAAATATCTAATGAACATGTTGAAAGGATGGCATTATTAGACATCATTAATGATTGATTATGATTACATTAAATTTATGTATTTGACACTCTAAGCATAATTATGTGTTTATGACATTTCCTATTTTCTATCATATATTGTGGAGATAGATTAATGTTAAACAAGACAGTCTCTAACAAAGATATTATGGTTGGACCATGTTAGATAGCTATGTCATAGTACATGGAAGGAACTATGTCGATTAATAACATACAACCGCCATGACCCATATTAGTTTTCTTTACTTAATTATGATTATTATGTGATAGCCAAATTAAGAAAAGATTTAGCATAATGTTATTGTGCACATTGTGATCTTTATTAAAGCATGAAAGAAAGGTCGTATGAGCCAAGTGGGAGAATGTAAGAATAATTGTGGCCCACTTGATGTTGTTAATTAATGGTTTAATAAATATTTAAGAGCCAAAACATAAGGGTTGCCGGGTTATGGGTGAAGGCTAGTGGGACCATTACTTGAGTGTTTGGATATTTTTGGAGGACTTTGGAGGCTATTTGTCCCCCTCCAGGCTGCAGCTCCTCCTTCTTCTTCCTCCTTGCTGTTCTATCTTCCATTGTTGTTGAATTTGAAGTAGAAAACCAACCAGCAAACTAGAGAACCAGCAGCAGCCTCACCGAAGCCCCCTGCAGCCTTTGACTACCCTTCACCGCCTGTCCGAGCTACCGCCAAAGCCGAACAGCCCTCATGCCCACAAGTCCACGCCCGCGAGCTTGTCCACGCATTCCCCACCATCTCGCATCTACTTGCTATTCGCTTGGCCGCTGTCATTCACCACAGCCGCTGAGCCACTGCCATTTGCCCTTGTTACCGCTGCTGTCCAGCTTCGCCTCTTCCCTCGCCATTCTAGCCAAGCCGAGCCCCTCAATCAGCTGGTCCAGCAACCCTCTAGAATCAAAGTTCCAACTTGGTGTTGAGACTTTGTGGCCCGTTTTCGGCCCTTACTCGGCCTCCCTTGGTTTTGCTCTAGGCTTGAGTCTCACTCGCCTCTGTGTCGCCGTTGCCGTGAACTCATCGGCTCGCAAATCCGGTGAGTTTACTTGCTAAACCTTGCTTGTGGGGTTAATTATGCTTAGGGGAGGTTTAGTTTAGGTGGATTAGTTAGTTTAATTAGTGGTTTAGTTAGTTAATTAGGCTAATTAGGTGGTTAGATTAGTTTAGTTAGGGGTTAATTAGATCGTATGATTTATTTAGCTTAGTGCATTATTTAATTAGGTCCAATTAGGTGGTTAGATTAGTGTATTTGGCTTAATTAGGCATTTATTTAATTAATTTTGTAATTTATTTAATTATTTAATTTTTTCGGAAATTATATCAGGATAGCCGGTCGTCAGAATTCCGTGCTGATTGCCGTGGTGTAATTAGTTTGTACAATTGATTGTTATATTGTGCAATTGAGTAATGATCATTGATTTTTAGTTATTATTTGGAAATTATGAAATTTTGATATTTAATTAGAAAATGTCGGTGTCGATTTTTGACGCCAAAAATGTTTTTAAGTATTATATCAAATAGTGAGATTTTTAAAAAGAAAGGGTATCACTTTTTCTGGTTCGATCTGATCGTGTACCCACATATGATTATTTTACCATGTGTTTTTAATACGAAGAAAATAGGCCAAATACATTATTTTAATTGAGGCATTTGAGTGCAAAGCACAATGTCTTTGGCCGGGAATGGATGGTTGTGTGAAGGTTATGAGTACCTGTCGCGAGCGTTTATGCAAGACGATGCTCTTATATGAAATCCCCTTGTCAACGGATGCCAGTTGCAGTAGAGGATGGACCGATGCTCGTTTGTAAATGCCGTCTCGAGGTAGACGTGTGCTCGATGGGGTGAGACGATGCCTAGTTATGCCGGAGACCGCCGAATGTCGAGTAGGCCGTACCCATGGGGCCGTAATTAATTGGAACGCCTGTCTGAGTGAGATATAACCACGTTTAATTATGGAACAAAATTATGACGTACGGTATGGGATGTGTCATGATTTGAAAGTGAGGTGTTTTGATTATCGATTGCATCTACTGCATTTATAAATGTTATATGAACTGTACTGACGTACATGGAGGTGCTGAGGCGAGGTGAGTCTTCTGTGATTAGACTGCCTCTAGGTGTATTACCTTCCTAAATCAGGGTTTAGGGCGTGAACTCACTGAGACATTGTCTCACCCCATCGTGGTTTAACTATTTTTAGGTCCTTAGATGGAGGTGAGATCAGTTCATTTTGGACAGCCGTGAGGGTATACCGATCAAAGTACCGACTTCCCTATCCCCACAGAGTCCCTGGATCCGTGAGCTCGTTGTGACTACGATCTTGGTCGATGAGGGCCTATCACAGTTGGTACCTCATTGATTCAAGGCATGGTTTCATCATGGGTCTAACGGGGAACAAGAAGGTCCCTTGGATGGTTTCGACGCACCCGTCGTTGAGGGTGAGGCAATAGCTAACCCACTTGACATCGACATCTTGGACGGTGTCGTGATAGATTCGGATCCCAAGTAGATAGGGTTTGGGGTAGGGTTAGCTAGGGAGTTCTTTTTTGAGACCTCGACTTTTGTATATATAACCTTGCAGGCTGACCTAGTTTGTTTATAAAAGTGTGGTTGTTGATTGTTGTTTGGGGATTGTTTATTTCGCTTCCGCATGTGCATGAATCAATTTGGGTTGGCGACTCGTCCTAGGAACATCGTAATTTTATTGACCACCAAGGGATGTGCATGCACTCGAGATTTGGGGCGTGACAGTTACACAATACATGGTGAAAATCGAGCGTACTATTCTTAGCCTAGATTGCTATAAACCCGTATTCCCTAAATTGGAGACTGCCGAACTCAAAAAGCCCACCTCCTCTAGCAGTACAAATGCTCTTGCACTCAAACATTTTTGAAATCTTGCGCTCATGTTTTGCTCCTGCTAGTTTACCTATTCCAATTTGTTGCTTAGGACTAATTCTTGTATCGTCCTATCTCTTTCCATAAATGAAGCTGATCTTTTGATTCATGCAGCTATTCCACATTTTCTTTGATAGATGACAAAAAAGGGAGAGTTACTTGATGTGAAAAGCTACGCCTAACATTTGCTCTTAAACATCTGCTCCTGGTTTTGCTAAATTTTCTTTGAAAATTATGAATTTGCTCACAACATTTGGTACTAATAATTTGCTAAGAATTTCTCATGATATTTTTGCTTAGAACTGACTAATGTTTGAAATTATACTGCTCACCAAAATAGGGGGAGCATATGAGTGCATCATCAAGCCAAGGGGAGCAACCAACTGTTATTCTATGATTCCCAAATTAGATGATAACACACATAGGGAAGATCTTTTTTGCAATCATATCTCATCTTACTAAATATCATTTGAGTTTATATCTCCAAAGCGTTACAGCAAAATATCCTAAGGAGAGATCCTATCTTTAAATTATGCAAATTATTTCAAACAAGCCTTACTATTCTTTCACATCTACGGGATAGTTTTATCATCATAAAAAAGAGAGAGATTCTTGGAGAAAACATCTTGAAGTGATTTTGATGATGCCCAAACTATCCTTAGTATAATATGTGCTATGTTGTGCGCATATTTTAGGACCAAAAGACTATGTAATATCCATGGTGTGATCCATTAGAAGGAAGTTTGCAAATGTCATTTTATAACAAACATCATCAGTCATTTAAAAGATCAGGTACTAATGATGTTTATATCAAGGCAATAAAGATCAGGTTGATGGTAATGTAATAGCCAAGCGCATCAATTGATGTTCATTGGGTCAACTAAAGAGCCATTGAAAGATCTAGATTTGTAGAGCGGCATAATTAGAATAAAACATGTAGTAGAGTAGCTAGAGTGTCTGACATGTTAGTTAGAGACTGTAGTGAGAAGACAACAACAATTACTATTTTTGGTTAGTCTACAAAAGTCCCAAGAAAGAAGTTGTGTGAACCATAGGACTAGCTAGTTATAACTTTCCAAGCAAATTATTAGTGGAATCCAACTCGTTTTGAGGCTATTAGTCTGAAGAGTGGACATAAGCTTAAAAATAAAGCCAAACCACTATAACTATGTCCCACTATTTTTTATCTTATATACATTAGCATACGGTTAGTGAGTATTTGTCACACCCCGAACCCCGGGCACGCACATATCCCTTGACGGTCGATCAAATTGCGACGTTCCCAGAACGCGTCGCCAACCCATTCGTTTTATGCACATGTGGAAGTAATCTCATAGTTACCCAACCAACAAACAAACATATGGGATAATAAAATATGCTAACAACTTTTTCATAAATCACACCTAATATACACGCCGGGTTAAACCTACAGGTCTATACACACCAGTCTATCTCCAAAAAGAAACTACTAAGTTACTTACGCTCCAGACCCTTCAGCCTCGGGCACCGGGTTCTCCACACTAGGGACTTGAAAAAATGATTAAACACGACAGAGTGAGATAAAATCTCAGCGAGTAAACACCCTAAACCTCGATTAGGACGAGAATTCACTTAGAGGCAACCTAAACATGCACCATATAGGACTTACCTCGCTTCAGCACCTCCTTGCATATTAGTACATCTCATATATCATATGCATACAATAAATGTATTCAATAACTGGAACACCTCAATTCATCTTTCAAACAATCATTGGGGTCCCGATTATAAGGTCAAACCGTTATGACATGTCCCATTCCATGCCACACAATTTTTTTTATAATCAGGCGCGGTTATCTCAATCACTTAGGCATCCCTAGTTATTATGACCCATCGGCCATGTCCAACTCAACATTTGGCAGTCATCCAGCATAAATGGGCATCGTCCCATTCGGTTGGGCACGACAACATCCCGCATAAATGCATCGGGACGGCATTCCATAAAGGAGCATCAGCCCAGCTTCTACTGTGACTAGCATTCATTGTCAAGGGCATCTGAACTTAATTAGGCATTGCCTGCGTGAACATATCAGGATGGGTTCACTACCCCATGTAAATGCATTAAGGTACTTAAGTGATCACACGCACATTCAAACTTGGCCAAGAATATCGTGTTTTGCACTCAAATACTTTCATTTCAAATAATGGAACTTGGCTAATTTTCTTCATATTAAAAATACCCGGTAAAATAATTGTACGGTGATCACACAATCAAATCGAACCGTAAAACGTGATACTCTCCCATTTCAAAATTCCACGATTTTCTATGGTACCTAAAACATTTTTGGCATCAAAAACCGACATCGGATATTTTTCTAATTAAATACCATAAAATCATATTTTTGCAATAATAATAAAAAATCATCACTAAGCACTCAATTGCATAATTTAGCAATCAATTTCACAAATCAATTCAACCACGACGATCAACATAAAATTCCACTAATCGGCTATCCCTGTACAACTTATGCTAATTATAATTAATTAAATAAATTACAAATTATTTAAACTAATGCACTTAATTAATTTAATTAAGCTAATCGGACTAACCTAATTGAGCTAACTAAATAAATCTAACTAAGCTAACTAATTTACTCTAATTAAGCTAACTAAATAACCTAACTAACCACCTAACTAACTTAATTATCTAGTTCAACTAACTAAACTAACTAACTACTAGTTACACTAACCAAACTAACTACTTATCCATACTTAAGCCTAAACTAATCCACATAAGTGCAATTAACTTCCTAATCCAAGATTAGGGTGTTAACTCACCAGATTAGCGAGATAATAGGTTCACGGCAACGGCGGTGCGACAACGGTGAAATCCCATGTCTACGGCGACTTCAATGGAGGCTCGAACAAGGCTGAAAACAGCCGACCAAGTCTTAGATAAGGCTGAGATTCAGTTCTGTTGGAAAGGCTGGTCAAGGGGCTGAGGTGGCTGGCGGAGCAGGATAGGGGTAGGCGACGATGGGGACGGCTAGATAGCAACGATGGGCGGTGGTCGAGCGGTTTGAGGAGCTAGTCACGACTGCTAGCTGAGGCGGTCTGGTATCGAGGCTGCAATGCGGGTTGGTTGGCTCGGAGACGGCATGAGAGGGTGGTTAAGCGGCCGTGGGACGGGCGCACGGGCGTTACTGGTCGGAGGATAGGCGGCTGGAATTGTGGCTGGTTAGGTTGTGTGATGATGCTAAAAATGGAGATGGTGCAGCAACAAGTGGAAGAGATGAAGAAGAAGAAGAAGAAGAAGAAGAAGAAGAAAGGAAGAAGAAGCAAAAGCTATTTTGCCAGGGGGGGATGCGCATGGAGAAATGGAGGAGAGAGGGAAGAGAGAGGGGGACAATGGGCCAAGAAAGTCTAGTAGCTAGCCAATAGCCATCCAAGGGAAAATATCCATGCAATGATCACAAATGGCACAAAGTCTTCAGCCTTATAAGTCAAGGCATCAACCAATGGTCAATTTCCCTCAATTTCTTCACAAACAAAGCCAATTTGGTGGCAATTAACTCTTTAGCAGTCATATGAATTTCCACCAATTTCCTCTCAATTTTTTACAAAACCACTTCATTTTGATGTTAAAAAATGCCAAGGAGGCTACCCTAACAATTTCCCTTCAAATCTTCACAAACCAACTCAAATTGGTAGCCTAAATTGCCAATTACGGTGCCCATCCGAATTTCCTTGATTTTAATTTGCCAATTTTGATTTTTTCGCAAATTTTCGAGCTCGATGGAAATTTCTCGAAAGATGAGATGAGATCCTAAAAATAAATCGTGATATGCTCGAACGTTCAATTCTTGGAATCAAATTCGATTTTGTGGTTAAAATCAACCGGACGCGATTTTAGCTCGACCCAACCTATCGAGTAGCTTTTAGGGATTTTATCGCATTTGACCCATGCTCGATAATTTTTTATCCACGTTTGTGCATCTCCAACTCGTAGGCGACGTTCGGTTATCATAAAAATCTGAAGGTTTAAATTATGGGTACCAAGTACAAAATCGACAGAAAATTGGATTATTGCCGTTCGACGAGAATTTTGCAATCAGGTAGAATTACCCACCATTCAATTGCGCATTTCCATTGAATCGTCCTATATCCAATTACTAATCGATTATAACGGTGCCGTAATAACTCTTGCCGATTATCACGGTCGAGCGATCGATTTTCGATCCAATTCTCAAGTTTGCTACGTTTATATCCCTTAACCACTTCACTTGATAGATCAGTTAACTCGTGAGTTATCATGTGACATCCTTATTTTCTAATTCTGTTTTCAATTGAATGAGTTAGGCTTTTTATTGATGCGCCTATAGTTCTTTTCTTTGACTATGCCACTCTCGAGATAACTAGCCTATCAGGTGAACCCGTTAAGGAATCAAAACGCAATAGACTTGAGAATTCGACCAGGAATCGACTACTCGACCGCGCTAATCTGTAAGGGTCATTATGGTACAGATCAACTAGAGACCAAAGATAAGTTGATTCGATAGAGCCATGTGATTAAGTGTGGATGATTTCACATAATTGCAAAATTCTTGTCGATCGACACTAGACCCAATTCTCTGTCGTTTAGGTACCCTGTGTCCATATTTGAAATCTCAAGATTTTCATGACAACCAAGAGTCGCTAATGTGTCAAAGATGCACGTGTGGCTCGAAAATAATCAACCATGGGTCAATTGCGCTAAAAATTCCTAAAAGCTACCCGATAGATTAGGACGTGTTAAAATCGCAATAGATTTAAATTAATTGTGAAATTGAACCCGATTTCAGAAATTGGAAGTCCTATCATGTCACAAATCATTTTAGGAACGTCGACTCATCCTCCGAAGATTTTTCTGCAAACCGAGATTTTCGGCGAAAAATCCTAAGTAAGGATATTTTGGATTGGGAAATTCGTCGGACCGTTTTTGAGCGCACCCATGGCTGTCAAGATGGACTAATTGGTGAGGAAAAATGTTGGTTAGGATGATGGCACATTGGTTGGATTTATGGATATCAAATTGAGTCCAATTGGAGAGGAATTGAAGGGAAATTGAATGAATTGAAGAACAAATGTCACAAATTCGTAGCCCCCCATGGTGTGCAACATTTGGACCCTTGGGGAGTCTTGTTGGAGAAGCCAAGGAGCTGCAAATGGCTGAGGATGATAGCCCATGTGGTGGGGCATGTTGGTTGAGCTGAGAGGGGACAAGGAAAGCCATCTAGAAGGTTTGTTGGCCCCCTTCAAGCTTTCAGCCCTATCTTCTTCCTCTCAAGCCTCACTTTATGCATTGCTGAAGCTTTTTGGAAGTTCAAAGAACTAGAGAAACCAGCCCTCACTTCTCTCTCTCTTCCCTCTTCAGCCCAAGCAAATTCGTAGCCTTTTCCCCCTTGTTTTCTTCTTTTGCCAGTTTCTAGTCTAGCTAACATTTCTCCAAAACCCGAGTTAAAAGTTACTTTCCTGTGCGAATCAACTCACACTTCACCCACCATCGTCTTTAGCACATCCAAACCATACAGGAGCACCTTGTCGTTCGCGGGAAGGAGTTGCCAGCCGACTTACACGCCGATGAGAAGAAACGGCTCGCCGGACCACTTGGAAGCCACCCGAGTGCATTGTTTCGCCTGTTTCACGATTTTCAGCATTTTTCTCCCCATTTGACCCTACCTCCACCCATACCAACCACCAGTAAGTCCCCCTTGACCCCCAGGTGCCGTTGGTTGCTGGCGAACCGCTCACCGGAGCTCCAATCAGCCCATTCCTTGCTGTTTCGACCCCAAACCAGCCACTGGTTCAGCCCTTCGGTTCAGCCAAGAACATAAGTAGAAAACCAGCAAGGCTTTGGGACTTCGTGGCTCGTTTCCGAGCCCTTCCCAGCCTTGGTTGATGTTGTCGCTAGGAGGATTGTCACTCGCCTCAGCGTCGCCGTCACCGTGGACTCACCGGAATGATAAACCAATAAGTTTACTCACTAATCTCCACTTAGGGAATTAATGATGTTTAAGGGGTGTTTAAATTATGCTAAATATGTTTGGGTGATTAGATTAGTTTATTTAAATGTTAATTAGATTTAGTATTTGATTAGTTTAGTGGATAGATTAATTAGTCTACTTATGCAATTAGATTAGTGTAAGCATGATTAGACTTTTAATTAATTATTTTATTTATTAAAATTAAATATTATTAAATTATATTTTTTAATTATTTAAATTAAATTAATTTTCGAAATTTATTTTATTATTAATGAATTAATATTTTCCGGAAATTATGTCGGGAGAGCCGCTCGATAGGATTTCGAGCTGATCGGCTGTGGTATGGTTAGAATATGCAATTGATTTATGGATTGATCAATGGAATGATGATTGTGCAGTTGTGTGGTAATTGTGAATTAGTTAGATTATGCAATTGATGGTTAGTTTGTACAATTGATTGATGAGTTGTGAAATTGTATGGTGATTATGAATCGTGAGCATTTAGTTATGACACCTGGCTAAGCCAGAAAACTGCCTAGCTTGGAATAAGCTGTGCCCATCGGGCTGAGATTTACCGCCTAACTTGGAATAGGCTATGCCCATTGGGCCGTGATTAACCGCTGAAGTATGGCTGTGCCCATTGGGTTGTGATTTACCACCAAACTTGGAAGTAAGCTGTGCTCATTTGGCCGTGATTACCGCCTAACATTGAGTAAGCCGTGCCCATTGAGTTGTGATTAACCTGGTTACACCAGAAGACCGCCTAACCCGGAGTAGGTTATGCCCGTATGTGTGGCTGTGATTAATAATTGGAATGAGTGATTGATTGAGATTTAGTATGATGTGTTCCAATTGTTGAGTGATGATTGCATGTGTATGAGACATGAATTGTGCTAACGTGCAAGAATGACTAAGGCAAGGTAAGTACTCTGTATGGTGTGTGGCTAGGCCACCCTTGGGTGTATTTCCTTCCTAATAGGAGTTTAGGGGGTGAACTCGCTGAGACAATGTCTCACCCCATCGTGGGCTTATCTTTTCAGGTCCTTAGGTGGTGGTTGTGTAGGACCCGAAGCCCCGGAGTCTGTGGAGGTGGAGTCATAAGGATCGGCATGTGTGTCTGACTAGTATGTTGTAGGACAGCTTCTTTTTGAGAGCCGACCTTTTGTAGACTTTTGATCAAACTTGTTTTGTAACTAAACCCCATTGTTTATAAAAGTTGGTTTTTGTGAAATGTTGCCCTGCTTTCCAATCACATGCTATTTGTTGTTAAGGGTTTATTGTTTCGCTTCCGCATGTATATTAATAATGAATGGGTCAACGACGCGACCTGGGAATGTCGCATTTATATTGACCGTAGAGAGATGTGCTCGCTTGAGGATCAGGGCATGATATCCCCATTTAAGTGGTATTAGAGCAAATTTGTGTATGGAGTGATAAGGTGCAAAGGGTCATGGGATTGTTAGTAGGAAAGACTTTTGTTTTTTTTTTTTTTTTTTTTATGCCGGTGCATGTGTTTGATAGTTGAGTGATAAATTGTTTGGTGTCAATCATTCAAATTCTAATGTGGTATAGGAATTGTAAAACAGGTATCTATAAGGATCCTGTAGATGAGTCATTAGGAGAGGACTCCTAGAAAGAAGACCATGGGTCTAGTTACTCGAGGTAGCACGCCGGCTAGGGTCAGTACCCGAGGTGGCCATGGTAGAGCGCAGGCTGAGGCCATCGCTAGTGGTGTAGCATCGCCTCCTGTAGGTGATGGGGTAGCAGCCCCTGGTGATTCTAGGATTGAAGGGATCATGCAGGTGCTTGAGGCTATGAGAGATGTGATGGGGCAGCAGGACTAGAGTTAAGCTGCCGTCACTACAGCCGTTGCTACTACTGTCATTGCTGCCACTGCTAGGACTGCAACCACAGCTACACCTATTGATGTTCCACCTGGGAACGTGGTCGCTGGGAGACCAATTCATAAGCTCGTGAGCAGTTCTTGAAGCTGAACCCATCGAGGTTCAATGGTGTAGGAGATCTTGAAGCTGCATCGCTCTGGATCCAAGATTTGGAGAAAGCCTTTGCACTTTTGATGTGCACTGAAGAGGAGAAGGTGGTCCTTGCAGTCTACCAGCTACAGGGTAACGTGAATACGTGGTGGAGAGCCACAAGAGGCTCAGTTTTCCCAGAAGGCGTGATTCTGATATGAAACGCCTTTCTCAGAGCCTTCAACAACAAGTATTATTCTGGTAGCGCTTGAGAGCGGAAGATGGAGGAATTCCAATTCCTTCGACTAGAGCTGAGGCTAAGTTTGCTGAGCTATCTTAGTATGCGCCAAGACTGGTGGAAGATCCAGAAGATAAGGCTTGAAGGTTCAGGAACGGCCTCCGACCAGAGCTGAGGAGTCCACTGGTGCCATTAGACCTAAAGGATTATAACGAGGTTTATGGTCAGGCCCAAATAGTAGAGAGAGACTTGAGTGAACAAATTGCTGCGTTTGGTTCAACGTTCGGTTTGAACAGAGATGAGAATCGGTTTGGGAAGAGACCGATGTCAGGAGGAAAGTACCCTGTCCCACCCAACAGGAAGGGTAGTATAGGAAAGTTAGTGCCAAGACATGATGACATGTGTCATTTTTGCGGAAGATGACATGGTTTAGCCCCGTGCCTTTCTAGGACAGGTGCTTGTTTCGAGTGTGGCTAGTAAGGTCACATAGCTAGGAATTGCCCCAGAAGGCAAAGGGGACCGCAGTTACCGTTGCTGCCACCGTTGGGTCTAAATAGAGGGTTCGCGCCTTAGATTGCCCAGCAGGGTGGACTGAACAAACCTCTAGCTCAGGGAAGGACGTATGCTATTATGAGAGGACAGGCTAAGGATGCGCCTAATGTGATTACAGGTACGGTCTCGTTAAATGACCATGCTGCATATGCTTTATTTGACCCTGGCACCACTCATTCCTTTATAGCTGAGTAGTTTGTTAAACTGGTATGATTGAGTCCTGAATTGTTGGAGTTAGTGGTTAGCAAATCTACACCGTTAAATGATAAGGTGTTAGTTGCATTAGGTTGTTCTGGTTGCAAGTTAGCAATTGGTAAGAAAGAGAGGAGGAAAGATTTGATAGTCCTAGCCATGTATGATTTCGATGTGATAGTTGGTATGGACTGGCTCACCAAGCAACAAGCTAAGATAGACTGCTATCGTAAAGCGATTCAGTTTAACCCGTTAAAGGGTGAAAGTTTCGAGTTTGTGGGGAATCGAGGAGGGCCCTCGATTACCTTGATCTCGTCGCTTGAGGCAACCCGTTTGTTAAACTTGGGTTGTTAAGGTTACCTAGCAACTATTGTGGTTACGACGGTTGAGGAGCTGAAGATCGAAGACATCTCAGTGGTGCAAGAATTTCCAGATGTATTCCCAAAAGAATTGCCAAGTCTGCTGCTAGAGAGAGAGAGAGAAATTGAGTTCGTGATCGATTTAGCACCCAGGACAGAGACAATCTCTAAGGCTCCTTACCGGATGGCGTTATCTGAGTTGAAGGAACTGAAGGTGTAGATACAAGAATTGTTGGATAAATGGTTCATACGCCCTAGTGCATCACCTTAAGGAGCACCAGTTCTGTTTGTGAAGAAAAATGATGGTTCATTGCGTTTGTGCATCAACTATCGTCAACTCAATCAGGTGACGATCAAAAACAGGTATCCACTACCGAGGATCGACGACTTGTTTGACCGCTGTAAAGAGTGTTAATATTCTCAAAGATCGACTTTAGGACGGGATATCACCAACTGAGGATCAAGAAGGAGGACATATCGAAGTCAGTATTTCATACTTAATACGATCATTATGAGTTTACTGTAATGCCGTTCGGGTTAACGAACGCTCCAGCCGCTTTCATGGATTTGATGAACCGAGTCTTCAAGGAGTATCTGGATTAGTTCGTAATCGTGTTCATCGATGATATCTTGGTGTACTCAAGAAGTCCGAAGGATCATGAAAGGCACTTAAGGATAGTGCTTCAGACTCTACAAAATCATGAGCAGTACGCCAAGTTTAGTAAGTGCGAGTTTTGGTTAGCTCATGTGGCGTTCCTAGGTCATGTGATTTCAGGAGAAGGAATATCCATGGACCCAAGTAAGATCAAAGTAGTGATCAACTGGCCAAGACTAACGACAGTGACAGAGATCAGAAGTTTTCTGGGTTTAGCAGGGTATTAGAGAAGGTTCGTAGAGGGGTTTTCAGCTTTAGCGTTGCCATTGTCTCGACTACGGAAGAAGGAAGAAAAGTTTGTGTGGACAGACAAGTGCGAGTGTAGTTTCTAAGAGCTTAAACAGAAGCTGACTACCGAATCTATGCTGACAATTCTATCTGGTCCTGGAGGATATGAGATCTATAGTGATGCATCACTTAGAGGACTGGGTTGCGTGTTGATGCAACATGGTAGGGTTGTTGCATCACTTAGAGGACTGGGTTGCGTATTCATGAGCTAAATTACCCGACGCATAACTTGGAACTTGCAGCAATTATTTTCACCTTGAAGATTTGAAGACATTATCTGTGCGGAGAAAGATTCCAGATCTTCACTGACCATTAAAGTCTCAAATATCTATTCTCTCAGAAGGAGTTGAATATGAGACGGTGTCATTGGATGGAACTCCTGAAGGATTACGATTGTGATATCTTTTATCATCATAGAAAAGCAAATAAGATCGCTGATGCGCTGAGTCGAAAGTCTTCAGTAGCGTAGATGATGATCAAGGAGTGGAGCTTACTAAAGAGAGCTCGAGATTTGGCTTTCAAATTTGAGGTAGGCCACCTTTCGAATCTTATGGCCACCCTCAGAATTGAGCCGAAAGTGCAGATAAGGATCAAAACGCTTTAATGGATAGACCTAGAGATTCAGAAGATTCTACAAGAGAACACCAAAAAGAAGAATGATGACTTTCAGGTTTCTGAGGACAGAATGTTGAGATTCCGAGGACGATTGTATGTACCTGACAATGTAGCGCTTAAGGAAAATATTTTATCGGAAGCACATCGTAGCAGTTACAGCATTTATCCTAGTAGTACGAACATGTATCAGAACCTGCGTCAATATTATTAGTGGTCTGAGGACATCGCCAAGCATGTCGCCAAGTGTCTGATGTGTCAGCAAGTGAAGGCACAACATTGTAAGCCGGGAGGACTTCTACAGCCTCTCAAGATCCCCAAGTGGAAATGGGAGCATATCACAATGGATTTTGTGACGGGCTTACTAAAGAGTTAGAGGGGTAATGATTCCATTTGGGTAGTGGTCGATAGACTGACGAAGTCGGCTCACTTCATCGCAATACGAAAGAACCTTGATTTGGATAGGCATGCAGAGTTGTATGTGTGTCAAATAGTTCGTCTGCATGGAGTGTCGGTGACGATTATTTCTAACCGAGACCCGAGATTCACAGCTGCATTTTGGAAGAGTTTGCATGCTACTTTGGGAACGAAGCTGCAGTACAGTACGGCCTATCATCCACAGATAGATGGCCAGTCTGAGAGGACGATTCAAATCCTCGAGGACATGCTGTGAGCTTGCATGTTGGATTTCAAGGGAAGCTAGGAAGAACAGCTTCACCTTGTCGAGTTTGCCTACAAAACAACAGCTATCAGCAGAGCATTCAAATGGCTCATTTTGAAGTGTTGTATGGCAGGTGTGTAGAATGCCAGTGTGTTGGGATGAGATTGGAAAATGGAAGATCACAGGCCCAGAGTTGGTTCAGTAGTCAGTGGAAGCAGTTGTCGTCATTAGAGACAGATTGAAGACCGCTCAAAGCCGTCAGAAAAGCTATGCCGATAAACGTCAAAGGCTGTTGGAGTTTCAAGTTGGTAATCACGTCTTTCTGAAGGTGTCACCAATGAAGGGCACTTCATGCTTTGGCAAGAAAGGAAAGCTGAGTCTGAGATATGTAGGTCCATTCGAGATTCTTGAAAGAATTGGGATCCTAGCATATCATCTTGCATTACCGCCGAGACTGGCGCAAGTGCATGACGTCTTTCATGTGTTAATGTTGAGGAAGTATGAGCTCGACCCAACCCACGTACTGAATTTTGAGGATTTAGACGTGGATGACAAAGTGTCGTACGTGGAAAGCTCGGTTCAAATTGTGGATTGGAAAGAACAAGTTCTACGCACTAAGACCATCCCGTTGGTCAAAGTGGTTTGGCAACACCATGACACTGAAGGAGCAACCTGGGAAAATGAAGAGTCGATGAGACGATTGTACCCCCACATTTTCGTTTAAAGATTTGTAAATGTTTAAATTTTGAGGACGAAATTTTTATAAGAGGGGAAGAGTTGTGACATCCTGATTTTCCAATTTTGTTTTCAATTGAATGAATTGAGCTTTTCATCGACGCGCCTATAGTTCTTTTCTCTGAGTAGGCCACTTACGAGATAACTAGCATATTAGGTGAAGCCGTTAAGGAATCTAAATGCAATAAACTTGAGAATTCGACCCGGAAGCGATTATTCGACCATGCTAATCTGCAAGGGTCATTACGACATAAATCAACTATAGACCGAAGATAGGTCAATTCGATAGAGCCATGTGATTAAGCGTGGGTGATTCTACCTAATTGCAAAATTTTTGTCGATCGACATTAGAGCGAATTCTTTGCCGTTTTGGTAGCCTGTGTCCGTATTTGAAATCTCGAGATTTTCATGATAACTGAGAGTTGCCAATGTGTTGAAGATGTACGTGTGGCTGGAAAGTAATTGACTACGGGTCAATTGCACTAAATTCCTAAAAGCTACCCGATATATTAGGACGCGCTCAAATCGCAATAGATTGAAATTGAACCCAATTTTAGAAATTGGAAGTCTTGTCATGTCACAAATCATTTTAGGAATGTTGACTCATCTTTCGAAAATTTTTCTGTAAACAAAGATTTTCAGTGAAAAATCCAAAGTAAGGATGTTTTGGATCAGGAAATTCATAGGACTGTTTTTTAGCGCACCCATGGCCATCCAGTTGGATGAATTTGTGAGGAAAAATGTTGGTTGGGATGATGGTACATTGGTTGGATTTATGGACATCAAATTGACTCCAATTGGAGAGGAATTGAAGGGGAATTGAATGAAATTGAAGAACAAATGTCACAAATTTGTAGCCCCCCATGGTGTGCAATATTTGGCCCTTTCGGAGGCTTGTTGGAGAAGCCAAGGAGCTGCAAATGGCTAAGGATGACAGTCCATGTGGTGGGGCATGTTGGTTGAGCTCAAAGGGGACAAGGAAAGCCATCTAGAAGGTTTGGTGGCCCCCATTCAAGCTTTCAGCCCTATCTTCTTCCTCCCAAGCCTCACTTTATCCTTTGTTGAAGCTTTTTGGAAGCTCAAAGAACTAGAGAAACCAGCCCTCACTTCTCTCTCTCTTCCCTCTTCAGCCCAAGCAAATTCATAGCCTTTTCCCCCTTGTTTTCTTATTATGCCAGTTTCTGCTCCAACTGACCGTTCTCCAAAAACCTGAGTTAAAAGTTACAATCCGGTGCGAATAAGCTCACACTCCACCCACCATCGTCTTTAGCACATCCAAATCGTATGAGAGCACCTCGCCATTCTCCGGAAGGAGTCGCCAGCCGACGCGCATGCCGGCAAGAAGAAATGGCTTGCCAGATCGCCTAGAAGGCACCCGAGTGCCCTATTTCGCCTGTTTCGCGATTTTCAACTATTTTCTCCCCATTTCGACCCTACCTCCACCCATACCAACCACCTGCAAGTCCCCCTTGACCCTCAGGTGCTACTGGTTGCCCGCCAACCGCTCGCCGAAGCTCCGATGAACTCGTTCCTCGTTGTTTCGACCCTAAACCAGCCATCGGTTTTGCCCTTCGGTTCAACCAAGAACAGAAGTAGAAAACTAGCAAGATTTTAGGACTTTGTGGCCTGTTTCCGAGCCCTTCTCGGCCTTGGTTGGTGTCGTCGCTAGTGGATGGATTAATTAGTCTAATTATGCAATTAGATTAGTGTAAGCATGATTACACCTTTAATTAATTATTTTAAGTAATTAATTATTTATTAAATTTAAATATTATTTAAATTGTTTTTTTATTATTTAAATTAAATAAATTTTTGGAATTTATGTAATTATTAATTTATTAATATTTTCCGAAAATTATGCCGGGGAGCCACTCGATAGAATTTCGGCCGATGACGTGGTATGGTTAGAATATGCAATTTATTTTTGGATTGATCTGTGGCATCCTAAAATTTTGTGACAACCCCTAGTATACCATGAACCTTATAAGTTGGATTTTATTGATTATTATTGCAATTTTATGGCCATGTGAGTATTTGAGATTATGAAATTAAGTAGGGATTTAAGTAAATTGTTAAAAGCAATTATGGGCTTATTTAGTATTATTTTTGGGCCATTTAAAAGTTGGACTTTAAACCCAAAAGTGTTGGACCCAAAGTGGGCCAAGAAGCCTGGCCCACGAAGCCCAAAGGAGCTGCCATCGACCAAAGGAGGAGAGGGAGAGTCGGATTGCATGCCTCTCCATTTGTCCCATGGAAGAAGCCAAGTGTCATTCCCTTAGAGCCAAGTGGCACTCCATGCAAATCTAGTGATTGCTAATCATTGCTGAAGGGAAGAAAAGAGAGGGAGATTGGGCGGAGTGAGCGAGGAGTACAGAGAGAGAGAGAGAGAGAGAGAGAGAGAGAGAGAGAGTTGTCGCACGAGAGAGAGGGAAACCGAGCGAGCGTGTGAGAGAAGAAGAGAAGAAGGAGACTGGTTGCCGCTGTGCGTCCGCCTAGCTACCGCCGCCGTGCTTTCTGCGATTTTCTTTGGACTAGAGGCAAGTAGAGTCCGTTAGCCTACACTTTGCTTGCTGTGGTTGTGATGTTGAATGCTGGAAACTCGAGTGAATGGTGGTAGTTTTCCAAGTGAGTTGTTACATGTAGGAACAGTTCGACCTTTGGTGATTTCGTGAGCTGCATGCAATGTTCTAGTTGGAATCTCACTTCGACTTCTTGATGAAAGTTGTAGAGGACTTCTTGAAAATTAACATATCAAAATTTGAAAGGAAACGAACAAGTATTTTCTGGTGAAACCATTTTTCTTCAAAGATACTAGATCTGGAAACTGTTATGTTGATCCCTTGCGATTCTATGAATTTTGTGAAATTATCTGGTACGAATTTGATCTTGTATCCTTGATAAGAGTTGTAGAAGACATCTTGGGGAACAACATACTGAAATTTGAGAATAAACGGACCAGTATTGATACGGGAAATGACTTTTCTCTGAAAGGAATTTAATTTGGAGATTGAGCCGAGGGTTAGGGTAAGTTGTAATAATCATATCTTTTAATCGAGAACGAATTAGACTTCGATTTCTTCATGGAACTTATTCCTCTAGGTCTCAGCTATAAAATATTGAAATCTCAGAATTTTTGGAGTTCATTTAAGGGCTTAATCCAAATTATTTCCGAAACTATGCAAAAGTGGTGATGGAAATTCTGTTGTTGTGATGTATGGACTGTAGCGACTCGTATGAAGCTCTTTCGACATGGTGTTCTTCATGAAAGATCTTTCTCTGGATCTTGTTTACATCATTATAAATTTTCAGAATTTATTGAGATTTTTTACTAATTTTCCAATAATTTTTACTAAAGATGTGCATTTTGTTTTACCCGAAAATTGTTCCATTTTCAAAAACCAATGAATTGCTTTATGAAATATGATATTGTGGGTGTTATGTGTACTGCATATATGGTGACATTTTGCATATCATATGACATCAAAAAGGCTGGTTTAGACCTCTGACATGGTTGCATCAAATGTTAAATTGAAAATGGGATATACATGAGAATATGCATTGTGATGATAATGATACCATCAGAGGTGTGAGCCAACAATGCCCCGGGAGTGTCGGGATGCCTGTAGTGCATGTGCCAAATGCCCGAAGGTGTGTGCCGGAGGGTCCTTAGGAGTTTCGAGATGCCCGGTGGTATATCGGTACGTAATTCCAAAGAATGCCTGGTGGTATGTCGGTACATAATTCCGGAAGGCAAGGGTAACCATTTTCATGGCGAGCCCCATCGATTCCTCGTGATGCTAGGTGGGATGCGAGATGCCCGGAGTGTGTGTGCCGGATGCCCGGAGGTGTGTGCCGGAGGTTCCTCTCGACGCCAGGTTGGGTGCGAGCGATATATGAGGGATGCAAACACTGGTCCCTGGGAGAATGATGAGATCCTTTTGAATATCAAAATGGGAATTGAATCATGCATGTGTGTGTGTGCATATGGCATGTGGTATAATTGCCTGTAAAATTGAGTTGATACTATTTGGCATTTAGAACGCGATCATGATGGTATTGAATGGATCTCATGAGGATATATACATGATTGTGTGGATGACATGAATCATGCGTATGGGTATGTGCATATGGCATGAGATATAATCGTCCATGAACTTGAATTGGTATTGCTTGGCATGGGAAATATGATTAGTAAGGTCGTGAATGAATCTCATGGACATATATGTATGATGGCATGGATGATATGTGCATTTCGCATGAAATTGTGGTTGTCTTGCCTGTTGCATTGTGTAGTTTGATGGATCTTTACTGCTGAGTGGTTGTACTCACCCCTTTGGGGACCAACATTTCAGATTGAGCGATGCCTCTAGCACATGTCACACGTGGTACATTCTATGCCTTACCATCTGATGTTGAGGTCGAATGCACAGAGCACCCCTATGTCGGTGTTTATGGTTTGGTGTTTATCCAAGTCCATGTTTTGGTCATGTATGATGTGGGCCTACCTGACGGCCCTGTCATTCGGGAGTTCCTTTCTGTACACGTTCGACGCAATGGACTAATGATGGGGATGCTGCCGCCGCCACTAGTCGATGCACCAGGTTGGGTGTGATTGGAGCGTGTGACTGGTGGAGGACGACACTTTTTGGGATGGCCGACACTAGTTGATGGATTGATGTACATGTCTGATGTATAGTTGGGTACTTTTTGAGTATAGCCGAGCTTAGTTATAGTCTTGGCCCTTTTGTTGTACCGACTCGTGAAATCCATCTTAGTTATGTAAATAAAAGTGATTCGGCCCTAAAGTATATATATCTGAAAGGTTGTAGTTGGTGTGTATTGCATTGTATTATTTTGTTTGAGTACGGGTTAGGGAGATGATGAGTATGCTTCCGTTATATGAACTGCGCTGGGACCGATTAAGGTAATACAAACCCCCAGGTTGTATGGACCCGCTACAATTCAATGGCATTGGAGTGGCTTGTCAATAGGGCAAGTGAAAGGTAACCGAACTGTGGCGACCCTAACGGATCGGGGGCCGTTTGAAGGGTGCCACATGATCAATGGAATGATGATTGTGCATTTGTGTGGTAATTGTGAATTGGTTGATTATGCAATTGATGGTTGGTTTGTACAATTGATTGATGAGTTGTGAAATTGTATGGTGATGATGAATCGTGAGCATTTAGTTATGACACCTGGCTAAGCCAGAAAACCGCCTAGCTTGGAATAGGTTGTGTCTATTGGGCCAACATTTACTGCCTAACTTGGAATAGGCCGTGCCCATTGGGCTGTGATTAATTGCCAAAGTATGGCTGTGCCCATTGGGTTGTGATTTACCGCCAAATTTGGAAGTAGGCTATGCCCATTGGGTCGTGCTTACCGCCTCACATTGAGTAGGCCGTGCCTATTGGGCCGTGAGTAACCTGGTTACAGTAGAAGACCGCCTAACCCGGAGTAGGTTGTGCCCGTATGTGTGGCTGTGATTAATAATTGGAATGAGTGATTGATTGAAATTCAGTATGATGCGTTCCAATTGTTGAGTGATGATTGCACGTATATGAGACATGAATTGTGCTAAAGTGTAGGAAGGACAAAGGCAAGGTAAGTCCTCTGTGTGGTGTGTGGCTAGGCCACTCTTGGGTGTACTTCCTTCCTAATAGGGATTTAGGGGGTGAACTCGTTGAGACAATGTCTCACCCCATCGTGTGCTTATCTTTTCAGGTCCTTAGGTGGTGGTTGTGGAGGACCCAAAGCTCCAGAGTCTGTGGAAGTGGAGTTTGAACGATCGTTGTGTGTGTCCGACTAGTATGTCGGAGGACAACTTCTTTTTGAGAGCCGACCTTTTGTAGACTTTTGACCAGACTTGTTTGGTAACTAAACCCCATTGTTTATAAAAGTTGGGTTTTGTGAAATGTTGCCCTACTTTCCTATCCCATGCTATTTGTTGTTAGGGGTCTATTGTTTCGCTTCCTTATGTGTATTAACAATGAATAGGTTGGTGACGTGACCTGAGAATGTCGCATTTATATCAACCGCAGAGGGATGTGAGCACGCTCGAGGATCGGGGCGTGACAGATCAACTCAGAGAAAAATGACCATAGGCGCGTCGATGAAAAGCCCATTTCATATTATCGAAACAAGGACGAATTTTCAGGATGTCAAAACTCTTCCTCTCTTATAAAAATTTCGTCCTTGAAATTTAAACCATCACAATTCTTTTTGAAAAGGGTGAGGGTATTGACGTCTCATCAATTCTTTGCTTTCCCACGTTACTCCTTCTATTATGTGGTGTTGCCAAACAAATTTGACCAAAGAAACTATCTTGGTACGTAGCACTTGCTCCTTTCTGTCCACAATTTGAACTGGTCTCTCCACGTACAATACTCTTTCATCCACGTCTAACTCTTCAAAATTTAGCACGTGGGTTGGGTCAGGCTCGTACTTTCTCAATATTGACACATGAAAGACAGCATGCACTTGTGCAAGTCTTGGCAACAACGCAAGACGATACGCCAAAGTCCCAATTCGCTCCAGAACCTCAAAGGAACTGACGTACCTCGGACTCAACTTCCCTTTCTTGCCGAAGCGCGAAGTACCCCTCATTGGTGACACTTTAATAAATACGTGTTCACCAACTTGGAATTTTAATGGTCTTTGTTGTTTATCTGCATAACTTTTCTGGCAACTCTGAGCGGTTTTAAGTGTTTCTCGAATGACTTTGACGGCGTCTACTGACTGCTGAACCAACTCAGGGCTGGTGATCTTACGCTCTCCAACTTCGTCCCAACAGACTGGAGTCCTACAAGCTCTGCCATACGACGCTTCAAACGATGCCATTTGGATACTCTGCTGATAATTGTTGTTGTAGGCGAACTCAACTAGATGAAGTTATTCCTCCCAGCTTCCTTTAAAATTCAACATGCAAACTCATAGCATGTTCTCGAGGGTCTGAATTGTCCTCTTAGACTAGCCATCTGTCTATAGATGATAGGCCGTGCTGTACTGCAGTTTTGTTCCCAAGGCAGTCTGTAAAATTTTCTAGAAAGCTGCTAAGAACTTTGAGTCTCAATCTGATGTAATCGTTACCGTCTCTCCATGCAGACGTACTATATGTTGCATGTATAACTCAGTATATCTATCTAATGCATAGTCCTTTCGTACAACGATGAAGTGAGCAGACTTCGTCAATCTATCAACTACAATCCATATGAAATCATTACCTTGCTGACTCCTTGGTAAGCCCATCACAAAATCCATTATGATATATTCTCATTTTCACTCGGGAATCTCAAGAGGTTGCAAAAGTCCTCCCGGCTTATAATGTTGTGCTTTCACTTGCTGGCATATCAGACACTTTGCGACATGTCTGGCGATATCCGCCTTCATACCAGTCCACCAATAGTGTTGAAGCAGGTTCTGATACATCTTTGTATTGCCTGGATAGATGCTGTAACTACTAAGATGAGCTTCTGACAAGATCTCCTCCTTAGGCTCTACACATAATCATCCACGAAAATTTAGTGTTCCGTCTTCAAAAATTTGAAAATTAGCCCTTCTCTTTTCCGCATCCTCTTGCAAAATTTTCTGGATCTCAAGATCTGTCAACTGTAACATCTTAATCCTTATCTGCACTTCCGATTCAATTCTGAGGGTGGCCATAAGACTTGAAAGGTGGCCTACCTCAAATTTGAAAATCGAATCTCGAACTCCTTCGAGTAGGATCCATTCATTAACCATCATCTGTGCAATCGAAGACTTTCAACTCAATGCATCTACGACCTTATTAGCTTTTCTGGGGTGATACAGAATGTCCCAGTCATAGTCCTTGAGAAGTTTCATCTAACGACACTGTCTCATGTTCAACTCCTTCTGAGAGAATAAATACTTTAAACTCTGGTGGTCTGTAAAGATTTGGAACCTTTCTCCGCACAAGTGATGTCTTTAAATCTTCAGAGTGACAATAATCGCTGGGAGTTCTAAGTCATGCGTCGGGTAATTCAACTCATGTAGCCTCAAATGACAGGATGTGTATGCAACAACCTCGCCATGTTGCATTAAAACACAGCCTTGTCCTTTGAATGACACATCACTAAAGATCTCATATCCTCTAGGACTAGATGAAATCGTCAACACGGGTGCGATAGTTAACTTTTGCTTAAGCTCTTGGAAACTACGCTCGCACTTATCCATCCATACAAACTTCTCTTCATTCTTTAGCAATTGGGTCAGAGGCATGGCTATTACTAAAAACCTTTCCACGAACCGTCTATAATAACCTGCCAATCCCAAGAAACTTATGATCTTTGTCACTGTCGTCAGTCTTGGCTAGTTGATCACTGCTTCAATCTTAGTCGGGTTTACGAAAATTCCTTCACCAGAAATCACGTGACCTAAGAAAGCTACACAAGTCAGCAAAAACTCGCACTTACTGAACTTGGCGTATAATCCATGATTTCGTAGAGTCTGAAGCATTGTCCTTAAATGTCTTTCATGCGCCTTTGGATTTCTCGAGTACACCAAGATGTCCCCGATAATCACTATCACAAATTGATCCAAATATTCCTTGAACACTCGGTTCATCAAATCCATGAAAGCAACTGGGGCGTTAGTCAAACCAAATGGCATTACGGTGAATTCATAATGACCGTAATGCGTACGAAACGCTGTCTTTGGTATATCTTCTTTCCTGATCCTCAATTGGTGCTAACCTATCCTTAAGTGGATCTTGGAAAATATCGACGATCCCTATAGCTAGTCAAACAAGTCGTTGATTCTCGGTAGCGGATACTAGTTCTTGATCGTCACCTAGTTGAGTTGTCGATAGTCGATGCAAAGATGAAACGAACCATATTTCTTCCTCACAAACAGTTGCCAAATAACCTTGGCAACCCACATCTAACAAATGGGTTGCCTCAAGCGACGAGATTAAGGTAATCGATGGTCCTCCTCGACTTCCAATAAACTTGAAACTTTCACCTACTAACGGTTTAAACTGGATTACTTCACAATAACAATCCATTATAACAAGATGCTCTTTGAGCCAACCCTTTTCATTTATGACATCAAAGTTATACATAGACAAAATAGTCAAGTACAACTCTAGTTAGTGATTCTCCTTTCTAAGACTTTATTTCAATAAACCAAAGTTCTACAAGCTTAACCATATTTCTGTTACGCCACTCTAATAAAATTATCCCAGAAACATTCTTCTCCAAATCGATGCATAGCTCGGTTCATTCCTGTCCCATTCGCCAACCTAGTAGTGTCCTATTTGCGGTAGTGGTGCCTGTGCTCCCTTGAACCTACGCGGACAGTCCTTCACTTGGTGGCCGTGCTGACCACATTCGTAACACGCTCCTATTTTACCAGGACACGAGGTTGGTCCATGCTTCCTTCTACAAATTTGGCACATGCCGTTTGGGTTGGGTGCCAACTTTCTAATTCCTCTCTTTTGGTTGGGACAAATGGGGTACATTCCTTCTGTCATCAGCTTTTTCCCAAACCAATTGTTATCCCTACTCTACACAAATCGCGATCCAGCAGCTCGCTCATCGATCACATTCCCAGGTTAGACCTCAGCTGGTACGGCAGCAATGGCGACTATGGCACTGGCGGCGACAGTGGAGGCGACGGAAACGGCGGCTTAATTTCGTGCTTGCTGGCCCATTATGATTCCTAACGTCTCTATCGCCTGAACGATCCCATCCAACCTAGGATCACGTGGTGCTACTACACCCTTAGTACCAGCCAGCGGCGGTACTCTTTTTCTCGTGCTGGCCTGAGTCTGCGCTTTACGTCGGGTACCGACCCTAGTCAGCACCCTCCCTCGAATGACAGATGCAACGGTCCTCTTCCAAAGAGTCCATTGCTCAGGATCACTCATATGCAAGATCCTTATAGAACCTGCCTTCCAATTCTACACAAAATTAGAAGTCTGAGCGACTCACACAAATAATCAATCAATCAGTTAATCAATCACATGCATTAACATAAGGAAAAGCCTTTCCTACTAACTATCCTATAACCCACCGCACCTGATACTACTTTGGGCGGGGATGTCACGCCCCGAACCCCGGGCATGCACACATCCCTCGGCAGTCAATCAAAATGTGACATTCCCAATATATGTCGCTGACCCATTCATTTTGTGCACATGCGGAAGCGATCTCATTATTACCCAACCAACAAACAAACACATGGGATAGTAAAACATGCTAACACCTTTTTCATAAATCACACCTTATATACACACCAGGTTAAACCTACAGGTCTATACACACCAGTCTATCTGCAAAAAGAAACTACTAAGTCACCTATGCTCTGGACCCTTCAACTCGGGCTCGGGTTCTCCACACTAAGGACCTGAAAAAAGGGTTAACCACGATGGGTGAGATAAAATCTTAACGAGTCAACATCCTAAACCTCGATTAGGATGAGAATTCACTCAGAGGCAGCTTAAACATGCACCATATAGGACTTACCTCGCTTCTGCACCTCATTGCACATTAGTACATCCCATATGTCATATACATATAGTAAATGTATTCAATAATTGGAACACCTCAATTCATCTTTCAAATAATCACATGGGTCCCGATTATAAAGTCAAACCGTTATGACACGTCCCATTCCGTACCACGCAATTTTGTCCTATAATCAGGGGCAATTATCTCAATCACTCAAGCGTGTCCCAGTTATTATGACCCATCAGTAATGTCCAACTCAACAGTTGGCAGTCATTCGACATAACTGGGCGTCGTCCTGCTCCGTCGAGTACGATAACATCCAGCGTAAACGCATTAGGACGGCATTTCATAAAGGAGCATCGGCCCAGCCTCTACTACGATCGGCATCCGTTGTTAAGGGCATCTGAACTTAATCAAGCATCGTCCTGCATGAACGCATAAGGACGGGTTCACTATCCCATGTAAACGCATTATGGTACTTAAGTGATCACATGCACATCCATACTTGGCCAAGAATATCGTGCTTTGCACTTAAATACTTTCATTTCAAATAATGGACTTGTTCAATTTTCTTCGTATTAAAAATACCTGGTAAAATAATTGTGCGTGGTTACACAATCAAATTGTAAAACGTGATACTCTCCCATTTCAAAATTCCACGATTTTATATAATACCTAAAACATTTTTGCATCAAAAACCAACACCAGTATTTTTCTAATTATATACGATAAAATCATATTTTTGCAATAATAATAAAAAATCATCACCAAGCACTCAACTGCATAATTTAGCAATCAATTTCACAAATTAATTCAACCACGACAATCAACGTAAAATTCCACTAATCGGCTATCTCGGTACAATTTACCCTAATTATAATTAATTAAATAAATTATAAATTATTTAAAATAATGCACTTTAATTTAATTAAGCTAACCAGACTAATCTGATTGAGCTAACTAAATAAATCTAACTAAGCTAACTAATTTACTCTAATTAAGCTAACTAAATAATTTAACTAACCACCTAACTAACTTAATTATCTAGTTCAACTAACTAAACTAACTAAATACTAGTTACACTAACCAAACTAACTACTAATTCATACTTAAGCCTAAACTAATCCACCTAAGTGCAATTAACTTCCTAATCTAAGATTAGGGTGTTAACTCATCGGATTAGCGAGATAATGGGTTCAAAGTGACGGCGGCGCGATGGCGGTGAGATCTCGTGTCTACGGTGACTCTAACGGAGGCCCTAACAAGGTTGAAAACAACCAACCAAGTCTCAGCTAAGGCTAAGCTTCGATTTTGTTGGAAGGGCTGGTTGAGGGGCCGAGGTGGCTGGCGGAGCTGAACAGGGGTAGGCGGCGACGGGGATGGTTGGCTGGCAATGATGGGCGATGGTTGAGCGGCGCAAGGAGCTAATCACGATTGCTAGCCGAGGCGGTCTGGCATCAGGGCTGCGACGCAGGCTAGTCGACTCGGAGACAGTGTGAGAGGGTCGTCGAGCGGCTGTGGGACGGGCACTGAGTGCTGCTAGTCGAAGGACAAGCGGCTGGAATGGTGGCTGGTTTGGCTGTGTGGTGATGTTGGAAATGGAGATGGTGTAGCAACAAGTGGAAGAGATGAAGAAGAAGAAGAAAGGAAGAAGAAGCAAAAGCTGTTCTACCAAAGTGGGGGATGCGCATGGAGAGAGGGGGACAAGAGGCCAAGAAAGTTTAGCAGCTCGCGAATAGCCATCAAAGGGAAAATATCCATGCAATGATCACAAATGGCATAAAGTCTTCAACCTTCTAAGTCAAAGCATCAACCGATGGCTAATTTCCCTCAATTTCTTCACAAACAAAGCCAATTTGGTGGCCAATTAACCCCTCTTTAGCGGCCATTCGAATTTCCACCAATTTCTTCTCAATTCTTCACAAAACCACTTCATTTTGATGGCCAAAAATGCCAAAGGCTGCCCCTACAAATTTCCCTTCGACTCTTCACAAACCAACTCAAATTGGTAGCCCATATTGCCAATTAAGGTGTCCATCCGAATTTCCTTGATTTTAATTTGCCAATTTTGATTTTTCCGCAAATTTCTGGACTTGACAAAAATTTCTTGAAAGATGAGACGAGGTCCTAAAAATAAATCGTGACACGCCCAAATATTCGATTCTTGGAATCGAATTCAATTTCGTGATTAAAATCGACCAGACGCAATTTTAGTGCGACTCAACCTACCGGGTAGCTTTTAGGGATTTTGCCGCGTTTGACCCATAGTCGATAATTTTCAATTCACATTTGTGCATCTCCAACTTGTAGGCGGCATTCGGTTGTTGTAAAAATCTTAAGGTTTCAATTACGGGTACCGAGTAAAAAATCAACAGAAAATTGGGTTAGTGCCATGCGACGCGAATTTTGCAATCAGGTGGAATCACCCACCATTCAATTGTGCATTTCCGTCGAATCGTCCTATATCCGATCACTAAACGATTATAATAGTGTCGTATTAACCCTTGCCGATTATCATGATCAAGCGATAGATTTCTGATCGAATTCTCAAGTCTGCCACGTTTATATCCCTTAACAGCTTCACCTGATAGATCAGTTAACTCGTGAGTTATCAACTCAAAGAAAAATGACCATAGGCGAGTCAACGAAAAACCCATTTCATATTATTGAAACATGGAGGAATTTTTAGGATGTCATAGTATTTGTTTAAACATCAGGTTGATGCAATCTTTACTTAGCAATGAGCTAATTTTGGCAAAAGCTCATTAAAGTTTGAAAACAACCTATTCACCCCTCCTTTAGGTTGGATTGTTAGCCTTAACAAAAATTAAGTTGCGAGTGGTCGGGAGAGAGATAGTGAGTGATCAACCAAAGGGAGAGAGAGAGAGTCAAGTTGAGAGATGAGCTGAGAGAAAATGAGAGGGAGAGAAAATGGGTCTTTTAATTCAAGGCAATTTCCGTTGCATGCGATTCTATTGGTCGCATTGAGGGCGGTGCCAAATGGTTTGCCGTCTTGACACATGGTGGCGGGAAAGGAAGAGAAAGAGAGAGAGAGAGAGAGAGAAGAGTGGGCTGGGTCCATGAGTGAAAATGGAACCATCTGGGTCTAATTGTCATGTACATTCGACATTATACCATAAATTAAATCTAGAATTTACTAATGAGTCTCAAAAGTTACTGTTCAAAAACCATTGTCATTCAATCCCGCCATTGACACATTTTCAATAGTGTCAATTTAACTGATCTCATTACCATAGCTATATTCTATGTTCTTAGCTCACAAATCAGATGGGTCCAAAATCTAGATGTCACAAAAGGCATGTCTTCATCACTCTTATTGTGAAAATTATGAAGATTAAAGATTCACTGTCTTGTATTTTTCACATTAAAGAATTATGTTATCGCTTATAATAACTTTCTACAATCAATAGCAATGGGACATGATATTAATGCCTTCTGTCATGCATTACCCATGCCGACAACTTGGCCATTTTTTTTGGTGTGGATATTTAATGCACTGAAATAGATGTCACTTTCTAAAATGGTTAGCGGTGGGATGTGTTTTTTAATGCCTCTTTATGTGTTTCTTATGCCAACAACTTGGCAACTGTTTTAGGTGTGGATGTGCAGTGCACTGAATTGGATGTCACCTTTAACAATCGTGGGTGATGGGACGTGTTATTAATGCCTCTGTCAAGTGTTTCTCATGCCAACGATTTGGCCTTTTTTTATTTGGTAAACAAAAAAATGAATATCCAGCGCACTAAAACGGATATTACTTTCTACGATCCTCGATCATGGGACGTGTTATTAATGTTTCCATCATGTCTTTTTCATGCCGACAACTTCGCCATTTTTTTGAGTGTAAACAAAAGCAACTCTACTAATGAGAATAATGATGGTGATGAAGATGAGATGAACAATGCAACTAAAAATGCTAGTGATGAAAGTCCCACGACCCATGATATCTAGCAAATTATTAATACATGATAACAAGTACTTACTACAATAATCAAGCTAATAAGAAGGGTTTTAGAACTTACCTAACATTTCGTACTTCTCTCGTATGATGTTAAATTCGCATTATTCTCGTCTCGTTGGAAAGCTTGCAACGCCTAGTTTTCAAGTATGCATCCAAATTACGTTTTCGTCATGGAGATTTTGAGCAAGGCCTCAGGCCGTCTTTCGTTGACATAGAGGACTAAGCCACAATTCGTCATCGAAAATTTTAAAAAGAAGCCTCGAGTGTTAAAAATCAATGTGGTCAACACATTCCTAATTGGTGGTGAGTTAATTCCCTCTATAAGAAATCTCCGATTGAGCTCTTCTGCCCTGAAAATGCTTTTGTAACCCAATGCTCTTCTCCTTTTTTTTTTTTGCCCAGAAAGGGCTTTTAATCAAGTGAGTTTCTCACCCCTGCCCCCGCTGGATATCCTCTACCCTCGTTGGCCCTTTTTAGCGATGGTGAGGCGGCAATGAGGAGCCCTCGCTGCCTTGTTTCAACGCTTATTTTAATTATTTTTAATTTCGCTTACTTTTCATTTAATTTAACTAAAATTTGAATCGAAATTCAGATTTAGACCAAAACCACGGCATCACCATCTAAGATAGAGAAAATAATAATAGTAAGTCAAATCAACATTTTCCCTCATGGAAAGAATGAACGGAAGGTTTTGATTGTATCAATTTAATAAGTTTCAGGACAAGTTTTGCGACTCAATTAAACTTTCATTACAAGTTTTATGACTCAATTATACTTTCGTATTAAAGTTTAGGATAGCTAAAACAAAATCACTTCATTCCCATCCACATCTATAGTATGATCTCTTGGGCAAAATAAGGCTTCACCTGTCTTAGAAGGAAATCTCTTCAAGCTCCCCTCCAAAAGGAAGAGTTGTAGATACCTAAATTTTTCACCCAGAGATGTCTCATGAACATGATAAAAATTAGGGATGGAAGCCACCAACAATAACAAGATTTGACTCTAAACAAAAATATCGATATTACATTGATTTGCATTTGCATATTTATCGCATCCCTCTACATTTAGAAATTAGGGGCATTTTTGTTTAAGAATAGCTTCTCGTTATTGAACGAAACATAGGCCCGTTTATGAATTTCACTTAAGTTGGCCCGATAGACGACCCCTTGGCTTTTAACTTAGAAGAGAAGCGGCCCTGAATCTAGCCCACACGAGAGCGGCCCCTCTGTCGAATTCGGCCAGACTCTCGTTGGCCTAGCCGCCACACGTGAGTGGCATGTGCCATCCCAAATGAGGAAACAAGGCAATCCAAAACCCATCGCGGAAAAAAGTTCTAATCAACACCCATATGGAAGTGAATTTCTACCAACTTCAATGAAGGACGGTGATCTCTGAGCCCTGCACAAAGAAATCAGTAAAAGTGGCGAGGATGTTCAGCCAAAATTTAATAGAAAATAAAGGGATTAGTTTCCATCTTTTTGAATGGAGAATTTAGTAACAGACAATAAGGAATCCGGCCATGAAAACAGAGGTAAAGTCTCAGCTGGAGGAAGAGGGAAAACAGAGGATATTCGGCTGAAACAGAGGCAATTCTCGTGTGAGCTTACTAAATGTTTAATTTGATTTCGTTCAAGTATTTATCCCTGATTGCATCTCCATCTCGAATCAAGAACCTGAAACAACTTGATGTTAAATACCATACGATCTGAATCAATCCCCTCTGCCTAATCTCGGTTGGCTGTTTTTCGCAAATATACTTCAAAAGATATCACAACTTCGCTTGTTTTAATTTGTTTCAATGCAATCTTTCAATAGAAATAATCAGTTTATATTCCTTTTTTTTTTTTTTTTTTTTTTTGGTGGCATTTCTAATGATCTTCGTTGTTTTGCTTCATATTTGTATTCGTAGTTGATGTAGAGGCATATTTCGGGGATGTTCGTATGCGATCTGTACATCATAGACACGTGAAAACGGAGAGATGAAAGAAGGATCGGTTTTGGTACCTATTTCCTGTTCGTGATTTAGGCGTCCTTTGTTTCTATTATATTTCAGTATTTAATTTATTTTTTCATATATACTAAGATAACTTTTTTTTAAAAAATACAAAAATTAAAAAGTGATAAAAATAAAAAATAAAAAAAGAGCATTTAGATTGCACCTAGGTGTTTCTTGCATTATATGAAAAGGATTTTGTATGTATTCAAAATTAGTTTCATCATATGGTGTCTATTTCTCATTATTTAAATTTTGAAATTTACATTTGATTGATTAGGGAATATTTATTCTATCCTAGGGCTAATAATAAGGCTTTGTATAATTTTCTCGATAGAGCTTGAGTTATTTTCATTTTTGGTCCTTTATTTACTTATCATTGGTTTGTTTAATTTTATTGTTTGAGCACTTACGCATGATCGTATAGATTTCCATGTTTTAAATATAAAAATCAGAAAATATTTCATTAATGGTTTATTAAAAGAGAGTTCATAATAGGCTTTAGGCAAATCTAGTCCAACCAAGTTACAAGGCCAAAATCTCGTGTTTGCATAATTAAGGTGGGTTCCCACATCTTACTTAACTACTAACCAACCTAGAATAGGGCAGTGACGGCTCTAATTAAAATTTGCCTAATATAAATGGGAAGCCAAGTTGCGGCCAATAAAGCTTGGGAGAGTGCATGTGAAGCACAAGCATGAGCTCACTAGAGGGTTGTTCATGCCTCTTAGGAATCCATTAAAATCTGTTAGAGTTTACCTCGGGAGGGTTGCAACATTTAACTTAATGCTCATAAGAAATTCAACTCACCCATCATACTCATTTTAATCTTGTTTAACATGACCTTTGCAGAGTTCTCCCATAAAAGGTCATTGGTAGAACCAAATAATGTATCATAAATATTTATTTGTATGAGCAATATATTGTTACCTTCTCTACATGAACAAAATGTTATCAATCTTAACTTTTTCAAATCCCATTCTTTATTAATAAGTTGTTCGATTTTTTGGAAATAGATAATAAAGTGTCATAATTTTTGCACGAGACTCACTTTAGTACCAAAACTTTACCAATTAAGTGCCCCTGACAAAAATTCCAGCAATTCGTCCCACATGGTTTTTTTTTTAAAATAAAATATTAATTCAAAAGTGGCTTTCTTAAAGGAAAAAATACAAGTCCATAATGAAATGTGTTGAGAAAAACTTCAAAGACATTTTTTCCCTTATAATTTATGGTTTGATAGATGCGAATGTTGTTTCTATTCATGTGGCATTAATTGATAACTTGATACCATTAGAATGGTAAAAAGAACACCATAAGTACCATAATTTTCATACCACGCTTGCTTGAATGCCATAACTAATATATAGTGCTTACTTAAGTGCCATTATATATATATATATATATATATATATATATATATATATATATATTTTCAGATCACATGAATGCCACATAACTTTTTAATTGATTACTTAAGTGCTATAACCTTTTAAAAATGTTCACTACAAGTATCATGCCATATTATTTTTTGACAATTGGGTGAACGTTTTTTAAACTTATGGTACTCGAGTGAACATTTTTTTAGAAATCATGGCACTTAAATGATTGAAAATAAAATTATGGCATTCAAGAGAGCACTGTACGAAAAATATGGCACTTTTGGTATCTTTTTCCCTCTCTAAGACTATGATTAAGTACAAATTGAAAGAACTCAAAAGACTGGAGGACCTTGAGGGTGAACAAGTTAAAGAAAGTGGGAGGTTCATGAGAACTTGGAGGAACCAATAAGTGAACAAGTCCGTGAAAGTCACATTCACATGTGCTCGAGACGATCAATGGAGTGTGATGGACACATTAATTGCCAGCTTGATTGTTGGGGCTAACAATACAATTTGAATGAGGTGAATAGGTTGAACGAGAAACTATAAATATATTTTGTGAAATACAACAGGTCAAACTTCATTCGCTCTAGAAACAGTTTAACAAAATCAAGAGCAGTGTTGATGAACTAATAAATGTAATCGGGTGTGTTGATAATGAAGAGATAAAAGATAGCTACAACTAGGCTCAAATAGTGTTTTGACTTTATTACCAAGCCTACATTCACGCTCAAGACTAATAGCTACAACCAGGCTAAAATCTACTAGTAATCGGCATTACAAGTTATAACCAGCAAGAATTGTTCCTTTCATACGATAGATCAAACTAGTAAAACACAATTGCTCTTGCACTTGTACACTTGATTGTTTGCTATTTCAACTCAGTCACACCACATAGAGGCATAATTAGCATCACAACTGCTAACAAAAGCAAAGTAAGAATAAGAGTCAAGAGCTCTAGACTCAGTTTGTTCATTTCCACCCCATTCTCACTACTTCTCTTGGATTGAGTATATATAGCCTTCCAATCCTTAAATGACCATTTATAGCTCATCTCCATGAAGTAGCCATCGGTATTACTGTTGCCATAAGTAGAACAACTCATTGTTGCTCACAACGGTAGTGCAATTTTCCAAACCAATCAAACTAATCTTGTAAGTGTCTGTCTCCAATCAGAATTACCATACTTGCTCTTATTTATCTCTAGTGCTCCTGATGTGAAGTCCAAGCCTTTGTAACCGTTATATTAGTGTTGATCAAAGTTCCAAATTGTGGACACCACTTTTTATATCTCAACGTCTACATTGTATCTTACCTATATAATTAGGAATGCATATTATATTAGTCTGTTGATGTTACCCGTTGGCGAACTCGAATTGATCCTTCTGGCTTCATCAGCTTCCGAAGACTTCCAAGATATTGAACGTATTTGATTAATGGGGGAATATCTGTCTATTTCCTTTAGTATTTTATGCATGACGGCAATAATGGCAATATTGTAATTTGGCCTTTTGACTTTATTATAAATAGATAACTTGGGGTCACTTTGACCTAACCTGGCATTTAGTTCGATTTTATTCTCAACATGGTATAGAGCAAGGGTTGAACTAAAAGCCTAACTCCAATCTCTTCTCCACGTAGTCTCTCTCTCTCTCTCTCTCTAGTTTCTTCTCACCTTCTCCTTTGCTTTCTTTGACATTGTAGAGCAACACTAGCGAGATGATTCTTTGAATTAAGTGTCTACTATAAATTTCACCTCTATGAGCTAAAACTAACCTTCTTTACGGTCTGCAATAGGTGGTTCAACTTTTTTTTTTTTTTTTTTTGCAATTTTTTGGATCTTCTTGTTTCAGATTATTTTTCCTTGTCATCAACCTACAATTATCTCGTGTTTGAAGACTAAACTACTGCAGTTCGTGTACCACCATGTTCCTTTTTTTCTTTTTCTTTTTTTTCCAGATTCTTTGGGAAAAAAATCAAAATGATCTATTTTTGCCTCCCCTTGATGTGATTTGCTTGATTTTTGGAGCACAACTTCAACCTACTAACAGAGGACTCTAATGCAATTTTTGGCCCTTTTTTTGGTAAGTTTTGGTTGTTCGATTGCTTCTCTTGCACTTTTTGAGTCAATTTCTAAGACACAATGTTTGAGGATTCAACTATGCACTCTGCACCTACACAAGATGGTCATACATATTATATTACTTTTGTTATGATCTTTGTGAACCTTAATGGCACAAATTATTTAATATAATCTCAATCTACATTCTTAACCATTGCAGGCTGTAGGTTTACAAGACATATCGACAACACTTCTATGAAGTCAAATACATCAGGTGCTACTCGAGACAAAAGTAGCATGGACACTCTCTGGGAGCCTTCGTGTCGTGTTTGACACTCCGACACGTGTCCGACACCCTCCAACATGTCCCGACAAGCTCCGACACGTGGTCAACTCTCTCCGGCACGCTCCAACACGCGAGTCCAGAATTCCGACACGCGATTCCGACACGCACGGGGTCGATTTTAAAAATTTATAATACTTAAGGGGTCAAAATATAAATATACACAAAAGAAAGTAATAAAAGAAGTAATAAAATTGCTATAAATATACACGCACGGGGTTAATTTTTTTTTTTTTCAGTTTTGTTTTTTTAGAATTGTTTTAGCTTTTTTTTTTAAAGTCTTTTACTATAAAAGAAGTAATAAAAAATGCTATATATGATATATAAATAAATTTAAAAATATCATTTCAGTAGTTTAAAGAGTTTTTTCCTCTAAGTTATATGTATTATTGTAACAAATTAAAATAATGAATGATATTATTTAATGTTTTTCGTGTAAATTAATTCTAGGCTATTATTATTATTATTATTATTATTATTATTATTATTATTATTATTATTATTATTATTATTATTATTATTATGTATTTATATATAAAAATATATTTAATATATAACGTGTCGGAACGTGTTGAAATTCTCTATTTTTAAAAAATGACGTATCGGCGTGTTATGTCGTGTCGTGTCGTGTGTCGCGTATCAGTGCCGGTGCTACATAGCTCAAGACAAGTGGATCTCAAATGACTCTTTAGTAATGCCTTTTTTGCTTAACTCAATGCAGCCACATTATTGCAAAAGGATACTTACTTCTTACTACTACAAGATAGATTTAGTTGGCTGTAAAGGACACTTATGGGCAAATCGGGAATGATGCACAAACGCATGAAATTAGAAAAAGGGTTCATGACACCTCTCAGAAGGAGATGACTATATATAAATATTATGCTATGCTTCAGAGTTTGTGGCAAGAGGTAGATCATTATGCTGATTATCACCCGACCAATACCATAAACTTTGTTACATATAAGAGGCATGTTGGCAAGATTGAATGTTGAATATTATTTTATACATGTTCAAGTCCTTAGTTGGTCTCTATTCCCTACATTGGAACGAACCTATGCCCTCGTTAACTCTGAAAAAAGACGTAGGACAACAATGTATCCGTCTATTATGGATTGATCTTTTGTACAAACCAGTGTTAGCGTTATTGCCAAATCTAATTCATCCTCTCGATCTTATGATACCTTTAAGGATTTTCTGAAGTGTGAGCATTATCATAGGTTGGATTATACTAAGGCTACCTGCTGGAAAATACATGGAAAATCTATAGATTTTGAGGGAAAAGGGCACAAAGAAAGCAAAATACAAGGCAAACCATACTGAAAATAATTCCTGCTATACCTACTAACGATATTGTTTTATCTCAAGAAAAACTTCAAGCATTTTGACGTCTGTTGAAAGCTTCTGCCGTTGCTACCTTCTTCACTGTTGCTAGTTTGCCTTTCACTTTTGCTTCAAACCTAGCCACTCTTAAGTATCTTTTTTAGGGGTTTTAATGCAGCAGTTATTTCCAACCATGGATCATTGATATAAGGGCTATAGATCACATGATAGGTTCTTCTAGTCTTTTTCATCATTACAACCCTACTTCCAATAGAGACAAAGTTCGCGTAACTTAAGGTGACAAAACCCCCTTGAGTTAGAAGAGGGGGAGTAAAGATTCCTCCAAATTTTTCTTGTGATAAAACTCAAGGAGAAGTGTGTAAGCTATAGTTTGGTAGGTTTCAGAAAGCTATGGTCTTCATTGGGTATAAACAAAGTAATTCTAATCATACTTTGTTTGTAAAGAGATGTGGTACTGAAGTCACTATTCTCATTGTCTATGTAGATGACATTATTGTAATTGGGAATGATAGTGATGAGATCGGCAGTTGAAAAAGTTGATTGGACAAAGTTCGAGTTAGAGAACCTTGAAAAGCTCTAGTATTTTCTTGGGATTGAAGTTGCCAGATCTTTAAAAGGTATCTTTCTATCCCAAAGTAAGCATGTCCTTTATCATTTTACAAAAGTTGATACATGGATGTCGTCTTTTTGATAAATGTATTAAGGTCACTACTGTCTTTAAGAAAGAATAATGATCTAATGGATAAAAATCATTATCAACAATTAGTGGGCAAGTAGATTTGTTTTTCCCACACTCGACCTAATCTTGCTTTTGTTGTGAGCTTGGTAGATCAATTTGTGCATGCTCCATACTGTACTCATATGGATGTTATTCTTTAGATCTTTTGGTATTTGAAGTCTATTCCATAAAAAGGTATTCTTTTGTTTCCTTATGATGGCTTGAAAGCTTAAGTCTATACAGATGTTGATTGGGCTAGAATTCCTCATCAGAAGTCTATTTATGGGTATTGTACGTTCTTAGGAGGGAATCTTGTGACTTATTCCCAAGATGCTATATTGTGATAATAAGGTTGCCATTATAATTGCTCACAATCCTATACCACATGACTATACAACACATGTGGAGATTAATAGACATTTTATCGAGGAGAAGTTGGAGAGTGGTTTAATTTATACGCTCTTTGTTCAGTCCAATGATCAATTTGCTTTGGAACTTCTTATATATAAGACAAGGAATCCAATCGCCATTAGCCGTTGCAACAATATATTTTCTCCACTCCTAGCTATTTGACAGAACATAAATGAAATGTATAATTAAGCCACAACTTTGGTTTTGATTGATAACATCTTATCACATTCCATTAGATTTTCCAACTGAAAAATACTTATCATCAAAATTAAAGTCTTTACTCTAGATAATTTTTGTCAATCTTCAAAACAACTTAGAAAATGTTTTCTTAACAATTTCCCCATTTTTTATGATGACAAAACTTTCCAAGTAAAACTTTAAAAGCTTAAAGTTATTTGAAATTAAATAGCCCTGTTTGTAACCATATTTTAATATATGTGCAGTCAAGCTATAAGAAGCGAGATTCTTATAAATAATTCTCTAAATTTAAAAAGATAAGGGATAAGGAATCTTATAACCAATCCTGTCAATTTTTCATACTCAAAGTCATTAAAAAAAATTGTAGAAAAACTTGTCAGTGCAATAATAATGTATAAAACCATGTAAAAAACCTGCAAGTTCTATCAGGTCATCTTTGCCCCCTTTTTTGTCAGTAGCAAAAAAGAATATTAGGCAAACCATATATTGTAATGCATCCATAGTACGCAAGTCAATCCTAAAATGCAAATATTACAAACCACACTAAAATTCAATTAAAAATCAATCCATACTTAGATAAAACAACACACAGAGAAAGTTATTTGGAAGAAGATGGTTGATTTGGGTATGGAATTGGAGAGGCTGGTTTGGCTTCAGGAGGTAGTTGGACCAAGATATAATATTGCATGTGTTCCACAGTATACTCAATTCTTTTCAGCCTTTTGTCCATTTCTTGTATCTTATGTCCAAAAAACTTGAGATTCTTCAAATCTTGAGCCATAGCAAAATTGTTCTCCTTGATGCTGGGCAATGATTTGAGGAATGTCCTGTCATTGGTGTTTTTAATGACAAGCATAGTAGTGGGATTTACCTAAACTTCAAGCTCCCTTAACATTCTAACATCTTCTTTTCTTTGCTCCTCAAAATCAAACTCTCGTCGCATTATATCATCCTCTTTTCTTTTCTCCTACAGATCTTAGTCAACATTAGGATCAGATACAACATCAAGTTAAATTTGCTCGCTAGTGGGAGAGGTTGTGCTATCAGCTCCAACGGGATGTTTGGATCATCGGCAGTAATTTTGCATCAACCTCAACACGAACTTCAGTAGAATCTGTTGGCATTTTTACAGTTATATTCTTTAGGATCTACTGGTGCATCTAACTATTCTTGCATTTCCTGACTTTCTTGCTTCCCTTGAAAGACTGCAGCTTTCTATGAAAGAACGGTTTCTTGATCTTCAGTGCTTTCCATAGCCAGGCCAACATCAACACCAATTTCTTTGTCTCCTTGAGTCAAAGGAGCATCAATAGGTGTTTCTTCAGCAGATTTTTCTATCCCCTTTTCAGCAAGTTGTTCACTAACCTGTTCAACATGTTCAAAATCAATAGCCTTTTGTTGCTTTGACCGGTCAACACATGTTCCATTTCTTCTTCTTCCTCAGCGTCTTCCCTTCCTTTATCATCATCCTTCTCATTAGGTTGATATTCATCAATCAAATATCCAAATCATCATCAGATTTCTCACCCTCCCTTAGGTTCAATTCCTCGATGAATTCTCCATTCAGCCTTTCTAAGAATGCTTGAGGACCTCCTCTCTGAGCAATAGTCTTCAGTAAATCTGAAACTCATCTTTATCACCATTTTCTCTCCCACACTCATTAGAGGCAGCCTCAATATACCCAACCTTTCTAGAATCTCAATATTCAGATGACTAAAAATCTTTGTAAGTAGAAAACCATAAGGTAACTGACCTTTATTCTTCAACACAATTCTATACGTGTGAAAGATAACTAGATGTGCGAGAGAGAAAGGATGGTCATTCAAAACAGCCCATATCAACGTGGCTTCATACCAAGAAACATCCGTCTTTGAAGAGCCTATAGGTCTTAGACAATCGATAATAATTTTGTGAAAAACTATTTACTTAAGAGGAAACAAATGGTGAGAGACATGAGACATTGTATCCTTGGAGAAATAAAAAATTCTAGAGATAGATTTATAGACAAAGTCTAAATCAATATCAATTGGCTCAAAATCTGAATACTTCATTCCCATAATTTTTGCTAAATCTCATGCTTGAAGAAGATAAGCTTTATCACAAACAGTGAACTCAATTGTATCAACCAAAAGTAAAAATATGCAGTTAAGGCCAGATAAGTTGGAAACTCCTTAACACAATAATCCAGATGTTCTTTGGACCTTATTAATTTACCAGCATGATTCCCTTAAGCCACAAAACAAATCCACTTTCTCTTGAAGTTTGCATACAACTTCTTATCATAGTCACCCATCCGTCCATCATCAAAATCAGACCTTTTCTTAAAGACAGGGGTTTCTACTACTTTCTCCATTCCCTTCCTAGTGCCAGTGCTTGCACCGCTCGATTCATCTATGTTCAAAGAAGGGATGCTTCTAATAGGGTTTGCAAACATGAGTTCAAGTGCTTCCTCATTTTCGAAATCATGCTTGGCCAATAGACTAGCAATCACATCCTCATTGTTTCCCAAACTTTTGAGAGATGCAATGATACATTTCAACTTTAAAAACTCAGAAGAGGTTTTTTTGCCGATCATACCTTCGATGTTGTCGGATGAGTCAGAAATATCAAAGTGATCAGTACTTCCTCTTGCCCTAGATTGCATTCCCGCAATGCAATTTGATCTTCTTGATGTTGAAGGTCTAGGCTTTGATTTTTTAGCGGATTTTTGGGCCATTGTGAGGAATGAAAAAGAACGTTTCGATCTTTTCATAAAGAAGAGAGAGTTTTTGCAGAGAAAGGTTTTAGGGAATTGTTTTTCTCGAATTAAGAATGAAGAAGAAAAAGAGAGAGTTGTTTAAAGGAAAATAAACAATCACGACTTTTATTAAAAGATCAATTTTCCAAAGATTTGAAAATTGATCTAAATTTTATGAGATAACTGTAAAACGATTTCCAAACAAAATTCACACAATTTCAAGCTGATAAATTTCGTAATTACTCATAAAATTGCACACTAGTAAGATTTGATGACTCCACTTTCGGTCACCAAATGTTGTACTTTTGCAATATTAGTTTTAAATTCCTCCATTTTCGGCAATATCACCTATTTCCCCCTCTAGGTGATAGATCTAGCCCCTACACAAGTTTGCTTATCTTAATACTATCGGGCCAAACAGAGCACATGATCTTCAGGACATTACTACCTTTATCCTTCATGATATTGACAATGAAAGAAATATGGAGTTCTACATCTTCTCCAAGACCACCAGCAGTTTTCGAAGCAGGAAGAGCTCCATCAAACATGGTGGCTTCAATGTTGATATCTTCATTCTCCCCAATTTTCTTTTCAGTCCGATCCATTGCTTTCCTGGAATGTCATCAACTGTGAAGGGCCCAAATCTATCCGCTAGCTGTGGAAAAGGAGCTCTTGTATAGGACCAGAATCAGAAATAGAGTCATCCTTCCCCGCTATCTTTCAAAAGAAAGAACATCTATCATTTTGTCAAACTAAGTCTAGAGTTTCTTAAGAGTGTGTACAGTTCGAGAAGTGACTTCAAAAAGGGCCAATTATAAAAAAAAACCCCCTTGACTTTTATACCAAAGTTGCAGAGTAATCTTTTGCATATCTCAGGATTACTCCGTAATCACTGTCCCCTGTCAAGAGTTATCTCAAAATAATAAAAATGTAAGAGATGCCATTTACATTTAGCCATAATTACAGCAAGTCACCGCCATTTAATCCTTCAATAAAATGAAATGCTTGTCAAATTGGGCAGCCAATTGAATGACAGCTTATCAAAGACTAGAAGATTGAACACCAAAGCAAAAACTACATTGCCATTGAAACTGAGCATAAAATCGTAAATCTGGGGCATCTTAAAAAATCCAATATTATTGACTGAAAATATTAAACATGCTTTAGGGTAATTGCAACTACAATCAAGCCTTACCACTCACTGGTTCTTGAATCATCTAGCAAACAAATAAGCAAGAACAAATATGACAGGCAAGAGGCTCCCTTGTTTCGAGACCAAACATCAGATACCAAGCCAGGCTAACTATTTCCAATCGACTTGAGAACCCAAGATTGAAAATCTAATTATTTAACTATTGATGCAAGCCAGTTTAAGGTACAAATCCTCCCAAATAGGAGGTCAAATGGCAGTAGTTCCACTCACAAGGAAAAAGATGGGAATTTTAACGTCCGATGAACAACAAACGCTCTTAAAATTCATCTTAACCAGCTTACGTTGGACTTTGCATCATTGGCAACAATACAAAGCAATTTATTTAATTAGTTGCCGACATGGGAATAACTATAGGTGTTAAAATGGGTCTTAAACCCATATATGACTCATTTAAAATCATAAATGGGTTATATATATATATATATTTTTTTTTCGGTCCTACTCTAATCCTACTATAACACTCACTCTCAGACTTTTGCCCTTGCCTCCTTGTAGGGTGTGGGAGTCGAAACTCACTCTTGAAATGAAATCGTCCCTACCCCAATCCCTCCTGAGAAGGTGGGGATTTGAACTCCCAACTTCCTCCTTCCAAGTTGGAAGGGTGGCCACTGGGGTGAACACCCAGTGGTTATAAATGGATCATATATGGGTCACTTGTTTTTAACAAAAAGTAGTTAAATGGGTTTCACAATTAAAGATTTTGATAGGTGGATCTTAAATGGGTCATAAATAGGATTTGGATTTAGAACCCATTTTCATCCAAAACCTCACAATCTCTCTCTTCTCTCTTTGACTTTACAATTTTTTTTTTTATAAAAAATGAAATTATAATTATTTATTTATTTATTTATTTTTGTTTCTTCTTCCGCCGGTCGCCGGCAACCGGCTAGGTGAGCCTTGAGCTTGCCGTCGGCGGGCGAGCTCGAGCTCGCCGGATCTGCGAGCGAGGCCTTGCCGACTCCCGGCGAGGCTCGAGCTCGCTGATCTAGCAAGACTCAAACTCGCCAACATCAGGCAAGGCTTGAGCCTCACAAGATTCGGCGAGGGGTGAGCTCGAGCTTGTGGTGAGGCGGAGGCCTCGCTAACATTCGGCGAGGCTCGAGCCTCGCCAAATCCGACGATGGGCGAGCTTGAGGCTCGCCCAATGCCAACAAACATTCGGCAAGGGCGAGCTTGAGCTCGCTTGACATCGGCGAACCTCGAGCTCGTCGGATCGGCGAGGCGAAGGCCTCGCCAACGTCCGGCAAGGTTCGAGCCTCGCCAGATCTGTCGAGGGCGAGCTTGACCTCTTTGGATTTGACGAGGTGGAGGCCTCACTAACGTCCGGTGAGGTTCGAGCCTCACTAGATCCGACGAGGGGCGAGCTTGAGTTTGCTAGATCTCGCGAGGTGAAGGCGTTGCCAACGTGGGGAGGCTTGAGCCTCGCCGATCTGGCGAGCTGGCTCGAAGCCGCCATCGGTGAGCTCGAGGCATGCCCGGTCGGCCGTCGGTCGTCCGTCACCGTGGCCGACAACCGACCAAAGAAGAAGAACAAAAAAATAAATAAATAAATAAAATAAAATTCGATTTTTAAAATAATTCTTTTAAAAATTATAAAAATTGTCCATTAAATTTATGTTATGTAAAACTATTTTAGCAATACCATTTTTGAAAATATATATATATATATATATATATATATATATATATATATATATATATATATATATATAAGAAATAAGTTTGGAAGTATTTTAGTAATATAATCTTTAAAAAAAACATAGGATTAAGTTTTTCTAAATTTGGTTAAATATGAAAAATATTTTATTAATATGGGTTGGGTCAAGTATGGGTTGGGTATGGGTCGGGTCAAGTATGGGTCAGAAAATTTACATTAAGTATAAATGAATCATAAATGGGTTAATGGGTCAATTTGGGGTGGACCCAACCTACCCGTTTACCAGCTCTAGGAATAACATCTCGAAAGGCCACTTTTCTTTAGTATTACTTATTATAATGAGTATTGCCTAATGCTGAAATTTCTTGGGCAATTGGTGATCTATAAATGAAGAGGGGTGAAAGGAAGTGACAAATGCTATCCATACTGTTTTCGTTATCAATACATGTCCGATTTTTTAGATAGTGATAGTACGGTTGCATGATTTATCGGTAGGTGCATCTAATCTCTCGCCTCATCTTTTTTTTCTGTAAGATTGACTGTTGACTGGTTCTTAAATGGATGAGGAGTAATTTATGTTCAATGCTTGACGACCTAACTTTTCCACCAACAAATGCTCTTAAAACTCTTCTCAACTAGCTTACAAGCAAAGGAATTTATTTAATTAGTTGCCGACACATGAATAACATCTTGGAAAGGCCGCTCTTCTCAAATGTTGCTTATTATAATGGGTATTACCTAATGCTGAAATTTGTTGGACAACTAGAGGTCTATAAATGAAAGATGGTGAAAGGAACAGACAAATACCGCCCATATCGTTTTAATGACCAATAAAGGCGCGTTTGGTAACGTTTCTATTAAAAAATTGTTCCAGGGAACAGAAATAAAAAAAAAAAAAGTATTTCTGTTCCGGGGAACAGTTTTTGAACAAAAGAACGCGTTTGGTAAGTGTAAAAAAAAAAACTGTTCTTGGAATAAAAAAATAACATAAACACGTTTGATAACTGCACTCAATTTCTGTTCCTAGAATAGAAAAAGAACAGAAACACGTTTGGTAAACTATACAAAATTTTCTGTTTTAAATTTTTCAAAAAATGCTTTTTTTTAATAAAGTTTAAACTTGATATTGAATTCTCATTCGCATGAAATGCTCATTAATTTTATTTTATTCATGGTGAGTGAAGACAAACATTTTGAACATGATCATATGGCATACTTGATAGAAAATTTTGTAAGTAAAGTTTGTATCAAATTTTTTCAAGTACTTTTTTTATTTTTATTTTTATAACATATAAACTTGATATTGAATTCTCATTATCATGAAATGCTCATCAATTTAATTTTGATAATGGTGAGTGAAGAAAAATATTATCAACATGGTCATATGTGCATACTTCAAAGAAAATTTTATAAGTAAAGTTCGTACAATAAGAACTAGCAAAAAGAAGAGTATCTTATACATCTCAACATAAACCCTTCCATACATGACATCACAATAATGAAGCAATATAGTTCATTGTTCAACTTCATCACAGTAAATACTTAAAAACAATATTACAAAAGTCAACAAATCTCATGCATATTGTGATCCCTTGCCATTTTATTTGCAAATTGAAATATTTAGCCAAATACAAGATTGGAGAGCTTGATGAGTACAAAATCCCTTCTAGATTTCTTTTTATTGCGCCCAAATTAGATGATGTTGCAACCACCAATTAGCTAAGGGTCAAAGCCTCACTCCTTAGGGAAGTTCTCCTCCTTCTTAATGAATTCATAGCATTCTCGGAGCATGTTTTCTGAGTAGTCAAGTGTGACGACAAGGGAAAACAGCCCACTCTTGGCGAAGAGCCTGGTAAATGGACCACTGCCGCAACTAGCATCAATGATATTCCCACCTAGGACGGGCTCAAGATACCCTTTAATCAACTCAAACTGCAATCAAAGTCAGTTGATAAGCAAGTACATATAAAGAGATTCCAACTAAATGAAACAATTCGCTTGTATTCTTCAAGAAGTATTCGAATAATATGAGCTATAATCAGCAGCAGCAAGACAGTTCACACTCCGTTTTCTATATCAAATAGAGTGACATTTGCTTTGAGCTAGGCAATTGAAATCAAAAGGCAAGTTATTGGTCATCCTCAACTCATTATGAAGAACATTTTACTGGACCAGAGATGAGATATAGATTAAATTCTACTAGAAAACTCGTTGCTTTTCACGTTCTTTTGGAAATACAGTGATGACAGAATCATGAAATAGGAGATTGTCAATAACCTCCTTTTGAGGACCAGGCCATCCTCCCACTGCAGAAAAGCCTTGACGCCAGGCCCTCTCATAGATATATGAGATCAGCGGTAACCTGCAAAGATCAATATGATATACAACCAGTGCTCTTAGGCGTGTAAACATATCATTACTTTCATCCTCAACCAATAAGAAAATCACTAAGAGCAGAACAGAACTTGCAAGACATGAGATCAATGCACTTTTGAAGGTTATCCTACCCAAGTACACGGGTCAGTGGACTCGACTGTTATACCCCCTGAAAAGGAACAAATATCACAAACCTCAAAAATTCCGTGGCTGGGGCCATGGCTTCAGTATATTCCTTGGCTCCACTTGAGGCCACAAGCTCGAGATGAGTTTTGTTGCCCAAATAAGTCTTCTTACAGGTGCTACATAGCAAAGTAGACTCGGACAAAGTATTCCTGCACAAATAATGAAGTCATATGATGACGGAACCAAGTCGAACAAAACCAAACTGAGAGCTTAAGATCTCCTGTGACTAATGTAAATGTTAGTAATCTTTTTAGCTTTCATCCTACGGAGGAATCGACGAACTTACATGGATAGTGCAGGACCTGCATGCGTTAGAGGGTGGTAACATATCGGACAAGCCAAAATGCCCTTCTTGGAGGCAACCTTCTCATCAACTACAATAGGATCCTGCAACACGAACAAATTGCTGAAGCAAACTGGGAGCCAATTTTCTAGCTGCAAAGCGTGGGAATCTGTTGATCCTTGTAGATTCGTTGCGATCAGAGCTGACCATTTTAAGTCGACTAAACGAATTTTTGTTTATCAATGCCTTGGATGATCCTTTATACATCCCCGAATCTCCGACATACACAGGATATCAAAGGATGAGTTCTTGCGCTAGACTTTTCAAGACTCCTCACTACTAAGGCAGAATGCCAGAAAATGCATAAAGGGTAGCACTATATACTCAATTGGGGCTCGAGCATGGTCTGGGCGAGCAAAGCTCGCTTGGGGCTCGAGCACGAGGGCTCGCTCGAGCGAGCCTCTCGCAGATCTGGTCAAGCGCTGGCTCGAGCAAGCTGTTGCACTCGAGCCCCAAGCAGCCATCGCCTAGATTTGCGAGGGGTGGCTCTCACCGAAGCCCTCGTCAATCGGTGAAGGAGGAGCAGTGAGCAGGTTTACCTGGTGAAGGAGCAGCGGCTGTCGGCGCCGGAGAGGACGACGGTGGAGAAGCCGGATGGTCTCGAGACAGAGGCTGCTGTCGGCGCCGGAGAGTGGGAGGCACCGGAGAAGACGACGGTGGAGAAACTAGCAAGTGGAGAAGCTTGCAGCGGCTGTCGGCGCCGGAGAGGACGACGGCGGAGAAGCCGGATGGTCTCGAGACAGAGGCGGCTGTCGGTGCCGGAGAGTGGGAGGCACCGGAGAAGACGACGATGGAGACGCTCGCAGGAGGAGATGCTCGCAGCGGCTGTCGGCGCCGGAGAGGACGACGGTGGAGAAGCCAGATGGTCTCGAGACAAAGGCGTCTGTCGGCACCGGAGAGTGGGAGGCGCAAGAGAAGACGACGGTGGAGATGCTCACAGGAGGAGAGGCAGTGTTCGAAGGGCTAAGGAAAAAATAGAAAAGAAACACGATTTTGTTCTTTTTTGTTCTTCAAATGTGTTTCAGAAATAAGAAACATAAATTTGTTGTTTCTTATTTATGTTCCCTTTTTGTTTCTGGGAACAAAAAAATAAAAAAGGAACATAAATGCACCCAAACGCGTTTCTGTTCATTTTTTGTTCCCAGGAACAAAAAAAACAAAAAAATTATTCAAAAACAGAAAAAAAAAAGTGCAAACAAACGCACCCTAAATGTCCAACCTTTAACATAGTGATGGTACAGTTGCATGATTTATCAATAGGTGTATCTAACCTTTTGCCGCGTCACTTGATCTCTGTCTCTCATTGACTGGTTCTTAGATGGATGAGTAGTAATTTATTCTCTAAGCTTGACAATCCACCTTTGCCAACGACAAACGCTCTTAAAACATATATCTTAACCAGCTTACAATTTCTTGGACTTCCCATGGTAGACATCAATACAAAGCAATTTATTTAATTAGTTGCGGACACGACAATAACATCTTGGAAAGGCCACTCTTCTCAATGGCTGCACAACCTCTAAAGAAGTGTTACGCAAATACCTCTTACGGAGCGAACACTCCTAAAGGATTATGCAGCTTATTCCGGACGTTGCAGTATGTCAAGCATGAGGAGTGTTGCTCCCCGACATGCTTAAGAGAGAATTCGCACGTTCCTGCACCAACTTCCAAGCCATGATCACGTGCCTCTCTCTCACCAAAATTGCCCCGACAGCGAAGCGCAATACATAAACTCCTCCGACCACTGTATGAGTCATGAAGACCCGACCTGAAGCATTAATAGCGTGCAGCAACTGCGCATTGAGTTTGTTCACGTCGTTTAACTCCCATGCTTCCCCATGTTCGTTTTCCACTGCATGGCCACTTGCCATGCTGGCAACCGCAGAAGGAAGAATCCTGAAACAAACCAATGCGAAGTTTCTCGGGAAAAAGACTTCGAATCGGTCATCTTTCGCCACGAGCTCCTCGAAGAGCTGAGCCAATCTGCAATCGTTCCTTATGTGACTCCTCAGATTGTCAACGCCATACATCCTGAGAACAAGCCACAGCTTCAATGCCCTGAACCTCCTGCTAAGAGAAAGTTGCCAATCTTTGTAGTCCACAACTTGTTTTGACTCAGTTGCCTCATTCTTGAGGTACTCGGGGTCTGTTGACAAGGACTTGACGAGGGCATTTGGGTCTTTTACCCAGAGGCAGCAGCAATCGAGAGAGGTCAAAAGCCACTTGTGTGCATTGAAGCTGAATGAATCTGCAAATTCGACCCCATTGAGGAATTTCCTGTACTCTGGGCATATACACGAAGACCCTGCGTACGCGGCATCGACATGAACCCACATGCCGAACTCGCTCGCTACTTTGCATAGAGGTTCCAGCTGGTCGACAGCTGTGACCGAAGTTGTCCCGACCGTGGTACACAGGTACAATGGAATTAGCCCCCCATCGATATCCGAACGGATTGCCTTCCTTAGCAAGTCCGGGGATAAACTAAACAAGGTTGACTGCGTCGTCTTTAAGGCCCGGATGTTCCGCGGGTCTATTCCCACGACCCGGGCAGCTTTCTGGAATGAGCAATGCGTTTGATCTGACCCGTAGACGACAAGCTTCGTGATGGAATTGTGTCCCGACCTCCTCAGGACCCTTTCTCTTGCAGCAATGAGAGTGCAAATCATGGCCTCGGTGGTATTCCCTTCAATGACTCCTCCGCCATTCCCAGAAAAGAGGAATGGCCTTGGCAAGTCCAGCATCTTACCGAGCCAGTCAATGACCAGGCTCTCAAGCTCAGTTGCGGCGGGGGATGAGACCCAGTTGAATCCCGCCACGCTGAAGCCCGCACAAAGCATCTCACCGAGGATTGCTGCAGTGCTAGTGTTGGTCTGGAAGTAGGCGAAGAAAGTGGGGCTCTGCCAATGAGTCAAGCCCGGGACTATGTACCGGTGCACATCATCAAGTATAGCCTCCAGGGGTTCTTCATCCTGTGGTGCAGAACTTGGGAGGCATTTGGAAAGATACCCAGGCTCGACTTGACTAAGAACCGGGTATTTCTCAACATTCTTGTAGTAGTTGACTAGGAAGTCGACGACCATCTGTTCCTGACGCCTGAACTCTCCGAGATCGAGAGGGTTCATCGCAATCTCATCACCAACCATGTTTTTGAGCAGGTGCTCGCAATCGCTTTGAAGGCTTTGCATAGTGTCTTTGCAGTTGGAGGCTGTAGATGGAAGCAAAATGGAATGGGGTTGTTGCAAATGCTTTTGCTTGAGCTAAGTGGGAGATGATCAGGTTTTGGGTATAGGGCTTATATAGACGGGTGGTCTTTAAACATGGTGTTAGCTGGGTTATTCCCATGTGGTGGAAGCTCGATGAATTACAAGCCCAAGAGGATTTGAGCCCCATATGATAAGTCATATAGAGAAATAGGGTTTTTCACTATTTTTTAAGTTGTTGCCGTAAAAATCTGGGGTCTGAGGCTGAGTTTGATTTATATCAAGCTGGCATCATAGGTCAATTAGTGGTCTAATTGAGCTGAAATTTTGTCAACGTGTTCATGGCATATTCTTCTCAAATCTGACCGGTTTGATTTCTGTTTGAACTCCCTACATCGTGTTTTTCATGGATTGAAAAAAACCCACATTCTTAGTGAGATTTATCCTTGATTTCTTGTAAAATTTATGTGTATTCCAAGAATGATATTCTTGAGATCTTTGCTATTATACAATTCTAGTACTTACCAGAGATGAACCTTGTTCACCCGCTACATCAAATGGGGCAGCATAGCTACCAATAATATCATGTGAACTAAACAAGCTCAAGAGAGTAAAATGCATGAAGACTGCACCACAACACGCATATGAACTTCGTTCATGCATCACATGACACACACAATCCCATTCATGCATCTCATGACACACGGCTACACCATCACATGTACTCACATGCCTTGTTAATTAATTTCAATGTGTGAACAATTCATATCCACCCTTGAAACGGATTGAACCCGATACGCTGGCTAGATCCATTCGAGTCACTTTTGGGTCGCTGGTTAGACTTCTAGGGGATGCTGGCCCTGGGCATCTCCCTCATTACAACTCCCGACCCAAAGTGGCCAAGTTGGGCCCATTGACTTGTGTTAGAATATAATAAACAACGTATTCATCTAACAATTTAAGATTTTAGAAAAATTAGCAATACTTCCACAAATCTCATATAATATAGTCCCGAATTCAAAACTTGTAGGCCTTTCTTTGCCTCCCCAATTGCATATTTCCACCTCTGGCTCCTGATAACCCTGCTCACCCTACTTCGTAGGACCCGTTTGACCATAAGCAAGGAAAGAAAAGTTCAAGACACCGGAAGTTTTAAGCCGGGCCTAGTATATGGGATCGGACTTTTAACATGAGTCTAAGTTAGACTCGACTATAAGCCAGATAAGTTGCAAGAGACCTAAACCACACACCTAAATTACGTATAGTATAAAGTCTAGTAGTTCTAAATCATGGGCAAATTTAAGAAAACATTGTTACCATCGTTGTCAAGTCAGATCAATCTAATTCAAACCATATACAAGTTTCATTCTCAATAATAAATGCAGTCCGTGTTGCAACGAGTCAGATCAGGTCTAATTCAAACCATATACAAGTTTCGATATACAAGTTGCATTCTCCATCATAAATGCGGTCCATGTTGCAACCACTCGAATCAAATCTAATTCAAACCATCTATACGTTTCATTCTCAATCATAAATGTGGCGCATGAGTATGGAACGTGGTTAATCCTTATTGGTAGATGGCGGATGACAACAAGTCATAAAATGACCTTTTGATAATTTGAGATGATGTAAGACAATAAGTCATCCTTATTCTTTCCCTTATCATTCTTGCGTTAATTACGCCGAAAATTTATTGTGATAATTCTACAACAATTTTCTTCTGTAAGAATGACAAGTATTTTTATTGGAGAAATCTTTCCTATTTGTTTTGAAGTTGACAAAACGTTTCCATCAGTCTAGTCTGAAGACTTGAAGACTCTATCGTCAAAGTCTGAAGATCTCCAAACTCAAGATGTAAAGTCTACCCTCATTGACAGTTTCCCGACCGACAAAGAAAAAACATTATCCGTTGAAGAAGACTTATCCAGATGCGGGTATATCTTTAAGGATTTGATTCGTGCGGTTGAAAAAGACCTCACGGTTGGAGATTGCACCTCGAGATCTATTATTCGTATTGAAATTATTTCGAGTATGTTAGATCTGTTGATTAGCGAAGTATACTTGGAATGTTCTACTTATGGAAACCTAGATCCTGATTGTATAAGCGAGCAGAATTGGTAGGCTATCATCACATTCCTTAAATAACCCGAGATCTTCCTAATTGATTCTATCCAATGGGTTGATTGGAAGAACTCCTTTGGAAGGTGCCAATGGTTATGATGGCATGGAGGAGTATATAAGGAGGACGCTCAAGTTATTCGAGTGTGTGTGTGAAAAAGAAATTCCAAAATCTGAAACTCTTAGTTCTTTATTATTACAATTTGTCGAGCTTAAATTGTATTCAAAAGAGTGTTCAAATTCTTGTGAGACCTTGAGGAAGTGTAGCTAAGTATCTACATTGTGGAATCAAGGACATGATACTATAAAATCTTTTTTGATTCATACTGGAATCCAGCCGGTGGGCTGTCAGTAAGGGAGAGTGGACGTAGGCTTGGTCTTTACTTTAAATCGCAGCTCTATATATCTGTTTATAGTTGTTCACGACTTCAGTTTATTATTCTTAGAAGTTAATTAGTTTTGATAAAGATTTACAAAAACTTCTTTGATCACCTATTCACCCCCTCTAGGTGCTCGTACTAGCCCTTTCAATTAGTATCAGAGCCTGTGTACTCATTAAATTGGAGTGTTTTTACTTTAGAGTTAAAGATTTATGGCTAGTATGTTGGCTCCAGGTTTGGTTGAAGGCCAAAACAACACCAGACCTCCTTACTTCGATGGAAATGAATACATCATATGGAAAAACAAGATGAAGGTATTCCTAAGATCGAAATATCCTCTAGAATGGAATGTGATAGAAAAAGGAATCATTCCTAAAGCTACATCAGTCTTAGAGAGGGGAAAAGAAGTTGCAGAAGCTAGCGTGATGACTCAAGAAGAAATAACTAAGAGACAAGCTCTTAATGCAAAAGCAATTTACTCTTTATATTGTGCATTGTCTCCTACTGAGTATAACATAATATCTTCTTGTGAAACAACCAAAGAAATCTGGGACAGGTTGTAGATTACCTATGAAGAAACTGAGCGAGTAAAAGAGACAATGATCAATATTCTATTCAGACAGTATGAAGCCCTCAAGATGAAACTAGGAGAATCTATTACTAACATGTTTAGTCGTTTTACAAAAATTATAAATGGTCTAGAGTATCAAGATCAATCAATCTTAGGACCCATGAAGGTTAATAAGCTACTACGTGAACTTTCCAAAGACTGGAATCACATAAAGACTTTGATAAGGGAAACATAAAGGATCATGCCACTGTCTGTAGACGAATTGATTGGCACACTTCAATCCTATGAAGTGGAGCAAATCATTGGAGAAAAAGATCCCAAAGGTAAGAAATCAATTGCTTTGAAATCTAACGATGATTCTGATGTTACAGACTCTGAAGATGACATGGATGATAAAGAGCTAGCCCTTATGATAAAAAGGTTCGGGAATTGAATAAAAGGGGAAGAAGATTCAATTGGAAGAAACAAAGTACTTAAAAGTGTCAAAACAAATCAATTAAGGATGATGAATCCAATAAAGATGTGATTTGTTTTGAATGTAAGAAAAAGGGACACATCAGACCTAACTGTCCCATGTTAAAGAAAAAGAAAGGAAAAACTGAGAAATACATGAAGGCTCTCAAGGCAGAGACATGGAGTGATACTGAATGTGAAGAAATTGATGAAGATTATGCCAATATTTGTCTAATGGCAAAATCAGAATAAGACTCAGACTCCAAAACAGATATAGACTTAGACTTAGATAGTGAAATCGACATAAGTAATTTAAAAATCCTTACTAAAGTCTTGAAATACATTCACGAATCGTGTCTTAGTCTCAAAATCTCTCTCAAGAGGATTTCTGAGCTAAAAAGGGAGAATTCTACACTAAAGCAACAAGAAATTTTATGGAAAGAAAAGTTTGAAAATTTAGATAAAAGTTTTGTTACATTAAAAGAAAATGCAGACTCTCTTTCAAAAGAAAATACGTTTTTCAAAACGACATTTCAAATATTTCAAAGAGGTTTCCTATAGAATATAAGAAATTGGAAAAAAAATTCTTTCAGTATAAAGATCCTACTTTAACAAATCAGGCTTGGAAATTATTTCTGAAACTATTCCTCTAATTGATTTTCCAAAAGTGAAAGAAAGAATCAAACAAATGCCTACAAAATTTTTTTACAGAAATCATTTTCATAAAGTCTTTGTAAAACCTGTTAGGCGAAGTGCTCTAAAATGTTCTAAGTACAACTGTTCAGAACACGTTGAAAAAGAATGTCCTATGGCTTGGAGAACTGTTAAGAAGGAGTGGGCAAAGACTGTATATGCACTAACTCCACTGGACCCAAGAAAATATGGGTACCAAAGAAAGCTTGAGTTTCTTTTTTAATTGCAAGTCACTATCAAGAAGAAAATTAAATGGTATTTGGATAGTGGCTATTTGAAACACATGACTGGAGATTCAAGATGTTTCACAAAGCTTGTTCAACTCAATGGAGGAAAAGTCTTTGTTGGTGGAAATAACAAAGGAAGAATTATTGGATGCAGAACAGTAAAGATTGGAGGTCTCACAATCAATAATGTCTCCTTGGTGGAAGGACTAAACTACAATCTACTCAGCATAAGCTAACTGTGCGACACTGGGTTCAAAATCAATTTTCAGGAAGGGACATGTTCAGGAACCAGTATATACCACTCTTAATCTTTTACCGAGTGTAGACATGGGAATATTTGTCTTCAGGATATAAAACCAGAAAGACCTCAATGCCTGATATCAATACAAGACGAAGCAAATCTCTGGCATCGAAAGTTTGGCCATATTAACATGAAGCAAATTGCCAAAATCTCTTTCATGAAGCTAGTTTGAGGACTACCCAACTTGAAATACTAAAAATCTTACTTGTGCACACCATGTATGTTGGGAAAACATGTTAGAAGTTCTTTTAAGCCAATAAATCAAGTTTCCACTAACCCTGTGCTGCAGCTCCTTCATATGAATCTATTTGGACCAACTAGAACTCAAAGCATTGGTGGAAAAAGATTTTGTCTAGTAATAGTGGATGATTATTCGTGATTTACTTGGGTTTACTTTTTGGCAAGTAAGTCTGAAACTTTCTCTCATTTTTCAAAGTTTGCTAAGAAAGTGCAGAATGAGAAATGTTATGTTATTTCAAGAATATGAACAGACCATGGAGGTGAGTTTGAAAATCAAGACTTTGCCAAATTCTGTGATGAATCTGGTTTCAGCACGTGTTCTCTTCTCCATACACTCCTGAACAAAATGAAGTTGTGGAAAGGAAGAATAGATTTTTACAAGAGATGGCAAGAACTCTTTTAATTGAAAGTAATATTTCTTCTCATTTTTTGGCAAAAGCAGTTTCTATAGCGTGTTATATTATTAATAGAGTATTCTTAAGGCCTATTCTGGAGAAAACTCCCTATGAGTTATTCAAAGGAAAGAAATCAATTGTTTGTTATTTTCATGTGTTTTGTTGCAAATGTTTTATCTTGAAAAATGCAAATGATTGAATTGGTAAGTTTGAAAAAAAATCGAAGAAGGAATATTCCTTGGATATTCAACCTCTAGTAAAGCTTACAAAATATTCAACAAGAAGACTCAGTCTATGGAAGAATCGATGAATGTCAGATTTCAAGACTCTACAAAATCTATCGATTCAGACGCAAACTGAAGAATCTGAACCTGCTCCAGACTCTACAAAGTCTACCTCCCCTGAAGCAGCTCAGACTCCAGAAGATAAACAACGAACGGATGTTGAAGATTCAAATGAAGAAGAAGACCAACAATCTGTCAGAATGACCAGCAACGGGAAGCATAAGTCTAGTCATCCCAAAGAACTCATTATTGGTGATATTAATAAAGGGATTCGTACCAGATCCAAAAGGCAAGAAGAGTCTAGCGCGGTGGCACTTAATTCTGAAATAGAACCCAAAAGCATAGAAGAAGCTTTAACTGACGAAAGCTGGATTGAAGCAATGCAAGAAGAACTCAGATAGTTCAACATTAATGATGTTTGGGAATTAACTCCTAAACCAAAATGTAAGTCTATTATTTGAGCTAAATGGGTTTTCAGGATCAAGATAGATGAAAAATGAAAAGTGATAAGAAACAAAGCAAGACTCGTGGTCAAAGGATATACGCAAGAAGAATGGATAGACTATGATGAGACCTACGCTCCTGTAGTAAGGTTAGAAGCAATTAGATTATTGCTTACTTTTTCTTGTTATAAGAATTTCATGTTATTCCGAATGGACGTCAAAAGTGCATTCCTAAATGGATTTATTCAAGAAGAAGTCTATATAGAACAACCTTCCGGATTTGAAGACCCAAGGAAACCAGACTCAGTATTTAGACTAAAAAAGGTTCTCTATGTTTTAAAACAAGCACCTCGAGCTTAATACGATAGGTTAAGTAAGTTTTTAATGCAAAATGGTTTTGTCAAAGAAAAAGTGGATACTACCTTGTTTATTAAAAGGGAAGGTAAAAACTTTTTGCTTGTTCAAATTTATGTTGATGATATTATATTTGGATGGTCTAACGAAAACTTATGCAAGAAGTTTTCTAAGTCAATGCAGGATGAATTTGAGATGAGCATGATTAGGGAACTATTATTCTTTCTCGGTTTACAAGTAAAACAATTGAAGGAATGAATCTTCATTCAACAAGAAAAATATGCTAAAGAACTTGTTAAAAAGTTCGGATTGGAGAATTGCAAAAAGACTGAGATACCAATGTCTAGTTCTTCGAAGCTAGATAAAGATGAAGGAGGAAAGAAAGTTAACCAGAAGCTTTACAAAAGTATCATTGGTTCACTTTTTTATCTTACTGCTTCTAGACTTGACATTTTGTTTAGTGTTTGCTTCTGTGCTAGGATTTAATCTGATCCAAAAGAGTCTCATTTAAGCACTGCAAAACGCATCATCATATACATTGCAGCTACTTCAAACTTAGGTCTGTGGTATCCCAAAGAATGAAACTTTACTCCTCTTGGATATTTAGATGTAGATCTAGCAGGTTACAAAGTTGATCGGAAGAGCACTTCAGGCACTTGTCAATTGTTTGGTAACAAAATAGTATCTTGATTTTCAAGAAAGCAAAGTACTGGAGCTCTTTCAACAGCAGAAACAGAGTATGTGGCTCTTGGAAGTTGTTGTTCTTAAATCTTATGGATAAAACAACAACTAAGAGACTTTGGAATCGAAGACTCATACATTGAGATCAAATGTAACAACACTAGTGCAATTAACCTCACAAAGAATCCAATTCTTCATTCAAGAGCAAAACATATAGAGATTCGACATCACTTTATTAGAGATCATGTTCAAAATGAAGAAGTCATGATTCAATTCATTGACTCGAAGAATCAACTGGCGGACATATTTAGAAAGCCTCTGGAGAAAAGCCAATTTGAGTCTATTCACACCAAACTGAACATCACATCTCTTATCCAGTAAAGTCTGAACGTGCTCAAGATTCAAAGGTAAAGTTTGAAGATATTCAGACTTAGAAGACCAAGAATTACAACTGTAAGTTATTTCAGTTCTAGCAATTTAACTGTCGGATAAAAACTCGAAAAAGTACGATTGCTTATCACTCGCCAATTGATTGATGTTATCTTTCCAAATTTTTGAAGTTGTAGCAATTATTCTTTTCGAAAAGGAAGTTATCATTTTTGAAATAACAGTTATATATTTTCAAAAAGGCAGTTATTCATTTTTTGAAAAGGCATTTTTATTTTTCCTTTTATGACGATCCGTATACCTTGTTTCGATTGTTTTATATACTGTCTTTCTTCTATATTTTTACTCACAAACCCTAGAGCACAGAACTTCACTTTCTTACTATTTCTCTCTAGTTTAATCCTTAAAGTTTTCATCTTTCTCGCGAATTGAGTTCGAAAATTCTCTCAAAGATTGGGACAATGTCTTCCTAAAGAAATTCCTCAAGGATAGCAAGTAGGGGACCACAGCATATGTGTGAGGGTCCTACACACTTTGATTTGACCGAGGAAGAAGATTCTTCAAGGCAGCAGCAAAGTCAATAACAACATTCTCAACCGCACCATTCTTCTCAGGCTAGATCACAAGAGTCTCAGCAACAACGGGTCGAGGAAGAAATTATTGAGGATGTTGAGCCTGTGAGAACTCTTAAGCCTGCATTTACTTTCAAACTCTACACTGCCCTGAAGGAATGTGGTTCTCCAATGACCTTTGTTGATGAATTTTTGAAAGAAAAGGGGTACCGAAATAAAATTGATTTTCTAAGAACAATGGAACGTTTGGGAATCGCTCTTGCTGGTTTAGCATAAAGGGCTTTTGCAAATTTCCCAAGTGATCCACGTTTTCGAGGATTTAATCAACTTGAGGGTAAAGATGACGATGAAAAGATGTTCACTTATTTTAAGCCTAGGATGGGTGTTGCTGCGAAAATTCGAGAAAGTAGAACGGATCTGTTTCGTTCTGAGGAACACAAGCGAGTTTATGCTAAACTACTGAAGCAAGGATGAACCCAAGGAGTGTGGATTTTGATTTTCTCGATTCATTGAACATAAAGTTACAGGAGAAGTTTTCTTTACTTCAACTTGAACGATTCTGCTCTGAGACAATTGTAGCTTATCCGAAACTTACAGCATATTTCTATTCCAATCTAAGCTTGTTAGATGCGAATAGATTTTCCTTTAGTGTTAGACATTAGGATTATGTGGTAGATATGGTTACTCTAGTTGATGTGATTGGAGTGGAGAGAGGGATTTTCCAATCAATCAGCGTGTCTGTTGGTCATGCCACTACGGAGCTTGTTTGAGATAAAATTGCAGAAGGCTAGATTTCGTATTTGAGGATGAGTGCCTCTAATGTCTTGCTCCATAAGATTGTGATGTCTCCAATTCAAAAGCGAAGCTAATATACGCCATCAACATTGGTTACAAGTTCTCTCTGCCTCATACCATAATGTTTCATAAGTATCGGTCAATGGTAAAGGACAATGGGCAACTTCCTTACTCTACTCTTGTTACTCATCTATTCAGACATCTTAACATTCAGCCTCCTAGAATTCTATGTATTCGAACCAGTGTTCCAATTGTGGTAGGACTGAAGATGGTTTCAAAGATGCGTCTAAAAGAGCTAAACAAGGCTTTAGAACGATTTAAGGAGAAGACACCTGTCAAGACTCGACAAGACCCTGTGGCCGTAAAAAGAAAAGGGAAGGAGCCCATGACAGCTTCATCTAAGAAGAGGAGAGCACTCATCTTGCAGGATGAGGAAGATGAGGATGACATCACTATCTCAGCTCTTGCCTTAAAGAACTTAGACGTCTTGTTCCTGAGACAGAAACTCGAGAAAAAGACAGAGAGGAGACAGAATAGCAAAGTGAAGAGAGGGAAACGATGAGGAAAGAAGAAGAAGAAGAAGAAGGAAGAACAGAAGAAGAGGAGCGAAGAGAAGAACAAACAGAAGGAGAAAGTCATGGTGATTCTCCAACAGAGGAAGAAGGACAAGATCATCGTGAAAATGAAGAAGAGCTAGAGCAAGAAGAGTACTTCTCTCCACCTGAAGGCACTGAAACAGGGGGAGTTGTTAATAAAAGAGGTACTCCTTCACTTGCTTTTACCAGTGATGATGTTAGTCGTTCTCCTGCTGATCCAGAGGAAGTGCATGTGTGATGTCCCAGGGTGTCACATACTAAGCGCAAGCGGAATTATAATTATTATGGGATAAGTACACTAATGGTGCCATAAGTTGTGTACGGCGCTCACTTTGGTGCCAAAAGTTTCCGTCGGATCACTTAAGTGCCAAATCGGAGGAAAAACGCTCACTTTGGTGCCACCGGCGAAAGATTCCGGCCTCCGGCGAAAGATTCCGGCCAAAATGATTTTTTTTTTTTAAAAAAATCGATAAGCCTTTAAATGACGTCGTTTTCGGTCCTCCTTAAGAAAACGACGTCGTTTTGCCGTCCTACGCAGATAGCTTCATGGAAACGACGCTGTTTAGCTCACATGGGGAAGAAATTAGGGTTTCGACGAGGTCGAAGTCGTGGCCGTCATCGGGGTTGGGGTTAGAGTCGGGGTTGAAGCTGCGGCCGCCGAGTGGCCATCATCGAGGTCGGGGTCGGGGTCGGCTACGGACGTCAAGTGGCCATTGTCGGGGTTGGGGTCGGGGTTTGAGCCGCGACCGTCGAGTGGCCATCGTCGCGGTCGGGGTCGAGGTCAGGGTCGGAGCTACGGCCGCCGAGCGGCCATCGTCGGGGTCGGGGTCAGGGTCGAGGTCGGAGCCGCTGCCGTTGAGTAGCCATCGTCGGGGTTGGGGTCGAGGTCGGGGTAGAAGCCGTGGCCGCTGAGCGCAGGGACCGTCGAGGACGGCGACGGCCGGAGATTAGGGTTTTGAATTGGGGGAGACACCAAACGGCGTCGTTTTGGTTTTTGGATGCTGACTCAACTCTCCGACGAGCCACGTCGGTGTCAAAAATTAATAAAAAAAGGCCACGTCGGATTTCCGGCCAATTTCGTCGGAGTTGGCACTAAAGTGAGCGTTTTTCAAATTTTTTGGCACTCAAGTGATCCGACGGAAACTTTTGGCACCAAAGTGAGCGCCGTACACAACTTATGGCACCATTAGTGTACTTATCCCTAATTATTATTATCATCTTGCCTAACTTGTAATCTCCTTTAATTAATCTATAGTGTTTACCATTGAAGATTAGCATGCATGTATAACATGAATTATTTAAAATCTCAAGTTTATATTATGAGGTTATCCTGCAATCACTCTACCTTCAATTTAAGTATTGGTCAAATCATTCATGCACATAAACAAGATCACAAGAAGCTTCATTTCTTCTTATCATCATCAAGGCCTACAAAATTTATCAACCTGGACTCTTTCCATGTTCATCGCCTATATATACAATATATACGTAACAAAAGTAAGGTGTAACAAAAGCCAGGGATAAAGGGTGAGGGTGTCTACTCCACGAGTTCCCACACAAACTCGCATCTAACAAAAAAAAACAAAAGTCAGTCAGCTTCTACATGATCAAAGGCGTCTAGGCGCCATCCATCCCAGCTCCAGGTCCTCTTGCACCAAAGGGTAAAAGTCCGAATATCTCCCCTTCATGGTTGATAAACCATGCAACGAACTTCATAGGTATCAACTCCGCTCTGCCATCATCCATCCATAAAATAGCCTCATACTTGGAGAAAGTCATGTCAATGTCGGGATCATACACATCATGAAGAGAAACATCAAGGCGCACTACCGCCTCGTATCGAGCTACTGGTGGCACATCCATGCTATCAATTTGAAAAATGTAAGGTATGAGCAACAACCTTGCCCAATAAAGAATGATAAAACTCTAACTTAAACAATCCACAGCCATCAATATTACAAGGGAATCATGGCCAAACAATTAAAGTTACTAAGGTAGGATTGTCACAAGCATAAACGATTGGATATTAACATATCATGTATATAATCACCTTATGAGTATCCATTTCTATGCTTACCTTTCTCAAGCTCAATCTTATATCAAGATGCAATGCTACAACAGTAAATGGACTCACTCGCCAAGTAGAATTATATTTAGTGTGCATATAATCCACCCTCGATCAGTCACTAACCGGAACTCAACCGGCCTGATCGACTCACTTGCGGAAATTACCTTATCTGGACTTCCACAATATTTCTATTATGGGCATCTCACTCCGAGGCATCCTGGTATCACACAACTGATGTCCTCCCATGACCACTCAGCAAGGGGCATCTCACTTCGGGGCATCTTAGTATCACACAACTAAGGCATCCTTGATCACACACAAGGGCATCTCACTCCGAGGCATCCTAGTATCTCTCTACCGAGACATCCAAGACCACTTAGCAAGGGCATCCCAAACTTCCGGGGGCATCACCCGGTGGGTTCATTCACTCTCTTAAGCACACGTTTCACACCACCACACCTTTGATTAATGCATTTATCGTATGCAAAAGAAAAAGACTCCAAAGTATCTAACTATATATCTAACTCTCATGAACCTAGCACACGTGCGTGTCCAAATTATAAGATAAAACCCATTACGACATGTCCCATTCCATGTCGAACAGATATTTACCCCATAATCAAGCACTATGCACCGCACTCATTGCACTCACATGATACTATATGCACTTATATCTCAAATGATATATGAGACTTACTCTTACACAACTAACATCTATTAGGAGGTTACTAGACTTTATGTGTGTCATACAAATCTAAAATAAAAGACAAAACATCTAGTATATGTTCTCGGGTCCAGACAGTTTACTAGCTAAATGAACAGTTTCGGTTTCGGACACAGAAGGTATATTAATTCTTGTCGAAATACTACCAAATTTTAGTATGTTATATTTGAGACATAGATCGACATTTTCCATGGAGAAAATTAAGTCTAATTCTCACTGTATTAAAAGTAAAAATCGCCATAACCTTTACTAGTACTCTGTACTGACGTCCATATTTTATATCTACAAAGAAAATTGTTTTACTAGCCAATTCTTCTCTATTTAATCTCAAATTATGTTATTCCTTAAGATGTGTTCTATAATTTTCATTAAGGATTTGAAGTCAAATTCTAACTAGGTAAATACAGAAAATTCATATAATCTGTAAAGGTCAAATCGTTTCTCACAAGAACAGTTTACTGGTTTTACTATGTTCACTTCTATCTCTACGTTTTATATATTCGTATGGTTATAGCTAGGTTTCTAATTCAATCTAATGGATGTTTTATCATGTAGAATAGTTCCTTTCTTATTTTCATTAACATACATAAAGAAAATAACACAAAACAGAAGACTCCCTAACCGTATTCTCCTAGAACAGAATAGGTATACACAATTCCTTCACTCCTAACCCGACCAAACCATTTATTTTTCCACAAATCTCTTCTACAACACTTCGTTAGTTAATCACAGCAACTAAAATTACTTTCAGCAAGATTTTCTTTAACAAATAGCCAATCCATAGCTCGGCTCAAAGTATAAATACATCCGTGAGTTCACTCATCACATTATACACCATATCCATCCACTCGGCATCCATTTCATCACTTCACTCAGCAAAGACAGCATGCTCACACTTGGATTTTGAAACATGCAAGACTCAAAAGTAACATGCAATGGCTTCTACCTTCAATCTAACACTTATTAAGCTTAGATTAATCACAAAATAGCAACTACAAATCAAATCCTTCACTGTTTGGTTAGATCCACAAACTTTCTTGACAAACAATGGATAACTTTCAATTTAGAGTTATATCTTTCCTTACCTTGTTCAGCTATTAGATAACTCAAAGATTCTTCAAAAATCAGCACCAAAACTCGCATGCAAGAAGGAGAAATCGCTGGTTTGTTGCTGGTTCTTCACTGCTCGACCGAGAGAAAAACGAGAAGAAGAAGATGAAGATGGGTTTCTCGGTTCTTGAAGAGAGAGAGAGAGGGTTCTGAAATTTATGAGGGAAATAGATCTACAAGGCTAATCCCTAGGCTAGACTAATGATGAGATTTGCTAATGATTATGTTCCTTGAGTTTGCTTGTCTCAGTTTGTGGGAATCAAAACTGTGGGTGATGAGGAAAAACAAAGAGAGAAGAGAGACAAGTGTCATGGCCTCCAAGTTTGACCTCTCAAATTCAATTTGTCTCTAATCCGTGTCGTTAGTCGGTTCATTAGTTTCTAATGTTTTTTGCTTAATTCCCTTTTGATTCCATTAGATTTCATTTCTATTATAATCATATAAAGTTATGAAATTATATGACATATTAACCACTTAGTGTTAGTCTATAGAAAATTCATCACAAGAAATGCTAAAGTTAGAAATTGATATTAGCATTACAATTACTAATCAAATTATCATTACTATAATCTATAAACTTAGTTGAAAATAAAATCACTCGGGCCTAAATATTCGTCTCTAGCCCAACGGGCTTAATCTATAACAATCCGGCCCACTAGACTATATTTACCAGTCTAACAATTCTAAATCTTGGCCTGCGATAAGCTAAGCCCAAATCCATAATCTCTCATTCGACTTTTTAAGTCCAAATCGTGTGGCCCACTTACTTCTCAAGCCCACACATTTCTCATGATCCATCGGGTTCATTTTCTGGCCCAATCTAATTAATCTAAGTTCCTAATAATCTAATTACACTAATGAAAGTCGATGAAATTTGGGATGTCATAGCATGCCTCTCATTTTCTTGAAAAATGTAATGAGGCTTTATCTCCAAGTCTGGATGTTCATGCTAAAGTTCATCATCTGGCAACACTCCAGAAACTGATCATGCTAAAGCAAGTACTCAAACTGACAACTCAGCAGACTTTAAAAGATTGCGTGAACTTCTTCTGGAAATCAAAGGTCAGATTTATGCCTTGGGATGTGAATTTTAGAGCATGCAGAATGCTCATCAAGCCACCTCAGTTTATTTGCATGATCAAGTTCAAGCCCTTAATCTTCAAGTTCAAGCTATAGCAAAGGATGAGGATTTAGCGCAATTGAAGGAGAATCTGAAAACGCTGGAGGAGATTATCAAGTCTGTGGGAGATTTCCAGCTTGTTCGCATTCCCAAACAATCTTAATTTTATCTAATTTTCTTTATATTCTCTACTTTTTGTAGATTTGACATTGATTTTGATTTGGCTTTGATACTTTTATCTTTTGTTTGGACTGTGATTGGTTAGGACTAGTTTCACCTTCTTAATGCTTGCAGTATCTTAAGCTATGTTGATGATATTGGTAAAGATAGTTGATTTAACAGAAGACTAACTTGTTTTCTGTGGATGCAAAATCACTACTATCTTTATCCTAATCTACTTATCTTTTATGAGATATCTTTGTTTGCTTAAGTAATGTCTTGCAAGTCTAAAGTATCCAAATCTACAAGAAAGTTTTGTCACCATCAAAAATGGGGAGATTGTTGGAGAAATCTTTCCTATTTGTTTTGAAGTTGACAAAACGTTTCCATCGTCAAAGTCTGAAGACCTCCAGACTCAAGATGTAAAGTCTGCCCTCATTGATAGTTTCCGGACCGATGAAGAAAAAGTATTATCTGTTGAAGAAGACTTATCCCGAGATGCGGGTATATCTTTAAGGATTTGATTCGTGCAGCTGAAGAAAATCTCACGGCTGGAGATTGCACCTCGAGATCTATTATTCGTATTGAAATTATTTCAAGTATGTTAGATCTGTTGATTGGCGAAGTATACTTGGAAGGTTCTACTTATGGAAACCTAAATCCTGATTGTATGGGCGAGCAGGATTTGTGGGCTATCATCACATTTCTTAAATAACTCGAGATCTTCTTAATTGATTATGTCCAACAGGTTGATTGGAAAAACTCATTTGGAAGGTGCCAACGGTTATGATGGCATGGAGGAGTATATAAGGAGAACGCTTAAGTTATTCGAGTGTGTGCGTGAAAGAAAAATTCCAAAGTCTGAAACTCTTATTTCTTTGCTATTACAATTTGTCGAGCTTAAATTGTATTCAAAAGAGTGTTCAAATTCTTATGAGACCTTGAGGAAGTGTAGCTGAATATCTATACTTTGGAATCAAGGACGTGATACTATAAAATCTTCTTTGATTCATACTGGAATCCAGCCGGTGGGTTGTCAGTGCGGGAGAGTGGACATAGGCTTGGTCTAAGCTGAACCACTATAAACCTTGTGTTTTGATTCTCTATCCCTAAACTCTTTACTTTAAATCGCAGCTCTATATAACTATTTATAGTTGTTCACGACTTCAGTTTATTATTCTTAGAAGTTAATTAGTTTTGAAAAAGATTTACAAAAACTTCTTTGATCACCTATTTACCCCCCTCTAGGTGCTCGTACTAGCCCTTTCAATTTTAAGGGTGCTAAACTAATGGAAATCAAATACTTTTCGTTAAAGAAGAAGTTCAAAAACAGAGAGTATCAATTGAGTACATTAGCACCAACCTTATGATAGCATATTTCTTAACAAAAGAACTACTGCGCAAAATATCTAATGAACATGTTGAAAGGAAGGCATTATTAGACATCATTAATGATTGATTATGATTATATTAAATTTATGTATTTGACACTCTAAGCACAATTATGTGTTTATGAAATTTCCTATTTTCTATTATATATTATATATTATGAAGATAGATTAATAACAAGACAGTCTCTGACAAAGATTTATGGTTGGACCATTAAATTATTGTACTTCTCATTTATGGGTCATGTTAAGTAAATAGCTATGCCATAGTACATGGAAGGAACTATGTCGATTAATAACATACAACTGCCATGACTTGCATTAGTTTTGTTTACTTAATTATGATTATTATGTGATAGCCAAATTAAGAAAAGATTTAGCATAATGTTATTTTACACATTATGATCTTTATTAAACCATGAAATAAAGGTCGTATGAGCCAAGTGAGAGAATGTAAGAATAATTGTGGCCCACATGAAGTTAATTAATGGTTTAATAAATATTTAAGAGCTAAAACATAAGGGTTCTCGGGTTATGGCTGAAGGCTGGTGGGACCATTACTGGAGTGTTTGGATATTTTTAGAGGACTTTGGAGGCTCTTTGTCCTCCCTCCAGTTGCAGCTCCTCCTTCTTCTTCCTCCTTGATGTTCTATCCTCCATTGTTGTTGAATTTGAAGCAGAAAACCAGCCAGCAAATTAAAGAACTAGTAGCAGCCTCACCAGAGCCCCCCTGCAACCATCGACCGCCCTTCATTGCCCGTCCGAGTTAACGCCGAAGCCAAACAGCCAACAGGTTTGCGCTTGGGAGCTTCTCCGCACGTTCCCCACCATCCCGCGCCTGCTCGCCGTCCACCCGGCTGCCGTCATTCGCCGTTCCAACCACCTGAGTCACCGTCGTTTGCCCTTGCCAACGTCGCTATCCAGCTCCAGCTCTTCCCTCACCATTTTAGCCAAGCCGAGCCCCTCGATCAGCCGGTCCAGCAGCCCTCTAGAACCGAAGTTCTAACTTGGTGCTGAGACTTTGTGGCCCGTTTCCAGCCCTTTCCCGACCTCCCTTGGCGTCACTCTAGGCTCAAGTCTCGCTCGCCTCTGCGTCATCATCGCCATGAACTCATCGGCTCACAAATCCGGTGAGTTTACTTGCTAAAACTTGCTCATGGGGTTAATTATGCTTATGGGAGATTTAGTTTAGTCTAAGATTAGTTTAGGTGGTAATTAGTTTAATTAGTGGTTTAGTTAGTTAAGTAGGCTAATTAGGTGGTTAGATTAGTTTAGTTAGGGGTTAATTAGATTGTGTGATTTACTTAAGTTAGTGCATTATTTAATTAGGTCTAATTAGGTGGTTAGATTAGTGTATTTGGCTTAATTAGGCATTTATTTAATTAATTTTGTAATTTATTTAATTATTTAATATTTTCCAGAAATTATATCCGGATAGCTGGTCATCAGAATTCCGTGCTGATTGCCATGGTGTAATTAGTTTGTGCAATTGATTGTTAGCTTGTGCAATTGAGTGATGATTGTTGATTTTTAGTTATTATTTCGAAATTATGAAATTTTGGTATTTAATTAGAAAATACCATGTGTTGATTTTTGACACCAAAATTGTTTTTAAGTACTATATCAAATAGTGAGATTTTTAAAAGGAGGGGTATCACTTTTTCTGGTTCAATCTAACCGTGTACGCATACACGATTATTTTACCGGGTGTTTTTAATACGAAGAAAATAGGCCAAGTATATTATTTTAATTGAGGCATTTGAGTGAAAAGCACAATGTCTTTGGGCAGGATTGGATGGTTGTGTGATGGTTATGAGTACCCGTCGCGAGCATTTACGCCGGACGATGCTCCTATACGGAATGCCCTTGTCAACGGATGTTAGTCGCAGTAAAGGCTGGGCCGATGCTCGTTTGGGAATGCCATCTTGAGGTAGATGTTGCCGTGCTCGATGGGGCAAGACGATGCCCAGTTACGCCAGAAGACCGCCGAACATCAAGTAGGTTGTGCCTGTGAGGCCGTAATTAATTGGAACACCTGTCTAAGTGAGATATAACCGCGTCTGTTTATGAGACAAAATTGTGTGGCACGGTATGTGACGTGTCATAACGATTTGGCCTTATAATTAGGACCCTTGTGATTGATTGATTTGAAAGTGAGGCGTTCTGATTATCGATTGCATCTACTACATTTATAAATGTTATATGAACTGTACTAACATACAAGGAGGTGCTGAGGTGAGGTGAGTCTTCTGTGATGTGTGATTAGACTACCTCTAGGTGTATTACCTTCCTAAATCGAGGTTTAGGGTGTGAACTTGCTGAGACATTGTCTCACCCCATCATGGTTTAACTATTTTCAGGTCCTTAAATGGAGGTAAGACCGGTTCGTTTTGGACAGCCGCGAGGGTATATCGAGCAAAGTATCGACTTCCCTATCCCCAGGAGTCCCTAGATCTGTGAGCTTGTTGTGACCGCGATCTTGGTTGATGAGGGCCTATCACAGTTGTTACCTCATTGTATCAAGGGATGGTTTCATCGTGGGCCTAATGGGGAACAGGAAGGTCCCTTGGATGGTTTTGACGCACCCGTCGTTGAGGGTGAGGCAATAGCTAACCCACTTGACATCAACATCGCTAACAGTGTCGTGATAGATTCGGACCCCAAGTAGATAAGGTCCGGGGTAGGGTTAGCTAGGGAGTTCTTTTTTGAGACCTCGACTTTTGTAGATATAACCTTGTAGGCTGACCTAGTTTGTTTATAGAAGTGTGGTTGTTCAGTGTTGTTTGGGGATTATTTATTTCGCTTCCGCATGTGTATGAATCGATTTGGGTCGGTGACGCATCCTGGGAACATCGCAATTTTATCGATCACTAAGGAATGTGCATGCGCTTGAGATTTGGGGCGTGACAATTATACAATACATTATGAAAATCAAGCGTACCATTCTTAGCCTAGATTGCTACAAACCTGTATGCCCTAAACTGGAGACCGCCGAACTTAAAAAGTCCACTTCCTCTTAGCAGCACAAATGCCCTTGCACTCAAACATTTTTGAAATCTTGCGCTCATGTTTTGCTCCTGCTATTTTACCTATTCCAATTCATTGCTTAGGACTAATTATTGTATTGTCCTATCTCTTTCCATAAATGAAGGTAATCTTTTGATTCATGCATCTATTCCACATTTTCTTTGATAGATGACAAAAAGGGAGAGAGTTACTTGATGTGAAAAATTACGCCTAACATTTGCTCCTAAATATCTGCTCCTAGTTTTGCTAAATTTTCTTTGAAAATTATGAACTTGCTCACAACATCCGGTACTAATAATTTGCTAAGAATTTCTCTCATGATTTTTTGCTTAGAACTAACTAATGTTTGAAATTATACTGCTCACCAAAATAGGGGGAGCATATGAGTGCATCATCAAGCCAAGGGGAGCAACCAACTATTATTCTATCATTCCCAAATTAGATGATAACACACTTAGGGAATATCTTTTTTGCAACCATATCTTGTCTTACTAAATATCATTTGAGTTTATATCTCCAAAGCGTTATAACAAAATATCCTAAGGAGATCTTATCTTTAAATTATGCAAATTATTTCAAACAAGCCTTACTATTATTTCACATCTGCGAGATAGTTTTATCATCATCAAAAAGAGAGAGATTATTGGAGAAAACATCTTCAAGTGATTTTGATGATGAACAAACTATCCTTAGTATAATATGTGCTATGTTGTGTGCAGATTTTTGGACCAAAAGACTACATAATATCCATGGTGTGATCCATTAGAAGGAAGTTTGCAAATATCATTTTATAACAAACATCATCAATCATTTAAAAGATCAGGTATTGATGATGTTTATATCAAGGCAGTAAAGATTAGGTCGATGGTAATGTAATAGCCAAGTGCATCAATTGATGTTCATTAGGTCAACTAAAGAGCCATTGAAAGATCGGGATTTGCATAGCAACAGAATCATAATAAAACATGTAGTAGAGTAGCTAGAGTGTCTGACATGTTAGTTAGAGACTATGGTGAGAAGACAACAACAATTACTGTTTTTGGTTAGTCTACAAAAGTCCCAAGAAAGAAGCTATGTGAACCATAGGGACTAGGTAGTTATAACTTTCCAAGTAGATTATTAATGGATCCAACTCGTTTTGAGGTTGTTAGTCTGAAGAGTGGACATAAGCTTAAAAATAAAGCCAAACCACTATAACTATGTCCCACTATTTTTTATCTTCTTATATACATTAGCATACAGTTAGTGAGTATTTGTCCCACCCCGAACCCCGGGCACGCACACATCCCTTGGTGGTCGATCAAATTGCAATGTTCCCAAGACGCGTCACTGACCCATTCGTTTTATGCACATGCGGAAGCGATCTCATAATAACCCAACCAACAAACAAACACATGAGATAGGAAAATATGCTAACAACCTTTTCATAAATCACACCTTATATACACGCCAGGTTAAACCTACAGGTCTATACACACCAATTAATTCACCTACGCTCCGAACCCTTCAGCCTCGGGCTCCGGGTTCCCACAATAGGGACCTGAAAAAATGATTAAACACGACGGAGTGAGATAAAATCTCAGCAAGTCAACACCCTAAACCCCAGTTAGAACAAGAATTCACTCAAATGTAGCCTAAACATGCACCATATAGGACTTACCTTGCTTCAGCACCTCCTTGCACATTAGTACATCCCATATATCATGTGGATATAGTAAATGTATTCAATAGCTGGAACACATCAATTCATCTTTCAAACAATCACAGGGGTCCCGATTATAAGGTCAAACCATTATGACACTTCACATTCCGTGCCACACAATTTTGTCCCATAATCAGGCGCGGTTATCTCAATCACTCAAGCGTGTCCCAGTTATTACGACCCATCGTTCATGTCCAACTCAACAATCAGCAGTCATCCGACATAATTGGGTGTCATCCCACTCCGTCGGGCACGACAACATCCCGCGTAAATGCATCAGGTTGGCATTCCATAAAGGAGCATCGGCCCAGCCTCTATTATGACTAGCATCCATTGTCAAGGGCATCTGAACTTAATTAGGCATTGTCTTGCATGAACGCATCAGGACGAGTTCACTACCCCATGCAAACGCATTAGGGTACTTAAGTGATCACATGCACATCCAAACTTGGCCAAGAACATCGTCCTTTGCACTCAAATACTTCCATTTCAAATAATGGATTTGGCCAATTTTCTTCGTATTAAAAATACCCGATAAAATAATTATACGTGGTCACACAGTCAAATTGAACCGTAAAACATGATACTCACTTATTTCAAAATTCCACGATTTTCTATAGTACCTAAAACATTTTTGGCGTCAAAAACCGACACCCGTTATTTTTCTAATTAAATATCGTAAAATCATATTTTTGCAATAATAATAAAAAATCATCACCAAGCACTCAATTGCATAATTTAGTAATCAATTTCACAAATCAATTCATCCACGACAATCAGCGTAAAATTCCACTAACTTGCTATCCCAGTACAACTTACGCTAATTATAATTAATTAAATAAATTGTAAATTATTTAAACTAATGCACTTAATTAATTTAATTAAGCTAATCAGACTAACCTAATTGAGCTAACTAAATAAATCTAACTAAGCTAACTAATTTACTCCAATTAAGCTAACTAAATAACCTAACTAACCACCTAACTAACTTAATTATCTAGTTCAACTAACTAAACTAACTAACTACTAGTTACACTAACTAAACTAACTACTAATCCGTACTTATGCCTAAACGAATCCACATAAGTGCAATTAACTTCCTAATCCAAGATTAGGGTGTTAACTCACTAGATTAGCGAGATGATGGGTTCACGGCGATAGTGGCACGACAACGGTGAGATCCCATGTCTACGTCGACTCCAACGGAGGCCCGGACAAGGCTAAAAATAGCCAACCAACTCTCAGCTAAGGCTAAGATTCGATTCTATTGGAAGGGCTGGTCGAGGGGCCGAGGTGGCTGGCGAAGTCGGACAGGGGCAGGCGGTGGTGGGGACGGCTGGCTAACAATGACGGGCGGTGGTCAAGGAGCTGGTCGCAGCTGCTGGCTGAGGCGGTCTGGCATCAGGGCTACGACGTGGGCTAGTCGGCTTAGAGACGGCATGAGAGGGTGGTCGAGTGGCTATGGGACGAGCGCCGGGTGCTGCTGGTTGGAGGACAGGCGGTTGGAACTGTGGCTAGTTAGGCTATGTGGTGATGCTGAAAATGGAGATGGTGCAGCAACAAGTGGAAGAGATGAAGAAGAAGAAGAAGAAGAAAGGAAGAAGAAGCAAAAGCTGTCTTGCCATAGGGGGGATGCGCATGGAGAAAGGGAGGAGAGAGGGGGACAAGGGGCTGAGAATGTCTAGTAGCTGGCCAATAGCCATCCAAGGGAAAATATCCGTGCAATGATCACAAATGGCACAAAGTCTTCAGCCTTATAAGTCAAGGCATCAACGAATGGCCAATTTCCCTCAATTTCTTCACAAACAAAGCCAATTTGGTGGCCAATTAACCCCTCTTCAGTAGTCATACGAATTTCCACCAATTTCTTCTCAATTTTTCACAAAACCACTTCATTTTGATGGCAAAAAATGCCAAGGAGGCTGCCCCTACGAATTTCCTTTCAACTCTTCACAAACCAACTCAAATTTGTAGCCTAAATTGCCAATTAAGGTGCCCATCCGAATTTCCTTGATTTTAATTTGCCAATTTTGATTCTTTCGCAAATTTCTTGGCTCGACGGAAATTTCCCGAAAGATGAGACGAGATCCTAAAAATAAATTGTGACACTCTCGAACGTTCGATTCTCAGAATCAAATTCAATTTCGTGGTTAAAATCAACCGAACGCGATTTTAGCGCGACCCAACCTACCGAGTAGCTTTTAGGGATTTTATTGCGTTTGACCCGTGATCGATAATTTTTAATCCACGTTTGTGTATCTCCGACTCGTAGGCGACATTCAATTGTCGTAAAAATCTTAAGGTTTCAATTACGAGTACCGAATACAGAATCAACAAAAAAAATTGGGTTATTGCCGTTCAACATGAATTTTTCAATCAAGTAGAATCACACACCATTCAATTGCGCGTTTCCGTCGAATTGTTCTATATTTGATCACTAATCGATTATAACGGTTCCGTAATGACCCTTGCCGATTATCATGGTCAAGCAATCAATTTCCGATCGAATTCTGAAGTTTGCCACGTTTATATCCCTTAACAGCTTCACCTGATAAATCAGTTAACTCGTGAGTGATCATGTGACATCCTAATTTTCCAATTATATTTTCAAGTGTCAAAGATCGGGGCATGGGCACCTAGGTCCCATGCTCGACCTTGATGGACCCAAGTCATGGGCTCGGCCTCAATAAATTCAGGCATGGCCTTTTGTGGACCTTAACCAAGATATTGGGGCATGGGCACAAGCATTAGGGCTTCACGCCTAGCCTCAATGGACCCGGGCTCAAGCATTAGCACCAAGATCTAAAAATTTCTTGTAATTTCCCTCTGTATCTTCACCTTCAACAAAGTGAGGGAGATTCTGAGTATTGAGAAAGCTCAACGAGCAATTGCATTCCTCATTTTGGTACTTTGTGTTGGTATTTGAAACTTTGAGATTTTCACGACAACCAAGAGTCGCCAATGTGTCAAAGATGTACATGTGGCTCGAAAATAATCGACCACGCGTCAATTGCACTAAAAATCGTGCCAGATTGAAATTAATCATGAAATTGAACCCGATTTCAGAAATTGGAAATCCTGTCATATCACAAATCATTTTAGGAACGTCGACTCATCCTCCGAAGATTTTTCTGCAAACCGAGATTTTCGGCAAAAAATCCAAAGTAAGGATATTTTGGATCGGGAATTCATGGGACTGTTTTTTAGCATACCCATGGCCGCCAAGTTGGACTAATTGGTGAAGAAAAATGTTGGTTGGGATGATGGCACCTTGGTTGGATTTATGGACATCAAATTGAGTCCAATTGGAGTGGAATTGAAGGGGAGTTGAATGAAATTGAAGAACAAATGTCACAAATTCGTAGCCCCCCATGGTGTGCAACATTTGGACCCTTTAGGAGGCTTGTTGGAGAAGCCAAGGAGCTACAAATGGCTGAGGATGACAGCCCATGTGGTGGGGCATGTTGGTTGAGCTCAAAAGGGACAAGGAAAGCCATCTAGAAGGTTTGGTGGCCCCTTTTCAAGCTTTTAGCCCTATCTTCTTCCTCCCAAGCCTCACTTTATCCATTGTTGAAGCTTTTTGAAACCTCAAAGAACTAGAGAAACCAGCCCTCACTTCTCTCTCTCTTCCTTCTTAAGCCCAAGCAAATTCTTTTCCCCCTTGTTTTCTTCTTCTACTAGTTTCTGCTTCAACTGACCTTTCTCCAAAAACCCGAGTTAAAAGTTACATTCCCGTGCGAATTAGCTCACGCTCCACCCACCATCATCTTTAGCACATTGAAACCATATGAGAGCACCTCGTTGTCCGCTAGAAGGAGTCGCCGGCCAACCCGCATGTCGGTGAGAAGAAACAGCTCACCAGACCACTTAGAAGCCACTCAATGCACTGTTTCGCCTGTTTCGCGATTTTCAGCCATTTTCTCCCCATTTCAACCCTACCTCTACCCATACCAACCACTAGCAAGTCCCCCGTGACCCTTAGGTGCCGCTGGTTGCCGGCCAACTACTCGTCGAAGCTCCGATCAACCCGTTCCTCGCTGTTTCAACCCCAAACCAGCCACCGGTTCATCCCTTCGGTTTAGCCAAGAACAGAAGCAGAAAACTAGCAAGGCTTTGGGACTTCATGGCCCATTTCCGAGCCATTCCCGGCCTTGGTTGGTGTCGTCACTAGGAGGATTGTCGCTCGCCTTTGCGTCACCATCGCCGTGGACTCACTAGAACGCTAAACCAATAAGTTTACTTACTAATCTCTGCTTATGGAGTTAATGATGCTTAAGAGGTGTTTAGATTATGCTAAGTATGTTTAGGTGGTTAGATTAGTTTATTTAAATGTTGATTAGATTAAGTACTTGATTAGTTTAGTGGATGGATTAATTAATCTAATTATGCAATTAGATTAGTAAGCATGATTAGACTTTTAATTATTTATTTATTTATTAAAATTAAATATTATTTATTATTTAAATTAAATTAATTTTCAGAATTTTTAATTATTAATTAATTAATATTTTTCGAAAATTTTGCCGGGAGAGCTGCTTGATATAACTTTGAGCTGATCACTGTGGTATGGTTAGAATATGCAATTGATTTCTGGATTGATCAAGGGAATGATGATTGTGCAGTTGCGTGGTAATTGTGAATTAGTTATATTATGCAATTGATAGCTGGTTTGTACAATTGATTGATGAGTTGTGAAATTGTATGGTGATTATGAATCATGAGCATTTGGTTATGACACTTGGCTAAGCTAGAAAACTGACTAGCTTAGAATGCCTATCGGATCGAGATTTACCGCCTAACTTGGAATAGGATGTGCCCATTGGGCCATGATTAACAGCTGAAGTATGGTTGTGTCCATTGGGTCGTGATTAACCGCCAAAGTATGGCTATGCCCATTAGGCTGTGATTACTGCCTCACATTGAGTAGGTCGTGCCCATTGGGCTATGATTGACCTGGTTACACCAGAAGACCGCCTAACCCAGAGTAGGTCATGCATGTATGTGTGGCTGTGAATAATAATTAGAATGAGTCATTGATTGAGATTCAGTATGATGCGTTCCAATTGTTGAGTGATGGTTGCACGTACATGAGACATGAATTGTGCTAACGTGCAGGAAGGACTAAGGCAAGGTAAGTCCTCCATGTGGTGTGTCGCTATGTCACCCTTGGGTGTATTTCCTTCCTAATAGGGGTTTAAGGGGTAAACTCGCTGAGACAATGTCTCACCTCATCGTGGGCTTATCTTTTTAGGTCCTTAGGTGGTGGTTGTGGAGGACCTGAAGCCCCATAGTTTGTGGAGGTGGACTTTCAAGGATCAGCGTGTGTGTCCGACTAATATGTCGTAGGACAGCTTCTTTTTGAGAGGCAACCTTTTGTGGACTTTTGACCAAACTTGTTTTGTAACTAAACCCCATTGTTTATAAAAGCTGGTGTTTGTGAAATGTCGCCTTGCTTTCCTATCCCATGCTATTTGTTGTAAGGTGTTTATTGTTTTGCTTCCGCATGTGTATTAATAATGAATGGGTCGGCGACGCGACCTAGGAACGTTGCATTTATATTGACTACAAAGGGATGTGCGTGCGCTCGAGGATCAGGGCGTGACATCCCCATTGAAGTGGTATCAAAGCATATCTGTGTATGGAGTGATAAGGTGCGATGGGTCATAGGATAGTTAGTAAGAAAGGTTTTTATTATGCTGGTGCATGTGTTTGATAGTTGAGTAATATATTGTTTAGTGTGGATCACTCAAATTCTAATATGGTATTGGAATTGGAAAATATGTATCTATAAGAATCTTGTAGATGAGTGATCAGGAGAGGACTCCTAGAAAGAGGACCATGGGTCCAGTTACTCGAGGTAGCACGCCGACTAGGTCGATACCTGAGGAAGCCGTGGTAGAGCGTAGGCTGAGGCCGGCACTAGTGGAGTGGCACCACCTCTTGTAGGTGATGGGGTAGCAACCCCTGGTGATCCTAGGATTGAAGGGATCATGTAGGCGCTTAAGGCCATGAGAGATGTGATGGGGCAGCAGGCCCAAAGTCAAGCTGCCATCGTTGTAGCCGCTGCTACTGCTGCCATTGCCGCTGCTGCTAGGACTGCAGCTGTAGCTGCACCTATTGATGTTCCACCTGGGAATGTGGTCGCTGGGAGACTAATTCATAAGCTCGTGGAGCAATTCTTGAAGCTGAACCTGCCGAGGTTCAATGATGTTGGAGATCTTGAAGTTGCGTCACTCTAGATCCAAGATCTAGAGAAAGCCTTTACACTTCTGATGTGCACTAAGAAAGAGAAGGTGGTCTTTGCAATATACTAGCTGCAGGGTAACGTGAATACGTGGTGGAGAGCCACTAAAGGCATAGTTTTCCCAGAAGGCGTGGTTCCAGTATGGAACGCCTTTCTCATAGCCTTCAATGACAAGTATTATTTTGGAGGAATTCCAACGCCTCCATCAAGGGATGATGACCGTGGACGAATATGAGGCTAAGTTTGCTGAGCTGTCTCAGTATGCACCAAGACTGGTGGAAGATCCAAAAGAGAAAGCTCAAAGGTTCAAGAACGGCCTCCGACCAGAGTTGAGGAGTCCACTGGTGCCATTAGACCTAAAGAATTATAACGAGGTTTATGGTCGGGCCTAGATAGTAGAGAGAGACTTGAGTGAATAGACTGATGCGTCTGGTTCAAGGTTCGGTTCGAACAGAGATGGGAATCAGTTTGGGAAGAGACCGATGTCAGGAGGAAAGTACCATGTCCCAACCAATAGGAAGGGTGGTATAGGAAAGTCAGGGCCAAGATGGGATGACATGTTGTTTCTGCAGAAGATGACATGGTTCAGCCTCGTGCCCTTCTAGGACGGGTGCTTGTTTCAAGTGTGGCCAGCAGGGTCACATAGCCAAGAATTGCCCTAGAAGGCAAAGGGGACCGCTGTTACCACTGCCGCCACTGTTGGGTCTGAATAAAGGGTTTGCGCCTCAGATTGCATAACAGGGTGGACTGAACAGACCTCCAGCTCAAGGAAGGACATATGCTATTACGATAGGACAGGCTAAGGATGTGCCTAATGTGATTACAGGTACGGTCTCGTTGAACGACCATGCTACATATGCTTTATTTGACCCTGGTGCCACTCATTCCTTTATAGATGAGCAGTTTGTTAAGTTGGTAGATTGAGTCCTAAATTGTTGGACTCAATAGTTCCTTTATACATATCTACACCGTTAAAGGATAAGGTGTTAGCTACATTGGGTTGTTCTGGTTACAAGTTAACGATTGGTGAGTGAGAGGGGATGATAGATTTGATAGTCCTAGCCATGTATAATTTCGATGTGATAGTTGGCATGGACTGGCTCACCAAGTAACGAGCTAAGATTGACTGCTATCGTAAAGTGATTCAGTTTAACTCGTTAGAGGGTGAAAGTTTCAAGTTTGTGGGGAATCGATGAGGACCCTTGATTACCTTGATCTCGTCGCTTGAGGCAACTCGTTTGTTATACGGGAGTTGTCAAGGTTACTTGGCAACTGTCGTGGATCCGACAGTTGAGGAGCTGAAGATCGAAGACATCTCAGTGGTGCAAGAATTTCGAGATGTATTCCTGAAAGAATTGCTAGGTCTACCGCTAAAAAGAGAAATTGAGTTCGTGATCGAGTTAGCACCCGGGACAGAGCCAATCTCTAAGGCTCCTTACTAGATGATGTTGTCTGAGTTGAAGGAATTGAAGGTGCAAATGCAGGAATTGTTGGATAAAGGGTTCATACGCCCTAGTGCATCACCTAGGGAGCACTAGTTATGTTTGTGAAGAAAAAGGATGGTTCGCTACGTTTGTGCATCAACTATCGTCAACTCAATCAGGTGACGATTAGGAACAAGTATCCACTACCGAGGATCGATGACTTGTTTGACCAGCTGCAAGGAGCGTCAATATTCTCTAAGATCGACTTGAGGATGGGATATCACAAGTTGAGAATCAAGAAGGAGGACATACCGAAGTCAGCATTTCGTACTCGATACAGTCATTATGAGTTTACTGTAATGTTGTTTGGGTTAACAAACGCTCCAGCTGCTTTGATAGATTTGATGAACTGAGTCTTCAAGGAGTATCTAGATCAGTTCGTAATCATGTTCATCGATGATATCCTAGTGTACTCGAGAAGTCTGGAGGATCACGAAAGGCACTTGAGGATAGTGGTTCATACTCTACGAAATCGTGAGTTGTATGTCAAGTTTAGTAAGTGCTAGTTTTGGTTAGCTCGTGTGGCATTCCTAGGTCATGTGATTTCAGGAGAAGGAATCTCCGTGGACCCAAGTAAGATCGAAGTAGTGATCAATTGGTCAAGACCGACGACATAAATAGAGATCAGAAGTTTTCTCGGTTTAGCGGGGTATTACAGAAGGTTCGTAGAGGGGTTTTCAGCTTTCGCATCGCCGTTGACTCAACTACTAAAGAAGGAAGAAAAGTTTGTGTTGACAGATAAGTGCGAGTGTAGTTTCCAATAGCTTAAGTAGAAGCTGACTACCGCACCTATGCTGACCATTTCATCTGGTCCTAGAGGATATGAGATCCATAGTGATGCATCGCTTAGAGGACTAGGTTGCATGTTGATGCAACATGGTAGAGTTCTTGCATACGCATCCTGTCAGTTGAGACCTCATGAGTTGAATTACCCAAAACATGACTTGGAACTCGCAGCAATTATTTTCGCCCTGAAAATTTTGGAGATATTATCTATGCGGAGAAAAATTATAGATCTTTGTTGTACCTTCACTTTCCAACACGTTAGACACTTGGTGACATGCTTGGCGATGTCTGCCTTCATACTAGACCACCAAAAATGTTGAAGCATGTTCTAATACATTTTCATACTCGAGTGGAACCTCTCGAGATTCTCGAGTGAAAATGGGAGCATATCACAATGGATTTTGTGACGGGCTTACCGAAGAGTCAGAGGGATAATGATTCCATTTAGGTAGTGGTCGACGGTGACGAATGTCGGAACCCTTCGCAGGTCGTGACGATTACTTCTACGGTTCACAGCCGATGTTACATCTTTTACCATCTCTATCTCTTTGCTAAATTAAGCCTTGCCGACATGTTACATCTTTTTTTTTTTATTTTAAGCCTTGCCGGATTACAAAGCGGTCCCATGCGCGACTCATAGCGGAAGCAAAATTCACATCGTCATCTATCTCCCTTCTAACCCATGATACAAATACACACCAACTAACAAAGACGATTTTATAAATAATGTTGACGCTTTGCTTACATACATACATATAGCGAGATGGGGTTTCCTTCGGGTCGGTACAAAACCCGAAAGGTTAGGACTCGCCATGTCCTACCTAAAATCTCAAAAAGGAGCTCCGACCCCTAACATCACATGAACACAAAACCCTCCCATCACCAGGCGTCAACTATCTACACCAAAAGTGATCTAGCTCCTACTCCTCGCGCGCGTCTCACACCCAACCCGGTGCGTCGGGTGGTGGCGGCGGCAAAGCATCCCTCGCATCGCTCCATCCCGTCGGAACGTGCACGTACAAAAACTCTTGTATGACAGGCCCCCGACCAGCCGATATCATACATCACTAAGCATCGCACTCGGATAAACGTCAATCCGGGCACAGAGGGACAATCTATCTCCGTACACTCCACCTCAACATCAGACGGTAGACCGTAAAATACCCCACGCGAAACAGCAGGTAGCGGCATACTGCTAATCTGAAATGTTATCCCCAAAAAGGGGTGAGTACAACCACTCAGCAGATAGGGAAATCCAATAACAGCTCAATGCACCATGCATACCATCATACGATGCGGCATTGCTTACCTTTTTGATGTCAAGCGTATTCATGCATCATCACACATCTCATACCATCATCATATCATCATTAACCATACATCACCATGCATATCACATCATCATATCATTACTAACCATGCATCACCATGCATATCACATCATCATATCATTACTAACTATGCATCACCATGCATATCACATCATCATCATTACTAACCATGCATCACCATGCATATCACATCATATCATCATTAGCCATGCATCACCATGCATGTCACATCATCATATCATCATTACTAACCATGCATCACCATGCATATCACATCATATCATCATTACTAACCCTGCATCACCATGCATATCACATCATATCATCATTAGCCATGCATCACCATGCATGTCACATCATCATATCATTACTAACCATGCATCACCATACATATCACATCATATCATCATTACTAACCATGCATCACCATGCATATCACATCATATCATCATGAGCCATGCATCACCATGCATATCACATCATATCATCATTAGCCACTTTTTACTTATCAATTGATCCCACATTATCTTTTCTCAAATCATCAAATTCACCATCATCATCCCTTCGGGCAGAAACCTCCGACAGGGATCCCAAAGATTCCAGCCATCTCATGGCCACCGGGCTTCCGGCCCCCACATTCCGGGCATCTCGCATCTCAACTAGCATCACGAGGCATTCCCTTCGGGCATAAACCTCCGACAGGGCTTCCGGCCTTTACCCTTCTAGCCGGGGATCTCGCACCCCAATCCTGGCATCGCGAGTCACTCCCTTCGGGCAGAAACCTCCGACAGGGCTTCCGGCCCCCCACATTCCGGGCATCCTGAAACTCCCAGGGAACCTCTAGAATTATGCCACTAGGCCACCAGACATCATCCTCCGCCACAACCTCTTACTCACATACCACTTCCACATTCACCATCCTTTTAATCTTATTATTACATGACATATGATTCACACAATGCATCACAATTCATGATCATACATACACCAATGTCATATAACAATGCATCATAAATTCAATGGAGTACATGGCCAATAAAATAATCCACTTTTATTTAATTATTATTATTTTTTTATTTTATTATATTATTATTATATTATTTATTATTATATTTTTATAAATAAATATTTCATTCAATATTTATGATTTTCCCAAAATCATAATATTCAAACAATCATTAAACAAACAATTAGAATCACAATTTCATGCAAAATTCATGGCCAATTTGAATTTTACATAATTTCCCAATTTTCCACAAAATAGCACATAACATTCGGAACATGGCCAGATTGCACAGTTTACAAATAAATTCGATTAAAATACTCATATGGCCTCCAAAAATTACGAAATTTTACAGGGTGATAGCCAACACATTTTCATGCATTTTTCATGCAGAACTCTAAGCCAAATTCTTCATAGATTAATTTATACAACTCCACGAAGCTTCTGGAACCTCTACCGTTTCGTCCAGAGTACATATCACCGAAAAACTTAGGTTTGACCCATCTAATCCCTTTCGTTTCCTCTGAAATTCGAGTATGTTATGTATAAATGTGTCCTTTACAAGTTTCATGAAGAGATCTAGGTTAAATAACCAAAGTATGATCCTCTTTTAAGTCCTTGAAGTCTCGGGTGTCTCGGTATACTTCAACAGAACCAACCGTCTCAAAGATCTAGCCGATTCACTAGGCTATACTCATTTTTTCTCTTCAAATTTGAGTATGTTGTAGTTTAGGATGTTACCTACAACTTTCATGAAGACAACAAGGTGAGATCTCCAACAGAAATCAACATGCAACCAAGAAATCAACAAAAGGTCAGTGAAGATTTCGCAGATCTGAGGTCTCCGTATAATAGGGCTTTTGACCCCTCATATCACCATCGTTTTCCATGAAATTCTAGTATGTCATACTAAAAGATGTTAGCTTCAACTTTCATGAAGACACCGAAGCCAAAATCACACTCCAAATACACATGCAAGCTCGAATAAGGTACTGACTACCACAAACCCGAACGAAAACAGTCACATAGCTTGCACACATCCAACCCTTACCTCGGTTTTTCGCACAAATCACACCTAAAACCGAACATGCAACCAACAAAACAGACATGCAAGAGAAGTTAAGGACCCCACTTGCCTCCAAGATGAACAAACAGCGATGAACGGCGGCGTACGGCGGTCGGACTAGGCGGACGTACGGCGGACGGGCGGCGGCAACTCTCGGCTCCACCTCCTCTCTCTCGGTCTCTCCTCTCCCTTTCTCTCCAAATCTCTCTCTCCCTCTCACTTCTATCGGCCGAATGGAGCTAGAGGAACCGGCCACTCCTCTTCTCTCTCTCTTTTTATATCCCTTAATCCCATCATTTGCAATGATTGATCCACCTAATGACCAACCAATGCATGCTCTTCCTTTGGCCACTTGTAATTTTTGTTTTTGAATTAATTGGGCTTGGGCTTAGGCCCAACCGGCCACTCACTTTGGGCTGGTCGACAGCCACCTATTGGGCCCTAATGGGCCGACTAGCTTGGCCCACCAAGCTTTAGGCTAATGGGCCCAAGGCCCATTCGAATTTTCGATCCTTTTTCCTTTTTTTTTTTTTTTGAAATTTCTTCTATAATATTTTTGAATTCCAATTTCCATCTTGGCCAAAGTCTTGGAATATTTTTAATTATTGAAATTTAAATCATATGGCCAAGCATTTAAATTTAAATTTCCACAACACAAGCAAAATTCATCAAATTAAAAGACAAATTGGCTAAAGCATAAGCCATAAAATTCTATCACCTAATTAAAGACATTTAACACACCTTAAGGCTTGGCTTTGAATTTCCGGGATGCCACAATTCTCCCCCTTAGAGAATTTCGTCCTCGAAATTCAAGCACTACTCGCGCCTTCTTGAAATAAATAAGGATACTTTTCCCTCATCTGATCCTCACTTTCCCATGTGGCTTCCTCCACATCATGATGTCGCCATAACACCTTGACTAATGGGATCTTTTTAGTCTTAAGAATTTGCTCCTTTCGATCCAATATCTGCACAGGCTCTTCAATGTACCTAACTTTCTCATCCATTTTGATGGCTTCATGATCGAGTATGTGACCGGGATCCGGCTGGTACTTCCTCAACATCGATACATGAAACACATCGTGCAGATTTTCTAATCTAGGAGGTAATGCTAAACGATAAGCCCTATCTCCTATCTTCTCAAGTATTTCAAAAGGTCCAACAAATCTGGGGCTTAACTTACCCTTTATCCCGAATCGAGATATTCCTTTCATTGGGGATACTTTAAGGAATACGTGGTCTCCTACACTAAATTCCAAAGGCCTTCTATGCTTATCTGCGTAGCCTTTCTGTCTACTCTGAGTTGCTCTAAGTCTTTCCCTAATAATATCAACAGCCTCAGTGGTAACTTGTACCAGTTCAGATCCTGTTAATTTCCTCTCTCCTACTTCATTCCAACAAACAGGAGTCCTACATCTCCGTCCATATAATGCTTCATAAGGTGCCATGCCTATACTCTTCTGAAAGCTATTATTATAGGCAAACTCTACCAAATACAATCATTCATCCCAATTTCCTTTGAAGTCAATCACACAAGCTCTTAACATATCCTCCAATATCTGAATTACTCTTTTTGATTGGCCATCAGTCTGAGGATGAAAAGCTGTACTAAACTGAAGCTTAGATCCTAACGCAACTTGGAGACTCTTCCAAAAATTCGACGTAAACCTTGGGTCTCGATCTGAAGTAATAGTCACTGGAACACCATGTAAGCGTACCACTTGACTTACATACATGTCCGCATACTTATCCATTGGGTAGTCCATGCGAATCGCTAAGAAATGTGCCGACTTAGTCAAACGATCCACTACAACCCAAATTGAATCATGATTCCTTGATGTCCTTGGCAATCCTTGCACAAAATCCATCGTTACATGTTCCCATTTCCATTCAAGAATGTCCAATGGTCTTAAAAGTCCTGCGGGTTTTCGATGTTCCGCTTTTACTTGCTGGCACGTCAAACATTGAGATACGTGTCTAGCCGTATCTGCTTTCATACCATTCCACCAAAATTGCCGACGTAAATTTCTGTACATCTTTGTACTACCTGGGTGGATACTATAATTACTCTTATGTGCTTCCGACAAAATTTCCTTCCTCAATTCCTCATTGTTGGGAACGCAAAGTCGTCCTTGACATCTCACTATCCCATCATCAGAGGTCTGAAATTCTGATCTTTTCCCTAAAGATACAGCATCTTTCATTTTCAAAATCTCTGGGTCAGATTTTTGCAAAACTTTAATTTTCTGGATAATCTCTGGCTCAATCCTTAATGCACTAAGCACGCCAGTAAGACAATCCAATTCCAATTTAAATTCAGAATTTGCTACAGATTCTAACAACTCCCATTCCGCCATTCTCAAACTAGCTATTTCCATCGCTGACTTTCGACTAAGAGCATCTGCTACTCTATTCGCTTTTCCTAGATGATATTTTATTTCACAGTCATAATCCTTCAATAACTCCATCTACCTCCTTTGTCTCATGTTCAACTCCTTCTGTGAGAACAGATACTTTAAACTCTTATGATCCGTATAGATCTCAAACTTTTCCCCATACAAATAGTGTCTCCATATCTTTAAAGCAAACACTATAGCTGCTAGCTCTAAATCATGCGTCGGATAATTCAGCTCATGGGGTTTCAATTGTCTGGATGCATAGGCTACAACCTTGCCATGCTGCATCAACACACATCCTAGTCCTTTGTGAGATGCATCACTATACACCGTGAAACCATCGTGTCCAGTAGGTATAGTCGAATTGGAGCTGAAGTCAATTTCCTTTTGAGCTCCCGAAAACTCCTTTCACATTCCCCATTCCATTCAAATTTCACATTCTTTCGAATCAATTTAGTTAAAGGTCCCGCGCCAGTTGCGAGAATCCTTCAATGAACCTTCTGTAATAACCAGCCAATCCTAAGAAACTTCGTATTTCAATAGGTGTCGTTGGTCTCGGCCAATTCACTACCATTTCAACTTTTGCTGGATCTACTGCAATTCCTTTTCCTGACACCACATGTCCTAAAAATACTATCCGGTCCAACCAAAATTCACACTTACTAAACTTAGCATACAACTTATGCTCTCGCAAGGTCTGCAAAACTATCCTCAAATGCTGCTCATGCTCTTTAGGCCCTTTCGAATACACCAGAATATCATCAATAAAGACAATCACAAACTGGTCTAAATAAGGCTAAAATATTCTATTCATCAAATCCATAAATGCAGCCGGGGCGTTAGTCAATCCAAATGGCATAACAAGGAACTCATAGTGTCCATAACGAGTTCTAAATGCGAGTCTTAGGAATGTCCTCCTTTTTAATTCTTAACGATGGTATCTCGATCTCAAATCAATCTTAGAAAAGACCGAACTTCCCTGAAGTTGATCAAACAAGTCATCAATTCTAGGCAAAGGATACTTATTCTTAATGGTCACTTGATTCAACTACCTATAATCAATACACAAGCGCATTGACCCGTCCTTCTTTTTCACAAACAAGACCGGTGCACCCCAAGGTGAAGCACTTGGTCTAATAAATCCTTTATCAAGCAATTCCTGCAGTTGCACTTTCAACTCCTTCAATTCAACTAAAGCCATCCTATATGGAGCTTTTGATATTGGTCCGTTCCGAGCATTAACTCAATTTCAAATTCAATCTCCCGCTCTGGCGGCAATCCAGGCAATTCCTCAGGAAATACATCTGGAAATTCATTAACCACATGAACTTCCTCAAGTTTAGGCTCCTCTCTAGCACAATCTCTAACTATGGCTAGGTACCCTTGACATCCTTGGTCAAGTAACTTACAAGCTTCTACTGCCGAAATAAGCGCTACAGGAAAATGAGTCTGACCTCCTAAAAATTCACAACTAGACTGATCGGTAAAACAAATTGAATCACTTTTCTATAACAATCCATTCTAGCCCGATACTTACGAAGCCACCATTCCTATAATAACATCAAAATCATACATAGCCATTACAACCAAGTCTATTTCCATATCCTTTCCTCCCATTGAGATCTTACAATTTTCACACACCAATGTGGACAATACCATATCCTTTAAAGGCGTGGAAACACAAAGAGGCGTCTCAAGAGGCATAACTTCTATCTTATTCAAACGTTTATATCTTTCAGACACAAACGAATGCGTTGCACCCGTGTCAAACAATGCATATGCCTTTTCGCCATTAATAAGAATCGTACACGAGATAACATTCTTGGAAGCTTCCGCTTCCTCCCGGGTGATCGCATACACCCTTCCTTGTGCAGGTGGTCTTTGAGGATTTCCTTGCGGATTCAACCTAACAAAGACTCGATATCCCCGTCGCACTTGAGCCAACACTCACTTGCGACCTCTCTCGCGGGCAATTCCTCCTAAGATGTCCCACTTGTCCACAGCCAAAACATTTCTGTTGTCCAGGCTGATAGGGTGCTTTCCCTATGTTCAAACCACTCCTTGCTCCTCCAAAATTTCCAAAATTTCCCTTCTTCTTCACATTCCAAGTCTGACCTTGACCAGAATAAGGTCTCTTTCCTTTTCTCACATCACTAAAGTTCACCGGTTTCTTAAATTCCGACCTTTCCCTCAACAACTCCTGCTCCACTAACTGCGCCCTTTCATAAATCTCATTATAATCTCTTATGCTCAAAGGCACCAGTTGCTTTCTAATGTCGGTCCTCGCCCTTTCAGAATCTCTTAGCCTTCTCCTCCCGATCCTCAATCAATCTAGGAGCATATCTAGACAATTCAGAAAATCTAGCCTCATACCGATCTACAAATCAATCCCTTTTGTTCTAGCTGAACAAACTCGGTAATCTTCCTATCCTTAGCACGCCGAGAAATGCTTCCTATTAAAGGCCCTAACAAACTCCTCCCAATTAACATCGCACTGGTGGAAAGATTATGTCCTTCGAAGCTCTCCACCAAAACTTCGCATTTCCCTCCAATTGGTACTCTGCTAAAACTATTTTCTCAGCATTAGTGCAGTCCAACAGCCGGAAAATTCGTTCCATTCCATCAATCCATTGCTCTGCCTCCTCGGGACTTCCCATTCCATTGAACTTAAGTGGCTTCGCTTCAAAACTGCTCCACTAGTCCCCGAGTACGGCGTTCGCTCCGGCTGTTGCTTTGCGCTTGCCTCTCCATCGATTTCCAATATTGGCTAATGCTGCCAGGATATCTTCCATTCGGGGTTCAGCCCTTGCAGCGAGGCTTCAGCCCTCGATGGATGAGCACTTCCAGCTCGCACCATGACTCTCCTACAATTCCAAGCATTGCCTCAAGAATAATCTGAGACTCACTGCCTCCACTCAAAGCAAGCATTACTACTATCACATAAGTAACATATACATGTTACTGGAAATTCAAGACAAACTTAACTACTAAGGGATCTACGAGTGAATACTCATCACCCGTTATTCAATTATTTCATTTACATCCTATGGTGTGCATTGTCATCATGTTCCTCAATTCCAAATGAGGCTCCTTATCACTCCACATATAACCATTTGCTCTAATACCAAAAAGGGGAAGGGCGACTGTAACACCCCGAACCCTTCGCAGGTCGTTAACAGTGCCGATGTTACATCTTTTACCATCTCTATCTCTTATCTAAATTAAGCCTTGCCAGATTACAGGCATTTTTTTTTTAAAGCGGTCCCATGCGCGACTCATAGCGGAAGCAAAATTCACATCGTCATCTATCTCCCTTCTAACTCATGATACAAATACACACCAACTAACAAAGACGATTTTATAAATAATGTTGACGCTTTGCTTACATACATACATATAGCGAGATGGGGTTTCCTTCGGGTCGGTACAAAACCAGAAAGGTTAGGACTCTACCATGTCCTACCTAAAATCTCAAAAAGGAGCTCCGACCCCTAACATCACATGAACACAAAACCCTCCCATCACCAGCGTCAACTATCTACACCAAAAAGTGATCTAGCTCCTACTCGCGCACGCGGTCTCACACCCAACCCGGTGCGTCAGGTGGTGGCGGCGGCAGCATCCCTCGCATCGCTCCATCCCGTCGAACGTGCACAGACAAAAACTCTTGTATGACAGGGACCCCAGCCAAGCCGATATCATACATCACTAAGCATCGCACTCGGATAAACATCAATCCGGGCACAGAGGGACAATCTATCTCCGTACACTCCACCTCAACATCAGACGGTAGACCGTAAAATACCCCACGCGAAACAGCAGGTAGCGGCATACTGCTAATTTGAAATGTTATCACCAAAAAGCGGTGAGTACAACCACTTAGCAAATAGGGAAATCCAATAACAACTCAATGCACCATGCATACCATCATGCGATGCAGACATTACTTACCTTTTTGATGTCAAGCGTATTCATGGATCATCACGCATCTCATACCATCATCATATCATCATTAACCATACATCACCATGCATATCACATCATCATATCATTACTAACCATGCATCACCATGCATATCACATCATCATATCATTACTAACCATGCATCACCATGCATATCACATCATATCATCATTAGCCATGCATCACCATGCATATCACATCATATCATCATTACTAACCATGCATCACCATGCATATCACATCATATCATCATTACTAACCATGCATCACCATGCATATCACATCATATCATCATTAGCCATGCATCACCATGCATGTCACATCATCATATCATTACTAACCATGCATCACCATGCATATCACATCATATCATCATTACTAACCATGCATCACCATGCATATCACATCATATCATTACTAACCATGCATCACCATGCATATCACATCATATCATCATCACCATGCATATCACATTTTACATATCATCATTAGCCACTTTTTACTTATCAATTGATCCCACATTATCTTTTCTCAAATCATCAAATTCACCATCATCATTCCTTCGGGCAGAAACCTTCGACAGGGATCCCAGCATTCCAACCATCTCATGGCCACTGGGCTTCCGGCCCCCCACATTCCGGGCATCTCGCATCTCAACTAGCATCACGAGGCATTCCCTTTGGGCAGAAACCTCCGACAGGGCTTCCGGCCTTTACCCTTCTAGCCGGGGATCTCGCACCCCAATCCTGGCATCGCGAGTCACTCCCTTCGGGCAGAAACCTCCGACAGGGCTTCCGGCCCCCCACATTCCGGGCATCTTGAAACTCCCAAGGAACCTCTGGAATTATGCCACTAGGCCACCAGACATCATCCTCCGCCACAACATCTTACTCACATACCACTTCCACATTCACCATCCTTTTAATCTTATTATTACATGGCATATGATTCACACACATGCATCACAATTCATGATCATACATACACCAATGTCATATAACAATGCATCATAAATTCAATGGAGTACATGGCCAATAAAATAATCCACTTTTATTTAATTATTATTTTTTTTATTATTATTATATTATTATTATATTATTATATTATTATTTATTATTATATTTTTATAAATAAATATTTCATTCAATATTTATGATTTTCCCAAAATCATAATATTCAAACAATCATTAAACAAACAATTAGAATCACAATTTCATGCAAAATTCATGGCCAATTTGAATTTTACATAATTTCCCAATTTTCCACAAAATAGCACATAACATTCGGAACATGGCCAGATTGCACAGTTTACAAATAAATTCGATTAAAATACTCATATGGCCTCCAAAAATTACGAAATTTTACAGGGTGATAGCCAACACATTTTCGTGCATTTTTCATGAGAAATCTAAGCCAAATTCTTCATAGATTAATTTATACAACTTCACGAAGCTTCTGGAACCTCTACCGTTTCGTCCAGAGTACATATCACCGAAAAACTTAGGTTTGACCCATCTAATCCCTTTCGTTTCCTCTGAAATTCGAGTATGTTATGTATCAATGTGTCCTTTACAAGTTTCATGAAGAGATCTAGGTTAAATAACCAAATTATGATCCTCTTTTAAGTCCTTGAAGTCTCGGGTGTCTCGGTATACTTCAACAGAACCAACCGTCTCAAAGATCTAGCCGATTCACTAGGCTATACTCATTTGTTTCTCTTCAAATTTGATTATGTTGTAGTTTAGGATGTTACCTACAACTTTCATGAAGACAACAAGGTGATATCTCCAACAGAAATCAACATGCAACCAAGAAATCAATAAAAGGTCAGTGAAGATTTCGCAGATCTGAGGTCTCCGTATAATAGGGCTTTTGACCCCTCATATCACCATCGTTTTCCATGAAATTCGAGTATGTCATACTAAAAGATGTTAGCTTCAACTTTCATGAAGACACCAAAGCCAAAATCACACTCCAAATACACATGTAAGCTCGAATAAGGTACTGACTACCACAAACCCGAACGAAAACAGTCACATAGCTTGCACACATCCAACCCTTACCTCGGTTTTTCGCACAAATCACACCTAAAACCGAACATGCAACCAACAAAACAGACATGCAAGAGAAGTTAAGGACCCCACTTGCCTCCAAGATGAACAAACAGCGATGAACGGCGGCGTACGGCGGTCGGACTAGGCGGACGTACGGCGGACGGGCGGCGGCAACTCTCGGCTCCACCTCCTCTCTCTCGGTCTCTCCTCTCCCTTTCTCTCGAAATCTCTCTCTCCCTCTCACTTCTCTCGGCCGAATGGAGCTAGAGGAACCGGCCACTCCTCTTCTCTCTCTCTTTTTATATCCCTTAATCCCATCATTTGCAATGATTGATCCACCTAATGACCAACCAATGCATGCTCTTCCTTTGGCCACTTGTAATTTTTGTTTTTGAATTAATTGGGCTTGGGCTTAGGCCCAACCGGCCACTCACTTTGGGCTGGTCGACAGCCACCTATTGGGCCCTAATGGGCCGACTAGCTTGGCCCACCAAGCTTTAGGCTAATGGGCCCAAGGCCCATTCGAATTTTCGATCCCTTTTTCCTTTTTTTTTTTTTTTTTTTGAAATTTCTTCTATAATATTTTTGAATTCCAATTTCCATCTTGGCCAAAGTCTTGGAATATTTTTAATTATTGAAATTTAAATCATATGGCCAAGCATTTAAATTTAAATTTCCACAACACAAGCAAAATTCATCAAATTAAAAGACAAATTGGCTAAAGCATAAGCCATAAAATTCTATCACCTAATTAAAGACATTTAACACACCTTAAGGCTTGGCTTTGAATTTCCGGGATGCCACATTCACATGGCATGCAACGTTTAGACCCTTTGGGAGGCTTGTTAGAGAAGCCAAGGAGCTGCAAATGGCAGAGGATGACAGCCCATGTGGTGGGGCATGCAAATGGGACAAGGAAAGCCATCCAGAAAGTTTGGTGGCCCCCTTCAAGCTTTTAGCCCTATCTTCTTCCTCCCAAGCCTCACTTTATCTATTGTTGAAGCTTTTTGGAAGCTCAAAGAACCAAGGAAACTAGCCCTTACTTCTCTCTCTCTCTTCCCTCTTCAACCCAAGCAAATTCGTAGCCTTTTCCCCCTTGTTTTCTTCTTCCGCTAATTTTTGCTCCAGCTGACTTTTCCCCAAAAACCTGAGTCAAAAGTTACCTTCCAATGTGAACCAACTTACACTCCACCCACCATCGTCTTCAGCACATCCAAACTGTATGAGAGCACCTCGCCGTTTGCTAGAAGGAGTCACCGGCCAACCCGCACGTCAACGAGAAGAAATGGCTCGCCAGATCGCTTGGAAGCCACCCGAGTGCACTGTTTCGCAATTTTCAGCTGTTTTCTCCCAATTTCAACCCTACCTCCACCCCTACCAACCACCAGCAAGTCCCCCTTGATCCTCAGGTGCCACTAGTTGCCAGCCAACTACTTGCCGAAGCTCCGACTAGCCCGTTCCTCGCTGTTTCGACCCCAAACCAGCCACCGGTTCAGCCAATAACAGAAGCAGAAAACTAGCAACGCTTTGGGACTTCATGGCTCGTTTTCGAGCCCTTCCCGACCTTGGTTAGTGTTGACGCTAGGAGGATTGTCGCTCACCTCTATATCACCGTTGCCGTGGACTCACTACAACGCTAAACCAATCAGTTTACTCACTAATCTCCATTTATGGAGCTAATGATGCTTAAAGGATGTTTAGATTATGCTAAGTACATTTAGGTGGTTAGATTAGTTTATTTAAATATTGATTAGATTAAGTACTTGATTAGTTTAGTGGATGGATTTATTAGTCTAATTATGCAATTAGATTAGTGTAAGCATGATTAGACTTTTAATTACTTATTTTATTTAATTAATTATTTATTAAAATTAAATATTATTTAAATTATATTATTTATTATTTATATTAAATTAATTTTCGGAATTTTTAATTATTAATTATTTAAAATTTTCCGGAAATTATGCTTGGAGAGTCGCTCGATAGAATTTCAAGCTGATCACTATGGTATGGTTAGAATATTCAATGGAGTGATGATTGTGCAATTGTGTGGTAATTGTGAATTAGTTAGATTATGCAATTGATGGCTGGTTTGTACAATTGATTGATGAGTTGTGAAATTGTACAGTGATTATGAATCATGAGCATTTGGTTATGACACCTGCCTAAGCTAGAAAACTGCCTAGCTTGGAATAGGCTATGCTTATCGGGCCGAGATTTACTGCCTAACTTGGAATAGGTTGTGCTCATTGGGCCGTGATTAACCGCCAAAGTATGGTTATGCCCATTGGGCCGTGATTTACTGTCGAACTTGGAAGTAGGTTATGCCCATTGGGCCGTGATTACTGCCTCACATTAAGTAGGCCATGCCCATTGGGCCGTGATTGACCTGATTACACCAGAAGACTGCCTAACCTGGAGTAGGCTGTGCTCGTATGTGTGGCCGTGATTAATAATTGGAATGAGTGATTGATTGAGATTCAGTATGATGCGTTCCAATTGTTGAGTGATGATTGCACGTATATGAGACATGAATTGTGCTAACGTGCAGGAATGACTAAGGCAAGGTAAGTCATCTATGTGGTGTGTGGCTATGCCACCCTTTGGTGTATTTCCTTCCTAATAGGGGTTTAGGGGGTGAACTCGCTGAGACAATGTCTCATCCCGTCGTGGGCTTATCTTTTCAAGTCCTTAGGTGGTGGTTGTGGAGGACCCGAAGCCCCGAAGTCTGTGGAGGTGGAATCTGAAGGATCGACGTGTGTGTCCAACTAGTATGTCGTAGGACAGCTTCTTTTTTAGAGCTAACCTTTTGTAAACTTTTGACCAGACTTGTTTTTGTAACTTAACCCCATTGTTTATAAAAGTTGACTTTTGTGAAATGTTGCCCTGCTTTCATATCCCATGCTATTTGTTTTCAGGGGTTTATTCTTTCACTTCCACATGTGTATTAATAATGAATGGGTCGGCGACACGACTTGGGAACGTTACATTTATATCGACTACGGAAGGATGTGCACATGCTCAAGGGTCGGGGCGTGATAAATCAACTCAGAGAAAAAGGACCATAGGCGTGTCAATGAAAAGCCCATTTCATATTATTGAAACAATGACGAATTTTCAGGATGTCCCCTCTTATAAAAATTGTGTCCTCGAAATTTAAACCCTTACAATTCTTTTTCAAAAGGGTGGGGGTATTGACATCTCACCGATGCTTCACTTTCCCACGTTGCTCCTTCTATTTTGTGGTGTTGCCAGACCACTTTGACTAAAAAAACTGTGTTGGTACGCAACACTTGCTCCATTTTGTCCATGATTTGAACGGGTCTCTTCACGTACGACACTCTTTCGTGCACGTCTAACTCTTCAAAATTTAGCACGTAGGTTGGGTCAGGCTCGTACTTTCTCAACATCGACATGTGGAAGACATGATGCACTTGTGCAAGTCTTGGCGACAATGCAAGACGATACGTGAGAGTCCCAATTCGCTCCAGAATCTCAAAGGGACCAACATATCTTGGATTCAACTTTCTTTTCTTGCCGAAGCACGAAGTACCCCTCATTGGTGACACTTTAAGAAATACATGTTCACCAACTTGGAATTTCAATGGTCTTCGTCGCTTATCTGCATAACTTTTCTGGCAACTCTGAGCAGTCTTAAGTCTTTCCGAATGACTTTGACAGCGTCCATTAATTGTTGAACCAACTCAAGGCCAGTGATCTTACGCTCTCCAACTTCATCCCAATAGACTGGACTCCTGCAAGCTCTACCATACATGCTTCAAACAGTGTCATTTGGATACTCTGCTGATAATTGTTGTTGTAGGCGAACTTAATTAGATGAAGCTATTCCTCTTAGCTTCCTTTAAAATCCAACATGCAAACTCGCAGCATGTCCTCGAGGGTTTGAATTGTTCTCTCAAACTAGCCATCCGTTTACGAATGATAGGTCGTGGTATACTGCAACTTTGTTCCCAATGCAGTCTGTAAAATTTTCCAGAAAGCTGCTGTGAACTTCAGGTCTCGATCTAACGTAACCGTTACCGGCACTCCATGCAAACGAACTATCTGTCGCACGTACAACTCAGCATATCTATCTAATGCATAGTCCTTTCGTACGGCGATGAAGTGAGCGGACTTCATCAATCTGTCAACTACAACCCATATGGAATCATTACATCGCTGACTCCTTGGTAAGACCATCACAAAATCCATTGTGATATGTTCCCATTTCCACTCGAGAATCTCGAGAGGTTGCAAAAGTCCTCTCGGCTTATAATTTTGTGCTTTCACTTGCTGGCATGTCAGACACTTGGCAACAAGTCTGGCGATAACCGCCTTCATACCAGTCCATCAATAGTGTTGACGCAGGTTCTAATACATCTTCATACTACCTGGATGAATGTTGTAACTACTAAGATGAGCTTCTGATAAGATCTCGTCCTTAGGCTCTGCATCGTCAGGTACACACAATCATCCATGAAAATTTAGTGTTTCATCTTCAGAAATTTGAAAATCGGCCATTCTCTTTTCCGCATCCTTTTGCAAAATTTTCTGGATCTCAAAATCTGTCAACTGTAATGTCTTAATCCTTATCTGCACTTCCGGTTCAATTTTGAGGGTGGCCATAAGACTTGAAAGCTAGCCCATCTCAAACTTAAAAACTGAATCTCGAACTCCTTCGAGTAGGATCCATTCCTGAACCATCATCTGTGCAATCGAAGACTTTCAACTCAACGCATCTGCAACCTTATTAGCTTTTCCGGGGTGATACAGAATGTCACAATCATAGTCCTTTAGAAATTTCATCCAACCACGATGTCTCGTGTTCAACTCCTTCTAAGAGAATAAGTACTTTAAACTTTGATGGTCTATAAAGATTTGGAACCTTTCTCCACACAAGTAATGTCTCCAAATCTTCAAAGCGAAAATAATCGCCGGGAGTTCTAAGTCATGCATCGGGTAATTCAACTCATGAGGCCTCAAATGACAAGACGCGTATGTAACAACCCTGCAATGCTGCATTAAAACACAACTCTGTCCTCTAAACGACACATCACTAAAGATCTCATATCCTCCAGGACCAGACAGAATCGTCAACATGGGTGCGATAGTCAGCTTCTGCTTAAGCTCTTGGAAACTACACTCGCACTTATCCCTCCATACAAACTTCTCTTCCTTCTTCAGCAATTGGGTAAGAGGCATGTTTATTACTAAAAACCTTTCCACGAACTGTCTGTAATAACATGCCAATCCCAAGAAACTTCTGATCTCTGTCACTGTCGTCAGTCTAGGCCAGTTGATCACTACTTCAATCTTAGTCGGGTCCACGGAAAGTCCTTCACCAAAAATCACGTGACCTAAGAAAGCTACACGAGTCAGCCAAAACTCGCACTTACTGAACTTGGTGTACAGTCCATGATTTCGCAGAGTCTGAAGCACTGTCCTTAAATGTCTTTCGTGCTCCTCTAGACTTCTCGAGTACACCAAGATGTCATCGATAAACACTATCATGAATTGATCTAGATACTCCTTGAACACTTGGTTCATCAAATTCATGAAAGCAACTAGGGCGTTAGTCAAACCAAACGACATTATGGTGAATTCATAATGACCGTAATGCGTACGAAACGCCATCTTTGGTATATCTTCTTTCCTGATCCTCAGCTGGTGGCAACCTGTCCTCAAGCGAATCTTGGAAAATATCGACGCTCCTTACAACTAGTCAAACAAGTCATCGATTCTCAGTAGCGGATACTTGTTCTTGATCGTCACCTGGTTGAGTTGCCGATAGTCAATGCAAAGACGCAACAAACCATCTTTCTTCCTCATGAACGGAACTGGTGCTCCCCAAGGTGATGCATTAGGACATATAAATCTCTTGTCTAACAATTCATGCATTTGCACCTTTAATTCATTCAACTTTGATAACGCCATTCAGTAAGGAGCCTTAGAAATTGGCTCCGTCCCTAGGGCCAACTCAATCACGAACTCAATTTCCTTTTATGGGGGTAGACCAGGTAATTCCTTAGGAAACACATCAGCAAATTCCCACACCATGGCGATGCTCTCCATCTTCGGCTCCTCAACTGTTGTGGATACAACAGTTGCCAAATAACCTAGGCAAACCACATCTAACAAACGATTGCCTCAAGTGACGAGATTAAGGTAATTGAGGGTCCTCCTCGACTTCCAATAAACTCGAAACTTTCACCCGCTAACGGTTTAAACTGGATTACTTCACAATAACAATCCATTACAGCAAGATGCTCCTTAAGCCAACCCTTTTCATTTATGACATCAAAGTTATACATAGGCAAAATAATCAAGTGCAACTCTAGCTAGCAATTCTCCTTTCTATGACTTCATTTCAATAAACCAAAGTTCTACAAGCTTAACCATATTTCCACTACGCCACTCTGATAAAATTATCCTCAAAACATTCTTCTCTAGATCAATGCATAGCTTGGTTCCTGTCCCATTCGCCATTCTAGTAGTGCCCTATTTGCGATAGTGGTGTCTGTGCTCCAATGGACCTACGCAGACAATCCTTCACCCGGTGGTTGTGCTGACTACATCTGTAACACACTCCTGTTCTACCAAGACACTGGGTTGGTCCATCGTTCCTTCTACAAATTCGGCACACGCTGTTCAGGTTGAGTGCCGACTTTTTTATTCCTCTCTTTCGGTTGGGACAAATAGGGTACATTCCTTCTGTCATCGGCATTTTCCCAAACCAATCGTTATCCCTGCTATGCACGAACTGCGACCAAGACACAGCAGCTCGCTGCCCGATCACATTCCCAGGTTGGACCTCAACAGGTGCGGTAGCAACGGCAGCTATGGCATTGAAAGCGGCAATGGTGACGGTAGAAACGGCGGCTTGATTCTGTGCTTGCTGGCCCATTATGATTCCCAACGTCTCTTGCACCTGAACGATCCCGTCCAACCTAGAATTGCTCGATGCTGCTACACCCTCAGTACCAGCTTGCAGTGGTACTCTTTTTCTCGCACTGGCCTGAGCCGACGCTCTGTACCGACCCTAGTCGGCGCCCTCCCCTAAATGACAGATGCAACAATCCTCTTCGGAGGAGTCCTCTGCTCAGGATCACTCATACTACAAGATCTTCATAGAACCTGCTTTCCAATTTCACACAAAATTAGAAGTTTGAGCGACCCACACAAACAATCAATCAATCAGTCAATCAATCACATGCATTAACATAAGGAAAAGCCTTTCCTACTAACTATCCCATAACCCATCGCACCTCGTCACTCCAGCCACTGACCGCCTTGATACCACTTTGGGCGGGGATGTCATGCCCCAAACCCCAGGCATGCATAGATCCCTCGACGGTCGATCAAATTGCAACATTCTCAGGACGCGTCATCGACCCATTCGTTTTGTGCACATGTGGAAGCGATCTCATTATTACCTAACCAACAAACAAACACATGGGATAGTAAAACATGCTAACACCTTTTTCATAAATCACACCCTATATACATGCCAGGTTAAACCTACAAGTCTATACACACCAGTCTATCTCCAAAAAGAAACTACTAAGTCACCTACGCTCCGAACCCTTCAACCTCGGGCTCTGAGTTCTCCACACTTGGGACCTGAAAAAAGGGTTAACCACAATAGGGTGAGATAAAATCTTAGCGAGTCAACACCCTAAACCCCAATTAGGACGAGAATTCACTCAGAGGCAGCCTAAACATGCACCATATATGACTTATCTTGCTTCAGCACCTCCTTGCACATTAGTACATCTCATATATCATATGCATACGGTAAATGTATTCAATAACTGGAACACCTTAATTCATCTTTCAAACAATCACACGGGTCTCGATTATAAGGTCAAACCGTTATGACATGTCACATTCCGTGCCACATAATTTTGTTCCATAATCAGGTGTGGTTATCTCATTCACTCAGGCGTGTCCTAGTTATTACGACGCATCGGTCATGTTCAAGTCAACAGTCAGCAGTCATTCGGCATAACCGGACGTCGTCCCACTCCGTCGAGCATGGCAATGTCTCGCGTAAACGCATCAGGATGGCATTCCATAAAGGAGCATCAGCCCAACCTCTACTGCGATCGGCATTCGTTGTCAAGGGCATCTAAACTTAATCAGGCATCGTCCTACATGAACGCATCAGGACGGGTTCACTACCATGTAAACGCATCAGGGTACTTTAGTGATCACACGCACATCCAAACTTGGTTAAGAACATCGTGCTTTGCACTCAAATACTTTCATTTCAAATAATGGACTTGGTAAATTTTCTTTGTATTAAAAATACCTGGTAAAATAATTGTGCGTGGTCACACAATCAAATCAAATCGTAAAACGTGATACTCTCCCATTTCAAAAGTTCATGAATTTATATAGTACCTAAAACATTTTTGCGTCAAAAACCGACACCGGTATTTTTCTAATTAAATACCATAAAATCATATTTTTGCAATAATAAAAAAAAAAATATCACCAAGCACTCAATTGCATAATTTAGCAATCAATTTCACAAATTAATTCAACCATGACGATCAACGTAAAATTCCACTAACCAGCTATCTCGCTACAATTTACTCTAATTATAATTAATTAAATAAATTATAAATTATAAATTATTTAAATTAATGCACTTAATTAATTTAATTAGGCTAATCGGACTAATCTGATTGAGCTAACTAAATAAATCTAACTAAGCTAATTAATTTACTTTAATTAAGCTAACTAAATAACCTAACTAACCACTTAACTAACTTAATTATCTAGCTCAACTAACTAAACTAACTAACTACTAGTTACTCTAACCAAACTAACTACTAATCCATACTTAAGCCTAAACTAATCCACATAAGTGCAATTAACTTCCTAATCCAAGATTATGGTATTAACTCACCGGATTAGCGAGATAATGAGTTCACGGCGATGGCGGCGCTACGGCGGTGAGATCCTATGTCTACGACGACTCCAACGAAGGCCTGGACAAGGCTGAAAATAGCCAACCAAGTCTCGTCTAAGGCTGAGCTTCGGTTCTGTTGGAGGTGTTGGTCGAGGGGCCGAGGTGGCTAGCGGATCCAAACAGGAGCAAGCGGTGATGAGGACGGCTGGCTGGCAACGACGAGCGATGGTCAAGTGGTGCGAGGAGCTAGTCGCGATTGCTAGCTGACACAGTTTGGCGTCGGGGCTACGATGCAGGTTGGTCGACTCGGAGACGGCGTGAGAGGGTGGTCGAGCGGCTGTGGAATGGGCGTTAGGTGCCACTGGTCGGAGGACAGGCGATTGGAACGGTGGCTAGTTGGGTTGTGTGCTGATACTGGAAATGAAGATAATGCAGCAACAAGTGGAAGAGATGAAGAAGAAGAAGAAAGGAAGAAGAAGCAGAAGCTGTTCTACCAAAGGGGGGGATGCGCATGGAGAGAGGGGGACAAGAGGCCAAGAAAGTCTAGCAGCTGGCCAATAGCCATCAAAGGGAAAATATCCATGCAATGATCAAAAATGGCACAAAGTCTTCAGCCTTCTAAGTCAAGGCATCAACCAATGGCTAATTTCCCTCAATTTCTTCACAAACAAAGCCAATTTGGTAGCTAATTAACCCCTCTTCAGCAGCCATACGAATTTCCACCAATTTCTTCTCAATTCTTCACAAAACCACTTCATTTTGATGGCCAAAAATGCCAAGGAGGCTGCCCCTACGAATTTCCCTTCAACTCTTCACAAACCAACTCAAATTGGTAGCCCAAATTGCCAATTAAGGTGCCCATCCGAATTTCCTTGATTTTAATTTGCCAATTTTGATTTTTCGGTAAATTTCTTCAGTAGCCATACGAATTTCCACCAATTTCTTCTCAATTCTTCACAAAACCACTTCATTTTGATGGCCAAAAATGCCAAGGAGGCTACCCCTACGAATTTCCCTTCAACTCTTCACAAACCAACTCAAATTGGTAGCCCAAATTGCCAATTAAGGTGCCCATCCGAATTTCCTTGATTTTAATTTGCCAATTTTGATTTTTCCGCAAATTTTCGAGCTCCACAGAAATTTCACGAAAGATGAGACGAGGTCCTAAAAATCGACCGGACTCGCCTAAACATTCGATTCTTGGAATCGAATTCAATTTCGTGGCTAAAATCGACCAGACTCGATTTTAGGACAACTCAACCTACCGGGTAAATTTTAGGGATTTTATCATGTTTGACCCGTGGTCGATAATTTTTATCCACGTTTGTGCATCTCGACTCGTAGGCAACGTTCGATTGTTGTAAAAATCTTAAGGTTTCAATTACGGGTACCAAGTACAAAATCGACAGAAAATTGGGTTAGTGCCATTTGACGTGAATTTTGTAATCAGGTGAAATCACCTACCATTCAATTGCGTGTTTCCATCGAATTGTCTTATATCCAATCACTAATCAATTATAATAGTGCCATACTAACCATTGCCGATTATCACGGTCGAGCGATCGATTTCCAATTGAATACTCAAGTCTCGCGTTTATATCCCTTAACGGCTTCACCTGATAGATCAGTTAACTCGGAAGTGATTAGCTTAGAGAAAAAAGACCATAAGTGCATTGACAAAAAGCCCATTTCATATTATCGAAATAGGGAGGAATTTTCAGGATGTCATAGTATTTGTTTAAACATCAGGTCGATGCGATCTTTACTTAGCAATGAGCTAATTTTTGCAAAAGCTCATTAAAGTTTGAAAACAACCTATTCACCACTCCTTTAGGTTGGATTGTTAGCATTAACAAAAATTAAGTTGCGAGTGATCGGGAGAGAGATAGCGAGTGGTCAACCAGAGGGAGAGAGAGAGTCAAGTCAACAGATGAGCCAAGAGAAAATGAGAGGGAGAGAAAATGGGTCTTTTAATTCAAGGCAATTTCCATTGCATGCGATTCTATTGGTCGCATGTGAGGGCGGTGCCAAATGGCTTGCCGTCTTGACACATGGTGGCGGGAAAGGAAGAGAAAGAGAGAGAGAGCCGAGAGGAGAAGAGAGAGAGAGAGAGAGAGAAGAGCGGGCCGAGTCCATGAGTGAAAATGGAACCATTTGGGTCTAATCGTCATGTACATTAGACATTAGACCATAAATTAAATCTACAATTTATCTAATGAGTCTCAAAAGTTACTATTCAAAAACCATTGTCTTTCAATCCCGCCATTGACACATTTTCAATAGTGTCAATTTAATTGATCTCCTTACCATTGCTACATTCTATGTTCCTAGCTCACAAATCAGATGGGTCCAAAATCTAGATGTCACAAAAGGCATGTCTTCATCACTATTATTGTGAAAATTATGAAAATCAAAGATCCATTGTCTTGTATTTTTCACATTAAAGTATTACATTATTGCTTATAATAACTTTCTACAATCGTTAGCAATGGGAGATGTTATTAATGCCTTCTGTCATGCATTACCCATGTTGACAACTTGGTCATTTTTCTTTTTTTGGTGTGGATATTTAATGCACTACAATAGATGTCACTTTCTAAAATTGTTAGCGGTGGGATGTGTTTTTTAATGCCTCTATTATGTATTTCTCATGCCAACAACTTGGCCACTTTTTTAGGTGTGGATGTCCAATGCACCGAAATGGATGTCACCTTTAACAATCGTGGGTGATGGGACGTGTTATTAATGCCTCTATTGTCACACCACCATCCCCAGGCATGCGCACATCCCTTACCTTGGTCGATTTTAAATGCGATATCCCAGGACTACGTATCGCCGACCCTTTCATTTTCATAAGAACATGCGGAAGCAATTATAAATCCCCAGACAATAAAGCAATGTGATAGAAAAGTAGGGCCATATTTTTCATAATGAAATTCACAACATTACTTTTATACATAGCGCAACCCATAGTATTTTACGATACTATTCACAAAGGTTTGATCTCACACCTATCTACAAGAACACAAGGTTCACACAAAACGAGATTGGATTTCAATCCTCCTCTAGGTCGTACTCAAGATCCTTCTCTGGTTCACACAAAACGGGATGGGATTTCAACCCCCAATAGTACACTTAGTCACAAAGCCACATTAATGCTCTCCGGCATCGTTTTCGCCAAGATGATGTACGTAGAAGGACAGGCGGCTGTGGGACAGATGTCATAGTATTTGTTTAAACATTAGGTCGATGCGATCTTTACTTAGCAATGAGCTAATTTTCGCAAAAGCTCATTAAAGTTTGAAAACAACCTATTCAGCCCTCCTTTAGGTTGGATTGTTAGCCTTAACAAAAATTAAGTTGCGAGTGATAAGGAGAGAGATGGCAAGTGATCAACCAGAGGGAGAGAGAAAGTCAAGTTAAGAGATGAGTCGAGAGAAAATGAGAGGGAGAGAAAATGGGTCTTTTAATTCAAGGCAATTTCCATTGCATGCGATTCTATTGGTCGCATGTGAGGGCGGTGCCAAATGGCTTGCTGTCTTGACACATGGTGGCGGGAAAGGAAGAGAAAGAGAGGGAGAGCCGAGTGGAGAAGAGAGAGAGAGAGACAGAAGAGTGGGCCGGGTCCATGAGTGAAAATGGAACCATTTGGATCTAATTGTCATGTACATTAGACATTAGACCATAAATTAAATCTACAATTTATCTAATGAGTCTCAAAAGTTACTATTCAAAAACCATTGTCTTTCAATCCTGCCATTGACACATTTTCAATAGTGTCAATTTAACTGATCTCATTACCATTGCTATATTCTATGTTCCTAGCTCAAAAATCATATGGGTCCAAAATATGGATGTCACAAAAGGCATGTCTTCATCACTCTTATTGTGAAAATTATGAAGATCAAAGATCCATTGTTTTGTATTTTTCACATTAAAGAATTACATTATTGCTTATAGTAACTTTCTACAATCGTTAGAAATGGGACATGTTATTAATGCCTTATGTCATGCATTACCTATGCTCACAACTTGGCCATTTTTCTTTTTTTGGTGTGGATATTTAATGCACTAAAATAGATGTCACTTTCTAAAATTGTTAGTGGTGGGATGTGTTTTTAAATGCCTCTATTATGTGTTTCTCATGCCAACAACTTGGCCACTTTTTTAGGTGTGGATGTCCAATGCACCGAAATGGATGTCACCTTTAACAATCGTGGGTGATGGGATGTGTTATTAATGCCTCAATTGTCACACCCGTGTGATTATTTAAATGCGATATCCCAGGACTATGTATCGTCAACCCTTGCATTTTCATAAGCACATGCGGAAGCAATTATAAATCCCCAGACAATAAAGCAATGTGATAGAAAAGTAGGGCCATATTTTTCATAATGAAATTCACAACCGTACTTTTATACATAGCACAACCCATAGCATTTTACCATACTATTCACAAAGGTCTGATCTCACACATATCTACAAGAACACAAGGTTCACACAAAACGGGATGGGATTTTAGTCCTCCTCCGGGTCGCACTCAAGATCCTTCTCTGGTTCACACAAAATGGGATGGGATTTCAACCCCCAATAGTACACTTAGTCACAGAGCCGCATAAATGCTCTCTGGCGTCGTTTTCGCCAAGGTGACGTATGTAGAAGGACAGGTGGCTGTGAGATGGATGTCATAGTATTTGTTTAAACATCATGTCGATGCGATCTTTACTTAGCAATGAGCTAATTTTCGTAAAAGCTCATTAAAGTTTGAAAACAACCTATTCACCCCTCCTTTAGGTTGGATTGTTAGCCTTAACAAAAATTAAGTTGCGAGTGATCAGGAGAGAGATAGCGAGTGATCAACCAGAGGGAGAGAGAGAGTCAAGTTGAGAGATGAGCCGAGAGAAAATGAGAGGGAGAGAAAATGGTTCTTTTAATTCAAGGCAATTTCCGTTGCATGTGATTCTATTGTTCGCATGTGAGGGCGGTGCCAAATGGCTTGCTGTCTTGACACATGGTGGCAGGAAAGGAAGAGAAAGAGAGAGAGAGAGAGAGAGAGAGAGAGAGAGAAGAGTGGGCCGGGTCCATGAGTGAAAATGGAACCATTTGGGTCTAATTGTCATGTACATTAGATATTAGACCATAAATTAAATCTACAATTTATCTAATGAGTCTCAAAAAGTTACTGTTTAGAAACCATTGTCTTTCAATCCTGCCATTGACACATTTTCAATAGTGTCAATTTAACTGATCTCATTACCATTGCTATATTCTATGTTCCTAGCTCACAAATCAAATGGGTCCAAAATATGGATGTCACAAAAGGCATGTCTTCATCACTCTTATTGTGAAAATTATGAAGATCAAAGATCCATTGTCTTGTATTTTTCACATTAAAGAATCAAGTTATTGCTTATAACAACTTTCTACAATGGTTAGCAATGGGACATGTTATTAATGCCTTTTGTCATGCATTACCCATGCTAACAACTTGGCCTTTTTTATTTATTTTTTTTTGTTGTGGATATTTAATGCTCTAAAATAGATGTCACATTCTAAAATCGTTAGCGGTGGGATGTGTTTTTTAATGCCTCTGTTATGTGTTTCTCATGCCAACAACTTGGCCACTTTTTTAGGTGTGGATGTCCAATGCACTGGAATGGATGTCACCTTTAACAATCGTGGGTGATGGGACGTGTTATTAATGCCTCTATTGTCACGTCTCGATCCTCAGGCACGCGCACATCCCTTATCTTGATCGATTTTAAATGCGATATCCTAGGTGTGGCATCTGGATTTTTGCCGGACCTCGAATATGTGACTATCCGTGACAAATAGACGAAAGTTTCATCAAAATGCGTCATTGGTACCATTTATGGACACTATTTCATCATCATCGTCGGTATAGCATTAGGCTATCATTTCATCGCCACTCGACATCCCAAAACATTAACCTTCAGAGAAAAAATTCTCCTTGAATGGCCATGCGAACAATTCTGTCAACGGCCACAAATTCTTGCCATATAATAATAGAAGAGATTGGCCACCATGCAGCCATGCCCACGTCTCTTATGTAGTCAACAGAAGAAAGGAAATGTTGACTGAGAAGCACAGCACCGCAGCCACGTCCACGCCTTGGACGGTCAACAATTGAGAGAATTGTTGACCGAAGGAAGCAACCGTGAGTTGCTTCGAGCGGCCAGCAAAGGCCACGTTGGCATGTAGCATGCGAGGTGGCGTGCGGCAGCAGCATCTGGGACAACTAAATGGAGAAGTTGACCGAAAAGAAGAGTCACGTTCGCTGCATGGGGATGGGTTGGCCAGCGTACCGAGCGCAGGAGCAAGGAACCGGACACGTATCTTGCATGGAGAAGCAAGGTGGCAGCAAGTCAAGTGGGGCTCTCACGCATGGACACGAGTAGATGGGCTGTCCGTTCTTTCGGCAGCCACCGAGGATGGCTCTTTTGTTGACCCATAAGGTCAATCAACGAAGGAACAAAAAAGGCGGATAAGCTGAGAGAGAGAACGAGCGAGCGAGAGAATAGAGTGAACGAAAGGAGTTTGTGAGCGAGTGAGAGAGAAGTGAACGTGCGAGTGGGAGCAACGAGGAAAGGGGAGAGAGAGGACTGCTCTCCGCCCATGCTCGTGCGCCGCCGCCGTTGAGCTGCACCACTGCACCAAACCTTTCGCTCTTAGCACCGTAGGACTTGAGGCAAGTTGAAGTCTATTAATCTATGTTGTGTAGTGCTGTTGCTGTCTTAGAAAGTGCATTGATAGGCTGGATTGTTGGATTTTGATGCTCAATGACGATTTATTGAATGACCGAGACTGTTTTGAGGCTAAAGGGTTGAGGAAATGTTTGGATTTTTCATATCTGGTTTCGATTTCTTTGGACTTCATCCAAAACAGATTTTATGACTATGAAATCTTGAAGAATTCGGCCATTGATTTGATTTGAGAAAGAAAAACCTCCCGATCCATATTTGGAGTTTTACTTACTACGGCACCGGCCTCAATTGTTTTGAGAAAATGTATGGCGCTTTCATATTTGAAATTCTGTATCAATTCTTTTAAAATCATTAGAGATCGGGTTGACATTTCGGACTTGCTCTACAAGTTTTAAACTCATTTATTGTTTTGAATAAAAACTTGGCCGTAGTCCAATTTGGAAAACCTCCCGACTCTTGCTGAAATTTTACTTACCAAGGCACCGTTCATCAATGATTCAAAAAGGAAAATAAAATATTTTTGGTGCCTTCAAAATTACAAATCTTTGCACAAACCAATCTTTGAAAATATTGAAGTCAGGAGTGTAGCTTCGAATTCCCAATGTGCTGAATTCTACTATTTGTGTTTGATAACTCTTTTGGAATTTGGCTGTGAGGCACAAGTACAACCCGAGATTTTACACATGGATTCTTGAAATGCTTTGAAGGTGAAACATGGAAATGGATTTATGAACTGATATTATGTTGCTGAGATTTTGTGAATGGATTTCTTTGACATAGAAATGGCATATGATTTCAAAGCCTACTGTTGTTGCATCGAAAGTGTTTTGGTGTTGAAATAATTTAAGATGTTAATGTTGCCATTGTGTCACGCCTCGATCCTCAGGCACGCGCACATCCCTTAACTTTGGTTTCGTTTTTAAAATGTGATAGCTCAGGACTATGTATCGCCGACCATTTCATTTATATATGCACTTATATATGCACATGCGGAAGAAGTTATAAATCCCCAAACAATAAAAACAATGGGATAAAAAAGCAGGCTATATATTTTTCATACTGAAAATTCTCAACCACCTTTTTACACGCATCTCATAGTATTCAACAAATATATACGTAAGTCTGATCTAACATCTATTCACATGCAGACAAGGTCTGACAAGACAGGACGGGATCTCAGTACTCATCCGGGTCGTACTCGGGGTTATCCTTAGGGTTCTCCTCCACGTACTCCTCTTCAAGTTCCTCATCAGGGATCTCCTCGTCAAATTCCTCCTCCTTAGGCTCCTCATCAGGGTCCTGAAATGATTATTCAACAACCACTGAGACAACGTCTCAGCAAGTTCTACCCCCTAAGACACGATTAGTAAACTAATACACCTTAGGGCTGCCTACGCACAACATGAGTCAGAGGACTTACCTTGGCCTCAGATTCCACCTGCATATTAGCACATATCAAATAAGCACTCAAGCAATCACATCACAGATCGAAGTATCGATCAAATCAACCTAGTCGATTACACACCAAGAAGACCACTCACGGTCATCTCCATTTAATCATTCAATCCACAACATCAAATCAAGGCGACGATCAATCGACCTAATCGATTACGTGTCATTCAGATTATTTCTAGGTCTTTCATTCCATCCCATATAACCTCCAATAGTACACTTAGTCACGAGCTCCATCAATGCTCTCGGGCGTCATTTTCGCCAAGGTGACATAAGTAACAGACGGTCTACGTGCATTTTTTAAGGTGCCGTTTTCGCAGAGTGATATTCCCCATCACCGAACCACGCCCGTCATAGATCACAGACAGTCTACGTGCATTCTTTAAGGCGCAGTTTTCGCACAGTGATGTCCTTCATCACCGAACCACGCTTGTCACAATTCATAGATAGTCTACGTGAGTTCTTTAAGGCGTTGTTTTCACACAATGATATCCTTAATCACTGAACCACGCATGTCTATACTTCGTACCTGATCGGTCTCAGCCAATAGAATTCTCAGTTCACTCTCACGACTCTCTCCACTTTACAGCTCGTCAAGGCATTATAAATACTAAATAGCCATACTCGGCCACCTACCAATCAGTCATTCAATTCCACTCAAATTCAATCAATTAAGGAATAATTCATTAAATTGCACAATCAATTTAATTAAGCACAACGTGGAGCTCAAATAAATAAACGGACTGCACCACGACAATCAGCACGAAATTCCAGTCACCGACCATCCCGGTTGAATTTTTAGAAAATAAATAATTAAATAATTAATTTCGAAAATTAAATAAATAGAAACAATAAATTCAATTTAGCACAATATAAAGCTCAATTAAATAAACGGACTTTGCACCACGATCATCAGCATAAAATCCCGGTCATTGGGCATCCTAGTTGAATTCCGGAAAATAAATAATTAAATAATTAATTTCGAAAATTAATATTTAATTCCTAAAAATTCGAATTAGGTCCAAATCGCCTAATTAACACCCGATAAGGGTTAGGAAAAATCCCGAGATGCATTTAATAAATAACTTAACATTTCCACTTACCAAAGTTAGGTCTAACCACCTAACATGCATCATTAAGTCACTAATTTAATTGTTCTAAACTAATCTAACCATCTAATTGCACTTAATTAAATCTAACCAACCCTTAAACATAATTAGCAAACTAAGAAAGCATTAGTGAGCAAAACTCACTTGATTAAAAGCGGAGACCGAATCACCGTGACGACGACGTGACAGTGGCCGAAATCGAGCTTTCGATGACACCGGCGGGCTTGGGCCGAGCCTTAAACTTGGGCTTGGGCTTGGCTGCGGTTGGGCCTTCTTCGCGGGCTGAGAGATCTTGAACCAACTTGCCACAGCTAGGCTTGAAGACTGCAATTTGGGCCGAGATCCAATGGGCTGAGCTGAAATCACTTGGGCTTTTGACTTGGGCCGAAGTTGAGCTGAACTCCACTAGCTTGTGGGCTGAAGAGGAGAATTGTTGGGCTGCTCGCTGCACAGAAGATGGGTCCGTGAAACTGAAGATGGCTGGGCCGAAGACGCACGATACGACGCTGACGATGCTTGAGCGAACGTGGAGCGGTGGCAGAGAATTGAGGTGTGGGCGTTGCTTCGGTGGGTGATGGCTTCGGACGCATGGACTGCTGGCAACGGGGAGTCAACACGGGGGAGAATCTCGTTGGTTTGTTGACTCGGAGCTGGATTCGTGGACTGAAGAAGCTGAAGACGGGTAGGTCGTGCGGCTGTTTCGGTGGGGAACAAGATTTGGTGGAGGAGCAGAATCGCTGGTGGAACCGTGATGTGCAATGAAGACACGGCAGTAGAGTCAACAAGGGAGAAGGGGGTACGTTGGGTGACCAGAGGGCAGCAGGTGGTGGACGTGTGGCTTCAGCTAGGCAAAAAGAAGAGACGAGGGGCTGCTTCGGTTTTGCTCTACGTCGTGGCAGAGGGGAGCAATTTCGGTCGAGCTGCACGAAGGAAAGGAAGCAGCAAACTTGGAGGGGAGCTCGGTGGGGGCAAGAACGTGCAGGGAAAACTGAAAACAAAGAAAGAAAAGCAAAATGCTCCGTGCTTGGAGTGCGAGAGAACCAGAAGAAAGAGAGAGTGACCCGTGAAAGATGAGAGAGAGAGAGTCAAAGATAAGGATGCCCATAAGTCAAAAAGGAAAGTAAATGTGAGAAAGGGACAGGGACTTGGTCGGCTAAAATGAAAACGTGCAAAAGAGAAAGGAAAAAGAGACGTGCGGAGGGGGTTTGTTCGTGCGTGGAGAGAGGGGAAACGTGCGCGAGGTGGGGCTACGTCCAAGGAAGGGAAATAAAACAAAACCGAGTTAAATTTCTGCTGAACTTCAACACGAGAATAATTGGTCATCCAAGGCCAATTTCAACCTCGGTTTGCACAATTGAGGCCCAAAATAAGACGGTCCTTTAACCCTACGAATTTTCTTCGAAACCGACTTTTATTTCATTTTTCTCGGCATCCGATTTTCTGAACAATCAATTCCGATTGAGGTCCAATTCAAATGCAAAAAAAGCCCAAACAACTTCCATTCACCGATTTACTTACACCAGATATCAAAAGTCTCTCCAAATCTGCCAATCTAAATTTCCGTTCATTTTCTGAATTGTCCGTAACGATTTTCCATAAAAAAAAAAAAAAAAAAACTCGGAATCTCTGAAAATTCTTCTAAGACTGAGTCGACGTTCCTAGAATTTATTCTGACATGACAGAACCTTCAATTTCTGAAATCGGACTTGAATTTGTGGTTAATTTCCATTCGGCGTGTTTTTAGCGTGACCTAGACTACCGGATAGTTTTCAGAACTTTTTAGGGCAAATGACCAGTGGTCAATTTTCTTCGAGACACTATGAACCCACTCGACTCATTGGCGACTCTCGATTATTGTGAAAATCTCGATGATTCAAATACGGACATAGGGTACCAAAACGACAGTAGAATCAAACTAGTGTCGATCGACGAGAATTTTCCAATTTAGTGGAGTCACCCACGATCAGCCACACATCTCAGTCGAACCGATCTATATCTGATCTCAAATCGATTTTATAATGTGCCGTAATGACCTCTAAAGATTAGCACGATCGAGAAGTCGGTTCTTGGTCGAATTCTCAAGTCTATTTGCCTTAAAGTCCTTAATAGCTTACCCAGCTAATCTAGTTATCTTGTGAGTGGCCAACTCAGAGAAAAACACTGTAGTCGCGTCGATGAAATGCCCAATTTATCTAATCAAAATCAGGACACGAAAATCCGGATGTCACACGTTGGACCCTCGGGTCAACAATTTACAGAGAGTCGGGATGCCCAAAGGATCGAATGAGTCGATACCTTGTGGATGCCTAGGGACCATAGTGCCTCAAAGGTTTTTCCCCAGGAGCATCGAGATGCCCGGTGGTATGTCGGTACGTAATTTCGGAGGTTAAAGGTAACCATGTCTATCGACCCCAGTGATTCCTTGTGATGCTAGGTGAGGTGCGAGATGCCCGGAGATGTGACGCAATGCTCTAGATGCTCGGTGGCCTTGTGGCCAGATGCCGAAGGCTTTCGAGACGCTAGGTTGGGTGCGAAATCCCAGAAGGACGCAAACACTAGTCCTCTGGGGGGTGAAACCTTTTGAATATTAAAACTAATGGCTCTACTAAGCGTGTGTGTGGTCTGGTTATAGGCCTGAATTGTATGGCATGGAATGGGACGTGTCATAACAGTTTGGCCCTATAATCAAGACTTGTGTGACTAAAATGATACATTCTGGTTTTGAAATTGCATTGCCATTGCTTTCCAAAAGTTTTATCAATCTGATGCATACTCATTCTTTGATTACCTGTTTTATCTATCTTGCATGGACTTGGATTGTGATTACTTGCATAGTATAGCTTGGTAGATCTTCAACTGATGGGTGGTTGTACTCACCCCTTTTAGGAACTAACATTTCAGACTAGACAAGATACCTCTATTGCCACTGCCACCAGCAGATGGACCGAGTGGTTGGATATGACCGCGAGGAGGAGGACAGCAAAGGAAGGAACTTTTGGACGCCGACACTGATTGATGGACTTTAAGTATACGATTGTTGGAAAATATGTTGGTCATCTTTTGAAGTATAGCTGAGTATAAAAAACATTGGCATTTTGATGTACCAACTAATGATGTCCATTAAGTTATGTAATAAAAGTGTTTGGCTTTAACCTATAAATGTTTAGTTGGTGTGCATTATTTTAATTTCAGGACGGGGAGTAGTTGGTTATGCTTCTGCTATACTTTCTGTGCAGGGACCAATTCAAAAGATACAAACCCCCTAGATTTTATGAACTATCATGAAATTCTTTGGTATCAGAGTAATATACTTTCAGGATAAAATGAGAGGTACTTGTGGTGACCCTACGGATTGGGGGCCGTCGGGGGGTGCCACACCAAGACTATGTATCGCCAACCCTTTCATTTTCATAAGCATATGCGGAAGCAATTATAAATCCCCAAACAATAAAGCAATGTGATAGAAAAACAGGGCTATATTTTTTATAATGAAATACACAACCTTTAGTTTTATACATAGCACAACCCATAGTATTTTACCATACTATTCATAAAGGTCTAATCTCACACCTATCTACAAGAACACAAGGTTCACACAAAACGGGATGGGATTTCAGTCTTCATCCGGGTCATACTCAAGATCCTTCTCTGGTTCACACAAAACGGGATGGGATTTCAACCTCCAATAGTACACTTAGTCACAGAGCCACATTAATGCTCTCTAGCGACTTTATTCACCTTTCTTGGGTGATATAGAAAATCACAATCGTAGTCTTTTAGTAATTCCATCCATCTACGCTGTCTCATGTTCAATTCCCTCTGAGAGAACAAATACTTAAGACTCTAGTGGTCTATGTAGATCGGGAATCTTTCTCCACACAAATAATGTCTTCAAATCTTCAACACAAATATGATGGCTGCGAGTTCCAAGTCATACGTCGGGTAATTCTGTTCGTGAGGTCTCAACTAGCGAGAAGCGTACGCAACAACCCTACCATGTTGCATCAGCACGCAACCCAGTCTTTTAAATGACGCATCGCTATAGATTTCAAATCCTCTAAGACCAGATAGAATCGTCAATACAGGTGCGGTAATAAGCTTTTCCTTAAGTGTAACTTTCCGAAGTTTTGGCACTTAAGCATCCCTCGGTGCCAAGTTTTGACACTTGGGTTGTTCTTATGCCAGCAAGAGGTAGATCATTATGCTGATTATCACTCAACAAATACCATAAACTTTGTTACATACAAGAGGCATGTTGGCAAGATTAAATGTTGAATATTATTTGATACATGTTCAAGTCCTTAGGTGGTCTCTATTCCCTACTTTGGAACGAACCTATGCCCTCGTTAACTCTAAAGAAAGACGTAGGACAACAAAACATCCGTCTATTATGGATTGATCTATTGTACAAACCAGTGTTGGCGTTACTGCCAAATCTAATTCATCCTCTCGATCTTATGATACCTTTAAGGATTTTCTAAAGTGTGAGCATTATCATAAGTTGGATTATACTAAGGCTACCTGCTGGAAATTACATGGAAAATCTGTAGATTTTAAGGCAAAAGGGCACAAAGAAAGGTAAAATACAAGGCAAACCATACTGAAAGTTATTCCTGCTATACCTACTAACGATATTGTTTTATCTCAAGAAAAACTTCAAGCATTTTGACGTCTATTGAAAGCTTCTGCTGTTGCTACCTCCTTCATAGTTGCCAGTTTGCCTTTCACTTTTGCTTCAAACCTAGCCACTCCAAGTATCTTTTTTAGGGGTTTTAATGCATCAATTATTTCCAACCCATGGATCATTGATATAAGGGCTATAGATCACATGATAGGTTCTTCTAGTCTTTTTCATCATTACAACCCTACTTCCACTACAAACAAAGTTCGCATAACTCAAGGTGACAAAACCCTCTTGAGTTAGAAGAGGAGGTGTAAAGATTCCTCCAAATTTTTCTTGTGATAAAACTCAAGGAGAAGTGTGTGAGCTATAGTTTGGTAGGTTTCCAAAAGCTATGGTCTTCATTGGGTATAAACAAAGCAATGCTAATCATACTTTGTTTGTAAAGAGACCAGGTACTGAAGTCACTATTCTCATTGTCTATGTAGACAACATTATTGTCATTGGGAATGATAGCGATGAGATCACCAGTTGAAAAAGTTGATTGGACAAAGTTCGAGTTAGAGAATCTTGAAAAGCTCTAGTATTTTCTTGGGATTGAAGTTGCCAGATCTTTAAAAGGTATCTTTCTATCCCACAAGAAGTATGTCCTTTATCTTTTTACAAAAGTTCATACATTTGGAAGTCGTCTTTTTGATAAACGTATTAAGGTCAATACTGTCTTCGAGAAAGAATAATGATCTAATGGATAAAAGTCGTTATCAACGATTAGTGGGCATGTAGATTTGGAAGAAGATGGTTGATTTGGGTATGGAATCTGAGAGGGTGGTTTGGCTTCAGGAGGTAGTTGGACCAGGATATAATACTACATGTGTTCCACGGTATGCTCAATTCTTTTTAGCCTTTTGTCCATTTCATGTATCTGATGTCTTAAAAGCAACTTGAGATTCTTCAAATCTTGAGCCATAGCAAAGTTGTTCTCCTTGATGCTAGGCAATGATTTGAGGAATGTCCTGTCTTCGGTGTTTTTAATGACAAGCATAGTGGCAGGATTTACCTCAACTTCAAGCTCCCTCAACATTCTAGTATCTTCTTTTCTTTGCTCCTCAAACTCTTGTCACATTCTATCATCCTCTATTCTTTTCTCCTACAGATCTTGGTCAACATTAGGATCAGATACAACATCAAGTTAAATTTGCTCGCTAGTGAGAGAGGTTGTGCTATCAGCTCCAACGGGATGTTTGGATCATCGGCAGTAATTGCATCAACCTCAACATGAACTTCAGTAGAATCTGCCGGCATTTTTACAATTATCTTCTTTAGGATCTACTGGTGCATCTAACTATTCTTGCATTTCCTGACTTTCTTGCTTCCCTTGAAAGACTGCAGCTTTCTATGAAAGAACGGTTTCTTGATCTTTAGTGCTTTCCACAGCAAGGCCAACATCAACACCAATTTCTTTGTCTCCTTGAGTCAAAGGAGCATCAATAGGTGTTTCTTCAGCAAATTTTTCTATCCCCTTTTCAGCAAGTTGTTCACTGACCCGTTCAACAAGTTCAAAATCAATAGCCTTTTGTTGCTTTGACCGATCAGCACATGTTCCATTTCTTATTCTTCCTCAGCGTCTTCCCTTCCTTTATCATCATCCTTCTCATTAGGTTGATATTCATCAATCAAATATCCAAATCATCATCAGATTTCTCACCCTCCCTTAAGTTCAATTCCTCAATGAATTCTCCATTCAGCCTTTCTAAGAATGCTTGAGGACCTCCTCTCTGAGCAATATAGTCTTCAGTAAATCTGAAACTCATCTTTATCACCATTTTCTCTACCACACTCATTAGAGGCAGCCTCAATATACCCAACCTTTCTACAATATTCAAATGACTAAAAATCTTTGTAAGTAGAAAACCATAAGGTAACTAGATGTGTGAGAGAGAAAGGATGTGCGAAAGAGAAAGGATGGTCATTCAAAACAGCCCATATCAACGTGGCTTCATACCAAGAAACATCCGTCTTTGAAGAGCCTATAGGTTTTAGACAATTGATAATAATTTTGTGAAAAACTATTTACTTAAGAGGAAACAAATGGTGAGAGACATGAGACATTGTATCCTTGAAGAAATCAGAAATTCTAGAGATAGATTTATAGACAAAGTCTAAATCAATATCAATTGGCTCAAAATCTGAATACTTCATTCCCATAATTTTTGCTAAATCTCATGCTTGAAGAAGATAAGCTTTATCACAAATAGTGAACTCAATTGCATCAGCCAAAAGTAAAAATATGCAGTTAAGGCCAGATAAGTTGGAAACTCCTTAACACAATAATCCAGATGTTCTTTAGACCTGATTAATTTACCAGCATGATTCCCTTAAGCCACAAAACATATCAACTTTCTCTTGAAGTTTTTATACAACTTCTTATCATAGTCACCCATCCATCCATCATCAAAATCAGACCTTTTCTTAGAGACGGGTTTCTACTACTTTCTCCATTCCCTTCCTAGTGCCAGTGCTTGCACCACTCGATTCATCTATGTTCAGTGAAGGGATGCTTCTAATAGGGTTTGCAAACATGAGTTCAAGTGCTTCCTCATTTTCGAAACCATGCTTGGCCAATAGACTAGCAATCACATCCTCAGTGTTTCCCAAACTTTTGAGAGATGCAATGATACATTTCAACTTTAAAAACTCAGAAGAGGTTTATTTGCCGATCATACCTTCGACGCTGTCGGATGAGTCAGAAATATCGAAGTGATCAGTACTTCCTCTAGCCCTAGATTGCATTCCCGCAATGCAATTTGATCTTCTTGATGTTGAAGATCTAGGCTTTGATTTTTTAGCGGATTTTTGGGCCATTGTGAGGAATGAAAAAGAACGTTTTGATCTTTTCGAAAAGAAGAGAGTTTTTGCAGAGAAATGTTTTAGGGAATTGTTTTTCTCCAATGAAGAATGAAGAAGAAAAAGAGAGAGTCATTTAAAGGAAAATAAACAATCACAACTTTTTTATTAGAAGAGCAATTTTCCAAAGATTTGAAAATTGATCTAAATTTTATGTGATAACTGTAAAACGGTTTCCAAACAAAATCCACACAATTTCAAGCTGATAAATTTCGTAATTACTCCTAAAATTGTACACTGGTAAGATTTGACCACTCCACTTTCAATCACCAAATGTTGTACTTTTGCAATATTAGTTTTAAATTCCTCTATCTTCGGCAATATCACCTATTCCCCCCTCTAGGTGATAGATCTAGCCCCTACACAAGTTTGCTTATCTTGATACTATCGGGCCAAACAGAGCACATGATCTTCAAGACATTACTACCTTTATCCTTCATGATATTGACAATGAAAGAAATATGGAGTTCTACATCTCCTCCAAGACCACCAGCAGTTTCGAAGCAGGAAGAGCTCCATCAAACATGGTGGCTTCAATGTTGATATCTTCATTCTCCCCAATTTTCTTTTCAGTCTGATCCATTGCTTTCCTGGCATGTCATCAACTGTGAAGGGCCCAAATCTATCCGCTAGCTGTGGAAAAGGAGCTCTTGTATGGGACCAGAATCAGAAATAGAGTCATCCTTCCCCGCTATCTATCAAAAGAAAGAACATCTATCGTTTTGTCAGACTAAGTCTAGAGTTTCTTAAGAGTGTTTACAGTTCGAGAAGTGACTTCAAAAAGGGCCAATTTTCAGAAAACAGATAAGCCTCCAAAGAATCTAGATTCAAACCTCAGGTCTCCCATGAAGCGAGAAAAAGCATAAGGGCAACTCGAAGATAAGCTTATATTATACAAATGGCTGAAAAAAGTTGATTGCAGTCCACATGGTTTGCTAACTGCTAAGTAATACATGTGAAACTTTCAGCAAAGGACCACCCTGGAAAATGTTATGTAAATCCAATGCTCTCACCAGTAAAAAGGGAAAACGAGACAACCCAACTCTAAAAGACAGATTTTTTTTTTTTTTTTTTTTTTTCAAAATCTCATTTCAGGAAAGCCCAAATCTCCATTTTCTTGAAAGGATCTTTGAAAACCTTACTCTTGAACAAGAGAAAGTAGCCTCTTGATTGCACCCAGAAATGCCAAAAACGTCAAAGCCACCCTCCTCCTCACATTAAAGACAAGATAAGCATCGCACATCACAACCAAGAACAATCTCGCCATTACCGCGCAAATGGACCGGATCAAACATCTACACCAGCAAAGAACCAAATCGAAAACCCAAAAACAAAAGAAAAAGAAAAGGGCACGAACGCACTAACTTGGCAGGAGGCGCGTGTTCGAGCTCGTTCTAAATCTCGTTGCGGAGGAGCCTGAGGATGTTGCCTTCGAAGGCGGACTTGCGCATCTCCGAAATGTCAGTTCGAGAGGGCGCTCGAAGGACGCCACCAGGGGGCGGTGCCACATGCCTCCCCGACAACGAAACGTGAGGAGAGGACGAGTGAAGAAACTGATGTTGCCACCGTCGCTGCGTCGGAGGTTTCGGGAGACTTGACGGTGGGTCGGCTAGGGTCCCGATCAGGCGGCAGAACGAGCGGGCCGTAGCCATTGGAGGTGAAGATGGCAGTTTGGAAAGAGCTTCGCAGGCGGGCGTTTGGTGGTAGCGTTTAAGATTTGCAACAGCTTTTGCGCCCTGCCGCTACTGTAAATTCGCCGGTGAAAGAACAGGGTCATTGCACGTGCGCATCTCGCTCGAATTGAAGTGGCAATTTTGTGCGAAATTATTGAAAAAATTGCGAGGAAACTACATGAATGCAATTGAAGCTTAAAATTATCAAGAAAATGTAATCAAATTTTAAAATTTATCAAACTAGAGTAATCACATCATTTTGTTAATTCTGCCTAACTGGAAAAAGGAAAAATGCTGCGTGGCTTTTTTTTAATTGTTTTCCCTTTTTATTATGTGGCTTTAACTTACTATCGCACTAGTACAAGACTGAAACGAGGTGGTTCTAATCCATAATTTAAATTTCCTAAACTAAACCTTAATCGAAATTGATTACAAAATAAAATAAAAAAAGGTTACAAATTTTGAAACAACATACGCAAAAATAGAAAATAAAAAAACAAGGCAACCCATCGCTAGAAAGGTCCAATAGGGCATTGGTCATGGCTAGCGGGGATCGCCAAGCCTCAGCAAAGGCCGACAACCCTTGCTAACCACAAGTGAGGGTTAGTTGGCCTTCACCCCCGGATTTAGCTGAGGGCTAGCACTCTTCCAAATTTGGATGAGGGTCATGACAATCTCTTAGAATTGGCGATTTGACCCTCACGCCGATCCTCACTATGACCAACAAGTGTTGCTGGCCATCTCCACGGCCTTGCCGGCCCTTTCCACAGATGGTGGGACAATAGGACAACCGGTAGGGAATGCCTATCTTGTTTTTTTCTTCTTCTTTTTTTTCTCTTTTCTTTGTTTAAAAAACAAAAATTTAGCCTTTGTTATTTATAAAATCTAATTTAATGAAAGTATGTGTTAAAGAAATAAGGATTTGAACCAAAACATTTTCGTTTTAATCTTATACTTCATGCTTAATGTCACGTAAGAGAGAGAAAACATAATAAAAAAATCACGTCAGCATTTTCCTCTAATCAAGATTTTCCTCTAATCAAGTTGGACAAAATTTGTCGCAACCTCCCTTTTTGATGCCCTCTTACGTGTGGGTGTGTGTGGAAGCTAATGGCTCGCTAAGTAATAAGCTTAACCTAGGCTCTCCGAAATCCATCAATTCACGACTTATGGTTTGAGTTTTTAATCTGTAAGTCAATTTCAAATAGGAGTTGCCATTAATTGATTTTGGGTAGATTAATTAGAAATCCAAGTAAAATATTGAGAAAAATACTTCATTCTTACGCAATTATAGAAACTAGAATCAAGAACTTGATTACACTAGTTAATCACCGATGCCCTCCTAGTACCTAATCTTGTTTATACATCAAGTAAAACATTTATGCAGGATTTTATACCAATCACAAGTTCTAGGATTCAATTCCTGACCAGACTAAGGAAATAGAAATGCATGAATCATAAGAGCGTAATTGGAATAAGCCTACATTTGTTTCCAAGAACTTAAACACGATTTTTTTTCAAGGTTTTTTCATGCATTTGTAAATATATATTGGTTTTTTCTGATTTTTTTGAAAATAAATGTTATTTTTATTTTTCTATTTTTTATTAAAATAATATTATTACATTATATTTTAGAATCCAGCCGAGCCATGTTAGACCCCCACATCCGACCTGAGGTTGGATTGACTGAGCCCGCCGGCCGGGGTCCTCGACATGAATGGCCTTAATAAATGAGCCCAATCCGACAACCCATTCTCTAGAAACTATTAAGGCCTAGCCCGCGTTTACCATACCCAATAGCTAGGGACCCTCCCCAACTGAGACCTACGCACCTGACATAATTTGCAGTCACGACCTGGTTTGCAGCTTCCTTAGCTCCTCTTTCACGAGCCCTGATTGAGACAACCGCAACAAGCAACGGTGGTCAACCCAAACCTCTCGGTCGCAATGGCGCAGCTGGTAGCTCAGCCACTTCGGGCTTTCTCAATCGTAGTGGCACCATGAGTCAGATCGGTGGCAGGTCAGCAAAGCAACGAGTAGCAACGTTAGGGTGCTAGCGACTATCTAAGAAGTACCAACACTCTCCAAAAACCTTCGTGTCATGTCAAATACTTCAACATGTGTCTGATTCTTTTCAACACTTGATCAATTTTTTCGACACTCGAGTCGGAATTCCAATATGCAAGTTTCCAACACATGATTCCGACATGCAAGATCAATTTTAAAATTTTTCAATAAATGAATAGTCAAAATATATATGTGAAAAAATAAAAATGAATAATAAAAATAGCAAATTAGGAAATAATAAAAACCCAATATTTTCTTCTCTTCTCTTTTGACTCTTACTTTCTTTGATACATAATTTACCTTGAAGTTTTTTTCTTTTTTTGACACGTCCGACACATAAGTCTAGAATGTGAATTACTTTCTTTTTTACTTTCCAAGTTTTATGGATTTATTGAAATGGACTTAATTTTGTCAAATTGAAACAATGAAGATATTAATAAATGGCGAATTAATGTTTTTGGTGTAAATTAATTCTAGGCTTTTATTATTATCTATTTATTTGTGAATTTGAATCGATTAATTTGATTGAAATAATTATAAAATAATAATTTATTATTTATATATAAAATATAACTATAATATACAACATGTCCCAATGTGTCAGAATTCTTTAACTTTTTAGAAATGACTTGTTGGCATGACGTGTTGTGTTGCATGTTATGTGTCGGTGTCAGTGTTACTTAGCCAACCATCGGGGATCTCACAGTGAGGGTTTCCACAAGTTGGCCGAGAGAGGACTTTCTCTCTCTCTCACCCCCTCTCTTAGATCTCACTTTCTCTCTCTCTCTCCCCTCTCTTAGATCTCACTCGCTTTCTCTCAGACCCGATTCCTTCCTCCTCCGCCCTTAGATCTCTCTCTCTCTCTCTCTCAAATCTGGATTTCTCTCTCGTTGCCCCCAGATCTCTCTCACAAGCTCGCTCACTCTTCCTCTCCAGCCACTCACTCTCGGGACGCCCTCGATATCTCTCAAGGGAGGTCCTCTGAGCTCACTCGCTTATGTGTGTGTTTGGCCTCCGCTCAACCCCATATTTGTAGGCCGAGGGGCCAATAGGTGGTGGCTCCTCAATTGCTAGTCTTTGGCACTCTGATTGGCCTCCCCTGGCAGAACTGGCATCCCACCAATCAAGGCAGCTCTAGCTAGGCCGCCTCCTCTACCATATTAAGATGCATCCCATCCTCTATCGCCGATCTTCACACTACTCCACGTGCATCGCCATTTTCCTCTTTTGTCTAGCCCCACGTGCATCCAGCCTCCTTCACGTGTTTTGTAGAGGCGGTGAGAGATGGATGAGGAAGGAGGAAGGAGGAAGGAAAAAAGGGGGGTGGGCTGAGCTGGGCCTAGGCCCATACGGGTGGAAGAAGAAGAATGAGCTAGACATGAAAGTTCAGCCCCATGTGCCCTTTTTTTTTTATTCGAAAATATGGTAAAATAAAACTAAGACCTTGGTGATGCGAAAATCCTTTTTGTTAAGGCTCAGTTGATCCCTAATTGTTTTATGCAATATTTATCATAAATACTTAATCAAAATTTAGGTGTCAATAGGTACTCCTCTTTAAAAGTGAGCTTGCAAATGTTGCATTAAAAAACAAACTGATACATAAATTTTGTCAATGCATATGCAATAGAGAAAAGTGAGATGATGTGCTTCTTGTGAATTTGGGGACAACTCGAGCAGGCCAAGTGTCATGATAATAAGAGGGCATACTTGGGTAGCTGTAGGCACACAAAGCAGTAGAATACTTAGATAGCCATAAGTATTCAATGACACAACTTAGGGACAACTAGATAGGCCGAGTGTCATTGAAAGAGAGTACCTAGACAGTGGTAGGTACTCGAAGACAATGGGATATTTAGGCAATCACTAGTATCCATATCCTAAGAACAACTCAAATAGGTCGAGTGTCGATAATGGAGAGTACCCGAACAGTAGCATGACTATAAGATAATGGGATACTTGGTCAGACACAAGGTTTTTTTTGGAAATAGAGGTGTAGATATGCTTACTTAATGATATCTCTGATTTCTAAAAATATGTCTCTTATTAGACAACATGCCATATACGTACATGATTATACATGTTGTAAATTCATGAATTCAAATGGAGTTCATACATGACAATCTTGTCAGTTTTGAATCACCAAAGTTCAATTGGGGAAAATTTAGAAAGACAATCTTCATTCAGAATATACATGTATTGAACATGTCAAATGAGGGACTTTCAGTATGAAAGAGCTTTCCACTCACTCTTATTGAAAATGCTATTTTATCCCGACCACTAATGCCAGATTCACAAGAAGCACATCATCTCACTATTATCATGTCACAAAGGGTCTGAGTATTCTTGTAAGCAGTACGGCTTTATCAATTTGAGAGGTCTTTGTTGAGACTATAATGTAGGTTTGGTTAACGGCTTATTAAAGGGGGCCATCAAAGTCAAGGCTTATGAAAGAAATTCAACACAATGATCTCTGGATTTCTCCAGATTTACAAGTCAAAAACCCTATGAAAAGAGATAGAAATAATTTTGCTTGTACTTTTTCGAGTAATGCTTATAAACATACGAATTCCTACGTTAATTCAAGTGCTCTAGTTTGAAGAGACTTTTATAAAGGGACGCAATGTAGGTTCAGCTCATGTGTAAAAGGGTGAGAGTTGGTGATTGTCTTAACATTAACACCAATCTTTCTTTTCACTGTCGGGAATTATCTTCGTGGAGGTTTCATTGACTAGCAACTTTGCTTGAGCATCATTTTTTTCTTGAGCGCGTTGGCCTTACTTTTACCAGTTACACTACTTTTTCATATCCAATTTTCACATCTATGGGCATTGGTCTTGCTTTTACCAGACACAATATTTTTTCATGCCTCTAGTTTTTTTTTCATTTTTGTTTGTTGTGTTAGGATTAGCCTAGGCAAGTTAAAACAAAACATTGGTATTAGACTCCTAGGGTCTTCATCTTCATCTGGCGCCCTGAATCATGCTACTTGAATGACAATAACTCTTGCTTTGCCCCCAATGTAAGGGTGAAATTACAAACTCAATGGGGCTGCACAACGGATACAAGTGCGTAAGATAGAAAAACAAATGCTTTTCGTCCTTCTAGGGCACTTAAATTATCGTGAGTGTTCATATGCAATAAAGAAATTCAAAAATTGATGCAATTGTGAGCAAAAACATTTATATCCCCTTTCTCATCTTGTGATGCCACCTCACCTCCAATCTGCCCCAATGTGGGATGGTTCTTGACAGGGGTAATATGAAAGAAACTTTACAAGTGTACTAGGCTTAAAGGGGGTAAGTAATGGATAACTTGTAGTGTTTAGGATGGAGAAACGAAATGCCTCTCATCACTTTGGTCATCGTACCATCCACAAGAAAACCCTTTATCTTGCAGACATAGAACTTTCTATGCTCATTTCTCAAGTGTATAAATAAGGGATTGTGTGTGGGATACGGCTTGCCTTTCATCATCCCAATGCACCTCATTTAGCATGCTCGATCAATCCCATATCCTTCATTTAGCTGTTTATTTTGATAACCCTCAATGGAATAAGTGATCTAGATAGACAAAAACATCGTGCATAATTCATTTCAAAAAGTTATGGAGCATTTTAAACATGAGGGAGTTTGTAATCTTAGGACAAATAATTTATCCTACTTAAGAAGCCTTATCAACAACATTTGAAGTATTTGTTTAACAAGATTATCCCTACAAAAATGTTAAATTTTGAACACCAAAAAAGTTATTCACAAATGGGCGTCCACAGATTGTCCGTATTCAATGGGGAGATGACACATGAATGATGAGTTGTGGTTGGAAATCTGATCGTTGATTTGACGGGTGTATCTGCTTTTGCCCCCACATAAGAGAAGATGTAAAAATAGATCAATCAGTAAAGCCAAAAGCAAATGCGAATTGAGGCCTGAAAGATTTCTGTCATCTGCTTTGGTGATACTTAAGACGCCATTTCACTTAGGAGAGTTTATCAAAGTTTGACATTCCTCTCTTTGGTTTGTCGTCCACTTCTTTGGCAGTCAGGTGATCCTATAATGGATAGGAGGGAACGTGTTAGTCACGAACTCTCTCAGGAGTTGAACAACTAGAAGCAATACAACATTACCCTTCATGGTTTGCAAATGATTTAATAGACTTGAGATCCTAAAGCATTAGGAGAATATGAAGTTCTACACTTTTGGTCTCATTAGGTCAAGCACTTTTCCACTTTTGCGAAACAAGAGATGCAAAACAAATATATATATATATATATATATATATATATATATATATATATATGTACATATATATAATCAAACTGCTTCATCCCCATACCACCAGGCCGAGGCGCTAGTAGTGTCCATGGGGCGCTTCTTTTTTTTATTTAACCGAACTAACTCCGAGACGACTTGTCTTTTCATACTAAATTAGATCAATTCGAAATAAGTCACTCCCATATGTTTGCTTGGCCAATATTGATTTGCTCAAATTAACTCATTGAGTTTGTTCTTCAAATCTCGATGCTTCCTATCAAACAGGGAAACTATGTCAAAAAAGGAAGTTATGGTTGAACATCCCTTTTGATTGGCCCTTCCCCATAGTTTGTATTCGATGACTTCTCATAATGTCTCGAATGTTGGCAACAGCCCTTTTATCTTGTCATGGTTGAACATCCCTTTTGATTGGCCCTTCTCATTTGTGACCATGTACATGTGACTGATGGTCGTTGATCTATCTTCAACGCCTTCCTTCTATGAAATTTTTTCTCCTACCTTTGATCATATGAACATCAACAGCATTGGGCAATGTCATGTACCTCAAAATTCCATAGAATCTGAGATGGACAGTCAAAACCTTCAATTTTCTGATGCAATCGCTTTTAGGCAAAGTATACATCTAGACCAAGAAGTGAGATTTCCAAATTCTAAAGTCATCATTTGGAACGGGGGACTAGAGACCGCCTCGACTGTTTGGATTTTCTCCCTATTGACAGTAGCTAATTTAAAGGAAATGAAAGAATTCATTCTATGTGCTTCTTGGCTTGCCGAAGTTGAACGTCCTATCAATGAAACTACAATGTCTGGTCTCTCTGGGTATGTTGCGCAAAGGAGACACAACTCAGACTTAAGGCAAAGTCATGCAAATGTGGGGTGGAGCATACAAAGCTCCAGGGACGGCTCGCCAAAATGGGAAAGACTAAGAGTAGCATGGAGGAGAATTCCTAGGTCGCCCTACCCTAAGCTACCACGATTTGCATGCTTCGAGTTCAACAGTGAGCCTTTTGTGTTTTTTTAATGAGGTGATTTTTTTTTTTTTGCCCCTACTTTCTTGAAAAAGTGTTTTCAAATCTGACAAGTTCGCATGATGTGCCAGTTTCAAATGCCCCATGTCACGATAGGTCAAGGGGATGATATTATGAGACACGAAGTAAGCAAATAAAAAAAAAAAACAAATGGGGTTAAATTTGACATTTGCTTTAGAAAAGTTTTTGTTAATGAAATTATTTTTGTTTTCAAACAATTGGGGGGGGAGCATGAGGAAGCTCAACCCTCAGAATTCTTTTCATGGTTAGATAATATTAGTTGGCCGGTTTGGTATACACCCTCACGCTCCCAAAGAGAAATATCAAAACTGTACATTCATTGAGTGAAAACAAATTACATTTTTGGAATGTAAAGTGCGACAACAACATACTAGACAAGATAGAAAACAGGAGATTATAAAAACAACCGAAACCCATGAAAACTCTTATGAAAGGGAGCATTTTGATAGTTGACGTGTTGGCCTCGAAATTAAGCGCCTTTGAGTTCTTCACTCCTAGTAGACTCAAAGCATTCGCATGAGAGGACCCCTTCATTGAAGTTATGGAAACAAATTCCATGCAACTAGGAGTGATGCTTACAGGTTAAGGCTTCTATGAATAGCATTATCATTTATTCCTTGGCCAGTTGAGGGATAGTTTGCATCACGAAAGCCTCTCACCTTTCTGAATATGCTTAGAAATCCTCCATTGGTCTTCTTCTTATGTGAACCAACTCCTCATCAGGCAATACAGTTCCCATCTTGGCTTGGTATTGGTGTAAGAACATAGAAGATAGCTCATTCCAATCTCTCATGAGATATATCTTTGCCTTGAAGAACCATTGTAATACAGGCCCCATGAGACTCTCTTAAAAGCCTGAGTTATGAATGGCGTCTGGTTGCAGTGCTGACTCATTTCAGCCTGGAAATATTGCAAATGGGTCATGGGACAAGTCGTTCCATTATATTTACAGAGACTAGGTACTCCCATTTCTTTGGGAATCATAATCCTATGGGGGTAATGGATCCGCCATGTCTTGGTTAGGCGACTAGTCTTCCTATTGCATCAACATCTCATTCATTATGGTGATGAATTCTGATACTTCAGGAGGCTGGATTCTTCCGACATCATTTCATTGCTTTCTTTTGGGTTGAAATTTCTAACCGAGGATGAGGTGTCTACGTCATCCTCATGGTTAAGTGACAAATTTAGCAGCACATTAAAAGATAAACCCTGAAGGGCGAATGTTCCTCCTTCTAACAGGCTTTGGATCTTGTGCACGGGTGGGAGGCAGTCATTTGATAAATGGCTAACCTCATCTATATAATACTAATAGCTCTCAGGACTGTACCACAAGCGATATTCGAAGCCTTGGTGTGGCGGCTCATTGGCTATCAGATTTTGCCTACGTTCAATGGCAAGCATTAGCTTGGACTGCTTAGGCTTTCTTTTCTTAACACCTGGTCCTGACCTCTTGAGTAAAGCACTTCGTTTTGCCAACTTGAGCCTATCAAGGGGGTAGGGAGATGGTGGAGTTTCGCTCCCTAGGTTGATGGGGTTCGGCACTCTTTGGACCCTAGCTCTTGCGGTAAGCCGGGGAAGCTATGTTGCCATACTCCGGTCTAAATAGGTTTTATAGTGTTGACCTTGTCCATGGGATCCTTGCCTTTCTTAATGGGAAGCTTATTCAAGGCTGCATCAATATTTTCTCTCATCGATCTTTCTTTTGTTGGCTGCAAGTCGAACTAGGCGGTCAGGCTCTACCATGTCATAGCATGTGCCCTAAAGGATTCACTTCTCTTTTTTTCTATATATACCAATCCTTCACAAGATGGGGTGATGTTGATGTCGATGTCGATGTCGACATCATATTCTTTGCAGACAGCATCAGTCAATTCCTCCCAAGTCTTAAGAAAACTAATCCTCCTTATAATGTACCATCATAGGGCGGGACCAGTTAGATTTGATTGGTACAATTGAATCATCCTTCGAACCAAATAGGCTTACAAATAGGCCTTTGGGTAAGAGGCATTGGCGTAGCCATTGTATTTAGGCATTTTGAGCTCTTATGAAATTTTAACAGCGACATAACTAGACAGATCAATGGGATCTTGATCCTACAATTGGCTTAACTTCTTCATGATCCTCGCAAAGTGTTTGTCATGTTGGTCATCCTTTGCCAAATTTGCAGGTGTCACAAGTGTGTTTTCCTGTGATAGAGTGGCCACGAGGTTGGGCTTGGTCTGAGTGGACTCTATTTGCATCGAGATTTGTCGAAGGACGGTGGACATTTGTCCCACACCATCTTCAATATTAGCTAGGCAGTTTTGTACATCACTCTGATTGGCGACTATTGCTTGAGGTCATACGCTAGCGATTGGTGGCCAGCGATTCATAATCACCTGGCGTTGCAAAAATGATGAATGGGCACGAAAGTAAATGAAGATTGACCCATGGTAACGGTCCAACTGTTTTTATTTATCAAAAGTGGATTTCGTAGACAGGACATTTCTGACATCTAAACTTAGAATTAAAATAATAGAACGAAATACTAGACATTAAACAGAAGTCCCTAAATAATGGGACTATGAACAAGATGAAACTTTCTAAACATTGGCGCTATAAGCACATTACCGCTATTTTATATGAGGTGAGGAGTATTGGTCTTGCAAAGCTATTTGCTTTCTTAGACTGACTCTGAGACATATACTTAGCTTATCGCCAAATACCTTTAAAGATGCTCAATTTGCTCCTGTTGACTGATTTTGCTAACTAGGTCTAGGACCAATGACCATAGTGTTGCCGGGATTTTGTGGTTATGGATGTAGGATTTAGAGGCGAGATGGGTCTTTTCCTGTCCCTCGAGCCCTTCAGGCACCACAATCCTTTTGTAATGGCATTTGTTCCATGTATCCTCGAAAATGTGAATCTCGATTGCGTAATCGCAACTTTTATTGGTGAAAAGGATTGGATGAATTTTTGTCTTGAGAGACCGCGGGATCTCTTGAAAGGCTCCATACTGACGTGGCACCCTATATGGGTAATAAGGAATGGCACCGGTGAGGCCGAGCAACAGAATCAGATTGCAACGTTTACATGGAAAGCGGGCTCTCTTTTCGTGGAACCAACTAGTAGACCACATGTGTGACATCCTTGATTTCAACCCTTATTTTGGTCTCGACTAGGAGAATAAGCTAGATAAACCTTAGGTTAGTCAAACCTTCCTAGAAAATAAGAATAAACAAGTGTGAACAAGTGTGAAAGGCATTAAATGGGGAATGATGAATGTAAAGGCTTATGTGTCCCTATAACCTAGCCTAGTTATAACCATAAAGTAAGTAGGAGATCTTGGAGGCCAAGAAATTGACTACACATCCATTGGAAGAAAGAGCACGCAAGTCAAACCTTCTTAGACAAGCTAAGAGCACATTAATTACATTTGGCTTATAGTTATTCAATGCCGAGATAAAGTGTCCAAGCTAACCTAGGACCTAATTGAAAGCTTGGGAGATAAGAATGCCTGACAATTAATACTTCTTGACCAAGTGGAATGCCTTCTTTTTCCAACTAAGATTGCCACATTTGATTTTCGAAATTATTGGACCTGTGCTATTTGCCAATTTTACATAGATTCCTGTGGTGTGAATTTATAGAAACTTTCTTCATGAAAGTTGTTCTAAACATCTTGATCTAAAACTCAAAGACAAGGGCCCAATCATTCACCATCTGGAACCTGTCCCGTGTAGTGAAAACGGTAACCAAGTTGCTTTCTTGAATTCTTATAAAATCTTCCTTTCGAATTTGGACATTCTTCATTCATAAAAATTTTAAATGGCATCCATATTTACAACATATTGAAATTTCACAGAGTTTTGTAAAAATTTAGATTTTGAAATGAGTCTCTCTCTTTGACTATTGAATCTGCTCGACGGACGAATTTTTGGGTTGTGTTCCGTGAATTTCTGCTCTTTCCACAGCATGAATTTAGCTAAGTTTCCTCCATGAAAAATGTTTCTTAAGATCTTCTCAACAACATATTAAAATTTTATAATTCTTTGAACCCGTTTGATAAGGTAATGACACTGATTTTGAAAGTTGATCAAAATTGTTCTTCAACTTAGAATGGGAGGTCAAACGCCAAACTTGGAGAAGAAGGGGCTACACGCCCAACTTGAGGAGCAAGGCATCTAGAGTCTTCTTGGATTGGGATGAAGATACATTAAATGCTCTTAGGTCATAGTGCATTAATGCCAGGTTGAGTCATAAGGCTTAGGTGTCCTCTAATTAATATAGTCATCATTACAAAGATGACTCAAACCCCAAATGGCCCAATAAGAGAAGGACCAAGTGTGGCCCTAGGGATTAGGCTAGCCACATCCTTCTCCTTATCCTTGCCGCCTTGCCACCTTACCAACTTAGGCTTGTCATCCAAAGAAATCCTATTGGTCCATTTAGAAGGGTGATGATGAGAGATTTACCTATAAATAGAAGCATTCCCCCAATACCTCACACGCCACCCCATCTCTTCTCCCTCACTTGCTCTCCCTCTCTCTTTCTCTCACGCCTTCTTATTGTCGCCCTCTCTCCCTCTTTTGGCCTTGCTTGCCCATTGCCTCATCGGACAGCCCTCTATTGGTAAAACTACCTATAGTTCATCGAGGTTCATTGAAGGTAAGTAGAATCTCTAACTCTCAAATAGGGGATAGCCTAGGTCATTGAGTTTAGTGGTGTACTCAGCCATGTAAGTTCATGATCCTACATGAGTGTCGAGTACACTCGGATGTCGAGGAGAGGTCTTGGTGACTATGGACAATGCTAAAGCCTAAGCAAAGGATTACAAGTCAAGGTCACGAGCCCGAATCACATCTAGCATGAGTTTGATTTAATAAAACACAAGAGTCGTTCATTAGTTCATCTTGCATGAGCACACCCTCGGGCCTTGCATACGTTGGCTAAGATAAGAGATGAAAAACCGGCTTGTGTGATGCACTTATGTGTACACTTAAAGAGGAAAAAGAGGAAAAAGCACCTATCGCCACATAGTGTTGGCAGCGATGCCTTGTTCATTGAACGGGATGCTCTGATTGAGCCAGGATGCCTGGGTTTGAGCCTAGATGCCTCAGGTAAGTTAGCCTCGGGATGCCCTAACTGAGCCATGATGCCTAGGTTGAGCCCGGATGCCTTAGTGAGCTAGCACCAGGATGCCTCGGTTGAGAAGGAATGCCCTAGTTGAGCTAAGATGCCTAGCTTGAAGCTGAATGCCTTAGTTAAGCTAGGAGAGCCTGGTTGAGCCAAGACAACAATAAATGAATTTGCATAAATGCCGATATGTGCATAAGTATGATATATTGATATGTTCATTGACAAGCTGAAGGTAAGCATACATTGAAGCATATTGCAATGGACATCTACATGTAGTTGAGGTGTAGCAATAAGTTTGCTAATGATTTGCCATCAATATTGCATTACGAGTATTGTACCTACTAGATTTTGATGATGAGATAGGGGTTTTACTTACTAAGTCCATGACTCACCCTTATGTTTTTCAGATTGTAGGTATGAAGGGTTGCAGTCTCGCTAGAGGAGTTAAGATTTACCCCGGCCTTTTGAAGATGTAATGGTTATAAATATAACGGCCCATGAAAAAATGGCTTGTAAATATAACTATGTAATTGTATATTTTTAAATGGTCATTTTCTTGGCTCCTTCTTGTTTTTCGGGTGTTGTATGTACACTTTTGCATGTGCTTAATGAAAAGATAAAAAGAAATGGGATGACGATGCCCTTAGGACATCGCGAAAATAAGCCTTGTGTCTTGTGACCCTGGGGATGGAGCGGGGTCCCTTAAAGAATTTATTTAGTTAAAGTGGCTTTGGTTTGGGATTTATGGTCTTAGAACCACAAATCTCTGTAGTGATTTTTCGAAATCATTTATTTCACACAATTGTATGTGACATCCAAATTCACTTAAGTGAAAAAGAACTAAACCTATAAAATTTCCAAGGAGGCCTGCATGATTTTTTCCATGTTTTCTTTAAAATGATTAAGGGACATGAATGTTTAGGTTAAAATCATATTAACATAAATTTGCCCCCTCAAGACTTGATCAACCACTTATGCCATTGAGGGACTTATAGCATCTTTTTGATAGGGAAAAATGATGAACTTGAAAAAAGCTAAAAGGAAAATCTCAGTTTTTGGATCATTGGTTGATTTTCAAAACTGTCAGTCAAAAACGATAGTGAGCAGGTATTATGGTTGGCTTCAAGAACTTTCCTTACAACATGAATTTCAATTCTTAAAAGTCAAGCTAACCCATGTAATGAGTCAATGCCTGTTGGTGGCCTAACAAGCTTATTCTCGAGGGGCATCCGATAACAACGCGATGTATTCTTTTAGAGTTGGGTTTAGCTCAAACCTACCGAACATAAAAGTAGATGCCCTAGGGCACCAAAAATGTGCTATTGCTTGTAGGACTTTAGGACGAATAGGGATTTGGAACAATGACAAGAGATGACCGATTTTGGCTTTCATGTGCTTTTGGACATGTTGGTCCAACTGATCTTACCATCTAAAGAGCTCTGTTTTGGAAGTGGGAATGAACTAGATATCGTCTCTTCCCATTGCATATAAACTAGGACCCGAAAGATTGACCTAAATTGCCATGGGCTAATAAAGTAAATAGATTGAGCAAAATAAGGGTAAAGAAATTGCTTCACTTTTAAAGAAAATGCAAGCACATAGACATGCACATGATACGTACGGCTCGATGTCTAACTAAGAAGGCTTAGTGAATTTAAGAGGTGATCTTACCGTTGTAGTCTTGCATCAATGTCAGATCCTCATAACTTCGGCTCTACTTAAAGAATTTTGAGGAAAAAAAGGGCGACCTCTACATCACAGTCTCGCATTCAATGCGATATCTTTTTTAACACCATCTTAAAATGTCTTGTGGCGGCTCAGGTCCGGTAGTCGGGTTATGTGTGTCACAGTGGAGTGCTAAAACATTAAAGCATGCATAGTAGTTTATCATTACAAAGCATTTTATTTTAACAAAATTAAAATTGATCCTAAAGCTACTAACCTGCATAGAAAAAAATATCCAAGTTAGGGAAACATTTAAACAAGACAAAAAGGCCTAAGTCCATAAAAATCAATAGCCAATGGAGTCACCAAACTACTGTGACCTCCTTTTTTGGCAACCTCTTACGTGTGGGCATGTGCGGAGGCTAATGGCTCGCTAAGTATTAAGCCTAGGCTTTCCTAAGCCTATTAATTCGAGACTTATGGTTTGACTTTTTTATATGCAAGTCAATTTCAAATATGAGTCACCACTAATCGATTTAAGATGGGTTGATTAGAAACCCAAATAAAATATTGGGAGAAATACTTTACTCTTGCATAACCAAGGAAACTAGAATCGATGACTTAATTACACTAATTAATCACTAATGCCTCTCTGGTACCTAATCAGACTGAGAAAATAGAAATCCATGCATCATAAGAGTGTAATTGGAATAAATCTATATTTGTTTCCAAGAACTTAAACATGGTTTTTTTTTCAAAATTTTTGCATGCATTTGTTAAAAAAACAATTTTTTGGCTTTTTCTATTTTTTGGAAAATATAAATTATTTTTGGTTTTTTATAATTTATTAGGAAAATAAATTTTTTTTTTTTATTTTATTTTTCTGTATATATATTTTTTATTTTTATTAAAATATTTTTATATTACAATAATATTATTATATTATATCATATAATCTAGCGGAACTGGGTCGGACCCCGCATCTGACCCGAGGCTGGACTGACCCGGCCCTGCCGGCCGGGGTCCTCAGGCATGAATGGGCTCAACAAATGAGCCCAGTTCGACAACACATTCTCTAAAAAACATAAAAGGCCCAGCCCGCATTTGCCATACCCAGCAGCCAGGAACCCTACTCGACTGAGACCGGCACACTTGACCCGATTTGCAGTTGCGACCCGGTTTGCACCTTCCTTAGATCCTCTGTCACGAGCCCCAATGGAGATGACAATGGCAAGTGACAGCGGTCAGCCTAGACCTCTCGGTCGCGGTGGCGCGGCCAGTAGCTCGGTCGCTTCGGGCTTTCTCAGTCACGGTGGCGCTGTGAGCCGAATCGATGGCAGGTCGGTGAAGCAACGAGCAGCGGCGTCAGGGCGACAACGACCGTCGAGGATCTTGCGGTGGGGGTTTCCACAGTTGGCCGAGAGAGGACTCTCTCTCTCTCTCTCTCTCTTAGATCTCACTCTCTTTCTCTTAGACTCGATTCCTTCTTCCTTCGCCCTTGGATCTCGGATCTCTCTCTCTCTCTCTCAGATATGCATTTCTCTCTCGCTGCCCCTAGATCTCTCTCACGAGCTCGCTCGCCCAGGCCCGTGCGAGTGGAAGAAGAAGGGGCTGGACATGAAAGCCCTGCCCCCATGTGCGCCTCTTTTTAACCCAAAATATGGTAAAATAAAACTAAGATCTAGGTGATGCAAAAATCCTTTTTGTTCAGGCTTAGTTGGTCTCTAATTTTTTTATGAAATATTTGTCATAAATATTTGACTAAAATTTAAGTGTCAACGGAGTTAACGGATGACTTAGTTATATTAATTTGATAAATTTTAAAATTTAATTTTACTTTTTAAAATTTTAAAGATTTGATTGTATTTTGTAATAAGCTTTAGGACTTGTGATATATTTTTCAGAAGTAGAAAAAAAGAATTTCCTCGAAATAGAGAGAACGAGGAGGCTTGCCGCAAGAGCAAGTGAGGAATAGGTGTCGCTTGACGCGACAGTGTTGACGTCAGCCACCGCTCCAAATACGAAACTCAGGTTTATTTCGCACAATTTAGAAGATAATAAACTCCTGATTGTAAGAGAGTTTGTCTTTTCCTTACCAATTCCATTATGAAAGAACAAATTAAGTAGATTCGCAGACATAGGTTCCATAATCACATTTCTCGCAAAAAAGGATCCAAACATCAAGAGATCCATTTCCTTCCCGCACGCGTCATACAGCTCATTGTAGATTCGACGGTCATCTTTGGTATGAGGTGCCAAGAGGCATGTATTCCGAGCTTGCATTCGTAGCAATTGGAACTTACGTTTCTTCTATCCCTCTCTCTCAAATCCGACGAGGCAGCCACAACGAAACCTGTATATACATATAAAGCAACACATAGTGATGCGTGATGGGTTGAGTGATTCAAGAACAGAGATTTCTCAAAGGGGATTCTTTTGTGGTTAAGTGTATGGAGTAATGTATACGGTGAAAGAACGAAAAGGAATTAAAAAAGATAAAACGATCTCCTCCCAAGGTATAAAGGCCACGCCACCAACCAGAAGAGGATCGAGATCTACGAAGCTCACTACCAAGGCCTAAAGATTCCACCAGCCAAGGATAAAGGACTTCGGGATAGGAGAAGCTCACCACCAAGGCCTAAAGATTCCACCAGCCAAGGATAAAGGACTTCGGGATAGGAGAAGCTCACCACCAAGGCCTAAAGATTCCACCAGCCAAGGATAAAGGGCTTCTTGGCTCACCACCAAGGAGTGATCTACGCTCCAAGGATAAAGAAACCGAAAGGAGTTATCCACTCTCCAAAGGAGTTCACTCAAGTTGAGGAAATCTCACCATTCTCATTCATGAAATTCGGTTCTCTCCTGCATTGGATAGTTTCCCTTATTTATAAGAGGATTTTAGCCTTAGGAAATATTAAAAACAAACTTTAATGACCTAGGAAATGAAACGTTCGACTCTTGAGCTACATAAAAATAAAAACGGCTAGGAACTTAATAAAAGCCTTTAATATCACGGAACTAAATGCCATAATAAAAGCCTTTACTATCACGGGAACTAAATGCCATTTAATCTTCGGCCTTCCACATTTTCGAACCGTTAGCTTTCCGTGTTCTTGAACCTTTGGCTTTCCATAATCTTGAACCGCTTTCGTGAACCTCTAGCCTTCCCAAAATTCGAGCTCCTCCCTTGACCAGAAAATAATCCTTCTGAAACTTCATCAATTGGTCATACAAGACATCTAAAATGGCCTCCCATTGATACCTACCAATATACCACAAAGTACCGATAAGTAATTAACATTATTCATTCAAAATGATCCATCGAAGCACATAATGCCCAACTTCTTTCTTGGCTTGCATAAGCATTGAAGGTTCTGAGTTGGTTGATGGAGCTACGTTGGATGCTCCCGCATCACATAGGCTCTTTACTATTCTAACCTTGAGGGATATCATTAGAGACTACAACGGTAGACAAAATTAACGAATAAAATAAAGCTTACACCAAATCCGAATCGAAACAATTCCCTAACAACATTACTTACGGAAACCACTGGTAGTAACAAACATTTAAAACATTCAAACAAAAATTAAATAAGCAACAACCAAAAGCTCTAACCATCAAAGACCAATCCACAATTGATGCACTTGAGCCCTATAGGACTTAAAATTTATTTCAATTGCTACTATTGTTTCAACTTCAATTTTCGTTTTCAGTTGAAAGATAAGTGCATCATTATGGGATTTATAAGAATCTCGTAATGCAGGGCAATTCAAGACTCTAGTAATCACCACCGCAACATCATTAACTTGAAATGGTTTATGCGAAATAAGCGACAGGATGAGTGGTTCACTCAGTGAATTTAATGCACTCCTTAATGATGGGAATCCCTCCTAATACTAAGTTGAATTTGAGTCAGAATTCAATATTATAGTATCTAATCCCCAAAGGGACTACCTTCGAGCATTTGCCTATGGAATTACTCCCAATCATTGGGGGGTTCTGTCTCACTGTCGTTGAATGTGGCTGGTTGCTGGCGCAAAGTCGGTACATGTACATTGTTGTTGCAATAACTAGAACAAGTCTTCACGGCATTGGCAAGGTGAAATCCTAATTGTGTTGGGATGATTGAACGCGGTTGTTGTTGGTGTCGTTGTTTTTCTTCTCTATCGTGAAGTTTAAAATGCAATAAAATCTTTCTAATGTGAAAGGAAACAAATAATGTTGAGAAACAATTTTAGTCGGCCATGGCACTTGAAAGTGATATGTGAGTGAAGATTGAGAAATGGTGAAAAAAGAGAAAAGGGGGGTCAATTTATGGACTTAGCCAATAGTTTTAAATTATTTTGCCCTAACAGCTAATGGTTGCTAATTATTCTTTTTTCTTTTTTAAGCAAAAAAACGATCCAATGTTAGAACTTGTGGGTCGAGGCTGTGTAGTCATTGGAGATTGAGTTTCAAAAAATGAAAAAAGAAGGGCTGACCAGGCCATTAAGGCCCATGCCCCTGATCTGGTCAAGGCCCAAAACATGGCACGGGCCGTGCCCAGGCATAACCCCAAGCCAAATGGGCTTGAGCTTGGGCTATCATGTGGTATAACTTCTCCTTTTTTTAAAGTCAATTTGTTAATATCATTTAGTAATACCATAGCACCACCACAACTACACAAAATTGATTGTCTTCTTTACACGAAGCAAAACTATGCAGAATGTGACGAATCCAAACAATCACGCGTATGCTAAATCGCTTAATATACAAAGTTCTAATGAACTTTGTATACACAGTCTCATTTGATACTTTAAAATCTCTGACTAGGATTTTATGGCAGTTTCTCCCTAATTACAAAGAAAATTTAGATCAAAAAATTTCAACTCATCTGTGCTAATGCTCATTGCACACTTATGTTAGGGACATTGTGTCCGTGAACTCACCACCGCAAGAGCTCAATTGTTTTTAAATGATAATGATATTTATAGGCACATTCAACATACCCAAAACATGACCTATACAAAGGCTTGCAGATTGTAAGTCTAAAACAAGCTGGCTCAGAAGAAAAGAGTTGTTGAGCGGACTATAGCAATGAGGAAAAAGTGAATCAGCTGGAGCAATACATACCCTTTTGAATCAGGATTCGCTCGGACCATTACTGTCATGTCAGACCATGCAAAGAATGCAGACAATCTAATTATCATTCAAAGTACTCCTCAAATTGTTTCGCAAGATGCATGGCAAAAGGTCCATAATAATGAAGCTAAACTTATTCATCAACAAGGTATCCAGAAAATAAATGTGCATGTGTGCGTGCATGTGTTAAATGTCTTCTATTCAAGCTTGGTGATAGCATGCAGTGAGCTTTATTGTTTATCTCATATAACAACACGAAAGATCTAGTGAGTGTTTATCATTTATAATTTAAATATGGGCTGTCATGTTTTCTTTCTCAATTTGCTAAAATCATTTACTTAAGAAATACAAAAAAATATTTCGTCATGATGGGTGTCCAAAATTGTACTCATGATAATTGTGTTTATTGTACATTCCATTGTGCTTGTTGAAACATAAGCAGTTATGTTATAGAAACCTTTATGAGTAATTTTATTATAATATATTTTTTTGTACGGAATGTGATATATAAATGAAGGATATTTTGTATTGATCTCTTAATTATATTTATTTGTCAAATACGAAATATGTAACCCTACATTGTTAGTTCTTTCAAAACTCCATAATAAACAACTTAGCCATACAATTTATGTTAATATTAACAAGACAACCTAGAAGGGGTTGAATAGAATAACACAACAATCATCAAACCAAATTATGTGAGATGTTGATCAGCGTGTCTGATGATAATGATTAGTTAAAGAAGATAACAGACAAAGAAGGTAAATCACATGATTATTTATGGTAGTTTAGCTTTATATCGTCCACCCTATCTAATAGCCAAACAATGGCTAGATTCCACAAATATTTAGCATTGCAAGTTATAATTGGCAAGTGTTGTTTGTTTCAAATGATAGATTGCACTATCAAGACATAATGACTGCTCTTACACTTGTACACTTGATTATTTGATGTAACGAAGCTAAACCTTTATAGAGAGAATTTCTATCTCAAAGCACAACCGCTCTGTATACCATGTAACCTCTTCCAAGCTATGCTAATATTTACTTATAGAAGTCTTCAATCTAAATATTGGACAGCTTTGCCTAGCACATTTAGGTTCTTTAAATTCTCTGAAATTTTTTTTTTTTTTTTTTTTTGATTATTGAGTGTTGCTTTCTTGATTGCACACTTCCAAGATCACTCCTCGCATGTTAGTGTCAAAGGATAAAAATTGACAAAGACTGCATGCAAAACATTTTTCAAAGTAAAGAGAAAAGGTAACAGAAGAGCATTAAATTAATCTTGCATAATCAAGTTCTTGTATCAGTGAATCTCTAGTTTGCGAAATGAAATGTACTCCCACATTTTCTTGGGTATCTAATCAACTTATGATAGATTAGTGATGGCTCCAAAGGGTAAGATGACTCACATAGTTAAATTGAGTAGCAAGTTGTGATTAGTAGGGCTTGGGAATGCTCGTGCTCAGTATCCATTAATTTCCCCCTAGTGGTTCACCTTTGAGAAAGTCGTGACAAGTAATGTTGGATTCATCACCGAAGCTTTGATGGTAGTCTAGATCAACGTGTTGTAGATGACCCGGTGGTCTCCGTGGCTATCCTTGTTTTGATTGATTCTTAGGAGATTGAGGACTTGCTCCACCTGTCGTTGGAGATTACCTATAGCACGGTTGGATCTTTCATTGCAAGTTTGTTCCCAAGTCAAGCCTCCTGGAAGGTAACTCTCATCATGTTCCCAAAGGAAGTACAAAACGGAGAATGGAAGAACTCACCCAACTAGTTCAATTAAGAAAATCCTATGCCAACTTAATCACGATGAGTTTTCAGAAGTTGTTGAACGTATGATGACATGAATGAAAGTGTTTGGTGTGTTTGAGGAAGAATAACTTTGGAATAGGAAAGTTCACCACCAAGATATAAAATAATCTTCCACCAATGATGGACAAGAAACTTTAGTATTCACCACTAAATAATTGGTGAAACAATAGAAAGAATAACTCAAGAATCCTCCTACATTATCAACAATTTGAATTCTTCCAATAAATAATGCCTCTACTATATATGGACACACTAGGAAGCATTAAATTAGACAACCACTCTTAGGAAAATTATTAAAATTAGGAAACCTACTCAAACTAAAAACCTTCTCAAATTTGGAAATTTACTTTGATGTATTATTTTAAGAGGCAGCACAAAACGAAGGGGACAAATGTTGCTTTGTGCATGGAAGAAAACAATACATTTTTTTTTTTATTTTATGGAAGCGTTATTCCTATATTGATTTTTGGCAAGTGCCAAAAATATTTTTTTTTTGCCTATAATAAAAGAAAAGAATAACATACGAATCAAATTGTTTCGAGAAAAGATTCAAATCTTTAATTTGTTAAATTAAGGTTTTGATTATTTCACGAAGAATAAATTATTTATAAAATATTATATTGAAAACGATCCCTTGTATCGGTTAAAATAGTTTATCAATGAGAAATGTTTGCATTATCAACAACAAATTTTGTGTCAATATTTTCATGAATGATATATATATACATATTGCTTGTTAAATTTTATACATGATACAAGTATTCATTTTCAAGAAAATGTTTTCCAGATCATTTATTTACCGTGAAACAAGTGGAGCGTAAATGCCCCATGACATATATGTTAAAAATTGTAAGATTAGATAAGGAAAAGAGGAACGGGATTGTGGTAACCCGTGCTTAGTTATTCCCTCTTCAGTTGATTGAAGGCCATAAACGTTTGGCAATTGAAGATACCATGCCACAATAGTTACAAGTGTTGCTTATTATAATTAGTATTGCCTAATGCTGAAATTTGTTGGATAATTGACGGTCTATAAATACAAAGTGGTGAAAGCATGCGACAAATGTCACCCATACTTTTTAGTGACCATTGCATGTCCAACCTTTTAGATAGTGGTAGCACAGTTGCATGCTTTAACAACATAATATTACAATGGCGCCTTATCAAGATTGGCCCATTGATTAATTATGTGTGATTGTTGGGTAGAATACTTGACATTGCTTGTTAGTGTTACATATAAATGCTGGTAGGACTTGAGCAGGTCCTTAAAAGGCTCACAGAGGAAACAAGCGGGATAACCGCCTGGGATGAGAGACCTCACACTATCCTCCTATTCCCTCTCTATCGAGAAGACAAAGATAGACAGGGGATTAGGGGGCCTCACGGTGGTGAAAGTAGACACCACGTCAGAATTTCTGTTTTGGCTACTACTAGATAAGCACGTATAGTAACCTCCCGCGTTTGGAATGAGTAAAAATGGATTAAATACCCATAGCTGGGTTAACACGCCTTACGGCATTGTCCTCAACCACAAGTTGACCCAATTTCCCTAGTTGAGGACATTGCCGTAAGATTGGCCCATTAATTAATTATGTGTGATTGTCAGGTAGAATGTTACATATAAATACTGGCACCATCATGACACGTGTCAAGGGTCAATTTTTTAGTCAAGATCGCCTTTACCACTGACCATTTACGGATTAGTCTACAGTCCCATCTAGAATTTGGCTGTTTCGAAGATCGAGCCAATCGCCAGACAAATTGTCGGACCGTTCGGTGTTTTCCTTGGCGACAATCTATTCCATTTGTGTTTTTATTCAAAACGTTTGGCCTGATTTATTAGTAGGTGTATCCTATGTAGCAGAGACACTCTCCGGAAGCCTTCGTGTCGTGTCCGACACTCCGACACGTGTCTGACACGCTCCGACACGTCCCGACACGCTCCGACACGCGGTCAATGAGTGTCGAAAAATCCAACACGTGGTCAACTCTTTCCGACACGTGAGTCCAGAATTCCGACACGCACGGGGTCAATTTTAAAAATTTCTAATATTTGAGGGGTCAAAATATAAATATACACAAAAGAAGTAATAAAAGAAGTAATAAAATTGCTATAAATATACGCGCATGAGGTCAATTTTTTTTTTCAATTTTGTTTTTTTAGAATTGTTTTTTTTTTTTTTTTTTTTTTAAAAGTCTTTTACTATGAAAGAAGTAATAAAAATGCTATATATGATAAATAAATAAATTTAAAAATATAATTTCAGCATTTTTCTTTAAACAATATTTTTTCCTCTAAGTTTTGTGTATTATTGTAACAAATTAAAATAATGAATGATATTATTTAATATTTTTCGTGTGAATTAATTCTAGGCTATTATTATTATTATTATTATTATTATTATTATTATTATTATTATATAAAAATATATTTAATATATAACGTGTTGGAACGTGTCGAAATTCTCTATTTTTAAGAAATGACGTGTCGGTGTGTCATCTCGTGTCGTGTCGCATGTCGCGTGTCCGTGTCCGTGCTACATAGGGTGTATCTAATCTTTCGTCGGATCTCTCTCCCTCCCTCCCTCCTTAAATGGTCGAAAGTAATATATGCTCTATGCTCGACGATATAATTTTGTTAACAACAAACGCTCTTAAAATTCATCTTAACCAGCTTACGATTTCTTGGACTTTGCATCATTGACAACAATACAAAGCAATTTATTTAATTAGTTGCCGACATGGGAATAACATCTCGGAAAGGTCACTTTCTTAGTGTTGCTTATTATAATGAGTATTGCCTAATGCTGAAATTTCTTGGGCAATTGATGGTCTATAAATGAAGAGTGGTGAAAGGAAGTGACTAATGCTACCCATATTGTTTTCGTGATCAATACATGTCCGATTTTTTAGATAGTGATAGTACAGTTGCATGATTTATCAGTAGGTGCATCTAATCTCTTGCCGCATATTTCTTTCTGTCAGATTGACCGTCGACTAATTCTTAAATGGATGAGAAGTAATTTATGCTCAATGCTTGACAACCTAACTTTTCCACCTACAAACGCTCTTAAAACTCTTCTCAACTAGCTTATAAGTTCTTGGCCTTTGCATCATGGACAACAATACAAAGGAATTTATTTAATTAGTTGCCGACACATGAATAACATCTTGGAAAGGCCACTCTTCTCAAATGTTGCTTATTATATTGAGTATTACCTAATGCTGAAATTTGTTGGACAACTGGAGGTCTATAAATGAATGATGGTGAAAGGAATTGACAAATGCCACCCATATCGTTTTAATGACCAATAAATGTCCAACCTTTAACATAGTGATGGTACAGTTGCATGATTTATCAATAGGTGTATCTAACCTTTTGCCGCGTCACTTGATATATCTCTCTCTCATTGACTGGTTCTTAGATGGATGAATAGTAATTTATGCTCTATGCTTGACAATCCACCTTTGCCAACGACAAACGCTCTTAAAACATATCTTAATCAGCTTACAATTTCTTGGACTTCCCATGGTAGACATCAATACAAAGCAATTTATTTAATTAGTTGCTGACACGACAATAACATCTTGGTAAGGCCACTCTTCTCCATGGCTGCACAACCTCTATAGAAGTGTTACGTAAATACCTCTAACGGAGCGAACACCCCTAAAGGATTATGCAGCTTATTCCGGACGTTGCAGTATGTCAAGCATGAGGAGTGTTGCTCCCCGACATGCTTAAGAGAGAATTCGCATGTTCTTGCACCAAATTCCAAGCCATGATCACGTGCCTCTCTCTCACCAAAATTGCCCCGACAGCGAAGCGCAATAGATAAACTCCTCCGACCACTGTATGAGTCATGAAGACCCGACCTGAAGCATTAATAGCGTGCAGCAACTGCGCATTGAGTTTGTTCACGTCGTTTAACTCCCATGCTTCCCCATGTTCGTTTTCCACTGCATGGCCATTTGCCATGCTGGCGACCGCAGAAGGAAGAATCCTGAAACAAACCAATGCGAAGTTTCTCGGGAAAATGACTTCGAATCGGTCATCTTTCGCCACGAGCTCCTCGAAGAGCTGAGCCAATCTGCAATCGTTCCTTATGTGACTCCTCAGATTGTCAACGCCATACATCCTGAGAACAAGCCACAGCTTCAATGCCCTGAACCTCCTGCTAAGAGAAAGTTGCCAATCTTTGTAGTCCACAACTTGTTTTGACTCAGTTGCCTCGTTCTTGAGGTACTCGGGATCTGTTGACAAGGACTTGACGAGGGCATTTGGGTCTTTTACCCAGAGGCAGCAGCAATCGAGAGAGGTCAAAAGCCACTTGTGTGCGTTGAAGCTGAATGAATCTGCAAATTCCACCCCATTGAGAAATTTCCTGTACTCTGGGCATATACAAGAAGACCCTGCATACGCGGCATCGACATGAACCCACATGCCGAACTCACTTGCTACTTCGCATAGAGGTTCCAGCGGGTCGACAGCTGTGACCGAAGTTGTCCCGACCGTGGTGCACAGGTACAATGGAATTAGCCCCCCATCGATATCCGAACGGATTGCCTTCCTTAGCAAGTCCGGGGATAAACCGAATAAGGTTGACTTCGTCGTCTTTAAGGCCCGGATGTTCTGCGGGTCTATTCCCACGACCCGGGCAGCTTTCTGGAATGAGCAATGCGTTTGATCTGACCCGTAGACAACAAGCTTCGTGATGGAATTGTGTCCCAACCTCGTCAGGACCCTTTCTCTTGCAGCAATGAGAGTGCAAATCATGGCCTCCGTGGTATTCCCTTCAATGACTCCCCCGCCATTCCCAGAAAAGAGGAATGGCCTTGGCAAGTCCAGCATCTTACCGAGCCAGTCCATGACTAGGCTCTCAAGCTCAGTCGCAGCAGGGGACGAGACCCAGTTGAATCCTGCCACGTTGAAGCTCGTACAAAGCATCTCGCCAAGGATTGCTGCAGTGCTAGTGTTGGCCTGGAAGTAGGCGAAGAAAGTGGGGCTCTGCCAATGAGTCAAGCCCGGGACTATGTGCTGGTGCACATCCTCAAGTATGGCTTCCAGGGGTTCTGCATCCTGCGGGGCAGAACTCGGGAGAAGTTTGGAAAGATACCCAGGCTCAACTTGGCTAAGAGCCGGGTATTTCTCAACGTTCTCGTAGTAGTTCACTAGGAATTCGACCACCATCTGTTCTTGACGTCTGAACTCTTCAAGATCGAGAGGGTTCATTGTAATCTCATCACCAACCACGTTTTTGAGCAGTTGCTCGCAATCACATTCAAGGCTTCCCAAACTCCAAGAACAATTGGGGAAGATATTCCTCATGTTAGCACTGTGGAAAAAAGAATCATCCACACTTTAGGTGTTGGAAGAGGCCAGATGTCAAGTGCAGAAAGTGTCACAAGCTTGAACAGATTGAGAAGTTCTGCAAAGAGAAGAGAGATCAGCAGCAGGGTGAGGCACATGTTGCAGTTCAGCAAGAGGTAGATCAACTGTTTGTTGCCTCTTGTTTCTCCTCTAGTACTCCATGACAAACTTGGCTTGTTGATAGTGGTTGCACAAACCATATGACAAGTGATGAAACGTTGTTTATAAATCTTGACAAGTTGTTGAAATCAAGAGTGAGGATTGGGAATGGGGAGTACTTAAAAGTGAAAGGTAAAGGGACTGTAGTAATGGAGTTGTCTTTTGGAACTAGGCGATTTACGATGTGATGTATGTGCCTAAAATTGATCGAGAATTTGCTAAGTGTGGGCAACCGGTAGAAAAAGGGATTTAAGGTGATATTTGAAGAGGAGAAGTGTTTGATCTTTGACTCCAGGTGGTCAAGAGTTGTTCAAGATAAAGATGCAAACGAGAAGAGTTTTTCTTTGAATCCTCTTGAGAAGGATGAGATGGTATTCAGAGGTGTCGTGCTAATGATTCAGAAATATGGCGCAAGAGGTTGTGGTACTTTCATCATAAATGTGTGCTGTTCATGCAAAAGAATGAAATGGCAACTGGGTTACCAAGCTTGGACGAGCAGATCACAGGGTGCAAAACTTGTTTGCTGGGTAAGTAGACAAGACTTCCCTTCAAGGAATCCACTTGGAGAGCTACAGAGAAGCTACAACTGATTCATACAGATCTATGTGGTCCACAAGTGATTCCTTCACTAAATGGTAGCAGGTATTTTATTATTTTCATTGATGATTACACTAGAATGTGCTGAATTTACTTTATGAAGCAAAAGTCAGAAGTTGCTGGGGTATTTCTAAAGTTTAAGAAATGCGTTGAGAACCAAAGTGGCTGCAAGATTCAAGTCATTAGATCTGATAATGGAACAGAATACACTTCACGGAGGTTTAACTCTTTTTGTGAAGAGGCTAGAATTGAGCATCAGCTTACTGCTCCTTACTCTCCACAACAAAATGGAGTTAGTGAGAGGAAGAATAGAACTATTATGGAGATGACTAGGTGTCTGTTGTATGAGAAAGATATACCAAAAGAGTTTTGGGCAGAAGCAGCAAATACATCGGTTTTTCTGCTGAATAGATTACTACGAGGGTATTGGAGACGAAGACACCCTTTGAAGCTTGGTTTGATGTCAAGCCAATTCTAAGAAATTTGAAGGTGTTTGGCTGTTTGTGTTTTTCTCATATTCCACAGGTCAAGAGAGACAAGTTGGGAGAGAAAGCTGAACCTCGATCTTTGTTGGCTACGCTTTAGTGTCAAAAACACGAGGATCTATCAACCACGAGCCAGGAAAGGTGATCACTAGTAGGGATGTTCAGTTTCTAGAAGATGAGAAATGAGATTGGACAAATGAGCCACAAGGCAAGCACAAAGAGGCCTCATTGGAACCTGATGAACTGGTGGATGATGTTCCAGTTAGAGGTACCAGATCTTTGACTGATATATATCAAAGGTGTAGTGTGGCTGTTTTGGAACCTGCGGGTTATGAGGAAGCTAAAAGTGATCAGAGGTGGATGAATGCAATGAAGGAAGAGTTGGCTATGATAGAAAAAAAAAACAGACATGAGAGCTAGTAGAGAGGCCTGAAAATAGGAAGGTGATTGGAGTAAAATGGGTTTTCAAGACCAAATTTAATACTGATGGCTCAGTGAATAAGCATAAGGCGAGGTTGGTGGTGAAGGGATATGCACAGGTTTGGGGAGTTGATTTCTCATAAACTTTTTCTCCCGTGGCAAGACTTGATACAATTAGAATGATTCTTGCTTTAGCAGCTCAACAAGGATGGAAGGTATATCAGTTAGATGTGAAATCTGCATTTTGAATGGAGTGTTGCGGGAGGAGATTTATGTGATATCTGGAGGTTGGAGATGAAAAGCAAAATTTAATGTGGTTGATGCCAATGCTTTTGTTCAAGCTAAATGTGAGATGATCAGTTTCTGAGTATGGTCCTATATAGACGAGGTGGTCTTTATATAGAAGAAGGTCGGGTAGTAAGTTTGGAGGTTGTTGCACATCCAGACTCTCTTGATATCTTTCTAGCGGTATGGGTGGAAATAGCAGCAACCTTCGTTCTTTCTTCCTTTCCCACCAAGAAAAAATTTCACGTGGATACATCAATCGACCCTACATAAACAAACGTGTCTAAAGGCCCCAGAGATATCGCGAAGGACTGGCTGGAGGTCCATATTAAGAGATCAACTTCACTTGAAGCATGCGTTCGACAGATGACCATACTATATCGTAAAAACAACTGTCTTACGGTACAAGCCATGTATATCGCATCTCGGCAAGTTGGTCCATACGCATTAATGGAAGAACTCCAGTAAAAAAAAAAAATGTATCTTAGTTTTGCTTCACTGAACTATATAACCTTTTTTTTTAATTCTTATAATGCAAATGTGCACATCGTATCAATAACACATTGCACCTAGACACCACAAAACATAAGCCGCAACAACCATATTCGAGAATTGATTTAACAAATCCAAAGAATAGGTTTAAACATAGTAAGCAATTCTTCTCGTGCCACTTGTACCTCAAAATATCCCCGGAACAATTCACAAAACCTGTATAACCTCAAAAAGAGCAAAAAATAGGCCCAATCGTTACGTACATATAGATATAAAAGGAAAACATAGGCTCTTTATTAATCTAAACCTCCAGGAATATCTTTAGAAACTATACCGGCAAACAAAAACAAGGAATAAATTAAAAGCTTACACCAAATCCGAATCGACACAATTCCCTACAAAAGTACTTAAAAGAAACCCTTGGTAGTATCAAACATGTACAAAATTCAAGTGGTAATTAAATAGCAACTACCCAAAGCTCTGACCATCAAAGACCAATCACATTTGATGCACTTGAGCCCTATAGCACTAAAAATTAATTTCAATGACTCCTTTTGTTTCAACTTCAATTTTTGTTTTCAATTGAAAAAATAAGCACACCAATCTGGGATCCATGAGCATCTTGTAATCCAGTGTAATTTGAGAATCCAGTAGTCACCACCGCAACATCATTACTTGAAATGGCTTATGCCAAAGAATCAACGGGGTGAGTGGTTCACTAAGTGAATTTACCGCCACTCCTTAGTGAAGCGGGTCCCTCCTAATATTAAGTCAAATTTAAGTTAGAATTCAATATAATGGTGTTAGAATTCAATATAATGGTGTCTATATATAATTACCCAAGGGACTACTTTTGAGCTTTCGCATAAGGAATTACTCCCAATCACCGGGGGTTGTCTGGTTGTCCTTGAATTTGTCAGAGGGGGAGGGGGACATTATAACAACTGTACTTAGAACGAGTCATCTTGACAAGGGCAAGGTGAAATCCTAATTGTGTTGGGATGATGATCGGACACAGTAGTCATTGTTGTTGTTGTTCTTCTCTATTATGAAATTTAGAATGCGATAAAATCTTTCTAATGAGAAAGAAAACAAATAGTGTTCATAAACAGTTTTGGAGAGCCGTAGCATTAGGAAGTAATATGTGGGTGAAGATAGAGGAATAGTGAAAGAAAGAGAAAAAGGAGGCCAATATATGGAGTTTGCGAATTGTTTCTAATTATTTTGCCCCAATAGGCAACTGTCACTGATCGTTTGGGAAAAAAAAAAAAAAATCAATTTACTGATGGAACTTGAGGCTGCGCAGCCGTTGGAGGTCCAGTTTCAAACAACACAGAAGGGCTTAGCCATTAAGGCCTAGGCCCAAAATAGGGCACAAGCTGTGCCCAAGTGAAAAAATTACAAAAAAGTCCAGAACTTATTGTAAATATACCGATTCAATTGCAAACATTTATTTGGCTATTGAGTTTTAAACCTTTTTGTATTCGTGGCAATTGTCACAGCCCAACCTCCTTGGCCTTCGGTCAATGTGAGGAAAAAATGTCGGGTTTAGGGGTACTTGACTATTGGACCTCCCTCACGGTGCGTGTCTCAAAAGACATCATCACCTCATCTTTCGAGATCGATCATTGTGAGTTCGCTTGATCATGGTCATGAGCTCTCCCAAGCTCGTACCTTGCGTGACAGCCGAAATTGTTGTGATTCATATCCCCATGGACGATACACCTTGAAAAAGGAGATCGGGTGTAAATATCGAATTTAGGGGTATCATTACCATAGTAGCCCTCCTAATAGTACTCATCCATAAATATGGCATCACTTCATTCCTGAGGAGATTTCCACATTGGATTTACTAAACTATGGTGAGTTTTGTATATCTATACCCCTCACGATGGATTCATTTATTATTTACGAGTTATTTAAGACAACCTAGATAAGAGTCAGAGTCACTACTAGCCTCGTTTTTAGGGGTCGACTAGGAAATCCAATCGAGGGTCAAGAATAGTCCCTCGATTTCTACGCAACTAGAGATTTTAGGATTCGGGGACTTGAGTTACGCTAATATTTCTATTAGCACCCTTTTGGTACTTAACGATTTGTTGTGTTTCCTAAGATGTGCATGCATGTCTTTTTTAACTTTTCGTGTCAATGAAACTAACTAGGCGATCATGCATGGATGATCAATTTCATGCAATTCTATTTCTATTGAAAGAAAGAGAAGAAAACAATAAATTGGAATTTAAAGACAATGCGGTAAGTAAACACCCAAAGAGTAGTTTAAGGAAGATAAGAAATCTAATGTGCAATGCTAAACAAAAATTAGAAGAGAAAGAGAGAAACCCATATGTCATCAGGCATTTATACGACACTGAGACAACCTGAAACATATATCAAGGAATAAAGGGTACAAAAATGAGGTTAGATTAGACATTGACCATTCATTGTCTTCATGTCTTGGGGCCACCACCTCCATGGACATATTCTAAGCCTAATCCAATGCCAAAATTAGGTACATAAAATGTGAAAGAAACAATTAACATCATAAAAATAATCGCAATCACAAAACAAACAAGAACAATTTAGGGAATTGAAACAATATCCAAAATTGATCAAAATTGGCCTCGTGGTCAACCTTTGTGATCCATGCGATGATCCCTCTGGGATACCTTGGGATACCTACTTCAATTCATTTTTTTAAGGCTCACAGCTATTGGCCACTGTTTGTATTCTCATGTGACAACCAACGCTAAGAAACCCTTAAAACAAGTTCTAAGTGTATCCCAAATGTATCCCATGAATTCATGCATCGTTCCTATGCATATATCTAAAAATCACATATATAACGGAAAGTAAACATGGAGGCAAGCGCTTGGGCCTTGGTTCTCAATTAATCAGATAGTTTTAGTGAGCCAATACTAGATCACTTATTTATTCGATAAGCACCAAACACAATCACAAGCGTTTAATGAAAGTAAACATATTGAAGGTTAATGAAAGTTCAAATGATGCTCAAAAGCCATTTGAAGAACAATAAACAGCGAATTGTAAAGAAAAATTGTAAGAAAAATTTGTTAATAGCATAACAAAGTTGTGTCGCAGCTATGAAACATATTTACTCATCAAGGCTAACTTGGGTGCATCCTGTGCATTCTGATCGAGTTTTGTAGACACCCTAAATATAGTCCAAACCTTAGACAACATCGTTGCTAAGCCAAAACATGATTTGAAAATTTGGAACATTAAGGACGACATGAAAGTTTGAAATTATTGTGCATAAGCATCACTTGAACAAAAATCAAATTCAAACTAACTAGAACATGAAATTTCAGATGGCTTCACAACATTCAAAAGGTCTGAAAAGCATGGCAAAATGCTTTTTACTTTTCAAGAATTTTTTCTTAAAAAGTTGAAAAGGTGAGGAACAAAACTCGTGAAGACATGTGAATTCAATTCAGCATGCAAGGCGTGCCCAAAAAATTCTAAAAGAAAAAATCACAGCCGAGAATTACAATAGAAATCAGCAAGCAGGGTAAATAAAATCAAAGCAATTGAAAAAGAACCCATTCATAATCAGCTTCAAGAAAATTACAGAATATCAAGAACATCACGAGAACAATTTTCACGAAGGGAGTTTCCTAAGGTGAGCTGCTTAAGAATTTATCAAAATTCAAGAACACATAGCATCACATCATAAATGCAACATGACAGCAAGACATCACAATAAATCAATGATGATTTGTTTTAATAAAAAAAGGATAAAAAAAATCCGAAATTTTACCATGATATAGAGAAAAGAAAGACCAACAAACTTCGTTGAGGACCCGACCTCAGAATCCTTAACGAGAAAATCATACAAAAATAATAAGAGGTTAGACTCACCAAGGGCAGAACAAGGGTTCCGAATTTTACTAGAAACAGATTTCTAGAAAAACTTAACATAAATAGAAAACAGATTAAACAACATGAAAATAATGCAAAATGGGTAGCATTGCAAAGATTAAGACGTGCCCTAAGACTTTTAAGAGGTAACAAGTTCAATTAGGGTCAAATTCATGGTCAAATAGCGTCAATCAGAAAAGCGTGCAAACCAGCCACAATGAAATCAAAAAATAATGCATGATGATTGGCTTATGAAACCACCTAAACAATGCATAAAAAATGTGAAATCCACACATGATTTAGTGCTAAATGCGACGGTCAAATTTGATTCAGGCATTTAATCCTAACTCGAGGTGCAAAAAGTTGCATGTATTTATTAACATTGAAAGGTGACTTGCCATTAAAGACAATGCATGGCAATTTCAATTATGATATGGCAATTTGATGCATGGTTTTTACATGGTAAATGACTTTCAAATGGGGCATACCATGTATCAATGTGAAGCTTATGATATACTCTTGACATATCTAGAAGGACTAATCATAAGGAGCTCAAGCGAAGATGTTTTCATAGGTTCGAGATCAACTTTAATTACAATATGTGTAGCATAGAACACGAGTCATTTTTGATGATTTAGTGATGTGCTAAAATCTTATGAAAAATCCTACATATAAATTGCAATCTTATGGTTAATTCCCATGAAGACACCTAAGTCTAATTTGATTCACACAAGCCTACACAAAAATGGCAGAACAGGACAATGCAATAAAAACCACAAAATGCAGCAACATTAACATGGATTTGCACACTCGATTGACCTAGTAAACGACGATCATTTTGTGTGAATTATACCTAGTTAGAAAGCCCGTAATGCATATTACAACTCTCATGAAGGATGAGAATCCAAATGAGCACATTTAAGACCTCATTTCAAGGCAAATATAGGTGGGACTCAAAACATGACAGACTAACCTAAGGACAATTTTTCAAGGTAAATAAATCAATGTTTTGATATGAACAAGACATTTTAGTGCAACTTCCATGAAGAAACCATTTCCAAAATCTAATCACAAAAATCCGTAAAAACATAAATAAAAAAAACAGATAGCACATTCAAAGTCAAAACACCAAAACAATGTGCAACAACAGCAGAATCGTCCAACTTCGGAAACATAATTCAACTACCAAACGAACTTTGTCCGAGGCCTATAACCTATCAAATCTCATCAAACCTAGATCATATGTCTAGAACAAGTCGATGCCAAAAAATGAAGTTTACTAACTCAGATCAGCCTTGACTGAAGGTCACATATAAGGATATGATCTTTGCATATTAAGGTAAATCAAGAACAATCAAGCTTAAACTCATCCTCAATTAACATATAACATTTAAATCTTTAGATCTAGATATAAAATACAATCCTAGGTTCGAATCCTAGCCTCGATCAAGTAGTTTGATCTGGCTTCATTGAATTCATGTTTAGGTTTGTTTCCTTTTGCAGTTTTGTTGAGAACTCCAACTACTGACAATCGAAGCTCCAAATCGCCTCACAGGCTTTGAGGATTGTCAAACGGACCTTGTGGACTAATCAGGAGGTCTACATTGTCATCGGTTGGATCGAAGCATGAGTTGGATAGTGTTGGAAGTTTGTTTGAAAAAACAAACCAAGTGCATGTTTCTTTGTTTCACATAGGAAAAGTGGAAGAAAGTTGACCAATTAAAAAGTGTGGGTTTTCTTTAGTGTACCTAAAGAGAAGATTGGGTGTGGGCTAGTGCGCGATCGGTTTAATTAGCACTAATCATTTTGTTATTTATTTATTTTTTTCATACGGTTATGTTATTAATTTTAATCAATTCAAAGGTTTTTTTTGTTTTTGAGAATTTTCAAAAATTATTTATAAAAAAATCGAAATTTTATTTTTTAAAGGAATATTTAATTATTCCAAATTTTTGGTTGTATCTTTTCAAGACAACTTTTGAAAAAGATACTCATTCGGTTTGCAACTTTTTCCGAAAGGTTGCATTTGTTCGTTTTTCGACTTCTTCTGAATGGACTCTTTTGTTCATCTGGGCAAGTTTCGAAAGGACACATTTTTTCATTTTTGCAATTTTCACAAAGAGTTGCCTATGATTTAAGACTATTTTATATATATACATGTTAGTTTTCTGAAGAATAAGTGATCATTTTTTATCTTTTCAAGCATTTTTTCGGAAAACTACAGCCATTGTTTCAATTGTTTCCTGGAGAGACTCTAGAGAAATACTAGAATTGCTATCTAGTATTCTCATTTCTTAGACTTTGTTGTATCTTGGAGGATATTTGTTGGTGACCATTAGCAATGTTGTGGGACAAATAGATCCTTAAAGAAAGTGATATCATGCATCAAAGTTCGACTTGATTACTCTAAAGATCCAACTTCATCATTCTACCCAATTCGAAGCCATATTTTCACAACAGATAGAACTGATCCGGTTTGGGCCGGTTTGGAGTGCTAGAGAAAAATTGGGCAATTGAATGCTCACTGGTACCACCAATCACCAGATTGGCAATAGGAGCCACCATGAGGAAAACCAGTGTACAAGCTAGTCTTTGGCCAAGAAAGACATTAACCTTGGGCAGGCCAATCCAGCAATAGCTAGGGAGAATAACGATCATCACGGAGACGAAAAAGCAGTGGAGATGCTCACGGATGGAGGAGTGTCGCTAGAGTAGCTTCGACAAGCGGCAATAAGGAATGCCGGTGGGGGGACGCGGCACGCGTGAGAGAGAGAATAGAGAGCTTGGGCGAGAAAATCTAGACAGAGAGAGAGAGAGAGAGAGAGAGAGAGAGAGAGAGAGAGAGAGAGATAAATTTTTTAGAGCAATTTTTGTATGCTCAAATCTAAAATTTGTCTCTTTATCTCAGGCCATTTACCGTTAGCCTTAAATAAAATAGTTATTGCTTTGATCCCAAAACTCCCTCACCCTGAGAGTCTTGATTAGTTTCGCCCTATTAGTTTATGCAATTATACCTATAAGGTTATCTCTAAGGTGCTTGCAAATAGACTGAAACCTCTGTTACCAACTCTAATTTCTGAGGAACAATATGCTTTTGTGGGTGGGCGCTAGATACAAGATAACATCTTATTAGTTCGGGAGATTCTACATAAACTTAGATCTAAAAAGAGGAAGCGCAAATTTCATGTTGTTATCAAATTGGATATGCGAAAGGCCTACGATAGAGTCGAATGGGATTTTTTACATGCTTATCTACTTAAGTTAGGCTTTCATCCATTATGGAGCAATCTAGTCATGCAGTGTATCACCACTACATCTTGCTATATAAACATGAATGGTGATCGGCTTAGGCCCTTCCATCCTACTAGGGGCCTTCGCCAAGGAGATCCTCTATCCCCGTACCTTTTTATCCTCCTATCCAATCTTTTATCATATCTTATTCATAATGCACTCGATATGGATACACTCAAAGGTATAAAACTAACATATGGTGCCCAACTCTTTCACACCTTCTCTTTGCAGACGATGCTATTTTCTTTGTAGAAGGATTAGTTCGGGAATGTCAAAATTTATCAAATCTATTTAATCAGTATTGCTTTGCCATGGGTCAAGAGGTGAACCGCAACAAATTTGGTATATTTTTTAGTAAATCTTGCCCTACTTCTCTATAGGAAAATATGGCTAATGAAATTAGAGTACTTATCCTGCAACGTTGTGGGAAATATCTTGGTATACCATCTGATTGGGGTAGGTCGAAAAGGGATATGTTCTCCTAGATACTAGCTCGAGTGAATACCAGATTGGAAGGTTGGAAGGAAAATCTTTTCTCAAAGGCGGGGAAAGAGATTATGTTAAAGGCTGTAGTACAATCCATACCACAATACACCATGTCAATATTTCGACTACTTGTTTCTCTCTATACATCTATTGAATAGAGAATCGCAAGATTTTGGTGGCAGAATGATAGACAACAAACAAGTATCCATTGGCGAAATTGGGAGGTACTCAAACAGAGAAAGGTAGCTGGTGGTTTAAAGTTTCGGGATCTACTCAGTTTTAACTTAGCCATGCTTGGTAAGCAAGCATGGCACCTACTTCTTCAGCCGTCCACCTTGTGGGGGTAAAGTCTTTAAGGGATTATATTTTCCAACTACACGGTTTGATAAGGCAGAAAAAGGCTTCCGCCCGTCATGGGGCTGGCAGAGTCTTTTGAGTGGACGTGATGCTATTTTTCCATATGTTTGCTGGTTAGTAGGAGATGGGAGTTCCATCAGAATTAGGGAAGATAGGTGGTTACCTATCGGCAGATTAACTAGACCTCCTCAACGAGAAGAGCTCACTTTAGTGGCCAATCTTATTGATCACACCACCAGCACATGGAAGTACTCTCTACTCCATAGATTTTTCGACCCCCAAGTGGTTCACCAGATTGCATCTATTCCGGTACGACCCATATTTGCCATGGATAAATTTATTTGGACTGCTACAACTCATGGTGACTATACAGTGAAATCATCATATCACAATATCAAACATTCAGCAGAGAATAAAATCAACAGCACACCCTCAACCTCACATCAACACCCAACTTTGCTATGGCAAAAATTGTGGAAAATGCAAATTGCCCCTAAGGTACGACACTTTTTGTGGTTACTGTACCAAAATAGTTTAGCAACAAGTGCCAATCTGCATCATAGACATATCATTGAGAATCCACAATGTCCTATTTGCGATCAAGACACCCCGAAAACCTTGGAACATTTGTTCCTGTTTTGTCCATGGGTTTTGCGTGTTTGGAGTCATCTCTAGATTAACCTCCCCATTCACAATCAGCACATACAGTATATCACAGACTGGATCGTAGAGCATGCCAGTGAATAGAAACCCTTACCTGGTTTGCCAATGATCGCCACTGTCCTTTGGCACATCTGGAAGGCTCGAAATACGTTTATTTTTGGGCGAAAAAATCCCAATCCGCATCATGTGGCTGAAGAAGCACTGCTTCAATCTCATGTGGCAACTACTGTTGCTCGTTCTTCCACCTGCAAAGCAACTCTGGTTCAGAACAACAGAACTTTATGGAGACCCCCAGATCCAGGGGTTTTAAAGGTCAATATCGATGGATCTTATCAACTAGGAAGCAGGGAAGGGACTATGGCTTGTGTGTGTCGTGATTCACAGGCAACTTACTGGTGGCTTCTCTGATAGCTTTGTTGCGTTCTCGGCTCTGCAAGCGGAGATCCACGCTTGCTCGCTTGCTCTCCGGTATATGCTCGATCAAGGCCTCTCTCATGCCGCGCTGACTCTTGAATTGGATTGCCAGACCATCATCAAGACGCTGAAGGGTCAGCGCCCGCCGCCATGGGCAGAACGCGGCCTCTTCTCTGAAGCTGCCTTCCTGCTTTCGTTTTTTCCCAATATTTCCCTAGCCTTCTGTCATCATGAGGCGAATGTTGCTGCTGACTGGGCCGTGAAGGCCCATAGGGTAAATTCCAAGTGAAGTAATTGGGTTGTCTTCCCCCCTCCCCCTCTGTTCGAACTTGTTTACGCTGATGCGATTGCTGCTGGTTGTAATCGGTTTGGTCATTCTATATAAAACTTATTGTTTTGACAAAAAAAAAAATCTAAAATTTGTCAAATGAACCCCTCTAAGGTTTTGGAGAGAAAAACCTTATAAAGTCTAGAACTAGAATCAAATCTCAAACGTCGAATCGAACCGATAGTCAAAAATTGATCGTATGACTTAATTATGCTTATTAAGGGTTAATCCTAATCAAAAAGTGTCCCACGATCGATCAGATGGAATAGATACACAAAAAATGGAGTTTATATGCAAATTGCGCTTAGGGCCTAATTAGGGGCAAATTTTGTAATTTCACAAAATCCATGGGTATTTTCACAAAATTTGGAAAATAAACGACGAGGAGCCGATAGGCAATTGCTGGCCTCCAAGAGCCGACTAGTAGAGGGCCTCCTCCATCAGCGGTCGGTTGAACTAGTCAGACCGATTCAAGTCGGTTTGATGACCAAATTGAAAGAAAAACTTACTCATTTTGAATTCAAAAACGGTCAAATTGTAAAGAGATTAGGCCAATTAAACCATATAATGAAATACGTTGATTTTGTATTAAACTAATTGCTTGATTATTATAAAAAAAATAATAATGGAACTTCACCAGGTATATACGCAATTGGACTTTATAAGCCAAATTGGACAATTTTACATAATTCCTCGATCGAAATCGCAAATTAATCGAAATTGAATTCAATTAATATTGTGATTTACATATTTGGTTAATTGCCCGTGCTTAGGATAACCTATCGCATCCAAATTGACTTCAAATTGATCCACTACTCTTATTCTAAAAATGAATCGAGGTTTAATGATGAAATTGAATCTTGATTCGCAAAATTAACTCTTAGTCTCAAATTGGTCAACTTTAATTTCTTTAATTGAATTCCTCAAATTGAAAAGCCATCGGGTGAATTTCTTAAAACGGCTACTTTTGGTCAAGTGGTCAACCACTACATTGACCAAAAGTCAACCGTTTGAGTTTTTGGGTTTTAATAGAACTGAATAGAAATCATTTAATTCAGCAAAAAAAAAAAAAATAGAAATCATTTAAAAATTGCAAAAATAAAAAGAAATGAAAAATGACTTTTTTTTTTTTTTTGAGAAATGGGTTCCATCACAATCAGAAACCCTAATATTAATTTTCTACCTTTTAATAAGCATTGGCAAAAAATTATGTGTCAATAGTAATTTTTTCAATTTGGTCAATTTTTGCCAATTGGTGCTTATATGGATGTTAGTCGTCCTACGTGATGTCACCAATGTTGATGTTGATAATTTAAAATAATAATTTACCATTTTTCAATTTTTTAATTTTTTTTCCTTTTCTTTATCTTTCTTCTTTTTTCTTCCCTTCCTTCTATCTTAGACCACTAGCTACTCTGGCAACCAACTAGAGGCTCAGGCCAACAAGGCCGACCTAGGGGCGGGCAAGGCTTGCCCGAGGCCGGCAAGGTCCCTCGTTGACCCTGCCTCGTCGGTTGCCAATGCGACAAATATATATTAGATGGAACAGAAATAAAGGGTATATAAATCGCACATGTATAAGTTTGGATTTTTAGGGATATAAAAAAAAAAATAGTATCTATGTCACAATGGGCATTTTTGGGGTTTTTGGTAACACAAAAGAAGTTTGAGGTTTTTTGTGGCATTTGTCTTTTAGTAATACCTCAATGGGTATTCATACAACTTTTGTATTAGATAGTCACCATATTATATCAGGTATAATTAGCTATTATGATATAATAGATATTTCTACATTGTTAAGCTCTTAGCGAGCATCATATCTAGTACTAATTTAATAATATGGTATATCATTATCCGTTAAATATGAAGTAACATTTTTCAAATCTCAATGAACATTTTATTTAGAACAAATTTACTACATAATTATATCATTTATTTGTTAAATTTTCTCTATCATTTTATTTTTATCAATTTATTAATATCATTTACTTCTAAAGTACAACTGTTTCGCTAGAATTGTTCCCATGACTAAATACCATTCACCAAAAGTAGTTCTTCGGCCTTTATTTAAGGAGACCAGTGTTTTGCATTAACTCCAAATAGAGAATACATCATGCAACAAGGAATCGACTTCTCCAATTCAAACAACATCATACAATCCCAAATCGAGCTAGAATTTAATTGACAATAAGTCCTAGAAATTATAGACTTGATAATGTAATAGAATGTGGACAAACTATGTTAGAAATCTAATCGACAGCACAACACGACAACATAAAAATGTAACGTTGGAATATAATTGATCATGCCACACAAAGATTGAAATAAATGCTGGAATTCAATCAATGACACCAACTTGAGAACTACAACTAAGGAAATTTAAAGTACAGTGTAGGAAATATAAAGATAATTGAAAAAAACATTTTGTTTGATTTGTGCAGAGACCTTTTTGGTGGATGACTGGTGATATTTATAATGTTTTATGGTCATTGCCTTTATATGGTTCCTAACGGTTACAATTTTTTGAGCAACTTCTGTCAATTATCTCTATGTTTCTAAATCTTACAAACCGCTCCATGACGTGGTTTCTTGGAGTCAATGTATATTCCACGGTCTTTCTTCCGACCAATAAAATAACTACTCCATTCCAAAAATTTGTGTTTCAGATCTCAACTAGTCCATCGGACGATTTGGACATCAATCGGCAACCGTTCCATGAACCCGCTGCCGACAGAGATCGCTTGTTTTTTTTTTTATGATGATGATGACACTTAACGTTCTGACATGCAACGCGATTCGCGAGAAAGCAATGGCCAACGCCTGACCTATACAAAGGCTGGCAGGTCGTACCGTCCAAATAATTCTGGCACAGAAGACGATACCAGTTGAGCGGTATACAGCAACGAGAAAAAGGTGGACCAGCGGGACGTCACGCCATGGATGCAAAAGCATGCAGGCCACGTGCTAAGAATTCAGTGCACTCTTTAAACGGATCAGCAAGATGCCAGCAAATGGTCCATTGTAACGGAACCGAACTTTAATCATCGACAAGGTATCCAGAATATATTTGTGCGTGATAACATCTATGAGCTTTGTTGGTTTTTCTCATATGAGAACATGAAAATTCCAACGAGTGTTTAACATCTACTGTGAAATGTAACTCAATAAGTCGCATGTATACTTGAAGAGGAAGAAAATCTCCCGGTGTAGATTTTCCACTTACTGTAATGCATGTCGAAATAAACAGCCACCACGTGAATGTACACTCTTTAGTTTATTTGAATTGATTGTCATTTCTTCGGATACCCTCCTTCATACATTCTTTACATAATTTTATTTAATTAAATTCAATGTAGCTGTGGACACATATTTTGGCATATTGTGGTAAGTAGTTGATAATTTTGACTCAGTGGTCCCGTAAAATTATAAGAATGTCCTAATAATTGGGATATTCGATGCAAAGTATTTGGAATATGCCATAAACCTAGCGTTAGTGGGCAATATGCCATATGAACAAAACTTGCACTCCTAATAGTTGTATTATGGTGGCAGATGACATACAAAATTCCATATGTATAGACTTCTGCGTTTGTTGTATTATTTTATATATTTAAACGCGACTTCATCAATTAGTTTGAGATTTTAGAACCCTCACACTCCGAGTCTAAATTCAAATCTTTCCAAACCCCTATTTGCTTCCCTAACTACATATTTTTACTCTTTAGGCTCATATCAAAATCTAGCTTATGCGTAAGGGGAACGTTACAACATTTATCTAACGGTTTAAATTTTTAGAATAGTTGGCAACGGTCCTACAAAATCCCACATGTTGATTGTTTAAGTTAATAAATTTTCCTAACCAATTACCAACAAAAAATAACCATAATCTAAACATACTTTCTTCAAGAATTTCTTCCAACGAGATCATATATACATAGGTGGTATAAAAAATATAATTATAGAAAGCCAAATTCTCTTTTGACTATAACAAACTTATGATATTCAAGATAAACAGTTGAATGGGATTGATTAGGATAAGGTAGATAAAAATAAATCTCTAATTTCTTAGAAATTTTTGTATTATATTCTTTTTGTTAAAACACCATAAATGACTATATATCGGCATAGCCTGATCAATAGAATGATTTGTGACTTAGATTAATAAACATACTAAATAAATAAAAAAAATGCTTAGCTGACCGTCCTCCATCAAGTGATGGAGTGATGGTCAGCATATTGGTTGACTTTTTCAACTGGTTTCCTCTCGCCCAATTTTTTTTTTTTTTTATGTTTTTTTTTATTGCAAGCATAAATTGAGAAATAAGAGAGCTCACACAATCAATTTTCATGATTATGATAAAAAAAATAAATTAGATACTAAAATAAAAATATTACAAGTGAAAAATATTATCACCTACTAAAAAGAAATTATTAATGTCATTATATAGATCAATTAAATTCAAAAGACGAAAAAAACACTTGAGACTAAGGTCTGTCCGTTTCACGAAAATTGGCCATTTCCGGAAAATATTTTCCCATAAGTCATTTTCTTAAAAAATGACAATATTTTCTGATGTTTGGCTAAAACCTGAAAATATTTCGGAAAATATTTTCGGTGTTCGGTAAGGAAAATATTTTCTAAGACTTCACCACTTAGGCATGCATCACTTACCGACCTATAAATCCATTAAATATGAACTTACCTTTAAATCCAAGCAAACTTACTTCATATATTTGTTCCCTCATTATCGCAAAATGCTCATCTACTCTAAAAAATGTTTGTATGGATTTTAAAAAAAAAAAAAAAAAAAGAGAAAATAAACAAAGCATGTACAGCCCTCGTGAGAATCTTCCAGTTGAGTGGCCTGTTCTCCCCCTACATCTTTTGTGTTCTAATAAACAAAAGAAAAAATAAACAAAGCATGTAGAGCCCTTTGCTTGAACAATGTACAACTACAGGGTTTAATAAATAAAGAAAATGATAAGCGAGAGTGCAGAGCGCGAGCTTGAGGTTTGCCCAGCAATGGCCGACAACTAGCCAAGAAAGAAGATGAGAAACAAAGAAAAGAAATAGAAAAGAAATAGAGAAGAAAAGGAAATTAAAAATAATTAGAATTAAAAAACAAAAGGAAAATTTAAAAAAAAATCGAATAAAGAAAGAAAAGAAGAAGAAAAAAATGGGAGGAAGGAAGTGAGGATTTGTAAACATGTAAGATGAGAGAGATCAAGTGAGGAAAATGTTTTCCACTTTTCAAAAATAAAAAAACATTTTCCCCAGAGAATTCACTTTCCGTGAAACGAACGCCGAAAAATCCGAAAAATGTTTTCCTGAAAAATAGGCCATTTTCGGAAAATATTTTCCCAGAAGTCATTTTCCAAGAAAATAAAATATTTTCTGGTGTTCGGTTAATACCTAAAAACGTTTCGAAAATATTTTTCGGTGTTCGGTAAAGAAAATATTTTCTAAGACTTCACCATTTGGGCATGCATCATTTACCGACTTATAAATCCATCAAATATGAACTTGTCTTTAAATCTGGGCAAACCTACTTTATATCTTTGTTCTCTCATTATCACCAAACGCTCATCTATTCTAAAAAAATGTTCTTATGGATTTTAAAAAGAAGCAAAGCATGTACTGCCCTAATGAGAATCTTCCAGTTGAGTGGCATGTTCTCCCCCCGTGTCTTTTGTGTTCTAATAAACAAAAGAAAAAAGAAGCAAAGCATGTAGAGCCATTTGTTGAGCAATGTATAACTGCAAGGTAGAGTAAATAAAGAAAATGATAAGTAAGAATGCAGAGCGTGAGCTTGAGATTGACGAGCTCGAGGTTCATCTAGTAACAGCCGACGACTAGCCAAGAAAGAAAAAGATGGGAAACAAAGAAAAGAAAAAGAAATAAAGAAAATAAATTAAAAGAAATTAAAAAGGAAATTAAAAATAATTCGAATTAAAAAAAAAAAAGAAAATTAAAAAAAATAATTTGAATAAAGAAAGAAAAGAATAAGAAAAAATGGGAGGAGAAAATGAGGATTTGTAGAGGGGTAAGATAAGAGAGATCAAGTGAGGAAAATGTTTTCCACTTTAAAGTAGAAAACATTTTCCTTTTCAAAAGTTTTTCCCTTAATTTAGAAGACCTTTTTTCATTTCATGGAAAATATTTTCCCCAAAGAATTCATTTTCCATGAAACGAACGCTGGAAAATTCGGAAAACGTTTTCCTAGAAATTATTTTCCACAAAAACAAACAGAGCTTAAGATTGATTTTGTAATGTTTTAGGTTGGCAAAAATACAATAGAAGTGCCAAAACTTGGCACAATATACACTTAAATACTAAAAGTTAAGAATGGTACACATAAGTGTCATTTTTTTGAAAATTAAGAGATCTAATCTAACTGTCAAGTTCATTGAAGGATCCCGAAAATCCTACGTGGTTTTTTTTTTTTTTTTAAAATAATATAACTTGCTTACATGGCTTGCCGGAGAACTAAGTCAGCAAATAAGAGGCAAAATGATGGCAGCCCTTTGCCCTACTAGGCGAGGGCCAACGATCCTCACCGGAGCTGGGGGAGCCAGCGATGCTCGCTGTAGATCTGGGCAAGGGCTTGTAGGCCCTTGCAACAACGTCGCTAACCCTTCTCGGCGATGGTGGGGAGGCAATGGTGAGGGCTTGCACAGCCCTCGCCTAATGCCTTCTGCAACTTCTTTCTTCCTTTTCTTTTTTTAAATAATTTAGTCATAAATTTAATTTAATTACTATTTATATCAAAATTCAAATCCGAGGTAAAATGACGTCATTTCTGGCTTTCTAGTCATGTTAGCATGCAAAACCACGTTGTTTTTTTACTTATGTAGCCATGTTAGTGCGCAAAACGACGTCACTTTGCATTTATCTCATTAGAAAAATGCCACATCGGCCTTTTGGCCAGATTTTCTATTTGTTAGCACTTAATTAATCAATTTTGCTCCGATTTTGACACTTTAATGTACATTTTCTAACTTTGATATTTAAGTTTGCCTCCATGCCAAGTTTTAGTACTTCATGTGTCCGCGTTTTATTTCAGCCCTAACACATCTTCATCCACGAAATTTGGATCAATGGGGTAAATTTTATTCTCTACTAATTCATTATTCTTAATTTTTCTTTCTTTACTTCATTCGTTTTATGCGTATCAATATCACAGATTTTAATTTTAGGTCACCGTAGTCACCGTAGAGTCCTTCTAAAGGAATTTGATTTTGGCGAAAGGACTGAAAAGCCAACAATGATTTTATTATTAATTGCAAAGCCAACATCTCAAGTATTTTTTTCCATCCTTTAAATTTAGTACATCTATATAAGGACATTAATGACTTCTTTTTAATAGGTGATAATATTTTTACTTGTAATTATTTATATTTTAGTATCTAATTTACCTTTTTCATCATATTCATGAAAATTGATTGTGTGGGCCCTCTTAGGATTTTATATCTCTTAATTTAAGCTTGCTATAAAAAAAATAAAAAGAAAAAAGAAATATTGGGTGAGATGAAACCAATTGAGCGGTCATTAGTTGACCATCACTCCATCACTGGATGGAGGACAATCAGCTAAGCCACACTCCTAAATAAATAGCTTTGAAAAGGAAAACTAGATCTACAATGAAGAAAAGTAGGAAAAATTATTGTAAAAAGAAGTCCTAAACCCACTAGCACAAATTTAATCATAACATTTCGATTATGCTAATTTAATCTTAAATCTTTTTATATTTTATCAATCCAATTTTGGCTAGAAATCACTAATGTAAATATTGATCTTCCTACACGGTGTGGCTGCTACTAACATGGATATTTTTTAATATTAATTTTTTGGTTTTTTTATATGTTTGTTTCCCTTTACTTTTCTCTTCCTTTTTTTTTTAACGGAGGATCAGCATGACCAGCTAACCCTTATTGGCCATAGGTGAGGGCGCCTTGGCTTGGCCCAGATTTGGCAAGGGCATGGCGATCCACGCTTTGGCCGACTAGGGTGTTGCAACCCTTGCCAAGCTCTCACTAGCCACAAAAGGGCGTCACAGCCCTTGCCAAATCTGAGCGAGGGCCGACGCTCTCACTATGGCCAACTAAGGCATTGGATGAGGACCACCATGCCTTTGTCAGCCACAATAAGGGTCCTCAAGCCCTCGCCTAGTGGCTAGTGGGGGCATTGTAGCCCTCCCCAAAGTTGGTGAGGGCCATGACATCCTCACCCACTGTCAACAATGATCGACAAACCTTGTTAGCCTTCAATGAAAATAAAGTAAAGAAAAAAAATTATAAAAAATTTGATAGATTATTAAAAAAAATGTTCATGTTAGTGTCATATCACGTTGAATATCTAATATCCACATCAACAATTTTCGATCAAAATTAGCCAAATGGATTTAGTTGGCAAAATGCAGAAAAGGTTTTGAATTAAATTGGTATAATTAACAAATTTAGAACAAAATACAAGGGTAATATTATTAGAATTTTTTTAGTAATTGTCCCAAGTAATCACAATGGTGGAAATAGTTGGCTATAGTGACCATAAAATTGGTGATTATTATGGCATTTGTTGCATTAAATCTTATAAAATCGTTCATAGTAAATTTCTTATCAACATATTAATTTAGGATTTTTCGTAATAAATAAATAACAAAATGAGAGGATGATTGAGCTACATAGGATAGTACTGTCCTTTAGTACCTAGTAGCTAGAAGCTGGGCAATAATATGTGCCAAACGATGTCAAGAGAATCTCGAGATAAACGTGTCTACTAGAAAATACACTGACGTTTTTGAAATACTGCATCCAAATATAAATGAACGGGACATGCCATGCTATGTCTTGCCATCTAGATATCAGGATTGCCGTAAGGCTGGCAAGATAGTTGGAGCCTTTCAACTCCGACTTTAACGGATGGATGCTAGCTGGGCTTTTTAAGGCCCAACCTTACCAAGCCGGTTGATTTAGTAGTTTCCTGCGTTTTGTCGTCCGGATTTCTAATTAAAATAGGACTAAATAGAATATGATATGAAATCCAAGAGATTTTGATATATCATATCCATTGTTTGGTGATTGCAGTAATAAAGTCGGATATATTCACATCATATCATTTATATTGTTTAGTATAAATGACACATTAGTAAAAATGAACTAAAAATTTTACAAATGGAGATAGTAAAAATCTCTCGCGACACTCTTGCTTACTTTATTTTATTTGATTTTTTTCATTTGATTTCCTTTCTTTTATTAATTAATACCTTTTTTTCTTCCCTTCTCGTCATTCTCTAATAAAATTTTATTAATAATTAGATTGTACTAATAAAACCTAAATATTAAAATACCTAAAATATATAATAAATGTAAATATATATTTATATATTGAAATTATTTTATAAAATATAATTAAATTATAATATATAAATAAAAATAAGATTAAAGAGGGCCATCGCGCCCTTGCCCAATGTCAGCAAGGATCACAAGCCCTTGTTAGCCTTCAATAAAAATAAAGAAAAGAAAAGAAAAGAATATATAAAAATATAAAAAAAATTGAAATTTTACTAAAAGAATGTTTACATTAGCATCGACATTGAATGACCAATGTCCATGTCAATGATTTCTGATCAAAATTGGCAGGATCGATTTAGCTAGCAAAGTGTGGAAAAAGTTTTGAATTAAATTGGTACAATTGAAAGATTCAAGACAAGCACAAGGGTAATTTTATTTTTAAAAAAAAATTGGTAATTATCCCAAGTAATCACAATGGTGGAGATGATTTGACTACAGTGACCATGAAATTGGTGATTATTATGGCATTGGTTGCATTAAATCTCAAAAAAATTTAGTTTGTAGTAAATTTCTTATCGGCGTATTAATTTAGGATTTTTTGTGATAAATAAATAATGAAAGGAGAGGATGACTCAACTACATAGAATACTACTGTCCTTTAGTATCTGGTACTTAGTAGCTGGGCAATAATAACACGCGCCAAACAATGTCAAGAGAAATCCGGGACAAAATGTGAAATTGTGAAGTGAAACAAATCAGACAGTTTATACAGACATGAAAATGACCGGTAATAGAAACCCCCACGTTGCTATGTGTTTACAGTGACAATACACTCACGTTTTCGAAATGCTGCATCCAAATATAAATGTGTGGGACATGCCATGCTATGTCTTGCCATCTGGTTATCAAGATTGCCGTAAGGCTGGTAAGACAGCAGGAGCCTTTCAACTCCGATCTTAACGGATGGATGCTTGGTGGGTTTGTTAAGGCCCAACCTTACCAAGCCGGTTGATTTAGTAATTTCCTGCTAAACCCCGACAGTTATACTTTTCCCTCGTAAGGCCCCTCCAATTCCCGCCTAGCTTTTCTTCTGGTGCAATTCGAAAGACAGAGGTGACATCACAAGGTTTCTCACTCCTAGGTAGAATCTTCCACCTATTTCTTCCCCTTGAACCTTTTAAAAACCTGCTCGGGTCCAAAATCAGAAAAATGCATACAGACATGAAAATGACCAGTAATAGAATCCCCTCACGTTGCTACGTATCTACAGTGACAATATACTAACGTTTAAGAAATGCTGAATCCAAATAATTGGATGGGACATGCCATGCTATGTCCCAGTATTTACATTAAGTTGTGTCCCGGGGGTGGGTAGCGGTGGACCCAAACTCTTCAGGTATTATTTTATTTTCTTTTTCCTAATTTTTTTCTGCCAAGTCGGGCCTTTGCATTCATCCTCGCATGTGAAGATTAGGCAGGAAATGAATATGAAATTTTAATGAATTTAATTTACTCACCCTCATTTGGTACTGTTTCTGACTAGAGATCTTTAGTAGTTTCTTCCTTATTGCTGATAATTTTCGATCAAAAAATATAATCCAACTGTGCCGTTGCTTATTTCACCCTTGTCTTAGCAACATCATGTCCATAATATAGCGGCACAAACTAGCTGCGAGCTTTATTACAAGAACCGAAGAGGACTTTATACGGCCGAACCTTAAAGATGAGATTCGTCTGTTACTCTTCATCTATAGTTGAAGCATTGGGTTGACCTCTAGCCAATTTGTCCCATGAACAAATCATCTGTTGAGAAAACATTCCCTAGGTGATTTCGATGACTGACAAAATTTAAAGACCTTGCTTTTGATACAAAGTTTTTCAAGTGGAAAATCTGATGGAATAGGATCAGATGATTTCAATCAAATTCAAAGTCATGGTTTATTCTTTCTTCCTTATACATTTTGTCAAATGGCTAGGAAGGAGACAAACATCCCCATGCAACGGCTAGTGGCAATTGGTTAGATTTCCTGCCATACTTATAAACAGTTTCAAAAGGAAAGTCTTGCTAATACTTTTGGAGATTCAACTTTCCTAAAATTTCTTTCTAGAGGCAAAACAATTTTTTTTCCATTCATAAACATTCAACTCTTTGGAAACCCGAATTGTTGTGTGGGTGGAAAAAAATATGGGAAGTCCTACCCTCGGTGATTCTAAACAATCAAATCTTCTCAACTAAATCCAAAGCTAACAGGTAGATTAGTTAGATGATCCTCCTGGAGATATGTCCAACGGTGAGCTTGGATTAAGAGGAATATAAGAGGAGATTTGAAAGCTGAAGGGTTAGAATTCACATTCACAAGATTTGATGCTTTTAATTTCGAGAGTCTGAGAGTATTTTTGTGACAGCCTAAATTTTCAAATTTTGTTTTCGATTAAATAAATTGGGTTTTTCATCGACGCGCCTATAGTACTATTTTTTGAGCTGATCACTTACGATATAACTAGACTATCTGGGAAAACCACTAAGGGATTTTAAACAATAGACTTGAGAATTCGACCAAGAATCGAATGCTCGACCGTGTCGATCTGCAAGGGCCATTACAGCACTGTCAAAATCAATCAAAGAGTAGAGACAGGTCGATTCGACGGAGATATGTGATCAAAGTGTGGGTGATTCCACCTGATTGCCAAATTTTCGTCGATTGGCACTAAACCGATTTTTCTGTCGTTTTGGGTACCCTATGCCTGTATTTGAAATCTTGAGATTTTCACGACAACCGAGAGTCGCCAATATGTCGAAGATATACAAGGTGACTCGAAAATAATCGACCACAGGTCAATTGCACAAAAAATTCCTAAAAGCTACCAAGTGGACTAGGTCATGCTCGAAACACGCCAGATTGAAATTAACCGCGAATTTGAACCCGATTTCAGAAATTAAAAGTTCTATCATGTCACAATTTATTTTAGAACGTCGACTCATCCTTCAAAAAAATTTCAGAGAGTTCGGGATTTTTACGGAAAATCGTTTTGGACAATTCTGAAAATATCAAAAATTTGGATGGGCTCAATTGAAGGGAATTTTGGCCTCCTTACCGAGCTATTTGGCGAAGGGGACTTGCAAAAAGTTATATGGGTTTTTTCCTTGGAAAATTTGGACGTCAAATTGGAGGAAGAAATTGAACCCAAAGTTGCAAAATTCGGAATTTGGCATGGGGCAGCAACTTTAGGCTTCAAATTGGATTATTGAGGAATTTTATTTCAAGAAAGAAATAGGGGACAAAGCTATAAATGGAAGGGATAATATTTGTGGACTTTGCCCCTTGTTCCAATCTTTTTGAGCAAGCAAATCCAGCTGCCCCTCCCGTTGCTATCTACCTCTCTTCACCTCCTCTGTCTCTTTCTTACTTTCTTCGAAACAACATGCAGCTCCTTGGTCTTTTGCTTTGCTTTCATATCTTCTCTGCATGTGCCGATGCACCCCACCACCCACTCATACACACGCTCGCCTCTCCACTTCATTTTTCTCCCTCAAGCAACAGTAAAGCTACTCCATCACCACCTTCTATCCCCCTCGGTCAACCTAGCAAGTTCTCCAGCAGAACTCCTCCCCATCATTGACTCCATTTTTCTCCTCTCACGCCTCTCGATTCGGCGGTGTCACATGTCCTTTACCCCTACTCCATCTTCGACCGACCAGCCCATCAACCTCACGCAGTATCTTCATCTTTTCCTCACTGCAACTCGCCTTCTCCACCTATCTCTGCTGCACGTTTGGTCAACTTCTCTCCCTCGAAGCACCTTGTTGACTCCCTGCAATTGCCCCATTTTTGCTTGTTTCCAGTTCACCAAAGCCGCCCATTCAACCACTTGCGTTTGAGCCCAGCAGCCCAGCCCAGTGGCCCATCTCCACAGAGTCAATCCAGCAGCCCACCACTTGAAGCCCTGCCGCAGCAGGCCCAGTTCAGTTTTTTCAACAACCCAGCCCATCTCAGCCCATCAAGTGAGCCCATCATCCCACCTCGTAGCCCAGGCCCGTAATCGAGCCCAGCAATTTGTTGTGGGCTTGCAAGGCTACTCGGCCCGATCCGAGTCCACGTTGGCATCGCCGAAAGTTCGGGTTTCGGCCACCGTCGCAGTGAACCGGTTTTCGCATTAAACCGGTGAGTTTATGCACTAAACTCTTCTTAGTAGGCTAATGACGTTTAAGGGGTATTTTAGTTTAAATTAATTAGGAATTATGTGGTTAGTTAAATTATATTAGTGATTTAATTAGTTAATTATGCATGTTAGATGGTTAGATTAAATAAATTAAGTTTTAGATAGGATGTTCTACATATCTTGACAAATTCGAGAATTTTCCCGTCCCGTTTAGGTGGTTAATTTAGCAACTTCAGCCTAAGTTAGTATTTATGGTAATTAATTGCAATTATTTAATTAATTTTGGTAATTAATTAATTATTAAATATTTTCCGGAAATTAGATGGGATAGTTGGTGACCGAAATTTTGTGATGATTGCAATGGTGTGGTTAATTTTTACAATTGAGTGTTAAATTGTGCCAATTGAGTGTTGATTGGAAATTTGGTCAATTATTCCAAAATTTATGAATTTTGATATTTATTCAGAAAATGCCGGGTGTCGGGTTTTAACACCGAAAATGGTTGTATATACTATAAAAAATAGTGAAATTTTTAATTGGAAGATATCATTTTTTTCTTGGTCAAGTTGACTATATACCCACACACGACTATTTTACTGTGTATTTCTAATACGAAAAAAATAGGTCAGGTTCACCATTTTAATGGACACATTTGAGTGCAATGCACAGTGTCCTATTTAATTATCGTGTGTTGGTTAAGAGAACCCATCCCAAGCGTTTACGTTGGACGTTACCCTATATGGGATTTAGGTCGCAGCAGAGAGTCTGGACCTATATTCCTTTGAGAAAGCCATCTTTGAAAGACGTAGCCATGCTCAATGGGGTGAGACGATGCCTAGCTACACTAGTGGACCGCCGAACTTCAAGCAGGCCATACCCTAGAGTGGGCGTAATTATCAATTGGAACGTATGTTGAGTGAAATAGATGCACTAGATTATGGGACAAAATTGTGTAACATGGTATGGGACGTGTCATAACGATTTGGCCATATAATAAGAACTCCTGTGATTTTTTGAGTAAGTAATGTGTTTCAATTGTCGCTTGTATCGATTTTATGCATGATGTATATGAACCGTGCTGATCTGCAGGATGGATCTAAAATGAGTAAGTCCCTCTGATTATATGATTGTGTGGTTAGGACGCCTCTAGGCGTATTACCCTCCTAATTGGGGTTTAGAGTATAAACTCGCTAAGATTTATATCTCACCCCATCGTGGGCTCAATTTTTAGGGCCATAGAGCAGAGTACCCGAAGCTGAGCTGAGGGGATCCGAGGAGTAGGTTAATTAGGATAGCTTCTTTTTGGAGAACTGTCTTTTGTAGACTTTTGGTTGCTGACCTTTGTATATAACTCGATTGGTTTTTAAAAGTATGTTTGTTTGTGAAATTGTTATACTGCTTTTCTATCCCAAGATGGTTACTATCAGGGGATTTATTATTCGCTTCCGCATATGCAATAAAATGAAAGAGTCGGCAACTCATCCTGATAAGTCGCAAATTTTATTGACCACCAAGGGATGGCACACGCTCGGGTTCGAGGCCCGACATCCCCGTTTAGTGGTATCATATCGAAATTTGTGTTTGGAGTGATGAGGTGCGATGGGTTCTTGGAATAGTTAGTAGGAATAACCTCTATTTTATGCTGATGCATATGAGTGATAACTATTTGGTAACTTGTTTGGTGGTCACTCAAATTCTAATATGGAATTGGAATTGGAAAATAGGTGTCTATAAAGAACCTATAGGATGAGTGACTAGGAGTTGAGAACTCCTAGGCAAAGAGGTCCATAGTATCAGTGACTTGAGGTAGGACATCGACAAGGGTTTGTACCCGAGGTGGCCGATGTAGAGCGCAGGCTAAGGCTAGCGTGAGTGGAGTAGCACCACCTCCAGTTGGTGCTGGGGTAGCAGCCCCTGGTGATCCGAGAGTGGACGGGATCATGCAGGTGCTAGAGACAATGGGAAATCGGATGGAGCAGCAAGCTTAGAATCAAGCTACCGCCGCCATTACTTCAACCGCCGCTACCACAGCCACCACTACTGCCACCAATGTCGTCGCTGATGCTACTGCTACCACAACCGCCACCGCACCTGCTGCTGTTGAGAACATGATCGCTACGAGGCCAATGTACAAACTGGTAGAACAGTTTCTAAAGTTGAACCCACCGAGGTTCACTGGTACAGGAGATCCCGAGGTTGCAACTCTCTAGATTTAGGAATTGGAAAATGCCTTTGCACTGCTGGTGTGAACAAAGGCAAAGAATGTTGTCCTTGCAATCTATCAATTGAACGGTATTTCCTGAAAGTGTGATTCCGAAATGGAACGCCTTCGTTGAGGTTTTGAACATCAAGTACTTCTCTAATAGTGCCAGAGAACTGAAGATGGTGAAATTCCAACGCCTTCACCAAGGTTCAATGACTGTGGATTAGTATGAAGTGAAGTTCGCTGAACTATCACAATACGCTCTTGAATTGGTCAAAAATCTAGTGAACCAAGCTAGATGATTTAGAGATGGGCTCAAACCGGAAGTGAAAAGCCTACTGATGCTATTCAATTTAAAGGACTACAATGATCTATATGAATGGGCCGAGTTGATCGAGAGAGACCAAAATGAATGAGTTGCCGCATCTAGGTCGTGGTTTAGTTCGAACCAGGATGGAAATCGATTTGGGAATAAACCGATGACTGGAGGAAGGTATCATGTTCCATCCAATAGGAAGGGTGGGATAAGAAAGTCAACATCGAGTCAGAATGGAGTGTGTCATGCCTACGGGAGATGACATGGATTAGCCCTATGTCCTGCTAGGATTGGTGCTTGTTTTGTGTGTGGCCAGTAGGGTCACATGGCCAGGAATTGTCCCAAGAGACAGATGGGACCGCCGCAGTTGCCGCCACCGCCACTGATGGGTCAGAATCGAGGATACGCACCTTCGAATGCATGGCAAGGTGGAATACTCAGACCTCCAGCTCAAGGAAGGACATACGCCATTACTAGAGGACAGGCTGAGGATGCACCTGATGTGATTATAGATAATGTTTCACTAAACGACCACGCTGCTTATGCTTTATTTGACCCTAGTGCAACTTATTCATTTATAGCTAAGCATTATGTTAAGTTGGTAGCATTGATTCCTGAGTTTTTGGAGTTAGTGATTAGTATATAGACACCATTAAAGGATAAGGTGTTAGTTACTATGGGTTGTCCTGGTTGCACATTAGCGATCGGTGAACGAGATGGCAAGATAGACTTGATAGTCCTAGCCATGTATAATTTCGATGTGATAATTGGCATGGACTAGCTCACCAAGCAATGAGTTAAGATGGATTGCTATCGCAAGGTGATTTAGTTTAACCCGATAGAGGGTGAGAGCTTCGAGTTTATAAGGAATCAAGGAGGACCCTTGATTACCCGATATAGTCGCTAAAGGCAACCCGTTTGTTAGACAAGGGTTGTCAAGGTTACTTGGCGACTATCGTGGATACGATAGTTGAGGAGTTGAAGATCGAGGACATTGCAGTAGTTCAAGAGTTTCCAAATGTGTTCCCGAAAAGTCTGCCGCTAGAAAGAGAGATAGAGTTCGTGATTGAGCTAGCTCTCGGGACAGAGCCAATCTCTAAGGCTCATTACCATATGATATTATCTAAGTTGAAAGAACTAAAGGTGCAAATGCAAGAGTTATTTAATAAGGGATTCATACATCCCATTGCATCACCTTGGGGAGCACCAGTTCTGTTCGTAAAGAAGAAAGATGATTCATTGCATCTGTGCATCAACTATCACCAACTCAATCAGGTGACAATCAATAACAAGTATCCACTGTCGAGGATTGATGACTTGTTTGATCAGTTGCAAGGAACATCGATATTTTCGAAGATCAACCTGAGGATGGGGTATCATCAATTGAGGATCAAGAAGGAAAACATTCCAAAGTTAGTGTTTCGTACTCAATACGGCCATTATGAACTCACTATAATGCTGTTTGATTTGACAAACGTTTCGGCTGCTTTTATGAATCTAATGAACAGAGTGTCAAAGAATACTTGGATTAATTCGTGATCGTGTTCATTGATGATATATTGGTGTACTTGAGAAGTCTAGAGGAGCATGAAGGGCATTTGAGATTGGTATTGCAGACTATGAGGGTACTACAAAAAGTTTGTGGAAGGGTTTTCAGCATTAGCATCGCCTTTGACTCGACTTTTGAAGAATGAAGAGAAGTTCGTAATGACAGATTAGTGCGTGTAGTTTCCAAGAGCTTAAGCAGAAGCTGACTACCGCACCAATGCTGACGATACCATCTGGTCTTGGAGGATATGAGATCTACAGTAATGCGTTGTTTAGAGGACTGGGTTACATACTGATGCCACGTATATGTCTCCTATCAGTTGAGACCTCATGAGTTGAATTACCCGACGCATGACTTAAAACTCGCGGCAATTATTTTCGATCTAAAGATTTGGAAACAAAAATTCTAGATCTTCACAAACCATCAAAGTCTCAAGTAACTATTCTCTCAGAATGAGGTGAATATGAAACAATGTCGCTGGATGGAACTCTTGAAAGACTATGATTGTGATATCTTGTATCACCCAAGAAAGGCGAATAAGGTCATGGATGCTTTGAGTCGGAAGTCTTTAATTTCGCATATGATGGTCAAGGAGTGGAATTTACTCGAGAGAACTCGAGATTTGGTTTTCAAGTTTGAGATAGGTCACATTTCGAATCTTATGACTACCCTCAGAATTGAACCGGAAGTGCAGATCAAAATCAAGACGCTTTAGCCGACAGATCTGGATATTCAGAAAATTTTGCAAAAGGATACCGAGAAGAGGAAGACCGACTTTCAGATTTCTGAAGATGATTACTAAGGTTCCGAGGACGATTGTGTGTACCTGATGATGCAACACTTAAGGTAGAGATTTTGTCAGAAGCTCATTGTAGCAGTTACAACATTCATTCCGATAGCATGAAAAATAGACCAAAATCTGCATCAACACTATTGGTGGTCCGATATGAAGGCGGACATCTCCAAGTATGTCATCAAATGTATGACATATCAGCAAGTGAAGGCATGGCATTGTAAGCTAGGAGGACTTCCGCAACCTCTCAAGATTCTCAAATGGAAATGGGAACATATCACGATGGACTTCATGATAGGCTTACCAATGAGTCAGAGAGGTAATGATTTTATTTGGGTAGTGGTCGACAAACTAACGAAGTCAGCTCACTTCATTGCAATTCGGAATGACCTTGATTTGGATAGGCATGCAAAATTATACGTGTGTTAGATAGTTCATCTACATGAAGTGCCGGTGACAATTACATCAGACAAAGACCCGAGGTTCACCACCATCTTTTGGAAAAGTTTGCAAAGTACTTTGGGAACGAAGCTGCAGTATAGTACGGCATATCATCCTCAGATGGATAGCCAGTCTGAGAGGACGATTCAAACCCTCGAAGACATGCTACGAGCTTGCGTGTTGAATTTCAAGGGAAGCTAGAAGGAACAGCTTCATCTTGTTGAGTTTGCCTACAACAATAGATACCAGCAGAGCATTTAGATGGCTCCTTTTGAAGCGTTGTATGGCAGAGCGTGCAGAACACCGGTATGTTGGGATGAGGTTGGAGAAAGAAAGATCATAGGCCCAGAGTTAGTCCAACAGTCAGTGGAGGCAGTTGCCGTTATCAAAGACAGATTAAAGACCGCTTAGAGCCACTAGAAAAGCTACGTAGATAAGCATCGAAAACCATTGGAATTTCAAGTTGATGATCACGTTTTTTGAAGGTGTCACCAATGAGAGGTACTTTGCGCTTTGGCAAGAAAAGAAAGTTGAGTCCAAGGTACATGAACCCATTTGAGATTCTAAAAGAATCAGGACTCTAGCGTATCGCCTTGCATTATTGCCAAGATTGGCGCAAGTGCATGGCATCTTTCACGTGTCAATGTTGAGGAAGTATGAGCCTGACCTGACCCACGTGCTTAATTTGAGGAATTGGACGTGGATAATAGAGTGTCGTACATAGAAAGATTGGTTCAAATTGTAGATCGCAAGGAGCAAGTTTTGCGCACCAAGACCATCCCATTGGTCAAAGTAGTTTGGCAACACCAAAGCATAGAGGGAGCAACCTGGAAAACTGAGAAATCAATGAGACAACCGTACCCCCACCTTTTTGTTTAAAGATTTGTAATGGTTTAAATTTCAAAGACGAAATTTTTATAAGAATGGAAGAGTTGTGACGGTCTGAATTTTCAGAATTTGTTTTCGATTAAATAAATCGGGCCTTTCATCGACGCACCTATAGTGCTATTCTCTGAGCTGATCACCCACGAAATAACTAGACTATCTGGGGAAATCACTAAGGGATTTTAACACAATAAACTTGAGAATTCGACCAAGAATCGATTGCTCGACCGTGTCGATCTGCAAGGGTCATTACGGCACTGTCAAAATCAATTAGAGTCAGAGACAAGTTGATTCAACTGAGATATGTGATCAAAGTGTGGGTGATTCCACCTGATTGCAAAATTCTCGTCGATTGGCACTAGACCAATTTTTCTGTCGTTTTTGGTACCTTGTGCCCATATTTGAAACCTTGAAATTTTCACGATAATCAAGAGTCGCCAATGTGTCGAAAATGTACAAGGTGGCTTAAAAATAATCGACCACGGGTCAATTGTACCAAAAATTCCTAAAAGCTACTCAGTAGACTAGGTCATGCTCGAATTGCGCCAAATTGAAATTAACCGTGAATTTGAACCTGATTTCAAAAATTGAAACTTTTGTCATGTCATGATTTATTTTAGGAACGTCGACTCACCATTCAAAAAATTTTCGGAGAGTTCGGGATTTTTAAGGAAAATCATTTCGGATGGTAAGGAAAATATCAGAAATTCAAATTGGCTCAATTGAAGGGAATTTTGGCCTCCTTACTGAGCTATTTAGCAAAGGGGACTTGCAAAAAGTTATATGGGCTTTTTCTTTGGAAAATTTAGACGTCAAATTGGAGAATTTCGAGAAGAAATTGAACCCAAAGTTGCGAAATTCAAAATTTGGCATGGGGCAGCAACTTTAGGCTTCAAATTGGATTATTGAGGAATTTTATTCCCGCCGTTGTCTTCCCCTCTTCACCGCCTCTATCTCTTTCTTACTTTCTTCGAAACACGTGCAGCTCCTTGGTCTTTTGCTTCACTTTCATATCTTCTCTGCATTTGCCAAAGCATCCCACCGCCCACTCACACACATGCTCGCCCTCTCCACTTTGTTTTTCTCCCTCAAGTAGCGGCAGAAGCTGCTCCATCACCACCTTATGTCCCCCTCAGTCAACCCAACAAGTTCTCTAGCAGAACTCCTCCCCATCGTTGACTCCATTTTTCTCCTCTCACGCCTCTCGATTCGGCGTTGTCACGTGTCCTTTACCCCTACTCCATCTTCGACCAACCAGCCCATCAACCTCACGCAGCATTATCGTTTTTTCCTCGCTGCAGCTCGCCTTCTCTACCTATCTCTACCGCACGCTCAGTCAACTTCTCTCCCTCGAAGCCCCATGTTGACTCCCTACAGCTACCCCATTTTCGCTTGTTTCTAGTTCACTAAAGCCACCCGTTCAGCCACTTGTGTTTAAGCCCAACAGCCCAACGAAATCAGCAGCCCAGCCCAGCAGCCCATCTCCAATGAGTCAGCCCAACAGCCTGCCACTTGAAGCCCTACCGCAGCAAGCTCAATTCAATTTTTTCAGCAACCCAGCCCACCATTCAACCCATCTCAGCCCATCAAGTGAGCCCAGCAACACACCTCACAGCCCAGGCCCAGAATCAAGCCTAGCAATTTGCTATGGACTTGCAAGGCTTCTCAGCCAAGTCAGAGTCCCCGTTGGCGTCGCCAAAAGTTCGGGTTTTGGCCGTCGTCGCGCCGCCGTTGTGGTGAACCAATTTTCGCATTAAATCGGTGAGTTTATGCACTAAACTCTTCTTAGTAGGCTAATGACGTTTAAGAGGTGTTTAGTTTAAATTAATTAGGGATTAGGTGGTTAGTTAAATTATATTAGTGATTTAATTAGTTAATTATGCATGTTAGGTGGTTAGATTAAATTAATTAAGGCCTAGATAGGATGTGCTATTTATCTTGACAGATTCGGAAATTTTCCCGACCCGTTTAGGCGGTTAATTTAGCACCTTTAGCCTAGGTTTGTATTTATGGTAATTAATTGCAATTATTTAATTAATTTTGGTAATTAATTAATTAATATTTTTCGGAAATTAGATCGGGATAGCCGATGACCGGAATTTCGTATTGATTACAATGGTGTAGTTAATTTTTACAATTGAGTGTTAAATTGTGCTAATTGAGTGCTGGTTGGAAATTTGGTCAATTATTCCAAAATTTATGAATTTTGATATTAATTAAGAAAATCCCGGGTGTCGGGTTTTAACACTGAAAATGGTTTTATATACTATATAAAACAATGTGATTTTTAATTGGAATATATCACTTTTTCTGAGTCGAGTTAACCATGTACCCACACACGACTATTTTACCGTGTATTTCTAATATGGAGAAAATAGGCCACGTTCACCATTTTAACTGATGCATTTGAGTGCAATGCACGATATCCTGGGCGAGATTGAATTGTCATGTGTTGGTTAAGAGAACCCGTCCCAAGCGTTTACGCTGGACATTACCCTATATGGGATTTGGGTCGCGGTAGAGTAGGGACTTATACTCCTTCGGGAAAGTCGTCTTTGAGAGATGTAGCCATGCTCAATGGGATGAGACAATGCCTAGCCACGCCCATAGACCGCTGAACTTCAAGTAAGTCGTACCCTAGAGTGGGCGTAATTATCAATTGGAATGCATGTTGAGTGAAATAGATGTGCTGAATTATGGGACAAAATTGTATGATATGATATGGGACGTGTCATAACGATTTGACCATATAATTAGGACTCCTGTAATTTATTGAGTAAGTAATGCGTTTCAATTGTCACATGCATCAATTTTATGCATGATGTATATGAACTGTGCTGACCTGCAGGGTGAATCTGAGACGAGGTAAGTCCCTATGATTTTATGATTGTGTGGTTAGAAGGTCTCTAAGCATATTACCCTCCTAATCGGGGTTTAAAGCATGAACTCGTTGAGATTTATATCTCACCTCGTCGTGGGCTCAATTTTCAAGGCCATAGAGCAGAGTACCGGAGCCGAGCTAAGGGGATCCGAGGAGTAGGTCAATTAGGACAGCTTCTTTTTGGAGAACTATCTTTTGTAGACTTTTGGTTGTTGACCTTTGTATATAACTCAGTTGGTTTTTAAAAGCATGTTTGTTTGTGAAATTGTTGTCCTGCTTTTCTATCCCGAGATGGTTACTGTCAAAAGATTTATTATTCGCTTCAGCATGTGCAATAAAATGAAATGGTCGATGACTCATCTTGGGAAGTTGTAAATTTTATCGACCACCAAGGAATGGGCAGGGTTTAGGGCGTGACAGTTTTTATGATCTCATACATTCATCTTTTCTGAGCGATATTGTGTAACCTTTTAAAGGTTGAAAGTGTGATGAGTTATTCACACAAACTTGAATGTTTAGAGCTCAGATCTAGTAACATCTAATTAGTTCTTATGAGTGAATTCCAACCAATTGGATGTAACATGAGAGAGTAAATGTAAGCTTCCAACCACTATAATCTTGAGTGCGCAATTCTCTATCCCTTACATTATCTATTTATTGTGATACAATTGTACACCGCTAAGATCTAACAACTTTATTAGAAGTTGTCTCGTTGCAATATTTATTTAAATTCTTTCATTTCCACACAATCACCTATTCACCCTCCCTCTAGGCGATAGTTATAACCATAATAATTAGTATCAGTGCTCAGTTGCTCTTTCTTGAAGTGTAATATTACTTATGAGTTAACGATCTTTCAATGGCTAGTAATATTGTACCAAGTATGATGGAAGGTCAGAGTGACACAAGGCCTCCGTACTTCGATGGAAAAGATTACAACATCTAGAAAAACAAGATGAAAGCATTCATCATATCCAAGGACCCCTTGGAATGGGACATCGTTTTAAAGGGTGTAAAACTAGTACCTCCCTCAACCAAGGAAGAAGGCAACAAGCAAGAAACCTCAACTCTTTCTAATGCAAACATCACTAAAAGAGAAGCACTAGATGCTAAAGTTGTTTACTCTTTATATTGTGCTTTATCTCCATCTAAATATAATTGAATATGTTCATGTAAATCGGCAAAAGAAATTTGGGATAGATTGCAAGTAATTTATGAAGGAATTGATCAAGTCAAGGAGACGAAGATAAACATTCTTCTCCAACAATATGAAGCCTTCAAAATGAAACTTGAAGAATCCATAACCGACATGTTTACTATATTTACTGACATTGTCGATAGATTAGCATATCAGGGGCAACCTATATTAGATTTAATGAAAGTGAACAAGATTTTTTAGGGCTGTCAAAGGAGTGGAACAATATTAAGACTTCCATCCGAGAGATTCAAAGAATATCACCTCTTTCTATGGATGAACTCATGGGAACACTTCAATCCTATGAAGAAGAACATCTAAACGAGGAAGACACTAGAGGTAAGAAAGCAATTGCTTTAAAATCTAATTTTGACTATGATGATTCAGATGCAGACGAAGATGGCGAGGACGACAAGGAGATTGCCCTTATGGTGAAAAAGCTTGAAAGAATTGCCAGAAAAGGAATGAAGTTTAGAAGAAAGAAATTCTTCAAAACATCTTATCAAAAGAGAAGCTTCAACGACAAAAAAGAAAGTAAGGATGTGGTCTATTTTGAGTGCAAGAAGCAAGGACGTATCAGGCCAAATTGCCCTCTTCTAAAGAAAAGAATCAAGCCAAATTGTCCTCTTTTGAAGAAAAGAAAAAAACAAGTATGAGAAGACAAAGAAAGCACTGAAGGCCGAAACATGGAGTGACACTAAGTGCAAAGAAAGCGAGGAAGAATATGCGAATAATTGTCTCATGACAAAACTTAATTCTGAAGAAGAAATTGAGGTAAGAGATTTTGATATTCCAGTTGAAGTATCTAATTATGTAGAAGAATTATTATTGATTACAAGGCTGTGCTTAGAAAATTTTCAAAATTGGAGAAGGAAAACTCAAGATTGAGACAATAGGATTCTTTCTGAAAAGAAAAAATTGAGTGTCTTGAAAAGGATCTTCTTCAAACAAATGAAAATCATGATTCTGTTTTAAAAGAAAACAACTCTTTGAAAAAAGATTTTCAATTGGCTCAAAATTTTGGAACATAATTTGTCCATCCAAATCCCATACTACAACAAATCAAGACCTGGATGTAAAAACAAATACATTTTAGAAAATGATTTTCCAACTCACAAAGAAAGGAAGAGGCAAAAGCCTCTGCAAGTTTTCTATGAAAATCATTTTAGAAAATAGTTTGTAAAACCCGTTGGTCAAGTCCTTCTCAAATGTTCAATTTGCAACGGCCATGATCATTTTGAAAATAACTATTTCAAAAGTTGGAAGCTGATTTGGAGAAACTTTCTAAGTATAGCCAATCCTTCTAACCAAAGAAGACCCAGACAAATATGGGTACCAAAGAAGACTTGAATTAATCTTTGTAGGTACCAAAGGAAAAAAAGAAACAAATGGTACCTCGATAGTGGTTGCTCAAGACATATGACTTGTGATCCAAGAAAGTTCACTGAACTCTCCAGATTCAATGGTAGAAGTGTTTCCTTTGGAGGGAACAACAAAGGAAAGATCATTAGCAAAGGAAGAGTTGAGATTGGAAATAGAAATCTGACTATAAGATATGTATCTCTTGTCAAATGTTTGAACTATAATCTCATTAGTATAAGCTAGTTATGTGACGTTGGTTACAATATATGCTTTCAAGAAAACAAATGCTCAGTCTCGAGTAAAGATCTGAAGCAATCGTTTACTGGAAGGAGACATGAAAATATCTATTTACTAGATACAACTGTTGATGATGTTCTATATTTGATCTCTATCAAGGATAAATCAGACTTCTAGCACAGAAAGCTTGGACACATAAGCACCAAGCAAATATCGAAACTCTCCTCAAAGAAATTGGTATGAGGATTACCAAATCTTAAGTTTGAAAGATCTAAAATATGCTCAATCTGTGCCTTAGGTAAATAGGTAAAGAGTTCTTTCAAGCCCATTAATTTCGTCAATACTAACAGATCTTTGCAACTTCTTCATATGGACATCTTCAAACTTATAAGAACGCAAAGTATGGGAGGTAAAAGGTACTACTTCATAATAGTTGATGATTATACAAGGTACACATGAGTTTTCTTCCTTGCCCATAAGCATGAAGTATATTCTCATTTTTCAAAGTTTGCCAAAAAGATTGAAAATGAAAAAGGTTATTCAATTTCTTCCATTAGAACTGATCATGGGGGTGAGTTCGAAAATCAAAATTTTCAAAACGTTTGTGAAGAAAGCGGTTTGGGCATAAGTTTATGACTCCCTATATACCTAAACATAATAGTGTGGTGGAGAAGGAAAAACAGCTCCTTGCAAAAAATGGCAAGAAACTCTTCTTTTAAAAAGCAAAGTTGCATCACACTTTTGAGCTGAAGCCATTTCAATAGCATGCTACATCAAAAATCGGTTTTCCTTAGACCCTCTTTAGAAAAGACCTCCTATGAACTTTTCAAAGGCAGGGAACCAATCATTTCATATTTCAGAGTTTTTGGATGTAAATGTTTTGTCTTAAGAAATACTAATGACCGACCTGGTAAGTTTGATGAAAGATCAAATGAAGGCATCTTTCTTGGATACTCAACTATGAGCAAGACTTTCAGGGTCTTCAATAAAGATCTCGCACGGTGGAGGAATCTATTAACGTAAAGTTTGATGAAAATATTCATCTGCAAGAAGATACTGATCGAGTAGGGTCATCATCTGACAAAATTCAAGTAGAAGAAGAAATTCAAAATTCAAAATCAGATGAACAGCCACGGAAATAAGAAAGTTATGATAAGCACAACAGTGAGAAGCACACAACATCTAATGATAGATTCAATAGAAATTGGAAGCACAAGTCAAGTCATCCAAAAGATCTAATCATCGGAAACTTCGACAACAAGATTAGAATGAGATCTACACTAAAGGATGCCATCAATACTTTGGCACTTGTTTCAAAGATTGAACTACGAAGTACTAAAGAAGTCCTGTTAGATGAAAACTGGATCTAAGCAATGCATAAGGAACTTAAACAATTCTAGATAAATGAAGGGTGGAAATTAGTTCCCAGACCAAAAGATCATCCCATTATAGGAACAAAATGGGTTTATAGGAACAAGCTCGATGATCAAGGAAAAGTCACGAGGAATAAAACAAGACTGGTTGCCAAAGGCTACTCGCAAGAAGAAAGAATTCATTAAGGAGAAAGTGTTCGTAGAACAACGTCCAAGCTTTGAAGAAGCATGAAAGTCGTCGATCACATCTATCAGCTAAAGAAAGCCTTATACGGTCTAAAAAAGCCCTTTGTACTTGGTACAAAAGGTTGACAACTTTCCTTATTCATAATGATTTTGAGAAAGGTAATGTTGATACTACTTTATTCATTCAAAGAGAAGATAAGGAAATTCTATTGGTGCAAATTTATATCGATGACATTATTTTTAGATCTTCTAATGAAAATCTCTGCAAAAATTATGCTAAATTGATGTAGGACGAATTTGAGATGGGTGTGATAAGAAAATTAAAAAATTTCCTTAGATTGCAAATCAAGCAGACAAAAGAAGGAACCTTTATTTTTCAAATAAAATATGCCAAAAAGCTCGTGAAGAAATTTCATATGGAAAATTCAAAGAAAATGAAAACTCATATACCTTCATTTTCAAAGCTCAACAAAGATAAAAATGGAAAGAAAGTTGATCAGAAATTATACGGGAGCATGATTGGCTCCCTACTTTATATCACCACTTCAAGACCTAATATATTTTTTAGTTTATGTATGTGCACAAGATTTCAATCAGATTCTAGAGAGTCTCATCTTTCTGCGGTAAAAATGATCAAGTATATTAATACTTACCCATCTTTAGGACTCTAGTATCTTAAGAAAACAAAGTTTGTGTTATCTGGGTATTCTAATGCTGATTTTGCAGGAAGTAAGATTGACAGAAAAAGTACATCTAGAACTTGTCAGTTGTTGGGCGACATGCTTGTATGTTGGTTCTCCAAAAAGCAATCAACAGTAACCTTATCACTTCAGGCAATTGTTGCACCCAAATTCTCTAGATGGAGCAGCAATTGAAGGACTATGGGGGTAGTGGACTCAGATACAATAATCAAATGCGACAATACAAGTGCCATCAACCTAACGAAAGATCCAATCTTACACTCCCAGGCCAAGCACATAGAAATCAAACACCATCTTCATATGCGACCACATGAATAACGGTGAAGTATACATTTAGTTTGTTGATTCTCAAAATCAATTGGCTGACAATTTTACAAAACCCCTTGACAAAAAGGCGTTTGATTTTATTCGCATTAAACTTGGCATTATTAATCCATTTGCTTTTGGTGGTAAAAGTATTTTTGGAAGCATATCAGGTTTTTTTTTCTTGAGTTAAATTTATCTATCTGTTTTGGAAATTGTTTCTCTTATTATTTTCAAAATACATTATACAATTTTTACCTATTTTCCCTCAAAAATCGAATCTTTTTTTTTTTTAACCCTTTCAATCAAGTCGGTTCATATTACGTAAAAGTAAAAAAAAATTTTCTTCTTTGTTTTTCTTCTTTCTACCCAACACTCTTTCTGCAAAACCCTTCCCATATCTTCTTCTCTCTTGCAAAAAGTTCAAAAATTTTCTTCACTTTCTAAACCATGGCCCCAAAAACTACTCCTAAAACGAAGCCCGAACCTTTTGGTTCAAGAAGATCAAATCGCATTGAGGGATTACAGTCCAGAGTTTGCAGAAGCCCCCAGTTCTTTGATTGTCCAACTTTTCAGACAGTGTTGAAGGTACGGTTGACAAAGAAACTTCTTTTGAGTATTTGCAGTTAAGATTGATTACTGCTACTCTTAAGGCATCAGGGAATAGTGAGGACGTTATTTCACGACTTTTGGCTAAACATAGCTTTGAGAGCAAAGAGGCTTTGGAGTTGATGTTGGTTAATCCTATTAGAAGTATGCCTCCCACTAGTACTGGTGATTCGAGTGCAGTTAAATCTCAAAAAAGGAAGGAGAAAGTGGCCGAAACTTTTGCTACTCAGAAAAGGATTGATGATGATGGACGAAGGGGGATAATGATAAAAACCTTTGTGCAAGTTTCAAAAGGAGAATCAATGAGTAGGTGACGGATAATGATCATGCGCATCAACAATACTTCAGATCTCTAATGAATATGGAAGTTACAAACAGAGAACTGTCGACTTTGCCTTTTTCGAGTACATTAATATTTATCTTAAGAAGCTCTTTGGTGATCGGCTATTGATTGGTCTGTGTCACTGAATATCCTACATACCCTGCTCAGACTACTTATTTATATTCAACGCTTTCATTTTACTCAGTAAATACTATTGAGTTCAAAGTGTATAATAAATCTCATCTGATTCAAGTATGGGAATTGGGTAAATTGTTGGGGATTCAATACTCAGAATTTGAGCCCATAGACATCGATATGTTGCATATAAACTACTCTTTGCAATTTTTGACTTCACCAGAGATGACAAGTCCCATGTCTCTCATCAATTGTTTCCTTTGAGGTAGATTATTCTTCATAAAATTATTATTAACTGCTTAAGACCTAAGGTATCTTCGACAGCCAATATTTCTCGGTATTAAGCCAAGTTGATGTGAGCCATCTTAAATGGTCGCTCATTTTCTATTGCTCATCTTATTATACTGCATATGTATAGAATTGTCTTGAATAACAGGGGACAATTGCCCTATGGTTCTCTGATCATGAAGATTTTTCGTGAACTAGACATCAAGATCCCAAAAAGTTGAGCAAATTTCAATTACTTCTGTTGAAGATAGATGAACAAATGATGTGGAAAATGAGTTTTTGGCATACCATTGAATGTTGGAAGAATACAAAAGGTAGACTTTTGAAAGTTGATGCAGATGAAATTGTACCAAATCCAGTTGATCGCCCCACCAAGAGCGTACCTCTCAAGCCTTCCTACAAAGGGTTAATGCAGAAATGCTAGTTGAGTCCGAAGAAGTCAAAGTTGATTTGGATGATATCATTGATGAATATCAACCTGACTAAAGATGATGCCGAAGAAGAAATTGATGCCAAAGGAGAAACAAGAATAGGAACAACAGCTGATCTGACAGTGGAAATCATTACTACAGAACAACAGCAAAAGGAGGCTGAAGACAGAGTCAAACCAACTAATAATCAAGTCAATATGGTGGATCTTTATCTCACTCAAGACCCAAAGAATGCTGATATTGTTACTGAGCATTAGGAGCCTGCCAAGCATAAGGAGACTTCTCAAGATCCCATCAAGTCAATTGGTGCTGTTTCTTCTCAAGTTGGAGCATCAATTCTAGGGGAGTTTGACCATGCCGAAGATTCTCTTGAGCCTTGACCTGAAAACATTCCCATAGATTCCTCTGATGCTATTGACAAAAGAGTTATTATAATGCTGATGTAGTTCTAGAAGATCCAATGCTACTTACTAACATGACTAGAGTTCTTCATGATGTTCCAAATACTCAGGAAGTTCATGCTACAACTCCTCCAATTCCTGAATCGACTGCGCCTCATTTTAAAACTGGCTCTTGTTTCAAGAGCTATTTAAATTTCATAATATCTTATTTAAAGTTCTACTCATACAAGTTTCGTTATCATCATTGTTAAGAAAACATTCCCTAAGTGATTTCAATGACTAACAAAACTTTGAGACCTTGTTTTTGATAAAAAGTTTTTCAGGTGGAAAGTCTAATAGGATAGGATCAGACAATTTCAACCAAAATCAGAGTCGTAGTTTATTCTTCCTTCCATATATATTTTGTCAAACGGCTAGGAATGAGACAAACATCTTCATGCAACAACTAGTGGCAATTGGTTGGATTTCTTGCCATACTTATAAAGAGTTTCAAAAGGAAAGTCTTATTAATATCTTTTAGAAATTCAATATTCCTAGAATTTTTTTTAGAGGCGAAACATTTTTTTCATTCGTAAACACTCGATTTTTTGGGAACTCGAACTACTGTATGGGTGGTAGAAAATATGGGAAGCCTTATAGTGATTAAAGCAATTAGATCTTCCCAACTAGATCTAGGACCAACAAGTAGATTGCTTGGATGACCCTCTTAGAAATATGTCCAATGATGAGCTTGGACTAGGAGGAATATAAGAGGAGATTTGGAAGCTAAGGGTCAGAATTCACATTCACAAGATTTGAAACTTTTAATTCTGAGAGTCAGAATAGTGTTTTTGTGATCTCATACATTCATCTTTGCTAAGTGATATTGTGTAACCTTTTAAAGGTTGAGAGTGTGAGGAGTTGTTCGCACAAACTTGAGCATTCAGAGCTCAAATCTTGTAATCTCTAATTCGTTCTTATCAATGAATTCCAGCCAATTGGCTATAACGCGGAAGAGTGGATGTAGGCTTGCAAAAACCAAACCACTATAATCTTGAATGTGCAATTCCCCTTACTCTATTTATTTATTGTGATACAATTGTACACTGGTAAGATCTGACCACTTCATTAGAAGCTATCTCGTTGCAATATTTGTTTAAATTCTTTCATTTGCACACAATCACCTATTTATCCCCCTCTAGGTGATAGTTATAACCACCCCTTCTCCCCTTCCCCTGGGATGAAATTAGGGCTCGATTATTTAATTAGGGCTCGATTATTCAATTAGGGCTCGATTATTCAATTAGGGCTCGCTCGATTATTCAATTAGGGTTGGCTGACCTAACGCCGTTCCTCGCCGTCCGCGTTCACAGTAGATCACAGGCCCTTCTCTCCGTCGCCGTTCACGCCTAGAGCTAGTCATCGGTTGCCGTCGTCAGTCGCCATTGTTGGTCGCCGTCGCCGCTCACCGCTCACCATCCTTGGTCGTCGTCACCGCTCACCATTGTCAGTCATCCAGGTTTGGCTCCTTCTCCCCCTCCCTTGTGATGAAATTAGGGCTCGATTATTTAATTAGGGCTCGCTCGATTATTTAATTAGGGCTCAATTATTTTATTACAGCTCCGATGGAATTTGTGTTGATACACTTCAATTGTAACTTGCTGACATTACACAAAGAAACCAGATTTCTCATTATTTTGGTGAATTTGTCTTTCAAGCCAATGTCAGAGTATGTGATTGTTAGATCACTGTCTATGCATCTCCTTAAGAGCATCCTAGTAAAGCAGGTGACTAATGCCGTTCTGAGAAAAAAAACTAAGTTCTTGAACCATCTTGCTTGTGAGAGTATATAGGGTATGTCCTTGAACCACCCTGTTTGTGAGGCTGTATAGGGTATGTCCTTAAACCACCCTGTTGTGATTGCTGTATAGGGTATGTTTATCAATCCAAAACCCTGCTGTGATTGCTGTATAGGGTATGTTTATCAATCCAAAATCATGAATAAGAACATAATCCTGCTGTGATTTGATTAAGTTGATGTCAGAGTATGCTATGCTTTGATTTGCTTAAGTTAATGTACATTCTCTCACATCGCACGTTTAGTGCAGTAGACATGCTTGGGCTGTGATTGCTGTGGGGACCTCTATTTTGTTTAATATTTTAAGGGAAGGGAAGGCAAATAATTAAAGTGCCGACCTCTTTTTTGGCTTTTTTGCCTGTCATGTAGGGGCATATTTTCAGTGTGGGGACGTCTATTTACTAAAGTCCATGAGAGTGGGGGGACTCCCATGTGTAATTGTCTAGTGGTCCCAAAACTAATGATTCTTTTTCTTGTTCTTGGTGCGGTAATGGCGCATGACAAGGATTATGTCGCTGTTATAGTTTGCTACAATGGGGAATTTGTGATTGGGGAGGATGAGTGGGAGTATGAGGGTGGAAATGAGGGCACCATCTTTGTGGATATAAAAAGGCATCTTATATAGGATTTCTTAGGGATATAAATATTTATTTGCCTTGTAAAGTTCGGAAGCTCGTATTGTATTCCCGGGAAAGACGTAAGAGATGGTTTGAGATGCTTAGAAGATGATAATGGTCTTAGGGATGTTCTATACCATTATCTTCATGGTGAAGAGGTAAAAATATTTGTTGAATACAATAGTGAAAGTGAGGATGAAGATGATGATGGAGAGAGCGCCGAAATAGGACAAGAAGGAGATGGTATTCAAGGTAGTACTGACGTTAGGGTAGAAGGAGGGCAGGATAGATATGATGGACATGAGAGAAGTGCAGATGAAGTTCACCAAAGTGATGATGACATAGGTGATGTCACAATCTCTGGATTAGATTGGGAAGTAGCTGAATCAACTGATGATGATGATGGAAGGTTGCCTGCTGAAAATTTTATAAGTGATGACGACGATGAGGAGCTTGTACAGTCAAGAATACAGCGAAGGGATTTTTTGACAGATAAGTTTGCAGCTTTGCAAGTAGCCGATGAAGTTCCAAATAGACCCGAAGGCCCTACAGATGCTGGTGCTACTGGCGAGGAGACTGACTATGAAGAAAGCGTCGAGAATGCTACTTCCCAGGATGAGCTTGAAGAAGATGAAGGACCTGTGCATAGAAGGAAAAGGAAAAGTAAGTTTCCTTCTTATGATCCATCCGTTGCCTCTCCCACTTTGTCGGTAGGCATGAAATTTCATGATGCTAAACAATTTAGGGAAGCTATACTGAAGATCTCCATTGCTGCACAAAGGAACATTGACTTCATTAGAAACACTAGGACCTTTGTAAGAGCTAGGTGTTCGCAGCAAAATTGTCCATGGAAGATCTATGGCGCATTTGTTAGGAAAACTGGATCTTTCCAGATTAGAGCCTACGAAGAGGAACATACTTGTTCCATTAATTTTGAGAATAAAAGGGTAACAAGTGCATGGTTATCGAAGCACTTCTTTGAATTGATGGCGAAAGAAGAGATGGCCAAGTTGCAGTCGGTTATGATGCACTGTTCTATAAAGGGGACAAGTTGCAGTCGCACTTTTGGCAGCTAGCAAAGAGCACAAATATGGCTGACTTTAGGATGGCCAAAGAAGAGATGCTTCAATTGACAAAGGATGGTTATGATGCACTGTTCCAAACAGACCCGAAGCATTGGTGTAGGGCATTCTTCAGCGAGGAATTCAAGTGTGATAACATTGATAACAACATCTACGAAGCATTCAATGGGAGTATAAGATGTAAACCAATTATCTCGATGCTTGAAGACATACGGGTTTTGGTCATGACTCGGCTGCACAGACAAAGAGATGACACTGCAAAGTGGACTAAGCAATATGGTCCTAGGATTGCTAAGAAATTGGATGACAACTTGGCTGCAAGTAGGTATTGTCATCCCATTTGGAATGGGGATGAAGGATATGAGATAATGAAGGGTTCTGATAAGTATGTTGTCCATTTAGGTACGATGAAGTGTTCATGTAGAGCATGGCAACTCAGTGGAATTCCTTGTGCACATGCCATGTGTGCAATTCAATTGAAGGGCCATAACACAGAAGACTACCTTCATGATTGGTACAAGAAACCGAAATATCTTGTTTCGTATCAATTCATGTTGCAGCCAATTAGAAGTAGCAAGCTCTAGGAGCCAACAGATCGCAAAGCACCTCAACCTTTGCCACTAAAGAAGAGAATGGGAAGACCAAAGAAAAAAAGGAAAATGACGGAGGGAGAGGACTCATGTCACCGTAGGATGAATAGGATGGGTGTACTGATAAAGTGCTCTTTTTGCCACATAGCAGGGCACAATATTAACTTGTCAATTAAAGAAGCAAAGCAGAACAATTGAGGCCAGCCGAAAGGCCTAGTGAAGGGACAGTTGGAGAAGAAAGGTGAAGTGAGTCGACTATTCTTCGCCGACGACAATAAACCCAAGAAGTCATGACAATTGTGTTTATGTTGCTTTATGGTTTGTTATGAATATGTACATAGATATAAGTGACATATATGTAATGTTTTTGTCTTTGTCAGGTCATGGTAACACGTGAAGAATTGGCCGAAGCCTCTGCTATACCTGAAAATGAAGGGCCTGTTCAAAGAACCGAAGATGGAAGACAGCCACTGTGATTGGCTAAAACAACTGGAGGGCCGATTAAGTCGATCGTTTCTTCAGCAAAGAACAGAGAAAAAAATACCCGGCGCTTAAATGATTTGAGTTTACTTTTCATTTACGTTCTAATATGGCCTGATGTTATATTTATGATGTCCTTTGCCTTTTTCTCAGGTTCGAAGAAGACAAGCTAGAGCTCAGCTGCTAATAGAGGGCCCAACTGAAGGACCACTATAAGATCCATCACCAAGGTCATCACAAAGGCCACTAGAAGGGTCATCACAAGGGCCACCACCAAAGCCTACCGAAGGTGTCACTGAAGCTAAAGGCGTAACTAGAAAAACAACCAGAAGAAAGCCAAAGCCAAATCAAGAGCCACCTATAAGAAGGCCATCTACAAGACGCCTAGCTAAAGAATTGGCCGAAGAAGCCCCTTCTGTAGCTAAACAGCCACAAGAGCCGAAAAAATCACATGCGAGAAGAAGAGGCAACCAATCACAAGTACCTGAAAGTGACGCTCCCCTTCGAACAAGAGGGGCTCTTGGGAAGAGGCTTAAACAATATGATTATGGCCTTTATACAGATGACCGTTCTGGAACAGTTATTATTAATGTAAGTTTTATAGGCTGTATTTAATTTAATTTATAGTGTAAACTTTTGTTGATAATTGAGTTTTCTTTTTGAAGCCCGGGAGAAGTTCGGAGGTTCTTATCTCTCAAGGCCGAACTCAAGAATCAACGGCTGCGCCAACAAAGAAGAAGACATTGCCTGCGCCAACAAGAAAGAAGAGTAAGAAGAACCCAGTTGCAGGTCCATCCGAATCAGTTCAGCCTACAACAGTTGTAGCTCCTTTTGAATCAGTTCAGCCTAGGACAATTGCAGCTCCATCAGACTCAACGCATCCCAAGACAGCTGAAGAAGAAGTCTCACGTCCAGTTAGAAAAAGTGCAAGGATTATTAATCAAGTGCGAAGTCCATCAAAACGAGCACGAACAGGAGGCATTGTGCATATTGATTGATGAAATAGGATGTGATATGGTTTGTGGGGCTGAGGAGTAAGTTGTAAACATCTGTGGATGTTTTTTTTTTTTTTTTATAATAGTTTGTCATTGAGTTAGTTGAGTTTGTGAGACTTCATTGTCATTGAGTTTGTGAGACAGATGTTCAAAATCAATGGAACAACCGTTGTTGCTTGTCATTTTTGGCATGCCTTTTTTTTTTGATTTTGTTTTTCTTTTACTTATTGCTACTTCGGTGGTGGATATATGGTGGTGACGGGGTGCTGGTGTGGCTGGTGGTGGTTCTTTGGTAAAAAAAGCCCGGTGGTGGTGGGTTGGGTTGGAGGTTTTTGCTGCACCCGGTGCAAGATGTATATGCAATATGCACACTTGCACTGTAGTGCTTGTGCAAGCTGGTGTAAGACACCTTACACTTGCAACTTATGCAGCAACATACCACAAGCATTGTGGTGGCTGGTGGTGGCTAAAGTGGATACTTGGGATGCCCGGTGGTGATGATGGCTGGAGATGGTGGCCAGTGGTGGGCGGTGGTGGTGGCTGGTAGTAGCCGATGTGTACAAAAAAAATGCCACTTAACTGATCACATTCTAAAAAACCTAGCACTTAAGTGTTCACTTTTAACAACAAGTGGCACTTAAGTGATCCTTTTAATAATAACTTGACACTTAGATGACTCTTTGTCTATCACGACTGGCACTTAAGTGATCACTAGATACAACTTATAGTACTCGAGTAATCACTCGTGTCTGTTCTATGTATATGGTGGTTTGCAACAAAACAGAGAAGTTGCTGGTTTACACATTTGCTGCTGGTTTACATTCTCAATTCAAGTAAAATAGTCACCACAACACATCGACCTAATATACTTTCCATCATCATTGATTTATATTTGAGAATAAGCAAAAACTGCGAAATCATTCATTCATTCATTCAAAACAAGTACATTTCCCCACACATTTACAACTATGGCAAACTTGGAGAAACTTCTTCTCATCTTCCAGTCTTTTACATTTCATCATAAAGTAGGATAGACAAAGAAACAACAACACAATAAACGCTTGGTAACACTTCCGTTCAATTTTCATGTTTGAAACTTCGTTCTTCAAATGGTTAACAAGATGCTTGAGCTTGAGCTTGCATTGAGTCAACATCGTCCAAGTCGTCCACAAGCGTAGATGGAGGTTGATGACATCCATCAAGTAGGTCCAATATCACATCTGTGGCTCGATGAGAGAATTTCCCATCGACCCATTTGAAGTATTTGCACTTCGAGCCTTCTCTGTATCGGGCACATCCATAGAATCTTCTCCCGGGATTCGTTCGAGTCCACGATGTTCTTCTTGGACTTGGAAACCCACAGAAACATAAATGCTCGCCTTCTCCTTCGCTTCGACGAGAGAAATTTGAGCCGCTGCTGAAAGTCTTGCTCTCCATTTCCAATATTCGGTGGTAGAATTTGGGGCAAATCGAATTAGGGTGTGGGATTAGGGCTCCAGCGCTTCAATAGCATTTTGCCCGATTTAGGGTTTTAGATTTAGGGCAAATGGGGAAGACGACGGCGTTTTCGCTGATTTAAGGGGGTCTATTGTGGGCGAACACCCGAACGACATCGTTTGGGGTTAATTCGAGCTGACTCGCTCTCGGCGAGACACATCGGCGAGAGATATTAATATTTTAATGCCACGTATGATTTCCGGCCAGCTTCGCCGGAGATGGCACTCAGGTGTCCCATTTTTCTTAAAAAGTGGCACTTAAGTGTACCTTTCGTAAGTTATGGCACTTAAGTGTCCCTTTGGGCAAAGTTATGGCACTTGAAGCGTTCTTATGCCGTTATACCATCATATGCGTAGGAGATTGGTAATGTGCAACGTAATAATCTTCCATGCAATCATATTGCAAAATTTCCAGCTGCGTGAATACTGTACCAGCACAAACTGCTGAATTGCTCCACCCACGACCCCATGCTCACATCCTCCATCTTGAAGAGCTACCCACAGCCAAAACTTATGACAGTTCAGCCATTAATGAGAAAAGCTTCGAGGATATATATTCTTACGAAAACCACGGAGGCATTGGATGAAATCACCCTGAGGCTTTGGTTTCTTTGTTAAGAAAAGATAAACTTAACAATATCACTTGAAATGACATGTCCAGGTCCGTTGGCAGATGGAGGGTATATTTCTTCTGACCATTCCTGTCATGTTGGACAATTCTCATCACTCTGAGAGCATTATCATGCCATACAAAGAACGCAGACAGTCTACTCCTATTTATTCAATGTTCTCTTCAAATTGTTCGGCAAGAAGCATAATAATAGGTCCATTATAATGAAAATGAACTTAATCTTCAACAGGGTATGCAAAAATTAATATGTGCATGAATGTGTGCATGCGTCAAGTGTCTTTTATTCAAGTTTTAAGGTGACAACATCTAGTGAACTTCGTTGATTATCACATCTAAGAACATGAAAGATCCAATGAGTATTTATCATTTAAATGTTAAATATGGGCTATCATGTTTTTTAAATCAATTTGTTAATGTCATTTACTTAAGAACTACGACGAAGCATATCTTCGTAATGAGTATTCAAACTTTTACTCATGATAATCGTGTTTACTGTACATTGCATTGTCCATGTTGAAATACAAGCAATTTTGTTCTCGAACCCTTTATGAGTAATTTTATTGTAACTTTTTTTTTTTTTGGTAATTTTATATTGTGATAAAGGATATTTTGAGTTGATCTCTTCATTATATATATTTGTCAAATATGAAATAGGTAACCCTACATAGTTAATTCTTTCAAAACTCCATAATAAACAATTATATTCTTACAAAAAAAAACAATTATATTTATTCATATATTTTATAGGTATTTCGAAATAGAATTTTTTTAATATACATGAAACACTTATTTTCAAACATTTAATATTTTTAAACAATCATTATTATATTGATTAGGGATTTATTTCCAAAACATGCATAAGACTTAGAGATGCAGAGTTAAAATTTTACTAAAAAGACCTTAAAATTTAAATTGCTGGATGAAATCCGCACATGAGCGTGTCATGTGGCGCTATGGCTACAGACAAAACCATCACACAGCCACCACCATCGGTGCGCAACACTACTACCGCCGTCAGTAGCACCACCGGATGCAACATTGACTTTCTTCTTTACGCTAAGCAAAACCACATAGAATGTAACGAATTTAAACAGTCACACGTCTATTAAATCGATGAAAATACAAAGTTCTAATGAATTTCACGTACACAGTCTCATTTGGTACTTCAAAGTGTCCAACTAGGAATTTATAGTAGTATAATCCTAATTGCTGAGAAAATTCAGATCGAGAAATTTTTACCCATTTGTGCTATTGCTTATTACACATTTATGGGGAAAATTACCAAAAAAGTCCTAAACCTATTGCAATTGTGCCAATTCAATTATAAACTTATTTTTTTAGCTAATTGAGTCATAAACGTTTTGCAATTGTGCCAGTTTAGTCCATCCTGTCAAAATTGACGGGCCGACACTGACGTGGCCACCAACCAATGCCAACAACAATTTATTAATAATATTTTATTTTTTCAAATTATTTTATTACTTTTTTCTTTCTTTTTTTTTTTCCTTCTCCCTCTTTCTTCCTTTGGCTTGGTTGACTAACCACATGGGAGGGCCGACCGGTTGCCAAACTAAGGCAGCTAGGGAGCTCAACTTGTTGTCACTAGGCAAAGGCGAGTGCCCGCCAATTCTGGCGAGGGCTCATCTCACCAAACCCAATGATAGTGAGGCAAGCGCTCACCAAATGAGAAGAGGGCCCACCCCACCAATGGCTGGGGCGAGCTTGCCTGGCTACCTTAGTTTGTCAACCAACCAACCCTCCCCTTTGGCCAATCATCGAAGCCAAAGGAAGAAAGAGGGAGGAGGAGAGAGGAGGGAAAAGAAAAATATTTACTAAAAAAGATTAAAAGATTAAAAAAAACAAATTAATAAAATAATTCGAAAAAGAAAAATATTACTACAAAAATTGTCGCCAGCGTATTGGCCTACAACTATATCAATGCCAAGCGACCAATTGTGATAGGATGGACTGAACTGGTATAATTACAAAATATTTATGACTCATTAGCCAAAATGTTAATTTATAACTGAATTGGAACAATTACAATAAATTTATGACTTTTTTGGTAATTTTTCCCATATTTATGTTTATTAAGTTAGATAGAGTTAATGAAATAACTTAATCGCACCAAAGTGACAAGATTTAATACTTGATTGCGCTTTTTAAAAGTCATAGGACTTAATTATACTTTTGTGACATGTTTTAAAGTTGAATGCATTTTTTGAAAATTTTATAATTCGATTACACTTTCATAATAAATTTTAGAATTTTCAATGTACTATGATATTTATAGGTACATTCAACTCACCCAAAACATGACCTATACAAAGGCTCGTAGGTTTTACGGTCCAAATCCAGCTGAGCACAGAAGACAGAAGGAGTTGAGCGGACTACAGCACTGAGAAAATGGTGGTTCGGCTGGGGTAGTAAGTAAACACTTTTTTAAATCTGGATTCACTTGAACCCATATTGGCCATCATTATGTGAATTCCATATGAACGATGCACACTATGGATTTGGGTAATAGACTGGGATCTATGTAAGACTTATCCAAAGGAGCATGGGACTAAATAGGATGCGCAATTTGTAAAAGTGCAAATTTCACCCACTGAACTTATAAGTAATCAGTTCCAATCCGGTCTAACCCTATCCAAAAATCAGAACCAGATCAGAAGGACCGGTTCTCCATTTTTGGAATTGGAAACCAGACCATCTGGTCTTGAAACTGGATCGACCTGTCTAGTTTGGTTCCCAGGTGCTCCAACGGAAACACGGGTTTGGTCGAACCAAATGCTGACAAACGCCGTGACGGCCAGACGGACAGAGAGAGAGACCAACAGGAACTCACTTTTACTAAGACACCGTTCAGATTGTGAACTTCACCTTCCCCATCTCGTCGGCCCTCCTTTGTTCATTCATTCTCGATTCATCCTCCCCTTGTATTCCCGGAAAGGGAATCATCCCTAGAAAAACACTGGGCCCCTCAGGCTGTCCTGCGCCGCCAACTCCACCGGGCGTGCTGAGTTCAGTCCATGAGTCGCCCACCCTCCAAAGCCCACCGCCAACAATTACCCCTCTTATTCTCCTCCTCCTTTCTTCTTTTGCAATTTGATGAGCGTGAGCGGCGAGGACGAGAGGCGAGAGAGGGGAAAGAGAGGGAAAAGAGCGATTAGGGTATAAAGATTTTAAAGAAATAATAATAATAATAATAATAATAATAACAATTAGTCTGGTCTGACCAGTCCGGTTCCCACCGTAAAAAGGAAAACCAGACGCCCGTTAAAACCGGACCGGCTGGACCAATCCCGTCTAAGTGGTTCCCGTTGCACACACCTAATCAAACTCGCTGGACTTTTGGATCAGAAGAACAATTTGGTCATCAATTTGAAAACATAGTGACAACATTATTTAGTCTAGTTCAAGCAAATTCAGCCTGCAGACTGATGTCAAACAGAACCGAGATCAAAACTTAAGGCATCGACCTGAATGCATCTTTTCCAATTCATCCTATTGGTTCATGCTTCTCAATAGCCTACTCCATTCTCAATGAAGACATTTGCCCAGTATTACAAAACGGATTCCGTTCAAGATGACCTAGCCAAAATTACTCAGCTCGATTAAACAGCCAGTGCGATGGTACAATATATCCCAGTCAAAATTACTCTTCTCTACTGGGATTGCCAGCCTACCTATTTCATGATATAGGCGGAACTAACTAGCTGCAACCTTAATTACATGAAGCCAAAGGGGACTATTTACGGCTAAATTTTAAAGACGAGATCCGTCTGTTACTTGTCATCTAAAGTTGCAGCATTGGGCTTGACCCCTTGCCAATTTGTCCCACAAGCAGATCATCTGCCTAGGAGACTGGTAATGTGCAGTGTAATAGTCTTCCATGCAACCATATTGGCAAAATTTCCAGCTGTGTGAGTACTGTACTGGCACAGAACTGTTAAATTCCTCCACCCATATCCCCATGCTCACATCCTCCATCTTGAAGAGCTACCCACAGGTGAAACATATAACAGTTCAGCCATAGGTGAGAAAAGCTTGGAAGATATATATATATTCTCACAAAAACCACACAATCGTTGGATAAACTCACCCTGAGCCTTCGGTTTCTATGTTGAGAAACAATGAACTTAGCAATATCACTCGAAATGACATATCCAGGTCCGTTGGCATATGGAGGGTATATATCTTCAGACCATTCCTGTCATGTTGGACAATAATCATCACTTTGAGAGAATTATCATGTCAAGCAAAGAACGCAGACATTCTACTGTGCATTCAATGTACTCTTTGAATTGCTCAGCAAGATCCATAGCAAAAGGTCCATTACAATGAAACTGAACTTAATCATCAACAGGGTAGGCAGAAATTATATGTGCATGCATGTGTGCATGTGTCAAATGTCTTCTGTTGAAGCTTCAAGGCGATAACAGGAAAGATCCGATGACTGACTATCAAGCTGCTAAGTACCTTTGCCAACAGAAAATGTCTAGCAATCCAGCAATAATCATCTTTTCCCAAGTAGCAAACAAAACAACAAACTGGTACTGCATTCAATAATCACTATAACCACAGAAGCCTCCTACCTCATAAGAAACCGCCCATTTTCCATTTCTGAGAGGACGATGCAAGAGATTGAGATTGCCCATATAAAGAGACTTTTTGGAAGAGATGCCATCAATTTCATTTAAGACAGCATCCACCCTTAAGAATGTATCATCATCACATTTCATTGTAAATGCTGCTGTCACATTCTGAATCTGCATTCAGGATGACGAGCTAGTTAAAAGTAGAGTTCTACCATACAATGTTTAAAGTGGGTAGACGATTTCATGTAGATTTACAGTAACTAAACAAAATCTTACCCCAAACTCACATATCGCAATGGTTTTCAGGACCACGAGCTCATAACGATCCATAAATGGCAAAATAACTGTATCACCAAAGTAGGCAGCCTCCTTTTTTAGCATTGCATTCACCTCCTTTCTTGGATTCTAAAAACAGTATATAAAAATCAGATTGCGAGTTGGCAATTGTGCAAAGATTCTTATAATATGAGCAGAAAAGAGTATATACTTTACAAGATTACATATGGACTGTATAGAACAGGAAAGCATAAATCTTTACTATTTTACAGTTTGATGTTAAAATTATCTGCCCACATATAAACATTTGTCATAGTACTTCACATTCCAAAGGGCATTTATTTGGAGATTAAGGGTGCGCATGGCAAAATTTTTGGAACAGAAATTGATTTCTGGCCAGAAACTAATTTCTCTAAAGTTAAAAATTTTAGCTTCTGATTTTTTCTTCAAATCTATTTCTGGAATAGAAATCTGTTCCAGAAATAGAAAAATCAAACTGCGTTACCAAACGGATTTCTATTCCAAACCTATTTCGGGGAACAGAGAAACAGAGAAATAGAAAAGCAGAAATTTTATCACGTGCGCTCTAAAGAACTCTTGAACTTCAATTTTCCAATAGATCCTGTCGATTATTAGTTGATGACCAACTGCTTATAATAACGCGATCACACTCAGTCAACACTCCCACCTATATTAATCAAGTGAATATTTTAACTTAGGCCATCTGATTCCTTCTGTCTCTTTTTTCCTGGTGAATGATTCCATCCATCTCAGAAAGGAATAATTGCGTTAGTTTCTCACCTGGAAGATAAGTTTCACATGAGGCTTTCCATGGTGAACATTGTCAGCAACAGATTTCAACAAATGATGACATAATATCTACTAAAAAATCATAAATGGTTATCTCATAACATAAATTTTTCTTTTTCTTTTTTCCAGTATCCTTTTAGTTTTCATTACTTAAAGATAATTACTCCAATACACCCTCAATTTTAAATACATTTCAGTGCCAACCCATGCATTTGAAACTGACAGATACTGTGACACCCCTCCTGTGCTTTATGAAAGATTGACTTTTGACTCCCTAAAGTTATCAGACCAAAAGCATATAGAAAAGCCTAATTAACATCTAAATAGAAAAATCAATCATCATTCACTCTGCTAATGTAGTGGAAATACGAACATGTTGCCATGTGGATTGCTGCTGATACAAGCAACTTGGGCCATTCAAAATCTATGTAGATTGCTTTCGTGCCTGAAGGGTCATAAAACCGAACCACATCATCACACCCAACTTATTTGAACATAAAGGCTTATTTAGGATCTTGTCAGCATACTCTACCCTTTTTGTCCAAGACGTTCTACCAAGGGGGTCTAAGTCAATACCAAGAGAAAAGACAGCACCACAGATGCCAAAGTCATCTTTCTAAGTTCCCATAGTGTAAGTGTAATTTTCAATCCAGAAAGTCTCTGGCCATGTTATTCCTACTTTAAGAAGTATTCCCTGAATAACTCCTTCAGTAAAGTTCATAACTTTGATTACTAACGAACCATAACAACTACAAAAACTCAAATTAGCAAGGAATCACATGTCACACAAACACCCCTCCCAATAGACTGTAAAATTCCAAAAGCACATCTGATTCTCTATAACCTAGACATACTCAACTTAAAATTTGATGCTGGATAAACTATAGTTATAGTCAGTAGCAACCTTACCAGTGCAACAAAAAAACGAGCTACTACATCTGAAGACTTTATTGCTCCTGATTGCATCCAGGTCTTTCTGATTGCCATGCGTTCTGCGAAGTGGTTGGTTGCAGAAAGAACTCCAACAAAAAGCCTAACTGGTCTTTTAGGCAGAGGATGAGCTTTCCATTTCTCAGACATTTCCAAGACTCTTTTAGGAGAAAAACTCGGATGGGAAGTTGGGAGAGAGGTAGCATAAACTTGATGAACATCAACATCTCCTTTTATTGCCAATCCAGTTGCATCTTCAAGTGTAAATCCCTACAGATACAAGGGAGAAAGAAAGGCTTTAGAAGATACCACATGTTCAACTCAAGTAAGTAATGATCTGGCATCATATCACCCTAATAACTAGGAATCATTAGAACCAAGTAAGAATATCCCAGATGAAGAGAGGTTCATCAGTTTATAGCAAAAGCCACAAGAAGAATTATTATGGCATTAGATGCTAAAGCAAAAGCAGATAATATCCATCTAAAGGAAAATATTCAGTATTCATTTAATGAAACTGGAAGAGTTGCCCCCAAGAAGTAAAGCCCATGAGATCAGTCTCTCCCATGACAAACGACATACCGTCCGATAAGGAAATGAAGAAATATGCCGACCCCCAACATTAATATGGTAACCATCAACACCTGCACGAAGAGTAAGAATAAAGAGCCCACCCTCCACAAAAGGGAAAGGCCATGTCACTTCCGGTTTCTGCTCACGTCCTATAAATCGCTTAAACCATGATGTTGTCTTGGACTCTTTTGCATCAACAATATCATTCCGCATCCATTTTTCACACCTCGCATATCCATCAACTGCCAGTACACACGAGGAAAATGTTATATATACAATGTGATAACCATGTAGCTTCTATTAGTTCCAAACATTCCACTATCACTATTATTCTAGTAAACCATACCAATTAGATGAATATCCACACATTAGTTAACACCACCATAGAAAGTAAGAAAGAGACCGTGCAAGAAATTCTACTTGGAATTACCAAAAATGGTCCAACTTGATTAATCTGAAGGAAAAACCACAAACAAGCAGTAAGCAAACTAGCAAAGATGACCAAGGAACTACTAGACGGAAAGCATGCTTACAGTTCTATTTCTCTAGATTTAAGATCTATTTCCCTAGATTTAAGATCATTTTTGGCCCTCTCCAATGTTACACTTCCCACCCAAGGTTTAAATTGTATCTCCCAGCCATTTCCATACTGAAATTTACCTTCCATCAATATTTAACCAAGTCGAGCAACCGATTGACAAAATAAATGGTTAATTTACTTAAAGTACAGCAATCAATGAAAGTTCACAAAATACTAGAAGGATAAAACACAATCCCGGCAGGAAAAAGTACCGATATGTATCGGCACAAGACACAAAGTGCAGCCAATGATACACACCCACAGTTAAACGGATCTAAAATGAACTGGAATCATCACACAGGAATATTATTTTGAAAGGCTTAATTGGTAAAATGACCCCTAACCTTCATCTAGGAAAACCTGAAACAAATAAAAATAGTTTCCTACAAGCTTTTTCAGATAAAATCGCTGCAGTGGCTATGTCACTTCACTCTCAAATCACCTTGATCTCAGTTTCTGCACCGAGTTCTTAGAGACAAACAGAGCTTGGTGACTCCATATACAACGCACCTGAGAAAGAAAAACATGACTACTTTCTTGGGCTAAAGAGTCGATGTACATAGGTACCAAGTGGATACTGAGTGTTCTGAAAATCACTTACAGCAGAAATAATAAACAGCTACTCTTTCTGTAAAATGCCTACCCCAGTATAAGCCATCTGTCTCCACTCAAAAGTTTCTCATGTTTACGGTACAAGTACCAACTATTGCGTTTCCACAGCTCATATAACTAAATAAATAAACAAATAAATAAATAAATAAAAAGAGAATGGGGCAAAGTTCACAAGAGACCAAACTTTTGAGGTTTGAATATAGATCTGGTCCCTGAACTGTTGCCATTTACACAATTGGTCCACAAACCCTCTTGTTCACTCTGTTCCATCCAATTTGTACAAAGGGTTGATTCTGACCTCCTCCAGCACATTTTTCAAGCAACATCAACCAATTTATCAAAAATTATGTTCCTACTTTTAAGGGCTTCATGATTGTTTATACGACCTAACTAAAGTTTCCAGTTTAATATATGTTGCCAATCTCTGATGAGAACTATGTCGCGAGAAACAAATCAACCCTTCTTTTTAAAAAATTGGAGGATAGCTTTGTGAATAAAAATAGCTCAAGAACCACAGGGTGAAAATAACACAAGTCCAGGGACCAAATACAGATTTAAACCAATTTTTACTCTCATTGCCACCAAGTGAGCCTCTCCATGGCAAAACCAGTATTTGCACAAAAATCAACAATGTGAATCAAAAACTACCTTGTACAGGACCAACTAGAAGGCAGTAAACATCCCACGAGTTCAGCAAAGTGTTGATCCATGCATTTATTAACAACTATAACATAGCCTCTTCTTGACTGCTTCTTTTTGACTGCTTGTCATGAGTCAACATACCTATGCTTCATATAACCTCTTATTGGTAGAAGTCCTTTTTAGACTATTGAGTTGACAGGATTACAGATTATGCTGATATTTGTATGCCTCAATGCGGAAAATAGGATCTTATTTAGGTTCAATATGCATGCCTGATGGATCAGATCCAGAGATAGAAAGCATCCGGGGCTTGAAGCATCCAGAAGTAGGGAAAAGAATGTAAAGCAAATAAAAGAAATTGATGATACTGCTGGTAAAATCATTATTTAAGAATCATGATCATAGATAAAACTAGAATATAAAATCAAGTTTAAAATCACATGACCCAAATTATACAAGTCCATAGATAAAACATATTGAGGTCATTGGATAGAATCTATAGAAAAGAGTCAATCGTAAGATTTCATTAATCAAGATTAGAATCCTGTGAGAATTCTATTCAAACCTTTAGATTATCACACATTCTAATATCCAGATTAAGACTTCACAAGCAACTCTAGGCCCACACCCTTAACCTTAATAAAAGCAAAGGTAACCATTTAAGATAGAAGCAGATTCTCAAATTAAATAACAAGTCTTAATAGTCAGAACTTTTCATATTTTCCTGAGCCTAATTCCCTAATAAACCCACAACTTTGGTTAGATTTAAGATTAGAGCAAAAGTCAAAGATTTTTTTTAGAAGAAAATAGTTCAGAGCAGAACTGACATTGGGCCTAAAGTTTGGGGATTTTTTTGGGAATTAGCCCTATTTTCCTGGAGTAAGACATGAAAAATCAAACATACGATGACAGCAAGTATTCCCGAGAAATCAAAAGTCAGTAAAACATATAAACTCACTGATACTAAACAGATGAAGACTGACGAAACGTCGAGACTACAAGAAATTTCAAAGGCAATATAAATCCTACCTAGCATGTCTTCATCATTCTTGGATGATAAACCGTTGCACCTTTGACCTGTTCCCCATTGCATTCTATAACAAGTGTTGTGCTCAATAACTGGCCTGTGGCTCCAATCACCCTTTAATCTTGGGTTCAAATGCAAAATCTTGGGAGGCTCCTCCCCATCCACGGCCTTTAACCCCTGCAATTCAACCATAAACTGCGAGACCATAGCCACGCCATTGCCACTCCTTAACTTTGCAAGTTGTGGGACATACTCCTGATGGGCATGATGAGGAGTTCCAACCACAGTAATGGAAGATCCTGCAGCAAGCCCACAAGGCAGAAACATGAGTCTATCTCCCCGCGCCAATTCCTCCCCACTCATTGAAACCCAGGAAGGACATGACTCTATTGGCCCCTCCAAGAGCGAAGTTTGTGCAGTCTCATCCAGCTTAAACTTGCCCAATTCCTGCCATGCTTTTAGCCCCAAACTCCAAGCCTCATCTGCCATCTTCTCAAGTGTCGATAGTTCACTTGTCCTATTCCTCCGCCTCATGATTTCTTCCATTATTCGACCGTAGCGGAGTTGGGATATCTTAGTGGGCCTGGACCCACTTACTTCCACCTCTGTGTGTTCCTTCCTAGGCATTTTCAAAACATTTTGGCTTTGAAAATCTTCTAATTTCTGGTGAAATTTATCCTCGTGAACGGAAGTGATGACCGTTTTGCTTAGGCTCCTATCTTCAGGATCCTCTTTTACCGACCCAATGGGGCTATCATCTCCACCCATCGAGGTCGCCAGTTCTAAGAACTTTGGGAACTTCAAGGTTATGAAAAGCAAGTACAATGCCCCCACAACCAGCAACAGGTGCGAAAGCTTGGGCTTTCTGGCACTGCCGGGTTCGAGCTTCAGCCTCTTCATTTTTTTTCTATCAGCACCCTAATCAGAACACGCCCCCAACAGTATCACCAACCGTCTACCAGAATCATCTCCCAAACGGATCAAAAATCAAACCCGAGAGACCGTCTCCACGACATCTAAGCACCCCCTCAAACACAATGTCCCCAAAAAAAACAAAAAACCCATCAACGCATCAATGCAGATCGACAAACCTCAACTGCCCAATCGCGGAACCACCCCCCGGCAGAAATTCAACAGCTGGGCAACGATCGGAATCGGAAAAATCGGCGAAATGTCGCGGGCCGACGGAATACCGAACCACGAACCTCGGAAGCCGAGCCAGAGACGGAGGCGGCGACCCAGATGTTGTTTTTCGACGGAGACGGCAAATGCGCCTCGGAGATCCCCCTCAAAAACCCTGATGAACAGCCCACAAAAGAGAGAGAGACAGAGAGAGAGAGAGAGGGAATGTAGAAGGTTTACTATAATGGAAGGAAGAACCCACCCAGATGCAGGAATGAAAAGTGCGGGTTGTGCGCGGGCCGTTTTCACCTGTGGCTGTGGGGAATAATGTAGGTGAAGTTAAAATTGCGTCTGATCCTTCGCTTCTTCGAGTTTCGCGTGGGATCGGGTGGGAAATCGGATTTCGCCCCTCTCTTTTTTTGCTTTGCTTTCTTTTAATTGGAAATTACATATTGGGTTTGGGGCCCATGCAAGCAGGGGTAATCGATTGCAAAATAGTATTGACTCTTGACTCCCAATTTGTAGAACTGAGAATCTATTTTACACTTTCTTTCTTTTTTAAGCTCTAGTTATTTCTTAATTAGAATGTATTAGTTCTTTTTACGTGGGAATATGATGATTTATACGTAATCTGAAATTATCTTTTTACTAAGTATAAATAGATTTCCTTACTTAACGTGAAAACTTAGCATGAGTTTTTTTATCCCTTCATGAAATAATCTTGGAGTTTGTCTTTGGATTTGAGCAGAAATTTCACAATGCATATTGGCCGTGACCCCAACGCAGTTTTAGTTCTAAAAGAGAGAAAAAATAAAAAAAAAAACTCATTCAATTCGGTCAGTTCAATTCCCCCCAATGAATGGAGAGTCAGAACATTTATTGCGATTACAAATTTTGAGCTCACCCGGTCACCCCTACAGACAAGTATTAACATCAGTAAATTTTAGGGCTAGTGACGACCGTAGTATTTTAACTTTTTCTCAATTATCCAATGCCATCCTTGGATTTTTTTTTTTTTATTCGATGTGGTCTTTTTATTAAAATTTAATGAAATTTGATTACATGCTGTTAAAATTAATAACCTTTTTTTTTTTTTTCAATTTCGTTCTTAAGCTTTATTTTTTTTGTCCAGTTTCATCTTTAAACTATTATATGTCGGTTCTTTTTTCTCTGTTAGCCTTCATTTGAGGATGGTGAGGATCATCATATTTTCAATAAAATATGCCTCGATGAAACAATCCCTTAGGACGCGATTGTAACTTGATTTGTAAAGCAATTTAAAATATTCCTTGTGTTAAATTGACATGTTTATTTACATTTTCTTACAATATCGTGGACATATAAATAAATTGATGGCGACTCCTCTCTTCTTTTCAATTTATCAATTTAATGTGTGTAAGAGACAACTTTAATCTAAAAATCTGTTCATTTTGCCAAAAAAAATAAAGAACATTTTGGGTTAACATCTTGAAAAACCCTAAAATTGTACACATATAACAAATTTACCATAAACTACTTTTTTTAATCATGAAAAATTCAAAACTATTATACCTGTGACAAATTTACCCAAACTAACCATAAAAAACCCTCAAATTGATATATTTATGACAAATTTACCCCAAACTAATTTATACGACTGCCAAAAATCCTAAATTGATACATTTATGACAAATATACCCTACGTTAAATTGGATTAATACCACAAAAAATCGCAAAAATCGTATAATTATAACAAAAGAAAAGTAAAATTTCAAACCTAGCCAACTTTTCATGTGTCATTCAACTTAATAAAGATAAATTTGTCACAAGTATATCAATTTTGGGTAAAATTGTCAAACGCATACCAATTTGGGGTTTTTGATGATCACAAAATTAGTTTTTGATAAATTTGTCACAGGTGTATCAGTTTGGGGTTTTTTAGGTATTAACCCTAACATTTTTAAAAAACATTTTCCAAAAAGTTACTTTCAAAGAAAAATGACTATTTTTTTAATATTCGGCTGAGATCTAAAAATAAATAAGAAAATATTTTCCGCCGTTTGGTAATTGATTAGATTTTTCAGAAAAATGATAAAAAAATTTGAATTTTTCAATTCTTTTTATTTTTTTCATTTTCTTTCTTTATCTTCTTCTTTGTCTTTGGCTAGTCACCAACCACCACCATGACCAGCAACCAGCTGAGAAAGAGGCAAAAAACAAAGAAGAAAAATTTAAAAATTATTAAAAATCATTTAAAAAAAGAAAAATAAAAAATAAAAAAAAGAATAAAATAAAAGGATTTCAGCTTTAAAGTAGAATATATTTTTCTCATTTTTGAAGGTGTTTTTTCCATTGGCAGAAAATGTTTTCCTTAACTAGTGTAGTTTTCTTCATATTCAATATCAAAAAATTCAAACAACGTTTTTCAAAAAGTTATTTTCTGTGAAATGAATGAAATATAAAATTAGGAAAGGTCCTAATAGTGAGGGAGCAATGATCGAGCTACATGTGATTTGCAAAGCAATTACTTATTTTTTGTACGTACCGAAATAGCTTTAAGTATGATTGGCAACTCTTATTGCAAGAAAGAAAGAACTTTGGTAAGCGATAAGTAACTTTTGTGATGCCCAGTAACTTTAACGTAGGCAGTAAGCTTGCTGGGGGCACCCGTAGTGTATCCTAAATGAGAAACTATTCATTATTCAAAGTATTAATTACGAATATCACAAAAATAATCATGGTGTTGAGAATTGCAGTATCTTTTTATTTCATTATTTGTCTAATGCCCTTTTAATATTTATTAACATTAATAAATGATTGAATAGTTTTTGAATTCATTAAGTGTATACACATGTGCCTTCATGTCAACAACTTTGAAATAAAATCAACAAGAGTATCATAACATTCGTATAATGATCATTTTAGCATCTTAAGTGCTACAAATTTCAAAAATTAATCAAAGCAATTTGTCTCATTAAAAAATATAATGTGAAAGCCAATCGTTTTATGTGACATTAATAACTCTCATGAATAATTTTTTTTATTTTTTTGGAATTTTCTATTTTTATTTTTATTTTTTCTTTGCTTTTTTTTGTGTGCCGGTGAAGGTCACCAACGATTGACATCGACACAAAAAAATAAAAATAAAAAATTCAAAAATTCACATAGGAATAAAATCAATCAAAAAAAAATATATATATGTGGGACGATTTACCAAAAATGATTTATCGAAAATAACACTTAAATTATCGATTCTATTTGGACGTGGCACTCAAGGACACTCGTTTGGGCGCCTACGACGCTCTTCTTGTCCACGATATCTTTCCACAAGAGCTCGAGCAGAAACACCGCCGGCGAAAGCACTCGCCGGAGCAGTTCCCCTGATGGGATCCCGACGAACGAAGCGCACCTGCGGGAGCATCGAAAATGTTCCGGCATGGCGGTTCGCGTGAGCAGGGGTCAGAGGATGCTGCCCGGGAATCGTTCCCGTCTTGCGGGTCGCTCTCTGGCACGCCGAGGTCGTTTCCGGGGGCGCCCATTGGCCCGTGCGTCGACCTCGCCCGAACCTCCTGCTGCTTCTGCTCTCGTTTCCGGTCGGGGTCCTGCTGCACGTCCTCCGGGAAAGGATGCTTTTGATGGGTTCGACTCATTCGAAAGGATGGGCCGCGAAAGTGCCGCGCGCACGCCAGGTGACTGTGGATATCACGCTGAGCCCGGCTTCTTCGGTAATTTTCGGGTAGGGGAAGAGTCGAGCGGCGACGAGGCCGAGGAGAGTGCTGGTTCGGAGGAGGATGATGGTCTGCCGTTGGTGAAACCGCTCGGTTTCAAGAGCGGGCGGAGTGATTGCGTTCGAAGCGTTGAGGAATGTGGAGATGAATTGAGACATCCTTTGGTGAGGGAGGTTTGTAGGCTGGTTCAGCTTCGGTCGGTTTGGAACCCGAACCTTGAAGGTGAGTTGAGGCATCTATTGAGGAGCCTCAAGCCGAGGCAGGTGTGCGCCGTGCTTCGCGCGCAGGAGGATGAGCGGGTCGCCTTGATGTTCTTCTACTGGGCTGATCGGCAGTGGCGGTACTGGCATGATCCTATTGTGTATTATACGATGTTGGGGATCTTGAGCAAGACCAAATTGTGCCAAGGCGCTAGGAGAATTATCCGGCTCATGCGCCGAAGGCGGATCGTGCGTGAGCCTGAAGCTTTTGGATATCTCATGCTGTCCTACAGTAGGGCAGGCCAGGTAAGGCGCGCCTTGCAGGTTCTGACGTTGATGCAGAAGGCAGGTGTTGAACCTAATTTATTAATATGCAATGTGGCGATGAATGTCCTCATAAGGGCCAACAGGCTTGAAAAGGCATTTAAGTTCATGGAGAGAATGCAACTCGTTGGAATTATGCCAAATGTGGTTACTTATAACAGTTTAATCATGGGTTACTGTGATTTACATTGTGTTGAGGATGCCATTGAGCTGCTCGATGGAATGCCTGCAAAGGGTTGTCCGCCAGATAAGATCAGTTACTATACTGTCATGGATTTTCTATGTAAAGAAAAAAGGGTTGAAGAAGTGAGGGAGATGTTGCAGAAAATGGTAAGGGACAGTAATTTATTACCAGACCAGGTTACTTATGATCATCTAGTCCATGTGCTTGCCAAGCATGGCCATGGAGATGAGGCTCTTGAATTTTTGAGGGAAGCAGAACAGAGAGGCTTTCAGATTGATAAAATAGGGCATAGCGCCATAGTCCATTCATTTTGTAAGGAAGGGAATCTAGATAAGGCAAAGGAAATAGTGAATGAGATGTTCTCGAAGGGTTGTACCCCAGATGTGGTGACATATACTGCTGTGCTTGATGGGTTTTGTCGAGTAGGTAAAGTAGATCAAGCTAGAAAGCTGCTGAAGCAAATGGAAAGGCATGGCTGCAAGCCAAATACTGTATCTTATACAGCCTTGTTAACTGGTCTCTGTCGAAGTGGTAAGTCTTCAGAAGCTAGAGAAATGATGAACACGAGTGAAGAGGACTGGTGGAGTCCTAACGCCATTACTTACAGTGTGGTGATGCATGGGCTGCGCAGGGAGGGAAAGTTGTCAGAGGCCAGTGAGGTAGCTCAAGAGATGGTGAAGAAGGGATTCTTTCCCACTCCTGTTGAAATTAACTTACTTCTTCAGTCTCTCTGCGAGAAGGGAAAAGTGGATGAGGCTAAGAGGTTCATGGAAGAATGTCTGAAGAAAGGGTGTGCTGTTAATGTTGTGAACTTTACCACAGTAATTCATGGGTACTGTCAGACAGATAATTTGGACGCGGCTCTATCTTTGCTCGATGACATGTACCTCAGCAACAGACATGCTGATGTATTCACATATACGACCCTAATAGATGCATTGGGGAAGAAGGGAAGAATTGAAGAGGCAACTGACCTTATGATGAAGATGCTGAAGAAGGGTTTGCTTCCTACTCCGGTTACATACAGGACAGTCATACACCGTTATTGTGAAAGGGGTCGGGTGGAAGATTTGCTAAAGCTGTTGGAAAAGATGCTTTTGAGGCAAAAGTTCAAAACAGCATACAATCAAGTCATTGAGAAGCTTTGTTATTTTGGAAACTTAGTGGCAGCGGAAAAACTTCTGAATAAGGTTCTGAGAACAGCCTCTCGTATTGATGGCAATACATGCCATGTCTTAATGGAGAGTTATTTGAGCAAGGGGATCCCTCTGTCAGCATACAAAGTTGCATGCAAAATGTTTCAGCGGAATATGATTCCTGATTTGAAACTGTGTGAGAGAGTGACCAAAGGACTTATGTCAGAAGGGAAACTGGAGGAGGCTGATAAGCTTATGTTACTCTTTGTGGAACGTGGACACATTATGCCTCAGAGTTGAAAGCAATACTAATCCTGTGAAGCATCCTTCTGCACTAAATGCAGTCGATACCTCCCACTTTCTCTACTATCACCTTTCTTCTTATGGGCTTGGAGCATGATGTGTCCATGAAATTATCTTCATCTTTTCCTCTGAAATATGGTAGAACTTTCTATCACACCTCTACTTTTTTCTCCATTAAAGGATTACTGAATGTTTTTACTCATGGCATTCTGTTGATTATGCTGTCTAGCAGACTATTTGGGGGATTTTGACCTTAATTTATCTATCATATCTGGACCTGGTTATATGTTCCTATATAGACCGTCATTTGACACAAGTTTGAAATTAACAAGCAAACCCCTCAACCATCCCATCATCATGCTATCTAGCTAGCAATGTAGGGGCTTATTTTATATGTTTTCCTGGATTTACTAAAGCTAGAACTCGCTTGGATATAAAGACCACAACCTGGAAGTATGGTTCTGTGTATTGTTTGTGCATCACCCGATGATTGGAGTCATGAATGGAACCATATTAGGACATAGGATGGAGTAGTTAGGTGCTGTTCTGATGCGGTAACAACGTGGAACTTCACTATTCTGATCTAGTAGACAAATGATGATGTGAGGAGAGATTGTGTGTGGGAGTTAAGTTGTTAGTTATGATTGCCTAAATAAGAAGTGGTTATATTTGATTGGCCCATGCCTTAACATGTAGCATGTCTACTAAGCTGTTCTGTGGTCCTGTTTCCCATATCAATTAGGTCATTGTACAATGTTGGACTGTTAAAATCATACCATTTCTATTGTCACAGTCGGTTCTTTGCTTACGGAAAAATAATGATGGCTGCATCGATAATGATGATGAACTGTTTACAGAAACATGGTATATAGAAGGTATGCTTTGTTCTGAGCTGCTTCTACTTTTATATAGGAGGATGCCTGTTCAGACTTGATGCAAGAGCAGAAGTACAGAAAGTGAGATGTAGCCAGTGGCTGTCATGATCGTCTTCCTGTTTCCGGCAGAGAGAAGGTTATGTTGGCTAACATGTAAGCACTAGACTCGTAGGATAATACTAACGCGGGGTTGAAATAATTTTTCAATTTACCCCTTAGTCAGCTTGTTATTTGTCTATTGTGTGATCAACTCAAATTTCTTTCTCTGATCTAAATGAAGGAATTAATCACAGACCCAAATCAGATTGACTGCAATTATCTTTCATTATGATACTACCATTCTTTGTTTGAATCTTGCATAATATGCAGTAGAGTCTAATGTAAGTTGTCGACCTCAACTTATAAGATGATGACTTGAATTGGATAGCTCTTCACATTATAGTGTATAGTTCCCATCCTCACAGGGGAACCTAATCAGAAATTGGTTGTTGCTGCTTTACTTTCAACTAAAAACTGATCTGCTCTTTCTACTCAGACCAAAGTCGTACCTATTTCTACATGGAGCTTCAACAGCAGCTAGGTGTAGAGGTTAGTTATGAGCATTACCTTCTTGCATTACTTGCTATTGTAGGGATTTGCCTGATCGGACGACAATGCTTCTTTTTAGTTAAGCATCTTGAAGTAGTTGAAACATTGCTAGAATAACGTGTTACTGATTCAACTCTGATTTACATATTGAGTTATCTATCAATGAAATTCTTAGGACTAAATAGAAAAGGAGCCGCAGGAAGTTTGAGGGGTGGTGTTTTTTCAGTAAAAAAATTCATGTGAGCATGACAACAGATATCTTGACGCATTTACCTTTAAACTTCTCATCTGGCATTAAGGGGTTTGAATTCTTTTGGTCTGTGACTCAGATTAGAGTGCTTGAAGATGGCCTAAAATCTGAATGGTGACATTTATCTTAATTTTTTTGTCAATGCAAAAGTCATACACCTGCCTTTATTGCTACATTATGAAGGCCATTAGACCTCAGGCTATGGCCTGATACTCCAATTTATTAAAGCCAGTCAAAATATTTTTGCGTGGTGTTTCTTTTGTCCACCAATTAACGTCATGAGCTAACAGATAAGATTACCCTCCTCTTTACGAGCGGCTTACATGCATTTTTGTTTGTGGTGGTGGAGATTGATTTTTTCTCTCAAGGAGGTGGTTAATGGGGACCTATATGGTCGATTGTGGTGAATATAAATATTTATAAGTCATCATCATGAAGTCACAATAGGTCATATAGTCACTAATTTGCTACTCAAACATCTTAACTGATCTACCTTTGGCTTTACACGTAGGAACTTCTGGTGAATTTTTATCCAGTTTGATGGCAACTCAGGTTCAAGAATGGGCAGGATAGGTGTATTTTTCACATCTTGATGAGTCATATGCACTCGTTGAAGATTGTCTTTCTCAAAATTGATGATTCAAAATACTGAATCTCAATTTCCAGTTTCAGGTCTTCTCCAGTCATTACAGCTGGAGATACGATTGGCAATATTTTCCTAGCCTTTGCGATGCAGGCAATCAGAAACTGGGGTATTTTTCATTTCTCTGATGATTTACTGTACAATTGCCACTGTCTGGGTCTGGGGCTTGGACCAATCAAGGGAGAGGATTTCCATCTGTTTCTGCCTAAACCGATATGCAGAAGCTACTTCAGAGCGATACTTCACGAGGTTCAAGCTCAATGTTTGGCACTCTTTTGCAAGACAAACTGATGAATTGTGAAGACAGACCATGCAGGACTATTGTGTTGGTACTGTAATTTTCAGAAGCAACTGATTATTTAATTGACTGAAGCATACTGCTTTTGGGAATTCATTATTATCGCTTGAAATAATATGATGTCAGTGCAAATCGTGCGAATAAATGTGTGTGTGTGTGTGTGTGTATGTGTGTGTGTGTGAGAGAGAGAGAGAGAGAGAGAGAGAGAGATTACATTGGCTGAGAATTGGCATAAGTCAATGTCTTTCTGCAGCATTTTGCAGTTGGAACCGATGTGAATAGTTGCAATATGTTCTTAATCTGATGTCTTGTTATAATTTTTCCAAAAAGAAAATAAAATAAAATGGAGGGCCTGCAAATGCATCCTAACGGATTAGAAGGTCTCATTGCCGTCACTAATGGTCTGAAGTCAGTGTACTGCTGCACAAGCACCATATATAGAAAGAAAAACATGATTTCTTTAGCGCGAGTGCAAATTTGCTTTCGCTGATATGCCATTTACATCCATTAATTCATAAGGGATTCAATGTAGGAGGGCAAAATAGATCTATCAATTCTTCGGTTCCATTTCTTTGAATTTCTTATTTATCTACTTAATTCTCTATCAAACACCTTAATATGGGCTTCTCGTCACCTAGGGCAATCCTCCGCTAAGGGATTACGAAAATGCATAAATATTTGACTGTAAACTAACGAGAGAGAAGTCAAAAATCTCTTATAGAGAGATTCCAACTAATATTCCGACATGGTTGCAATTGGAATCTCATATCTCAGGATAGTTTGACACTGGGGATTAAGGCACCTTGATCTTGCACTTTTGCCAAAAGTTCAATCTAGAATTATCAGAATTTTTTCTTCAATTGGTCCTTGAAAATTAGAATGCCGTAACTTATGACGTCCTACATAGTAAGCAACAACAGAATCAAGAGACAGTAATTCGTGAAATTTTCTTTTAAAAAAAGCAAAGAATAAACGAGAGAGTGAAGGCTAGGTGAGAGCAGGTGGCGTCATCTCTAGCTAGGGTCGACCGTCGCTGTTGAGAGCAACCAGGGTGGCGACCTTCGCTACTCAGGGCAGAAAAGGATCGCGACCCTCACCGCCCATGGCCATGGGCCCATGACTCGTGCCCCTTGTCTCAATGTGCTTGCAACTCTCTCAATCCTGCAACCCACAACCCGAGTTCTACCGTTTGCAGAAACAGCAGAGTTCGTTCCCCCCGTATGCTACGCCACAAACATTGCTGGTCATTGTACTTATGGCAAGCCAACGATTAGGCCAAAGCAAGTGGGACACTCTAGATAGATAAAAGCAAACGATTAGGCAAAAGTAAGTCAGGACATACAGTACCAACTCACAGTTAAACAGGCAGATGGGGGTGAGCGACGTTTCTCACTGGCATCCATGTTCAACTATTATTCTTTTCCTTTCAGTTGTGCTGAATCAAGAAACTAAATTGAGGCCGAGTTGTGCTGAATCAAGAAACTGAATTGAAGCCACGTTTGCCAACAGTAGAGGTGTCGCGGCGAGAAAACACCCGATATGTAACACACAAAATTTGAAACTTGACTACTCAGCCACTTATTAACGTACTCGACTATCTTTATGTTAGCTTAGAGACTGACGGGAGCCATGCACATGCGGGAAAAATAGCATAGCATTACAGCAAATGATAAAAGGGAGCTTATGATATACGAAATTCAAATCCTACTATCTAATTGGGGTCTATTATACAATGAACAACTTCCTATTCAGATGATTATTGGAACATATTGGATAAATTAAAGGAATATTGATAAAGAGGGCAAAATTACCCCCCACCTTTCAAGGAATGATTACAAAAAGATCAAAACCTCCTCTATGACGTGTTTGTTATTGAACGAAGAGTGAGCTCCCGCATCATTTGTTTCTTGTAATGACTATATGTGTGAGGTCTATGAGTGCTCGCCTTGATCTCTGGACATCCTCATCGTCGCTCTCGGGAAGAGAATCAATTGCTGTAGCGGCAAGTTCTGCATGCTTTTTGGCTAGTTCCCTTGCCCTCTGTATTCCACGACTCCTTCCAAGATACTCAAGAGCCTGCAATTTCAGAAAAAAGGTCGACTACACTTGTAATTATTTCATCTCACACCAAATCCACCGATCAGAACATATTCTGCAGATGGGAGGGGAAAAATATCGCTAGGTTTGAAACATTCCAAGGGACCCTTAAAATGCTCAGCACTTTTTATTGCATGTGATACCAAGTTACCAACTACGTGGTAAAGAATATTAGTTAGTTGACCAAGATAGGTATCACAAAAGAGCTTGATTGAGGAGGAAGTGGCACCAACTAAATCCTGAGTTTAACCAATCTGTCTTCATTGCAATGACAAATGAGGACATAAATTTCCCCATTAGGTCATTTATGCAAATGGGAAGTGCTTTTTAGCTTGCTTCTCAGTCAAACTTTGCTCATGCCACAGAGTAGCCCTTGAGAGCCAAGAAAAAAAAGATGAACAGCACTTGAATAGACAATCTCAAAGCCTTAAGCACAAAAAAAATGCAATTTAAAATATAATAAAAAATAATTAACCACTAAACCAGGATTGTAACTGTGCTCCATCGAAAGCCTCAACCCTATCTTACTAGTAATGACATCCAATCGAAGTGCTCTCTTTTTTCCCCCTGCTAATTATGCTATTCATGCTTTAGCATTGAAAAAAGTTGCCATTACTAAACTAACCAGCTCAAAAGGCTGATATCGTCCTAGCAGTCACAAGAAAATGACGTGAAAATGCATCCACTCTAGATCTGAGATTGCTCAATTAGCTAGTTGATTGACAATTAAGTGTCACTTACAAGATCAACATTTGCTGGGTCATCAAAGCCCTGGTCAACAACTGTGCGTAACTGAGGAAATTCCTCCATGGCAAACAAGATTGGAGCTGTCACAATTCCCTGCACAAATAATAGAAATTTCAGTTGTCATGGACATTCTTATCTACTAATGCACAAATTCAGAATAAGAGTAAGGCATGTTATGTTTGGTTTGGACACTTGGCAAGCACGCCACTTAAATACAACCAAGAAGAATTCTTCCACACTAAAATCTTGTAGCTATTAATATATCATAAGAACACGAGAACAAAAAATGATGCAACCCAGTCAAATAGGAAGATCAAACTAAAATTAGACAAACAACTCAACCAGACATTTATAAATATAGCAGATATAGTTCTAGAGCTGTTCAAGTACCCAGCAATGTGTACAGAGATCAAGACCTCATTTAGTCAAATGCAATCACATGATAGCGACATACTATCCAGGAAAATATTCCAGAGACATCTTTGTCTCCTACCAAAGAATTCGGCAAATGATACCAATAAAATATTGCAAAACTGCTTCTCAATTAGTTTAGATGACATTAGGAAACTATTACCAGTTATGCAAAATTGTTTCCTCCTACTATTGCCCCAGGGTTGTTTTGAACAGAGCAGAAAGACTATGGATGTATGCATGATGCGATTACTAAATATATTCAAGCATAAGATTTACTAGCAGATAAAATATCATCTGCTGAACTAGTATCAGATTTTCTGGGATAAATAACAAAGCAATCTATCTAATAAGTATAATAGCACAAAAAGTGACTGTTCCATCCAGTTCAATCCTAGAACCATGAAGTTTCACAATGACCACAGCGTACATGGCGGATGTCAGATAAAGAACCCTTCCCCAAGGATGCTGATGTCCCAGTGAAATCCAGAACATCGTCTATCAATTGAAATGCCAAACCCTGGGAACAGAAAAGACAAATGAGAAATTCGAATAATGAGGAAACTAAACTGTTATGTGCCTACTTCCTATTTCTAAGGTATTTCTAGGCAACATGAATGTCGGTTGATATTGAAGCATATTCTAGAAATACTTATTATTTGAACATAAAGCATTCTCAATGTGATCAAAGATAAAGGATTTACAAGCAGATTTAGGAATTGATACTTAAACCAACTAAAGCAAGGCCAGTTGGGCAACTGCTGATCTCAATTTATGTAAAGAGAATTAGCCATTTATCATCCTACACAATTACCATTACATTACAATAAGCAAAGAACTAGTCCAAATGTGATAAAAGCTCAAAATTTGGATTGTTTTCCTTATTAATAGGCATGCTATCACTTAGATTGGATATCACTTTAGACAGGCGCCGTATATACATGATTTTGTAGATATATTTTGCTGCCTCCCATATGAGATCAACTAATGAAGACATCTCACCAAGTGCTTTAAACTATATTATAAGGTAATGCTATTTTTGCATTTTCCAGTTATGACTAACGAGAAGGAGTACCTATAAGGTAATCAACTGCAGTTGTTACCAATACAACATCTATAAATTTAGAAGTCTACAAATTAAGCTTAAGGTAGAGGACAAACCAGGTTTCTGCCATACTCGTAAGCCAGGATGGCGACTTCTGTTGTTTGTCCAGCAAGAATAGCAATAGCCTTACAGCTGTTTGAAATCAATGATGCTGTCTTGTAATATGTCTTCTGCATATAATATTCCATGCTGCACACAATGAGCAATTTATCTCACATCAACTACAAGGAGGGACAATGGACTCCAAACGAGACAAACAGTAGAATGATCACTCTGCAATCAAACAATAGGTATATTCCCATCTTTTGGTCCTATTACTTAGGTGCATTGTGCAATCAAGTCCTGTAATTTTAGTCAATTGTTCAGTGTAGTCCTCTTGCGACAGGAGATCACAAAATCCAATAAAATTGATGTCATGGACTTTCATCTTTCTCCAGAAAATGACATACAAAGTGCAAATCCGTGTGGACAAACATCACTGGATGTGTATTCTTTGGGTGATATATCATGAAGTCCACACAGCAAAACCCAAAAAAATTAAAAAGCTCAGAAATGTGCTTGAAAACAGAGCAACCATCATTGATTTAATTGGGGAAGATGAAGTTTGAAATTGACTTCAACCAGTGAAGATTGAGCTTAAAATTACACCAAGGCTCTCCTAGAAAATGCTGTTCTGCTGTTGTTTCACCAGCTCATAGAAATTGACCCAAAACACAAGTCAAAATCACCAAGAAGATGAAGAAGGCGACGAGTACGTAGCAGAAAGAGAAGTGTCCATATAACTCGTTGACCACATCCCAGAGGACTGGTTTAAGAGTAGCAACAAGAGCAACACAGGCCTCTCATCCTCCTGCTCTCTCTCTCCTAGGACTATTTCTCCTTTAATCCATCCTAAATTCTTGGGTTATTTCAAGCTCAGTGGGATTACCTTCACTGATCGAAGGAAATTTCAAGATTCATCTTCTCAAACTAAACCCCATATGTTTTCTCTTTTTTCAAGCACATTTCTGTGCTTTTTGATTTTTTTTTTTTTTTATATGGGTTTTACTTTGTGGACCTTTTATGATGCATCACCTTCTCTCAAGAAAATAGTCCACATTGAGTGATGTTAGTCAGCATGGATCTCATACTTTCCACATCATTTCTTTTTTGTACATACAAGCCCGTGTCATCCATTTGATTGGAGTTTCTGATCTCTGGTCATCAGAGGACTGCATTGAAAAATGGACTGAAGTTCCAGGACCTCAATTGCATGAATTAAGAGTTACAGGACTTGGATTACACAATCCACCTAAGTCATAGGACCAGAAATGGAATTACCCCTAAACAATAACTTTGGATGTATAATGCTCATGAACGTCTCATGGATCATAACCTTCCTGAATCAGAAAATTTAAACTTTACATAATGGTAAAAACATGGTCACAGGATGAAATTTTGACCTTGGAAGTGGCTCAATACAAACAAGGAATGGTTCTATGGAGGCCTCCTATAGCAGCATGAAAAGTAAAGCCAAATCTTCAAAGAGAAAGCTAATAGATGATGCAAGCTGTGGCTCAATACGAACAAGAAATGGTTCTATGGAGGCCTACCATAGCAGCATGAAAAGTAACACCAATTCTTCAAAGAGAAAGCTAATCAATGTCACAAAGGAGGGAGGGATAATGCATCCACAAAATATAACTTTAGAGGATGATTAAGGGAAACGATAGCTAGAGGATGCAGCTTAATTCTGCTGTTGTAGGTGGTTCTTGGTGGATGAGATACTTGAGGCGCCATCATAACATGGAATTGGAGAACAATTACTAACTTCCAACGTCATTTTGCCACTTTTATTAGTACTAAGCTGGTGTATAATTTCCAAGTGACACACTTCCCTCAAACTGCCCCATCTCTTTATATTGATTTTTGCTGCTGATCCTTGATTTCATGATGGATTCACAAGACCGGGTAATCAGATTGACTTCATTCCAACTATACCTTATTAAATTTTAAACCAAAAAGTGGATAATTTCATTCATCCCCAGGAAGATATTTTGCAAGTTGAATCTTTCTTTGATATTTAGGATAGTGAGACCATGTTTTTTTCCACAAAGTGCATACAGAGATAGAGTCCCCAAGGAAACTGCTTTAACTAAAAAAGAAACAACAGCCTCTCTAAACAACTTAAGTATCAGTAGTCAGGTTAAGAAATTTCTTTGCATATACTAAATCTGGGAAATATGCAACATTATAACAGCATAAATAGTAGCCACTGTTAATCAAAGGCCACTTTGCAAGTTCACATACAATCCTTTACATATTGGAACCTTATTACTGGACTCTCTGGAAGTTTTGTGAAGAGAAGTCCTTGGAACTTAGCACCTCTCTTGACAAGAAAGTAGATGGCAATATTAGGAAACAAACTTCAAACCAGCATAAGTACACCTTTTTTCTTCTCTAGAGAGTGGTTCTCTTTGTGGGGTCCGAGAGATCTTATCCAGCGTGGGCAAAGGCAAAAAGCACACTTGAGGTGGCACTCAAAAATGCACAAGGCAAAGGCGGGAAAAAAAGGGCACACCCCAGTAAAGTAGGGCGCAAAAACACAAAATGGGGAAGTAGCATTAGTATTTGACAAAAATAGACATCAAGGGTTCAAACCACATAAATAAGGAAAATATGGTGATCAAGAAGAGCATGCACTCTAGATGATTGAGTCAGAGACAGATAAGAAAAGATGAATTGAAAGAGAGAAATTAGACATAGTAAAATGTAGAGCTCAATCTCATACATGTGCTTCCAAAGGCGCACATGCACAGAGCTGGTACTGGTACACTGGCCTAAGTGTAGCTAACAGTGACAATTATGAAAAATTTGCAGGTGCTGCTCTGCTCTGAGAATCTGAAAAGTACTTCTAGTCTTGAAAATGGTGGACTTTCAACACCACCATAAATAAAAGGATCAATTAGACTTTCACCGGAGAAGCCAATTGACTTAAGTGAAATCCATTTATCTTCATCAGGTGACAAGTTAAGCTTGTGTCTGATGAAGAAAGCACAAAACGTGGTAGAAGGCATACGCCTGACCTCATGCGCCCTGCTGGACTTCCTAGATAGAAGTGCCATTGCCACACCTCGCCCGAGCACATAGGTAAACCAGTTGATTCTCTTTCGACACTGTTCTTATCCACTTTAAAAATTTTCAAGGTCTTCAAAATGCTCACTTTCTTTCTGTACAACCTATAAACAGTCTCTGATTATTTCTCATTTCCTACGCTCTTGGATAGTTTTGTCATTTAAAGCAGAAAGAAGGGCATTTTGGTCAGTCTCCTTGTACAAGACACATTTCTGACATAACTTTGTAGCAAGGCCACCCACTAAATTTGGATCTTTATTAAGAAGACTTGGGTAAGTTTATAACCTTTTTTTCAGTGGCTTTTTCAGTTTTTAATTAGTCCTTTTTTAGTTAATGTATTTCTTAATTAGTTATGAAATTCATGATAAGTGAAATATATTTCCTAAAATATCCTAATAGATCATATATATTTGTCTAAATTACATTTAGTTCAGTCAATAAAATACCAAGAAAGATTTCAGACGTTAAATGTGCCAATTTTAATATTATCCTGATTTGAGTTATTAACTAAAAGAAGTTGGCATGATCTTAAATACTTAATATTTCATTTCAATGGGATGAGAACAGTATTCCGATTTAATTGGGAAGTATACTTCAGATTACTACTTTTTGTGCGCCAACTATATTGTGATTTGTAGAGCTAGCTTATGATTATGATCATGATCATTAGAGGTATAAATGAGTCCACCTACTCAAAAATTACTTGAACAAGACTTGATGACTTTAGGTGTAAGTCGATTTTGAATAGCTTGAGCATCAAATCAAGTTGAGCATGGACTTGAAAATATAGAGTTTGCATAGCTCATGTACTTAATTAAATAGAAGAGTATCTAACCTTTTGTAAATTTCACTTTTGGTTAACAATTTAATGTCATGAAGGTGTAGTCCCACATTTGGATGAGAAAGCAATATTCCGTTATGGGGAGCATGGCAATGGAGTGCTTGGGAACTAGGGATAGCTTGTGAGAGATCTCAATGTTCCATCTCATATGTTGAACATTTATGTTGAATTTAACTTGTAGAAACTACTTAATGATCATCTTAAATACTGGGATTTCTATGTCTCTAAATATAAACAGTATACAATATCAGATAAAACTTAAATATAATATGTTAAAGGTAAGGTCAAATGAAACACAAATATAAAATTCATCCCAGGTTTCTTTTACAATTATCCATTGTAGAAAGGTATGTATCAATCAATATATCGTTGTAGACTACACTACAAGTTAATGCACTGAAGCATTTGCTTGAATATTGGATAGACACATCATGTTTTTGGATAGAATATGCTATGTGCTTTGTCTTATTAATTTTCTAAACATCTATAACTTTTAAAACTTGTTTACATCAAAACATGAAAGTTGTATGCAAAAAAGTAAGATCGGTTTAATAATTACTAATTAGCATATATCATGATTGTATCTTTGGCCACTACTAATGGATGGTAATTAAATTCTAACAAATTATATTGAGAAGGAACCCATGTGTAGCATGGGCCCAAAAGCTAGTTTCCAGAAAACAGACATATTCATTGCTAAAAACATGCTTAGCTATTGATGAAAGGAATAAAATAAACTGATCAGTCATATGCTATAATGTATAGCACCATAGAGAACCAGAACAAAAATTGCTTCAGGAAGCAATAGAACAGCACAAAAGGATGCAGCCATGACACAGAAAAAAATGTCCATAAAACACAGATGTTTGAGATATAAATGCATCCATTGTCATGTCTAGGGCGCAAGGGGAAGAATACACATCACCTCTGCACCAGTGTGCGAAAACTAAAAGTGCACCAAAGATAAAACAGAAGCATACCTACAGTGCTGATCAGACGATGAGGTCATTTGCATAGTTTCACCAGTAACAAGATGCTCTACTACTGTTGCTAACAATGATACAACCTACAAATAGGGCAATCTAATAAGAATATGACCTTTTTAATGCTGCTCAAGGTATGGCATTGCAATCCCAGTGATACCACATAAACTCTACACTTCTTGATGATTGAAATCTTTAAGGAACAGAAAAATGGAAGGAAAATGAAGCAAGATTTATTTAGGAGTCATAAACTCAATGAATAGAGAAGACACTTTAGGGGATTATCCTCCAGAACTCATCTGGTCTTTCTTAATTTAGTAGATTGATACAAAGAAAAGAAAAATGGCAGCTGGAGCTGCGTTGGAAAAGCTCTCTCTGCTCAGAATTTGAATTTTACTATTTTTGTCAAATGGGATGTGAAATAGTGGACAAAATTTCAGTGCAAAAGAGGAAGAGAAAGGAGGATGCTGGATCTCCTTGTCAATCCTAAACAAGGGCAGTTTGCGCAAATACAAACATTTGCGAGACTCATTTGAATATCCTGAGCCATCATAAGAAATCGCATCTATTGCTCTACAAGCAAGAATGTTGCATCCACGATTTACAACTAAATGACAAAAGAAGAGCCTAGTATCCAGTACCCAAAGTATGTCTTTTTTATGGGCTAGACAAAATAAGTCCTATCATGTAATGTTCATTACTGAAACAAAGACTATCATTAAATATCAATACAGAATCATGTCAAATCAAACTGAAATCCACACATACCTCTGTGTTTTTCAAGGATGCAAGTGCCACACAAGCTCGAGAAAGGAGAAAATCCCCAGCTAAAACTGCCAACTGCATAGCAAACAAAATATTGTTGACGTCTAGTTGTTTTGATATACTATCATCTAAAAGGACCACAATGAAGTCATAAATCTTCACAGTGCATCTTCTTCATAAAGCGGAACAGTATGGTAAGACTAAAAACTTCTCCTGTGTGAAAGAAAATCGAGGCACAAAGGTGCAGGCATTAGGTGCAGGCATTGTGTCTATGTAAAAGAAGAAAAATTTCTCCGCCCATTACTGATAAACACCAAGTTTGGAGTACAATACTTACATACATACATACATACATACATACATACATACATACAAAAATCATGAACAGAATCTAGTCATATAACAAATATAAGAACCAGCAATGTTCCTGAAGATGGTGGAGATGTATGAGCACCTTGTTTCCCATGATAAAATTTAATGAACCAATACCACGTCTTGTGTCTGCATCATCCAAGACATCATCATGAAGAAGGCTTGCAACCTAAAGGAAACAAATAACATGTGCATTAATCAAGAAATCAAAAGGTTCCATAATAGGGGGAACTTATGAGAAACGTTATTTGAGTCTATGACACTGTACAGCAAAAGAGATGTAATCCTTATTCTGCATTACTGGTACTATGAAACATGCTATACATATGTGCAGGGTCTGTTGCCTTTCCTTTCTTTCTATATTGAAGTGTGAAATTGAACTTCCCAACTTACACGGAATCATCTCTTATTTTATGTACTTGCTTTGCAATGTCTTATTCATTTTATTTACTTCTATTTACTGACAACAGACTTTCTTTCTTGGTTGGTGGGCAGGTTATGGTGGTGGTGAGCTGGGGAGAGCTCAGATATATTAATCTAGTGTTCAAAGAAAGCTGTAGGCAAATGAGAAAGTAGCATCATGGACATCATTTAAAGAACAACTTCATCTGGTAATAGCCTTTGTGGATCACTCAAAAGACAAATTTTCTCCACCATCTACTGTATAATATGTTTCCAAGGTTCACAGGACCAGCAATTTAGATGCTGAAATGTTAAAAGAAAGGAAAAAAAAAGATATAAGAGAATAATTTAACTTAATTCATATGCAAATGCAGCAACAACCTGTTATTTCCTACTCCTTTAATTCCAGAGACACAGAAAAAAGGCACATTTAACAGGAAGATGAAAAACTAACTTACATGAATCATCTCTGTGATCTCAGCTATGCACTGCTGTCTTGTACGTAGTTCCAAAGACACTGCATCTCCTACACTACCATCAGTTGGTTCTGGCAGAGGCATATGCAAAGCACTAGCCATTAAAAGTAAAACCTGTGCCAGATAAATGACAAAACTCAAGAGAAGGTGGAATCCAAAATATAAGAAGTATGTACATCACTAGAAACCTAACTTTGTCTCTCTACAAAATAAATCAGCACCTGAAAGTATTGAAAAAGAAATTGAATCATGGAAAATGATAAAGAAATTGAAATCCACATGCACAACAACCAATTAAAACCAAAGATTTAAACATTAGAAAAGAGGAACTTGAGTTCCAATATGCCTCAAAGCATCTTCTAAAAGCTGTTAGTTCCACAAGTACCACAATAGTTCACGGGCCATATGCTATTATTAATATGTCCTGACATTCAACAAATTATTATTTGGCTTAGGAAGGGTGTCTATCTCCTTAATGCGAAATTACACCAAAAGCAATAAAAGTTTCATACAGAGTGCAATCAATTCGTAAATATTTCAAATCAAATTCCAATCCTTTTGATGTGCAACCAAGTCCTAAAATAGCCACTGGTGGCGTTTAGACACCAGAATTTTGGACAATATTCAATTTTCACAAAAAAAAACATGACTCGACCATAATCAGGTATGACTTGATTATCAGTTACCATTGCAAACCAAATTCAAAATCTATGTGAAGTCAAGAAGTCGTTTTTACATGAAATCGAAAACTAGTCCTCCATTTTAATTTAAACCAAAAAAGCTTAATCAAATCAATTTATCATCCACGAATAAGGAAGATCATTAAATAATAAGACACATGCCTCTAATTACAATAAAATAATAAAAAACCAAAAGAACAGGAGATAGATTCAGGTTAGCTAAACCCTGGAGTTTAAAAATCAAATTCTCTTTCAATAAATGAATAAAACTTATTGAATAACTAAATTCAATACTCAAGAGCAACCTTATGTATGGTTTTAAGAACCAATGATTGATCAATAAGAACTTTGTTCAACTTTGGTGATTAAATTTGAGATTTGAAGGTCGGTCTGCAGGTTCTTCACAAAAGTCAATTTTCCTCAAATCGACATAAGACTTGAGTCTTGTCTTTTAATCGATCTCATAACCAAGCCATACGATGAATACTCACCAAGATCAATATGCCTTTTTACAAGGGTATAATAGGAATCGTCTTGATTTTGCTGACGGGTTGAATCTCCGTCAATTAGATACACCAGTCAAGAGGACTTAATTGCATGAATTTCAAATTAAAAATTGAACCCACTCTATACAAAAAATTTAGGACTTTAGCTACAATTCCCTCTCCCCTTAAAGCCTCTCAGAGCAAACAAGCCGGATGACAATGATTTATTAATATTTCTTAAAATCACAGTTCTCAGGCAAGCAAAGCTTGGTTATCCTCAACACATTTTCTCCTGACTCAACATCACACCTCAAACGCTCCATACTGTGAACTTAATGGTGTGGGTCGGCAGAACAAAAATAGTGGTTGCATCACAGCTTAGGAACACACTTATCAGTCAAAGGTCTGCAACGCAAACCTTGCAAAAGCATGAACATTCAGCATAGTTAATACATCAATGAATTATAACATCACAATGCAATAAAAGCAATAGGCAAACTCCAAACTTCTGATATTCTGAAATAATAAAGACAAGGCCTTCTGTCTAATGATAAGCAAAATCTGTTAAGAGGTCCCAAGGAGGTAGGGAGCACCACCCCTGTATGAAATGGCTTCAGAAGGGAAGCCTCACATAAAGAGACATGCTAACATTTCCCTCAAACAAGAAGTATGATATTAAAAAGTAGAAGTCATAGGACGTACTGTAGGGCGAAACCTTTTCCCTTCCACACCCATTTTAAAAAAATATTCAGCAGCCGAGGCAAGTTTTGGGACCTAAAGAATCAATTTTCCCACTGTTAGATTATTAAGGAGAAAAGCATTCAAAGCATTCCTACTTCATAATGAACCAAAAGAGAAGAAAGCAAATATTGGTACCTCAGCAATAACCATTGATCGCAATTTGTTAGCAAGTACAGATAGCTCATCTGCAACAAGTGAGAATGGGTCAAGTTGTTCCTGAAAGAAGCAGCGGAGATGTAAGAATATAAAATGCAAAGCAAACCATACATGACAAGATGTTAATCTTTATAAAAATTACCAAGAGTAAGGCAATGGGAAAATATAATTGTGAGATTGATCAAATATGTGAATAGTAAATAGAAAATTCACAAACATCAGAATGGCTACAAAAAATGACCTCAACACAAAAGGACATTATTTGCCACAACAGCAATGCTAGAGGAAAATAGGAAGCCATGCCACACTGGACATATGATGGAATAAGGAAGAATTATGATGGATGCCAATTATTCTCATCAAATATTTAAAGAGGAATTGCATTAGCCAACAAAATAAGATTCAACTAATATTCAATTTTATTTCGTATATAAGATATCTCGAGCTGATTGACGAAAAGCTTACTCAGATGAGTACTTCACTGTCAAGAACTCCTACTATTTGGATCAAAAAATGCTACACTTTTTTGGGGAGACAAGAGTAATCATTTTCAACATGTACATTGAAAATATTGTGAGTAGTCAGACTAAGACTTCCCACATGTCTCCATGATTTTGTTGCATCTCCTTAGCGAAAGTAAATGGTAAGGCTACAAATCCCACACTTTATAGCTTCATCATCTAATGCCCACTCTTATGTGTCAAACCAAAAATTGCCATTAGCAAATTTAAACAGTAGATTAAGCATGCTATATTGATATTAATACAGGGCCACGTGTCCCTATAAACAGATTCAGATACATATCACATACACACATGTGCATGTGTTTGCAGCATAATCTCTTAACGTGATGCAGATTCACCAGCTTTTCTACTAAAACGTGGCCATATAATTTAGTCTTCAGCCATCATGTATTTGTGCCAGTAAGTCGCAGTACATTGACCAGTGGTCTCTTACATTTAAAAAAGACCAAAAAGGAAAAGAGACAGTGGAGGGGAATACCCAATTAAGATATTGTTTTCTCAATCAATCTACAAAATATTCAACTCAAAGAAACTGAAGAAGGATCCCATCAAGGAGACTGTTATACATCATGAAATGACATCGCCCACAAGAAAATTGATTTGAAATTACAATCAAGGAATGAAAATGTATGCAATGAAGTAAAAGAAAGCAACAAAGTCCACAATAAGAGAAACTGAAATTATATGAAAAGCTCTTTAGAGTAGGTATAGCTATACGTGATTACATATAAGTATCACAAAGGTCGAGACTCATCACCATGCTATGGAAAGAAAAAAACTTTAATTCACCAAAAATAAGTTACAAGCACAATATCCCATGCCACCTCAAAACACAACAACTGAAAAGAAGCTTTCATAGTGATGACCACAAGACAAAAGGTGCACACTTAGCACAACTGATCATGGACAGAATAAATAGATTGGACGATTGTGCACAGAATAATATTCACTTGTTTGAAAAGTCGAGGAGGAAAAATTTATATGTTAAACCCAATAATAAGAGTCTAAAGCTCGATACAAAGTAACTGAAAGAGAACCTATAATCAACACAAAGAAAGCTTTCATTAGAGGACAAAAAAAGATGATGCTACATCAAGCCTGACAACCCAACAAAACTGATTATCCCTAATGAGATTAATAATAAATCATTTGACTAGAAGAATTTCATATTCCTAGCAATGCCACAAGCAGAAGCCAAACCAATAAACAACTGGGGAAAAAAACCACACACACACACATACTCCCTCCAGCACTATTCCAATCGTGAATATACATTTAATCAAACAATATTGAAAGCGACATTGTGCTGAAATATGTAGAAAAATAAATAACAGAAGACGGCATGACTACCTCAACCGCTGTTTGATGATGAATCTGATGTCTGATACTATATGAGGAAGGTAAACACCATGAGTAGGTATCTTTGCAGCCCAACACCTATTGTCACAAAGAAAATATGACTCAAAAAAATAGATTCCCCAGAAACAAGATTAAAAGTTGGAGTTTGAGTATTTAATAGTTAATGGTTTGTTAAATGTCCTCCTTTAGCAATGGAGAAACTATCCCCCAAAAAACAACCATTGTGCTTCATCTGCCACAGCACCACCGCCTAAAACACTCATTCTGGAGACCCCTCCCGTGCTGCTCTGCAACAACCCAACCCCCACCCACCGCAATGATAATCCAGAATGCAAAACCAATTATCGAGCAATCTCAGCAAACACTAATGGATGTTCGTGACGCTGCTTTGCCTCACAACAAACGAAACAATTCCTGTTGAGTCACCAAAACGGCAGCAACTGCCTTACACTCCAAAATCAGCAGAATAATCTTAGAGAAAAGCTTAACCGAACAAGTCATTGTCGCACTGCCTCCCGCCGAGATCGAGTACCAATGCAACAACCTCTCAGACAATACGTCGAACACAAAGAGCGCATACCCAGATCACCATTTCACCCCAGCTCTCCAATCCCCCCAAAAAGATTGGCAAGCTCAGCACTCCCCCTCGCAAATGCTCCCACGCGTACGACCAATCGGAAAAGAAAAAGAAACGACCCGCGAACGAGGACGCACCGTCATAGGAGAGCCGGCGAAGTGGGTCTGAATCAGGGCGGGGAGCCGATGGTCCGAAGAAGGAAGCCGGCGGTACCCATTGAAGCCTCGACTCACGAGCCTCGAGACCGTGCACAACCCACGAGGGAACGACATCGCTCGACGCTCTAGGCTTCGCGAGAAGAGCAGAGGAAGAACAGCGCGGAAAGAGAGAGAGAGAGAGAGAATGGTCAAAGCCGCCGACCGACTAACTTATTCTCTCGTTCGCAGCGGTGACGACACGACGGCCGAAGCAGAGCCATCCGTAAGCACAGCTTATATTAACGTTACAAGAAAGCCCACGTGATTATGGAAGGAGGCGAACCGCATTATTACTATCGAAGGGAAAGATGGACCGAATTTCCAAAATTCTTGGGAGAAAATATTAAGGTAAAATGGAATGGATTTTGCTGTCCACACTTCAATGTTGACCTGTGGGAGGGAGAAAATTTTTTTCTTTTTTTTTTTTTTTCCCAGAAGGAAAACTTTTGTTTCACGTAAAGAGATACATAACTTCAAATTAAAACAAATCCCAGAAAGTTATAGTCCAGCGTAAATTCGAATATTGAAATAATTTAGTACAGCTTGAAGAGATTGGGAATGAGAAAAGTTTGGTGATTAATATTTGAGATAAGTGCACCAAGAGTTCTTAAACTTTTCACGAAAGTATAATTGAATTTTAAAAATCTTTAAAAAATGTAATCAAATTTTAAAACTCGTCACGAAATCATAATCAAATTTCAAAACTTTCAAAAGTGCAATAAACGAAATGACTTGATTCTAAAACTTTCAAAAATTGCTATAACAAAATGATTTGATTGAATCAATTTGACAAGTTTTCGGACTTGATTGCGCTTTTTAAAAATTTTGAAATTCAATTGTACTTTTGTGATAAGTTTAGGACTTAATTACACTCTTGGAAAGTTTTAAAACTCAATTCCATAAAATTTTTCAGAATATTTCTTTATTTTTCAAAAGAAAATTACCTAAATATCACTATGAACATTTGCAATTCACGTTTGGGAGATGTTAGCCTAATGGGGATGATGGTGGCCTGTGGGCCGCAATTTCCATTTCAAAGGAGTGGTTAATCCATTGGACTTCTGTTGGAATCTAAAGATATACATTATTATATTGCTAACCTTGATTAATTCAACAATGGAACTTAGATGGAAAAGCAATATATAACGTGTAATGAAGGCCTTTTTTTTTTTTTTTTTTCTTTTCGAGGAATATTATCACCATTGTCCTTTATTTTGTCCGAAAGTCAAAATCATCTTTCTCTCTTAAAGTCAATGTACAGTCATTTCATTATACCTTTTCTATTAATGGTCAATTTTTGTTGACTTGGATTGCGGAATAAATGACATAGATTGACCGAAATGCATGTGTTATGTTATGATTCGTTGAAAATTATTATTAGCCAAAAAAAGCACCACATCAAACAATATAATAGAAAACAAAATTGAGAGAGAGATGGAGGTCCATCGCAGCCCATAGTCATGAGCTCAAGCTCTAAGCTTGTGGCAATCATGGTTGTGGCAGCCACAATCACTAGAGTTTTGAGTTGCAAAGCTTGAGGTCATGACTGCTCAATGCAAATATAGCAGCTCAATAAGTGGTTATGAACCATAACTTTTGCACTGTTGTGGATTTTTTGTGGGTTTTCTTCAAATTGACCATTTCTCCTACTTTTATTTATTTATTATACTCACGTTTAAGAAAGCTCGCTTAGAGGGATTAGAGGAAATCCCAACAAAAGAGATTTCATTCCAAATTTCTTAAAGAAATCGGATGAACGATTTGTTAGGTTCTCTTGGGAGAATGAAAGGCAGAGAAGGTACCGTCTCTCTTCCGAGGGAGACCGTGCCATTGTATAATAATTTCCTTCTACGTTTTGCACCCTTCCGATTTGAGCGATGCACTTTACTTTTCAAAAGTAAAAATTACACGATTCAATTGATTTTGGAGGTAGTGCTCCCTATAAATTATTGGTAAATGTATTTTCTCCCATCAACGAGTGCCCTAACTATAATTTTACATAAGTAATTAAGCGTGAGAGCCTAATGAATTGAGAAACTAATGTGTGGCATGTATGAGTTATTACTAATTATGAGATGATATGTCATAGCAAATTCTATACTGAGAAGCGGTTCGTAGAGGAATGCTTGTGGTGGTTTATGTAAGAGGACGAGTAGAATGCCAAAGGGACGATGTCTGATGTTTATCGAATGCTCGGGGGTCCGGATGCCAAGTCGTGGTTGAAGTCAGGCCGACGCTCTTTTATGAATGCCGTCTAGGCGAGGGTTCTAAACAACACCGTGCTCGATGGGGCGGGATGATGCCCATTCATGCCGGAAGACCGCCAACTTGTGTGTTGGTTGTGGCCCGATGGGTCATAATAATCAAAACACATGTAAATGATTGCAATACATTGCGCTTGATTATGGGGTAAAACTGTGAGGCACGGTAGAGGACTAGCCAAAATGGGTTTTATCTTATAATCGGGACCCGTGTGAATACTTGGTGTATGGGAGTTATGTGTTTTGATTATTGACTATGCTTGTTGCATTGATATTGGTATATGTGATGTACCAATATGCAGGTGTGTGTTAAGGTGAGGTAAGATTATATGCTGTTGCATGTTTAGGCTGCCTCTGAGACGAACTTGCGTCCTAATTGAGGCTTAGACGGTTAACCCACTGAGATTTATATCTCATCTTGTTATTGTTAAATATTTTCAAATACGTAATATGGAGAACTGTCACATGTGGTTTGGGGTCCCGATGGACCAAGACGTTGGTGTGCCTAGCGTCACATTTGGTTGGCCTCGTCGTTAGTAAAGTTTAGGTCAAACTTGACCGTTCAAGTTTTTAAGATGGTTGGTAGGAAGTGGCCATAGCAAGGCTTGTAATTATTAAATATCTTAGGACTAACAATTTATAAATTAAAGTGTTGTTTTTGGAATGTTTATTGTGTTCTTATTATCCCCATTGTTTGTTGTTTGATTAGATGATGTTTATATTAAATTCTTCCGCTTGGGTTTAATTGAAAGATAAAAAGAATGGGTCGGTAACGGGTCTTGGAAACGTCGCAACTAATTGACCGTCAAATGATGTTCATGCACTCGGGAGTTCGGGGCATGATTTATATCATAGTAATGAAGGTTGTTGAGAAGATTTTTTTTTTTTTTTTTTTTTTTTTTTTGTCGGCCTTCTCCCCGAAGGGCGGGCGAAGTTGTCATTTAGCTATTCCTATTCTAACTCTTATTCTTAGACTTTTGTAATCCGAGGCCCTCAACTATAAAAGGGGTGCCCTCCTTCAGTTGTAATGAATCCATTACTTTCGCAATATAAAAGCAAGTATTCTTTCCAGAGCTCTTCTCTCTAGATTTGTTTATCTCTCTACGATCCGGGTAAGCGAGCGAGTGAGCGCTGATCGAGCAAGGCTTGGCTTGGGTGACCCAAAGTTGCCCGAGTTGCCGCGCGGTCACGATCCCAATCGATCGGCCCGTGACACTATTCTAACTCTTACTCTTAGACTTTTGCAAACTTTTGCCCTATCTCCAAACCCGCACTTGAAACTATATCATCCCCACTCCAACCCCCTGAGAAGATGTGGATTCGAACTCCTCGCCTCCCCCTTCCATGTTGAAAGGATAGCCACTAGGGTTGTTGTTAAGTAGATTGCTTACGCTTACTCTTTGCATACTTAATTTTTTTATTATAAATATTTGAGCAAAAAAGAGGTTTAGTGAATATATCGGCCAATTAATACTTTGAATCAACAAAATGCAAGGCGCCTTGGTCTAGCCAAGCGGCCTCATCGCGGGGATCTGGCCCGGGCTTGTTCCCATATTTGGTTACAAATGGGCCGGGCGGTTTATCATTACTAGGAGTGAGTGCGGTTCTCGGGTAGAATCAAGAACCGATTTTGGTTCCCGATTCCTTTTTTCCGGGAATCGGTCGCGGAACCGGAACTAGAACCGGTCGCGGAATTGTTTTCGGAACCTGTTAGTTGGGGTTCCAAAAGGAGCCCCCCTCCCCTACTTGATGCTTCCGAGTCCCAGAAAAGAAAGTGCTGTAGATAACTCAACTCACGCTGCTGAACGCCGCTTTGAGTTTTGCCTTTGGACACCGCTTGCCCTTAAGGCCACTGCCGTCAGACGCTAGTCGCCGACGTCGCTCACGCAAACCTCGCCGCTCGACGCTCGTCACTGCCGTGCTCTGCCTTTACTTGTCGCCAACGCCGCTCTAACTCTTGCCCGTTGCAACTACCCAACGTAGGCAAATCTAAGCCGAGCTCGTCTCCGCTCACAACCCACCGCCTTTGCTCGTGCCAGAAGCCCCGACGCCCCTGCTCTGGGTCCTCCTCTGGTCCACCGCCGCTGCAACCAGACGCCATAAGCCACCATGCCACGATGCCGCTGCTGTTGTCTCCGCCTCTGCTCTGACGACTCGACACCAGCAGTCGTGACGCCTGATGCCGTTGCCCTTAAGACCAGCGACGACGTCCCTGCTCAGCGCTAGAAGCTCCGACGCCCCTACTGTTGGGTCCTCCTCTACTCCACCGCCGCCGCCGCCGCCGCAACTAGACGCCTAAAACCACTGTTCATGCTGTGATTCCGTCCTTAGGCCATCCGATTGTAGCTATTGGTCACTAGCTTTTCGATTCTGACCCACAACGCCGTTGCTGCTGTCTCCACCTCTGCTTTGACAACTCGACGCTAGCAGTCGCGATGCCTGACGCCGTTGCCCTGAAGACCAGCGACCGATGTCCCTACTTAGTGCCGGACGCTGCTCGCCCAGTGAAATTGGATTTCTGGAACTTCTCTCCAAGGGTACGATCTCGGGGTTTGCCTACCGCCGTCCCTCCTTCCCTCTTGGCTCTCCGTGTCCTGTCCTTTTCTTTCTAACTGGAGTTCAAAGGCTCTAGTCTTCGGTCTTCTCCCATTTTTCTCATTACTTAATCATTTCACTGGTTAATGGGTGTCTCATGTCTTGTTATGGATCATATCATTTCGAATTATTTAATTAGTTTCTTAATTGTAGCACAGTGCGTTCGATAGCTTCAGCTCTTGTGTTCCATGGCTTCTTTAATGGTTCTTTTCTCTATTCAAAGAGATGGGTAGATTGTGGGTGTTTGATTATCATTTTTGTCTTTCGTTGTCAAATGAACAATTAAGTAAAAGGGACTCTTGCTGAATTAAGAATAATATCTTTGCCTTAAAAGTTCAATTAGGTGGGTTGCCGATTAAGTTATTATTGTTCCCTTCCTGCTTTTCTCATGCGTTGATTGCTGTGCTTCCAAAAATGGTGGTGATCTTTTTTTGCTGTTTCGGTTTCATGTCAAAGTCAACCAATTAAGTATCAGTAAATTAAATTAAATAAGGTCCTTAAACGGCTCAATGAAACTGTCTGATCAATTCTTTGTTTTGGGGAAGCTGGTGTTTTTGAATTTTGGCAATCTATATGCTTTAACTTCTTTGTTTTGAGTGGCTCTTCTAGATTACTGGTCCTTAATTGCAGAGGTAATATATGAGAAGGATAACAATGTGCTGTATAATGGATATATGCATGATCAAATTGGACTCCTTTTAGCTTCTGTCATTTGCGCACGAGTTATCATCTATGAAAATACACAGATTATCATCATCTAGCAAAAGCTAATTGTCTACAATACTTGAGAGCGTTTCTTTGAGGGGAAAGTTGTGTATTGATTTGGTTTTTAGCAACTGCCTGCACATTCTGTAACTCAGTTCACATTATGTTTTGAAATTTCTAATTATATTCTATTATTGTTGTGTAGTGCGAAGTTAATGTATCGAGATAACACGTCAATGGAGGTGGAGGGACATGAGGAGATGACTCCGATTACGGATTTGGAGTTTTTTGACGATGAAATGAAGAAGAGGCACCTCCTACCTCGAGTGCCACAAATAAGGTACCCGGTTCTCATCTTCCTCATGATAAGAAATATACATCCGAATGCTAGAATCATTATTTGAGAATTAGTGATAAGAATGAAAAAATATATCAAGTGAAGTGCATTCATTGTGGGTTCATGCTTAAGTACCGTGTTGCTAACAATACTTCTGCAATGAGGAAGCACTTGACCACATGCAAGAGATTTCCTCGTAATGTAGATAAGAGGCAAAAATTCTTTGCACCACGTAATGTCAACATGGGTGGCAAAACAGGAGGAGATTCTAGTACTGGTAGCGTCTTATCGACATGGTCATTTAATTAAGAATGTTGTAGGAACATGCTTGTTCGGTTCATCATCCTTGATGAACAACCTTTTTCTTTGGTTGAACGTGTTGGATTTCGTGAATATGTTAGTGAGTTACAACCTCTCTTCAAACATGTATCACGTTTCACAGTGGCAAAAGATTGCATGAAGTTGTTTTTATATGAATGAACTTCTTTGAAGAATTATTTTGGAAAGATTAATTCTAGGATCGCACTCACGACTGATACATGGAGTTCCAATCAAAATCTGAATTATTTGTGTCTCACTGCACATTTTATTAATGAAAATTGAAAGTTGCATAAGAGAATCATCAACTGGTGATGCATAGTCACAGGAGTAAGGAGATTGAGAAAATGTTGGAGAAATGCATTAAGGAGTGGGGAATAGAAAAAAATGTGTCCACAATTACTGTGGATAATGCTAGCTCGAATGATGTTGCAATTAGCTATTTGAGGGAAAAACTTCCGAAACAAAGGTCGTTAATATTAGATGATAGTGTTTTGCACATGAGGTGTACAGCTCATATATTAAATTTGATTGTGAGAGATGGTTTGACTACGGTACGTAACTCCATTGCACGTATCCGAAATGTGGTTAGGTATGTAAGGAGTTTTCCCACAAGAGCTCAAGGATTTCAATCTTGCATTGAGAGATAAAAGATCACTTATAAGGGTTCGGTAGTTTTTGATGTCGCCACTAGATGAAACTCTACTTACCTCATGTTAGACACCGCCATAAAATTCAGAAAAGCTTTCGAAAGGATGGAAGATCACGATTTATCTTTTGTAAGTGAGCTTAATCATGAAACTCCTAGTGATGATAATTAGGAAAATGATATTATTCTTTCGGATTTTCTAAAAGTATTCTATGATGCCACCAATCAGATGTCTGGGATTTCATATGTTATTTCAAATGATTATTTTGAAGGGATAGCTCTTTTGTATAGATATTTGAAAAATGCGGTCAATACTTTGGATCCTAAGCTTCAAGCTATGGGTGTGAAAATGAAAGAAAAATTTGACAAATATTATGGAAGCTTGGATAAAGTGAATATGATGGTGTTGATTGTGGTTGTGTTAGATCCTAGAGCTAAGTTAAATTATATGAGTTTCTTGTATGGACAAATTTATGATGATGAATCGAAAATTAAAGAGATGTATTACAAGGTGAAGGATGCATTTGAGCATTTGTATGAATTTTATGAACAATCTTCTCTTATTTCAAGTGATCAAGATTTTGGTGGCCATAATTTGGGTCAAGTAGTAGTAATTCCAATTCCAATACCGATACGGGCGGTAGTGAAGGAATAAAGAAGTATGACGGCCAAGCTTGGAAGAAAATGTTTTTATACTCAAATGAACAAGAGTGCGATAACAAGAAGTTCGAGCTTGATGAGTATCTTCAAGAAAAAATGAAAAGGATCTTGGTCTTGACATTTTGATTTGGTGGAAGACTAATGGCTCAAAATATAAGATCATTTCTTTGATGGCTCGAGATATTTTGTCTATTCCTGTAACTACCGTTACTTCAAAGTCAACTTTTAGTACATCAAGTCATGTGCTTGATGGCTTTCGAAGTTATTTAACTCCCAAAATAGTGGAAGCTTTGATTTGCACTCAAGATTGGTTAAGAGTCGTTTGTGTACCGCTTGATGTTGAAGAGTATATCGAGAACGCAGAACAATTTGAATTTGGTAAGTAATGTTTATATTTTTATATATTGTCATTCTTTTTGTATATCTGATAAGTGAATATTTTATTTAACCTCCTCTTCTTCTTTTTTCAGATATAGTTGGTCTTAATGCAGAGATTATTGTCGATAAATAGAGTTGGTGGTGTCGCAACGCAATGGGTCCATCGGTTGAGAATTCAAGCAAGGTTTTTTGTTGGCTTTGTGCTACTTTAACTATGTTGTCAAAGAGTTTATAAGCCTTTAGTTGACAAAAATTGCATGCTTCATGAAGCATTATCGATATTGATTTTTTTTTTCTGTGTCTTTACTTAGGATTTTGACTGATTTTTATTCATGTCTTTGCAAGGTTTTGCTGTGCCAAATGAATCACAGAGAAATGTTGCAGAGTTCACACTATGGAGTAGATGAAAATTTGAGATCTTGTTGGCACTTCTGGTTTTTCATCTCCTTAGTATATTTTGCTTCATCATTTTCATTTGAGAGAGGAACACAACCCAACATGCCAAAAGCATAAGCCTGTCATTTATTATTTCTTTTCTTGTTTGTTTCACTTTTGTTGGAATTGGGACTTGCTTGGTTGCAGATTTCGATGGTATTTGATGCAAAAGCTGAGATGATTGAGTCCCTCACCATGATATAATTTTAAGAATCGAATGACTGTCTCTTCCTTTCTTTTGGGTCCGTTATTGTTCCACAGATTCTCCTGTGGCATGATTCTTTTATCCCATGCACACCTGTTATTTCTGTGAGTCCAGATTACTTACGTGTTCACCTGTTTATGACTTAGAGGACTTGTAGGCTTTCTCGAATGTAAATTTTTTTTGCAGGTAAATCACTGTGTTTCCAGATTCCAGCCCTACTGACTG